>OV702287.1:365805492-367055492 GCA_916181665.1 Avena sativa | reverse complement strand
AGCACCAGGTGAAGGTAGTGATGACGAGATGAAGACAAGCAACTATTAGCAAACACAAGGAGACTACAAGATCGCCCCACCAGCGGAATCCTCATAATCAGAATAAATCAAGTGTTACACTATCAAGAAGCGTCCAAGATATGATGAAGGCTTAATCTGTAGGATAGTGACCCAGACCGCAACAACGTGACATCTAGGATTAATAGTCCTAAGATAGGATTTCCCTATATCGCTAGTAGTTAACTCCTTGGTCCATATAGTTGGTCGTGTTTGCTCGCCTAAGTGCTTAACGTGTTGCTTGATGTGTGTTGTTTGTGAAGGACATTGCAACCCCCTCAATCTGTTCACTGTGTATGTGTGCTTTGGCCTGTTTTGACCTTAGTCAAATGTGACTCAAGGATCAAAAACCCACCTAGTAACTCAGGAAACCCCCCATGTTAGTTGTCGATAACTAGAACCCATACTAACCTTGGGAGTGATGAGAAGAAAAGCATCGCAAGAAAAGAGTTCGACATCGTCATGATAGGACAAATTGAAGACTTCTCCTCAATAGGGTGGCATACCCGTTCAACTCACCTCTCAAGACTCGCCAATAGCGCAGCACTCCACTCTTCATCTGCCAAATTTTAGCAAGAGTCCCGTAGAAGCCGGAAGTCAACCATCGAAGGATCCCCACTATCTATAAGAAAATCACAAGACTGGCTAACCAAGACAACAAGTGAAGACATAACTCCAATAACCTTCGGTATATCAGAGCTTCCGACCACCTCAGGAGACTAACTATTATAGTTGGCCCTGCCCAAACCAACGAGAAGTTCCTCACCACAAGGCTAGAATACTCCCAAAATCCTGTAGGAAAGGATGCATGAAGACCTCAAGTCTACGCCGCCATCGAGCAGAAGCAACGTCAACAGTTCAAGTGAAGACAACTCCTATGAAGCTGAATGCCTCTACCCTGATGAAATATTAGCAAGAAGAGTCGTAAACTTCTAACTTGCCCTAAGCTAACTCCAAAACCCCCACGATAATGTTTACACAATAGAATGTCACTCAAGGATCTCAACTCAAGACCCAAGGAGGTAAAACCTTCTGTAGCATCATGTCATCCCTTCAAGCTGGAAGATCTGCGCCACCCTCGAAGGACCTTAGTGAAGCTCTAAGGTGGAAAGACTGCGTCTTTCCACTCAAATCCCGAAGACTGCCTACCGAAGATACTTCAGGAAGATTTCTAGATTCAACCCCTTCTCGCCAAGCATCAACTCTCGAGTCATCAGATGAGACAATAACTGAAGATTTACGAAGCCCCTCTACTACTTCAGCTGAAGACCCACCTGAAGGACCCCCCAATTCGCTAGCACCCTCCATTCTAACCCTTTTTGAAGATCCGCAAATCTAACTGCCCTGATAGGCTAAGTCTGAATAAAAGTAGCATATAAGCCTCATAGGACCCAGTTCACGGACATCGTCGGAAGGTTTCAACTCTGGGAAAAATATTGCGACAACCACCTAACCTTATTTGACGGCTCCAAGAAGGAAGGACTGCATTATATTCGAGCTACCATTAGTTTAACCCTAAGGGGGAAAGACTGTGTCTTTCCCACACACATAGAGTAACCACCCACCAGAAACAACTTCAGGAGTCCTAACCCCAAGTCGTCGAATAGGTTATGATAAGCCTCTAAGGAAAATGTCGTATTACTTATATAAAAGACATCAAGAAGTTGACCCTACCCTAAAAAAAATAACTTCACGAAGCTCCTTTTAGAGATAGTTCGCCCAGCCTAAACCCTCGATACCTTGAATCCAAAAGGAAAAGAAGATCATCCGTCGGAATCTAGACAGGAACCTGCTCAACTCTTCGTGCATCCCAGAAGATTGAAGTTCAGCCCTACCATTGTAGTGACCCTGTTCAAAGACAAAGTCGACAAGTTAGTACGCAATAAACACATGGCACTAACTCCAATCCAAAATCCCCTAACGTTACCCTCCCGAATCTCGGGACGAGATTCTTTTAAGGGGGAAAGGTTTGTAACATCCCAATTTCAGCCACCCTGATTAGTGGTCCAGAATGCAAAAATCAGGGGGAACAAAAACTTTTTATTGTTTAATAATGCAGTGTTTTCTTGTGCTTGTGCTTGTGCATATAAATGTATTTCCATATGATATACTCATTACCTCACCAACAGTTGACAAAAGCTATTTAACCAAAACTGTCTTGGCTCATTTTATATATTCAAATGTTCTGGCATTTCAAAAACCCGATCCAAGATGCATTTGCAAACCAAACTATTTTAGTAGGTTCTATTAACAAAATTATGGAGATCTATAAGATATAATCTCCTTATGTTTTCAAGACAAAACTTTCCATTTACTCTTATCTCTAGGATTCTCTAAAAACCTTTTTATAAAGCTTTTGAATTCTACTCTTGGTAGAGATACCAAAGACTCTACCCTTATTCAAACTCCAACCTTTCAAAATACCCATCCTTACCTCAAGCTAAGCTTGATGGTAACCCTAGTAGTAGTTTGAATTGCTTAGAAGATGAATTGCCATGCTCTGTTGCTTGAATTGTTTGCTTAGGAAGTTGTATGATCTACACTAAGGGGTCATCATCTAGCAACAATATAATCCAAGAATATCAACCCTAAACAAGTTAACCAAGTTGGATCTGATCTCTAACCACTAGGTGATCATCTAAAACCTTTAACCAGATCAATTCTGAAGTGATCCATTCTAGAAGTTTCCAAGTCAATGAAGACCAATATCAAGCATGGATCTATTCTACTCAATCCACACTTCAACCTCATCCACTTGATGATTCTTTGATACCTTGAAACCCATTAAAAACATCCCCACTCATATTCTAATCAAAAACCCAAAATCTGCTAAATTTGACCAAGTATGGAAACTATTTCAACATCACTTCTTTGAATGTGTCTCCTTCTAAACCCTTCTACATTTTTGGTAATGCACTTGAAACGTATTGTAGACAATCTTAAGGACTACCAAGGCACACTCTAACCCTTGGATAAACCATCCTCTAACCCACTGGTTCTTGATGGTTTTGTAGGAAAGAAAATAACTTTTTCTGTAAATCTTATCAACTAGCCTACTTTGTCAGAAGCTCACCTCTCCATACTACCTTCTTTGGACCAAATATTTGCATGGTTGTGTTGTAATCATAAAGGTCTAGCAATACCTACTTCACTTGTTCCAAATGGATCTTTGTGCTTCAAAAACCCACAATGTTTTGAAGGCTACTTGACAATCTGCTTTGGCACCCTTATTTTATTCAAAGTTTGGAATCAATCTGTGGAGATCTCAACCATGAACAACCTCAAACCTATGTACCATGGTGATCTAATCAACTTGTTCTATCTATCCATATAGCCCATGACCCAAGAGGAGCTTTGAGATCCAAGATCCAACAAGGTTTTGAAGGTAATAAAATAACATTACCTTAGATCCTTAATCTTTTGTTTTCCACCAAAATCAACTTTGTTTCTCAACACCCAAGGTTGAAAATGCTAGATACACCTTGTGTACCTAATCTACCTTGATTATAAATATTTATCCAATATCATCCATAATTATTACGGACCAAAACCTAATTAATCTCTTTAATGGACAAAACCTCCAACACTTAATCTATAAACGTAAGTTTAGTTCTCTCCAAAACACATCTCTATCTTTAGGCACATTTCAGGCCTATATGTCATACCCTATCTTCCCACTTCAAAATTAAATATTTTTGAAGAGTTTTATTATTTATTTTTGCCCATTTTCTTAAATGGCAGAAACAATAAAATAATTACTTTAAATACTTATATGTCTCAATAAAACTTGGGAAAATTTCCCCAAGTGTGAATTCATGTTTGGGACCATCTTCAACCAAAAACCCACCTTTCCCAATTCAAAAAGCTCGAATGAAATCAATAAAACCCATTCATCACTTTTTAAATAATTGATAAAATGAGGATCTAAAATATTCAAAAATTTCTCAATTAATCCTTAGAGATGTGCCTTGGCCATATCTATCTACCAGTATCATATCCCCAGCTTTCCAAGGTCAACTTTCTAGAGTCTCTTCATGATCATCATTATGGCA
Organism: Avena sativa; assembly: GCA_916181665.1. Lineage (NCBI taxonomy): Eukaryota > Viridiplantae > Streptophyta > Magnoliopsida > Poales > Poaceae > Avena > Avena sativa. The sequence continues at coordinate 367,051,383 of OV702287.1, read as the reverse complement.
AACTTTTGACAAAATCCAAAACTATGATCTAAACACCATCAAACCTTCACCAACCTGGTCAAGCAAACTTACACAACACACTACCTCACCCCTGGTTGAGCTACACTATAGAAATCCTTGTAGCTCACTTATGCCCTTGTCCTTTAGTGCTTGGATGAGAGGAAAAACAATGACTTTGGTCATTCCTTGTCCCACTTTTACTTGCAACGGATACCACTCTCTCTCTCTCTCCCTGCTCTGAACCAGACCAGAAACCACTCCCCTTTCGCCCACAGCAAGACCGGCCCTGGTTTCACCCCTCTCCATTGCTCTCATAGACATATTCCACCATAAGCCTTCCCTCCTTGCTTTATAAGGCAACAAGCCAGCACAGCCCCTCTCCTTTGGTTCATTTCCCCCACTCACTCTCACCAACGACCCCTAGGCTCTAGTCCCTCCCCCTTTCCCTGCCTAGCCCGAGAAAAGAAGAACAAAAGCTCCTGGACATGGTGAAGATCTGAGAAAATCTCCCTCCACCATGCCTCTCCCTCTCTGCATGTCATAGTACTGTGACCCCCTCCACTCCTTCTTCCTTCCCACAGAAGCTCAGACCCTCTCTCTCTCCCTCTGTTGACCGGGAGAAGGAGGAACTCCCTTCTCGGCCTTCTTCAAGATATGCTCGCGGTGCTCCCCTCTCCACTCCTCCTCTGCTACATGTTGCCTCTTGGTACTCCCCTCCTAGTATGCATCTAACCCTACTTCTTCTCTGTCTCAGGACGGCCTCCACCAACCACCACCGTCGAGCTCCGACGAGCTTGGTTCTGTCCGCGTCGTGCGAGCCCTTGATCTGTGCTGAAGGCACCACTTCCGCCCCTCGTTGTGCTTCCCGTGAGACGCCGCATCCATGGCGCCATCTCCCAACCCATCTCTGCCCTCAGGTGAGCGCCCCGTGCTGCCCCGCCCTCTGCCAGGGTTTCCCTCTGTCCCACCGTCGCCAGAGGTAGAAAAATCACCCTGGGTCGTCCATCGCGATTTGATCTGACGGCCACCTTTCCTCGGTACCTCTTCACTCCCCTAGGTCACCTACAGGTGGCCCCTCCCCGGTGCTTCGAAATTTTGTCTCCCACCCGTGTGCGGTAGTAGTTGGGCCGGCCCGCTGCGGATCCACCGGGATCTGGTGAGGTGGGCCTGTTTTCCCCACCCTTGCTAAATTCCTATTCATTTCTTTTTTGGCATGTTTTCTTACAGTTCAAATTAAATCAAATGGAAAATGAAAACTACAAGTTTTAGCCTAGATCTATTTTGAGCATGCTCCGTGATAAATTCTCTAACATGCAGACCAACTCCTACGGCCATATTTGTATTTATTGTTTTAGGGTAATAATTATACTAGAAAGTATCCTTTTTAGCAAATAAATTTACCTGTGAGCTATACATACCCAAATGGGTTGAATCAAAGTTCCTCTGAAAGGTATTTGTTGTACCTATCGTATAAACTTTATCTCATGCCAAGGTGAACCATGGTTTGACATTAGTAAAAATAACAAAACCCATCCATTCTAGACTTTAGAAAATTCCCTAGATAAAACTATGACATGTTTTGGGTTGAATCCAAATCTCAGATATGTGGTACACTAAATCCTTCCAAACCCCAGGAGGTCCAGCTTAATTGAGCTATTGATATATTATAGGGAATTAAACATCTCTTCCTAGTATGGTTTCACTCAATAAATCCTAGCAAAAGCTTTGTAACTTCAAATGAGAGGATTCCAATTGCTACTGGAAGGTATTCATAATACCTACCCACTATACTTGGTCTCGTGTCATTTGAACCTGTAAAATGAATCTGGTTAAAAAGACAAAAAGACTACAAAATTGACTTTGGGAATTTTTCAAAGGCATTCTAGTAATTGAGCTCCAACTCTCAAAAATCAAAAAATCTAATATACAGAACACCCTCTGAGTACAAATTTAATTGAGCTCCATATATTTTCTGGTGATTTATTCACCTAAACTAGAGGTTATTTCACTAGAAAAATCATAACTAAATATAGAAAATCGAGAAAATCATGTAACCACTTTTGTTGGCCTTGTTACATCGATACCTATCTGTTGATATCTTTTTTGTACATTGATATCATACATACCCAAACAATAGTTCAAAACCTCCTTCATTAGGTAGTATTTGAGAAATAGATCAAAAAGGAATTCTACAAGGGCAATTACAGTAATTCCAACTGCTCTAACCTCAATCCATCAAAACCAACTAAAGTTACTACTATGTTGTATGTTTTTTGATGTATTGTAATGATACTTGTATGCATTGTGTTGATTGTGGCTTTGTTTGCTTGCGTATGCTATCTTTGACAATGATAGTTGCGATTATATCGGAGATCAGAAGAAGTGGTTATTATTGGTTATTATGGTATTCTAAGAAGTCCAGGGACATATATTGCCAGTTTGTTGATATCAGGCAAGCCACCTTCTTGCTCATAAGACTTGTACTATTATTTTACTTATGCATGTTTTATCTACTTTTTATGAAACTGCATTGTTTTATACTATGATGATATGTATCTGGTAGTGGCTTGGCTCCTCCAAACCATTATACTTTTGTACAATTAAGTAAAACCCCCTTGATGACACCTACTGGTCCCTAGTATTATAGTTGATGTATAACACCATACCCCTTTGGAGACCCCATTTTAGCCGAAGCAAGCGATAGTATGGGAAGACCCCGGAAAAGTTTTACAAAGAGTTTTATGATAAAACCTTGGTGAGGTTTAACCTACCAAGATAAGTTTGAGAAAGAAAAAGGGTTTTGTTTTACAAAATGCTAAATAAAAGACGGAGGAAAAATGTTTACGAAAACGCACCCTGTTCTTTGCAGTTTTGCCAGAACAATTACCCGTGCAACCACATTACCCCGGAGTGTGACGGGACTTAACTGAAAGTAGTTCACTCTGATATGGGTATTCTCACTGCTACATATGGGGGATCATCTCCCCCAAAATCTGTGCTTACCTTTACAGAAAGGGTCAACTGCTAGACAGTCACCTGGAGGAAGCAGAGTCACCCATGTGAGTGACCGAGCAAACTATGAGCCCTTCATTGAAAGTGCCCCCTCCAGGTCTAAGTGGGGTGCTCCGGTTGGTACATGGATCTAGATGTCCCGGTATTGAGGGGAACAACTCATAGCGTAGGGCCCATGTCAGAGTGGACCTTCCGAGGGTTATGTTTGATTATCCGAACCCCACATACTGGTGTATGACGATTCGCGATGAACCGCGGTGGATGTATCGAATCTTGTGGGTAAAGTGTACAACCTCTGCAGAGTGTAAATCTATTCGAATAGTCGTGTCCGCGGTTATGGACGTTTGGGAAGGTTGCTATAGAGTGGTGCTGGTTTTGATTTCAAAAAGGACTTAGGAAAAGCAAAGGATTTGGAAATGATTTGACCAGGGGGTGGTCGGAAAGGAAGGAAAGGAGTTTGGTAATGAGATGACCGCAAGGAAGAAACAAATGGGTGACCCAGTCCTAGTGTTTTCCAAAACTTTTCAAAAAGGTTTCCAAAATGTTTTACAAAAAATTTCAACAAAGATATGTAGATGCTATATCTAGAAGAGAAACTATTTGAGAAAATAACCTCTCTTGGAGCCCTCCTACTACCACAGCCATATTGCATATCCTCTTGTTATTACTATCCTTTTTAGGTGGTTTGCGAGTACATTCAAAGTACTCACTAGCTTTGTCCCTGGCTATTAACTTGGTCAGAGTTCAAGAAGAAGGTTTTGTTGACGACTATGCGAGCTAGGACGTTCTCCCAATCAGTTGCCTGTAGGTTAAGGCATGGCTCGGGCTCTACGCTTGATGAAGTTCTGCTGATTATTATGGATATAGCCATAATGGCATGTAAGGTATGACCTGAATCCGCTTAAGTAATGGATGTTTACTTTGATACTTGTCGGTTATGTGCCACGACTAACTGATCATGGGATCGTGGTGTATGCATAACAGGGATTCTCGGAGGATTAATCCGGGGGCCCCACAAGCATGATAAATAATCTCACCCTTTTCTTGTAACAAATAAACATCAATCTCTTCTTCCTCATTATACTCATCCTCATCATCACAAGAGGTATTGGGTTCCAAAGTAGGATATACCTTTGAAGCCCTAGCCATAAGGCATAGATGGGAATCGTGAGATGATGATAATGAAGAATTACTTGAAAGTCCATTCAAGATCTTGTCTTGGCCAATAGAATCTTTGTTTTCCTCTACATGGTTAGCAACACAAGCACTAGAGGAAATAGAAGTATTTTTATCATGGCAACAAGACAACACAAGCATATCATCATAATATTTATTCAAGCCATTTCTACATGATATGCAAGGACTACGAACACAAGCATATAAGGAGTTTTGGGTGCTACAAGTGTTAGGGTCCAAAAATAGACCATTGCAACTAGAAAGACATGAAGGATGACAAATAGTAAGCTCACTATCCACATTGCAATTTCTATCACCACTCACCATATCATTACCTTGTGATAAATCACATGTTGGTGAAGTGGTAGAAGATGAGAACTCATCTCAACCGGAACTGGAAGCAACACAATCATCCTCAAGAATATTGGCACACCATATTTATCTTGAAGTTTTGTCCATAACTCATGAGCGCTCCAAAAAGGTATGACTAAAGAAGTAACTACATGGCTCAAAGCATTAACAAGCACATTAGAAGCTTGAGCATCGAGATATAAGTTTTTCTCATCCTCACAAGATAGATTAAGGAAATCCATTGGAGAAGAAAAACCTATATCTACAATTTGCTCCAAATTTGGGTCCATGGCCCGAAAATGATTAAGCATATGAATTTTACAAATCTCATAACATGTGCCATCGAATATGAAAATGGCATCATGCACTAATCCCCTAGCCGACATCTTTACTCTCAAGGCGGTGAAGCCCAAAAAGAGAGACCAGGCTCTGATACCAATTGAAAAGGATATAGATGCCGCCTAGAGGGGGGTGAATAGGCGGTTTAAAACTTTTACGAGAAGGGCTTAACAAAGGCAGAATAAAACTAGCGTTTACTTTGTTAAGCACAAAACCTATATAAAATACGGTTCACCTATGTGCACCAACAACTTATGCTAAGCAAAACAAGCAACTATGTGATAGCTAGATATAAGACTTCAAGCACGAAGGCTATCACGAAGCAAAGTGCATAAGTAAATAGCTCGGGTATAGAGATAACCGAGGCACACAGAGACGATGATTTATTACCGAGTTCCTCCCGTAAAGAGAGTACGTCTCGTTGGAGGGGTGGGCGGTACTAAGACCACCACGCCACAAAAGACCTCACCCTATTCTCCTATGATCCTCGCCATGAGAGGCCTGGTTCACTTCTTCACTATCGGTGCACTTGTCGGTGGCAATCAGTAACCTCTCACAAAGATTGGGGCACTTCTCCACAACTCAATTGGAGGCTCCCAACAAACAAGCTCGGGGAAAGCTCCACAACTTAATTGGAGACCCTAGGTAATCCACAAACCTGGAAAACAACTAAACCATCTAGGGTTCCAAAAACCCAAGAGTAAAAAGCTTCTCACCTTTCACCCAATCAAATCCTCAGCGAGAACTCAAATCGATGCACCAAACGCAATGGCAAGAACACAAGAAGTGTTCAAGTCCTTCTTTCCCAAATTCCACCAAATCTAAAAAAGCTAGTGGGAGAATAAGAGAGGAAGAACACAAGAGGAAATCCACAAAAGAAACCCTAAGATCTAGATCCCAATATGTTCCCCTCGCATAAAGGAGAGATGGATTGGTGGAGTTGTAGATCTAGATCCCTCTTTCAAATCCCCCAAAAATATTTAAGAAATATGGGAGGGATTGAGAGAATTTGCAAGTTCTTGAAGGTCAAAATAATGGAGGAGAGAGAGAATGCAAGCCACTAGCCTAAGCAGGAAGAAGGGGTCTATTTATACCCCTCCCCAGCGAAATATGACCGTTTGGGACCTCCCAGGCCGGATAATCTGCCCCTCCCCCGGATATTCCGGGTTCCCCAGGCCAAAATATGGCTAAGGACTTCGCGGCGCGACCCTCTGTATAGGGGGCGGATATTTGGGCCGGATAATCCGCCCCCCGGAGCCCCGAATAATCCGCCCCTGTTGCTACGATCCACGCCTCAAAGTCCTTACCCGTTTTCCGAAAATTGAGCCGGATAATCCGCCCCATGGCCGGATAATCCGCCCCCCTGAAAACTGGCTGAAACAGCGAAACTGAAACAATCATAACATTTGCATCCAGACTCTGTTTTTGCTGATCTTGGGATCATTTTAAAGAGACAATGAGCTCTACAATATCATCCATAGAAACATCATAGTCCATAAAGGTAGGATAGAACCAAATGATGAAAGGTTTGACCTCTCTCAAAAAGACGAACCGATAAAACCTCCAACATCGAACACGCAATAGAGAATGCATATGAAATTCGTTTTCGATGAACTTGAGCTTGTCATGGAGATTAACACAAGATATAAATACTCATATGAGTAAGACCCAAATAATAACCAAGAAATATAATGCCAAGTATGCAAAGGTTTGAGCTCTCACCGAGGGATATGATCAAGTTACTCACTCGAGAGCCTCTCTTGATAGTACGGTTATCTATCCTATAAACCGATCTCCCCAACTAACACCACGAGACCGGTAAGAAAGAAACCCTATCAAGATCAAACAATTGCCTTGTGTATATTCCACTTGATGTTGATGATGACGATCTTCTACACCTCAAGATGGAACACCTTTCTTGATTGTGCTAGCTTGGTGAAGACTTGGAATTTGCTCCCCCATACTCCACTATGGAAGAGCCTCTCTTTTAGACATATCTTCACATATCCATGATCACCATAAGGATAGCAAGCTACACTTGAGATAATCTTATTATTCAAGACACACTTGCCATAGGCTCAACTTCTACTTGACCAATCTCTGGATCATTCCTTGAAATCTTGATCAACATTTGATCTTCTTCACTTTATTCTTCTTCCAACCTTGAAGCCAAGATATATTTCAAGCATTGCCTATGGACAAATCCTACAAGTAAAACTCAATGCAAACATAAGTCCATAAAGATTGTCATTAATTACCAAAACCATACATGGGGCACACATGTTCTTTCACAGATGGATTAGTGTAGCAACCACTACATATGTCAATTGTTGTGTATGTTAGTTGAACGAACAATACAACATTCTTCTAATAGAATGCTTACCTAGGACGTGTACATGACAAGGTCCGAGTGGTTTTGTTAATTCAAAGGATGCTAAAAAGGCATGCAAACTTCAATAGTTGAAGTAAGCATAGCGGATTTGGAATCTTCACCGTGATGAAAATGTTAAAATGTTTAATTTCATCATAGACGATGAAGATGCTCGCATTTGCAAGAAATCAAGTGGGAGCACTGAGACATATTTCTAATACATTGTGTATACCATATTGTTGATTGGAAATGATGTATCTTTTATTGACACAAGTTAAGGATTTCATTAAAATTAGATTTAAATGAAAGATTTGGGCAAAACCAGAATATTTGGCATCAAAGTCTATTGGAATTGATTGAGATGCTAATATGGTTACGCCAAATGTACATAGATGAAATATTGAATGAGTTCAATATGGAAACGATGAGAAATGTTCTTGTCACACGGAAAAGGTTGAATCAAAATTCAAGTGTATTGACACTTGGTGAGTGAATCAAGATTTGAGTGTTTTGACACTTGGTGAGTAAAATCACATGAATATATTGATAAACGAGATTCAAGTCTTTTGACACTTGGTGATTAAAATCACATGAATATCTTAATCAATCATATTGTGATATGTACATATCTAGATATGTCCTATGCTCTGAATGTTATAAGAATATACCAGGGTGACTCATAAGATGATCATTGAATGATAGTAAGGATATTCTTATGAACTTTGGAAGAACTAAGAATACATATACTATATGTTGAAGTGACAAATAGTTCATTGTAAAGTGTTACATTGATGCTAGAAAGATAGTCATTGTAAAGTGTTACATTGGCACTATACAAATGGTTCATTATAAAGTGTTACATTGGAACTAAACATATAGTTCATTGTAAGTGTTACATTGATACTGGTTTTGTCACCAGATACAAACTAAGTTTATCGCAATTTAGGCTATGGATTAAGGTGGCACAATTTGATGGAAGAAAGTTCCATGATAGTTTTAGATTAGTTCCAAAAGTTAAGTATTATGACGGATACTATAACGAAAGGCTTAGTATAAGACTGCTATAGAAGCACCAAAGGAACTAGGTGTGGTTCACAACGGGCTAGTAATATGAAGATATATTGTATGAAAATTATATCAACATGTTTTTACCCAAAGGAACTAAAGGTCTCACCAAAGAACTAGATTTATACAATGCCAACTCATTTGAGAATGAGTGATGCGTAGAGACGCAAAGACTTGCAAATACACGTGGACCTGAAAGCGTCAGATCCAGAGATTATGTTTACCACTAGCAAACACGTATATACAACACCAGAAAGCCATAGGTGTTGAATACGCAAGTTTTTCAAACTAGATTATTGACTCTAGTGCAAGTGGAATACTGAAAAGAATATGCCCGAGAACAATAATAAAATGGTTATTATATTATATTCCATGTTTATGATAAATGTTTATTTCTCATGCTATAATTGTGTTAACTGTAAACGTTAATACATGTGTGTTTAATAAACAAAGAAGAGGTTCCTAGTATTGCCTCTCATTACACTAGCTTGTTGATTAACAGATGATCAAGGTTTCCTGGTCATGACATTGGATGTTGTTAATAACAAGGTCACACCATTGTTAGAATGATGTGATGAACATACTCCCAAAGTATAGTAACACGATCAAGCCATTATGTTTACACTACTATAACGTCATTCAAAGTAACCCTAATCCTTAGACCATGAGATCACATCAATCACTAACTTCGGAAGAGTACTTTGATTTCATCAAACGTCACACCGTAATAGGTTGATTATAAAGGTGTAGTCGGGTACTTGGAAAGTGTTAGTTAAGGCTCGTGGATCAAGAGTGGGATTTGTCCATCCTAATGATGGAGAGGTATACTCAGGGCCCTCTCGGTGATATCATATTAACATAGCTTGCAAGCAAGTGATAATGATCACTAAAAATGTTAATCACGGGAACAAGAAAAGAGTACTTGTCAGTAATGGGATCGAACTAGGTATGAATGTGATCGGATCCCGGACAAGTAAAATATAGCGAGACAAAAGGAATAGGTTACTGCGAATAAAAGGTCACGCGATCACTAAGTCATCGCATGAACTGGTGGCAATCATTATGGATCTCCAGGTTCCGCTAATGATTATTGATAGGAGAATGTCTCCATCATGTCCACACAGTTCTCGATCCGTAGGGAGATACACTCGACGCATTTGAGTGGATAGGGAACACCAGAGAAAATACTGGACATCGCAGGAATTTATTGTGATAAATCTGCCGGAATGGTTTCAGTGTATCAGAATATCATCGGGGATTGAATTGTTAATATGTTCATTAAATGAAGTGGTCATTAAATGATGTACTCATTAAATAAAGTGTTCAATAAATAAGTGATGTTTAATCAAGTGAATTAAAAGTGGTTTCAATGAAGAGACTCTTAATTTTTGAATGGAGAATAAATGGGAGAAAGTGGAGAGTGTTTTTTATGTGAGTGGAGAGTCCACCCATATAATTGGGGAAGAGGTGGGGGCAGCCATATGGTTGTGCGCCTAGCCCCCTTGGGTTGCCCCCCTCACCTATAAAAGGCCCCCCTCCTCTCCTCTCTCTCACACACATTCACCTCTCCTCTCAGGCCTTGTTTATTCCACGAGAGAGGTGCTTAGGCGAAGCCCTGCTCAAGATCTTCTCCACCACCATGTCGTAGTGTTGGCGGAGTTCCCGGGGATCCGCTACTTCCGCTGCCCAGCTGGAGCAATGGTTCGGGAGTCGTTGACACACCATACTTGTGATCGACTACGGAGGTGCTACACGTGCAACACTGTCATGGTGTCCTTGAGGACGGTCGAGTACACTCTACAACAGCCACATTTATTTGTGGGAACGTTATCTCGTGTTACGGTCTTCGAGGGTGAGTCCATCTGAAAACGTTACATGTATCTCCTATATATGATCTTGGTGGTTGCAATCGTAGGAACTTTTTATTTTCTATGCAACAAACCCCATCAGTGACATGCCTACTGGGATGGTATCGACATTGACATCATCCTCGCCGAGCCACGACATAGTCATGCGGTCGCTGTCACGCCAGGAGGTCAAGAAAGAGGAGTGGGAGCTGTTCAGGGACGAGGATGTCCCCGGTGAGGTGAGGGATGACACCACCGACTACTTGGCCCTCCACGCCTACATGGACGAGAAGGAGGTGCCCCTCATGTCACCGGACCTCGACTAAGAGGAAGCTCTCCGCCTCGCCATCGCGCACTCACCGGACCTCGTCATGTCACTGGACCTCATGTGAAAATATGTTTCAGGAGGTATCAAAGGGTATGAATTTCGTATTGTAAATATTACTATTTTTCTCTGAAACCTTGATCAAACTTTATGTAGTATGTTTATTTTAATAAAAAAAATAAGTCTTAAGCCAGACGGAGTACAGTCTGTGTGTTGCACAAACTACTCCTGTCTCCCATACTCTCAGGTTCTAACAAAAACCTGTAAACTCGTGAGTTAATGTGCCTTGACCGTCATCATGACAATTAGAACATTGTGCATGCCGGGTCAACACCGTACTCAAATTTATCTACGTGGACACTTCTACGCGCGTGAGTGGGACCTGTGCGCAAGGGAATGGACCCATGAGGCACGAGGGAAAACGTTGTGTTGTAGTACTAGTACTAGGCACTTCGCAATCGAATCACGTCTCCGCCGCATGGCTGGCTTCCGGCTCGTTTATGTGGTGACTAGTGTAGTCCCCTTGGCAGTTGGGTACATCGACTTGGAAGCATCTAACAAGCGATGCTCCCGCGCGGTTCCGGGTACCCGCTGTTGAAGACTTGTCAAAACAACGACACTCCTGAACACGAGAAGTCTAGAAACTAGCAGCTACCCATTGTTGACTTGTTCCAGACGTCCGTGCTAGCGGCCACAATTGACCCGGCGCCCAGCCGCTATAAAATTTGGACAAAATCAAGCTTGCATGTCATTCGATCAAGTGAGGCTGCTAGCCGGATCAGGAGTCAGATTGCGATCGAGCTAGGCATGACGAACGGGTACGTGTTCCGCGAGTACATCGGCGCGCAGTTCACCGGCGTCCAGTTCTCGGAGGTGCCCATCAACGCCGGCGTCAGCTTCCACTTCATCCTCGCCTTCGCCATCGACTACCTGGCGAGCCAGTCGTCCCCGCCCACGCCGACCAACGGCGCCTTCAACCCGTTCTGGGACACGGAGAACCTCTCCGCCGCCGCCATCTCCGCCACCAAGGCGGCCCACCCGAACCTGAGCATCATGGTCTCCCTCGGCGGCGACACCGTGCAGAACACCGGCGTCAACGCCACCTTCGCGCCGTCCTCCGTCGACTCCTGGGTGGACAACGCCGTGTCTTCCCTCTCGGCCATGATCAACCAGTACGGGCTCGACGGCGTGGACGTCGACTACGAACACTTCGGCACTGCCGACGTCGACACCTTCGTCGAGTGTATGGGCCGCCTGCTCACGCAGCTCAAGGCGAGCTTCCCCAACATCGTTACCTCCATCGCGCCCTTCGAGAGGGGCGATGTCCAGAAGTACTACCAGGCGCTGTGGAGCAAGTACTCCGGCGTCATCGACTACGTCAACTTCCAGTTCTACGGCTACGGCGCCAACACAGTCGTTGACTACTACGTGATGTTCTATAACACGCAGCAGGCCAACTACCCCGGCGCGAAGGTCCTGGCCAGCTTCAAGACCGGCGACGTCACCGGGCTGCTCTCGCCGGAGCAAGGCATCAGCGCGGCCCAGGAGCTGCAGAAGCAGGACAAGCTGCCGGGACTCTTCATCTTTTCGGCCGACAGCTCCAAGAACAGCACCTACGGGTTTGAATATGAGACCAGGGCGCAGGAGATCATCGCCAACCATTGACGCGGATGGGCATTGTTCACGCGAAAGGCTTGTGACATACTCCTAGTACAGTATATATACGCGCAGCCATGTATCCGGATATGTCCGGGGAATAATTAAAGCCGTGCACCGGTGTATACGTACTCAAGTTTGAATAAGTGGCGCCTAATCGGTTTGCCTTGCCATATATATCAGCATTCTCCGTGCAGTACTCCTTCCGTCCTAAAATATAAATAAGACGCCTAAGGATTAATAAAAAGTCAACGTTTTTTAAATTTGACCAAGTTTATATAAAAAATAAGAACATTTACAATACCTAATCAATATCAATAGATTTGCCATAAAATATATTTTACTAATGCGTTCATTTAATATTGTAGATTTTTTATTTTTTATTCTAAATATTTGGTCAAAGTTAGTTGACTTTTGACTAATCCTTAGACGCCTTATATTTTGGAACGAGGAAGTATTTGTTTTTAATTTTCAAATTTTTTGCGTATTGACTAAGATAGTTAGCAAAGTAGTATCTGAGTGATAAGAGAAATTGTGCCAGTACAAATTCCCGAACATATAGCTTGCATTTTTAAACATGCCTAGTTTGATGAGCGCTTGTTCTAATATTCAATCGTAACTCGTAAGAGCAACTCTAGCAGTCCATTTATCGCGCCGGCTCTTAAAACTCGGATAAGGGCTGGAAAAATTGCGAGATAAGAGTTATTTATGCGGCAGAACAGTGCCTGCAAAGCCGAACGGTAAAACAGAGCCATAACGAACCCTTATCTCAGCCCTTAAACTCTAAACTGAAATAGAAAATGACAGTTTTGCATAGACAAATAGTTTTAAGAACAAACATTTTTGACAAAATGATCACGAATGCTCCGCCAACATGTCAAACTTGGTCAGCGCCGCCTCGGCCACTTGCCGGAGCACCACCACCATGACCAACACCACCTCCACCGTCACTTGTCGCACGAGCTTGCCTTCTTCGTTCCAAAATATCTATCCTTTCCATGTTCCACCACTCGATTTGTGGCATCATCCATATGAGTTGGATCAAGAAACATGGTCTTGTTCTCTTCGGCAATGAGCTCGACCATGGCTCTCTTCTCGTCGGTACGAGCTCTTATCTCATCCAATGCCGCCCTCTTGGCTTGATCTTCTCGCACTTTCTCCCATCTTTCTTTCCTCTTTTGTGCTATTTTCTCTGCAATGAGCATTTTAGCTTCCAATGCCTTTGTCGTAGTCTTCTCTTTTGATTTCAATCTTGTCCCTCAAACTTGACGCTTCGGCTTGCAGCTTCACTATGTCCTTTGCGACCTTGGTTCCTTCCGGCCTCTTTTTGTTCCTCTCCTCGTCAGTATCATTATCTAGACACAACATTTGCTCTTTTTTGGGAGCGACTTGTTCCTCCCTCAGCTTCCATTTCTTGCTTCATTCGAGCAGCTTCCAACAATGTGTGAGCAAAAATGGCTTTCCTTTAGAGACATTCATGGTTTTGTATCTCTCTTGATCAAGAGCAATCCTACAATGCACACTGATGTAAACAACAAACAAAGAAGGACAACAAACAAAAAACTCATCCTATAGTTGCGCTTACATAATCAATAGGGGTTGTTCCACTTGGAGGGAAGTTCCTCACTTGTTCCACTGCTCCACTCCAGCGGCTGCACCAACACTGGTCGTCGTCTTCTCTTTTGATTTCACCATCTCATTGATCTTGTTCCTCAAACTTGACGCTTTGGCTTGCAACTTTACTTTGTCCTTTGCGACATTGGTTCCTTCTGGCCTTTTTTTTGTTCCTCTCCTCATCACTATCATCATCTAGACGCAACCGTTGCTCTTTTTTGGGAGCGACTTCTTCCTCCCCGTGGCTTCCATTTCTCGCTTTGTTCGAGCAGCTTCCAACAATGTGTGAGAAAAAATGGCTTTTCTTTGGATCCCTTCATGGCTTTGTATCTCTCTTAAGCAAGAGCATCCTACAATGCACACTAATGTAAACAACAAACAAAGAAAAGCATCATATAGTTACACTTACATAATCAACAGGGGTTGTTCCACTTGGAGGGAAGTTCCTCACTTGTTCCACTGCTCCACTCTAGCGGCTACACATTGATTTGATCACATACAAGCAACCTTGAAGCGAATGATAGGTGCGAGGGCTGGAGTTCGCAAGCCGAGGCATGAACTTGCAAAACTTATCCTCAATTCTTTGCCAATAATGCTTCCCGGTTTGATCGGTGCAACAAATGGCATCAAGCGAGACGGCCTCACATGCCTTGATCAAAGTAGTGTCTTCCACCTCGGTGTAGTTGGCTGTATGCTTGTGTTGGACACTACCCGCGGACATCACCTCTGAAGGGAATATGCCCGAGAGGCAATAATAAATCGGTTATTATCTTATTCCTTGTTTATGATAAATGTTTATTTTGCATGCTATAATTGTATTAATTTGGAAACGTTAATACATGTGTGTTTAATAAACAAAAGGAAAGTTTCTATTTATGCCTCTCTTATAAACTAGCTCGTTGATTAACAAGATGATCAAGATTTCCTGATCATAGACATTGGATGTTGTTAATAACAAGGTCACAACATTAGTGGAATGATGTGATAAACATTCATCCGAAGTATAGCATTACGATCAAAGTCATTGTGTTTATATTGCTATAACATTATATGAAGTAATCCTAGTCCTTAGACCATGAGATCATGTCAATCACTAACACTGGAAGAGTATCTTGATAACATCAAACATCACACCGTGAAAGGGTGCTTATAAAGGTGGGTTCAGTGCTACGAAAGTGTTATGTAGAGGCTCATAGATCAAGAGTGGGATTTGTCCATCCCGATGACGGATAGATATACTCTGGGCCCTCTCGGTGATATCACATTGGTTAGCTTGCAAGCAAGTGATGAGATCACTAGAATGTTATATCATGGGAACGAGAAAAGAGTACATGTCGGTAACGAGATCAAACTAGGTATGGAGATACCGATGATCGAATCTCGGACATGTAATATATTGTGAGACAAAGGGATTTAGTTACTAGCGTTAAAGGTTCACACGATCACAAGAGTCATCGTTGAATATGTGGGAGTCAGTATGGATCTCCAGGTCCCGCTGCTGATTATTGATCGGAGAGGGGTCTCGATCATGTCTGCATTATTCCGAACCGTATGGTGATACACTTAAGGGATACCGACACCGTTTGGAGCAAATATGTTTCAGATAAAGATTTCAGAAAGCGCTCGGATTATTTCAATAGACACCGAAACTGTTTCGGGTGAAATTGGTTTTGCATGTAATATTGAAATGTTGCAGGGGGTTTTATGTGAATTTTTGTTAATTAAAGTAATTAACAAAATACTGAATAAAATTAATAAAAGAGTTTTATTAAATGAGAGAGCGTTGAATTTGGAGAAATTTAATGCATTTAAAGTGGAGACTTTAATAGAGAATGTGAAGGGGCATATTTATGTGGAGGGGTTACCACCACATGAATGAAGGAGGTGAAGGGACACCCTCCATGGGCGCCGGCCATGGGAGGGGTACCCTCCCCTCCTCCTATAAAAGGCCCCCCTCTCACACCTTCACACTTACACCTCCTCGTGAAGGATGTCTCTCCCCCTCTAGTATTTTTCCCCATGGTCTCGGATTAGCGAGATACATGTTCCCAGTAGCTTTATCTGGAAAGGAGTTGTTGCTTCCGCTGCTTTGCTGAAGCGAGGGATGGAGGTTGTCGGGGTACCAGACGTGTGTGCGATCACGGATGCACCGCTGCTTTGCGGTGCTAGACTTGTTGGTGTTGGACTTGCTGGAGCTGGATCTGATGGACGTGCTGGAGCTAGACCTGCTGGACTTCATCACGACCTTGAGATCGGCAAGTGTACGACTACATCATCCACGAGTTCCATCTTGTTCACAAAGCTTTGTTGTCGAGGGTATGTTCTCTATGGATGTATATCCACCCGTTGCTTGTATCTAATAGATAGATCTTGGTGTATAATAGTTCCCATCATAGGAAATTTTTTGTTTTCTATGTTGCGAACCCTTCAGTGGTATTAGGGCCTGATCTATGCGTAGGTGCTTTGCACGGGTAGTACACATATTTTTATATGTGGGCGATGATGATCATGTTATTGCTTCTTTCATGTACTTTGGATATTGGTGGCATAGTGGGATGAAGCGGCCCGGACCAACTTTACATGTCATCGCACATGAGACCGGTTTCACGACTGACATGCAACTGGTTTTGCATAAGTGGATGGCGGGTGTCTGTCTCTCCTACTATAGTCAATATCTGATTTACAACAAGTTGCTAATAACTTAGTTATCATCATTTTGGTTCCATTTTTGTAGGTAAGAACGGTTCTATCTTCAAAAGCCCTAAAGCCACATAAAACTTGCAATTGATAAATTAGAGGTGTCTAGTTTAGATCGTTGCTAGGCTAGTGTCATGATATGGAAATGTTGTAAGTTGATGTATAGTAGATACCCTTACAACACACTTAACGTGTAAGTTCCATAGACCTTGGCCTTACACACAAAGGAATGATAGAGATCATACCATGATGCATATGATGGTGATCAAATGCATGGACCATATCATCCCACTTTACACATATGATGTTCCATCTTATATTGTTAGTTTGGCGCTTTTAGTAGCATTATAAGATGATCCCTCTTTTAGATATCAAGATAAAAAATGTATTCTTCCTTAAGTACGCACCGTTTATGTTTTTCCGCTTCAAGACATCACATGATGATCGGGTGTACTTGAATCCACGATCATATTTCGGGTGTAAGACAGTTTTACACACACGAGTACTAAGGTTCTTACTTAGCGAGCCTAGCATGTACATACATGGCCTCGGAACATGAATCGAAAGGTTAAACATGAGTCATATAGTTGATGTGATGCCCATATTGATGCTCTCCTTTGAAACTACACCGACTCACGTGATGATCGGACTTGGTGTAGTGGATTTGGTTTATGTAATCACCAAAAAGGCACGAGGGATGTCGTTTTTGAGTGGGAGTTCCTTTCTAATTTGGATTAGTCGATCCAAATTTGTCATAAACTAAATCAAAGTGAATTTGCATAATTCGTTGTAGTCATTGGCATATGTTTACTACCTTATGCTTAGTTTTAATTGAGATAATAGAACTATAGAATTCTGGATATTTACTTTACGAACTGGTATCGTATTGTTTTGAATGTCAATTTAAAGTTTAGAAGTCCTATTGAAACTTTCAGCAAACTCTATTTACTCCATGAAGTTTAATAAGCAGTATTAAATCAAGAGTAAGAATTCCAATGTTAGTATCTAAAGTATCATATTTGCCTCCATGATTATTGATATTTAAAAGTTGTTTTTTAATATCAAGGTTATCTAGAAGCTGGAAGAACTGTTTCAGAAACCATCATGTGTGGAAGATATTGTGATATCTGAAACAATGTTTATGGTTGCAATATGATAGAGTATAATTTAGCAAAATACATGTTCTCACATTGTATGAGAATTTGTGAAGGTTAGAGACGCTAGGCGTCCTAATCTACCAAAAAGGTTTTGGGGACTGATATTATACTCACAATTCATCCTTATAGGCTATAGTAGCTTGATCATGAAGTTTTCATGATAAGGATGAATAGAAGATGTAAGTAAAATGTTTACTACACTAAAAGATTACTAAAGAATGGATTTTTGAAAGAATGCCAAATATTTCATGATGGTGATCCACTTCAAAGTGCAAGTCCAAAGGTTTTAGTATTTGACTATACACGCTTTGTACTATGTGTCATGTGAATGACACCACTATTGATGTTGATATATGTAGCATCCCAATTGTCTAACAATTGCAATGCTACTTGGTCTAGTAAGATAATGGCTACTTCCTACATATAATTGTTGCATCATAATTATATCATGCTCATGTCATTATGCCACCTTGCATTTGAGTATCATATAAAACCCTTTTCATTTGGTTCTTATCCCATATGCATTATTAATTGTATTTGCCTCTTGATATATTGTATTTGGTTATTGATAAATGCTTGATGCCCAAGTTGAGTTGGGGCATATCTTTTATTAACTCCACCACCTTTCTTGTCACCACCTCATAATTCCACCATCCTCATTAAACATGAGCTTTGCATTTCTTTTGGTTTACCTCTAGCTCATGTGGGTTGGGATGGATCCACTTCTAAGTCCACATGCTCCCATGCAAGCATCATGTTGTTTTCACATTATTGATATGTGGAGCCACATTTGCATGCATTATGAGTGAAACCCCTTCTTCTAGCTTCCATATGGATTTTATTGGAATATTTGCTCATGTTGGAATATTATTGGGGATATTATGCACCTAGTGGAACACACACACTAGCATGTCCCAAATTATATTCAAATATGATCATCTCCATACACTCCACATGGAACATCCTTTTCTTCTTAATTCCATTTTAATTCTTTTTGGCTTGGCCTAGATCCACATTTTTGGAATGCATGTGAATAAATGCCATGTAAATTATCTATTGTTTTGACAAGAATAAAACATGGCATTTTATGATTATGCATGGGCCATGCAAGATCACCACCATCCTTGATCCTTTGGTTTTTATTTGTTTTTGGAGTGGATCATGGTCTTTTGGGATCATGTCAAGCAAGCTCTATTCTTTTGCTCTTGCTAAACTCTCACCATCTTTTCTTGCTTGATCTAGCTTTGATCATGTAAAACCCTAAATATCTCCCTACCCCTACCCCTCTCTTTAGCACCATCACCACCTTTCCACTCTTTTGGTTTTCACTTGGTTTTGGGTGATCCTCTCTTTGAGCTCTCCTTCTCTCAAACCCTCCTCTTCTTGATCTTTTCTCTCTTTCTTCCATGTTTGATCTTGTGAGATCCTCTCCAAAATCCTAACACCTCACCACCATCTCTCTCTACCACTCCTTTTGCTTGATCTTGTTTGATCTTGCTAAAAACCCTACCACCACATCACCCTCTCTCTAATCCTCTCTCCAAAACCCTAATACCTAGCTAAACCGGGGCTCCTCTCTCTCTCTCCCTCTCGGTTCCCTCTCTACTCCCTCCAACCGGACCCACCCCAGCTCTCTCTCTCTCTCCCTAGCCCGAGCTACCCCCTCCTAACCAGCCCTAGCTACCGAGCCATCTCTCTCTCTACCTCTCGGCCTCTCCCTCTCTCTCGTTGCACAGGCGACCCCACCAGCCGAGCCGGCCTTCTCCCCTCACCCTGGCCCACCGGCAGCCCTCTCCCTGCCTCTGGCCACCCACGACGAGCACGTGAGGGCGGGGTAAAAAGGTGGCCGAAGCCACCTTTTCGTTCCCGTCGCCCCCACGGCATCGTTCCTCCCCTCTCGGCCTCCTTATCCTTCCTCTCACGAACCCTCTGCCTCTTCCAGATCTCCCCAGGCCGCTCCCCTTCCTCCCTGCCTTTTCCCTACCACCATCTACCCCAACGCCGGCCATCGTCGGCCTCACCTTCCCCCTCCTCGATCTAGCCGGTGGCATGGAGCTGCGGTTGTCGAGGAAGCCCGCCGCAGTCCCGGCGACGTCCCCGTACACGCCAGCAAGGAGGAGAGGCCCCGGACCGGCCGCAGTACCGCGATGCCCTCCTAAACCCTAACGCTGGCGGCCGTCTGCGTCCTCGTTGTTGCGTCGTCCCCCGGACCGATCCAACTCCGTCGTCCACCTCTCGGTGAGCCCCTCTCTCTCGTGGACACCTCTGTTCCCTCCGCCTGCGTTTGTGCTCGCCGATCATTTCACCGAACACCCTCGGTGCGCGGCAGCCGACGGCGTTCTCTCGTCGCTGCGCCTCGCAGCAGCATACTTAGCCCTCGCCCGTCCTTCTGACACCAACCCATACCCAGCCGCACTGGCTACCATCCTCAGCGCGGGAGCCCGCAACGCGAGTTCGAACCCCGCGCGTCGCGCTCTGCGTCGGTCGAGCACCGACCTGTCCGCGGTTCAGAGAGAAGATCAACAGGCGTCTGTTGGCAGTTTACAAACCCACCCCCTTTTTTTCTCTCTCAACCCGCGGTACTCGTGGCCCCACCGGTCAGCCCCCTGGTAGCTTTACAGAAAAGCCGCACAGGTTCCCAGCTCTCAACCCGCACTCCTCTCCACACCACGTGGTCAGCCCTCCACCTCTCTCTGTCACGTGGGCCCCTCTTCTCCGTCGGGCCCGCATGTCAGCCTCCTGTACTAGTCTCTGTGCCGGTGAGAAAAACCTTTTCGCCGTGCCGTTTTACCCAGTCATCCCGGTCCCACTCGTCAGCGACTGGGGCTAGGTTTAGCTGAGTAACAAAAGTGTTTCTGTTTTCTGTTTTAATTTAACTTTTCAGAAATGTTTTAAATTCAAATTTGAATCTGTTTTAAATATCTTTTAAAATATAATTCCAAAACCAACATGTAATATATGTTTTGAAACCAGAAAAATGTGAGGAATTCAAATATGCTATTCAAAATAATGTTTGAGCACTTTAAAATTTCGAGGTAATTAAAATTACAATAAAATGCCCTTTTCTTAATTAATTAATAACTTTAGTTTTATAACTCCAAATTTAATAAATAATATGTCTAAAATGATCAGCGCGACGAGCCCGTCCTATCTATGCATTCCATGTTCTGAATTGCAGCATGCATCATATAAACAATAAGTATACAGCAAGTGTTATGAGAGCAAACCAGGCTAAAAACTTAATTAAATGCTTTAATCTTGTACCCCACACCTCACCCATGCCATGTTACATTATTGCCATGCAAATTGTGCATCATTTATCATGGCATGATTGATTGCTTGTCGCATTTTAATTCATATGCTTGTGCACTCTATTTATGTTGGCCCTTGTTTGTTTGGTTCTTCTTCGAATAGACGCTGAGCAGGGGATATATTAGGAAACCCAGGAGCACTACCCAGATCCGTCCCTCGCTTCAACTCAGCTGCCAGGCAAGCACTACCACATGCTTGCATACATATAGTACCTATTGTCTCTATCTTATTCTTGCATCATTGAGTCGCGATTGCATTAAATTGAATCCTAAGTACTACATAGCCTTTACTTTTAAACCCCACCGAAGCTTGTTCCCCCATCCCATGAGCCATTACTACAGGAGTCGTTTGAGCCATGCGGGTCGTAGAACAGCATGTGTAGGGTATGTGAGAGTCTGATGGATAACGAGGTACCTAAACAACTTAACCTGAGTAGTAATGGGATAACTAATGAAAGTGGCATCGGTGAGCAATATCTGCTATTTGGTTCTTCATGCTCACTTGTGTCCCATAGGACCCCGAGTACTTGATTCCTGTTCCTTGACTATTCGCACTATCCACATCTGGGAGGCCTTATGGACCCCCCTGAGCCAGAGCTTGATTCATTCTTATTTATTGGGGCCACAAAGTAGTTTGGAGCTTTATTACTATCCTGTACTTATGCCATGCTTTACTGCTTTATTTAAGATTGTGCGAGGAGCACCTGTACTGTTTAGGATTGTAGAGTGTTTTCGCGGTATCGACAAGCCCAGTCACACTTTCGGGTTCCCAGTCGTTTACAGCCATTGGCGCAAACCTTGGGTCCGTCGCGGAGTCGGCCAACTTCGTTGCGGGTAGCTTAATGGGGTGGCCCCCTAAAACATTTCTGAATCATGTGATCGCTTTGTCGTGAATGCCTCGTTGGGTTTTGAGTTGGTTTTTCTGAGGTTGATCGAGTGTGTGTTGCTATTTGTGCACCCCTGCAGGGTAAATCTTTCTGAAAGCCGTGTCCGCGGTTATGGACGACTTGGAGCACAGTTTCTCGATCATAGACAAGTATAACTAAAGTACCGCTTTTAAATTGACTAAGTACCTGACTAGTAAATAGTGCAACACTCCTGGAATGGTTAATAAAACTGCCAACGGATGGGGGGTTGTTCGTGCGCTTTCTCGTTGGTAAGCGAGAAGGAGGATGGATCTGTTAATTATACTGTTATAACTGTTGTTACTAATTAACGGACATCCGTCTATCATTGGTTAGGCGGATGATTAGCGAGTATCTGTAGACTTGTTAGGTATTATCTTTTGCTGCAATTGCGTCACCCCAGGTTGTGTCCCCTTTAGAGGCATAAAGACTTGCTGAGTACCCCTAGGGTCTCACACGATAAATTGTTTGATTCAGATGGACAGGTGTATTCGCAAGATGGATACTGGGTGGAGGAGACGGATGATGTTGGCAACAATCACTCGGTGTAGAGATTCCGGGAACGGGGATCCGTGAGATCTGTGGGAGGGATGTGTTTATTTATGTGGCATCTTATGCCGATTTGCTTCTTATCCGTACTCGGATCTTGTTTTCCGCTTCCGCCTGATACTCTGATGTTTGATGTATGAGGAGATATCCTAAACTATTATATCTATCTAGGATATTTGGATCTTGCCGTATGGCGTTGCAATATTTCTATTTCTTTTAGATGGAATGGCTCTGAGGACTTTTGTATGTGGCTTGCATACATACTCACTTGTGTATGTAGTTGATCCCTTCGCCTGCCGATTACGCCGCTCGTTCTTGTCCCGATGTTCTGGAAATGGTTAGGACGGCCGAAAGGTCTACCTGTGAGTGGCCCTTGGCCCCACCATACTATTTTAACCATTTTCGCTCATCTAGGCATGTAACTAAGAGGGTAATTCACCGAGGTAGTTACAATTGGTATCAGAGCCATCCCGCCCTTCAGGGTCTCAGCCAAATGGTCGTTGTCAGTCTAGCAAATATTTTTGGTAGCTATGTATACTAAGGAAAACAAAACGTGAGAGTAGGACTGCTTCCACTTTTCTTCTTACCCACCCACCCACCCTTTTCTGGTAAGGAAGTGTAACGTTTTCAATCCTCTTCTAAAATTCAAACTAAGATTCACGTGTTCAGGGTTCCGTAGTACCATAGGTTGTGTGTGTGTGAATTCCTTTTCTATCTGTTGCATCCAAATGTTATCTCTATCTGCCTTTTGGTTATCAACTGTTGGTACATTCCATACTGACAGGCCTTTGTAAACCGACGCGATCTGTCTTACTCCTCGTTAACCGGTGCCATCTTGTTAAGGGTGTTCTTCCTTCCAGCATGCTTTCACAGAATGTGGAGTTGCGAATCTCTATCTGCTAAGTGGTTTTGCGCATCTATTGGTATTTTAATGCCGAAAAAATTTCTTTGATACATCTGTGTTTCCACACTCCTCTTCAGTCGTGTGTGAAACATTATCTATCTTCCTTTTATCGGCATGTTCATGCTAACTTATTCTTTTGTCACCGAGGCTTAATCCTAAAGTTTTACTTCATCTTCAAATTCTCTTGGGCTAATTACATAACAAGTGTCGATCCGATGCTGGTGATTGTAATTTGGTTCTCGGCATAGCTATATGACACTTATCATGAGTGGAATATGGACAATGCTATCGACCCTATCCTCCAAATGGTGGCGGTTATCTCCTATGATTTTGAGTTACACCGTGATCATATCTATGCATATTCAAGTATCCTTGGCAATCCGGAGTTTTCTCAAGGCACTACGGTGGTCTACCATCTGTTCATCATGCTGCACATCTTTTTGAACTCCATATCTGCACAATTCTCCTGGATACGAGGGAATTGCATCTTTTCGCTTCTGATAGCTTTGCTTAAGGTATGAGCTATCATCGTTTCTTATCCAAGATCTCTTTATCTTTGTAACCGGCGATCCAATCGACAATATGAACCAGGCAACATCTCTTTTTCTTCCGAAGGACCAGATAATCTATTCTGCCAGTGTATCTTCTTCAACACGAACCCGTGCTCTTAATTTTGATTTTTCAAAGAGCGTTGAGCTCAGGAAGTGTTCGAGCATTTGTCCGTTTCTCTCACCTTTTGAACTTTGTATTCTGGGAATATCTTGTTAATCCATGGTGGTATATGTTGATAATATGCTTGCCTATTCTATATCAATGGAAGAACATGGAAGATTATATGTGTCTCTTTCTCTCAAGCTTCGAGAACACCGCTTGTGTGCAAAGTTCTCAAAGTGTGAATTCTGGCTCCTTGAAGTCACCTATCTTGACCATGTCATTCTGCTAAATAGATCGCTTCAATTCTGGAATCAGCAAGTCCATTGTTAATTACATCTTCCATCTTCAATCAAACCCGGAGTTTTCCTTGTTGGCGAGTTATCATCGTCGTTCCGCCGTAGATTTCCTCAAAACTGCTAAATCTCTCTCAATCATTTCAAGAAGAACATGGAGTTCTTTTCACCTCTGTCTCGTTAAGTAATCTCTTGAAACCCTCTCGCTCTATCGTCTATGCTCAATCCACCGGAGGCCATGAAGACCTTCCAGATCTTGTATTCCTTCTGTTCAAGTTGGTGTTATCTTTTCTGTAGCTGTTGAATCTTGCAGTTGTTCTCCGTAATCTTCCTTCATATCTTGCCGGTGGCTTGGTACTTCCGACATGACGACAACATCATCATCTTTATCTATCTATGAATCTGGCGAATCGTTTGCATCTATCCTTGTTTTCTAACGAAGTTCCATGAGTTATTGTCAATACCTTCAGTCTGTTTCGGTAGTTGGGTTGCATGGTTTTCTTATTCATGTGCGGAGTAATGCTTTGAGTGCGGGATGGAGTAGCTACCATACCACTACTCTTATCATTCGCTCTTGTACATTGAATTGGTGAATTAATGTGATTTCACTCATTCCACGGAAGTTAGAAGTGGCCTTTATCCCTCGATACTTTTACTTCCGTCCTTGTTTTCCGGAGTGCTCTCTCGAAGAAAGTAATCAATAATCTCTTGTTGGTGATCTCGCCCTTTCTACACAGAGCAAAATCTCTAATTATCTGCTGGGAACAAACGCAAACTCTTTTCCGTCCTCGTCATTCTACCGGTGCTCGACATCCCCAAACAAGATGGAAGGAAACTATCTCTCTCTTTGTTTCATCAATTCTTTTCTTGTGGTAAAGCAAATATGGTTGATGCCATTAATCGCAAATCTATTCCACATTCCACTTCTTCTAAGGTTTATACCATAACCTAGCATTCCCCTCTTTCTCTGGAAGTTATATTCGCGCACCTCAATTGCGTGATCCTTAGGTTCTTACCGGCGTAACAAAATCCAATCCGACAATGTCTAACTCAATACTTCCGTTGATATCAAGGAACTTTGTTGTTTGAAGGCAATAATGTTTCCCAATCTCCATTCCTTTAATCCGAGAGAGGATACAATGCTATTGTCATAGTGGTTAAAAACCTCTCCAACCTAGCTCTTTTCTTCCGGCGAGACAAAGATTCATCCTCTCTAGTATCGGTAAATCTTTAATCTTAATGGTGTGTCTTTTCTTTATCCATGATACATCATCTTTTCCTCTTCTTTCACAAGGGGTTCTAGTCTTTTATCTTGTTTCTCGAAAAACCGGAGCTATGTTCATCCTACCCTTCTTGCCTCACGACAATCCTTCAATTCTTCTAACCCTTTGTGTCTCAAGCAACGCAAGACTCACAACAAGTCTAGCAAGTTTTGCAAGGTGTAAGGGTCGCACCATTCCGTGGTTCATCAACTTGGGAACGTGAGGGTCACCTTCATTCCGAACACCCGCCTCTCCTTGTGTTGTTTTCTTTTTCCTAGGAATCTCGGGGCGAGATTCTTGTTTAGTGGGGGAGAGTTGTAGCATTCCAATTGTCTAACAATTGCAATGCTACTTGGTCTAGTAAGATAATGGCTACTTCCTACATATAATTGTTGCATCATAATTATATTATACTCATGTCATCATGCCACCTTGCATTTGAGTATCATATAAAACCCTTTTCATTTGGTTCTTATCCCATATGCATTATTAATTGTATTTGCCTCTTGATATATTGTATTTGGTTATTGATAAATGCTTGATGCCCAAGTTGAGTTGGGGCATATCTTTTATTAACTCCACCACCTTTCTTGTCACCACCTCATAATTCCACCATCCTAATTAAACATGAGCTTTGCATTTCTTTTGGTTTACCTCTAGCTCATGTGGGTTGGGATGGATCCACTTCTAAGTCCACATGCTCCCATGCAAGCATCATGTTGTTTTCACATTATTGATATGTGGAGCCACATTTGCATGCATTATGAGTGAAACCCCTTCTTCTAGCTTCCATATGGATTTTATTGGAATATTTGCTCATGTTGGAATATTATTGGGGATATTATGCACCTAGTGGAACACACACACTAGCATGTCCCAAATTATATTCAAATATGATCATCTCCATACACTCCACATGGAACATCCTTTTCTTCTTAATTCCATTTTAATTCTTTTTGGCTTGGCCTAGATCCACATTTTTGGAATGCATGTGAATAAATTCCATGTAAATTATCTATTGTTTTGACAAGAATAAAACATGGCATTTTATGATTATGCATGGGCCATGCAAGATCACCACCATCCTTGATCCTTTGGTTTTTATTTGTTTTTGGAGTGGATCATGGTCTTTTGGGATCATGTCAAGCAAGCTCTATTCTTTTGCTCTTGCTAAACTCTCACCATCTTTTCTTGCTTGATCTAGCTTTGATCATGTAAAACCCTAAATATCTCCCTACCCCTACCCCTCTCTTTAGCACCATCACCACCTTTCCACTCTTTTGGTTTTCACTTGGTTTTGGGTGATCCTCTCTTTGAGCTCTCCTTCTCTCAAACCCTCCTCTTCTTGATCTTTTCTCTCTTTCTTCCATGTTTGATCTTGTGAGATCCTCTCCAAAATCCTAACACCTCACCACCATCTCTCTCTACCACTCCTTTTGCTTGATCTTGTTTGATCTTGCTAAAAACCCTACCACCACATCACCCTCTCTCTAATCCTCTCTCCAAAACCCTAATACCTAGCTAAACCGGGGCTCCTCTCTCTCCCTATCGATTCCCTCTCTACTCCCTCCAACCGGACCCACCCTAGCTCTCTCTCTCTCCTTAGCCCGAGCTACCCCCTCCTAACCAGCCCTAGCTACCGAGCCATCTCTCTCTCTCTCTCTCTCTCTACCTCTCGGCCTCTCCCTCTCTCTCGCTGCACAGGCGACCCCACCAGCCGAGCCAGCCTTCTCCCCTCACCCTGGCCCACCGGCAGCCCTCTCCCTGCCTCTGGCCACCAACGACGAGCACGTGAGGGCGGGGTAAAAAGGTGGCCGAAGCCACCTTTTCATTCCCGTTGCCCCCATGGCATCGTTCCTCCCCTCTCGGCCTCCTTATCCTCCCTCTCATGAACCCTCTGCCTCTTCCAGACCTCCCCAGGCCGCTCCCCTTCCTTCCTGCCTTTTCCCTACCACCATCTACCCCAACACCGGCCATCGTCGGCCTCACCTTCCCCCTCCTCGATCTAGCCGGTGGCGTGGAGCTGCGGTTGTCGAGCAAGCCCGCCGCAGTCCCGGCGACGTCCCCGTACACGCCAGCAAGGAGGAGAGGCCCCGGACCGGTCGCAGTACCGTGACGCCCTCCCAAACCCTAACACCGGCGGCTGTCTGCGTCCTCGCCGCTGCGTCATCCCCCAGACCGATCCAACTCCGTCGTCCACCTCTCGGTGAGCCCCTCTCTCTCGTGGACACCTCCGTTCCCTCCGCCGATGTCTGTGCTTGCCGATCGTTTCACCGAACGCCCTCGGTGCGCGGCAGCCGACGGCGTTCTCTCGTTGCTGCGCCTCGCAGCGGCATACCTAGCCCTCGCCCGTCCTTCTGACACCAACCCATACCCAGCCGCACTGGCTACCATCCTCAGCGCGGGATCCCGCAACGAGAGTTCGAACCCCGCGCGCCGCGCTCTGCGTCGGTCGAGCACTGACCTGTCCGCGGTTCAGAGAGAAGATCAACAGGGGTTTGTTGGCAGTTTACAACCCCCCCCCTTTTTTTTCTCTCTCAACCCGCGGTACTCATGGCCCCACCGGTCAGCCCCCTGGTAGCTTTACAGAAAAGCCCCCCAGGTTCCCAGCTCTCAACCGCACTCCTCTCCGCGCCACGTGGTCAGCCCTCCACCTCTCTCTGTCATGTGGGCCCCTCTTCTCCGTCGGGCCCGCATGTCAGCCTCCTGGACTAGTCTCTGTGCCGGTGAGAAAAACCTTTTCGTCGCGCTGTTTTACCCAGTCATCCCGCTCTCACTCGTCAGCGACTGGGGCTAGGTTTAGCTGAGTAATAAAAGTGTTTCTGTTTTCTGTTTTAATTAAACTTTTCAGAAATGTTTTAAATTCAAATTTGAATCTGTTTTAAATATCTTTTAAAATATAATTCCAAAACCAACATGTAATATATGTTTTGAAACCAGAAAAATGTGAGGAATTCAAATATGCTATTCAAAATAATATTTGAGCACTTTAAAATTTCGAGGTAATTAAAATTACAATAAAATGCCCTTTTTCTTAATTAATTAATAACTTTAGTTTTATAACTCCAAATTTAATAAATAATATGTCTAAAATGATCAGCGCGGCGAGCATGTTCTATCTATGCATTCCGTGTTCTGAATTGCAGCATGCATCATATAAATAATAAGTATACAGCAAGTGTTATGAGAGCAAACCGGGCTAAAAACTTAATTAAATGCTTTAATCTTGTACCCCACACCTCACCCATGCCATGTTACATTATTGCCATGCAAATTGTGCATCATTAATCATGGCATGATTGATTGCTTGTCGCATTTTAATTCATATGCTTGTGCACTCTATTTATATTGGCCCTTGTTTGTTTGGTTCTTCTTCGAATAGACGCTAAGCAGGGGATATATCAGGAAACCCAGGAGCACTACCCAGATCCGTCCCTTGCTTCAACTGAGCTGCCAGGCAAGCACTACCACATGCTTGCATACATATAGTACCTATTGCCTCTATCTTATTCTTGCATCATTGAGTCGCAATTGCATTAAATTGAATCCTAAGTACTGCATAGCCTTTACTTTTAAACCCCACCGAAGCTTGTTCCCCCATCCCATGAGCCATTACTACAGGAGTTGTTTGAGCCATGCGGGTCGTAGAACAGCATGTGTAGGGTATGTGAGAGTCTGATGGATAACGAGGTACCTAAACAACTTAACCTGAGTAGTATGGGATAACTAATGAAAGTGGCATCGGTGAGCAATATCTGCTATTTGGTTCTTCATGCTCACTTGTGTCCCGTAGGACCTCGAGTACTTGATTCATGTTCCTTGACTATTCGCACTATCCACATCCGGGAGGCCTTATGGACCCCCCTGAGCCAGAGCTTGATTCATTCTTATTTCTTGGGGCCACAAAGTAGTTTGGGGCTTTATTACTATCCTGTACTTATGCCATGCTTTACTGCTTTATTTAAGATTGTGCGAGGAGCACATGTACTGTTTAGGATCGCGGAGTGTTTTCACGGTATCGACAAGCCCAGTCAGACTTTCGGGTTCCCAGTCGTTTACAGCCATTGGTGCAAACCTTGGGTCCGTCGCGGAGTCGGCCAACTTCGTTGCGGGTAGCTTAATGGGGTGGCCCCCTGAAACATTTCTGAATCCTGTGATCGCTTTGTCGTGAATGCCTCATTGGGTTTTGAGTTGGTTTTTCCGAGGTTGATTGAGTGTGTGTTGCTATTTGTGCACCCCTGCAGGGTAAATCTTTCTGAAAGCCGTGTCCGCGGTTATGGGCGACTTGGAGCACAGTTTCTCGATCATAGACAAATATAACTAAAGTACCGCTTTTAAATTGACTAAGTACCTGACTAGTAAATAGTGCAACACTCCTGGAATGGTTAACAAAACTGCCAACGGATGGGGGGTTGTTCGTCCGCTTTCTCGTTGGTAAGCGAGAAGGAGGATGGATCTGTTAATTATACTGTTATAACTGTTGTTACTAATTAACGGACATCCGTCTATCATTGGTTAGGAGGATGGTTAGCGAGTATCTGTAGACTTGTTAGGTATTATCTTTTGCTGCAATTGTGTCACCCCAGGTTGTGTCCCCTTTAGAGGCATAAAGACTTGCTGAGTACCCCTAGGGTCTCACACGATAAATTGTTTGATTCAGATGGACAGGTGTATTCGCAAGATGGATACTGGGTGGAGGAGACGGATGATGTTGGCAACAATCACTCAGTGTAGAGATTCCGGGAACGGGGATCCGTGAGATCTGTGGGCGGGATGTGTTTATTTATGTGGCATCTTATGCTGATTTGCTTCTTATCCGTACTCGGATCTTGTTTTCCGCTTCCGCCTGATACTCTGATGTTTGATGTATGAGGAGATATCCTAAACTATTATATCTATCTAGGATATTTGGATCTTGCCGTATGGCGTTGCAATATTTCTATTTCTTTTAGATGGAATGGCTCTGAGGACTTTTGTATGTGGCTTGCATACATACTCACTTGTGTATGTAGTTGATCCCTTCGCCTGCCGATTACGCCGCTCGTTCTTGTCCCGATGTTTTGGAAATGGTTAGGACGGCCGAAAGGTCTACCTGTGAGTGGCCCTTGGCCCCACCGTACTATTTTAACCATTTTCGCTCATCTAGGCATGTAACTAAGAGGGTAATTCACCGAGGTAGTTACAATTGGTATCAGAGCCATCCCGCCCTTCAGGGTCTCAGCCAAATGGTCGTTGTCAGTCTAGCAAATATTTTTGGTAGCTATGTATACTAAGGAAAAACAAAACGTGAGAGTAGGACTGCTTCCACTTTTCTTCTTACCCACCCACCCACCCTTTTCTGGTAAGGAAGTGTAACGTTTTCAATCCTCTTCTAAAATTCAAACTAAGATTCACGTGTTCAGGGTTCCGTAGTACCATAGGTTGTGTGTGTGTGTGAATTCCTTTTCTATCTGTTGCATCCAAATGTTATCTCTATCTGCCTTTTGGTTATCAACTGTTGGTACATTCCATACTGACAGGCTTTTGTAAACCGACGCGATCTGTCTTACTCCTCGTTAACCAGTGCCATCTTGTTAAGGGTGTTCTTCCTTCCAGCATGCTTTCATAGAATGTGGAGTTGCGAATCTCTATCTGCTAAGTGGTTTTGCGCATCTATTGGTATTTTAATGCCGAAAAATGCCGAAAAAATTTCTTTGATACATCTGTGTTTCCACACTCCTCTTCAGTCGTGTGTGAAACATTATCTATCTTCCTTTTATCGGCATGTTCATGCTAACTTATTCTTTTGTCACCGACGCTTAATCCTGAAGTTTTACTTCATCTTCAAATTCTCTTGGGCTAATTACATAACAAGTGTCGATCCGATGCTGGTGATTGTAATTTGGTTCTCGGCATAGCTATATGACACTTATCATGAGTGGAATATGGACAATGCTATCGACCCTATCCTCCAAATGGTGGCGGTTATCTCCTATGATTTTGAGTTACACCGTGATCATATCTATGCATATTCAAGTATCCTTGGCAATCCGGAGTTTTCTCAAGGCACTACGGTGGTCTACTATCTGTTCATCATGCTGCACATCTTTTTGAACTCCATATCTGCACAATTCTCCTGGATACGAGGGAATTGCATCTTTTCGCTTCTGATAGCTTTGCTTAAGGTATGAGCTATCATCGTTTCTTATCCAAGATCTCTTTATCTTTGTAACCGGCGATCCAATCGACAATGTGAACCAGGCAACATCTCTTTTTCTTTCGAAGGACCAGATAATCTATTCTTCCAGTGTATCTTCTTCAACACGAACCCGTGCTCTTAATTTTGATTTTTCAAAGAGCGTTGAGCTCAGGAAGTGTTCGAGCATTTGTCCGTTTCTCTCGCCTTTTGAACTTGGTATTCTGGGAATATCTTGTTAATCCATGGTGGTATATGTTGATAATATGCTTGCCTATTCTATATCAATGGAAGAACATGGAAGATCATCTGTGTCTCTTTCTCTCAAGCTTCGAGAACAACGTTTGTGTGCAAAGTTCTCAAAGTGTGAATTCTGGCTCCTTGAAGTCACCTATCTTGACCATGTCATTCTGCTAAATAGATCGCTTCAATTCTGGAATCAGCAAGTCTATTGTTAATTCCATCTTCCATCTTCAATCAAACCCGGAGTTTTCCTTGTTGGCGAGTTATCATCGTCGTTCCGCCGTAGATTTCCTCAAAACTGCTAAATCTCTCTCAATCATTTCAAGAAGAACATGGAGTTCTTTTCACCTCTGTCTCGTTAAGTAATCTCTTGAAACCCTCTTGCTCTATCGTCTATGCTCAATCCACCGGAGGCCATGAAGACCTTCCAGATCTTGTATTCCTTCTGTTCAAGTTGGTGTTATCTTTTCTGTAGCTGTTGAATCTTGCAGTTGTTCTCCGTAATCTTCCTTCATATCTTGCCGGTGGCTTGGTACTTCCGACATGACGACAACATCATCATCTTTATCTATCTATGAATCTGGCGAATCGTTTGCATCTATCCTTGTTTTCTAACGAAGTTCCATGAGTTATTGTCAATACCTTCAGTCTGTTTCGGTAGTTGGGTTGCATGGTTTTCTTATTCATGTGCGGAGTAATGCTTTGAGTGCGGGATGGAGTAGCTACCATACCACTACTCTTATCATTCGCTCTTGTACATTGAATTGGTGAATTAATGTGATTTCACTCATTCCACGGAAGTTAGAAGTGGCCTTTATCCCTCGATACTTTTACTTCCGTCCTTGTTTTCTGGAGTGCTCTCTCGAAGAAAGTAATCAATAATCTCTTGTTGGTGATCTCGCCCTTTCTACACAGAGCAAAATCTCTAATTATCTGCTGGGAACAAACGCAAACTCTTTTCCGTCCTCGTCATTCTACCGGTGCTCGACATCCCCAAACAAGATGGAAGGAAACTATCTCTCTCTTTGTTTCATCAATTCTTTTCTTGTGGTAAAGAAAATATGGTTGATGCCATTAATCGCAAATCTATTCCACATTCCACTTCTTCTAAGGTTTATACCATAAGCTAGCATTCCCCTCTTTCTCTGGAAGTTATATTCACGCACCTCAATTGCGTGATCCTTAGGTTCTTACCGGCGTAACAAAATCCAATCCGACAATGTCTAACTCAATACTTCCGTTGATATCAAGGAACTTTGTTGTTTGAAGGCAATAATGTTTCCCAATCTCCATTCCTTTAATCCGAGAGAGGATACAATGCTATTGTCATAGTGGTTAAAAACCTCTCCAACCTAGCTCTTTTCTTCCGGCGAGACAAAGATTCATCCTCTCTAGTATCGGTAAATCTTTAATCTTAACGGTGTGTCTTTTCTTTATCCATGATACATCATCTTTTCCTCTTCTTTCACAAGGGGTTCTAGTCTTTTATCTTGTTTCTCGAAAAACCGGAGCTATGTTCATCCTACCCTTCTTGCCTCACGACAATCCTTCAATTCTTCTAACCCTTTGTGTCTCAAGCAACGCAAGACTCGCAACAAGTCTAGCAAGTTTTGCAAGGTGTAAGGGTCGCACCATTCCGTGGTTCATCAACTTGGGAACGTGAGGGTCACCTTCGTTCCGAACACCCGCCTCTCCTTGTGTTGTTTTCTTTTTCCTAGGAATCTCGGGGCGAGATTCTTGTTTAGTGGGGGAGAGTTGTAGCATTCCAATTGTCTAACAATTGCAATGCTACTTGGTCTAGTAAGATAATGGCTACTTCCTACATATAATTGTTGCATCATAATTATATCATACTCATGTCATCATGCCACCTTGCATTTGAGTATCATATAAAACCCTTTTCATTTGGTTCTTATCCCATATGCATTATTAATTGTATTTGCCTCTTGATATATTGTATTTGGTTATTGATAAATGCTTGATGCCCAAGTTGAGTTGGGGCATATCTTTTATTAACTACACCACCTTTCTTGTCACCACCTCATAATTCCACCATCCTAATTAAACATGAGCTTTGCATTTCTTTTGGTTTACCTCTAGCTCATGTGGGTTGGGATGGATCCACTTCTAAGTCCACATGCTCCCATGCAAGCATCATGTTGTTTTCACATTATTGATATGTGGAGCCACATTTGCATGCATTATGAGTGAAACCCCTTCTTCTAGCTTCCATATGGATTTTATTGGAATATTTGCTCATGTTGGAATATTATTGGGGATATTATGCACCTAGTGGAACACACACACTAGCATGTCCCAAATTATATTCAAATATGATCATCTCCATACACTCCACATGGAACATCCTTTTCTTCTTAATTCCATTTTAATTCTTTTTGGCTTGGCCTAGATCCACATTTTTGGAATGCATGTGAATAAATGCCATGTAAATTATCTATTGTTTTGACAAGAATAAAACATGGCATTTTATGATTATGCATGGGCCATGCAAGATCACCACCATCCTTGATCCTTTGGTTTTTATTTGTTTTTGGAGTGGATCATGGTCTTTTGGGATCATGTCAAGCAAGCTCTATTCTTTTGCTCTTGCTAAACTCTCACCATCTTTTCTTGCTTGATCTAGCTTTGATCATGTAAAACCCTAAATATCTCCCTACCCCTACCCCTCTCTTTAGCACCATCACCACCTTTCCACTCTTTTGGTTTTCACTTGGTTTTGGGTGATCCTCTCTTTGAGCTCTCCTTCTCTCAAACCCTCCTCTTCTTGATCTTTTCTCTCTTTCTTCCATGTTTGATCTTGTGAGATCCTCTCCAAAATCCTAACACCTCACCACCATCTCTCTCTACCACTCCTTTTGCTTGATCTTGTTTGATCTTGCTAAAAACCCTACCACCACATCACCCTCTCTCTAATCCTCTCTCCAAAACCCTAATACCTAGCTAAACCGGGGCTC
Source organism: Avena sativa (assembly GCA_916181665.1). Lineage (NCBI taxonomy): Eukaryota > Viridiplantae > Streptophyta > Magnoliopsida > Poales > Poaceae > Avena > Avena sativa. Next base: position 367,016,502 of record OV702287.1, on the reverse strand, counting down.
CTCTCTCTCTCTCCCTCTCGGTTCCCTCTCTACTCCCTCCAACCGGACCCACCCCAGCTCTCTCTCTCTCCCTAGCCCGAGCTACCCCCTCCTAACCAGCCCTAGCTACCGAGCCATCTCTCTCTACCTCTCGGCCTCTCCCTCTCTCTCGTTGCACAGGCGACCCCACCAGCCGAGCCGGCCTTCTCCCCTCACCCTGGCCCACCGGCAGCCCTCTCCCTGCCTCTGGCCACCAATGACGAGCACGTGAGGGCGGGGTAAAAAGGTGGCCGAAGCCACCTTTTCATTCCCGTTGCCGCCATGGCATCGTTCCTCCCCTCTCGGCCTCCTTATCCTCCCTCTCATGAACCCTCTGCCTCTTCCAGACCTCCCCAGGCCACTCCCCTTCCTTCCTGCCTTTTCCCTACCACCATCTACCCCAACACCGGCCATCGTCGGCCTCACCTTCCCCCTCCTCGATCTAGCCGGTGGCGTGGAGCTGCGGTTGTCGAGGAAGCCCGCCGCAGTCCCGGCGATGTCCCCGTACACGCCAGCAAGGAGGAGAGGCCCCGGACCGGTCGCAGTACCGTGACGCCCTCCCAAACCCTAACGCCGACGGCTGTCTGCGTCCTCGCCGCTGCGTTGTCTCCCAGACCGATCCAACTCCGTCGTCCACCTCTCGGTGAGCCCCTCTCTCTCGTGGACACCTCCGTTCCCTCCGCCGACGTCTGTGCTCGCCGATCGTTTCACCGAACGCCCTCGGTGCGCAGCAGCCGACGACGTTCTCTCGTTGCTGCGCCTCGCAGCGGCATACCTAGCCCTCGCCCGTCCTTCTGACACCAACCCATACCCAGCCGCACTGGCTACCATCCTCAGCGCGGGATCCCACAACGCGAGTTCGAACCCTGCGTGCCACGCTCTGCGTCGGTCGAGCACTGACCTGTCCGCGGTTCAGAGAGAAGATCAACAGGGGTTTGTTGGCAGTTTACAACCCCCCCTTTTTTTTCTCTCTCAACCCGCGGTACTCGTGGCCCCACCGGTCAGCCCCTGGTAGCTTTACAGAAAAGCCCCCCAGGTTCCCAGCTCTCAACCCGCACTCCTCTCCGTGCCACGTGGTCAGCCCTCCACCTCTCTCTGTCATGTGGGCCCCTCTTCTCCGTCGGGCCCGCATGTCAGCCTCCTGGACTAGTCTCTGTGCCGGTGAGAAAAACCTTTTCGCCGCGATGTTTTACCCAGTCATCCCGCTCCCACTCGTCAGCGACTGGGGCTAGGTTTAGCTGAGTAACAAAAGTGTTTCTGTTTTCTGTTTTAATTAAACTTTTCAGAAATGTTTTAAATTCAAATTTGAATCTGTTTTAAATATCTTTTAAAATATAATTCCAAAACCAACATGTAATATATGTTTTGAAACCAGAAAAATGTGAGGAATTCAAATATGCTATTCAAAATAATATTTGAGCACTTTAAAATTTCGAGGTAATTAAAATTACAATAAAATGCCCTTTTTCTTAATTAATTAATAACTTTAGTTTTATAACTCCAAATTTAATAAATAATATGTCTAAAATGATCAGCGCGACGAGCATGTTCTATCTATGCATTCCGTGTTCTGAATTGCAGCATGCATCATATAAATAATAAGTATACAGCAAGTGTTATGAGAGCAAACCGGGCTAAAAACTTAATTAAATGCTTTAATCTTGTACCCCACACCTCACCCATGCCATGTTACATTATTGCCATGCAAATTGTGCATCATTCATCATGGCATGATTGATTGCTTGTCGCATTTTAATTCATATGCTTGTGCACTCTATTTATGTTGGCCCTTGTTTGTTTGGTTCTTCTTCGAATAGACGCTAAGCAGGGGATATATCAGGAAACCCAGGAGCACTACCCAGATCCGTCCCTTACTTCAACTGAGCTGCCAGGCAAGCACTACCACATGCTTGCATACATATAGTACCTATTGCCTCTATCTTATTCTTGCATCATTGAGTCGCAATTGCATTAAATTGAATCCTAAGTACTGCATAGCCTTTACTTTTAAACCCCACCGAAGCTTGTTCCCCCATCCCATGAGCCATTACTACAGGAGTTGTTTGAGCCATGCGAGTCGTAGAACAGCATGTGTAGGGTATGTGAGAGTCTGATGGATAACGAGGTACCTAAACAACTTAACCTGAGTAGTAATGGGATAACTAATGAAAGTGGCATCGGTGAGCAATATCTGCTATTTGGTTCTTCATGCTCACTTGTGTCCCGTAGGACCTCGAGTACTTGATTCCTATTCCTTGACTATTCACACTATCCACATCCGGGAGGCCTTATGGACCCCCCTGAGCCAGAGCTTGATTCATTCTTATTTCTTGGGGCCACAAAGTAGTTTGGGGCTTTAATACTATCCTGTACTTATGCCATGCTTTACTGCTTTATTTAAGATTGTGCGAGGAGCACATGTACTGTTTAGGATCGCGGAGTGTTTTCACGGTATCGACAAGCCCAGTCACACTTTTGGGTTCCCAGTCGTTTACAGCCATTGGCGCAAACCTTGGGTCCGTCGCGGAGTCGGCCAACTTCGTTGCGGGTAGATTAATGGGGTGGCCCCCTGAAACATTTCTGAATCCTGTGATCGCTTTGTCGTGAATGCCTCGTTGGGTTTTGAGTTGGTTTTTCCGAGGTTGATCGAGTGTGTGTTGCTATTTGTGCACCCCTACAGGGTAAATCTTTCTGAAAGCCGTGTCCGCGGTTATGGGCGACTTGGAGCACAGTTTCTCGATCATAGACAAATATAACTAAAGTACCGCTTTTAAATTGACTAAGTACCTGACTAGTAAATAGTGCAACACTCCTGGAATGGTTAACAAAACTGCCAACGGATGGGGGGTTGTTCGTCCACTTTCTCGTTGGTAAGCGAGAAGGAGGATGGATCTGTTAATTATACTGTTATAACTGTTGTTACTAATTAACGGACATCCGTCTATCATTGGTTAGGAGGATGGTTAGCGAGTATCTGTAGACTTGTTAGGTATTATCTTTTGCTGCAATTGTGTCACCCCAGGTTGTGTCCCCTTTAGAGGCATAAAGACTTGCTGAGTACCCCTAGGGTCTCACACGATAAATTGTTTGATTCAGATGGACAGGTGTATTCGCAAGATGGATACTGGGTGGAGTTGACGGATGATGTTGGCAACGATCACTCGGTGTAGAGATTCCGGGAACGGGAATCCATGAGATCTGTGGGCGGGATGTGTTTATTTATGTGGCATCTTATGCCGATTTGCTTCTTATCCGTACTCGGATCTTGTTTTCCGCTTCCGCCTGATACTCTGATGTTTGATGTATGAGGAGATATCCTAAACTATTATATCTCTCTAGGATATTTGGATCTTGCCGTATGGCGTTGTAATATTTCTATTTCTTTTAGATGGAATGGCTCTGAGGACTATTGTATGTGGCTTGCATACATACTCACTTGTGTATGTAGTTGATCCCTTCGCCTGCCGATTACGCCGCTCGTTCTTGTCCCGATGTTCTGGAAATGGTTAGGACGGCCGAAAGGTCTACCTGTGAGTGGCCCTTGGCCCCACCGTACTATTTTAACCATTTTAGCTCATCCAGGCATGTAACTAAGAGCGTAATTCACTGAGGTAGTTACAATATATTCTTTTAAAAGTAAAAAGGAATTGTTGAAAGAGAATCTATAAAATATTTGGCAGAAAAGAAAAGTTGGAGTTGTCCAGCTTAGGTATATAGAAGATATACATGTTATAGATGTATTCTTTGCTTGTTAAACAATGTGGTTCTTAGGTATTGGATACCGAATTGGTTGGTGTGAAGTGCCATACAGAACAACACAATACATGAACTGCAACGGCCTAAGTAACTAGCAAGAGAATAAGTGATGATGTTCATCAAAAACAAATAAAGTGTTATTGTGTGTTTCATTGTCGTTAAACCTAGCCTTCAAGATTTGTTTTAATAATTGTTATTTTGTTCTGGTATTACGAGAACAATGGTTGTTCAAATAATTACCATATTCCATAAAGGATGGATGAACTTTTACAAGTCTAGTTGGAGAAATCACATCCATAAACATTATTGCTAAAATGTCGTAAGACAAATAATTGGAAGATCACTTATGCAGTGACATCGCTGTTTGAATTATATTGGAAAGTAAACATGAAGAAACTCCATGTTGATGGATTTTTGGAGTCTTTTGATTTTTATCAATTAACGCTTGTGAAACTTTCCTCGAGATAATTGAAACTTCGTTCATAGGCCAAAGAGGAACGGATGACTAGCTTATTGGAAATTATGCATGATGATGTGCATAGTCCATTATGTGTAGCCATATGCGATGGATCTTTTTGCTTCATATCCTTTCTCCAGAAATTTGAGTGAATATATCTATATATTTACTTAATAAGGAAGAAGTATGAAACATTTGAAAATTATTTAAAGACTTTCAAGATGAAGTGAAAAATCATTGTAACAAGAAAATAAAAGAGTTTATGATTTGATCATAAAGAAAGATATTTGAGTTATAGGTTTAGCAAAACACCTAAGATTTCAGGAATTGTTCCATGAATTTGCATTTCTCGATAAACCATAAAAGTATGGCTTGTTTGAGAGATGAAATCAAACCATGTTTGACATGGTAAGATCAAAGGTGTCATTTATAAAACTGCCACCATGTTTTAAGGATTAAATCTTTAGAGACTACCGCTTTTACACTGAAAAGAGCACCATCGTGATCCGTTGAAATGACATCATATGAGTTGTGGTTTGGGATAAAACCCGAACTGTCTTTTCTTAAATTTTGGTATGCTATGCATAAGTAAAATGTTTACAACCAAAGTAGGATAAGCACATCTTTGTAGGTTATCCCAAAGAATTTGTTGGGAATTCCTCCATAACACCGAGGACAAAAGAGTTTGTCGCTTGGAACATCAAGTTTCTTGAGAAGGAATTTTTCACGGAAAGTTAAGTGGGAGGACAATAGAACTTTGATAAGGTTGTTGAACCTTAGCTATATGTGCTAAGTAGCGCAGTGCGAGAAAGTGTCCCGGTGGCAGCCACAATTCTCATGGCTCCCGTGATTACAAAGGTTGTGATCTCAGAGATTAGAGTTCCTATTGAACCGTGTGGGTCGGTAAGAATCAAATAGTGAGATTTGATAAACAAGTCATTATTGTTTTGACAATGATGAACCGACTACATGCAAAGAAGCGATGATGGGCCCTGACTCCATAAAATGACTAGAAGTCATAGAATCCGTGATAGTATCCATACACGAGAAATCAAGTTTCTGAACTTGGAAGACCCTCCGGAAAGGCGTGAAGCCTATCGGTCGTGTTTGGATCTATAAAGAAATAGACATGGATGTTTAACATCTATGAAATAGTCGACATGTCGGAAAGAAGTTTACGACAATGTTCAAGGAGTTGACTATGACAAGATTTGATCTTTCATAGTAATATTTAGTCTTGACGGATTAATATAGCAACCAGTACATATAATTTGGTGTATGGTAGTTGAACAAACAAAACAATGTTCTTCTAATAGAATGGTTACCTAGGATGTGTACAAGATACGGTCCGGAGGGTTTTGTTAATTCAAATGGTGCTAAAAGGGCATGCAAACTTCAATAGTTGAAGTGAGCATAGGGGAGTTGGAACCTTCACCATGATGAAAATGTTAAAGGAGTTTAAATTCATCAGAGACGATGAAGATGCTTGCATTTGCAAGAAATTAAGTGGGAGCGCTGAGACAAATTTCCAATACATTATATAGAGTACATATTGTTGATTGTAAATGATGTATCTTTTATTGACACAAGTTAAGAATTTCATTAAAATAGGATTTCGATGAAAGACTTGGGCAAAACTGGAATATTTGGCATCAATGTCTATGTGGATAGATTGAGGCGCTAATATGGTTGTGCCAGACGTACACATATGAGATATTGAAAGGGTTTAATATGAAAACAACAAGAAAGGTTCTTGCTGCATGGAAAGGATTGTATCAAGATTCAAGTGTTTCAACACTTGGTGAGTAATATTACATGAAGATTTTGATCGATTATACCATGATATGTATATATCTAGATATGTCCTATGCTCTAACTGTTATGAGCACATACCAGAATAATTCATAAGATGATCATTGGACGATAGTAAAGATATTCTTATAAGCTTTGGAAGAACTAAGAATATATCATGTATAAGTGACAAATAGTTAAAGGTAGTTCATTGTAAAGTGTTACATTGATACTAGTTTTGTCACAAGATACAAATTAAAATTTATCTCAATTTAGACTATGGGTGGCACAATGTAATGGAAAGGATGTTCCATGATGGATTTGGATGAGTTCCAAAGTTAAGACATTATGACGGATACTACAACAAAAGGTTAAGTATATGACTGCTATAGTAGCAGCAAAGGAGGACATTTGTGTTAAGTAGTTTGTTATCAAACTAGGTGTTGTTCAAAGTGGGCTAATACTATGAAGATATATTGTATGACAATATCAACATATTTTAACCCGAACGAACTAAAGTTCTCACCAAAAGACCAAATTTATATAATGCCATCTCATTTGAGAATGAGTGATGCGTAGAGACGCAAAGACATGCAAATACACACGGACCTAAAACTGTCAGATCCGGAGATTATGTTAACCACTAGCAATCGCGCATATCCAACACCAGAAAGCCATAGGTGTTCAATGCACAAAGTTTTTCAAACTAGATTATTTACTCTAGTGCAAGTGGGAGACTGAAGGGAATATGCTCGAGAGACAATAATAAAGTGGTTATTATCTTATTCCTTGTTTATGATAAATGTTTATTTTGCATGCTATAATTGTATTAATTTGGAAACGTTAATACATGTGTGTTCAATAAACAAAAGGAAAGTTCTTTGTTATGCCTCTCTTATAAACTAGCTCGTTGATTAACAAGATGATCAACATTTCCTGATCATAGACATTGGATGTTGTTAATAACGAGGTCACAACATTAGTGGTATGATGTGATGAACATTCATCCAAAGTATAGCATTACGTCAAAGTCATTGTGTTTATATTGCTGTAACATCATACAAAGTAATCCTAGTCCTTAGACCATGAGATCATGCCAATCACTAACGCTGGAAGAGTATCTTGATAACATCAAACGTCACACCGTGAAAGGGTGATTATAAATGTGGGTTCAGTGCTACGAAAGTGTTATGTAGAGGCTCATGGATCAAGAGTGGGATTTGTCCATCTCGATGATGGATAGATATACTTTGGGCCCTCTCGGTGATATCACGTTGGTTAGCTTGCAAGCAAGTGATGAGATCACTAGAATGTTATATCACGGGAACGAGAAAAGAGTACATGTCGGTAACAAGATCAAACTAGGTATGGAGATACCGATGATCGAATCTCGGACATGTAATATATCGCTAGACAAAGGGATTTAGTTACTAGCGTTAAAGGTTCACACGATCACAAGAGTCATCGTTGAATATGTGGGAGTCAGTACGGATCTCTAGGTCCCACTACTGATTATTGATCGGAGAGGGATCTTGATCATGTCTGCATTATTCGCGAACCGTAGGGTGACACACTTAAGGGATACCTACACCATTTGGAGCAAATATTTTAGATAAAGATTTAAGAAAGCGTTGGGATTATTTCAATAGACACCAAAACTGTTTCGGGTAAAATTGCTGAAATTGGTTCTGCATGTAATATTGAAATGTAGCAGGGGATTTTATGTGAATGTTTGTTAATTAAAGTAAATAAAAAAATTCTGAATAAAATTAATAAAAGAGTTTTATTAAATGAGAGAGCATTGAATTTGGAGAAATTTAATGCATTTAAAGTGGAGACTTTAATAGAGAATGTGAAGGGGCATATTTATGTGGAGGGGTTACCACCACATGAATGAAGGAGGTGATATGACACCCTCCATGGGAGATGGCCATGGGAGGGGTACCCTCCCCTCCTCCTATAAAAGGCCCCCCTCTCACACCTTCACACTTACACCTCCTCGTGAAGGATGTCTCTCCCCCTCTAGTATTTTCCCCCATGATCTCGGATTAGCGAGATACATGTTCCCGGTGGCTTTATCTAGAAAGGAGTTGATGCTTCCGCTGCTTTGCTGAAGCGAGGGACGGAGGTTGTCGGGGTACCGGACGTGTGTGCGATCACAGGTGCACCGCTGCTTTGCGGTGCTGAACTTGGTGGTGCTAGACTTGCTAGAGCTGGATCTGATGGACATGCTGGAGCTGGACCTGGTGGACTTCATCGCGATCTTGAGATCGACAAGTGTACGACTACATCATCCACGAGTTCCATCTCGTTAACAACGCTTTGTTGTCTTCGAGGATATGTTCTCTATGGATGTATATCCACCCGTTGCTTGTATCTAATAGATAGATCTTGGCATATAATAGTTCCCATCGTAGAAAAAAAATTGTTTTCTATGCTGCGAACCCTTCAACCTCCACCATGTCCTCATCGTCATCTTCCTCCTCCTCGACATCAATCTCGTCGACGGTGGGTTGCGTTGGTTGTGGCGGGTCGAAGTCCAGTAACGCCATGTCGTCAAGACTCACCATGTTGCCGTTCAACAAATCGACGAAGGTATTCGCAAAAGGGGTGCTACAATCTAATGAATTTGGCCACGATTTATCTAAATGCAATTGCAATCAAAACGGGAGAGGAAAAGGGAGACCCAAACCTCACGAGACAGTCGCTGGATGGGGGAGTGGGCGCTGCTTGCGGTGCGTATGGGGAGCGGTCTTCTTCCTCGCCATCGGCCGCTTCTTCACCCCCGTGACCTTCTTCCGCTTCCCGAGAGCCGCCACGGGACCGGCCTCGCCGACCACCTCGCTTGCTGTGGCAGCAGCAGGGGCATGTCCGGTGTTTCCCAGCCGCTTCCTCTTGTTGGGCGGCGTCGACCACCGGAACTGGAGGAGGGGTCGATTCGGCCAGAGAAGAGGAGGGGACGACGGGAGATATGCCGGAGGAGCTCATGGCGGCGCAAGAGAGGCGGGAGAGGGATGGGCGGCGGAGATCTTGGTGGCGGTGGCGGCGGAAGCGGGAAGGGGACAAGATGAAACTTCAGTCGTGCCAAAGTTTTCGCGATATAGAGGGCACCCTCGGTTCGGCGTTGAAACCCTCGTTTCTACGATTTCGGCAGGGAGATTTTTCGTCCCCCTCAAAATATTATAAAGGCTGAACGATTATAAGGGCTCTATTCTGCGCGTTTTTTTAGGGCAGTAACCTTTAGCCGGTGGTTATTATAAGGGTTTGGGCGGGATAAGGGGACTTCTAGAGATGCTCTAACAAAGGTGAACATCACTTTAAAGTTCATGTTGTTTTGATATGGCCATACATGCTTTAAGATTTGTGGATATTTCAGATTGAAACATGTAATTTATGAGTTTAATTTATGAGTTTGTGTAGCAGAGATGCTACAGAATCGTAACTACTGGATTAGAGCAATCGTAGACACCCTGACGGCTCCAGCCATTGCGCAATTCTTACAGCTTTGGGAAATCATCGCAAACCTGGTTGTCGAGGAAGGCACGCCGGACTCGGCTGATACTTTTTAGACAAAGAGAATATACTAATATCATAAAGATATCAATTATGTTCAGCCTCTATAACAATAAAATGTTCTAAATATATTACAGATGCACATAGCCCTGCAATAACAACAAAAAGATCCCACTATAGGGATCAATTCCTCGTAGCTGCAAACAAACCACCGCCAAGACAACACTCAGAGTCTGAATTCTCCCAAAGCGACACCTCTAAGAAGTTAACAGTGCAGAAGCATCGCCGTCGTTCGAGTAAAGATCTTAGATTTTCACCTTGGAAAAAGTTCACTCTCTCGAAACAATGCCTTAAACAAGATCATTGTGAGGTACAACCAATTAAGGTCAGATCTTAAATTTTCATCCTAAAAGATAAAACTATATACTCCTCCTGTGCTGCTACAAGTCACGAGTCACCAAGCAAAGTCCTCATCACCTCGAAGACTCATTCTGCTATTGCTAGGCCCATGGGCGGACCTAGTTAAGGACATGGGTGTACAAATGTACACCCATTATTTTTGGGGGAAGAGAAAATATGTATATATATAGTATAAATTCATACTAAGAGATAGCTCAAAATTCCGAGTTAGTGTTACACTTAATAAATATAACTCTAATCCACTAACTTTGTACACCCAAACCGAATTTCTTGCTTCCGCCACTAGCTAGGCCTGAGACGACCTCAGACGCCATGACATTCTCTGTCATTGTCTTCACCATAAAAATCGAAACACCGACATATCCCATGATGGAAATAGATAATGAAGTTTCGTGTCACTCCCTCCTGAAGCCGCACTGCTAGAAATATGGGTGCACACGACCGAATCCTATCTGATCCAACAATCTACAGGCATATGAGCCTAATGGAGACCGCCGCCGGAGCCTTCCAAAACTCATCAATCGCCAGATCAATGAGGGTAGACATCAAGCAGAATACCTTCTTAGCATGAAAAGAATCCTAGAATCACCTCCTTATTCTGTCCCCACGCCGCCGATCGGAGCAGCAAAGGAGAAGGCAGCCACAGTGCACCCATGCCCACAATCCGTCCATGGCAGGTAGCCAGCCCATATTGTTTCTTAAGGCCCTGATCCGACCGCTCGCTGAGCCACCAGAGGTTCATGCCAGAGCTGCGGACCGCTCCCGCCATCCCGTCACTCCGGCTTCAGGCCCCAGTCCCAAGGCCGCACCGCCTTGTACCGTCGACATCTTGTGGGAAATATACTTCAAAAATAGCCTACAATATCTTTTTCTTCGCTAGAATAATAGGCATCCGCACCAAGGAATTATGGTATTCTGGGGAACCTCTTAAATACAAGTTGTTCATGTGGCTGGCATTTAAGAATAGGCTTTGGAACTCAGACGGGTTACAAAAAAGGGAAATGCAGCACCACCCAGTTTGCCTACTCTGTTGCCAAGAAGTCGAAACATCAGAACACCTTCTTATGCAATGCTCCTTCTCAAGGGAGGTGTGGCACATTTGTCTGCGGAAGTACAGGTTACAAGGGTTTACACCCGATATGATCACCATGTTGGCAGATTGGTGGCCAGCAATCTTGGCGGCAGTTTCTTCTGTGGAAAAGCGGGAACTAAATTCTTTCGTCATCCTGGTGGCAAGTTCTCTATGGATCGAGCGAAATAGGTATTCGACAAATTCACTTCCACGCCGAGGGAACTTTGCAGGAAGATCAATGCGAAGATGGACCAGTGGAAAATTGCAAAGTTATGTGGGTATTCGAGAGGATTCAGAGTCACGTATCATGTGCATCTTGCAATGGAGCGGAGTCTGGTTTGAGGGTTGAGTCATTTGTGACTTCCGAGCCTTAAACGCTTGTAAATGAATTCTCTCTATCTTGATAAAGGAAGACACTTTGCGTATTCTTGAAAAAAGAATTCGCGTAGCATATCAACATTCAAGTATTCAACTCAAAGAAATTGGCAAGCTAAAGATGTATCACATGAGAAACCTTAAATATTTGAAGAACTCGTGGACCATTTTTCTTTATAGTCTTGACAAAAATCTCCACAACTTCACAATCCGGTACCTCAACGCATGACACCGGAGATTGACTCAAGAGTTTATCAGAGAAGAAGGTACTATTTTCAGCAAGGATATCCTTGTGAACAATCATTTTTACAGCTACCCCTTCCCTGTCGTACATCGCAACCTTCAATTCATCTGTGTGGAGCTGACCAAATCCGACCGATATCTTGAGTTGCTTATGTCGGTTCTCGGGCAATGGTGCCACCTTCATAGGATCAGGGACGGCAGTATCAGTTGGGGAATAAGCCTGATCGTATGCATTGAGTATAGTACTTGTAGGAGTAGAATAGGTTCTTTTCCCTAAAGAAATGGTTGGGGCCCTCTAAACCGAGGAGGCCTTTGATGCAGAAGGGGATGCTCCCCCTTTAGCTCTGGTCTGCTGCTCGCAATTCCTTGCCGTCTTCTGAAGCATGGCCTGCAATGGGAAGCACCAGAATCCATCTAGAGTGATGGGAATCAGGACACTTCTGATCCTTGCTAGAAAACCAATGCAGGCCGGGCCAAATGAGCTTGTTGCACCGAAGGAGAAGGAGCTTATGATGCCTGCTTTGTTGGATGTGGCGAAGGAGATCATCGTGTCGGGCTTTGGGGAGGCGCCAGTGATGCCTAACTAGGAGGCTTGCTTCGAGCCTTTGGATGCTACTGTCGGTGGGGGAGTATCGACCTCGACTATGGCTACCCCGCCACCTGTGACATTTGTGACGTATTCTCCTGCTGGTGGGTTGCTGCTACTTCACCTCTACATTCCCCCATAGCAGACCCAGAGTTGTTGGAAGGACCTTCGTCGATGACTACATCGACGCACATTCCTGTCGCACATGTGCCCCGTCGGAGTGGACGATACCTGGTGCATGTGGATGGGTCAGCCATGAATCATGAGGACACATTTATGAAGGTCATGTTTTGTAAGGCCGAGAAGAATATGGATTCAAATGGTAATACATCATCATCTTTATCCTTTCTTCCTTTTTCCTCTATGCATATTTCATCAAAGTTGAATAGTGTTGGTGTTAGTCTTGGAAATGTTGCTAGAGATGTTTCTATTTCTACAAAAGTCTTGAGGCGGATGGAATTTGACCGTATAACAGTTATGCCAAAAGCTTCAACCTATTTAGTTACCACTTATTCAGATGATGAGGATGTGAATGCCACAAGTGATGGCCATCTCCTATCTCATCTAGTTGGTGAAGTATTGGAGGTTGGTTTCGATGAGGACAAGGATGAGTTCATTATATGAACTAACAGCTTATAGACAAAAATCAACCTTTGATAAAAAAATGTATTAAGTCTCGGAAACGAGATATCACCCCGAAATCTATTATAGTTTCCCAATGAATGGCATCTTCTTGAATAGCAGAGGTCTTCGTGTCTTGGCTAAACATTTACACATTGCTCAATGTTCTAGGGATTATAATTTAGATTTTATGGCAATCTCGGAAACAAGTATACGAGAATTCTCACCAAGTATATTTGACCGTCTCTCAGGCGGTATAGACTTTGTGTGCATTCTCATCCAGCATGAGGCCGTTCCGAAGGTATTTTACTTGGCGTAAGGTCTGATACCATGGATATTTTAGCTTGTTCGGATGGTAAGTTTCATATCAAACTTCATATCCGCAACAAAGCTGATAATTTCATATGGATCCTTGTGGTCGTGTATGGTGATGTCCATAATGTGTTTAAGGCTAATTTAATTCGAGAATTGGTTAATTTAGCAAAGGATAATCCATACCCTATTCTCATAGGTGTGATTTTAATTTGCTTCATTTTCCATTCGAGAAGAGAAAATGTTGGTTTGATGATTAGTGGCCCTTCTTATTAAATGTTATCATAGACGGTTTACATTTAAAGAGGTAACAATGACTGGAAGACAATTTACTTAGGCTAATAGTCTTCTAGAACCTACATATGAAAAACTAGATCATACACATGGATGCACATGGACTAGGTTGGGAGGATCATTTCCCCTAATCTTAGTACACGCTTTAGAACGTATAGAGGCACTATTAGACCATGATCCCATCTTCATGTCCACTGGTTTGTCCAGACCATAGTGTACTCATCAGTTCAAGTTTGAACTTGGATGGCTACACAGGAAAGGCTTTCAGGAAATGGTCAAATCAATATGGTATAGACCGGTTACGGGTTATACTCTAATCGAGAGGTGGAAAAATAAAATATGTGCTACACGCAAACACCTTGGACGTTAGGCACTACATATAACTAGTATTCTTAAAAAACAGAAAGTTAGGCTCTCTTCAGCTATTGATGAACTCGAAGCGATAGCAGAAGTTCGCCTACTGACTATGCATGAAATTGAGCTCAAGAACCAATCGAATGCAGAGTTAGCAAGAATGCTGCATGAATAAGAACTCAAATGGTATCAACATTCCAATGCCCAATTCATTTTGCACGGGGACTCGAACACTAGATACTTCCATAGTATTGCCGATGGTAGACACAAGAAGAAACTAATTCGAACCCTAACACAAGATGAGGGAACAATTGAAGGAGATGAGCAGTTAAAATCATCGTTATTAATTACTATAAAGGGTTGCTTGGGATGCCGGAAGAAGGCAACTTCTCTTTGGATGAGTCCCGAACTGAAGATATCCCCAAGGTGTCTGATGAGGAAAATAGTCTTCTAGTTGCTCCTTATTCTGAGGAGGAAATGAAAAGGCCATTTTCTAGATGGAACACAATAAAGCACCTGGTCCTGATGGTTTTCCAGTAGAGTTTTACCAAACTTTTTAGGATGTAATCAAGGACAATTTGCTGGACATTTTTAGTTTTTACATGCATACCGATTTTCTTTCTTAATATTAGTTTTAAAATATTCACCAAATTCGCTATAATTAGACTTAACTCAGTGGATGATCATGTGGTTCGGCCTTCTCAGACTACGTTCATGCAAGGGCTTAACATACTTGATGGATTTGTTACCTTGCATGAAACACTACATGAACTACACAGTAAGAAATTGAATGGGGTTATTTTGGAAATTGATTTTGAGAAGGCCTATGATAAAGTAAAATAGTCTTTCCTACAAAAGACCCTCAGAATGAAAGGTTTTCCAGCTAAGTGGTGTGCTTTAATTAATAGCTTTGTGTCGGGAGGTAGTGTTGCCATAAAAATCAATAATGATGTTGACAAATAATTCTAGACTAAGAAAGGGTTAAGACAGGGTGATCCTCTATCACCAATGCTATTCAATATAGTGGTTTATATGTTAGCTATCATGATTGGGCGTGCAAAGTATGATGTCTAAATTGAAGGTGGGGTTCCCCATCTAGTTGATGGAGGTTTATCTATCCTTCAATATGTCGATGATATAATTCTATTTATGGAACATGATCTTGAAAAGGTTAAGAATCTAAAACTATTTTTTCAGCTTTCAAGCAACTATCGGGATTGAAAATTAACTTCCATAAGAGTGAATTGTTCTGCTTTGGTGAGGCTCAAGATTCGGCCAGCTTATATGCTGAGATATTGGGTTGTAGCCAGGGTCATTTTCCATTTAGGTATTTGTTCATTCTGTTTCATTACCGAAGGCTTACAAATGCCGAATGGTAAATTATCGAGGAAAGATTACAATTAAGATTGAGTAGTTGGAAAGGTAAACTACTATCTCTGGGAAAGATTGGTGCTCATAAATTCGGTACTACGTAATATGGTACTGTATATGATATCATTCTTCCAACTTCCAAAGGAGTCTTATAAAGATTAGATTATTTCCGATCAAGATTCTTTTGATAGGGAGATAGTGAGAAAAAATATAGACTGACTAAATGGAGTATGCCATGCCAACCTAAGAATAGGGTGGGTTAGGTATTCATGATCTTGAGATCAAAAATGCATCCATACTCGGTAAATGGCTCTTCAAGTTATTAACTGAAGATGGGTATGACAAACTCTTCTTGGGAGGAAGTATATTGGTTCGAAAGTGTTGTCCCATATGGTTTTTGGAAACCTGGTAACTCTCACTTTTAAGCTGGTTTGATGGCGATGAAGAAATAATTCTTCTGCTATGAATCTTTCTCAATCAAGGATAGATCTGAAATACGTTTCGGGAGGCTAAATGGCTTGAAAATGCTACCATCCGAAAACAATATCCTACATTGTACTCTATTGTTCATCACAAGGATGATATGATTGCCACCGTGATGGTGTCATTTCCTCCAAATGTGACTCTCAGGAGAGATTTGATCGGACCTAGATTAGACTCTTAGATCATACTACTACAACGATTAGCAAACACCGAATTGTTTTCCCATGTTTCGTTGGAATTTAAACAATAATGGCTCATTCACAGTTAGTTCCTTATACAATGTGTTAGTCTAACTAGTTATACCAGTTTTTACAATAGGATGATTCGGAAAATCAAGATACCTCTCAAAAATAAAATATTTACTTGGTATCTTCGCCAAGAGATTATCCTTACAAAAGATAATTTACTTAGGCAGAATTGGCATGGGAATCAAACATCTGTGTTTTGTAATCACAATGAGTCAATTAAACACTTGTTTTTCTAATACAATTTCGCTAGATCTATATGGTCAGTTACTCAAGCAGTTGCGGGGGTGTATCGACCGTGTAGCATTGTCAATATATTTGAGAATTAGTTACATGATACTCCCTCCGTCCCAAAATGTAAGACGTCTAAGCTTTAGTCAAAAGTCAACATCTTCTAAGTTTGACCAAGTTTATATAAAAAAATATGAATATCTACAACATCAAATGGACATTTTGAGAAACTATACTTTCAGATGAATCTATTGATATTTATTTAGTATTATGAATGTTTATATTTTTATGTATAAATTTGGTCAAACTTAAAATATGTTGACTTTTGCCTAAAGCTTAGGCGCCTTACATTTTGGGACGGAGGGAGTTTTAATCACAAGTACAGGACACTACTTAGGGTAGGAGTGCCATAATATGGTCGCTATAGCTAGGTATAAATGATAAAATGTTTAATGATAAAAATGTTCTCTCTTGCAGGTTTTCTACCGGTGTACCAACACCCTATGCTCATGTTCGTCCCTTCATCGTACAGAGTGTCACGACCTTTCCGGAGGTGTGTACATGGCCGAAAGATACGGTGCAAGATTTATTTACCCGTCATGGTGTCATGGGTGGCAGCATAATCTTCGGATTGACCCTCCTTCACCACCTTAGGCGCTTTACAATTTCTAAGTATGATATGTAATTCGCTTGTTTTTTGGTTTTTATTCGCGACTTTAGACTTCTATCGGCTGTGTGCATTCTAGCAGTACAGAGGCCGATGTAACACTTAACCTTTTAATAATAAAACGCCATTTATCGAGAAAAAAATGTTCAACCTTGAACTGAGATATGAAGAAAAACCTGATTCTTCTGAGGGAGCAGCCTTGTTGTTTTTACTGCTTACTTATACCAAGACCTAGTGTCATTTTTTTATTCATGAGTGGAGTAGGCACATGCTGATGCTATTGTACTGTTTGGAGCGCCTGAATTCATGACATACAGTTCAAATTTTTCATAAAATTCACAAATAAACGATTTGCACGCTATCACACGCATGAGACACGATCACACAAATTTGAATACGCTATGTATCCTTCGCTCATATCTGCATTATCAGTCCATTGTCGTCCAGCCTGGTTAGGATACCTGGCTTTCACCCAGGCGACCCGGGTTCAAATCCCGGCAATGGAGTCTTTTTTGCTTGTATTTTTTCTACCGTCTGAACTAAAAGCTTGTATTTTTCTACCGTCTGAGCTAACTTCTTTTGATAGTAATGTCGTACTCTCCGTACACATTTTGCTTTTAGATCACTTAACTCAGTATATTTAAGTAGAAGGTTTGTGGTATTTTTTGCTTGTATTTTCTACCCTCTGAACTAGCCGCTTTTGATAGTAATGTTGTACCCTCCGTACACACTTTGCTTTTAGATCACTTAACTCAATATTTTTAATTAGAAAGGTTTGTGGTGTTTTCAGCAACTACGTTATCACCACTCATGGACATTTGAAACAGATGTATGAGGTAGCACACAAAAAAACAGTTTTTTATGATAACTAATGGTTGACGTTTGTTAGTTGTTGCTATCAGAGAAGAAATATATCTCCCTTTTTTGGCTGGAGTTGCCGAAGAAATATGATTTTTTTTATGTAGCTTCATCACCTTCCTTGTCGTTTGACCATCGCATCTGGCTCTCGGGGTGAAAACAAAAGGTTCGGTCTTGTCCGGGGTGGGTGTTGCAGCAGCATCGTCGCTCCCCCTTGGGAATGTCGCCCTAGAAGTATGATACTTCATCTATTGGTGTTGGCTTGTGTTGCTTTGCGACTCCATCGGTGGCTAGGCATGTTTGTGTCCCTGCGCTAGTATGGATGCCGGAGTGGCGGCTCTAGATTTTGCCTTCGTGTCGTAGGGTGCCTGCTCTGCTTGCTTGGGTGGCAGAGTCGGTGGTTCGATTGGTGTATGGCTTTGTGGCCAGTGTGGTTGTCAAAGCGGCTCCAGAGTGTCGCAATTGTGTTGTACGGTGTCGGCTTTGGTTGCTTGGCTGGAAGGACGCTTTCTTTGGATCATGTGTGCTTTGGTTGCATGAGGTTCGGATGCCAGAGCAGTGGTCCCAAAGGTGGTTGTAGAGTTGTTGAGTATCGTCTTTTGCTGCTTGGGTGGAAGAGTCGTCGGCTCGTGTGGCACGCGTCCTTGGGGCCTGTGTGTAGCATCGTGTTGTATCGCCTTTTGGCCATTTTTTATACTATTCTCTTCTTAATGGAAAGATAGAACTCATGTTGGTTGTTCTATCAGAAAATATATTCACAATTACAAATAATCATGTATTTGTGTCCCTGGATGGATAGAAACATGTCTAGTGTCACTATGTGTTTGTGACCATAAATGTTTTATTCTCTTTACAGGATGTAGTCACTAAACAAACCGAAAAGGCAAAATGAATTTGGTGTCACCTGCTTGGAGGAGATAAGGTTTACCTGATAGGGATGGCACTAGCAATACCCTTTGTGATGCCTATGTTTTGTCAGAGTGCTTTATTGCTTCATACTTAGAGGCAAGATATTACTTTGTAATGATTTCTCGTATTGAACACATGCATTTGTCAGTGCATAGGTCAGGCATGTAAATCACCATTTCGACTTTTTAAAAGTAGATAAAAAAATCTTTGTGAGAGATTAAATAAAGTTAGCATACTCAGATTTACCAAATGCATCGGTATTATTCCATCTGGGTCACAATGAGCATTGCAAATAGGATCGGTATTTTCTTAGTGCAAACTACGAACCTACCGATGCTTACACTTGATTTGGCTAAAGCCAGAAGAAAGATATAGACTATAGTGGAAAAGTTGTATGGCATCCCAACAGTTGGCAGGAATGATTTATTTATTTTTCGGTTTGAGACTGTTTATCATGTGGCAACACGCGATGGTAGGTCTGCGTTCTAACAAGTACAGGTACATCTTAAACTCGACACAAATCCATTGTCGTCCAGTCCGGTTAGCATACCTGGCTTTCACCCAGGCGACCCGGGTTCAAATCCTGGCAATGGAGTCCTTTTTTGGCCTAGACTCGACTTAATATGGAACCCACCACCACACCCTTGAGAGTCGACTCCCGTCCTTCGCGGCCGCCCCTCTCCCCCTCCCTCCCCAACGGCCATCGTGGCGTCTGGGAGTAGTTCGCCGGAGTCTCTTGGTCGTCTCCTGTGTGGCCTAGGCTTGGAGGCCTTCCCAACGAAGCTATGGTGGCAGGAGCTTTGGCTGGCGGCTGTTCTGGGCTTAGGGATCTCCGACAATAAGACCAAGTCTTGGAGCTCTGCTTCTCGGCCGGTAGCGCACGCCGGCGAGCAGTCGCTTCCGCTCTTCTCTGTTGTGCTTCCATGGAGGAAGCTGATGGTGGAGGTCGGGGCGAGCTCCATAAATAAGTGCAAGCTCCTGCAGCGTGTTACCCACGAGGCACGGCCTCTCCCCTTGGCTGACCGTGGTGGTGGGGAAGAGGATTGGACTGTCCTTATGCTTGGACATGCTGCCAGGAGGGGAAGATTTGATCTGCTCGTTTGCAGGTCGGAAGCTGCGCCGCTGCGGAGTTCCTACACGGAGGACATGCTCGCCGAAGTGATCTATGGCCAAAAGGGGCCACTCCGCGCCGTGTCGTGTTGTGAGCACCACGGTCACCTCTGCCTCCAGGCTATGCCATCTCGGAGGAAACTCGATCTAGGCACGGTACTCCATCCTGCTGGCGAACCAAGTGGTTTCGTCCCCGGTCTCGCCGGCGGCGACCGTAGCCTCAGATCCTTCATCGCTGGCGGAGAAGAAGGACCCGATCGTGTTTTAGCTGTCTCTGTCAAGGTCCTTTTTGTAAAATTGAGGGTTTTTTCTGTTATCCCTGTTTAGAGCAGGGACCTCTATGTAATTATGCCCGCCAATTAATGCAGCTTCTGGGGCCTTCATGCCCCTTCTCTTGTGTCTATCTTTCTGTAAGTTCGGAGAATTAATATATCATCCTTTTCGGAAAAAAAAAAGACTTAATATGCTGTAAATGTTTGTCTATCTTTCTTCTATCCGCTTGCCCGATTATTTTCTTGATCCATGTTTTACCTTCTTCCAGGATGCACAGCAAGTCTGTCTCCCAATTGCTCGAGGCGTGCAGCATGCGTTCAGGTGTTCCGGCCTGGTAGATGACCGCGCTTGGTCATTGTCGCTCTCCTCACTGTCAGGCTGGCGGCAGCAAAGACGCTGAACCAAAAGGTCCTTCGTATTCTCAAGAAACAGATTGTTAGGGAATCTTAATTAGTTCGTCACTTCATGCTCTTTCATCCATCTTAGGGCATCTCATCTATCTTATGGCATCTCCACCGGATCGATCCAACGCGTCCGCGCGGACGTGTGTGGCCTCCCAGCGGCACGACCCATCCGGACCGACGCGTCTGGCTCGATCCATCGGCGCACCAAATTTGTGTGGCCGATGCGTCGGGCAAACATGGATAGGTGGAGGGTGTGTCCTCCCCACTCGTGCTATTGGCCCACCCGTCAGCGACCGCAGCGACTTAGACGCGCAGCGGCACCGATTCAGAGGCGCAGGGCGGTAGGCTGACCGGCGGCAGCTCCGCCATCAATGCCGACGGGACTACACCCTGATTGACGGGACGGCGCATGAGTTCCCGCGTCGGCATTGAAAGCGAAGACGCGAGAACCTGCGCTACGTTCACACGGTCTGGGGCTATATAGTCGGCCCTTGCGTCCGTCGGTGCCGCACTCCCCACCGCTCGCCGCCGCCAGTTTCATCCACTACCAGCCAGCCAGCGCCTCCGCCACCGCCACCGTGGGCGATGAAGAAGTCAGGGTGGTTCAAGAAGGCCAAGCACGACCACGAGACGATTCGGTCCTTATCTAGCGGCCGGCGTCGCCAGGAGGCCTCTTCTGGCATGTCAAGCTTCCTTTGGGGTGTCGTGTCGCCGCCTCTGCGGCCGCAGGACTTCGCCCGCCTCCCCGTCGAGCGTCGGGTGGAGGAGCCCCGTCGCGACCGCCGCTACTTCCGTGTGGTAGAGTGCGAGCGCCAGTGGAGAGAGGGGGGCAGGCATCGCCCACCACAATGTCTCCCTCCCCACAGGCTGGCACCTGAACCGGGATCGGGTGCCGGTGCCGCCCGCGCCCAAGGAGGGCAAAGCGCTGGATGAGGAGATCGCACAGCGCGTCTGCAAGCTCCCACCAGCCCTCCGGTACGATCGTGCCTACCAAAACCACCGGTTCTGGAAGCAGTTCCTAGAGTGGGAGCACATGGCGCGACACGCGAGCTCCTCCCGCGGCGAGTTCGAGTTGTGGGGGTCCCGCGCCCTCCCCACCTTTGATCCCGATGACGACGGCGCCGTCAACCACTCCGACGCCGAGCTCGGCGATGATGACATCGTTGTCAAGGAGGAGGAGGAGGTTCCCGCATCCGACTAGGAGCTCCTGACGCGGGGCTACGACGAGGACGCCTTCACCGAGCAGGCCATCGCGGCCAACACGAAGGAGGAGGACGGCATGTGGGATGACTACTAGGAGGTCGTCCATCTCACCGGCCTAGTGGCGCTCCACCGCCACCACTGCCAGGGTGGGCTG
Source organism: Avena sativa (assembly GCA_916181665.1). NCBI lineage: Eukaryota > Viridiplantae > Streptophyta > Magnoliopsida > Poales > Poaceae > Avena > Avena sativa. Next base: position 366,994,782 of record OV702287.1, on the reverse strand, counting down.
CTCCGCCCACTCGGCAGAGACGGATGCGTGGCCAATGTGGTCTGGCCAGGTGATCGACCAGCCCCCGCCTGCACCCGCGCCTGCTCCAGGCCTGTCACCGACGCACCTCTAGACACCACCGGAGTACATCGACCTCGATCACTTGATGGACAGAGCAGCGCCAGCGGTAGAAGATCAGTAGTTTTAGAGCTAGTTTAAATCTAGGTTTTTATATTTGAATGTAAATTACTTATAAATATGTATAAAATTTGCCGGTTTTAGCGCATATTGTCTCTATCTAAATCCTTTTTTTAAATCGTCCTAGTCATGTGACGCGAACAGATGAGCCACGCCGCTCAAGGTATTTCGGGTCCTTTATAGGGAAGGCATATCTATAGAGAATTAGAATTCTCATATATCATATCGGGTAGGTTATCGTATTTCATTGCTACAAACATGGGTTATTGTAAAATAACACATGTCATTTGGATACTTCTCTTCAACTCCGAAGTATTTTGATACAATACAAATAGTTGAAGTTAATTTTACGAAAGAAAAAAAGGCGGATTATGGGAGTGTGTGACTTGAATTATTGGTTTGGCCATGCAGATAAAGAATTGGATCTGCCACATTAGAATTCACAATCAAAGGTGTCTCCGCATCCAATCAACACGTAAGTCTCCTACCTAGGAAGGATAGGCTGGTTCACTTGAGGAGAATATTTTCTATGATCATACCCCACCATGTCATCCATGAACAGGCTCCGTAAGATCCCATAGAGTAGAAATGGAATAAGTCATGTGACATGATCCAATATTACACTTACCCTTTTTTATTATAGTATGGAAATGCATTCATTTTCTTTGCATCGATTGTGATCCGCAATACTATCGGAGTAAAAGAAGGGATCTAAGGAAAAATGTAGGCTAAACTTTTTTATTTTTTATTACAAAAGCGACCACAGGCCGACCCAAACAAACAGAGAATGACCGTTTCGGTCAACCGCCCATTTGGGCCGGCCCGGTGGAGATGCCCTTAGACAGCTACTAGACCACAAAGGATGGATTCAGTGTCATATGTTTTATCTTTAGTTGTTGTATCATGTATAGTAGGTGTTGTCCCCCATGTCAGGCGCAGAAATCGACTTAATCCCCATACACGGGCACATAAAGTTTTTTTTTATCGGGGCAAAGAATGTAACGTCCAAGCGCCCATAACACACTACCATGCTGATTACAAAGTGCAAACTCTCCTGCATTCCAGCAAAACGATATGGTACTAAACTCCTACACAGCAGAGCGCCGGCGGACTGCCTTGCTGTGCCCAGCCCAGCTCTGTCGTGACTCAATAAGCAGGCAGCACCACCCATAACAATGGTCTCCCGTGAGAGAGGGCCTGCTCTTTTCTCCTTTTCAAATATTTACGGCGTCCAACCTCATTTCGTTAGAAGCTCGATATCGGCTCCAACTTCTGCGATCTTCGAGTCCATGGAATCTTTCGCACTGCTTGCGACACTCTTCACGTCGAGGTCGAGGGCGATGGACTTTACAAGGCCATTCAACATCTAATGGTTAAACAGGTCAAGGGAAGCACATGCAGAAGTAATTACATATTCCGAAGCAACAGTGAAATGTGAGTTATTCAGGAATATGCTAGTATAAGAAACGTTTATTATGGGATGTCGTGTGATGAAATAAATGCTTAGAAGGATACGAGAGAGCCAATTGCAACGAGGGCTCTGTACTTTGAATCAGCATCTTGGACATCATCTTCAGCAATCTGTGGATCCAGATAAGAAATGTGAACATGGGTGACTGCAAGAAGCGGAATAGCTACAGTGGTCAGAAGGTTAGGAACTCACTTCCAGCGCCGCAGAAAGAATTTGCGCCTGACTCTGTTCATCTTTTGATTCAATTGAAAGAACAGAATAGCTGCAGAAAAAATAAAGATTCGTCAACAAGGAGACAAATGAGATCAATGCAGGGACATCAGCATCGCCAGATTTGCATGCTTAGTAGTACGTTCCAGCATCAACACTGTCAATGCATGACTAGGTAAAGGTAGACTTCAACTCAAGACTTACTTGAGTAAAAGGGTGGTGTATGCCAAGTGAGCGTTCTTGCTAAAAGATGGTTTACAGCTCGAGACGGAATCAATAATCTGAAATTAACAAACAAAAAGGTCAGTTTGCCACAAAAACCTAATAGCCTGTACTTTGTAAATTCACTCAAAATATTTTCTACCACAGCTAATTTTGTCTTATGAACTAATCAATCAATAAAAGACAGCCCACAAATTGATCGATATGTGCTGTAGTAATAATTATAATTACTGAATCAAAATTATCAAAACCAACAGCTACTTCCATTAACTACATATAAACAAGTTGAAATCAAAAAATGAAATTTATGTAGTTTAAGAGCTAACCTCCGCACAATGGTTTCTTAACCATTGGTGTAAACATGAGTTGTCAAATAAGTTAGTAATTGCTTTGAGGATCGTAAGCACATTGGGTGGGTGCACAGGTTGTGCCACAGCCTTACTGAAAGTCTCCACAAGTACATCTGATAGGTAACATGAAAGAATCCAAGTCAGTAGGAATAAACAACAGAAGGTTGCCTATTTTGATAAGATTAAAACATTAACAGACACATCACAAAACTCACCGTTTCCACTTTCGATGGACTTGAGAACTAAAGTAGCACCGTCAGGATGCAACACAAACATCCTTAGAAAATCAATAACTGTAAGGTAGAGATGGACACTCATTTCAGATGAACAGGAAACCATCTCCATCAAAGAGAACAGAATGCAGCTTAGAACATTCAAACATAATACACTACTCCCTCCATTCCAAAATATAAGATGTTTTGGACTTTTTCTGAAACACATGTATCTAGACGCCTTTTATTGTGTAGGTTCAGAGCATTCAACTTTAACTATAATTCAAATTATGGCGGGGAAAACAATGGCAGCCACTATTAATGGGAATTTCTAATTGCAACAACAGAGTTACGTTGTAACTAACAATAATTTACTTCAAACCATGACAGGTACAGAGAATGAATAAGGCTAGCCTTAGTGGGAGTATCATAGCTAGTATCATTCATGCCATGTTGGCAAAAATCTAACATGGCATGCTAATTAATGAAGAAAGAGATGGTGGTGGTATCATATTATGATACGGTATCATAGCACATAAAACTAGATACTCTAATACCAAATACATCATGTACACACATTTATATTGGGATTCTACAAACAATTAAATATTATGCAACTATGATACTATGCATTAGAGGGATAGTATCATATGCTAGTATCATATGCATGATACCAATGTATGATACTCTCCAATATGACTAGCCTAAGAGCTCCCAACAAATTCATAATGTTTCTCTTCTTGTTTCAACTACCATGGGAATTTAAGAGTCTCTCCAGTAATAGCCAGGTGACAATGGGTGACCATTATTCCTAACTGTGTTAATGGGGCCCTAAAGTTTTCAAGAGAAGGGACATACCTGGAAACATCATCTGTGAAGGCCAATACTTCAATATTTTCAGCAACAAGGCCATGTCAGCATCTGCAAGCTTGCTTGTGTGATAAAATGATGTATTTTTCAATACTTTCACTATAGCAGCTAATCTTGAAAAGTCAGCCTCGGACAAGGATAAATGTTTCTGTTCCTGAATAGACAAGTCAACTATTAAGCCTAACTAAGACATTAAGGGTCCATATGGTCCATGAAATGCAAGAATACAGTTATCAAATCCCCTTATGAACTTGTTTGGACATGGTTATGATTGATTCTAAACATCCCATGTGGAGATACCAGATCGAACTAAGTTGTGGTCAAGTCCACGGAATTCCATTCAAATGACCCAGAGTATTTTAATTTTGTGCTATATGACGGCAATATAGTTTGATTACCGTCTAAAGATTATTCCAACCCATCTAAAGCAGTGTAGTACACGAGGTGCCAAAAACACAAGAAATTCAGAGTTTACCTAGCAAGGTCAAGCTATCCTAAGCATACAACGCATGCATATTGTCATAAAACTACTAGCTCATGGACATAGATCCATCGACCACATGTCTGTGCACTTGGAATAGCTGGAACAAACCTTGCTCAACTAAGCTGCTGAACCTAAAGTGCCATATAATACTTTTAAAATAGACCGACGTGGGGAAAAGTGAGCACAACTAAAAAACAAGGGGCATGGAATTAGAAATCCCTTTAAAATAAACCTTGCTCAGATCTAGTGGTGCGTCTTTTCCACACTATTTTCTAAACATGTTACATTCCCTCGGAAAAAAACACACTATTTGTTTCTTAAGCCGCGAGTTTTTGCTGACAATTTTGTCCCTGGCCGAGGGAATGTAACCTTTTTTTTCCGAGCAACACATGGGAGCTGGTGGACCTAAAGCATCGTAGTAGTTTTAAACTAAACATTTGAAGATGTAAAGAAATTTGTGAGGCTCTGGAAGAAGTACTAAAATATATTAAATCCACCAACAAATAAACTAAGAAATTACCGAGTCAGATGCAAGTGTTGCATTGAATTCTGTAATTTTATTTAGGATTCCCTCAAATTGAGCCGTCTCAAATAATAGCATTCCAGTCTGCAAACAAAAGAGAGATTATTTTAAAGAAAATACTGCAATAGGTCTACCTTAAAATCTGATGGCAGCCTGTTTTTAGTAAGCAGTTATAAACCAAAAATTTATCTCTGCATCTGCGATATTTTGTGTGAGTGCATGTGCGCAAAAGAACATAGTAATTAGTACATGACGTAGTTAAGTTCAAATGCTAAGTGGTACCTTTGGTATGTGCTTGAATGTTTGTTTTGGGACACTGCCTGCAAATATGTATCGAACATTATGGCAGGACACAGAAAAAACGAAATATAAAAGGTAAAAGAGATATTAACATGTTATTATGCAAGTAAAAGGAAGAGAAAAAAGTTAACCCATCAAATCTATGTGCAAGTATCCATACCGTTCGAAGAAGACGGTTGCCCAGGTACATATGCATTACCTGATAGATAATAAAGTCAAGGTGTCAACAACAAGGAAACATGCAAGTCTGATAATAATTTAGACGATTGCCAAAACATATACTCCCTCCGTCTAGAAATAACTGACTGGGGTTTGTCTAGATTCGAATGTATCTAGACGCATTTTAGTGTCTAGATACATTCGAATCTAGACAAACCCAAATCAGTTATTTCTAGACGGAGGGAGTACAAGGAACACACTTACCCCCAGTATAAGGATCGCGGAAAGATGGATCTGGAACGAAATTGTTCTGCCCAGAATTCTGCAGTATGAATTCTACAACTTGTTGGCGATATGTCATAGGAAGATTTTCTTTCAGGAGCCATTTTTCAGCAACTGCATACGGATCATCTGCACACAAGCATTCATACATAAGACTGTAAAGAGATGCTTAGAATGGCAAAGAGGCAGGCCTCAAAGTGCGTGCACATACAAGCTGGGCACAATTTTCAGATTGGATGGCCATTTAAATGATGAAATTCTATGCATAACCATGTGGATCAAGATATTAAGTTTACTCTAGAAACAATAACCGAGAAGCGTTTTTAAATACAAGACAAATATGTGATGTACCTGATCGATTATAGGGAAGTTTACGTACAGGCTCCCCATCTCCAATGTCAACATTAAAAACTGCACAATATCAAAATGCTATAAGCAAGCAGAAAAGATTAACACTAAAACACATCAAAGAGAAAATAACTTACCAAAGTCATAACGAGCACCATCATGAACCTGACTAGGTGCAGCATCCCCAGGTCCATCCACCACTTCCCCAATCTAGCAATTTAGTTGACAAAAGAAGTCAGAGATGAACTCAAAGTAAACAAACTATACTAAAAGGCAGTAATGCACTTCACCAATCTAGCAATTTAGTTGACAAAAGAACGTCAAAGATGAACTCGAAGTTAACAACTAAAAAAAAAAGAAATAATGCCACTGCCAGGTCAAGTATGGTACTACCTCCGATCCAAATTAATGTTCTCGGATTTATCTACATTTGAATGTATCTAAGAACATTATTTTGGATCGGAGGGAATAGAAGAATATGGAGTACTAAACAAGGCTGCATTCCTAGTGTCACCAACATCCTATTCGACGATTTTATGTATTATAATTTGGATTATTGCTGCTATAGGCATGGAGTATTTCAGCATGGATACATCAAATTGCATAACAACTTGCCTTTAAGTTAAATAACTCAATCAACATTCAATCAGCAAAAATACACTAAACCATATCCTCAGACTGGGAATGAAATAGCAACTTAATATAATATAATAATGGTAAGGTCTAATGCAACAAAGTACTTACCTTGTCCCATTTTAGCTCTTTTGAGTTCCATGAGTAAGCGACACCATTATCCCCTTCTCTGACAATTAGTGTCTGGCCATCAGAATTTCCTGCTTAGGACCCAAAAAAAAGTTAACCAGACACTACTATGCAAAAATAACATGTGCAATACTAGATATTTTCAGTTACTTCACATAAACCACAAGTCCACAACACAAAAGAATTTATAGTAATTTTTTATTTTATTTTTCACATGGTTATTCCCTTAATTCCTTTCTAATGCACAGAACAATGATTAAGAATGGTTTATGAATATTTTACAAAAGCTTGATATTGATATTATTTTGATGTGCTACATCAACAATCCAATTTTAAGTTTTCAGCACCATATATTGCTGACATTTTGTTTTATGAAGATAGCCAGACGAATTCACTATAAATAGTTGGAGCATCGTGGAAATATCACACAATACTCGTGTAATGTATCAGAAAAATGAGATATATGACCTTGAACTTGCAGTGCCTCAACTCCTGGTAGATCCATCAACTTCAGTCCACCAACAGTCTTTCTATAAAAGAAAAACGAAAAGGGCACAAAGATCATTAGATTAAATTAGAACTACTCAATGTATGTTTTTACCAGACCATTCATGAACAAGGTTATTTTTAGATACGAAAAATAGGTCTTGGCTAAACAGCAAAAGTTAACATAATAGAGTAATCATAAATACATGTGATTATAATACGACAACAAAAATGATTCTTGAAGCAGAATATGTCAAAACCTCATAGAAATAAGAAAAGAAAATTCAGGAAGCGGTAGGAACCAACCTGCTAAGTGTGTACTGAGATATAATATCCGTATATGCTGCAAGTTCCTCATCACTGCAGAAACTGTTATTGTCGGTTGTCCATATCCTCACAATTCCATCAGAACATGCAGTTACTACATCTCCATTATCCAAGAACTTGGCATCCCATATGCAACCCGGGTGTTCCATGGATTGAACACAGATTCCATCTGCAATATATTACTTGACAGTCATACAACCAAGTACATGAACAAAAAACTACCAAACCTAAAAACTTTAGTTAGTCCACCTCCAATATAATTTCCTTTTCTACTATATCACGTATAATGAATCCAAAGAAGTATACTGTCCTAAAAAACAAGACAAATAAGTGGCGACCCTAGCTGCACCCAAGACACTCACAACTTAACCATCACAGACTAGGACTAAGGCAAGGAAGGTAGACAACAAGTTGAGTAATGGATTACCCCAGATGGAACGGTCAGGGTTTAAAGAATTGTTTGGTAAAGGAGATATGAGTATACACAAATCAAATGCAATAAAAAAGGGTCACTGCATTTTAAGAAGAATTCTCCAGAGCATACAAAATAAATCACCTTTCCATATCTTGACAGAGCGATCTTCGCTGCCACTAGCAATCAGACCGGATGAATGGGCATCCACAGAATATACAAGAGAAGTATGCCCAAACATCTCCAACAGGGGTTGGCTGGTTAATGCCCATAACTTGATTGTTCTGCGACCAAACCAAATATCATATGTGATCACGTAAACAGACAGTAATCGCAAACTAGAAGAATACATTCGATGCACATTAATTTAAGAAGATAATGAAAACTATGAAAAGCCAAAATGATGAGCATTTTTTATCAAACCCATTGCAGCCTTCTGAGTGAAATAGGTTCCATAGTAGTAGTAGCAGCAATTTTAAACATTAAACAAGGAAATATGATATACTACATCTGACCCAAATTACTTGTCGTAAGTTCACTGAACCTAAGACAGATTTTAGGCAAAATTGCCTAAATATGTGACAAGTAATTTGGGTGGGAGGGAGAATTTACCATTTTTTAGAAAGTACAATAAGAACTACCATACAGTTTCATCCTTTCGCTCAAAAGCAAGTGGAACTAGTTAGGTGAGTATTTTAATCACTCACCCGTCGTGTGATGCAGAGAGTATACCCATCCCCGGCATCTGTGCTAAACATCGCACAGTATCTGCAATGGGATAAAATTATGTCAACTGCTCAAATATGTGTGGATGAGCATAGAAAAACACCTAAAATTTTGACTACATAAAGTAAAACAAAAGCGTATACAATATATATCAAAAATTAGGGTTTAACGATGACAAAAGCTCATTAGTCATTTGGCTAAAAAACCGCAAACCCTCCACATCAGTGCGGCAAGAATTAATTCTCAGCAGAATACATTTGTATTTATTGCAAGAATGACAAATCTTAGCTATATGGCTAAACTTCATACTCCCTCCGTCTCAAAATAGATGTCTCGGGTTTGCTAAAATTTGGATGAATCTATATACTAAATAGTGTCTAGATTCATCCAAATTTTGACAAATCTGCGACATCTATTTTGAGACGGAGGGAGTATAATAAATAAGGGTGAAGTACATAATGTAAGCTCAACACACCAGCATAACAGATAATCATAGCTGCTCAATGCCAAAGTGCAAAGCACCAGTACACATTAGGGGTAAACAAATAACCTGCATGCCCAGAGAATGTATGTAGACAAGTCCTTCCTTTCCAAAGTTTGATAGTGGAATCACTTGAACCTATACAAAAGAGGAAATATATGAAGTATTAATCAACAATTTGACAAATTTAATTTTAGATAGGGAACTTTAATATGAAAGAAATTTGAGAATGCTGGAAAACTGTGGTACACATTGGGGATAAGTTTGTCATTATTGTGCCCCAAAATGCACCGAGTGTTAGGATTTAGTTCAGGAATTTTTTACTATTTTTATTACTGTTCTCCTGTTCCTTACTCTCTAAGATGAAGTTTGTCAATTAATTATTGTAGCAGAGTAGAAAAATACAAGTGTTTTTAGAAACCACAGTGCCAATTGAAGCCTGAGTTGCTCAAAAATCATAATTGCTCTCTGAAAAACTTCTAGTGATCCATGATTCCATATGATGCTGAAGCCAATCACACAAGTTCAGTTATGAAAAGGCTAGAAAACAACTAAAATAATAAATAACACTAGCATAGTCAAAGGTACCAGTGCACCAATGTAGAAAAATAAGAATAGGAACCTAGTAAAAATGAAAATGAGAAGACATAACAGAATCTCTACCTGTAAATAGTTCTCCTGAGGGCAGCTTTAGAACAGTTTGCACTGCAACCTTATGGGCCTCCCAAACCTCTACAGCATTGCCATCTCTCCACCTTCTTAGAGTACTGTGCATAAAGATGTGTCAGGGTACAACAAGAAGCCAACAACTATAATAGGGAAACTTCATCTATTAGCGCATTATGTCATTAGACAACAAGATCCAGCATAAAGTACAATTCAGTAATGTGTATGCCAAAAATAATGAGAGTGCACAGGCAGCCTTAACCACAAGTAACATTAGCAACCTTTTCTAACAGGGACTCATGTAGAAAGAAGTAGGATATGTGCACTTGTGCAAATGAAAGAAATATAAATTGTCCAAAAGGAAAAGGTAATGAAGTTCATTAATACATATATTGTTACATTATGACATCTGACAAACAACTAACCCATGAAAAAATTATCTGCGCTTGTTATGTCATTACCAACATATATACAACAAAGACAGCATTAGGATAAAATAAGCACAAATAGGCAATCAAGCAGAAGTATGATGAAGCCGTACAAGCAAGTTCTGCACAGGAATTAAGCTGGTCGTAAAAAACCTACCAATCCATGGATGAAGATATGATGTCACCGTTGTCATCTAGAGCAAGACCGGTAACTTGTGAGCTGTGGCCCTTCATTGTTCCAACAGCTTCTCCTGTGCGCAAATCCCACAGCAACACCAGTGTATCCATGCCACCCGAAACAATCCCTCCTTCAGGAAAGCGATCAGAAGGAGGGACCCAAACCAACGGGCCCACAAAACTCGAATGTCCTACAAGGGTTTTAGAGAGAACATATTCGTTCTTCTTTTCGGGGTGCTGTGTCCAGAATCTCACTGTCTTGTCTCTGGACGAGGTTGCAACACCCACATCACCACAGATACAGATGCCACGAACCTATTGAGAAGTAAAGAGTAAGGACAAGAGCCAGGAACCAAGTGCGTAGCAAATGTAACAATGTGGAAGATTTTGATAATAATGATGAAATTTTATTGGTTGAATAACTAAGTAAGTGCATAAACCAAGGGCCAAACTAGGTAAAGTCATGCATAGATGTAGTCTCCAAATGCAAAATAACTAATTTTAACAGTTCGAGCAAAATAATCAGTTAGTACACAGGGATACCTACAAATTGATGAGTGCATATATGTACTTCTTTATTTCCAAGTCTAACATGTGCCTTTTTACTATCCTTTGGATAGACCCGGGTATGCATAAAGGGCTGAGCTTTCTAATCAGATTTGTATTATGTTTGATATTTAGATGCTAAAAGTTGAAAGTTACAACTGGAATCACAAAACCGTGGTCACAAAAACAAATAAGCATAACAATTCAACATTATGGAATTGGTGGTGTAACATAACATAGGAAGGTACCATGTGATTACGAGAACTCACATCAAAACCAAGTAGGCGATGGTTCCTAGATTTCACCAATCCACTACCAATATCATATCAAAAGCAAGTCAAACTAACAACGAAATTGATCACCGCCTATCTCTTCACTACAAATTCTCCCCCTAAACCCCCTAAAATCCACTGTAACACGCTGACAAGTTCAGATAAAACAGAGAAGCGGGGGCAATCACAGCGAGGGCTCTCACACTAAGCATGCATCTGGAAGGAATTAGATTCGCACGGGCACTTCAAATCTACAACTTATGGGGAGGCGTCAAACCGAGGGAGCGAGCAAGCTGAACCCGCGGGAGGGCACCCGAGCTAGCTAGGTCGAATTACGCAAACCCGCGTCGCCCTTCCAACGTAAGCGTCCAACTAGCAGATCGGTATGTCACCGAGCCCGCCGCAAACCGAAACGATCCCGCCATCGAGGTTCGTCAAGGTCGGCCTGGTTGGATCGAATCGCGTGTATACTTGCAGGGGAAGCAAAGCGTGGAGCGGAGGCGACGAAGGACACGGGGTGAGTAGTGCAGCAGGGGGGGGGGGGGTGCTTACGTCGTCCTCGTGGCCGTGGAGCTGCGCGCTGAGGTGGTACGCAGCCATGGGCGGCGCCTGCCGGCGTACGGAGGCGAGGGGAGAGAGATTGGCGGAGGAGGGAGACGGCGAGTCGAGACTGACACGATGCCAACTGCGAAGCAACGTTTCGTGGGTTGTCGTCTCTCGATCGTATCGTGTCGTGTCGTTACGATTTTATGGAGGCTGGGCCGAGCGAAGTTGGAGGCGGGCTCTTTTATGGGCTGAGCGTCGGAAACCGGCACGTCCACTAGTTGTGAGTTGACATGTGGCCGTAGGGCTCCTTTTCTTCTTTCTCTTTCTACTATATACTAGATGAATGCCCGTGCGTTGTCACGGTCTAATAAAATTAGATCTAGATATATCAGTCAAAATATTTATATATTGCGACAATTATTGTCTTATATTTATTCTTTTTAAAACGAGGCAAAAACTTTGCCTTTCATTGATATAGTAGAAAAGAGTTGGCCTGTTTATAAAGAAAATTGGCCGAAAAAACCGATACAACACAAGACCACACGCCAGCCCCGAAGCTGCGCTCCACACGGGTCGACGACCAACCAGGTCTACACCACACCTCAACGCAAACAGGCGGAGGCGAAAACCGGAGACATCGCTCCAACTACCACGCCGGTCCCAGGGCCGCGTCCCGCCTGGCCGAAGACGAAACCGCCTCCGCCAAACCACCAAAACAAACCATAGGTCCCACTGTCCGGTGGACGTCCAAAAGCGAGGCCTCAAGAGGCAAAGCGACACCAGAGCGCCGTCCACGCCCGATCCAACGAGGGATCTGGGGTTTCCCCTAGAGAGCTCGGGCGAAGGAACATGAAACTCCCGCTTCGACGACGACTTCAAGAAGAATGCGGCGCCCACGGACGTCACCGTCGTCGGTCCTGGCCAGCCGCCAAGACAAGGCTTTCGCCCAGCGAAGAATCCCGAACCTCACGCCCGCCCAACAAGGACCGGCACAAACCACCACACCTTCCCTCCTCCAAGCTCCCGATGATCAAAAACACTCCCGCCGTCACGCCTAGACTCCCCGTCGCCATGACGAAAGCCGCTGTCCGGATCATCACCACTGCTCGTTACAATGAATATCACCTCACACAGTGGCCTAGGTTCCGTAGAGTGCATCCTCCACTTGATAATTTTAAGAAAGAAAATTGTCAAATTAGGCTATATCTCACATATATTTATTGTGCAATTATCGTTTCCATAATTTGATACTTCCAACCAGGTTTTATACATGTTTAGCAAAGGAAACGATGAAAAAGAATCAATGTGTGTAGTTCATGCTATGTTTTGTAAATACACTCTTAATTCTACATATGATATTGTTTTGTTTAACTTTTTCTTAAGAAACGATCTATAATAGAAGAAACTCAGGTTATACACGGCATCATTAAGGTTGTTTGACATGAACTTCCGCAAGCTGAACTGTAGCATCTCTTGTGGCAACAGGTTCATGGGGCTAGCTCTTCAACATGTATGATAACTACATGCTCCAGCGCTTTATCTTTTGTATCAAAGTCAGCACTGCACAACTTAGAATCAGTACCTTCCGTTTGTGTAGAATTCACTACAGTAGACCATTCAACAATCTGAAGCTTCAACATGTAAAACCCCGGCCTTGCATTGGTAGATGCACACATCCTTTATTATTAAATAAAAAGCATCATCTAACATCCAGCATACGATATTTGTTTACTACTGTTCATCACAGAACCATCTCAAGGGAAAATCATCGGCTAATTTGTGGACACTCATGGCTACCGCCAGCTTGTCCGGTGGCATAGAGCTGCCGCCTCGATGAGCAGGGATAGGATCAGGAGGAGTATAGGAGACCTACGTATGCTCTCGATCTGCTGGTCAGGCCTATGCACTCACGTGAATTAGCTAGGAAATATGTAGATAGAAAATTCAGTTTAGCATCCATCACCACCGCACATGCAGCACCACATCGATAGCCGCCCCGAGCTCCCTCTGTCCAGCACTACCCCATGCCCAGGCGCTCACGCAGAGAACTGCATGGCCCAATTCTGCCGGCACCCCATGCTCCCTTGGCTGCCCAAGCCCGGCGCTTCCTCTCCGGCCAGTAACCACGAGCGGCTGCTGAGCTGGCCGGAAACCACGGATGCGGCAACCTAGCGTGCGGCGTCGGCCGGAATCGACCGATCGGGCAACCTATGGAACGGTGGCAGCCGAAAACAGAATTAACAGATCGTATATCCAACTAATGGACTAACACGGTCAGTTGCCCACTGGCTGTCATTGCTCGGCCGCTCGCCGCTGCAACGTCAACTGCCGTGGCTCACATCGACGTTGCTCCGCCGCTCGCTCCCTGGCTGCTCCTTCCCCGAATTTTGTTTGAAGTACGGTTCATGATTTACTTTTCGGTTTCTTCAGGTTTTCTTTCGTGGGCACGTACCGGTCACGCTACCTTTTCGAATCGGTAACTTCCGGGTGGCATAGGTGGGTTATTATTTCAAAACTCCACTGACAATATCGTCCAGCAAAAAGACTGACCATCAAGACCATAAGCCTTTTAATAGTATAAACTATAAGGCTCTTGTTCCCTAGTCTATGTGTCGGCGACATGTCTGATCTTATATTCTCCCTGTCGGAGAAGACGATCGGAGATGGGCAGGGGAGGCGCCGGAGTTAGAGATGTACATAGTACTTGTAGTTCTAGGTTGTTTCGGTGAGTTGCTGGTCTTCGGCTCGATGCCGAGAGGTAGGTCCAAAATCTCCTGGCCTAGAACTAGTGCCTCCCGGTGTATCTCCTTCTCTTCGTGGCGCTCTAGTGTTCGGAGCTAGAGGTGATGGGAGGGAGGGCCACTCGATCCTCGAATAATAAAAGGCATTTATCATGTAGGTTGGTTGCATGCAGTCAAGGTATGGAGTTCCCCTCCTCTCTTCGTGGTGAATTAGTGATCTTGGGGTAGGAGAGCTCCAGGCCGACAGCTGCTGGGCAACGGATCTGCACCGGGGGAGTTCTGAAGCTACTCTCGGGATTCCATCCACTACAACTCCAAGTTTGTTGTTGTCACTAGTGGTTGAAGGGCAGCCACTCCCACCTCGCTTGTTGGCGTCAGTTCTTTTCGGTCGGCTAGCGACGACGTTGATGCATGTAGCATACATGGACTTTACAGTTTATTGTGTTGTATTTCAACATATTTACATCATATCTACTATTATATCCATTTTTACATTGATTTTGGGTATTTTTCAAAAGATCCTCTTTATTCGGTTATAACTTAGCAGGACAGGAAAACCTTGTTTTGCTTGGACCTGTGATTTTTTCTATGCAAGTTTTTCATGAGAAGACAGAGTTGGAACGAAAGGAGGGAGCAAAAGGCCACGGGAGGCCCAAGATGAGGCCCATGGCATGACCAAAAAAGCATGTCGAGTCATGGGGTCCACCTAGTGCCTCGAGGCTCCAGTGTCGTCCATCTCATATCAATCTTTTTTTCTTGATCCAAAACTGACTATATATGCCCCTGTAACATCCCAGCATTAAAGCTTAGAAATAAGCTAAGATGAGATGTGTGCATTGCATTCATGCATAGAAAAATCTGGATAATTTTCGCGCTTTTAAATAAAACTTATCAAAGTGATTGAAGCTTCTCTCACCTTGGTGGAACTGAAGTAGATCATCAAGTTGATTGTGATAAGTTTTAATGTGACTTTTGCTAAAAGCTTATTTTGGGTAAAGATGATTTGATCTAAGAGTAGATCAAATGTGATAAAACCAAGCCATAATACCTTGCTTAAGGTTGAACACTTAATCTTCTAAAAGATTATATCAAGGTACCATTCACGATAAAACCTTGAATACCAACTCAAGTAAAGAAGCTTAATAACTAAACCTTGATATACATGCTTATCATAGTTATTCATACAATGAGTATCATGGTAGTTCTTAAACACTAAACAATAAACTCCTATCACAAATAGTGTAGGAAGGAAGCTAAGCCAAGACCATTCATCACATATCCTTACTGCTATGTTACTAGATGACATACCTATTTAACCAAGCCCTAGAGTCAATTGAACATCAATGATTGAGTGATCAATTTCTAACCTAGAACTTATTAACCTTTAGCTTTGACTTATTATATGGACCTTCCAAAGTCTTAAAGTAGGTTATTAAGTAGGAGGAACTAGTTATGGTAGAGTGTGCCATCATCAATGGAATGTGATCCTTAGTGGTGATCAAACCATTTGATGTTGGAGGAGTTAACTCACTCATGAGTTAATTAGGAGAAGCATCTAAACCAAAGAGTTAAGCTAGTAATTAATAAGCTATAAGAAAGTTGGAAATGATAGAGTATCAAGTGATAATCTTGTTAAGCCAAGTAGGTATAAACTTAAAGTAAGCTTCTTTAACAAGATAAACCCTATAAAGATACTAGTGCAAGTCTAATACTTAGTTGATGATAGATCCTGATCAGAAAATTAGAAGCTTAAGATCAGTATGATCAAATGATGGTGGTCATTATTCCCAAGTCACTTGAGAATAGATGACTAGATGATGAAGAAGTTTTGTGAGTACACTAAATTAGGCAAAGCCCTAATAGTTGAATCATCTAGCTTGATCATTGATGACCCACAAGTATAGGGGGTGTATCGCAATATTTTCTATAAGTAAGAGTGTCGAACCCAATGAGGAGCAGAAGGTGTTGACGAGTGGCTTGGAGCATGAATTCTCTGTAAATACTTAGCAAACGGATTTTTAGGTTTTTTTGATAATGTAGGTAAATAAAGTGCAAGTAAATAAAAGACAATAATAAATGCAGCAAGTGGCCCAATCCTTTCTTTAGCAAAGGACAAGCCGGTTGTATTCCTTAAGATGACCAAACGTTCTCGAGGACACATGGGGATATCGTCAAGTGCTTTCGTTTCATATAATTGATTAATCTTCTTTATTTTGATAAGTGTTGTGTGGGTGAACCTGTGCTAATGTAATGACCTTCCTAGGACTAATACATACTTGTGATTAAACCCCTTGCAAGCATCCGCAAGTACAAGAAAGTAATTAAGATAAAAACCTAACCACGGCTTTAAACTTTAAGATCCTACATCCCTTGTGCAAAGGTTTCCTAACGGGGGTTCAGGTTTCTGTCACTCCGGCAACCCCTACGATTAGTAGCCAAATACACAATGCATTCCCCTAGGCCCTTAAAGGTGAAGTGTCATGTAGTCGACGTTCACATGACACCACTAGAAGAATAACACCACAACTTAAATAACAAACTATTAATCTTTCTCAACACAATTCTACTACTAACAACATGACTTCTCCCATGTCCTCAAGAACTAAACGAACTACTCACAAGAAATCATATGGATCAAGATCAAAGATGATATAATGATAAGTAACAATATGAACATAACAATAATTCAATGGTTCCACTCAATAGCATCAACTACAACAAGTAATCAACACCGGGAAAGTTTCCCCTCAGAACTATGCAAGATTCAACCCAATTGTTACAGCGGTATGAAGTGGTGATGATGGTGCTGGTGGAGATGATGATGGAGATGATTATGATGATCCCGATGAAGTCCAGCTTGATGGTGGTGTTGATGGCGATGATCTCCCCTCTCCGGGAAGGAATTTCCCCGGCAGATTTCTACCTGCCGGAGAGCTCTTTCTCTCTATAGTTTTCCGCCGCGCAGAGGCGGCGAAATCTTTCTATGGTCGCTCTCCCAGGCTTAGGGTTTCATGGGGATAATATACACCAAAGGGGAGAGCCAGGAGTGGGCCAGGGTGGCCACACCACCTGGTGGCGTGACCAGGGGTGGCCCGTGCCAGGGGGTGGTGTGGGCCCCCTATGGCCCAACTCCGCTTCCCTTCTGGCATCCTTCGTCTTCTGGAAAAATAGGATTTTCCATGTATTTTCTGGAATTTTCTGATCGCGAATTTCGCCTCCAAACAGCGCCTTTTTCATCAGAATCCTGACTACAGCGGTCCATCCTCCAAAAGTCATCAACCATGTAAAAACAGATGAAATAACATAAGTATCATATCTTAATATGAAATATAATAATGAACAATAGTAAATTATGATATAGAATAGTGATACAAAATGGACGTATCAACTCCCCCCAAGCTTAGACTTCGCTTATCCCCAAGCGAAAACTGAGATCAATAAACATGACCTCAGGTTTATGGAGTGAAGAGTCGATAAAAGAATACGGACAAGAAGCATCACATTCATCAATACACAAATCATAATAGAAGACAACTCACTATTATATAACTTAACTTGTAATGAGTAAAGGAAACACAATAAAGATACATAAAGTAAATCATAATTGGTAATGGCAAACTTTGCTCTTGGTCAAGGAATAGTTAACAATTTGCTGGAGTTCAAACATAACGGGGTTTTCAATGATAGCTTTCAAAGTAATATTCACTAAGATAAGAGCAATGTGCAAAACAAGGAACATAAGAAACATGATTGAATAAATCATCATATGAATGAATGAAACACAACAACTCAAAATACTTGCTGAGATAGAAAGGAATAGGTTTACTGACTCAACTAAAAAGTAAAAGATAGGCCCTTCGCAGAGGGAAGCAGGGATTTCAAGTTTCATAAAGAGCTTCCAAAAATTATGGTACTTATTAGCTTTCAGCTCTCATTGCCCCTATCATAAGCATCTTTAGGTGGTTAAGGTTAAAGTGAACAAACTATGGAGTATATGCTTGACAAAGTATAAGTTGGCAATCTCATGTCCCTTCAATACGAGGGCCGCTCCTCATGCTACTCAAGTTTAGTTACCGGTAAGTTCTTGTCATAGTAAGTACATGTGTATCATAGAGAACCGCCAACGGGTACCCCTTGCACATGATACAGGAGCTATCCCATAATCAAAATTACAAGGCAAGCAGACAATGAGCATCTCAGTTATCTGCTTATTTACCATGGGAAAATGGTGCCTTTTTCTCTCTTTCCTCTTTTCTCATCTCTCTTTTTATCAACCTCTATCTCTTTTTTTATAAGAAGAATGCTTCATAGATTTCTCACTATGGTGATGCTGCAAGTTTCCACCATGATTAGGCATGGCTTAGGCTAGCAGCCTAGGCGTTTCTCTAACACACATACATAACTCCATGGACTTACAAGCTCCCCTTTCATTTCACACCGACGACATCCATAAACAAAAGAGCATGATATCAACTGGGTACAATGTACAAGTGCAATGTTGAAAGTGTTCCCCATGAAAGCATGGTTCTACTAATTCCCAACGTATAAGTGCAAGCATATACAACTTAGATGACACAATGGTTTAAGTTTATTAGGTGCAAGAAAAGTAAAGTGTGCCATCAAGTTCGTGAGAGCTTTAATCACTAATTTTCACATAACAAATTTAATTCGGAAGGTATATAAAAACATGAATTTACTTGGAATAGCAATAGTGTTAATAGGTAGGTATGGTGGACACAAATGGCATAGGTTTTGGTTTAAGGATTGGATGCACGAGAAGCATTCCCTCTCAGTACAGGTTTTAAGCTAGCAAGGCTGGGTAGCGAGCATAAGAGTTGAAGGAAACAAACATATAAGTGATAAAAAACAAACATGCAATCTTCCTTGGAAGCATAAAAGATCTTAGCTAGAGAATACTAAGCTTATGAGTAAATCAAGAAAGAAAGGTGATGAAATTATAATTCTTAAGAGTACTTTTATCTTTTTATCCAATTCTCATAATAGTGTTGCTACTGACCGAGCCAGGTTTGCCAAAACCAACTAAATTAACTCATTGATCCCAAAGTGATACCAATACTAACAACAAGATCAATCATATAATAGTAATTGAAAACTAAAATAAGATATGCAAAAAGAGTGAATGATAGAACTTCTCATTAATATTCCATAACGGCAACTCACACCAAGGGATACATAGATAACTAACGAGAGGGGGATACTTCCATAATGCAAACCATCCTACATGATAACTTCTCTATTCATGATATGACTCTACTTAAAAGGTAAAAAGATAAAAGATAGTGATGTGATACCGCGGCACTCCCCCAAGCTTGGAACAAACCAAGGGGATGCCAAAACCTGATGACGAATTACTCCTTCGGTGGTGGTGGTATTCTCTCGTCATTGTCCGACTTCCAAGGTAAGGGTTCCCCATCAACAAAAGACATCCTGGTCTCCAACATCCTGAAACTAGCAGCAACACTTATGTGTTTAAACCTAACCTCATACTCACAGTTTTGATTTTTCACATCATAGAGCTGCTCTTGTAGTTGGTTGGTTGTTCGGTGGAGTGAGAGAATTTCATCCTTAAGCTCAGTGGTCTCCTTTTGGTGCTTGGCGATGAGTTTGGAACTAATCTTATGGATGATATCCACTTCGCGTTCCACCATCTTCTTGTACCTAAAGACTTCTTGCTCCAATGCTTCCATCCTGTCCTCCAGACTACCTTCACCTTTAGGGCCCTGAACCTCTTTTATCTGTACGTTCCCATCTTCGAGCAACAATTCCTTGGGATGAATCTTCAACTCACGCATGTAAGGGTTGATGACGTCCGCGGAGGAATCTTCCTTGGCTTATCCAGAGGAGGACGTTGTGGCTCCAAAACTGAGACTCTACCTGTCAGAAACAGATCAAAATGAAAACACGACGAGAACACGATATACGAACCTCGGGGGATCCGGGGGATTATATATTACGAAGTTTTACAACAAAAGGAAGGTACTCAGAGAAAACGGGTCGGAGACGGGCTCCGGGGTGGCCACACCACCTGGTGACGTGGCCAGGGGCCCGCGCCACGGGGTGTTATGAGCCACCATGGCTCCGTTTCCGTCCCTATTTTGCTTCATTGCTTTTCTTGTTGGATTAAAATTGCAAAAATATAACTTGACAGATTTTTCACGGACCTTTTCTTACCAGAACTGTTACCTATTCGAAAACGGACTCTACAGGTCTCTGAACTTGGCATTTAATAAATTCTTCCAAGTTACCTCTTGAATACCATCAATATCTTCATCTTTATACACATATTGTTTGAGTCATTTAACCATTCACCATCTAAACACCATTCTCTCCCATAATCCTGGAAATTTCTTTCACACAAAACTTCACACAATTCTCATTAGCAACATTAGTGCAAGCGAGGTAATAAACCTTTTAAGTTCAATTTCAACTGAAATCCATCAAAACATAGGCTACTGTAGCAACTCCTTCCGAAAACCCAAAAAGAATTCAAAAATTTTGAGAGGCAAATGCAAGAGTGGCAAAAATCTGTCAAAACAGACCAACAGGTAAAGATCAATTTTTTCGATGGCCTTCTGTTGCTCAAATCAAAAAGTGCAAAACTAACGAAAGTTAAATAATAACCTGGGGCATGCACACAAAAAATTACAGATTAGTACGACATTCTGGGCTTTTCCATGATTTTTTATAGTGAAGCACAAAAATCTGTTTCAGGACAGCAACTTCCCCAAATCTTACTTCTCTCTCATTAGAGGTTGATCTTGACACAAAGACCAAACAAAAAGGATAAGGAGAGGTTATTGCCGAAACAATAACTTGCAACACTCAAATAAACAAAAAACCGAAAGCAAAATAAATATATTGGGTTGTCTCCCAAAAAGCTCTTTCTTTATAGCCATTAAGATGGGCATGATAATTTCAATGATGCTCACATGAGAATATCAATTGAACTAAAGGGGAGCATCAAGAAGCAAAAATACACATGTTTAAGTCTAATCCACTTACTATGCAAGGGAGTTTTGTAAGAAAATGAATTGTTGAAACCAGGGGCTACTAGCATAGGAAGGCAAAACAGGTGCAACATAAAGACTTTCAACATAAAACGAGGAAACTTGATATTATTGAGATGCATAAGACCAGTCTTCCCTCTCTCATAATAACTTTCAGTATCATGCATAAATTTAACAATATAACTATCACATGAACCATTGTAGCAATGATCACTTATCCTAACAGAAAATACAGGGACACTAGCTCTCATAACACTACTTTGTGAAACAATATTAGAAGTATCCTTAAAGAGGATAGCGTGTCCATCTTCTACATACTTAGTGACAAAGTCTTTTACATTTGCTACTACAGGTTCAACATCCACTTGTTCATCAGGTTCAACAGCTTTATTTGTACTTCCATTAACCATACTAGCTATCATAGAATGTTCCTTTATCTTACTTGGGAAAGGCATTTTCTCAATGTAAGGTTCAGGTAAAACATGATTAGCAGTATAAACTTCAGTATTTCTTGCAGTAACACAATTAACAATATCTTTATATGGCTCATGATACTTATTCCACTTCTTTTTAGGAATTTCAATATAAGAAGCAAAAGCCTTAAAATAAGTTGCAATAGCTTGAGAGTCAAGACCGTAAGAATTACTAATATTTTGAAAGTCATCAGTTCCCATAAAAGATTTAATGCATTCATAATCATAATTTATACCTGACTTTCTTCCTTTATCATTCTCCCATGCTTCAGCATTGTCTTGAATACGGTCTAGAAGATCCCATTTAGCTCCTTCTTCCATGCGTGTAAATGATCCAGCGCAAGAAGTATCCAATAGATCCTTATCATGAAGAGAAAGCCTTGCATAAAAGTTATTGATAATAATATTGTGAGGAAGCTCATGAATAGGACATTTGAGCATTAGTAACTTCAATCTCCCCCAAGCTTGAGCTGTACTCTCTTCATTAAGAGGCCAAAAGTTGTATATTTGATTCCGATCTTTATGAATCTCACTAGGAGGATAAAATTTTGAATAAAAGAGAGGCACTACTTCCTCCCATTCAAGAGCTTGACCATTCTTCAGCAGCTTATACCATTCCTCAGCTCTTCCTTTTAGTGATAATGAGAATAACTTCTTCTTGACTTGATCGGTTGTAATACCTGCACATTTAAACAACTCGCATAATTCATGTATAAAGAGAAAATGATCACCGGGATGGACAGTTCCATCTCCAAAATAGTAGTTATCCATAACACGATCAATAATTCTTGTAGGTATTTTAAAAGTATCATTCTTAGCAGGTGGTGGTTCATCTACTACCTTAGTAGTGGTAGTAGCATTACAAAATAAGAAACTAAGCGAATTATCCATATTGAAATAAAGTAACTAACAGAAATAAACAATACTCACAGTAGAAGTTTCCTTTACCAGTTCCACTCTCCAATAGCGCTTCACTCCTCGGCAACGGCGCCAGAAAATAGTCTTGATGACCCACAAGTATAGGGGGTGTATCGCAGTATTTTCGATAAGTAAGAGTGTCGAACCCAACAAGGAGCAGAAGGTGTTGACGAGTGGCTTGGAGCAGGAATTCTTTGTAAATACTTAGAAAACGGATTTTTAGGGGTTTTTGATAATGCAGGTAAATAAAGTGCAAGTAAATAAGAGACAATAATAAATGCAGCAAGTGGCCCAATCCTTTCTTTAGCAAAGGACAAGCCGGTTGTATTACTTAAGATGACCAAACATTCTCGAGGACACATGGGGATATCGTCAAGTGCTTTCGTTTCATATAATTGATTAATATTCTTTAGTTTGATAAGTGTTGTGTGGGTGAACCTGTGCTAATGTACTGACCTTCCTAGAACTAATACATACTTGTGATTAAACCCCTTGCAAGCATCCGCAAGTACACGCAAGTAATTAAGATAAAAACCTAATCACAACTTTAAACTCTGAGATCCTACATCCCTTGTGTAAAGGTTTCCTAACGGGGGTTCAGGTTTCTGTCACTCCGGCAACCCCTACGATTAGTAGCCAAATACACAATGCATTCCCCTAGGCCCTTAAAGGTGAAGTGTCATGTAGTCGACATTCACATGACACCACTAGAAGAATAACACCACAACTTAAATAACAAACTATTGAATCTTTCTCAACACAATTCCACTACTAACAACATGACTTCTCCCATATCCTCAAGAACTAAATGAACTACTCACAAGACATCATATGGATCAAGATCAGAGATGATATAATGATAAGTAACAATCTGAACATAACAATAATTCAATGGTTCCACTCAATAGCATCAACTACAACAAGTAATCAACACCAGGAAAGTTTCCCCTCAGAACTATGCAACATTCAACCCAATTGTTACAGCGGTATGAAGTGGTGATGATGGTGGTGGTGGAGATGATGATGGAGATGATGATGATGATCCCGATGAAGTCCATCTTTATGGTGGTGTTGATGGCGACGATCTCCCCTCTCCAGGTAGGAATTTCCCCAGCAGATTTCTACCTGCAGGAGAGCTCTTTCTCTCTTTGTAGTTTTCCGCCCCGCAGAGGCGACGGAATCTTTCTGTGGTCGCTCTCCTAGGCTTAGGGTTTCGTGGAGATAATATACGCCAAAGGGGAGAGCCAGGAGTGGGCCAGGGTGGCCACACCACCTGGTGGCGTGGCCAGGGGTGGCCCGCGCCAGGGGTGGTGTGGGCCCCCTGTGGCCTAACTTCGCTCCCCCTTCTGGCATCCTTCGTCTTCTGGAAAAATAGGATTTTCCATGTATTTTTTGGAATTTTCTGATCTTCATGAATTTTACCTCCAAACAACGCCTTTTCTATCAGAATCCTGACTGCAGTGATCCATCCTCCAAAAGTCATCAACCATGCAAAAACAGATGAAATAACATAAGTATCATCTCTTAATATGAAATATATTAATGAATAACAGTAAACTATGATATAGAATAGTGATGCAAAATGGACGTATCAATCATGAGTAGTCAAGCTAGAGTATGATGAAGTATAGAACCTAAGTTCAATGGAGTAGTTTAAGAAATGGTAATGTTAACCAAGCTAATACAAGAACAGTCTTGTATTATGGGGAATAGTACCATACCTCTTCCAGAGGATTGATATCACATGTGATACAGTGAGGATTGTAATCTTGCAAGCCTTGGAAGTAGATGCAAGGTGAATATAAAAGGAATTAATGGATGGAGTTATAAATAGCTACATTGATAGATTCAGTAGAGGTAGCTAAGAAATAGAAGTTCACGCATCAAGGATTCGGATGCGTCGTCCCCTTCGACTCTGGAAGGTGCAGGTGTTGGTGCAGAGTCGCCGATCCCTGCCGTTCCTGTGAGTGCCATGGCACCATCCTCTCGCAAGAAGATGCGTCTTCCGAAGGAATCATCGTCAGAGTCGGGGGATCAAACTTTCGATTTTGATAAGTTTTATTGGTAAGCATTCGAGTCTTCCTTTTGGTTCTTCTTTGGAGTTGCATTCTCTTGATATTGGTTTGATTTTGCAGTCAGCAAGCGTCATCATCTTCTGACGTACAATTTTTGAAAGAATCTGGAGTCGCAACCTCCAAAGCCAAGAAAGTGGCTGAGCGCACTCCTTCTCCTCCATTGGCGGCCCACTCCAGCCATAATTCATAGAGTTCTCCGCACGATGTGGAGCACCAGATGGTTATCCGGACGACTGTGAATCCATCGACTTCGGAGTCTTTGGAGGATCATGTAAGTGTAGTATTTGTTTCCTCTATTTGTGCAGTCGAGTGTATCATCTTCTATCATCTTGCTTATCCTTTGTTGTTTTCTTCTGTCGCAGCTTATTGTGAAGGAAGCCGCTCGCTTAGCGGAGCAAGTTCTTGCGATGGGTCGCCAGCATGCAATGCTGGACACTCGCCACCGCGTAGTTGAAAGTAAGTGTCTTGCTTCTTCTGCGTCCTTGTTGTGATATATCCGGCTGATAGCCTATCTTTGTTTGTATCGTAGCTGAGCATAATGCACTTCTCTGCGATGCTGCTTCCCTTGAAAAGACACTTGTCACGGCGGTGAAGAGTCGCGATGAGGCAATCGCAGCACATGACGAGTCGTGGAAACGCGAAGAGGATCTGCGCGCCTCCGTCGTGGCTAGGGAGAAGTTGTTCGAGGAACAACTTTTCTCGACCGCCAAGGCTCTCTCAGGTACTTTTTCTGGATTTCATTATTGTTCTTCTTTTGAATTTGTCGTTGGTGCTGACCTTCGTGCCCATGCATGGGTTCTGTGTAGATGCCGGCGATTTGAGCTTCGACCCTCAGGCCCTGCGTCGTGATGATGCCTTGGCGGGTGCTCTTTCAGCAGTCGAGGACCGCAGCGCCGCCGTTCAAGGGATACTCTCCAAGGCCAAGGGCGTGCTCAGTCGCCTCCGAGAAGAGCTGGCGCCCAAGGCTGAGATAATCGAGAATATGGACGAGCTGGTGGAGTCTCTTGCTGGGGGCGTCCCTGCGAGCTTCAAGAACTCGCTCCGTGCGGCAGGTGCTTCGATGTCACTCGCCATGGTTCAAGCCCATGGAGTCGAAATTGATCCTGCAGCGGTTTCTAAGGCGATGCCTGTCAGCATCGATGGCTAGCGGGTAGTCTTTGCTCCCTTCGCAACTGCTTGTGGCAAGTACGGCCCGCAGCTGATCAATACAATTGCGAAGTACTCTGAGGAGCTTCAGCGCACCAAGAAAGCTACGAAGGTTGCGGCGTCAGGGGCTGGCGGAAAGTCTGTGGCATCTGATACTGCCACAAACTCGATGAGGCCCCCAAAACCAAAGTCGAAGTCGAAGAAGCCAGTCGCTCCTCAGTAGTCGCAACTTGTAATAGTTAAATAGATTATGTCTTTTGTGAAGAAAATATGCCTGTTGGCGAGTGTATCTGCTGATACTTTTGTTAATCTTTCAATGCACTCAAATCTTTGTTTATGCCTCGCCTTAGTCCTTTTATTTTCTCTTGCTTGACTTGTGGTAGGGCACGTCGAGTGATCCTTTGAGGGAGCCTCAGGATTCGCCGCCCCTTGATGACACTTTGGCACCACGACATTCAAGGGTGGATGAGCTTTCTCTACTCTCACGACTCCATGACCGCGTGAAGCAATTGGAGCATGAATTGCCCGTACTTCGCGGAAATGCGGACGTATGGAAGTCGAAAGCAGAAAAAGCCGCCGCCCGAGAGCAGTATCTGCTAGGGGAGGTGACCCAGTTGGGTGACGAGTTCAAATGTCAGCCTTCTTCCCTCCTGTCGTTTCCTTGTAGTCACTCGCAGTAGTTTGTTGTTCTCATATTTTTGCCTTTGCCTTATATAGTTGTCAGCGTACGACATCCGCAGGATGAGAAGGATTGAATTGCCATTCGCATGAATGATCTGACCCAAGAGCATCTTCAGGCGAGTGGGTACTTTTGGGTAGATCATGATCGCGCAATCGCATTGGCGACCCTGCCAGATCGCGCGTCGCGAGTGCTTAATTTCTTGAAGAAGTCGCAGTCATGCTTGAGAAATATTTACCAGACAATGTTCCCGTTGGACGTCGTTCCATCGAGCCTACTGGGCCTTCTCTCTAGATTCCAGGACTTGAGTGCGGTCCGCGAGTGTGTGCGGCAACAGTTAGTGGCTGGTGCCAAGGTTGCGCTGTCACTGGTGCGACTGCATAGGCCTGATGTGGACGTTGCAGCAATTGCGGCTAGACCACCGGCATTGCCAACGGGTTCTTCTTGGAACATGGTGCCGCACTACCAGGCAGTGGATCGCCCAGTAGACGAGATCGTCGACTTCTTCGAGGAGCAAACCAATGTTCCCTTGCTGCAATAGTAGTTTTAGTTTGTATCCTGCACATAGTTGTACCAGTGTTGTAAAGTTTGTATATATGCTGTGTATAATTGATTGACGTTTATGTATAAAAGAGCTTGTTAGCGTGTCTGTTTTGTGAGTGCGTTGCACTATGCAATTCCTTTTCGTTAGCCTGGCTTTGTGTTTACCTCAGTCCCTTGTCAACCTGTCAGGTGCGTTGCAACTGGGTTGATGTTTGTCAAGGGTTTCGATTGGTGTGCCAGCTACTCAGGATATCGCATTTTAGTTCGTAGAACAGATGTGTAATAGGGTGGCGCAGCGCCCGAGTGGATAATTTGCGAAAAATTTAAAGGAAAACACAGAGTTTTGGGGCACTTAGCTTTATTTATTCGCGGAATGGTACGAAGTATAATGTGTGGCTAAGTAGCCTTGGCTGAGTAGCCTTATTTGCAATGTAAAAGTAAAAAGCGACTAAGGGTAGAAGCGCCCCAGCTGCGCGACGTTCCAGGGGTTGGAGTATGCGACTCCTGTCTCTAAATCTTGAAGGTGGTAGGCGCCACCTGGGATTACTTCTATAATCACGTATGGTCCCTCCCATGGGGACTCGAGCTTGATGCCCTTGCTGCTTCAGTCGTAGGACCAGGTCGCCTTCGACAAAGGACCTGGGGCGTAGCCTCCTGCTGTGGTAGTTGCGCAGGTTCTGCTGATAGATCGTTGATCTTTCCGTGGCGATTTCCCTTGCCTCGTCAAGGAGGTCGACGGAGTCTTCGAGTGCCAGGGTTGACTCCTGCTTGCTGTAAGCGACCACGCGCGATGCTTTGTATCGTACTTCGGCGGGTAGCACCGCTTCAGCCTCGTGCACCATGAAGAACGAGGTGTACCCTGTAGCACTGTTTGGAGTTGTGCGTAGGCTCCAGAGTACTGATTGTAGTTCGTCTGGCTAGCAACCCGCGGCTTGTTCGAGTGGCCGGAGGAGTCGCTTCTTGATGCCGCCGCAGACGAGCCCGTTAGCTTTTTCGACCTAACCGTTGGTCTATGGGTGTGCCACCGAGGCATAGCTGACGTTGATTCCTAGATTCTCGTAGAATTCTTGGAACTCCTTGGATGTGAAGTTCGTCCCATTGTCCGTGATGATGCTGCGTGGCACTCCGAAGCGGTAGACGATGGACTCGAAAAACTTAACTGCACTGTGTCCTGATTGATTGGTCACTGGTATGGCCTCTATCCACTTGGTGAATTTGTCGACTATGACCAGGAGGTAGACGTATCCTCCTCATGAGGACTTTGGGAGCTTGCCGACCATGTCGAGTCCCCATTGCGCGAAGGGCCAGGCCAATGGAATTGGCCGGAGCTCCGCGCCCTGTGCGTGCGGCTTGTCCACGAATCGCTGGCACGCGTTGCATTTCTGGACGATGTCCTTGGCGTCGCGCATGGCCGTAGGCTAGTAGAATCCAGCTCGTAGAGCTTTGGCAACAAGGGCACGACTGCCGGCATGGTGCCCGCAGGTCCCCTCATGGATGTCGAGGAGAACAGCTCTTCCATCGGCCATGGAGACGCATCGTTAGAGCACTCCTGTGATGCTGTGCTTGTATAGTTCGCTGTTGATAACAACGAATGCCTTGGATCGCCGCGCGATGTGCTGTGCGTCAGTCGGGTCGTCTGGTAGCCTCTTGATAAGAAGGTACGTGATGTACGGTTGATTCCATGATGGCTCGATCATCATGACGCTCATTGGTCCTTCGAGTCCTGTATCCAGCTCCAAGTCGTCGAGTGCCATTGGCTCATTGGGCGGCATAGCCCCCGAGTCCGTTGCTGTGCTTGTTTTCTTCTCTGCGGCCTTTGGCTTGATGGAGCGTTCGCAGATGCGCTCGAGAAATACCCCAGGTGGTATGGGGACGCAGGTAGAGCCTATGTTGGCGAGTGCATCCGCCTCTTCATTGCTTTCGCGGCCTATGTGCCGCAGCTCGCAGTCGTCAAAATCTCCTTCGAGTGTGTCGTAGAGGTCGCGGTAGGCGATCATGTTGTCGTTCAGTGCGTCACACTCATGCATTGTCTGGTTGACGATGTCGTGGTGGTGTCACGGCAGATGCCATGGATAGGCTAAAGGTGGGGACTAATAGCACTAGGGGAATCCAGGGAGGGATAGTGAGATGATTCCCCACACAGAAGCTTTGTATTCGATTCGGTTCACAGATTACAAGTGCTCCTAGAGATGTATTGGTGAGAGGAGGAAGAAGGAGCTCTCTTACTCTCACCCACAGTTAACCCGTACAAGACCCTTAGAACCTAGAACCTTAACCAATAGAGGAACCCCTTCTACAGAGGCCCTAGCCCTCCTTATATAGGGGTGACTAGGTCTCTACTTAGGGCATACGTGGAGGCATATTCCAGGGAATATGCCTCCTCCCAAAATAGCAAACCGACCGGGGTGCTTTTCCCCTGCGTCACCCATGCAGAGGCTACATGAGCTTCTGCAGCGCCTGCGTCAGCCGACACGGGCGTCGTCACCTCTGTCGGCCACGCCTTGCTGGTCCTGCCCTCTTTTGCTTCGCTCATGCAGTGCGTACTGGGGCTTCTTTTGACCAGCGAGATTCCTTCCTTCTCCTAGAAGCTAGATATGACCCAGATCATAGTTGATCCGGCCACACCCGTTCCTGCATACAAGTTAAATACACCATTCCGACTTACGGCTTAAGTCGGTTGAGACCTAGTTAGGTGGACGCCCCTGGTCCGGGTTACCCCGTGATTCTGCCAGCATCCGCTTTATCCTTGCCGACCCTCGGCTAACTCGGCTTTTATACCCCGGCGTGACCCTACCCGGGGGTATCCCCCAACATTAGTCCCCGAAGCTGCTGCGGTCTTAGCTGCCTTAGCCGCTAAGGCCACAGCAGGTTCAATTCCACCGAGCTTTGTGCTCCTTCTCCGGGTTTCCTCCTTGTCTCAGATTCTCTGGATTTACTTTCCCTTGGTATGTTCCAAGCTCTCACTTGCTGGCCGGGTTACCACCCTAACTCGGACCTCATGGTTTTACTTTCCCGTGGCACATTCCAAGTTTTCACTTGCTGGCCGGGTTACCACGGTCTCATCCGGGTCTTCTTTCCTTCTCTCGTACGCTAGCCCACGTGGAGTCTAATCATTAGATTATCTCATTTTAAGGGCCAGCCACAGTAACTGCTGCAGTAATTTGTCAGTTATCACTGTGGCGCACGTCACGTCTGGCCTGCCT
This sequence comes from Avena sativa, assembly GCA_916181665.1. Taxonomy (NCBI): domain Eukaryota; kingdom Viridiplantae; phylum Streptophyta; class Magnoliopsida; order Poales; family Poaceae; genus Avena; species Avena sativa. The sequence continues at coordinate 366,964,539 of OV702287.1, read as the reverse complement.
CCTCGTTAACCGCATCAGTGCGTCACGTCATGGGATCTGTTACACCCTGTGGCCCTCCGTGTGGCTTGCTGCTGATTGGTCGACGCGGACAATACACGGCCACACCGTGCGGCGTACTCATTTGACACGATCCCACTTCCCCCTCGAGGGAGTGGTTAAATAGGGGAGGGGCGCACCCTTAGGTATTTTCCCCCTTCCGCGCCCCTCTGCCTCTAGCACTTCTTCTTCGTCGTCTTCCTCGCGACAGCACTGCCGCCACTGCTTCCAAGTAGCAGCGCCACCGCCGCACTGCTTCCCCACACCTCTGCATCACTGCCACCGCTACGCGCCTCCTCTGCTGCCAATCTAGGTTGCTGCCCCCACCGCGGCTAGCGACAGTGAGGGCAACGAGCTAGAGATGACAGAGGAGGAGCTCGCCGTCGCCGAGCAAGATATGGAGGAAGACACCACCACGGCGGACCGTGGTGCGTGGGCCGGGTCCTGGGTCTGCCAGGACGACCTAGACTGGCTCTACCGCACCAGACGCATTCCCGCCGGAGTCATCGCGCGCCTCGCCTCTGCCGAACTCGCCTCTCACCCAATCCGGGTGAGTATGTTGTGTTCCTGTCGCACTTCCAACGGGGATTTGGTTTGCCGGTCAGTGATTTCTTCCATGATTGGTTAAGCACATATGAACTCCAGCCGCACCACCTTCCTGCCAACGCAATCACTTCTCTTTCTGCTTTTGCCTCTACGATCGAGGGCTACGCCGGATTATGGCCCACAAAGGACCTATGGATCCGGTTTTTCGGCCTTCGTCGTAATGTCATTATGAATATTCAACTCGATCCGGAGGACAAGTAGCTCACTCAATTCGGAGCTGCATCCATCTCACCTTGGAGGCTATCCGTTTCCCCCCGAGTCACCGGGCTGGACTCCTGCAAAGGATGGGCCCGAACTTTCTTTTATGTCCAGAACGAGGGCACTGAAGACTTGATCCGGCTGCTTCCCTATGCTTCGGGTCCACCTAACCCGGAGTTGTGGGACGTTGTCCCCAAGAAGCCTACAGTATTGGCCAACCAGGTCAACAAAAGGTTCAAGGAGATGAAGCATCTCGGGTTGCGCAATGAGGACGCCGTGATCACATTTGTCCGCAACCAGATCTCCCCTCTCCAGAAGCGCATTCACAAGGTGTGCCACATGAGCTGGGGTCGCGACCCCAACCGGACCTCGTCCTTTGAGCTTAGCAACACCGAAATCTACCGCCAGGTCAAGGCGCTCTTCACCACCCACAAGGACTTCTCCTCTGAGTGGACGTGGGGAATTGAGCATTATTGACGGGATAGGCTTCCTCCCGTGGTAAGCTTCGTGCCACCAACTCTCTCCGGATTAGATCTTATGTCGGTTGCCGTTTTATTTTTAACTCCGTTGTCTTTTTTCTCCTTTAGCAATTCCTTCAGCAGACAATTGAGGATGGCCCTGACCCTACCCTCAAATGCGCGCCTGACCGGGAGAGCTCGGACGAGGAAGAACCGGACCAGGAGATGTTCCTCCCAATGTCCGACGTGACCAAGCGACCCACCGGTAAACTCTCTTCTATTAGAGATTGGCCCGACGATGAGGATGACTCGGATATTGAGGTGATGGAGGTTGTTGATGATGCCCCCCTTTCTTATGCTTTTCCGGCATCAGCTAACCCCGGTGGGCAGATCCACGAGGACCCTCCCCTTGCCACGGGTGAACCTGTTCCGGCAACGCCGAAGAAGAGGCGTGGAGCTGCATCAAGTTCCTCCTCTGGACCTTCTCAGCCTCCAAAAGGCGAAAGAAGTCCGGAGACAAAACTGCTTCCAAGCCAGTAGGCAAGGCCCCAACACGAAGGGCTCAAAAACCCAAGGAGCCCTGACCTCGGATGCGTAAGCCTCTTTTCCCTCTGCAACTTATTCTTCCTTGCATTGTTTTAGTCTCTCTTCTGACATTATTTGATTTTGGAAGTGCTACGGAGGATGTTCCCCAGAGTGGATCTAGCATCTCTTCACCGCTCCGACCTATCCCTTCTCCCCCTCGTGACGACGAGTCACGCCCGCTGAGCCCTATTCCAGAGGGTTCTGCGGCTGCTCCGGGTTCCAGCCCACCTCGTCAAGAAGGGGGCAACCCTAGAGCGGGGGAGATGGACCCAGCCGAGGCAGTGGCATCCACCACTTCGGCACCGCCGCAACCAGCAACTACCGAGACTACCTCCGCACCAGCACCAGCACCAATTCCGGCACCAGCACCAACTCCGGCAGCAAGAACATCAGCAGCAGCACCAGCTCCGGTAACAAGGGAACCAGCGCCAAGCTCCTCCGCCTCGTCTGAGTCTTCTCAGTCTCGACGAGGAAGTACCTAGGCAACTCCTAAGGGAAAATCTGCCGCAACCACTTCCTCCTCTCAGCAAGCCAAAGGCAAGAAAGCCCCTGACGTCACCAAGGCAGCGTCCACCGGGTCTGGACAGCGCACCCTCGCGTCCATGCTCGCCCAGAAAGCTCCAGCACCGAAGGACGCCCCTGCCGAGCTAGCTAGTGTGCAACAACTTGTTCTGCACACCAGTCTGGCCCTTGCTCAGGTTGAGAGGAGAGAGGCACATGTGAAGGGCTTGGTGGCTCCCCACATGCTCAGCGGTGAGCGATATCCTCCGACCTTGATCGAGTTTATGAACAACTAGAACAAGGCGGAGTTCGTCTACAACGACGATCTCCCGGAGAAGTTCGGTCCCGCCGAGTTCGCTGCTTAGATGAACACAGCCGCTAAGGCGATTAACCTCGCGGGCCGGATGATGGAGGTACGTTACTTCACCTTTTCCTTAGCATGCCATAGATATTAGCGATATAACCATTAGTCCCCAAGCCTCCGGGGGAATAATTTGTTACTCGGCCGGATGCTCCTTAGAAAACTAACGTAGCTCCCTGAAAACTTCAAATATGCACACGCCTAGAGCCGGGTTAAGTTCCACTTGGCCCGGATCTTGTACACTTCGAATATGCACATACCTAGAGCCGGGTTAAGTTCCACTTGGCCCGGATCTTGCACACTCCGAATATGCACACACCTAGAGCCGGGTTAAGTTCCACTTGGCCCGGATCTTGTACACTTCGAATATGCACACACCTAGAGCCGGGTTAAGTTCCACTTGGCCCGGATCTTGCACACTTCGAATATGCACACCCCTAGAGCCGGGTTAAGTTCCACATGGCCCGGATTTGATACACTTTGAATATGCACAAGGCTTAAGCCAAATTTTTGTACTCTTTTCAGGTGACCACCAACCGCCGGAGTGCTGAGTTCCAGCGTCTCCTGGATACCCACAAGATGCTGCTCGCAAAGCACAATGCACATCTCGCTGAGCATGAGAAAAGGGGTAAGTTCCCTTCTTCACATTTTTCTGTTTTCCTTCATCTTTTTCTGCAGAACTAATCCGTCATTCAGTTTTCGCAGCTAGGGTGGAGGCTGAGAACAAGCTCATGAGGAAGAATCTGGATCAGATTAAGGGTAAGCTACTTTTGTCCGACCCTGCTTTGCTTTCCATCTCCTTTTCTTCTTGGCTCTGCAAACATTCATACCTCGGCTCTGTCGGGTCAACACGCTATTTCAGCATCTCTTGAAGATAGTGCGCCCGTGCCTAACATGATGCTGCATTTTCTCGAACAAGCAGGGCAGCATCAGGCCGAGCTAAAAAAGAAAGACGATGAGCTTGCCCTCCTCCGAACCAAGAACGACGAGATTGCCAAGTTAAAGGCAGAAATGAAGAAGATGAAGGTGCAACACCAAACCGAGCTTGAAAAGGCTGGCCAAGACTTCACCGAAGAGCGCGAGCGCCTCAATCTCCAAATTGCTAAGGACCGCGAACTTCTCCAGGAGGCCGACATCAAACTCGAGTCGGCGAATGCTGAACTGGTGCAGCTCCGCCAAAGACGCGATAATTGCATCAATGAATTGACCCGGATCCACAGCCACATTTTACGTAAGTTCCTTTTCCTTATCCGGCATACTTCTCCGGGTTACCTCACATGTCTTTTCATTACTTGCTTCTCTTGTCCCGTTTTTAGGCAAATTTTCAGAGGGTACTCCCATTGCGAGCGCCGCTGTTGCCAATTTCCGCCGAGAGAGGGGTACTCCCGTCGCTCCTGACGGTGAGGGCATTCCCTATGACATGGAGGACCTGTTAGTCAGCCTGTCATCTCGCGTGGAAATCATCAAGAACTACGGCAAGGATCTCCTCGACGTTTCAGTCCGAGTCTTCAACACGTTCTGGCCTGGCGAGGACACTCCGGAGAGAATTACAATCCTTGCTAAAACGCTGACGGAGATCGAGACCCAGCTCGACCTTTGGAGGGAGTCCGCTGGACGTGCTGCAGCTGAGACCGTTCTTCACCACATACTCACGTGGTATGAGAAGATCGATCTCAGCCTCCTGACGCGCCTGCACACCGGATCCAAGTGGACCAATGACCCGGAATAGGTAGCTCGGCGCCAAGCTTGCGCCCATAGCCTCATTGAATATGCTCCCATTCATGAATGGACTGAGGGTCCGAGCTTCCTGGAAGTCGCTGACGACAAAGAGGTCGAGAATGTTGAAGATGGTTCGGACGAGGATGGAGAGGACGATGCCTCGGATATCGAAGAAGGCAAAGATGACGCCGAACTTCCTCTTGCTGCTGCTCCTTAAGTAAAAACACTTGAAAACTTATCAGATCCCCGGTATGCCGGTTGGAATTGTATCCCGTACTTATGTGATATTTTGCTACTAAGTTTGTATGCCGGATTAACTTGGGCGTAGTCCCCGAGTTTCATTTTCTTGTTCGTCCAATCTTCTGGCTCGGTTCGTGTCTGCCTTGATTCGGTTTTACGACTGACGAATCGGAGCTTCAAAAATTGTTTTAACAATACTTAGAAACTTTTAGGCTTAGCTCAAGATAATTTAGCATAATAATTTGAAAGTAAATACAAGGTTAGTCCGAAAAACAAACGTCGGCTCGATTAAGTTCTTTTCCTTAGTCGTTTTTCATGTGCTACGCAATTCCAAACTTGTTCTCTTGCTTGCCATGAAGCCAATTCTTGTTGGACAACAGCAAGTCGAAGAGTTGGGTTTTTGGTGCTCACACATTACTAATCCGAGTTAAGTAGAACAACTTACTCCAGCTGACGTATAAATAATAAAAGACAACAAATATTATTAAGGCAGTCCCCGAGTTACTGCCCGATGTGCCAACATTTCATTGATAAGCTCATTGTCGGCATACATACCGACATATGAGAAGACTCGGATACATACACTTCTCTGCTAAGTGTAGAAAGGACGAAGTAGGGCTACGTTCCATGGACGCTTAGATTCCTCGCCGGACCTGTCCGCCTTGTTCTTTTCCTGTGGCTTTGCATCGATAAGATAATAAGAATCATTGTGCAATGCTTTGCTCACAATGAATGGCCCTTCCCATGGGGGGGGGGGTAATTTATGCATGCCAGCAGTACGTTGAACCAACCGGAGCACCAGATCGCCTTCCCGAAAGACTCGGGGGCTTACTTTCTGGCTATGATAGCGTCGGAGATTTTGCTGACATATGGCGGATCTGGACAATGCCAATTCTCCCGCTTCTTCCAGCAGATCAACATCATTTTGCCGGGCTTCTTGCACTTCGGCTTCTGTGTATTGGGTGATCCTAGGCGAATCATGCGCTATGTCGGCTGGTAATACAACCTCTGCCCCATATACCAGAAAAACGGCGTATAGCCTGTTAATCGATTCGGAGTTGTTCTTAAACTCCACAGTACTGCTGGTAGTTCTTCTATCCAGCACCCCGCTGATCTTTGTAGCGGCTCAATGAGCCGGGGTTTTATCCCGGATAACACTAATCCGTTGGATCTTTCCACCTGTCCGTTTGATGCGGGGTGGGCTACCGAGGCAATGTCCAGCCGGATCTTCTTATCCTGGCAGAATCGCGTAAATGCTCCTTCAGCAAAATTTGTGCCATTATCAATTATGATACTGTGAGGATAACCGTATCTCAAGATAATGTCTTTGAGAAATGTTATGGCCGTAGCTCCATCACACTTTCTTATAGGCTTCACTTCAATCCATTTTGTAAACTTATCCACCATGACCAAGATGTGAGTCATATTTCCCCTTGCTGGTTTAAACGGGCCAACCATATCCAGGCACCATATGGCAAATGGCCATGTAATTGGTATGGTCTTGAGTTCCGACATTGGCATATGCGTCTTGGTAGCATACCTCTGACAACCATTGCATTTTCTCACCAGATCTTCTGCTTGTTCTAAGGCACTTGGCCAGTAGAATCCATGCCGAAACGCTTTTGCCACCAAGGCTCGGGACGAGGCATGATGCCCGCACTCCCCTTCATGTATATCTCAGAGGATGTCAAGCCCTTCTTCTAGGTCAACGCACCGCTGGAGGACATTCGTCACACTCCGTTTGTACAGCTCGGAATTGATAATTGTGTATGTCTTTTCTCTCCTATGAGTTTGCCTGGATAACACCTCCTGAGTGGGTAACGTTCCATCTTTCAGGAATTGAAATATAGGCAGTGCCCAAGATGGTATTGCTCGCACAGGGAACACATCCTCATCAATTTCCATCTGATCCACCGGCATAACTTCAACCAGATCACGCTGAGCAGTCCCCGGGTTCGCTGAGGCAGTCCCCGGGTTTGCTGATGCAGTCCCCGGGTTTTGCGCACAACCTCCCATGTCAATGTCCATGGACTTAGCTCCAGATTCTGTATTTTCCGGGACATAGATTGAGTCGGTTCCTAGGGACGGCCTGATAGATGGTTTTCTGAGGTGTTCCAATGCTACACCCGGTGGAATTGCTTGTCGGGTTGATCCGAGCTTCGACAGCATGTCGGCAGCCTCATTTTCCACCTGGGGTACATGGTGAAATTCACACCCCTCAAAGTAACCAGATATCTTCTGCACATGAAATCTGTACAGAGCCATGTTTTGGATCCAGGGCATCCCACAACCCCGACACTTGTTGTATTACCAAATCCGAGTCGCCAAAGCATAGTATCCGATGTATCCCAATCTCTTTTGCCACTTTGAGCCCATGCACAAGTGCTTCATACTCAGCGACATTGTTCGATGCCGCGAAATGGATTTGCAGCACATATTTTAGCTGGTCCTTCTTTGGCGAGGTAAGCACAACTCTGGCGCCTAGCCCGGTTTTTGTTTTTGACCCGTCAAAATGCATCCTCTAGTAGTTCGGATCTGGTGGCGGTGGTTCGTATTGTACCTCGGCCCAGTCCACGAAAAAGTCCGCCACAACCTGAGACTTGATTGCTTCTCTTCTGTCATATTGTGGCGCATAAGGAGCTAGTTCGATTGCCCATTTTGCGATTCGACCACTTGCATCCTTGTTACCCATTATCTCGGATACGGGAGCTTCACATATTACTTTGATGGGGTGCTCCTCAAAGTAATGCTTTAACTTCTTAGGTGCCATATAGACACCATATGCCACCTTTTGAAAGTGTGGGTAGTTCTGCTTTGAGGCAGATAATACCTTGCTCAAGTAATACACTGGCCTCTGCACCGACTTACCCTCTTCGTCGTGCTCTACCATAATCACTGCACTTACAACTTGATTGGTTGCGGCTATGTAGAGCAACATTGGCTCCTTTGATAGTGGAGAGGCTAACACTGGTGCAGTGGCTAACATCTTCTTTAAGTGGGCAAAGGCTTCATCGGCCTGTGGCGTCCAAACGAACTTATCCGACTTTTCATGAGTTGGTAGAGAGGCAATGCCTTTTCTCCCAACCGACATACAAACCGACTTAACGATGCCAGGCACCCAGTGAACTTTTGGACATCGTTAAGACACTTCGGCAGCTCCATTTGTTCAATGGCCCGGATCTTAGTTGGATTAACTTCGATACCTCGGCTGGAGACGAGAAATCCGAGTAATTTTCTAGCCGGGACACCGAAGGTACATTTTTCCGGGTTAAGCTTCATCCGGAACCTTCTTAAGTTCACGAATGTCTGCCTGATGTCATCAAGGAGCGTTTTGCTTTCCTTGGTCTTGATAACCACATCATCCACATACACTTGTACATTTTGACCTATTTGGTCGTGCAAACATTTTTGCATACATCTTTGGTACGTTGCACCTGCATTACGTAAACCAAACGCCATGGTGCGATAGCAATAAGCCCCATACGGGGTGATAAATGCGGTCTTTATTTGATCATCCAGATTCAGAGGTATCTGGTGGAAACCAGAATATGCATCAATGAATGACAGCAGTTCACATCCCGCGGTTGAGTCTATGACCTGATCTATCCTCGACAGTGGAAATGGATCTTTTGGACACGCCTTGTTCATGTTCGTGTAATCGATACACATACGCCAAACCACTGCCACGTTCGGGTCATCCTTCTTCTTCTCCACCAACACCAGATTAGAGAGCCAATCCGGATAGAGTACTTCCATGATAAATCCTGCTGCTAGAAACCGAGCTATCTCGTCTCCAATGACTTTTCTCCTATCCTCGGCGAAGCGGCGGAGAGGTTGCTTCACCGGCCTTGCTCCGGGTCTCACGTTTAAAGAGTGCTCGGCCAACTCCTTCGGAACACCTTGCAAGTCCTGTGTAGACCAAGCAAAAATATCCCGATTCTCACGGAGGAAGTTGACAAGCTCGCTTTCCTATTTATCATTCAACCCGGCACCAATTGTTACGGTGCGCTCTGGGAACATATTATCAACATGCACTTTCTTAGTATCCTTTGTGGCTTGGAACGAAACGCTACCATGCGGGTTACTCAACGCCGACATATACTGCTGCGCGGACTGAGCTAATGTTGCCACCTCTTGGATTTTTCTTTTCTCTTGCGCAATCACGAGTGACTCGGCTAGGTTAGACCCGGATAAGGCACACTCAATGGAACATCGGAAATCTCCAGCAATGGTAATCACTCCATTTGGTCCGGGCAACTTCAGCTTCAGATAACTGATGTGGCAGCTTGCCATGAACTTGTTCAATGCTGGTCTTCTGAGTAACGCGTGATACGCACTTTCCAAGTTCACCACTTCGAACTCCAGATTCTCAGTTCGGCAATTATCTCTCGTGTCGAATAACACGTCAACCCGGACTTTGCCTATGGGCTCACAAAAAATGCCTAGTACAATACCATGGAAAGTTGTCCTTGTAGCCTAGAGCATGTTCTCCGAGATACCCAAATTGCGCATTGTATCCGCATACATGATGTTAATGCTACTGCCATTTTCAATCAGTACCTTGGAGAACCTCACATTGATGTTAGGCCCAATGAATGTCGGGTCCAGCACTAATGCATACGAACCAGGACTCGGCATAAGCTTGGGATGATCTTTGATGTTCCACGTAATTTCTTGGTCCGACCAAGGCATATACCTCGTCACCGCTGGTATTACCGCATTGACCTCCATATGTCGGTGCTGCAAGCTCTTCCTATCTGTTTCCTCGGTGGTAAACACACAATAACTCTAATGATGCTCCCTGTACTCATTTCTCCCCTCATTTCCGGGGTACCTCTGATCCGGCTGATGCTGGTTTTCTACTTGATGCACTGCATCCCTTCTCTCATGGTTATCATACCTCGGCGGAGGGGGAGGCAACATTAGCTGTTGCGTGTTCGCTCCGGAGAGCAATTGCTGCCGGGGTAACTCCTGCCGAGGTTGATCATTCCGGGGTGCCTGAGCATTCCCTGAACCACCTTGTTCTATCTTACGCATCCACTCACATTGCCTCATTGTATGACCCGCTGGGTTACTCGAATTTGGCGTGTGAAATTTACACGGCTGATCCAACATCGAATCATAAGTGTACCTCAGACGGTCCTTCTTTTCTTGCCACTGTTTCTTCTGTTCTGGCATCCAAGTTTTCTTGCCATCATTCCTTGGTGTCTATTGTTGCCCTCCAGTTTTCTGACGCTGATTGCTCCCTGTTCCTGGCTGATCTTGATTCACAGCTACAACTTGTTGCGAACTATACCGGTGATCCGGTCTATCATCTCTCCTTTTACCTCTGTAATCGTTCCTCCGGGATGATCCGACTCCATCTCTCTAGTAGTACTCCTCATTCGACTCGTTGGACATGAGCCTAGGCTGAGTCGGATCACCCAAAGCATACGGATCAGCAATCCGGATCATCTCTGCCAACGTAGTTGGCATTTTCCTTTGCAACTTTTGCCACAGCTCGCTTGCATATCTGCATCCTTACGCAAACCACGCTATGGCCTGTGACTCTATCACGCCCTCACACGAGTTTCTCACGGTACACCATCGGGTCAAAAACTCCCGGCCCGTCTCATTCGGTCTTTGCTTGCACATAGCTAGGGTCTGTGGCCTATTTGGCCTCTGATACGTACTCGAGAAATTGCTGATGAACATTTCCTCAAAATCGATCCAGCAGTTAATACTTCCGGGCGGCAAATTGTTCAACCATACACTTGCTGGCCCCTCCAACATCTGGGTTACGTATCTCATAGCCCATCGCAAGTTACCTGTAGCAATTTTCACAGCCGTAGCATAATTTATCAACCAATCCTCCAGCTTAGTGCTGTCGTCATACGTCTTCGTGCCTCTAGGTAACTGGAAGTTAGGTACCGGTGGCTCTTTCATGATCCGGGGTCCAAAACATGCAGGACCCAGAGGACCTTGACTTTCAATCTGCTCCGACCTATACAGTCGATCCAGTTTCAACCTGGCATCATCCGGCATCAAATCCCTGCTTCCCAATCTCGACCCTATCACATGATAGTCCGGCCTTGGGTATCCTGCATTCACCATTTCCGAATCTCCATCGTTATACCGGTCTCGCTCTCGTGGCGCATCTCTCTGTTGCATACCTCGGCCGGCACTTTGCTCTTGCCTTGGTATATTCCGCTGCTGCGGTTGTCCTGCAGAGTTGTGCTGTCTGGCATTGCCGTTAACAGCGTTTCCTTGACCGGCATTGCCTTGGTCACTGTTACCTCGGCTTACACCCCGTCGATCGTCGTTTCTTTGTACCTCTTTTGCTTTTCCTGCCCTTGTCGGGTCATACGGAACAATCTGCTTGTTTCTCCTGGCCGAGGTTACTACCTCCTCTCTCCTAGGACCACCATGAGGAGACGATGCGGCTCCAGCGGATTTCTCCGGGTTACCCACCACCGAATGAACGATCGTGGAGGCCCCAGCTCTCTTCGGGTTTGCCCTGAGCAGTTCCTCATTTTGCCTGTTCGCGATCCGAACCAACTCATTGACCCGATCTTGCTATCTCTGACGGGCTTCACCCGTCAGACCCTCTAGCTCAGATGCAGCTGCATCCGCTGCTCTGAGGTTTTTCGCCGGGGTACTGTACTTCGGCAGCCCCATGGACAAACAGTTTTCTGACTCCTCAATCCGAGTATCACCTTCTTTGTTCATTTCACTCATGAGATTTCTCCCCTTCACTTTTACAGCATCTACTTTATTTGCCTTTGCATACTCACGCAGCGTCATATTCAACAACTGCTGAGCCGCAGCAATCTTTTTCGCTCCCTCTAGAATTTTCTGCCTAGTTTCCTCTAGCTCGGCCTGTGCCTGAGCCGGATCTACCACTGCTGCTACCAGGTTTGCCAAGCTATCCATAGCTTCCCTCAGTACATTCTCAGGCCTCTCTAGTGGAGGTACTCTACCTTTCCTTGGTGCCTTAGGTGTTACCTCCGAATCCGTTGCTGGATCCTTGCTTGCGCCTGCACCTGGCGCAGTCATCATCACCTCAGCACGGTCCGGGGAGCGAGTGATATGCGCCCTGTGAACCACGCTAAGGGGTGGCTCCCCTGCCTCGATGACGTGCCGCGGATGAACGCATGATATGTCCACAACAACGTAGACCTTGTGCGCACCCAACTTGACGAAGAGGCTGTTGCGTGGAAGTGGGCACGTGCCGAAGCAGCCAGCGTTGTCGCTGATGAAGTCCAGCGCTCCAATGCGTTGAACGAGCCCAGAGACGATGCGTTCGCCGGTGCTGATGAGGTTTCCTGTCCGGATCTTCACCCCTGCTAGTGCCGCTATCCCCACGGTGGGCGCCAACTGTCGTGGTGGTGTCACGGTAGATGCCATGGATAGGCTAAAGGTGGGGACTAATAGCACTAGGGGAATCCAGGGAGGGATAGTGAGGTGATTCCCCACACAGAAGATTTGTATTCGATTCTATTCACAGATTAGAAGTGCTCCTAGAGCTGTATTGGCGAGAGGAGGAAGAAGGAGCTCTCTTACTCTCACCCACAGTTAACCCATACAAGACCCTTAGAACCTAGAACCTTACCCAATAGAGGAACCCCTTCTACAGAGGCCCTAACCCTCCTTATATAGGGGTGGCTAGGTATCTACTTAGGGCATACGTGGAGGCATATTCCCTGGAATATGCCTCCTCCCAAAATAGCAAACCGACCGGGGTGCTTTCCCCTGTGTCACCCATGCAGAGGCTACGTGAGCTTCTGCAGCGCCTGCGTCAGCCGACACGGGCGTCATCACCTCTGTCGGCCACGCCTCGGTGGTCCTGCCCTCTTTTGCTTCGCTCATGCAGTGCATACCGGGGCTTCTTTTGACCAGCGAGATTCCTTCCTTCTCCTAGAAGCTAGATATGACCCGGATCATAGTTGATCCGGCCACACCCGTTCCTGCATACAAGTTAAATACACCATTCCGACTTACAGCTTAAGTCGGTTGAGACCTAGTTAGGTGGACGCCCTTGGTCCGGGTTACCCCGTGATTCAACATGCCTTGAGGTGACTCGGCTAGCATCCGCTTTAGCCTTGCCGACCCTCAGCTAACTCGGCTTTTATACCCCGGTGTGACCCTACCCGGGGGTATCCCCCCAACAGACGACCAGCTTAGAGTCGCCATATATTATGAGCCTTTTGGCGCCGCAGGCTTTTGCCATCCTCGTCCCGTGTAGCAGGGCCTCGTATTCAGCTTCATTGTTGGAGGCGGTGAACTGCATTCGTAGGATATATTTCAGCTTGTCCCCCTGGGGCGATGTCAGTATGACACCTGCACCAGCTCCGTCCTTCTGCTTAGATCCGTCGAAGTGCATTGTTCAGAGGTAGGATATATCTGGTTTTTCGGGGAGCTGGTTCTCCATCTAGTGCACGAGGAAGTCAGGGAGAACTTGCGACTTGATTGCATCGCGTTTTTCACATGTGATGTCTCGTGGAGACAGTTCGATTCCCCAAAGTGCGACTCGTCCTGTGGCGTCGGGATTGTTGAGGTTGTGCCCAAGCGGGGCATCGTTGACTACCACGATTGGGTGTTCTTGGAAGTAGTGGCGCAGTCGCCGGGCCTTCATGAAGACGCCGTATGCCAGTTTTTGGTAGTGCGGGTACCGCTATTTTGTTGGCGTAAGTACCTCGCTGAGGTAGTAGACTGGGTGCTGTACCCCGTGGACCTTGTTTTCCTCGGCTGGTTCAACTACAAGCACTGTGCTGACCACCTGGTTGGTGGCGGAAATGTATAGCAACAACGGTTCCCTTTCTCGTGGGGTCACCAGTACTAGCGAGGTGGATAGTAGGCGCTTGAGGTCTTCGAATGCTTCCTGCGCCTCATTGGTCCACTCGAACTTGTCAGCTTTGCGGAGGAGTTGGTAGAAGGGCAGTGCCTTTTCGCCCATCCGACTGATAAATCGACTGAGAGCCGCGATTCGCCCAGCCAGCTGCTGGACGCCCCTTATGTTTTTCGGCTTCTCCATGGCTAGTATGGCTTTTATTTTCTTCGGGTTCGCCTCGATCCCTCTTGCAGAGATAAGATACCCGAGTAGTTGCCCAGATGGTACGCCGAAGGCGCACTTGTCTGGATTGAGCTTGATCCAGTAGCGATCGAGGTTGGCGAAGGTTTCGTGCAAATCGTCGATTAGTGAGGCTTCCTCTTTGGTCTTGATTACTATGTCGTCGACATAGACTTGAATGTTACGACCGAGTTGGTTCTTGAGGCAAGCCTGCATGCACCGCTGGTAGGTGGCTCCTGCATTCTTTAGCCCGAAGGGCATTGTGTTGTAGCAGAACACACCAAAAGGCGTTGTAAACGCTGTTTTTTCTTGGTCTTCCTCCTTCATTCGAATCTGGTTATAGCCTAAGTAGGCATCGAGGAAGCAGAGGCGCTCGCATCCTGCGGTGGAGTCGATGATCTGGTCAATTCGCGGTAACGGGAAGTGGTCCTTTAGAGAGTGCTTATTCAAAGAGGTGAAGTCCATGCACATCCGTAGGATATCCGTGTCCTTTTTTGGTACTAGCACCATGTTGGCGAGCCAAGTGCTTTCTTTGATCTCGCGTATGAATTTGGCATCGAGGAGTCTGTTGATCTCCATTCCGACTGCCTTTGCTCTTGGCTCAGATAATCGCCGGATTGTTTGCTTGACTGGCCTTGTGTCTGGGTTGACATTGAGTGCGTGCTCGGCGAATTCCCTGGGAACCCCTGGCATGTCCGTTGGACACCAGGCAAAAATTTCCTAGTGCTCACGGAGGAATTCGACGAGCGCGAGTTCCTATGCGGGACTCAAGTTGTTGGCGATGAGGGCCGTTTTGGCGGGATCCGATGGGTGGACCTGGACTTTCTTTGTGTGCACCGATGAGTCAAAGGACAAGTCAGGTGAGCTTGGCCGGCTTAGGGGAGGCAGACTGTTGTCTGTCGATTCCTTCAATCTTGCGAGTTCCTCCTGCATGCCGAAGGACTGGGAGATTCTGTTGAATTCCCTATCGCAGCTGTCGGACCTCTTGAAGCTTCCATTGATTGTGATGATGCTATTAGGTCCTGGCATTTTCATCTGTAGGTAGGCATAGTGCGGCATCGCCATGAACCTAGCGAATGCGACACGTCCGAGGATGCAGTGGTACTGCGAGGGCCAGTCGACGACTTCAAAGTCGATGCACTCGCGCCAAAAGTTTTTCGGTGTGCCGAAGATGACGTCGAGGTTGATTTTACCAAGGGGATATATGCCCTTGCCTGGGACGATGCCGTGGAATGTTGTGTCTGAGGCTTCTAAGCAAGTCAAAGGGATCTTCATTGCTCGCAAGGTACTCGTGAATATAAGGTTGACGTCGCTTCCACCGTCCATGAAGACGTGGCTCATGTCGAAGCCTCTGATTTGCGCCTCGAGTACGAGGGGACAATGGCCTGGATGAGGTACTTGGGGCGGATGGTCGCGCTTGTCGAAGGTGATGCAGGACTTGCTCCCGCTGAGGTACTCAGTGGTGGATGGTGACGAGTTTGTGGCCAAGTTGACTTGGCGAGTGATGGCCTTCTGCACCCTATTCGAGGGGCGTCCCTTTTGGATCATCATGGTACCCATGGCCCGTGGGTATGGTTCGCCTCCCTGGTGCTGGTCCGGCGCAACTGCATTTGGGGGTAGTCTAGGTGGTGGTGGTGGAGCGCCATGTGCCACGGCGCCTGGAGCGGCTCCGTAGCCCCTTTCGACTGCGCTGCGATTCATCCGAACCAGTCCCTCATGTAGTTTGAGGAACTCGCGGCAGTCCTTGAGGAGGTGGATGGACTTCTTCTTTCTGTCATGCTTGTCGATGTAGAAGTGCACAGTTCATGGCCCGGACAGTTTATCTTCAATGGATGTTGTAGGTGCCTCGTCATGATTGTGGTGTTGCCACACTTGCGTGGTCTTTCCGAAGTCGCGGTATCCACCGCTGCGGTAGCCGCTGTTGTGGTTGTCGTCGCGTTTGTCGGCGTAGCCGGCTGCGACCATGTTGACGTCATCGCGGTCATCATAGATGCGCATGCGGCATTTGCTTCGGCGGCCGCGTCTGCGCTCGAGCTCTGCCTCATCGTCGGAGTGAACACGATTTTTCACCGAATATTCTCCCTCTACCCAGCGATTCGCGATTTCCATCAGGTGGTCGATGGTTTTGGGCTTTGAGCCTCCCAGCTCCTCCCTGAGCTCTATGCGATGTACGCCGCTGTTGAATGCATCAATCGTGCGATCCTCCGAGATGTTCTCTACGGAGTTCTTGATGATGAACCACCTCTGTAGCTGTAGGCATTGCATGGCCGTGCTTCGACTAACACCGTGGTCCTCCAACCAGATCTCTGGGTCCTGTAGGCCGTCAAACTTCGGGTTCTCCGACGGTAGTTTAAACCCCTTGGGCATTCGCTTTTGCCTGATGGCCCTGCTAAAGCATCTAGCACCACAAAGCTCCACATCTTCGTCTTCTAAGTCAGTCGACCGAGCACGTCGCGCCCTTGATTTGTCGATCTTGCACTGTGTGAGGTCATCGCGTGCATCATAGTCGTGGTCGTGTCGCCGTGAACGGCGACGCCGAGACAGGTCGTGACTATCATCGCTGGATGAGGGCGAGGAGTAGCGCTTTGCTAGCGCTTTGCCTTTCTTCGGCTCCGGTGTAGGCTCCTTGTCGAGGGTGGCCTCGATTAACCCCAAGCCTACGATCGCAGATCAGTGCATGGCGGCCCGAGGATCTCCGGCCGGCGGTTGATTATTGAGGAGGTACATGGTGGCTGCTGTTACCGCAGCTTGCGGCGTCTTCGAGACCACGTTGCCCCGTGTGTCGACTGTCATAGAGCTGAAGTCGAGGACCTTTGCAGCTTCTATGTGTTCTTGCTCGATAAGATGAGCCATCCGGGATCGTCTTTTGTTTGCGATGTGCTCGTTGCCCTTTGAAGAGGATCCTCCATGGGAGGAGAGCCCAGCACGTCGAAGACTCGACTCATCTGCCGCCTTTTTGCGTGCTTCGAGTTGCGCGAGTGTATGCACTTGGCGTCTGTATTCCTCCTTCAGGAGCCAATGGTAGCCCATCAGCATGTTCTGCGGGGAGTCGAGAGGCAGCAGATTGCCTCGTAGGGCTTCTCGGCAGCGGGCCCACTCGTTGTCGTTGAGCTTGATGACAACCCGCTCTCCCGTATTTCATTCATCATGGTTGGTGGTTCAATTGCTCCTCCGTTGTTGACGGGGGCGCCGTTGCCACTGTTGCCGCCATTAGGCGGGTCGGTTTCGTTGCCACGGTTGCCCGTGTTGTCGCGATTGGCAGAGGTGTCGCCCGCGTTGATGACGGTGCACATGAAGTGGTTGGGGAAGCTGCTGCTCCCGCAACTTTCAGATCCGGAACCGTAGGCTCCATCTTCAGTTGCTAGATCGCTCAGATCGGATTCGCGACTGCTGTCGCTGACTATTGAGGCGTTGAGCTTGCTGAGGGTGCCGATCGGTGGCGGGAACCACGATGCTGGAGCAATCGATGGTACCGTCGGCTGGTCAGGCATGCGAAGCGTGCCCATCTGACCAACTTGGAAGCGGAAGCTGCCGATCGCCAAGATGATTCCGTCGCCCACAGACTCGAAAGCCGGGTGAATGGCCGGCATGTGGACGGTGAAGTCGGATGCGCCGAAGAGCTGGCGAATCTCCGCTGTTGCAGAGTTGTAGATCGCGGTTGATGGGGCCGAAGAAGCCGCAACATCAGCACTCCCAATTCCCACAGACGGCGCCAATTGACGAGGTTTTAACTCATCAATGCCCATTGTTATGGACTTGGGTTTTGGAGAAGGAGGGAGTGCTGGAGACATCTGTCGGCTAGCAAACAAGCACACAGGGGACTCGAAGATTTACCTAGGTTCAGGCCTCGCAGAGGTCCCTACTCCTGCTTGTCTGCTCGTGGAATTATCAAAGGAATCGAGGATTACAATGGTGCGCAGATGCAATCTGGCGAGAGTTGTGGAAACTAGGGTTGCGTGTGTCCTCCTCGCCGCCCCCTCTTAGCCTTTATATAGATAGGCTAGGTCTCGGGTAGCAGGTCGAGTCGTTTACAAGTTAGGTTTTCCCCTTTGAACTTTCTATCTTTAGTTTCTTCTTGTTCTTCAAGAAATCGAGAGTCCGTAGGCTACTCGAATTCTTTATTTGGGCCTTGGCGACACCGTGGGCCTCTACGTATTCATGCCGTATATACCAAGCTTGAGTACATGTAGGGTATACCCATGTCACTTAGCTAAATATTTATTATTTATTAGGTACTTATATAGTAATAAAGCTTATAAAAATCATATCTTATTATTTAAAAGGGATTTCTATTTTCGTGCCCCTGGTTCGTTAGTTGTACTCAGTTTTCCCCAGCCGCTTAGTTTTTCCTCACTTTTCCCCTCCCTCCATTCTGAAACCCTCACATGTGCTCGGACGGGTGGATGCCGCCAGGTCAAAGGCTTGACCATTACATGCTGACAGGTGGGACCACGTTGGGCGGGTCCTGGGTTGAGCGTTACGTTACGTCGCCTCGACCGTTACATGCTGACTGGTGGGGCCATGTTGGGACGAGTCCTGCATATGTGGTGAAGGGAGGGCCGCGTTGGGACGGGTTTTGCATACACGGTGAAGGGTGGGGCCGCATGGAGACATGCCAGACCGGCCATTCTTGCTCCGAGCCTGGAACAGCTCCCACACCGCCCCTCCGCTCCGCTCCCCACCATCATGCCCTCCTACCTAAGAGCCCCTCCTACCTTATGTCGTCCTCGGCCCCTGATCCACCCCCTTCCCCTAGCCACGGAGCCTACTCCATCTCTGCTTCCTCCCCCGCTAGATCTATCCCTTTCACGGAACAGTATGCGACACCGACGGGTGTACCGGTCCTCCCCGATGAGCACGAAGAAGATTGGGTGGAAGGGATCTAACACATGGATTCCATCTAGGTAAGTATTGTTTCCCTTTGTGGATTGATTATAGGCAGTAATTGAGCGCGAATCGCTGGTGCTCGGCTAACTGCCTTGCTTTTCTAATAGGATTGATCCAGCGCTGGTATTTCGGCTAGCGGTTAAACTGGATACTAGCATAATTCGTGGTTGTGAACAATATCTCTCTGGGTTTTACTTCCCAGCGGTGGTTGCAGCCTCCATAACTCTCAGAGATTTGAAAGATAAAATATATTCTAAATTTCCTGGGAGCAATGGCGATTCAGTTGATTTGCAATATTTCAACATTAGCGAGCAAAGATTGCTCCCACTAACTAGCGAAGCTGATCTAGTAATGTTTTTATCTTTGAATGTTGCCGAACGCTTTGGTCGAATTCGTCTTCATGTACAACCTTAAGTTGAACACACGGGAAAGAGGGCTAAAGCATCATCAGGTGGTCAGGCATCATCAGGTGGTCGGGCATCATGTGTCTCTACTGTCTCTGCTAATAGTGTGCACCCCGCGCTCCTTGTAGGTCCACAACAGTACCTTCTATTCGCACTGCGAGTGTAAGACAATCGCTCGTGCGACCGATGTGGAGGACAAAGCAGAGCTTGCCGAGGGAGCACCTCCACTAGATGATGAGGATGAGTTGATGTTTCCTAAATTGGTAGATAGATTCAGTAAACATGCATTAGAGGATCAATACACAGAGGAATTGGCCCACGTTGCCAGATTTGATGACACTAATGAAGAAGAGAACGAGGAGAACAATGACAGTCTCGTTTTAGCCGAGTACGATGGTGAGGACTTGCCAGTAATTGAGTGGGACATGCACGATCCTAAGATTTTAGAAGGCACTGTATTTGAAATGATGCGGGACTATCCTAATGCCCTTACTACATATTGCATCTGCACCAATAATGATTATGTTGTTATTAAGAGTGAGCCAGCAAGGTTCAAGTGAAGTGCCCATACAAGAGGTGTAGGTGGAGGATGCACACATCCACTATGCTCAGGAGCAGTTTGGTTTAGGTATTACAGCCAGTTGTGCATTTTAGATCATTGTGTAGAATTTGTTAACTGTACCTAACATTTTCATTATGTTTCAGATAAAAGGTAACCAGTTCGAACATTCTTGTCCACCTCAAGGGGGACAACCAAAGGACAAAACAAAAGTAGCAAAGACTAGGTGGTTAGCAGATGCAATCATGGATTGGATGAGAGCAAACCCATCACTTGGTGCAACAACGCTCATAAAAAAACTTTCTGAAAAGTTTAATATTACAGTACCTTACGTGAGGATGTTCTATGCAAAGGAAATGGCTCTTGATAGGATCAATGGTGCATGGAATGAAAGTTTTCACTTGCTCTACAACTTCAAAGCTGCAGTGGAGATGGCTAGTCCGGGTAGTGTTGTACAGATAGATAGGCATAAAATTCAGTACAAAATAAGAGGGAAGACAATGGAGGAATGCTTTAGAAGGGATTTTGTTTGTTTCAAAGCTTGCTGGCATGGGTTTCTAGATGGTTGTAGGCCTTATTTGGCCGTGGATGCAACAACTCTTCATGGCAGATTTAAAGGACAGCTAGTAGCTGCTACCGCAGTTGATGGCCACAATTGGATGTTCCCTATTGCTTTTGGAGCTTTGGAGATTCAGTCAGAGGAAAGTTGGACTTGGTTTCTGGAGAATTTGCGTGACCTTATAGGTCATCCACTAGGACTTACTATCCACACGGACGCTTGCAAAGGTTTGGAGAAAGCTATAGAAGCAGTATTCCCTAGAGTGGAGCATAGGGAATGTATGTGACACTTAGTGCAGAATTTTACAAAGAAATTCAAGGGTAAAGTTTATACTGACCACCTATGGCCAACTTCATACACATGTAGTTTGAGGAAGCATCTGTATCATTCGGAAGTTTTGTATAAACAAAAACCTATAGTGAAGGAGTACTTGGATACACATCATGGAATGGTGTGGTCAAGAAGCCAATTCAATGAAATTTGCAAGGTAGACTATGTGACAAGTAACCTTGCAGGGAGTTTCAATGCAAAGGTCAAGTCATTGAAAGGGCTTATGCCATGGCAAATATTTGATAAGATTAGGCAGATGATCATGATAAAGATAGATTTGCGTCAAAGAATTGCATCAACAGTATATGCTGGCCATCTCATCCTCCCATCTTTGATTAAGGCATTGCATGCCAGGGCAAAACAATTGAAGATGAAATGCATTAGAAAAGGAATGGAGGCTGAGGTAACGTACACTAACAGTAAAGATAGGCAATGGAGGTATCCCGTGAGTTTGGCTGATAGGACATGCCATTGCAGGCAATGGCAGCTCCGTGGGAAACCCTGCATACATGCATTTTTTTCATGGGTGTTCTAGGAGGTGAAGAGGGTGAAGTTGATCAGTACGTGTCGGAGTATTTCTCTGTTGCCAAATTTAGGGCAGCATATGCTTAGAATGTTCCATCCTTCTTGGGAAAATACCAATGGATGGAAGTGAATCCAGGCTTCAAGCTATACCCTCCAGTTTTTACTAGACCAGTAGGTAGGCCAAGGAATAATAGGATGAGATCTAGTGCAGAGGGTGGTGCACCACCTCGACGACGTAAGTACAAACATTGTGGGATCCTAGGGCACATTGCTAGGCTTTGTAAAAATGTAGTGGACCTAGCTTATGGAATGGATGATCAGGCGGGAGCAGCAAATGCAGATGAGAATGAAGTATCTGAACGGGAGGAGAATGAAGCAACGGATATATTGCAGATTGAACCAATGGATTGAGAGGAGATTGAACCAAATGTAGGGGAGATTGAACCAAATGCAGGGGATATTGAACTAGATGCAGGGGAGATTGAACCAAATGCAAGGGAGATTGAACCAGATGCAGGGGTGATTGAACCAATGGATTGAGAGGAGATTGAACCAAATGAAGGGGAGATTGCACCAAATGCATGAGAGATTGAAGCAATTTATTCATTGGAAGCAGAGCTCAAAAGTAAAGGAATTACAAAAGAGGATATTAAAGAAATGATGCCAATGTGTTTTGAACCGTATGAGCCAATGAATCGAAACATGGTTGAACCAATTGTATGACAGACTGAAGCACTTGATTCATTTGATGTAGAGAAAAAGAACAAAGGGAACAAACGGAAGAAGCTGATGGTGGAATCCGAGAATATTCCAGCTAGGATCACCCGGATCAAGGTGGCGAACTCCGAGAATATTCTAGTGAAAAACACTAGGAGCAAGAAAAAAATGAATTTGAATTATTAATTTGAATTTGTATGATGAATTTGAACTACTATCAATGTTTGTATTGAATTTGAACTAATGTCAATGTTTGTGATGCTTCCAAGTTTGTATGTTGGATAACCCCGTAATGTATGTGTTATTGCAAGTTTCTATT
The DNA here is from genome assembly GCA_916181665.1 of Avena sativa. NCBI lineage: Eukaryota > Viridiplantae > Streptophyta > Magnoliopsida > Poales > Poaceae > Avena > Avena sativa. Next base: position 366,942,486 of record OV702287.1, on the reverse strand, counting down.
GTCATGCACCTAGTTGCTTAGCACTGCTTAGTTTTGCCCTCGACATGTGGTTAACACATGGGGTTTAGCTAGTTCATGGATTAAACCATAGTAAACATTGACCAATTGATCCAAAATTTGGCACACTTGTGTATCCTGGATTGATTTACCATATGAAATTGGAAATTTTTGATTTACTTGTAATCAACTACAATTTTCTTTTTTCTAAGTGATTAAATTCAAACAAATGGTTTTAGGGTTAGTTTAATTCAAAAAAGAAGTCAAAACATAGTGCAACCTTCGCATGGAGTCTTCTTATGTTGACTAAAACCTAGCATGAATAATAAAGGAAAAGGAAATAAAGAGAAATGGACTTATCCCCTAAACCACTTCTTGGAATGAGCTACTAGCTATGAAGATGCATGGTTTTGTACTCATTCAACCTCCAAGATAACCCATCCCAAAACATACTTTGTCTAAATGAGGCCAAATTTGGCACACTTGTGTATCTTTGAGTTGCAAAAAATATAATGTCGGCCAAGATGGATTATTTTGTTCAAATAACACATTTTCCATTTGTTATGCCAAAAGCTTGAATTTCCCTTAGTCATTTTTTATCTGAGCACCCTTGTTTTCCTTACCTCTACTCAGTTTTTTCCTCCCGCTAAAGTTTTCCTTAGTTTTCCCCTCCCGCTAAAGTTTTCCTCACTTTTCCCCTCCCGCTAAAGTTTTCCTCACTTTTCCCCTCTCTCATGTCTCACTCTGGCTAGCGCTCTGATTGGTCGAGATGTATTTCACACGGATCATGGCCAACCACCATTGGATACATCATGATCCGACGGGCTAGAGGTCTCTCTCTCCCGATGGGTGCATGATGTCTTCAAGAGCATAGATCATTTGTAGCTAGTTTTGAAGTTCAGATATCGATCCCACAGGAAGCCCAAAGTTAAGTGTTTATTGGTGAAGTCTCTGTCACACCCGAAGTTGTCACAGGTCTTCGAGTGAATTGACTGCAAGTGTTCAAAAAAGAATAGGTTTTGATTGATAGATTTAAATAAAAATAAAATATAAACTTCAGAAATATAAAGCATAAAAATAAAGAATGACTTTGCTTGTTTGTTGTTTCCTGCAGATGACGAAAGAAGGCGCAGGGAGATTCAGTTCATGGTGATAGTGACTGTGCCAGGTGGATGAATGGTAAATGTAACAATTTAATCTTATAGATATATGTGTAGGCGAGTAACCCATAATTAGCCGGAACTCCTCTTGGTAGATTTCATCCCAACTTCAATAATCCTACTAGCCTGCTACCAAAACCATGGTCAGACACTAGATGATTAAGACCCTTCAGGTTGCTTAGCGATTAAGCTCCTTGGATCAGACTAATGCAATAAGCACAGTGGTTACTCGTTATCCTCGAGTCAACTATCTTTCCATTGATATCCCTGTGTCACCCAGGGGTCGCCGGTCCACTAGCATATAAGATCTTATCTGTGTAGAACAAGGTATCATGTTGTCTCGGCCCTTAATTGGACAACAAGAATTAGGCATCCCACAGATAGTCAAGCACACATATTATAGTAATTAGAATCAATCACAAAATAACGGAAAATATATGAAGGCACATCACATCTCACCAATCCCCTACATCTCCCACCCCCAAGGGAATTACTCACACATGAGAGAAGAATAGATCATCAATATAATTGAATAAAGGGAATTCGTCTTGGTATTACCAGGGAGATCCACAATAAGAATAGAAAAATATCCAACACAATTCAAGGTGGGAAGAAACAATCTCATACCCTAGTCTTGCAAGGTGGAGATCCCTCTCTCTCTCAAGTACAAGTAGTGGTTGTGGGGTGTATTGGCTAGGAGGTCGAAGATTGTGGAGCGAGATGAAGAACGTCTTCTCCTTCTTCTCTGGATCTCTCCTTTCTCCCTTCTGGATGGTGTGGCGGCTGTTGTGTTGTGTTTTCGTCCCCCATCCCTTCACGGAAGTTGTCCCTTTTGACAAGACAGAGGTGACATCAACTATACGGCCAGAAAAATATTCCCGCAACATAGTTGGTCGTCACACCGTCTGTGAGCTCCCCTCGCGTGTTTCCAAAGTGGGACTTGCTTGTTTTCTCCAGAATATAGTGTTTCTCTAGTTAAATCCTTCTGTTGACATTCAGAACCTGAAACACCCATTAAAAACCAACTTTTCTTCGCTATCGAAGTATTAGCGTTAGGTAAAACCAGAAAACAATCAAATCCTGGAGAAAACCATCAATAAAAGCCATAAAAAATGTGTCGAATCTCACAACTATCAACTCCCCAAGCTTAGATGTTGCTCGCCCTCGAGTGACAAGGAAATAAAGAAGAATAGCGGAGATTCGAAACTAAAAATAGAGGAACTCACAAGTTTGAATTGGTGTCAAATTCTTTTCTTCATAATCCCTGCAATCTTAAATATAATCATACAAGTATTCACAAGATTGCACCGAGTCCACTTCCTAACCACGTATATCTTATTAGCAAATAAATCATATGCCCAAGCAAGTGTCGACAGTTTAGCTAGGAAAGTGAGACAAATTCTTTTGGTCATTCTCTTTATAGAGAGATGAAAACCTTTTGTTCTCATTTGTTTACCCAATTAAGAGTACTCAGGTAGGCATCAAAGTATATAATTTTAGAACAACTCATCTATCCCATGTCAAAATCTCAAGACTATCAAAGCACCTCTTTTCTTTTCTTTTGCCTTTCAAAAACTTTAGCTCTTTCATAGAGAAATCATACCCCTATGTTTATCATGTTTAATTGGGGCTGCGTTGTGCACTCGTGACCATGCCAATAAATAATTGTTGAGAAATAATGGGCCAGAGGAGTACTACAACTTCACTTGGAACGTGAAACCATGAGGAAACTAAAATTTTTACCCGTCATAGCATTGCTTCTACAAATGTTTACATAACTCAATAGCCGAAATCAAGTGGTTTCCCACATTTAGATCGTTCGCGGGCCAGTAGAGCTAATAGTTCCCCATGGAGCACGACAGAGTTATAATGACACACATAAAGAAATATCTTACGGTAATTATCAGAAAAAGTAGTGGCATAATTTCTTCTATTTCGAAGCACCCGTTTCATCAAACAATTTCAATCAAGGGTACTATCAAGTCTATTTGTATTAAGCTCAAATGGGATGGAGTGGTTCAAAAATTAAATTCTTCGGGCTAAACATGGACTCAAGTCATCTTTTAAATGTTTTTTCTTGTTGTACGAATGTAGGACGTATTTTAAACCAAGTTTTTTGCTTGTTGTTTCAAGGCTAAAAAGGAGACACTAGCAAAGGAATAGAATTTATGGGATAACAAGCTAAGTAGGGAGCGTCCTCAGTGCAAGCGAGTAAATATTTGTAGGATTAATTCAAGGTTGCAGAGAGGATGATGAAAGGAATGTGATACCTCCTCTAGCTTGCTTCATTCTTGTATTTGATTCGAAACCCCTCTATGCTTTCCTATTGCCAATTCACCAGGAATTAAGAAATCTCCGAGAGAAACAAATAAACAAACTTGCAAAATAAAATTACAACTAATTTTTTTTGTATTTTTGGTTTAGACATGCAAAGCTGAAAGAAAACATGCAAATTTGAAGCAATAAAATAAATCAAAAGGAGAAAAATAAAAATATGTATGCAAAGTTTGGAGGTTTTCAAACCTCCCCAAGCTCAGGCAATTGCCAGGCTCAGTTGTTGCCGTCATTTGGCGGCTGGTGCGGATACTGCTGGTAGAAGTCGGGGAAGTGGGTCATGAAGTGACTAAAGTTGTGAGTCAAGGTGTTCACATCTTCATTCACATTCTAAAGAGTGTGGTCGATATCCCCAACACGCTGGTTGAGCTGCTGGAACTCCTGGTAGGGGACGTAGTCGTACCCCTGTTGTGGCTGGTTGGGCCACGGGTCCCATGCTCCTCCCTGCTACTGCTGTTGTCCCTCCCAAGCAGGGTTGTGTCCCTGCTCTTCCTCCTTCTCCTGCTCCTGCTCCTCATCATCCTACTGTCCTCCATCTACCTCCTCCTCGGGCTGGTGCTCGTCCAAGATCGTCGTCACTTGGTCCTTGGTGAGGATCCAAGCATTCTTGTCCACAATTGAGAATGCCTGAAGGCAGGGCAACTGAACCTGCTCACCCTATACATCATCAAGGTAACCAAATTGATATTCTCGGAGCCTCGGGTTAGCATGGTAAACACCAAGGAAGCCACACACAGTCAAATACTTGACGTCTATAAGTTTGGAGCCGTCAACAGGTTCTATGACAGGTAGTACAACATTCAATGCAAAGGCAAGGTGCGTTGCCAATCCACCAATGCAAATATCACCTTTAGTCTTGTTGCTTTGGTGGCGGAAGTGCTGGATGAGTAGAGCTGCAGGACTAGGGCTCTATGGTGAAGTGGGGAAAAGAGCCTTGGTGATCATTGCCATGTCCGCATTGGCCATGGAGCCTGTGTCACCTCTCCCCAGTAGTGTGTTGGCGAGGAACAAAGCATAATAGCGAATGGTTGGATTCTGAATGGTGGACATCTTCTGATAAAAGTGCCTGCCACCATTAGCAGAAATAACCTCCCAAGTTGTCCCACTTGTGACGCTATAGAGGTTAGTAATATTGGGCTCCCCAGCATGGGGGAGGCTAAAAGCAGTGCAGAATTGCTCGTAACTTATGTCATAGTGCTGTCAGTTCATGTTAAAGCTGATAATGCACATGTTACCTTTCTCCTTGTGGTCATTGTAGAAGGAGGCAAGGAACTCCTGGGTGATCTTAGCATAGGTGTCGTAGCTTGAGAAGCTGATCACCGCCAGCCCCGATCTGCTGCACATGAGGTCGAAGTCCTCCTTCAACCCTGCCGCGGTGAGAAAGTGTGGTCGACCCAACGTGTGGGCAGCACCCTCCTCGCTGAGACAACACCCAACTTGGAGTTGCACAAAGCTCGGGACCCCGAGCTTGAGCCCTCACCCCGTTGGGGCTTGCTCGAACGAAAAAGGTTACCGATTTTGTCCATCGTGATGCACTGAAAAATTTCACCATAAAACCTTAGGCATATAGTTTCTATATGATATATGAATGATCCTACATGGAAAAATTCAATCCTAACGTGAGAAATTGATAGGAGAAATAATATAATATTGAGTTCATCCACTAGATCAATGCGAGAGTTTCAACCATGGAAATCTGAAAATAAAGCATGGATAGGGAGAGAAACATACCGATCTGTTGATTCCCCCATTCAAACGAACGAAATACGCGAAGAATCGAAAGTTCTAGGTGGATTTTGAGAGGTTTGGAGAGAGAATATGAGGGAAATAATGAGGAGATGAAGATGACCTAGCCGCCCCGGTGCAATTAAGTGGTCACGATGACCTATACGGCTAGAACTATACGGGTGGGTGAAGTTGTTCCGCCCGTATAGTTGCGGCGGCGCAGCAAACTAGGGTTTCTTTATTCAGAAATCAGCTATACGGGCGTAACTATACAGCCATATCAAAATGATCCCGCTGTATAGTTGGTCATTAAATCGTTTGCCTCTCAAGATAAATTTTTAAAACTACAATCGATATCTATACGACCGGAACTATATGGCCAGAATTTTTATTCCCGCCGTATAGTGGGTCATTAAACTCCCAGTAACTTTGGGATGAAATTCTACGGAGGCATCGATATCTATACGACCGCAACTATACGGCCGTAATTTTTATTCCCATTGTATAGTTGGTCATTAAACTCTCAGTATCTTTCAGAATTTTTTATATGGAGGCATCGATATCTATACAACCGCAACTATACGGCCAGAATTTTTATTCCCGCCGTATAGTTGGTCGTTAAACTCTCTGTGCCTTCGAAGAAAAATTTGGTGATGCAAATATAACTATATGACTGGAGCTATACGGCCGGAAATTTTTATTCCCGCCGTATAGTTGGTCGTGAAACCATCAGTAAACCTCAAAAAAATTCTATTTCCTTGACGTTACCTTCTTATCCCATAACTTAGCGAAATACCTAGTTTTTAATAGAAAAATGATAGTAAAAACTATTGACCAACATTAGCATATTAAAAGCAAAATTTTAGGTTCTGCAAAATAGAAAACTCAAACTTGTACTCTTATTATTATTCTTACTTATTCAATCGATATTTCTACTACTTTTTGACAGCTGCATCTTCACGGGCGCGCTTCCGCAAGAATGTCTGTGAAAACGTGGTAGGAATGCGATGGACTTTTTATTCTTTATTCTATTAAATTGACGAAAATGGGTTGACTCCCATCAAGCATTTATTAAGAATGGTTGAATAACTCAACCTCTTCTCTCTTCTTGAATTCTTAGCTTTGGTTGCCCCTTATCAATGGCACTTACCACGTGAACTCGTTTTGCTGGTGGAACATATCTTTCTCCTGCTTCTAGCTTCTTTGGAAAATACTAGATGATTTCAGCATCATAAACATTAAAGATTATCTTCCTTCTGCACAATCTACTGATGCACCTGCAGTACTACGGAAAGGTCTTCCAAGTATTAAAGATAATCTTTCATCTTCCGACATTTCAAGAATAATAAAATCAGTGGGAATAACATGTTCATCTGTCCTAAGTAAGACATCCTCAATCATACCAACAGGTTGTTTAGTTGACTTGTCAGCCATCTGTAAAGTGATAGTAGTAGGAGAATACTCCCCTAATCCTAACCTTTTATACAGGGAGTATGGCATTACATTAACTCCTGCTCCTAGATCACACAAGGCATTGTGAATATTAGTTTTACCTATTGAGCATGAAATAATTGGTATTCCGGGATCTCTAGACTTAGGCAACAGCTTCCTATTAGCAGGATAGCTAGTTACCATGGCAATAGTTTCAGTTATTTCTTTCTTTCTACTAAGAATATCACGAAGGAATTTACCATAAGTTGGAACTTTGATTGCATCCACAAATGGAATTTCCAGACGAAGGTCACTAAGTGCCTTTGTAAAAGAATTGTAAATTATCTCATCCGATGGTTTCTTTTTTTGATCAGGATAAGGGAGCTTTTTCTCACCTGACTTATTCTTGTCTTTTACCTTCTTTGGGGGTTCAGGTTCTTTTGTTGCTTTCTTTTGTTGTTGCTTATTGTTTTTCTTCTTTTCTACTACAACAACTTCATCTTCCTTGTTTCTTTATCTTCTCTTGGATCAACCGTCTTTGCATCAGAGTCATAGTAATCATCTTGTGCATCATTTTGGCCCCCCTTGGTCTGCCCTTGCGTCTCAGTTTCATCTTGAGGATCCACCAATGTATCATCTTCTTGGCTTGCTTCAAGCAAGGCTTTTTCCTTGTGCTCTTTTTTAGCTTCATATTTCGGTGGTCCTAAGGGTCCTATAACAACTACACCCCTCCTTGTGATAACATTAGCCAAAATAGAAATATCTTTGTCTTCACGAAGAAAAAATTGATAACCAGATGCTATTTGCTCACACTGGGTTTCAATCATACTAAGATACTTATGAAATAATTTTATTTCTTGGCCTATCTCCTCATAATTTTCCATGAGTTCTGCCAAAATCTTTTTATGTTTTTGGAAATGCCTATGCAAGTTATTATGAGATTTTACTTGTCGATGTTCTAATTCTTGAAAAACTTTTCTAGTTTCATCTTCTTTAGTAAAAACTTGGAACAAATCTTTTTGTTTTCCTTAGCAAGTTCAGAAGGTATACCTTTTTCTTTCATAGTTTTGTGTACCTCAGGCATACGATTTGGAGTTATCCGAAGTATCCCTTTTTCAAGCTTAGTGCCAAAATAAGGATTATATAAAGAATCATTTTAGCCCTAGTAGACATTAATTCCAAACATTCTTTAATAGTTAAAGTACTTATTGATCCTCATGCTGAGAAGTCAAGCAACTCTCTATATTGAGTATTGAGACCATGGTGAAATAAATGGAAAATTGTTAGTTCAGAATAGCCATGATTAGGAATACTATTGATCATTCCAAAGAACCTTTCCCAGGCTTGTGGGTAGTTTTCTCCCACGCTTTGACTAAAATTGCCTATGTTCTTTCTTAGTTCAGTTACCTTTTTAAAAGGAATAAACCTGTTTATGAATTTAGTAATGCAGTTTTACCAACATTAAATGTAATGGCGAGGGAGAGACTATAACCAGTCTAGAGCTTTACCTTTAAGAGACCATCAAAATAATTTAAGACGAGAGAAGTCTATGGGCAAACCTTTTGGTCCGAGTGATGTTATCACATCGTCAAACTCTCTAATGTGTCTTCCTGGGTCTTCATCTTCCCTTCCACTAAAAGCTTTTTCCTGCAAAATTTTAATGATTCCACCATCAAATCGATATTCTCTAACTCTAGGATTAGGGAATTCGATGTTTAAGAAATTTAGAACTTGGAGCACTGTATTCCCCAAAGTTTTCTCAGGTTTTATAGGAGTTGTCCTATAAATAGACATAATTTCCATAATATCACTCAGGTTTTCAACTTCAACTTTATTTGATCTTAAATGTTTTTCAATAATTTCTTCGTGCCTCTGAGCAGGAACGCACTCAATATAATCTGGCAGGTAGGTCCTACCAGAGCATGTAGAACCTTTATCTCCTAAGGAGAACATTTTATAGTAGCAACACCTGAAATGTCAAAAGATAAACACTTAGCGCTTAGCTCCCCGACAACGACGCCAGAAAGTAGCTTGATGTTTGCAAGAGCACATATCGTTTGTAGCTAGTTTCAAAGTTTAGATATCGATCCCACAGGGAGCCCAAAAGTAAGTGTTTATTGGTGAAGTCTCTGTCACACCTGAAGTTGTCACAGGTCTTCGAGAGAATTGACTGCAAGTGTTGAAATAAGAATTTTTTTTGATTAAATGCGATAGATTTAAATAAAACTAAAATATAAACTTCAGAAATATAAAGCATAAAAATAAAGAATGACTTTGCTTGTTTGTTGTTTCCTATAGATGATGAAAGAAGGTGCAGGGAGATTCAGTTCATGGTGATAGTGACTGTGCCAGGTGGATGAATGGTAAATGTAACAATTATAATCTTATAGATATATGTGTAGGTGAGCAACCCATAATTACCCGGAACTCCTATTAGTAGATTTCATCCCAACTTAAATAATCCTACTAGCCTGCTACCAAAACCATGGTCAGACACTAGATGATTAAGACACTTCAGGTCGTTTAGCGATTAAGCTCCTTGGATCAGACTAATGCAATAAGCACAGTGGTTACTTGTTATCCTCGAGTAAACTAGCTTTCCATTGATATCCTCGTGTCACCCGGGTGTAACATCCCAACATTAGAGCTTAGGAATAAGCTCAGATGAGGTATGTGCATTGCATTCATGCATAGAAAATCTGGGAAATTTTCGCGTGAAACTAAAGAAGCTGTACGTTGATTGAGATCTCTCTTGTTCTGATGAAAGCATCCGAGCAAGTGCGATAGATTTCGGCATGACCTCTCTTGTAACTTTGGTGTTCGAGGGGAAGATAACTCAAATTCGATTATTCAATTGATACAATTGAATAAAAAAGAATTTGAAATGAAATAATTACAATAATAATCTTTATTATTACAAATAAACATATAGTATTATTGTTCTTTTACAATTAAAGAATGAAAGTAAATTATAGGAAACAAATAGATATAAATGGAATTACAAATGAAATAACTAAAAGAATTCTTTACTACTAGAAAATATATATTACATTGTCTTTTACAAATAAAAAAGCAAATTACAAAAGAATAAAGTAAAACCTAAAACTAAATTCATCTTCACTTTCTCCATTTTCTAAATCTTTTCTTTATATTTCTGATCTTATACCTACAAACAAACAGAAAGAAAAGTAAGATATGAAGGGGTTAATTTTGACTGCTCTTAGAATTACAGTGTAATGCACTGTTTGTCTCATCATTGAGCTTAAAATTGAAGGGGCAAGTTTCACCAATGTGTAAATCCATTCTTATCATCAAGAATGGCTTCAGGCTTAGCATCATAAGCCAGGGGCAAGTTTCACCTTAGTCTAAAATAGTAAACAGATAAGAAGTAAAACACCACTAGGAAATATCAAGTTTTTTACTTGATGTGATCCACCCAGGAGAGGTATGCACACTAGCAGCTCAGTCAGCAGCATGCAAATGTTGTGCTGTCAACACAACAGCAACCCAGGAAGTATACAATAAGGAATCACCTTCTATACACAAGGGGAGTGAACCAGCCATAGCAGCAAAGCTACCATCCCATCTCCACACTCCAGAGCACATCTCTCATTTTATCATCAACACAAGAACACCACTGTTCTTATTAGAACACCAACTGAATACACCATATATTCAGTCTATGGTTGCTCCCTGGAGCCATCCAAGAGCTAGAACAAGGGGAAAGTAAAGGCCAGGCATCAGCTTCAGGAAAAGAAGGCTAGGCCACGGCTGTATTAGGAGCACAAGAATATAGAGGGAGCAGATCAGCAAAGAATAGGAGAGGTAGCTATGAAGGGGAGAGCAAGCTGTAGCTGATCAAGAAGCCACTGGTGTATTCACTACACCAGTTAGCCAATAGATCAAGAATTCTTGTATTCCAATATATCTATCTGCAAAGACCAACTCACCATCAGATCATCCATTACATCAATAAATAGAGGTTTGTCTACTTTATACAATAGGTTGATGACCAATATCATTAGTAGTATCTGTTCTTATTATTTTGTTTAGAACATGAGGTTGGGAGAGAGAGAAAGAGCTCTCAGACTGGGTAGTAGTGCTATTCCAGTATCATCCTAGAGATAAGATAAAGCCAAGTGAAAGGATCTGTATTTCAGCCACCAAGCTAGCTTCAGTCTGTGCATCCTTAGCAGGGACAAACAGCTTAGCAACAGATCCTACCATTTAAAATCTACTATTGTGCACACTCCACATGGGAGGCACCACAACGGCAGATTTAATAGCAGTAATCACTAAGTTGTTCAACACCAAACATCAAGTACCAAATCTGCTCTTATTTAAATTATGTGCCTCGGCCTTTGCATCATAGGCCAGGCTAATAAATCAAGCATATAAATCTGTTCTAATGTAAATTTAAAGCCTCAGCAAATTGCATCTTAGTCATGTGCTATATTCCACTTATACTATTGATATCAATTAGCCAAGAAGGCAGCAAGTTATGTAACCAGGGATTCACTATTGTGCACACTCAAGTGATGCACCACAATAGCTAGTCCAAGCTACAGAAGCCACTAGGGCAATGAACCACATCATTTGACTAACAAGTCAATAGCACATTTACAAGCCAAAGAAAATCACCATCATTTTTCTTGTTGGGTCCGCAACATAGAAAACAAAAATTTTCCTACCATGAGAATTATACGCCAAGATCTATCTACTAGATACAGATCAACGGGTGGACATACATCCATGGAGAACTTATCCTCGAAGACAACGAGTTTTGTTAACGAGTAGGAACTCGTGGTTGATGTAGTCATACGCTTGCCGATCTCAAGATCGTGTGGAAGTCCGAGCGCCGCAAATCAGCAGCGCATCCGTCTCGCACACACGTTCAAGCCACCGGACAACCTCCACCTCCTCGCTCCAGCGAATCAGCGGAAGCAGCAACTTCTTCCAGACGCAAGGCCACCGAGAACATGTATCTCGCTAATCCGAGACCATGGGGGAATATCTAGAGGGGGAGAGAGATCCTTCACGAGGAGGTGTGGTTTGTGAGAGGGGAGAGGGGGCTTTATATAGGAGGAAGGGAGACCCCTCCCCTCCCATAGCCGGCGCATGAGGGGGGGGGGGACTCCTCCCCTCCTTCATTCATGTGGTGAACCTCCATTCACATAAACATGGCCTCCACCCAAAATCCCACTCACATGTATTTAATTTCCACCAAATTAAATGCAACTCTCAATTAATAAAACTCTTTTATTTATTTTATTCAGAATTTTGTTAATTACTTTAATTAACAAACATTCACATAAAACCCCTTGCAACATTTCAATATCACATGCAGAACCACTTTCTGCAATTTCACCCGAAACAATTCCGATTTCTATCGAAACAATTCCTGTTTCTATCGAAACATTTCCTATGCTTTGCAAACCTTTTGTCTGGAACATATGTGCTCCTAAATGGTGTCCGGCAACCCTTAAGTGTGTCACCCTACGGTTCGCGAATAATGCAGACATGATTGAGACTCCTCTTAGATCAATAATCAGAAGTGGGACCTGGAGATCCATACTGACTCCTGCATATTCAACGATGACTTCTGTGATCGTGAGAACCTTTAACGTCAGCAATTTAATCCCTTTGTCTCATGATATAATACATGTCCGAGATTCGATCATTGGTATCCAAATACCTAGTTTGATCTCGTTACCGACATGCACTCTTTTCTCGTTCCCGTGATATAACATTCTAGTGATCACATCACTTGCTTGCAAGCTATCTTAATGTGATATCACCGAGAGGGCCCAGAGTATATCTATCCGTCATCAGGATTGACAAATTCCACTCTTGATCCATGAGCCTCAACATAACACCTTCATAACACTGAACCCACCTTTATGGTCACCCTGTTTCGGTGTGACGTTTGATGTTATCAAGATACTCTTCCGGTGTTAGCAATTAACATGATCTCATGGTCTAAGGACTAAGACTACTTTGTATGATGTTATAGCAATATAAACATAATGACTTGATCGTAATGCTATACTTCGGATGAATGTTCATCACATCGTTTCACAAATGCCGTGACCTTGTTATTAACAACATCCAATGTCCATGATCAGGAAACCTTGATCATCTTGTTAATCAACAAGCTAGTCTATAAGAGAGGCATAACTAGGAACCCTTTTGTTTATTAAACACACATGTATTGATGTTTCGTATCAATACAATTATAGCATGCAAAATAAACATCTATCATATACAAGGAATACATAATAACAACTTTATTATTGCCTCTCAGGGCATATTTCCTTCAGTCTCCCACTTGCACTAGAGACAATAATCTAGTTTATATAGTGATAAATCTAACACCCATGGAGTTCTGGTGTTGATCATGTTTTGCCCTAGGGAGTACTTTAGTCAACGGATCTGCTACATTCAGGTCCGTGTGCACTTTACAAATCTTTATATCTCCATCCTTGACATGCTCGCGGATGGAGTGAAACCGGCGCTTAATATGCTTGGAATTCTTGTGAGACCTTGGTTCCTTGGCATTGGCTATGGCTCCATTATTGTCACAATAGATCACCATTGGGTCCAACGCACTAGGAACCACACCTAGTTCCGTTATGAACTCCTTCATCCAAACCGCTTCCTGCGCCGCTTCTGAAGCAGCAACATATTCCGCCTCCGTTGTTGATCCAGCCACAACAGGTTGTTTGGAGCTCCTCCAACTAACTACTGCTCCGTTCAAGAGAAATACGTATCCGGATTGAGACTTAGAGTCATCCGGATCAGTGTCAAAGCTAGCATCGACATAACACTTAGCGACTAGCTCTTCTTCACCTCCGTATACAAGAAACATATCCTTAGTTCTTCTCAAGTACTTAAGGATATTTTTGACCGCTATCCAGTGTTTCGAACCTGGATCAGATTGGTACCTACTAGTCAAACTAATATCATGTGCCACATCCGGTCTTGTACATAGCATGGCATACATTATAGAGCCTATGGCTGAGGCATAGGGGATCTTATCCATTATCTCTCTTTCTTCCGTCGTAGCCGGACTTTGAGTCTTACTCAATGTCTTGCCTTGCAACATAGGTAAGTACCCCTTCTTACTTCCGTCCATATTAAACTTCTTTAATATCTTATCAAGGTATGTACTCTGCGATAGCCCAATTAGGCGTCTTGATCTATCTCTATAGATTTTAATGCCTAATATATATGAAGCTTCACCAAGGTCCTTCATCGAAAATTTGCTGTTTAGATAACTTTTAACACTGTTTAAAAGATCTATATCATTTCCAATCAATAATATGTCATCCACATATAATATCAGAAATGCCACATTGCTCCCACTCACTTTCTTGTAAATACAAGCCTCTCCATAAGTTTGGACAAATCCAAACTCTTTGATCACCTCATCAAAGCGGAGATTCCAACTCCGGGATGCTTGCTTCAGTCCATAGATGGATCGCTGAAGTTTGCACACCTTATCAGCATCCTTAGGATCGACAAAACCCTTAGGTTGTATCATATACAACTCTTCTTCAATATTACCATTGAGGAATGCAGTTTTGACATCCATCTGCCATATTTCATAATCGAAATATGCAACAATTGCTAACATAATCCTAACCGACTTAAGCATCGTTACGGGAGAGAATGTCTCATCGTAGTCAACTCCTTGAATTTGTCGAAAATCCTTTGCGACAAGTCGAGCCTTATAGATGGTTACATTACCATCAGCATCAGTTTTTCTTTTGAAAATCCATTTATTCTCAACGGCCTTTCGATCGTGAGGTAAGTCCACCAAGGTCCAAACCTGGTTTTCGTACATGGATTCCATCTCGGATTTCATGGCTTCTAGCCATTTGTTGGAATCAGGGCTCATCATCGCTTCTTCATACGTCGCAGGGTCATCTATTTCATCAATCATGAAATTCATAACAGGATTGCCGTACAGTTCAGGAGCTGTACGTGTCCTGCTTGACCTGCGAGGTTCGGTAGTGTCCTCTTTCGGAGTTTCATGATCAATATCATTAGCTCTCTCTTCATTAGGTGAAGTCAACTCTGAAACAACTTCCAGTGCTGCGCTACTCGCCATTTCATGAAGAGAAGGTTCAATAACCTCTTCGAGTTCTACCTTCCGACTACTCACACCTTTCGCGAGAAACTCCTTCTCAAGAAAGGATCCATTCTTGGCAACAAAGACCTTTCCCTCGGATCTGTGATAGAAGGTATACCCAATCGTTTCCTTAGGGTATCCTATGAAGACGCATTTTTCCGCTTTGGGTTCGAGTTTATCCGGTTGAAGTTTCTTCACATAAACATCGCATTCCCAAACTTTAAGAAATGACAGCTTAGGTTTGTTTCCAAACCATAATTCATACGGTGTCTTTTGAACGGATTTAGATGGTGCCCTATTTAAAGTGAATGCAGCGGTTTCCAGTGCATAACCCCAAAATGACAGTGGCAAGTCAGTCAGAGACATCATAGATCGAACCATATCCAATAAAGTACAATTACGACGTTCTGACACACCATTACGTTGTGGTGTTCCGGCATGCGTGAGTTGTGAAACTATTCCACAGTCTTTCATATGTGTGCTAAACTCGTAACTAAGGTACTCTCCTCCACGGTCAGACCGCAGAAATTTGATCTTTCTGTTACGATGATTTTCCACTTCATTCTGAAATTCTTTGAACTTTTCAAAGGTTTCAGACTTATGTTTCATCAAATAGATATACTCGTATCTCCTCAAATCATCCGTGAAAGTAACAAAATAACGATATCCACCTCGCGCCGACACACTCATTGGTCCACACACATCAGTATGTATGATTTCCAATAAATCTGTCGCCCGTTCCATTGAACCGGAAAATGGCGTTCTAGTCATCTTGCCCATAAGGCATGGTTCACATGTATCAAATGATTCAAAATCAAGTGATTCCAAAAGTCCATCAGAATGGAGTTTCTTCATGCGTTTAACGCCAACATGACCTAGACGGCAGTGCCACATATATGCAGATATATCATTATCAAGTTTAATCCTTTTAGCATCAACATTATGAATATACGTAATACTACTATCGAGATCCAACAGAAATAAACCATTCAACACAGGTGCATGACCATAAAAGGTATTATTCATATAAATCGAACAACCATTGTTTTCAGACTTAAACGAATAACCACTTTGCATCAAACACGATCCGGATACAATGTTCATGCTTAGTGCAGGCACCAAATAACAATTATTTAGGTTTATAACTAATCCCGATGGCATATGGAGAGGCAGCGTTCCGACGGCGATCACATCAACTCTTGATCCATTGCTGACCCGCATCGTGACCTCATCCCTTGCTAGTTGTCGCTTGTTCCGCAGCCCCTAAACCGAGTTACATGTATTAGCAAACGATCCCGTATCAAATACCCAGGTGCTACTGCGAGTACTAGTCAAGTACACATCAATAACATGTATATCACATATACCTTTGTTTGCCTTGCCGGCCTTCTTGTCTGCCAAATACTTGGGGCAGTTGCGCTTCCAATGGCCAGTCCCCTTGCAATAGTAGCAGTCGGTGTCAGACTTAGGGCCAGCTCGAGGTTTCTTTTCAGGCGCGGCAACAGATTTGACGCCCTTCTTTCCCTTCCGCTTGCCTTTCTTGTCCTTCTTGAAACCGGTGGTCTTATTGATCATCAACACTTGATGTTCTTTCCTAATCTCCACTTCTGCAGTCTTAAGCATTGACAGAAGCTCGGGAAGAGACTTCTTCATGCCTTGCATATTATAGTTCATCACGAAGCTCTTGTAGCTAGGTGGCAGAGATTGGAGAACACGATGTATGCCTAAGTCAATGGGAATCGTTATTCCCAAGGACACAAGCTTATCGGCGTACCCAAACATTTTGAGTACGTGCTCACTAACGGAGCTGTTCTCTTCCATCATGCAGCTAAAGAACTTTTCAAAAGCATTATAACTCTCTACGGCAGCATGGGTATCGAAAATCATTTTCAATTCTCCCATGGTATCAAAGGCATTGCCATTTTTGAAACGTTTTCGAAGTTCTGGCTCTAGTCCATACAGTATGCCGCAATGAACTAAGTTGTGGTCCTCCTAACGAGTTATATAGACGTTCTTTTCCTCGTCAGGGGCATCAGGAGCTGGTGGGGGGCCTAGCGGCGCCTCTAGCACATATTGCTTTTGTGCAGCAGTGAGGAGAATCCTCAAATTCATAGCCCAGTTGGTGAAGTTGCTACCATTCGTAGCAAGCTTCTCTTTCTCCATGAACACATTGAAATTAAAAGCAGTTGGTGCCATCTACAACAGAATTTGTAAAATATATTTAGACTAAGTTTATGATAGATTGAGTTCAACTAATCCAAATTACTAATGAACTCCCACTCAAAAACGACATCCCTCGTGTCCTTTTGGTGATTACATGAACCAAATCCACTACACCAAGTCCGATCATCACGTGAGTCGGTGTAGCTTCAAAGGCGAGCATCTATATGGGCATCATATCAACTATATGACTCATGCTTAACCTTTTGGTCTGTGTTCCGAGGCCATGTCTGTACATGCTAGGCTCGTCAAGTAAGAACCTTAGTATTCAAGTGTGTAAAACTGTCTTACACCCGTTGTATGAAAGCGTAGAGTCGAGAACACCCGATCATCACGTGATGCCTCAAAACACGATCCACAAAACGGTGCATACTTAAGGAAGAACACATTTTATCTTGATATCTAAATGAGGGATCATCTTATAATGCTACCAAAAGCGCCAAACTAGCAATATAAGATGCTAACATCTAATGTGTGAAGTGAGGTGATATGGTCCATGCATTTGATCTCTATCATTTGCATCGTGGTATGATCTCTATCATTCCTTTGTGTGTAAGGCCAAGTTCTATGGAACTTACACGTTAAGTGAGTTGTAAGAGTATCTAACATACATCTACTTACAACAATACCATATCAAGACACTAGCCCAGCAACGATCTAAACTAGACGCCTCTAATTTATCAATTGCAAGTTTTACGTGGCTTAGGGATTTCGGAGATAGAACCGGTCTTCCCTACGAACATGAACCACAACAAGGATAACCAAGTTATTAGCAACTCGTTGTAAATCAGATATTGACTATAGTAGGAGAGACAAACACCCGCTAGCCACTTATGCAAAACTAGTTGCATGTCATTCGTGGAACCGGTCTCATGTACGATGACATGTAAGGTTGGTCCGGGCCGCTTCATCCCACTATGCCACCAATATCCAAAGTACATAGAAGATGCAATAACATGATCATCATCGCCTACATATAAACATATGTGTACTACCCGTGCAAAGCACCTACGCATAGATCAGGCTCTGATACCACTGTTGGGTCCGCAGCATAGAAAACAAAAATTTTCCTACGATGAGAACTATACGCCAAGATCTATCTACTAGATACAGAGCAACGGGTGGACATACATCCATGGAGAACTTACCCTTGAAGACAACGAGTTTTGTTAACGAGTAGGAACTCATGGTTGATATAGTCGTACGCTTGCCAATCTCAAGATCGTGTGGAAGTCCGAGCGCCGCAAATCAGCAGCGCATCCTTCCTCGCACACACGTTCAAGCCACCGAACAACCTCCACCTCCTCGCTCCAGCAAATCAGCGGAAGCAGCAACTCCTTCCAGACGCAAGGCCACCGGGAACATGTATCTCGCTAATCCGAGACCATGGGGGAATATCTAGAGGGGGAGAGAGATCCTTCACAAGGAGGTGTGGTTGTGAGAGGGGAGAGGGGGGCTTTATATAGGATGGAGGGAGACCCCTCCCCTCCCATAGCCGGCACATGAGGGGGGGGGGACTCCTCCCCTCCTTCATTCATGTGGTGAACCTCCACTCACATAAACATGGCCTCCACCCAAAATCCCACTCACATGTATTTAATTTCCACCAAATTAAATGCAACTCTCAATTAATAAAACTCTTTTATTTATTTTATTCAGAATTTTGGTAATTACTTTAATTAACAAACATTCACATAAAACCCCTTGCAACATTTCAATATCACATGCAGAACCACTTTCTGCAATTTCACCCGAAACAATTCCGGTTTCTATCGAAACAATTCCTGTTTCTATCAAAACATTTCCTGCGCTTTGCAAACCTTTTGTCTGGAACATATGTGCTCCTAAATGGTGTCCGGAAACCCTTAAGTGTGTCACCCTATGGTTCGCGAATAATGCAGACATGATTGAGACTCCTCTCAGATCAATAATCAGAAGCGGGACCTGGAGATCCATACTGACTCCTGCATATTCAACGATGACTTCTGTGATCGTGAGAACCTTTAACGTCAGCAATTTAATCCCTTTGTCTCATGATATAATACATGTCCGAGATTCATCATCAGTATCCAAATACCTAGTTTGATCTTGTTACCGACATGCACTCTTTTCTTATTCCCGTGATATAACATTCTAGTGATCACATCACTTGCTTGCAAGCTATCTTAATGTGATATCATCGAGAGGGCCTAGAGTATATCTATCCATCATCGGGATTGACAAATTCCACTCTTGATCCATGAGACTCAACATAACACCTTCATAGCACTGAACCCACCTTTATGGTCACCCTGTTACGGTGTGACGTTTGATGTTATCAAGATACTCTTCCGGTGTTAGCAATTAACATGATCTCATGGTCTAAGGACTAAGACTACTTTGTATGATGTTATAGCAATATAAACATAATGACTTGATCGTAATGCTATACTTCGGATGAGTGTTCATCACATCATTTCACAAATGCTGTGACCTTGTTATTAACAACATCCAATTTCCATGATCAAGAAACCTTGATCATCTTGTTAATCAACAAGCTAGTCTATAAGAGAGGCACAACTAGGAACCCTTTTGTTTATTAAACACACATGTATTGATGTTTCCTATCAATACAATTATAGCATGCAAAATAAACATCTATCATATACAAGGAATACATAATAACAACTTTATTATTGCCTCTCAGGGCATATTTCCTTCATTTCTAATCCATCTGCTAGTAACTATACTGCACTAGAAAATTTCTAGTTATATTATTCCAACACATTTTAAGATTCTTAAGTAATAAATTCTTAGTATCTATTTGGTAACTTCTTTAAAAACATTTCTTAAATAAGAAATAATCACAATTTTGTATAAAACCATAAATCTTGTACATTTAAATACTACTTACAAACCATAACTTGAGTCTATAATAAAACTTAAGTGTAACTTATTAACCTTATAAATCCCTTTTAAAATCATAAATCCAAATTAAACCAACAATTTTAAGTAAATTTTGAACATCATAAAAATGAATGCTATTTATCTATTAACTATCCTTAAACATGATTCCAGCTCTAACAGATTATTCAAATCATCTAAATTTACTTTCCTTAAAAATATAAACTATATTCATAATAACAAATCACATTTAAAACATCATTCACTTAAGCTAAAAGTGAATGATCCTATACCTTCAAACATGCTTGTTGGAAGGTTTAAAGCTTATTAATACTTTTAAACACATCATACTCTAGATCTAATTATGTTTTTATAGTCAACTTTTGTTTGTTCCAAGTTATGTCATAAGGCATCTCGAATCCAAACTTATCGAACAAACGCAAATGACATCGATAACATTCTATTAACCATAAAGATTGGTTAAACCTTATCAAAGAAACCTTTTCTTCAAAAGTTATTCGTTTTTCCACTTCAAACAACAATCTCATAATAGGTTCTTAAACTCTTATCAACCTAAAACATGAACTTCCATAATGGTTGCATAATATCAAATAACTCTAATCATGTGTTGTTATACTTACTTTGAATCATACATGTTAGTATTAAGTTCCTTATATTTATATATTTGTTTAAGTAAACTTATAGACAAATTAAATCTTTAAGAAATCACCCAAACTAAACCTATTCACCATATTGAGTATTACTTCGGGGTTTTCCAAACTTCATTACATTACTTTTGCATCACAGCATATTGCTTCTTTAAACATTAGTCCTTACCGGACCAATGATGTTGTTTACAGAATTTGGATCTTCTAGTATCTTGAAGACCGTGGGTGCATAATCTTGCAATCACAAAAGGCAAGTTCACAACTTGCTTATGTCCTTTGGTTATTTTCTATCAAATGCTTATAACTCAAATGTTGTCATCACCTGCATTTCAAAAAGGTCAAAAAACACTATTTTCATAATAATTTGATTATGGATTATTTACCAAATGGTAATAATCTATTGGTACAGTTCCAGTGGTAAATGAACATAATATCTAGGACTTAACAACCAATATCGCCAGTGATTCTAGCGCCGTATATTACGCGTTAACCATGAGATTTGGAATGGGATGGAGAAGTCAGTTGTATCTTCTTCCTCTTGTATGTAGGAAAGACGACCTTAATGTGACGCTGTGATTCCTTGTATGGATCCAGCATATGGGTGGGAACCCTTATTGATGGGGATATGCCAAAGGGGGTATGCTCAGCAGTGCGTTCCGAGTGGGCCGAAAGGCCTGCAAGTGCCCTGAAGGACAGCGACTGGACTCTGAAGAAAGGAAAGGCCCATCGACTGGCGACTGGAAGCCCAGAAGCGTAGCAGAAGCCCAGTCGGATTAGGTCAAAAGCCCCCGGATCATTATCTTGTTCGGAGGCAACTTGTAAACCCTAGCGAGGTGCTTCATATATAAACCTCCCTAGGGTATCCTAGAGACTTACGTTCCATCATACACCCCCTCAAGCGACTCGCTGCCTAGCCGCCGAGCTCGCCACCCTTGTAACTCGCTCTCTCATAGTCTAATCTAGCAGGAGTAGGTCTTTACCCTCCGGGGGGCCGAACCTGGGTAAACCCATGTGCATCCGCCCCCATCTCGCACCGCAGATGGCCGCCAACTCTTCCTCACGAAACACTCAATCGCTGCCTATGGCAGCGACTGTCGTGGCTATTTCCACGACAGTGGCGCCCACCGTGGGGCATAGCGGGACTGGCCTGAGTTCTACGGCAAGACCCTATTCGCCGATCGAGCGGCCGCTCGCCACCGGCCGCATGATCGCCATTGACAGGATCTTGCAGATCCTGCCCAGCAGCTACATCCCGGCGTCGCGCTCGGCCACGCTCGCCGTAGTGATGCCGATCGGCTCCATCAACCTCTTCGTCGGCTTTACCGGTGCGGTCGATCCAGCCGCGACGATGATCGTCGACGGGTCGCCTCCACACCGCGATCTGCTTTCGGAGGAGCAGGTCCGCTCCATCAGGGGCCTCGTCACCGAGTATGACTCGGCTGCTAGCGACGCGGTCGAGACCAATGTCGCCACCAACGCCGACTCCCTAAACGACGACGCCGACTCCGCGACCCCTACATCGGTCAACAGATCCATCACCGCCGCGTCACGGGAGGACTCCATCACACGAGTCTCCAACCCCGAGGATTTCGAGGATCCCTCCATCCTGGGGATCTTCGACTTCGACTCCGGCTCGAAATCCCCCAAGGATTTTCGCGGCAGATCCAATCACTTCAACGCGATCTACATGGCGGGTAGCACGACCGCCCCGCCAGATCCGTTCTCCATGCCGATCCCGCCGACCGCGACGGCCACGGAGGTGGAACAAGCCCGCCTGTGGCTCCAGGAGGCGCAACGGGACGAACTCGCCGAGCGCGAGAAATACCGCCTCGAATGAGAGATGGCGAAGGAGCTGTCACTCTATCACCAGCGCCGCATCAGGACCTGCCTGAACCCCGATGTTCAGGGCCGCGTCCTGAATTTCAACGACGAGGGCGACCCCACACGCGCCGCCGAGCGTGAACACGGCGAGAACGCGCCGCCAGGAGGATGCAACCCCGCGAGACCACCACCTGGAGCACCGACGAATGGGGCCCTCCACCACCCATGGGCCATGCGCCCCCACCAGACCAACCACGGATCATCATCTCACCTCAAGCCCGGGACGCCAACGGTCTACCACTGTACTCCACCCCGATGGACAACGTTGTCGCTGCGATGCCACAATCACCAACCTCGATGTCCAAGGCGACGACGCGCTACAGATCCAGTACGCCAAGGCCCTACTTGTTAGGGCTTTCGAGCAATAGGCCACGGGAGTCAACCTGCGGGGGCGGATGTATTCCCGCTCGTCAGCAAGCAGGGCGGCATCAAGCGGCCACCCCACCACGGCTAACGCAATAGTTTGCCCACCACCCCAACCCCTGGCGAACCAACCACGAGCCGCCAACCCCGCGTTGTCGACCAACGAGCCGCGACCTGCAAACAACACCGTCGCCGCAAACGGGCAACCCCTTGATGCCCGAACGCACATCATCAACAATCAGGCGTGGCGGTCGCGCCAACCTTATGACCTGCGACACACCCTCGCCAACCGCGGCGACCCGGAGCCAAGAGGCTCGCTCAGCCGAGTCGGGCCGTAATGCTTTGGACCCATGATCCGCGGGGAAAAAATACCCCGCCAACTTCAAGGCCCCGAAGGAGATCGAGAAGTATGACCCGACGTACGACCTCGCCGTTTGGCTGGACACATACCTCATGGCAATGGGGATCGCAGGACACACCGACCTGCTCGCTGCTTGCTACCTTCCCCTGATGATGGAGGGCGCGACCCGACAATGGATCAACACGCTACCCGCCGACAGCATCGATTCCTGGGAAGAAATGCGGGACGCCTTCGTCAGGCACTTCGAGGGCTCCTACACTCGCGCCACCACCATCGAGGACCTAGAGCGATGCATCCAGGGACAACGCGAGTTAACCCACCGGTGGATCCAAAGGTGGCAAGAACTGTGGATAAATGCCTCCGGCATCCACCCAGACACGATGATACACTGCTTCAAGAACGTGTGCCGGTATGAACCTCTGGTCGCCAAGATCAAGAGGGTCTACCGGACGCTCGATAACATCCCCGACCTCCTCGAGATCGCCAAGCGCTATGCGGAGGAGGACCCCAACCAAGACTCCGACGACGAGTCGGGAGGAAGACGGCGCACTAGCATCCATGACAGCGGGCGCCTACGCGACATGCGCTATAGCAACACCCGCATCACCGGCAAGCGTCGGACCGACGGGCGAGTCGACTTCGTCGCCAACGCCGGCTACGGCCAACAAGGCTCCAAGAACTACCACCGCGACGAAGGAAACTACCGCGCCAGCGGGAACTACCGCACCAACAACGCGACGAGGCCGAAATTCGACCCCGCCGCCCTGCTCAATCAGCCCTGCATCTACCACAATAGGGAGGGAAAACCCGCCACCCACACCACCGCCGACTGCCACTCTCTCAAAGAGATCGAGAAGGCGAGACGTGCAAGGGAGGACCCTAACAACAACCAACCGCGGGACAACAGGAACGACGACGGCTTTGGAACCGTTGTCGGGTTACTATATACCTTCACTAGGCTAGGCACCAAGCGTGAGAAGAAGGTACTCGCCCGCGCGGTCGCCGTCAATGCGGTGACGCAAGTCAACATCCCCCGCTTCCTAAACTGGTCCGAACTGAGCATCGCCTGGAGTCGCCAGGACCACGCACCAAGAATCGAATATCCAGGGCGAGTCGCCCTGGTGGTCAGGCCAAAGGTGGCCGACTAATGGCTGCCCAAGACGCCTATGGACGGTGGGAGCTCCATCAACATCCTGTACCTCGAGACCTTCAAAAGGCTCCAGCTCCTAGAAACAGCCATCGAGCCAACACTGACGACCTTCCACGGCATCGTCCTCAGTCGGAAGGCGTACCCGATCGGGAAGGTGACGCTGCCAGTCACCTTCGACACGCCGGCAAACTACCGCACGGAGAGAATCGTCTTCGAGCTGGTGAACTTCCGCAGTCCCTACCACTGCGTCCTGGGCCGCCAGGCATTCGCAAAGTTCATGGCGACCCCACACTATGCCTACAACATGATGAAGCTCCCCGGGCCGAGCGGCATCATCACCGTCCACGGCGACCCTGATATGGCCGTGGAACGCGAGGAAAAAGGCGCCGAACTCGCCGACGCCGTCATCGCCGCGGAGACTGACCACACGGAGGAGCTCGCGAAATACGCGGGCAACATCAACAAGGACGATCCCACCATGTTGAAGAAACCGATCGCCGCGAACTCCGTGTTCGAGGCGACCACGCACACCCGCACCGTCGAGCTCGTCCCAAGCGACTCCAGTCAGACGGTCACCATCGGGGCGCACATGAGCCCCGCATAGGAAAGCGCGCTCATCGGGTTCCTCCGTGAGAACCGCGACATCTTCGCATGGAAGCCATCTGACATGCCAGGTCTCCCGAGGGAACTCGCTGAGCACAAACTTAATGCCGACCCCAAAGTGTGACCAGTAAAGCAGTCGCTACGACCCTTCAATGAAGAGCGCCATCGAGCAATCGCCAAGGAAGTCTAGCGCCTGCTAGCCGTAGGCTTCATCCGGCCAATCAAGTACTCCAAGTGGATGGCAAACCCAGTCCTGGTTCTCAAAAAGAACAACACCTGGAGAATGTGTTCGACTACACCAATCTCAACAGCGCCTACCCGAAGGAGGAGTTCGTCCTACCGCGCATCGATTAGATCATCGATTCGACCGCGGGATCGGAGTCACTGTGTTTTCTCGACGCTTACTCTGGTTACAACCAGATCAAGATGGCGGTCGAAGACGAGGAGAAGACGGCGTTCATCACGCCATTCGGCGCATTCTGCTACACGGCCATGACGTTTGGCCTCAAGAACACAGACGCCACATACCAGAGGTGCATGCAGGAGTGTCTAGCGAGCCAAATTGGCCGCAACATTCATGTCTACATCGACGACGTGGTGGTAAAATCCACCCGCCAGGACGATCTGCTCGCCGACCTAGCAGAAACCTTCGCAAATCTGCGGAGGTACAACATCAAGCTGAACCCTGGAATATGCACCTTCGGCGTACCCACCGGACAACTTCTGGGGTACGTAGTCTCCAAGCGAGGCATTGAAGCCAACCCCACCAAGATCGACACCATCGCGTGACTCGGGAAACCCGAGTGCCTGCGAGATGTCCAAAAGTTGGCAGGGCAAGTCGCGGCTCTCAGTCGCTTCATCCCCCGACTAGGCGAGAAGACGATGCCCCTCTACCGCCTGAGGCGCAAGAACCCAACGTTCCAATGGGACGCGGAGGCCGCCGACGCACTCAAAGCGCTCAAAGAAGTGCTACTCGCGGCACCACTACTCGCCGCGCCACTCGACAAAGAGCCAATGCTCGTCTATGTCGTGGCCTCCAATCGAGTCGTCAATGCCGTGATGGTCGTCGAACGACCAGAAGAGGGCAAGGAGCGCCCCATACAGCGCCCCGTATACTACATCAGCGAAGTCCTAACGGACTGACGACAGCGCTACCCGCAATACCAAAAACTGGTGTACGCGGTATTCCGAGCATAGCGGCGGCTCCCACACTACTTCCAGGAGCACCCAATCACGGTGGTCTCCTCCGCGCCCCTGCAGGACATCATACGCAATCGCGAGGCAACAGGGCGAGACGCCAAGTGGGCCGTCGAGATCGGCGTCCACAACATCAAGTACGAGCCCCGAAAAGCGATCAAGTCACAAGCCCTAGCCTATTTCCTTGCAGACTAGGAAGAAGCACAGCAGCCAGAGAAGCTCCCATACCTCCACTACTGGTCGCTCCACTTCGACAGCTCCAAAAACACCGACGGCACGGGGGCTGGGGTCATACTGACCTCCCCCAAAGGAGACAAGCTCCACTACGTGCTCCACCTCAACTTCAAACCCTGCACCAACAACATGGCGGAATACGAGGCCCTCCTCCACGGCATGAGAGCCGCCAAGGAGATGAACATCAACCGCCTACGATGCTATGGCGACTCCGACCTAGTCGTCGGCCAAGTGGCCGGGACGTGCGACGCTGTTTTCCCAACAATGATAGCGTATCGCCAAGCCGTCGACCAGTTGGGAGGACACTTTGACGGCTATTCCGTCGAGTGGATCGACATGCGTAAAAATAAGGAGGCAGACGCCCTTTCCTGCATCGGATCGACTCGACAGGCGCCACCAGTAGGCGTCTTCCTCGACATCATCCACAAACCCTCTGTTAGCCCACCGAAGGAGATCGACGTCGGGATCCCACTGCAACCAGAACCGGCCTTAGTCACCATGGTTGTGGAACCTAGCGACTGGACAGCGCCATATGTCGCCTTCCTGGAGCACAAACTCCTACCGAGCAACGAGACAGAGGCGCGAATGATCATGCACCGCTGCAAATCCTTCGTCATCATCAACAGCGAGCTCCACAAGCGCAACATGACCGGCGTGTTCCAGCGCTGCATACAGCCAGAGGAAGGCCGCAAGATCCTCCAGGACATTCACGCCGGCGACTGCGGCCATCACGCCGGCGCCAAGTCGCTAGTCGCCAAGGCCATGCGGCACAGTTTCTACTGGCTCACCACACACGCCGGTGCCACCAACATCGTCCAAAGATGCGTCGGATGCCAGAAGTACGCCAACCAGACGCACCTTCCTGGTTCAGCACTCAAGACAATCCCCATCACATGACCATTCGCCGTATGGGGCATGGACATGGTAGGCCCGTTCAAGAAGGCCACATCTGGCTTCACCCACCTCCTGGTCGCAGTCGACAAGGTCACCAAATGGGTGTAGGCCAAGCCGATCAAGAAGTGCGACGGCAAGATGGCTACCAAGTTCCTCCGCGAACTCATCTACCGGTACGGCTACCTGCATAGCATCATAACAGACAACGGCACCAACTTAGCCAAGGGGGCCATGGCGGAATTCTGTGAGGAGCACGGCATACAACTCGACCTCTCATCAGTCGCCCACCCGGAGTCAAACGGCCAAGCAGAGCACGCCAACCAGAGCGTCCTCCACGGGCTCAAGCCGCGACTGCCGGTGCCCCTCGAGCGCACCCCAGGATGCTGGGTCGACGAGCTCCCCTCTGTGATATGGGGGATCCGCACCTCTGTCAACCGACCAACCGGGTTCACGCCTTTCTTCATGGTGTATGGCGCCGAGGCCATAATGCCAACAGACCTGGAGCACGACTCCCCTCGAGTCGCTAACTACGTCAAGGCGGCCAACGAGACCGCCCGCCAAGACAGCGTCGATCAACTTGACGAAGCACGCGACCTAGCTCTCTCCTGCACCGCCATATACCAGCAAGGACTTCACCGCTATCACAGCCACCGAGTGCGAACTCGCACCTTCCAGGAAGGCGACATGGTCCTACGACTGGCCCAAGACAAGAAGGGCATGCACAAGCTCTCCCCTCCATGGGAGGGGCCATTCGCCATAGGCCGAGTCCTTGGCAACGACGCCTACTACCTCATTGACATACGGGGTGATGGCCAGTTGGAGGTCGGGAGGCCATGGAATGTAAACCTCCTCAGAAAGTTCTATACTTAGAACCACACACTGTACTCTGTCGGAATATATAAATGAAGTTCATTCGGATCGCACAAATTGTGCCCACTCACCATATTCTTGTGCCACTCGCACTTGTACATGCAAGCAATACGCTATTCACGGAAGTCAACCTCTGGTCGAGCGACCGGCATGGCAAAGTAGTGTGGCACAAGGGCACCGGAAGTATTCGGGCCTTGTGTCGTCCACGAAAAACGCCAACCCGAAGCCGCCATTGGAGTCGCCTAGCCCGACTAGCCCATCGGGCCAAGACGTCCGATATATGCTTCCCACAACGCTCTGTCCCTCCCACCCTCGAGCAAAGCGACTCGAATGGTTAAGTACCACGCACAGGGACTCCACAAAACGGGAACCCCACGTGGCTCGGGAACACACCAAGTAAGAGAGCTGCCTAGGGCTCGCCAAGCGACTGGCTCTCCGGGCCAGGGGAGGAGACGCGTTACAAACAACGCATTCACAACCTGCAACAGGATCACGACCAATACGGTCAGGCACACCGCTCGGGGACTCGCTCACAAGCGAACCCTACCCGTGCTCAGGGACTCGCCACTCAGAAGAAGCGAGGGATAAAAACAAACGCGTAAACAAATCAAACACACAGAAATACACAATCGAGTTATACCCCATTAAAGGGCGGACGCGCTCGGGGACTCGCCCAAATTATTGAACAAAACATTTCCTTAATCATAACACGAGTCAACCAAATCCCCATGATATACATTACAAAATGTCATACAGCTTTCACCACTTGGCATCCATTACAACTCTTACATTTGCTTACTCCACAGGCCCTGATGAAGAAGAAGCGCCACCACCCTTGACGCGCACAAAGGGCTGCCACGGGTTCGTCGGATACATGGTCAGCGACTTCTCCAATGACGACCGGAAGGGCTGCTCCGACTTCATGTCGCGGTGCTCCGTCTCGGGGTCGCCAAGCGCCAACACCGTCTCCTGGTATGGCAGCAGATCCCCCATCGCCAAGACACGATCGACATAAGGAGTGGCCTTCGCGGTCAGCTTCAACACCTCCGACATCTCCACCGTGCCGGTCGCCGAGGGATAGCCACTCGTGACATCGTCAAGATCGAAGTCGTCGGGGAAATGCGCGAGACACAAGCTCAACGCCGTGGCGGCCCCACGTCTGAACGCCGAGCACGTCATCCACTCCACAACCGCGGGCACCTCCTCCAGATAGCGCCACACCTTCGTGAGCCCCCCAAGGATGACTTCGATGGGAGACATGCCCTGAAGAGCCGCCTGGACACACAACGCCGAGGCCGTGGCTGCATCACCACGACAGTTACGCACTGCGAGGCGGTGTAAGTCTGCACCACCGGGTCGCTTTGGCCTACCACAGCTGCAAAGTTAGATGTCAGTGAAACAATGAAACCCCCAAAGCGGGAACCCGACAAAAGACTAAAGCAAAGACACAGACTCACCAAGAAGCTTGCGGCAATTCTCCTTGACGTGCTTCTCCAAGGCGGTCTGCTCGTTATGCAGCCCCATGATGATGGAGTCTGTGGCCTTGCGTTCCTCGTCAGCCGCGGTGATGGCAGCCTTCACCCGTTCCTCCGAAGAAAGTGAGGCCTCCTTAGCCTCCCCCAACTCCTTGACCAGGGAGGCCACTCGCCCATTCGCCGCGTCCAGTTCGGCGAGTGGGACATACCCCTCACGGGCCTTGGAGACCTCATCCGGGAAACCATCTGCAAGTGGAGATATCAGAGTATTGCACACAACCAACTCATACCAAGCAAAGAAGAACAAAGCTAAATAGACACTCACTGATCGCCTCCTGAAGTCGCTGGTTCACCTCTTGCGCCTCGCGCAAGTCACGCTCCAAGCGCTCTCGTGCATCCTGTCGATCAGTCGATTCCCGCTGTAACCCCTAAAAAACAAAGAACCCAGCTAAGCATTGGAAGGAAAAGAAAACCCAGTCCCCAGCCGCTGAAATTCAGCGACTAGGAACTCGGGGACTGGAGAAGGAAGAAAAACAAAACCTAGTTCCCAGCCGTTGAAATTCAACGACTAGGAACTCGGGGACTGGAGAAGGTAGGAAAAGAAAAACAATTCCTAACCGTTGAAATTCAATGACTAGGAATTCGGGGACTGGACATACCTGAATAGCAGTGCCGAGCATCTTGTGAAGATCAGCGGCGTCAGTCGACGGGACCGTGAAGGAGGTGCTCCCGCGGCGGGCCCCAATCTCCGCGTCCACGATTTCTGGACTTTGTGGGGACTGCGCGTCCGTAACACCTGGAAACCCCTTCGCCATAAAGTGAGGGAACGTTGCCGGCGCCCTGGTAGGGACACTGGCCGCCGGGACCGGCGCCTCCAGCACGGACGCAGCCGGTGCTGGTTCTGATCGCGCCGCCGCCACCTCTTTGAAGAGCGGCGCAGCAGCTGACTCCGCGGTGCTTCTCCCGGTCGCAGCGTCGTCAGCACCCCCCTTCTGCTTCTTCGCGACTTCGCGGCTGCGACATCTTCGGAGGCTTTCCTCTTCTTGGGCAGATTGCCCTCTCCCGCGCCAGTGGCCGGTGGAATCTTGGCAACCGAAGGGCGACTAATCTTCTTAGCCCCCGACCTACACGAACCCCTCCAATCAGCACGACCACAACACGAAAAAAGCAAGGCAAATTGGGACGAGGAAGCACAACTTACTTGGCGACTAGAAGGACATGAAGCCCGATACTGATATGGGCGGGCTTGTCCAACTCGGGACCCAGCTTGCGGATGAGCCCCCTCTTGAAGACGTCCGAAGCCCACAAAACCGAGGGCTTCCTTGACGATGAAGCTGAAGTCGCTAGGATCTCCGACACTGACGCCGCCGCCTTCGACAACTGTGGCGATTTGGGCGCTGTCGCCTCAGCTGTTTCTTGGCTAGGAACTTCCGAGATCGTCGGCGCGATCGCCGCCAGGGGAACCTCTACCACCACCTCCGTATCCTCGCCCTCCAACCCCTTCGCCGGGACCGTGTCCCTTGGGGCCTTGTGCGATACTTCGGGAGACCCTTTGTCGTCGGAGTCGTCATCCGACTCGAACACCACTGACGACCTGGCCGGCGATGGAGGCCTCTTTGCTAGCGACTTGGGCCGGCGTGGGGGCTTCAACGGCGTAGCAGTGCGCCGGGACGTTTGCTCCTGGGCGACCTCATCGCCTTCTTCGAACTCGTCCAGGCTACGGCTCGCTTCGACCTCTCGTTGCTTCTGCATTCAGGTCTTGCGAGCCACAGGCGCTGGGGGAGGGACCTCTTCTTCTTCCCCGTCACTGTCGGAAGGATCCCCCTCGGAATCTTCCTCTAGTTCTTGAGGAACTTCTTCGTCAAGTGGAGGGAGCCAACCCTCCAATACCTGAAAAAGCTGAGAAGATCCGCGAGTCAAGACACGCCAAGCGAAAATAATGAAATTGAGGTACGAACGCAGCGATTGGAAAGAGAACTCACTGTGGGGGCTTTGTTCTTCACGGGAGTATACGGGGCGACCCCGACCGCCGCGCCCGTGAACTCCGCGTCGGTAATCTTCTTCAGGGCGGCCTTGTAGTCCTCGGCCTCTGATGACTCCTTGCTGGTTCGGGATGGATCATGCTTCCCGCTGTACTCGTACATCCAGTGTGGACGAGCCGCCAGTGGAACCAGGCGCCGCCCGAGCCAGAAATTGTAGAGGTTGATTGGAATCAACCCCTGGTCCTTCAGCTTCTGGATCTGATCCATCATTTCCGTGACAGCCATCCGCTGATCTTCAGGGAGCTTCTTCGGCGCCTGTCGGCAGCGCTCGCTCCTCTCGGCGACGAATTCATGAAGAGAGACCTCGCCGGAGGGAGTGGCTTCCTTGACGTAGAACCAGCTTTTCTTCCACTCGCTGGCGGCCTTCTTCGGCAGGAGGAGCTTGACGAAGTTGGCCTTCAGCTTCAGCTGGAAGGTGACCCCGCCTGCGTCCAACATCAAGCCGCTGGATGCCGCGCACCCGATGCGGCCGTGGAAGAGCTCCAGCCACAGCGGGAAATATGGCCTGCAGCCGAGGTAGCATTCACAGAAGGCGACGAAGATCGCCAGCTGCTCGATGCTGTGTGGACCAAGATCTGAGGGCTTGATCGCGTAGTACGCGCAGAAGCGGCGGAAGAAGAGCGAAGTAGGGAACCCTAAGCCCCTCTCAAGATGGCTGGTGAAGCAAATGAACTCGCCGGGTCGCGGTTTTGGCTCGGTCTCGGAGGAGGGGGGAACCCGCCAATTCCCCTTGCGGAGCACTCCGACGTCCTCAAAGGATCTCAGCTGGGCCGTGGTGCACTTGGATTTCCCCCATGAGCCTTTGGGAGACGCCATCGAGTGAGAAGGGGGATCGTGCGACGCGGGGAGAGTAAGTCGGGAGGAAGCAGAAAGGAAGAGCAAATGAGGAAGGATGAAGAATGTGGAGCAGGATCGTGAAGCTGATCCGTCACTCCCCTTATATGGGAAACGTCACCCGCCAAAATCGGGATAGCCGTTACTCACGGTAATTGCGCCAAAGTTATCGTTGGAAATTCCAACAGATAGTTTGACCAGGTCTGACGGTCCAACTCCTATTGGTCTACTCGCCACCCGCTAGTCTCTCTTCTCGTCGAAACGACGACTGGACGACAGTGATGCTTACTGAAGTAAAGGATGGGGCTATGGGGAAATTCTCCTTGGTTCCAGTAAAGTCCATCGCCGATTCGACTGGGTGCCCAAATTGGGCTCGCCTACTTCGAACACCAAAAGGACGCCCGCGCCTACGTCAACAATGGCCTCGGGGACTACTAATGGGGATATGCCAACGGGGGTATGCTCAGCAGTGCGTTCCGAGTGGGCCGAAAGTCCTGCAAGTGCGCCTAAAGGATAGCGACTGTACTCTGAAGAAAGGAAAGGCCCATCGACTGGCGACTGGAAGCCCAGAAGTGTAGCAGAAGCCCAGTTGGATTAGGTCAAAAGCCCCCGAATCCTTATCTTGTTCGGAGGCAACATGTAAACCCTAGCGAGGTGCTTCATATATAAACCTCCCTAGGGTATCCTAGAGACTTACGTTCCATCATACACCCCCTCAAGCGACTCGCTGCCTAGCCGCCGAGCTCGCCACCCTTGTAACTCGCTCTCTCATAGTCTAATCTAGCAGGAGTAGGTCTTTACCCTCGGGGGGCCGAACCTAGGTAAACCCATGTGCATCCGCCCCCATCTCGCACCGCAGATGGCCGCCAACTCTTCCTCACGAAACGCTCAATCGCTGCCTATGGCAGCGACTGCCGTGGCCCTTTCCACGACACTTATGCCCCACAATTTTGGTGTCTAGATTATCTATGAGCGGCTGCCAGAGGTATAGTCAGACCTTTATGGAGCTTGCCAGGGGCATAACCGGCTCATAGAGTCTTCAGGAACTCATCAGGGTTATAGCTTGCCTGATAGGGGGCTTAACAGAGATGGAGCTCGGCCCAAAGGATCATGCAGACAAATGGGGTCGCGGAGAGGGCAGTGATTGGCTTGGATCATCTACTAGGCCCCACACCAAAGGAAGTGTGGACGGGTAAGCTGCCCGGTTGTGCAACAAGGATTTGGTCTCTCATGGGTAAAGTAACGCACCTCTGCAGAGTGTAAGAATTGTGACATGTTACTCCCTATTCCAGGAAGGAGCTACGAACGCGGCATGAAAGGAACCCCATGAAGGTTCTGGTTAACCTGTGAAGGCTGTCGGACATAGTTTTCAGAATAAAAGCAACCTTTGAATAAATGTTTACGAAAACCTGCATTGCCTACGACCTTTGGTCTTTGGCTGTAGAGATAGTGCATCATACACTCCTTTTTAGTGAACTTGCTGAGTATGCTCGTACTCAACCATACCTTCTAAGCCGTTGTAGACGACGCCAACATCAACTTCTGCTCAAGAAACCATCGTCGACAGCTCAAGTTCTTCAACAAAGTCAATGAAGTCAACATATACATCAACTGAAGTGAAGACAAAGTTCTTAAGTAGATAGGAGTAGATTCTCTAGCCATAAAACCTACTTCTGTAGAGAATTGCAATAGCAGCAATGGCAAGCCAAATAGTTTAGATACTAGTCTTAGTTACTAGATAGTTCTGAGTTATTATTTCTGGTTCTTCTTTGTAAGAAGTTTCTTTCTCGCCCTTTTACCTAGAGTGTTCTCTGGATCTTTTGTAAAGAGTCGAGTTGTAACCTATAGTAATGTCTTGGTCCTGCTGTGTTTCTGTTGTACCACTCTGAGGGATGTAATACTAGTGAACGGTGTTTCATTGGTGTTATGTCAACGCCTATAGTGTACTACATCATGTAGTGGTATGCTGGGTCACCGCAACTGGTATCAGAGCATATGCTTTGACCTTAGGATTAAAACCCTTTTAGGAAGATGTGTAGGTTGGATAGTGACTATAGGAGTGATACATTGCAAATGTATCTATAATTTTTGATGTTCCATGCTTGGTTTTATCCACTTTCTTGTGTTTTGTTCCAACTTTGGACTACTTTTCATATGATTTCTTGGACTAACCTATTAACAAGAGCCATAGTGCCAGCTGCCTGTTTGCTACTGTTTTTGGTTCCAGGAAAGTCAGAAAATGAACATTCTCGGAATTGGACGGGACAAAAGCCAAAGTGCCTATTTTTACGGATGTCATCAAGTGCCAGAATACGAGACGGAGAGGGGACAGGGGGCCACCACACCACCTGGCCGCGCGGCCAGGCCTGGCCTGCGCCAGGGGTGGTGTGGCCGCCCTCGGCACCCTCTCGGCCTCTCCTTCCGCCTATATATTGCCCTCGGGATGAAAACCCTAAGTGCCCGATCAAAAATCCACGAAAGAGTTTGTAGCCGCCATCATCTCCATCCCTAGATCGGGAGGGATCTGAAGCTCTTCCCGGCACCCTACCGGAGAGGGGAATTCACCCTTGAGGCCTTCTTCATCACCATGCAAGCCTCCGGTGTGATGCGTGAGTAGTTCATCCTTGGACTACGGATCCATGTAGTAGCTAGATGGCTGGTTCTCCTTCTTTGTGCTTTCATGTCTAGATCTTGTGAGCTCCGTTCATGTTCAAGATCATCTATTTGTAATTATGCATGTTGTGTTTGCGGGGATCCGATGGATATTGAGATGCTATTTCAGATTGATTATTGATTCTATCATGTCTTTGTTATTTGTGATCTTGCATGCTTTCCATTGTTAGTAGCTATCTTGGCCAAGTAGATGCTAGCAACTCCAAGAGTTAGTATTTATGCTCGATAGTGGGTTTATGCCTCTGGTAATCTGGGGAAGTGACAGAAATCTCTAAGGTACTAGATGTGTTGTTGCTACTAGGGAGAAAACAACAATCATTTGTTCATAGAACAATTGTATTGTTTACTTTTAACGCAGTTCGTAAAGCAATAATATGTTGCTTGCAACTTAATACTGGAGGGGGTTCGGATGATAACCTGAAGGTGGATTATTAGTCATAGATGCAGTTGGATGGCGGTCTATGTATTATGTTGTAATGCCCAATCAAGTCTCAAAGGAGTCAAGATGATTAGTATATGCATGTATTGCTTTCTCGATGTTTGTCAATTGCCCCGCTATAATTTGTTCACCCAACATGTTATCTATCTAAGGAGAGCCACCTCTAGTGAACTATGGATCCTGGTCCTTGTCTTTTATATTCAATCTACAAACTGTTACTTCTTTGTGTTTACTTTCTGCAAACTATTACTTGTTTCCATTCGATACGTTTAATCCTTTGTTTTTCGCAAAACATGGTGACATTGACAACCTCATCGCAAGTTGGGGACAAAGTTCTATGGTTGTGTTGTGCAGGTCTCCACGTTGCTACTAGCACCGGTAGTGCGCCCTGCCAAAGCTCAGCTAGTAACACCTTTGGAGTGTTTCCTTGCTCCTACTGGTTCGATTAAACCTTGGTTTCATAAGTGAGGGAAACTTGCTGATGTGCTCATCATACCTTCCTCTTGGGGTTCCCAACGAGCTCTACATCAACCATGCACCAGCACTTTTCTAGGCGCCGTGCATTGAGCCATCAAGGAGCCATCTTATCTAAACCAAGACTTGTGATGGATATCCACTTGAGGGTAAACCTTGTCACACTTAATTTGGATGTTTTTATCATCTTTCTTAAAGTGTAGTTATATGTCTTCTCTAGAGATATGTCATTTGAGTGTAGCTATAAATAGGTATAACACCATTACAATATCTTAAGTAAGATAAAATATCAAAGAAGA
The DNA here is from genome assembly GCA_916181665.1 of Avena sativa. NCBI lineage: Eukaryota > Viridiplantae > Streptophyta > Magnoliopsida > Poales > Poaceae > Avena > Avena sativa. The sequence continues at coordinate 366,906,145 of OV702287.1, read as the reverse complement.
TTAGGACTAAGATTAGGATATCTTATGGAGTAGTTTATCCATAGAATCCATGCAGGGTAGCAAAATCTTATCATTAGTTGATAATGATAGGCTACATGATGAAGACCATTAGAACATGTATTGATGAAATGGGAAGTAATCATGTGGGATTCACTTGAGAATTCTACGTGATGAAGTAGGATTTGGTTTAGAATCATCAATAGTAAGATAATAAGAAGAGTTATCATGGTGAGATTAGCTTCCCAATGGTGATGACTAGGTAAATCTTAATGAGTTCATGGTGGGTTTAGCTCCGAGACCATGATAAGTGTGTAATTAATACAAGTACTGAGTAACAAATATTGTAATAATAGTAAGTAAAGAACAATGTAGGGCTAAGATAGAAGTCATAGGTATTATAACATTATGATAATTTTTGGATTAAGGTAGTAACTACAATTTTTTTAGTAGTTTTGAGAGATCACGTGAGGATAGTTTACGATAGAATGGAAAGTTGTAACATCCCAAAACTCTAATCCAAGTGATTAAGATCCAAGTCATCAAATTTAGAGTTAACAAAAACTTTTCCAATTAAAAATATTAAAGCATTCATATGTGTGTGCATTTAATTTAGGAGTTGTTTTGAATTGCCATGATTGAGTGATCCATTGATTGTAAAATGATTCTTAGGTGAATTAAACATCATCTAGATCATTCCCAAACAAATCCCAAAGAAAAACAAATCAAAATGAATAAAATAAACAAATGGTCATTTGTGCCATTTTAATCAACATGCCTACTTTGGCTATTCCTAGAACTCAAAACCTAACAGAAACAAATGTGGATCTTTGCACCCCTTGCTAGTACAAGTAGTGATGTACCAAGGCCCACTTTGTGATCTACCAAAAACTTTCAAACAATAATTTTAAATGGCATTTGAAAATTGAATGTAGTTCATATGAGAAGATCCCACTTATACAAAAACCAATCAAACCAATTCACCTTGACATTTCCCAGCAACCAGAGACTCCCAAGCATAAGATCAGATCACACACCAAAAATCTTTTCAAAATTCGAATTTAAATTTCTTGCGGCCATTTGATCGAACACCTTGCAGACAGAATCAAATTAGCCTAACTATTACTATTTTTGATCAAACCTTGTCGAGCAATTTGAGTTGCATTGATCATTCTTGTCTCCCCTGAGCCCAACCAGACCAAAACCCACCCTAGTTCTAGCCCATGGTGCCAGTGCTACGCTGCCCGACGCCATGCTCGCCGACCAATGTTGCCAAGCAGCAGCAGACCGCCAGCCCCTCTCCATCGCTCTAGGAAGCTAGGCGCCACCCTACCGCCGCCCACGGTCCACCCACAGCCACTGCCAGCCACTGGACCACTCCCTAGCCTCGCCGCCCATTCTCTCTGCATGCAGCCAGAGCGCGCCAGAGCGCCCTCACCGCTAGCACGCCACAGACCGCCCCTCGACCCAATACCATGCACGCCGCTCCGCCTCGACCCCAACAACCCGCCAGACACGTCCGTGTGCCGCCACACGACCCATAGTCGTAGAGCACCGCGTCGAGCATCGCCTTTGTATCCTAGAGCGCGGGACGCTCCCGACCAAACGCCACCGCCCCTAGCCACGCATTTAAGCCGTAGAGCACCGCCAGGAGGCAGGCCACTGTCCCCTACCTCCAGCCACGACGATAGCACGCTGTACAGCCCTCACCGGAGTCGCTAGCCCATCCCGTTCGGTCGCCTCGTCGAACTATAAATAGAGGCCACCCCCAGCCTCATTCTGCACACCATCTCGCTCCCCTCTCTCCACTGATCCTTCCACACCATCCCCGGAGCAAGGCGGGCCGCCGTTCGCCGGAATTTTCCCGGAGCTTTCCGCAGCAGAGGAGGAGAGGCGCCGTTGATTGCGACCACCCCAGGAGCCGCCGCGACCATGCCTAGAACCGCCGTCGTCCACTAGATCGATCGCCCCCATCGCCACGTCTAGCTGGAGCCCTGGTAAGCCCCCACATACCCCACCGAGCCGCTAGGGTTAGCTCTCGCCGGCGACCTGTTCGCCGGGGACAACAATCCTTAGCCGTCAATCCATCTTTTAATCGTAGCGCTGAGAGTGCCTCGTACCGCTTCGCGTTTGATGTGTCGCTGAGCTGTGGGACCCCCCTGTCAGTTGTCATCCGCATCACGGAGCACCACTGGGCCGGCCCATTTTCTTTCCCGCGCTAGCCCACGAATTCAAATTTAGGTTTTTCTATTTTAGTTTGAACTCACTTCTGTCCCTTAGTTTAAAAATCAGTTCAAGAAGATCTACTGAACCAAATCGAGTGATTCAAATTTTGTTGGAAAGCTTCTGAAAAGATCTATCCAAGCCCGTTGGATTTAATTCATTTAGAGTTAGAGATCTCTCCTGGTAAAAATAACAAGACAGAAGCATTTGCACATTCAAACATTTTTATAAAATCAACCATGATAGCTTTTGAGTTGATTCCAACTCTCAAAAATCACATTTAACCATACCTATCTGAATATGTAATAATATTAATGTTTACATGCAGTGACTTTGGACTAGTACCAAAATAATGCTATATAGGCATTTCTAGTCACTTTAAATCATTAAATTTTAAACTTAAACTTATTCAAATGTGATCCAACCTTTAAATCACATTCCCATATGTTAGAATATGTGGTGATGACATGTGTCCACATGATCCCATGTTTTAATTGGTGAATATTAAATCTTAGTTATTTTTTTTCAATGAGTAAAAGTTACTTTTCTTAAGTAAAAAGAATGAAGCTAGTTAATAAAACCTTGTGATGCTTGTGATGATAATAGATCATCAAATGTATGCCTTAGAGTGCTAAGTAGACTAGTTAAGTATTGTTTGGTGATTGTGTACTCCATATGTATTTATAGACGATAGTACCAACCAAGCTTTTGAGGAGGAGGAGTTCTACCAAGAGGAGGAGGAAGAAAACTTCAACCACTGCACCAACCAAGGCAAGCTATTGTTGGCAAGCTAGAATTAAGATAGATAGCCTGAGCAAGATGCATTAGGCATGCTTTGGTTATACCACTTTGACTATTACCTACCCCAAGTTTATTTCCAAGCTGTACTTTCTTTACTTTACCAAAGTCCTTTACTTGTTTTGAAGGTAGCATAAAGAGTATAAAACTTGACCTATCTAGATAAACTTAGATGTCATTCTATGGCATGAGATTGATCTTAGCATCCCACCTTAGTGAACACTCTTAACTTAGTAGTTTAGAGCTAAACTAAAACTTGAGTCACTTTAGATGGGAATACTTGGTGAAAATGAATTATGAAAACCTTGAAATGATGAGTCATTCTATTGAGATGTTTTGACATGTGTTGATAAACACAAATGGTTTATGATGATGAAAATGTTGAGGCATGAGCCTTATCCCTTTTATAAAAACTGATGGTTGGATTCGGATGCGATACCATTCCAAATTTACCGTACAACCACAATACATGAATTGGGTAAGGCTTAGCCGGAAGTTTATATGCATTAGTATTAGTTCCCTCGCGGGAGAGGTTTGAGCTGAGGCTACCTCTCGATGTTGTCCACCTATGCAGTGCCCAAGATGACAGCTGGTCATGGTTAGGAGGCCTTGCTCATACGAGAGGTGCTTATACTAGGGTGTGTAAAGGAAAGGTTATGTTTGATTATCTGCATACGAAGTATGATGATTCAGGGTTATCCCTGACAGATGTATCGAATCTTGTGGTGAAAGTGTACCACCTCTACAGAGTGTCAAACTATTCGAATAGCCACGTCCGCGGTTATGGACAGTTGGAGTGGCCATACTGTTTCGTTATCAGATGTTTCCAAAATGACTTATGAAATGAATGATGAATCTTGACTTGACCACAACAGGGTTGTGACTATGACACTAGCTTCCCAACTTAAGTGATTCTAGAACTTTATTTTATCTTTCTTTGTTTCTAAACTCAGCTTAGGTTTCAAACTTAACTTAGTTAGCTTTTCCCACTAGTACTACCTTACTTGTTAGTGGTAGTTTGCGAGTACTTAAAGAGTATTCATGGCTTTTGTCCCTGGATATTCTCATGGCCAGACTATGAAGGAGACTACCAAGATGACGGATAGCAGGACGGCTATGATAACTAGGACCATCTGCCTTCGTCAGCATTGCCTGTGCCCCTGAAGATGGACCCCACCGCTATGCTTATTACTTATTCCGCTGCTTGTTGTATTAAGACTGTATCATGAGATCCTTATTTTTGTAAGACCTTATTTATGGTTTGTAATGGATGATGTACTGTGATATCCAATCTGTTATGTCTCGCAAAAATGGTAATCCTGGGATTGCGATGTATGACATAACAGACATCTGGGATTAAAAATCCGGGTGTTGACAAAAGTAGGTAGTCTTTAGTAGCCCCAAAAGACAGGTAAGAGGTTAGTCAAAACCAAAGCGAGATCACTTTGCTCAAAATTATCCAATAGCAATTGAGCAATTTGGGTAAATATTGAGACAAAGAGTAGTTAAACCCCTAAGTGCTAAGTGTCACGATGTAAACCTATACTAGGAGGTGTCATATATTACACAGCTAAGCTTGAATTCTAGAGATGTTTTACTCAACTACTATACTACGGGCTTAGAATGATGTGTGTTATATGTACCACATTTGAATTTCTTGGTTTTTCTTGGATCTTCTTGATTGACTAGATCTATGCATGAGGTTTGATTTGATGTGCAAATGCATGTTGCATCATCAAGTTATTACTTGATGTTATAGACCTAGATAGAAAAGGGAATTCGTGTAAGGGAGTGACGAGTTCCGAAGATCAAGATGAAAACTTGCACAAAGAAGGAAGTTAAATATAAGGTGTATGAACACTAATTTGAAGGATATATCAATTCCAACTCATTATGAGCTGGCAATAAGAAGGGGTTATTAGTGCAGAAAAGGTGTGGAGCAACATGAAGGAATGAACTTGAGTTCACTTAAAGTAGGTGATATTGCTCAAAAGCTAATGAAGTAGTTGTACCAAGTTCATGGATATAACTTGAAAATGGTGCAAAGGAGAAGTCTTGTAAGAAAACTGGTATTCAAACTCTAACAACCGAGGGAGAATGTCAGTGGTAAAATGAAAAACCATAGGGTAATTCATACACCTAGGAGGATCAGCTGGTATCCGTAGTTGGTATCCTAGCGGTTTAGCTAATTAGGTCATCTTTGTATAATTTAAAAAGTATAAAACTTGGCCTAAGTTAGGAGAGACATAAAGAACAATAAAATTTAAGCAAACGGCTTTCAAGACATTTTGTGAAATTGGGCTTATCAGTGAGAAATAATGTCCAGAAGGTTAAAAGTAAGACAAGTAACGTTGGAAGATTCATTTTGGAGATCCACAATTGTGTGGGTGTACCGCAAAATCTTTTGTGAGACCTTATATAGGTAAGGTATAAGCTAGATAGAGACCACTATCCTTACTATTGAGTTAATGGGTATTATACATGAAGCTTAGAAACCATTAGGAAACCCCAAGGGGAGAGTAAACAATAAACACTGAAGTGTTGTTGTCTAACTTCCTCACTAATGGTTGTAGAAGAAGTACAGAGTTATGATGAGGTTAAGCCTTATTTTCATAAGGCTATAAGAAGCCATCATTATAAAGCATCCCCGAGAATATGTCCGGATGAAAGATCGAAGTAGATTTAATAGATTAAACCTAGGGGACTAGTTCTAAAGGAAACAACTCATAAGTTGTCCATTAGAGTAAAGAGAGTATTCAAAAATAGACCAGTGTATTGTAGTAGGAAAACTGGATTGGAATGGACGAAATGTGTCCACAACCAATTCTAAGTAGGAGTGTAAGGTCATAATTCAAGAGATTATAGTAAAAGAAACCATAGGATAGATTAGAACCGATAGTGGATATTGTCAAGTATGAAGAGAATTCAAGGAAAAAGATGTGGATACGGGATACCACAATTATCCCCAATTATGATCACAATGGAATTTGAGAAATGGCATGATGCACAAGTCAATACTTCATTTCGAAACGTAAGAGAGTATGAACTTCGGGGACGAAGTTTATTTTAAGGGGGAGAGTCTGTAACATCCTGATACGTCCAAAGCATATCTACTTTCCCGAACACTTTTGCTATTGTTTTTCCTCTAAACTTGTGTGATTTGGATACAACTAACATGGACTGACGCTGTTTTCAGCATAATTACCTTGGTGTCTAGTTTTTGTGCAGAAAATCAACTATTAGGAAAAATCCCGGAAAATATGCCAAAAATCCTATTTCACCAGAAGACTCACGGAGCCAGAAGACGAGACGGAGTAGGGCCACGAGGGGCCCACACCACCTGGTCGCGCGGGTCAGGCCAGGCTGCGCCTAGGGGTGGTGTGGCTTCCTTGGCTGCCCCCTCGGCCTCCCTCTTCACCTATAAGTTGCCTCTTAACCTAAAAACCAAGGGGGTTTCGATGTTTTCCAGAAAGAATTCTACTGCGCCGTCACCACCAGATTCCGCGATTCGGAACCAGAAACTCCGTTCTGGCATCCTGCCGGGATGGGGAATTGGAGGAGATCATCGCCATCATCATCACCATCGACCATCCATGTTTCCCCCATCTATGAGTGAGTAATCCCCCGTTGTAGGCTATGGGGATGGTAGGGATTGGATGAGATCGTTCATGTAATGGCATCGGATTGTTAGGGCATGGTGCCTAGTATCTACTATTAGTGCTTTTTGACTTTGTTGCAACTTGTTATGCTTAATGCTTGTCACTGATGGCCCAAAATATATCGAGCTCGTTGGGGAACCCCAAGAGGAAGGTATGATGAGCACATCAGCAAGTTTTCCCTTAGTATGAAACCAAGGTTTCATCGAACCAGTAGGAGCAAGGAAACACCCCAAAGGTGTAGCTAGCTAAACGTTGGCAGGGCGCCCTACCGGTGCCAGCAGCAACATGGAGACCTGCACAACAAAACCACAGAACTTTGCCTGCAACGTGCGATGAGGTTGTCAATCTCGCCAGTTTTGCTGAAAACAAAGGATTAAATGTATCGAATGGAAGGAAGTAAAAGTTTGCCGAAAGTAAACACAAAGCAGTAAAAAGTTTGTAGATTGAATGTAAAAGAAAGGACCGGGGTCCAAAGTTCACTAGAGGTGGCTCTCCTTAAGATAGATAACATGCTGGGTGAACAAATTACAGCGAGGCAATTGACAAACATCGAGAAAGCAATACATGCATATACTAATCATCTTGACTCCTTTGGAACTTGATTGGGCATTATAACATTATACATAGACCGCCATCCAACTGCATCTATGACTAATAATCCACCTTCAGGTTATCATCGAACCCCCTCCAGTATTAAGTTGCAAGCAACAGATTATTGCTTTACGAATTGCGTGTAAAGTAAACAATACGATTGTTCTATGAACAAAGGATTGTTGTTTTCTCCCTAGTAGCAACAACACATCTAGTACCTTAGAGATTTCTGTCACTTCCCCAGATTACCAGAGGCATGAACCCACTATCGAGCATAAATACTAACTCTTGGAGTTGCTAGCATCTACTTGGCCAAGGTAGCTACTAACAACGGAAATCATGCAAGATCACAAATAACAAAGACATGATAGAATCAATAATGAATCTGAAATAGCATCTAAATATCCATCGGATCCCCACAAACACAACATGCATAATTACAAATAGATGATCTTGATCATGAACGGAGCTCACAAGATCTAGACATGAAAGCACAAAGGAGGAGAACCAGCCATCTAGATACTACATGGACCCGTAGTCCAGAGATGAACTACTCAGGCATCACACCGGAGGCTTGCATGATGATGAAGAAGGCCTCCAGGGTGAATTCCTCTCTCTGGCAGGGTGCCGGGAAGAGTTTCAGATCCCTCCCGATCTAGGGATGGAGACGACGACGGCTACAGACTCTTTCGTGGATTTTTTGATTGGGTACTTAGGGTTTTCGTCTCGAGGGCAATATATAGGCGGAAGGAGAGGCCGAGGGGGTGCTGGGGTCGGCCAGACCACCCCTGGCACGGGCCAGGCCTGGCAGCACGGCCAGGTGGTGTGGCCGGTCCCCAGCCCTTCTCCGTCTCGTATTCTGGCTTCAGATGTCTTCCGGAAAAATAGGGACTTTGGCTTTTGTCCCGTCCAATTCCGAGAATATTCATTTTCTGACTTTCCTGGAACCAAAAACAGCAGAAAATAGGCAGCTGGCACGGTGGCTCTTGTTAATAGGTTATTCCAAGAAATCATATGAAAAGTACTCCAAAGTGTGGACAAAACACAAGAAAGTAGATAAAACCAAGCATGGAACATAAAAAATTATAGATACATTTGCAATGTATCAACATCCCCAAGCTTAACTCCTGCTCGTCCTTGAGTAGGTAAGTGATAAAAAGAAAGAATAATTTTTGAGGTGACATGCACCATCATAAACTTGATCAAAGTATTTGTAAAACATTCAAGGCTGGGATCATAGTACTTCAATCATAACATGAAAGACAAAGTTCTAGCAATACGACAAAGAAACTATGATGCAACATGAAAAGGCACAAACAAAAGATTCATGAATAACGATGCTTTGCAAGACGTTTGTTTGTTTCACATAAAGAAAACATATCATAATAGTATTCAGCTTGTCCCTCATAGAGTAGCAAATATAAATGCATAGGACACCTTCAAAGTTCATAAGAGTGACTAGATACAAATAGTTTAGAACAAGCAATATCAAGTTATGCATCAATCAACTAGTCTTGGGACAATGCACATAGAACTAAGAATGGCTACTATGCTCTCAAAGTAGGTGCATAAAGGTAGAAGGTGGAGACTCAATATAATGGTGGAAGAAAGGCTTTCAAGAAAGGAAGCAGGGATTCAAGTCTCATAAAGAGCTTCCAAAAATTATGGTACTTATAGCTTTCAGCTCTCATTGCCCCTATCATAAGCATCTTGAAGTGATTAAGGTTAAAGTGAACAAACTATGGTGTACATGCTTGACGAAGTATAAGTTACAAATCTCATGTCCCTTGAATACGAGGGTCGCTCCTCATGCTACTCAAGTTTAGTCACCGGTAAGTTCTTGTCATTGTAAGTACATGTGTATCATAGAGAACCGCCAACGGGGTACCCCTTGCCCGATGATACGAAAGAATCCCCATATCAAAATGACAAGGCAAGCAGACAACGAGAATCTCAGCAGTCTTCTTATTTACCATGGGAATATGGTGCTTTTTTCTCTCTTTCCTCTTTTCATAGTCTCTTTTTTATCCTTTTCTCTTTTTTTCTCAATATAGGACTCTTTTTTATAAGAAGAATGATTCATAGACAGCTCATTATGGTTACGCTGCAGGTTTCCACCATGTCAGCATGGATTAGACCAGCGGCCCAGGCGTTTCTCTAACACATATACATAACTCCATGGACTTACAAGCTCCCCTTTGATTTCACACCGAAGACATCCACAGACAAAAGAGCATGATATCAACTAGGTCAAAGTACCAAGTGCAATGTTGAAAGCGTTCCCCATGACAGCATGGTTCTGCTAATTCCCAACAAATAAGTGCAAGCATATACAACATAGACGACACAATGGTTCAAGTTTATTAAGGGCAAGAAAAGTAAAGTGTGCCATCAAGTTCGTGAGAGCTTTAATCACTAGTTTTCTCATAACAAGTTTAATTTGGAAGGTAAACAAAAGAATGAATATACTTGGAATAGCATAATCTAATAGGTAGGTATGGTGGACTCTTTGGAATAACTTGGTTTAGGGAGTTGGATGCATGAGTGGAACTCATACTTGGCTGTGGAGGCTAGCAAAAGACTGGGAGCGACAAACTAAGAGAGAAATAATGGACATAATCATGCAGAGCGACAAAACATCATTGATCAAAGCATAAAGTGATACTACAAGTTGAAAACTAAAGGTTCATAAAGGCTATGGTGACTTAAGATAGTCATAACATGGTGTGAGAATGTGCCAAGTCAACCCAAATAAAGCATCAAAGGAGAATACCACTATACTATGCTTTAATATGCTAAAACAACGCATGATTCATCCAAGGCACATTAAGAAATCTCAATTGTTTATAACAAGTCATGCTACAACAAAGAATACTAAGCATAAAGCCAAAACAATATCAAGCATGGCATGTCAAAGCATAGGCCACAGTAAAAAACAAGCTCTTTTTACCACTCAAGCATGGACTTTCCTACTCTTTTCCAAACCAAACCAAACTATTTGAAAACCAATGTATGAAAGAGGGGGTCCAACCAATTTATTAAGCAAACTAAGAAAACCAAACAAACAAAAACAAAAAAGAAGACGCTCCAAGAACAACACAACCGTGCATGAAACAATAAAAATGAAGCGTTTGGAAGAAACCTGGGATTTTTATTGATTAAGAGGGGGATGCCTTGGGCATCCCCAAGCTTTGACGCTTGTATTTTTTGGATATTTCTTGGGGTGACACACGTGGCATCCCCAAGCTTGAGCTTTAGTCCATCCTTCATCTCATTACTCATTCCTTGCATACACCTGAAATTTTTCCTTCATACAAAACTTCACACAATCTTTATTAGCAACATTAGTGCACTCAAGATAATAAGTCTTAAAGTTTAGTTCTAACACCAAATAAACTTCCATTAAAACACTAGCTACTGTAGCACTTCCCTCAAAAAGCTCAATTTCCTAAAATAACTCAAAAAAGGAACCAACAAGAAGCAAATGCAGAAAATGGCAGAAATCTGTCAAAATAGACCAGCAGGTAAAGACGAATTTTTTCTAAGACCTTCTTTTGCTCAAATCAAAAAGTGTTGAACTAACGAAAGTTAGATAACAACCTGGGTCAGAAGCAAAAAAATTCACGCCTCAAAAGGACGTTCAGAGATTTTACACGAATTTTTATGGTGAAGCACATAAATCTGTTTCGGGACAACAACTTTCCCAATTATTACTTCTCTCTCATTAGAGGTTACTCTTGGCACAAAAAGCAAATAAAAAGGATAAGGAGCGGTTATTACTGAGGTAATAACTTCCAAGACTCATCTAAAACTTTTGGGTTATCTCCCAATAAGTATTTTTTTTAACGCCTTTAAGTTAGGCATAAGAAGCAAGACGAAAAATCAAGTGTTCTCAAATGAAGAAGCATTAAGACCAAATTTTGTTTTCATAGGAGAGGCAAAAGAAATATTCCCTCTCTTATTAGGGAAGTGTTCTATATCTTTCTTGAGTGGGAGTTTGATATTTAATGGTGCCTTTTTTCATATCAATAATGGCACCAACTATTCTAAGAAAAGGTCTTCCCAAAATAATAGGACAAGAAGCATTGTATTCAACATCCAAAACATAGAAATCAACGGGGACATAGGCATTGTTAACCATAATAAGAACATCATTAAGACTCCCCATGAGTTTCTTTTTAGCATTATCATCAAGTGGGACATTCAAATAACAATCTTCAAGTGGTGGAAAATCAAGCATATCATAAATCCTTCTAGGCATAATAGAAACACTACTATCAAGATCACATAAAGATTTGAAATCAAAATCATTCACTTTCATATTAATGATGGGTTCCCAACCATCTTCTTGTTTTATAGAAATAGAAGCTTTATGTTTCATATTTTCTTCTTTAATCTTTATGAGAGCATCGGTAATGTGTTTTGTAAAGGCCATGTTCATAGCACTAGCATTAGGACTTTTAGCAAGATTTTGTAGGAACGTAATAACTTCAGAGATATTGCAACCATCAAGATCAAAATCATAATTATCATCTAAAGTAGTAGAGCTATTACTAGCCTCAACACTAGTGGTGGTGATAGTAGAAACACTAATGTTTCTAGCAATTTCATCTTCTCTTTTCCACTTAGCATGTAATTCAGCTAATAGTCTAACATTTTCATTAATTCTTACTTGTATAGCATTAGTAGCTGCAAAGGGATTATCATTAGTTTCAGGTTTAGCAGCCATTTTATTCAAAGAAGATTCAGCTTCAGCCAAAGATGCTATATTTCTTTCAGCATTAGAGAGTTTCTCCTCAATAGTTTTATTGAAAGCAGTTTGTTTACTAATAAAGTCTTTAAGCATAACTTCATGTTCAGAGGGAGCACTCCTATTATTGTTGTAGGAATTTCCATAAGCATTACCATTGTTGGGAGGATATGGCTTATAATTGTTGTTACCAAAATTATTCCTGTAGGCATTGTTGCTAAAATTGTTATTTCTTATAAAGTTCACATCAACTTGCTCTTCTTGAGCAACCAAAGAAGCTAAAGGAACATTATTTGGATCAATATGGGCTCTCCCATTCACAAGCATAGACATAATAACATCAATCTTATCACTCAAGGAGGAGGTTTCCTCAATAGAATTTACCTTCTTACCTTGTGGAGCTCTCTCAGTATGCCATTCAGAATAGTTAACCATCATATTGTCCAGAAGTTTTGTTGCAGCACCCAAAGTGATGGTCATTAAGGTACCTCCAGCAGCAGAATCCAATAGGTTCCTTGAAGAGTAGTTCAATCCTGCATAAAAAGTTTGGATAATCATCCAAGCAGTCAGTCCATGAGTGGGACAATTCTTTACCAAAGATTTCATTCTTTCCCACGCTTGAGCAACATGTTCATTATCAGATTGTTTAAACTTCATTATTTCACTTCTCATAGATATAATCTTAGCAGGTGGATAGTATTTTCCAATGAAAGCATCTTTGCATTTAGTCCAAGAATCAATACTATTCCTAGTTAAGGAATTCAACCATTCTTTAGCTTTTCCTCTCAAAGAGAAAGGAAACAATTTTAGCTTAATAATATCACCATCTATATCCCTATGCTTTTGCATCTCACAAAGTTCAACAAAGTTATTTAGATGGGAAGCAACATCTTCATTACTAATTCCAGAAAATTTTTCTCTCATAACAAGATTGAGTAAAGCAGGTTTTATCTCAAAGAAAGTAGCTTCAGGCACAGGTGGAGCAATAAGCGTGCTCATAAAATCATTGTTGTTGGTGCTAGTGAAGTCACACAACTTAGTGTTTTCAAGAGTAGTCATTTTTTGTGTTTTTGAAAAAGAAAGCAAACTAGTAAAACTATTTTTTTGTGTGTCTTTGATAAAGAAACAAGCAAACAAAGCAAAAAGAAACTAAGCAAAAACAAAACAACAAAGTAAAGAGATTGGTTATGAGGGACTCCCCTTGTGAAGATGTCCTTGACTCCCCGGCAACGGCGCCAGAAAAATAGCTTGATGGCCCAAAATATATCGAGCTCGTTGGGGAACCCCAAGAGGAAGGTATGATGAGCACAACAGCAAGTTTTACCTCAGTATGAAACCAAGGTTTAATCGAACCAGTAGGAGCAAGGAAACAGCCCAAAGGTGTAGCTAGCTGAACGTTGGCAGGGCGCACTACCGGTGCCAGCAGCAACGTGGAGACCTGCACAACACAACCATAGAACTTTTCCCCCCAACTTGCGATGAGGTTGTCAATCTCACCGGTTTTGCTGAAAACAAAGGATTAAACGTAACGAATGGAAATAAGTAATAGTTTGCAGAAAATAAACACAAAGCAGTAAACAGTTTATAGATTGAATGTAAAAGAAAGGACCGGGGTCCATAGTTCACTAGAGGTGGCTCTCCTTAAGATAGATAACGTGCTGGGTGAACAAATTACAGCGGGGCAATTGACAAACATCGAGAAAGCAATACATGCATATACTAATCATCTTGACTCCTTTGGAACTTGATTGGGCATTACAACATTATACATAGACCGCCATCCAACTGCATCTATGACTAATATTCCACCTTCAGGTTATCATCGAACCCCCTCCAGTATTAAGTTGCAAGCAACAGATTATTTCTTTACGAATTGCGTGTAAAGTAAACAATACGATTGTTTTATGAACAAAGGATTGTTGTTTTCTCCCTAGTAGCAACATCACATCTAGTACCTTAGAGATTTCTGTCACTTCCCCAGATTCCCAGAGGCATGAACCCTCTATCGAGCATAAATACTAACTCTTGGAGTTGCTAGCATCTACTTGGCCAAGATAGCTACTAACAACGGAAAGCATGCAAGATCACAAATAACAAATACATGATAGAATCAATAATCAATCTGAAATAGCATCTCAATATCCATCAGATCCCCGCAAACACAACATGCAAAATTACAAATAGATGATCTTGATCATGAACGGATCTCACAAGATCTAGACATGAAAGCACAAAGGAGGATAACCAGCCATCTAGCTACTACATGGACCCGTAGTCCAGAGATGAACTACTCACGCATCACACTGGAGGCTTGCATGATGATGAAGAAGGCCTCCAGGGTGAATTCCCCTCTCCGGCAGGGTGCCGGGAAGAGCTTCAGATCCCTCCCGATCTAGGGATGGAGACGACGGCGGCTACAGACTCTTTCGTGGATTTTTTTGATCGGGTACTTAGGGTTTTCATCCCGAGGGTAATATATAGGCGGAAGGAGAGCCCGAGGGGGTGCTGGGGTCGGCCAGACCACCCCCTGGCGCAGGCCAGGCCTGGCCACGTGGCCAGGTGGTGTGGCCGGCCCCCAGCCCTTCTCCGTCTCGTATTCTGGCTTCAGATGTCTTCCGGAAAAATAGGCACTTTGGGTTTTATCCCGTCTAATTCCGAGAATATTCATTTTCTGACTTTCCTAGAACCAAAAACAGCAGAAAACAGGCAGCTGGCACTGTGTCTCTTGTTAATAGGTTAGTCCAAGAAATCATATGAAAAGTGATCCAAAGTGTGGACAAAACACAAGAAAGTAGATAAAACCAAGCATGGAACATAAAAAATTATAGATACATTTGCAATGTATCAGTCACTAGGGCCCGAGTGCCATGATTTCAGCTAAACATGTTATTGATTCATATGATAGTATTGTTTATGGTCTTAACTGCAAGTTGTTTACACATGTTGTTGTCCGGAACCAAAGGCCCCGAAGTGACAACAATCGGGATAACCGGAGGGAATGGCTTTGATGTGAGGATAACATGTGTTCACGGAGTGTTAATGCTTTGCTCCGGTGCTCTATTAAAAGGAGCACCTTAATTTCCAGTAGTTCCCTTGAGGCCCCGCTGCAAACGGGCTGGCAGGACAAAATATGTTGTGCAAGTTCTCATTGCGAGCACGTATGACTATATATGGAACACATGCCTATGATTATCTAGTACTTGGATGCTTTATCTTATTTATTTGCAAATGCCCTATGAATTGTATTGTCCATGCAACGCCCGTCCATCCATTCCTATGCCTACCGCGCTTTAATCCTACTGTTTACTACAATTGTTACTATTATCTTTACTTTTACTGCTGCTGTTACTTTACTATTGCTACTACAAAACTGTTGCTACTGATAAACTGTTGTGAGCAAGATTGTTTCTAGGTGCAGCTGAATTGACAACTCAATTGTTAAGGCCTATAAATATTCTTTGGCTCCCCTTGTGTCGAATCAATAAATTGGGTTTCACTTCCCTCGAAAATACTGCGATACACCCCCTATACTTGTGGGTCATCAAGACTATTTTCTGGCACCGTTGCTGGGGAGCATAGCTCTATTTATCAAGTTCACTTGGAATCACTATTGTTCGCTGCCATCCATCCATCATGGGTAAGTCTCGTGATGGCAAGGTTCCTATTTTACCATCCACTATAAGAAGAGGTACGGTTCTAAACACCTCTATTGCTCTTGATTCACCATCTGTTATGAGTAAGCTCCTTACACCACCACATACACATGCTACACACACTGCTCTACTGCTGAATCTGAAACTTCTAATACTTATGATGCTGCTTCTATTGTGCTTGATAAGAGTGGTTCATTAGGTCCTTTCCTAGATGCTACGATCGCTAGAACTATAACTGGAAATACTGAAACTCCTAATGAAGACACTACTACACCTGTCAGTTCACCTGAGTCTAAAGAGAGCTATGATATTGAAGACAGTTATATTGAGATGACCGATGAATTTATTAAAGAATGTCAAAACACCCATGATAGGAGTTCTATTAAGAGTCTCCTTGAGAGGCGTACTATAAAACCCAAATTGTCTCCTAATGCTAAGTTTGCTGCATCTCCCATAAACATTAAAGATTAGAACTATGATTTCTCTCTTGATCTATCTTACATAGCTATTGTTGAGAAAGAACCTTTTTGTGGGAATAAGAATGAAAGTGCGGTAGCACATATGACTAAGCTTTCTACCATGAGTGGCCTGTTTTCTGATGATATTAAGATGGACACCTACTTTGTTGCTAAAATTTTCCCTTTTTCACTGAAACGAGAAGCTAAAACTTGGTTTAATAATTTACCTCATGGATCTATTGATAGCCCTGATTGCTTGATTAGTACTTTCCTGCAGAAATATTTTCCTCCTAGTGCTAGACATGCTATCTTGCAGGAACTTTTTGATTTTAAACATGGAGAAAAGGAGATATTGCCTATATCATGGGCAAGGTTTTGTGCTTTGATTCATGCACAAGCTAGATGTCCATTACCTAAGAATGAGCTTCTTCATATATTTTATAATGGACTAACTGAAGAATCTAGGACATACCTGGATAGTTGTGCTAATTGTGTTTTCAGGAATAGGACTCCCAAGGAAGCTGAGGAATTAATGGCTAAAATAAGCAAGAAGTATGAAGACTGGACTCCTCCTGAACCAGCTATACCTGAAATAATTATACCTGAACCAGCTATACCCGCGCCTATACCATCATCTAATTGAACTAAATGATGAAGTGATGAAGGAAGCTAAGAAATGTCTTAAGGAGAAGGGAATTAAAGCGACTGATGTGAAGAATTTACCTCCTATAGAAGAATTATGTAAGCCAATCCCCCACTCATCCACTATTGAGGTACACTCACTCCAACATTTTGATGAAGGTGATATCCCTTACTCTAAACCTCCTGATCAATGCTTAGAAGAATTCGATATCTTTATTGTTAAGCAAGATAATTTTAATGAAAGGGTGCAAAATCATCTAATGGAAAACACTAGAGCTATTGTTGAGTTGAAAGATTTGTGGAAAGAACCTCTAATGATGTTAAAATGATTGTTAAACACTTTCAAATGGTTCAAACTCAAATAGATCAACACATTAAAGTGCACAAAGACTTGCTAGTTAATGCTGCTAAAGAAAAACATGCTTATGAAATTAGAACTAGAAGTAGTGCTGCTACCCAGGATCCTCTATATCCTGAGGGGCATCCCAAAAGAATTGAGCAGGATTCTCAACAAGCTGAAAATAGTGGCTCTACTCGTAAGAAAAGGAAAAAGAAACATAAAACTGTTGTAGAACCCTCTGAACCTGCTATAGATCCTAATAGTATATCTGTCTCAGATGCTGAAACTGAAAGTGGTAATGAAGAAAATGAAGTTCCTAATGAAGAAAAAGTTGAAGAAGAACCTAAAAAGCACACTAAGAATACTAAATACACTGAAGAAGATTTTATTGCTAAGAAACATGGTAGTGAAAGAGAGCCTTGGGTCTAAAAACCTATGCCTTTCCCTGATAAGAAACACAAGTCAAAGGAAGATGAACACTATAATAAGTTTTGTGAATGGATGAAACCTTTATTCTTGCAAATTCCTTTGACTGATGCTATTAAATTGCCTCCTTATTCAAAGTATATGAAGGATATTGTCTCGAATAAAAGGAAGATCCCTAATGAAGAAATCTCTACTTTGCTTGATAATTATTCCTTTAATGGTAAGGTTCCAAAGAAACTTGGAGATCCAGGGATTCCAACCATTCCTTGCTCTATTAAAAATAGTTATGTTAGGACTGCTCTGTGTGATTTGGGAGCAGGAGTTAGTGTTATGCCTTTTTCTCTCTATAAGAGACTTCAACTTGAAAAACTAATTCCAATTGATATATCTTTGCAAATGGCTGATAAATCTACTACTATTCCTGTTGGTATATGTGAGGATGTACCTGTTCAAGTGGCTCATAATTGCTTGATATTAACCGATTTTGTTGTGCTTAAAATGCCTGAAGATGATACTATGTCTATTATTCTTGGGAGACCTTTTTTAATACTGCAGGAGCTGTTATTAATTGTAATCAAGGAAAGGTGAATTTTAATGTTAACGACAAGGAGCATACTGTCTATTTCCCCAAGAAGATTGATAGAACATACGGTTTGAATTCAATTGAATATGTTGAGGGCATTCAAGATGGAGAAATATATTGTCCCATACCAAGAGAAAAATATGAAACTATTATGATTGGGACCATTGCTATCAAAGTTGAGGTAACATAATCTTTAGTGGAACACAAAGTTTTGTTTCATATAAAATTGTTTTGGTAACAAGACCTGATCAACCTTTGTTAACAAAAGGATTTCAATGAACAAAACAATGTTTTCACCATGATTATCTCTGCTTACTTTTACTTTTATCCATTTTAGTTTTTGCTTTCTCTTAGTTTACTTCTCTGTTGTTAGTTGCTTGCATATTAGAGTGTCTTAGAACTTCTGAAGTTTTAGTTTTGTTTTGTCATTGCATCATTCCAGAAACCTTTTTATGTCAGAAAATCATTCATCTTTACCTGAAAATTGCTCAAAAATAAAGTGGCTCGAAAAATTCTAGAAAATTCATATTAAATTTTTACGTGAAAAAATGGGCAGAGAAGTGCCTGGAGAGTACCAGGGGGGCCACCAGGCAGGCACACCACCTGGTGGCGCGACCAGCCCAGGGGCGTGCCTGGCCATGGTGTGGGCCACCCCTAGCCCTCCACTCACTCTCTCACTTCCCATTTTCTTCTCTCTCCCGAGAAAACTCCATTTCTTTGCTCAAAATCGCGTTCTTGATGTTCTTGCCCATGATTTTTTGATCTCCTTGCTCAGCCCACCTTTGCTGCTGAAATTTGGAGCATTTGTTCTCCGGTATGTGACTCCTCCGCTTGTCCAAGTAGATTTGTGTTTAATGGTTTATATCTTGAGTATTTTGCTACTGTAGGTGACAGGTTATGAGATCTTGTAAGCTTGTTCAATTGTTAGAGATATTGTTTTGATGCATGTTTAGGCCTCTTACAAGTTCCCATGAGTAGTGCTCTTCATTATATTTTCACTTTGCAATCACTTGTGTAATGGATGTTTAAAATTTCAGAATAGAAGATGAATGAGTATCAACTCAACCAACATGAACTGAGGATGCCTAAGGTTATAAAGGTTCACCGAGAGGAGGAAGTTTTTCCTTCCATCTATCCATGCTCCGAATTCATGAGGGCTGCAGGAATTTTCTAGGACTTCCATACTTTAGTTGCTAATGCAAGATTGGAGCACTTTTTGGAAGATAAACCTTGTCAATTTGTGAAACTAACTATGTCTGTAGTGCAGGACTTTCGATTTAGTTACTCTTTGCCTAACCCCATGGTCCACTACAAAATTTACAATATAGCTGTCGACCTTCCTCTTGTTGACTTTTGTACAACTATTAAGGTACCTCAGTGGGGATCATGTGGAAGGATTAAAGAGCGACCTGCACCACTCATGGACTTGTATGCGGAGATTTTCCAAGGGAGAAGCTTCTCAAAGGAGAGTGGGAAAATCCGTAACATTCACCTCCCATCTATTTGCTACTTTGCTTACTTTATTGCCAAGTGTGTTCTCGCTAGGAAAACTGCTAATAAGTTATCCTCATATGATCTAGCATTTATCTCAGCTGCTTTAAAATGAGATAGGACTTATAACATGGGTGCCTTGATAGCTTTCCATCTTGCTGCTAACCGCGAGAAAGGTGGAATTTGTGGAGGCCTCATCGCCTCTCATTTATTAGCTTTGCATGGTTTAGTGCCTCATCATCTAGACCTATAGTTTCCCATAGAGAGGCTTGACCTTAATTCCATGATACAACATAAATTTGTTTCTTCTTGGGCTAATTTGAGTGATTTGTCTTATGAAATAACCTTTCTCAAGGCTGGTTGGAGAAGGAGTAAGTCCGAGCGATTTGTTCTTTTGCCTGCACCTATTTTGTTTAACCTTGATACCAGGGTAGGATGGTCACTCACTTAGGAGGAGCTTGATACATACTTGGGAGAGCTCTCCCAACAGGAGCAGGATACAAGGGAGGTTACAGATGATTCGGTCCAGCCCTCATATGAGGGGGAGTCTACATATCAGTAGCCTACCTATGATTGGGGAGCTTCTTCTTCTTCCTAAGGGCCCAACCACGATCATTCTTACAATGACCCGCCTGCTTGGAACCCTTACTCGCATTTGGATTGATACCCACTTAGGCCAAAAGCCTAATCTTGGGGGGAGGTACACCGACATCACACTCATCTCCATATCATGTTTCGTCGGTACTTTGTATATTAATGTTTTGTTCTCTTTTTAGTTTTCGTTCTCTCTTTGCTTTTGCTTTCTAAAACACAAAAAGACCAAAAATATTTCCGTTGTTTCTCTTTGTTTGCTTCTTCTTCTTTTGCCTTGGTTTTCCTTTTCCTTTTTGCTTTGTTTGAACTATTCAAAAAACCCCAAAAGATTTTGCTTTGCTTGTTTTTCCTTTTTGTTCTTGTCCTTGAAAATTAAAAACACAAAAAATATTTGTTGTTCTTCTTTGGTTTTGTGAAGTTTGTTGCAGGGTTCAGCAGTCCTCAGCGGAATTTGGTTTCATGTTATTATTCAAGCCACACAGGTGAAGGGCAATAATGAGGATTAATGACAACTTGAGGTGTGGTAAGAGGCTGGTAACGAACTCTATTTGTTTTCATTTTTGTACATATACTCATCATTGTGGGCATGCTTAGTCTGTTCATGTAGGGCGTATGTTATTTATGGATGCTTAGTAGTTCTTGCTTTCTTATGATTAGCTCCAGCTCGCAAATAATTTGTAGCACGTCATATGAATGTTCGCTTGCATTGCTCTATTCATAACTTGGTATGACACTGTGGTATCCTCCTATGAATGTTTCACTTGAATTGACTTGGCACATGCTCATGCATGCATATGACTGAAACAAAAATCAGTTAAGCCTCGATGAACTATTTTGCCTCAGGGGTCTTGAATCACTTTCATGCCATGATTAGTCCTGTTTTGTTGCAAGCGTGATTATGACAGCTATTGCTCCCTCGTTTGTCGCTCCCTTACTATTGCAAGCCTTCACCTGCACTGAGTATAAGCTTTACTCGTGTTTCCAACTCCCTAAAACCAAATATTGCCAAAAGTGTCCACCATACCTACCTATTAGCATCATTTGCTATTCTGTGCATGCTTAGTATGCCTTGTTTTCTTCTGAATAAAATGTTTGCTTGTTATGAGAAAGTTAGTTAGTAAAGCTCTCACGAACTTGATGGCACACTTTACTTTCTTGCACTTAATAATCTTGAACCATTGCATCCATCTTTGTTGCGTATATGCTTGCGCTTTATAAGTTGAAGTTAGCAGAACCATGTATCATGGGGAACGCTTTCAACATTGCACGGGTACTTTGTACCTTGTTGATATCATGATTCTTTTGCTTATGGATCCCAGCGGTGTGAAATAAAAGGGGAACTTGTAAGATCATGGAGTTTGTATATGTGTTAGAGAAACGCCTGGGCCGCTAGACTAAGCCATGCCTAATCATGGTGGAAACTTGCAGCATAACCATAATGAGCATTCTATGAAGCACCCTCAATAAAAACCTATGCAAATAGCAAATAAAAAGATAGCTGGGATGCTCATTGTTTGCTTGCCTTGTCATTTTGATTATGGGATAGCTCCTGTATCATGTGCAAGGGGTACCCCGTTGGTGGTTCTCTCTGATACATATGTACTTACAATGACAAGATCTTACTTGTGACTGAAGTTGAGTAGCATGAGGTTTGGTACTCGTAAGTAAGGGGCATGAGATTTTAACTTATAACTTGTCAAGCATATCCTCCTAGTTGTGTCACTTTAACCTTAACCATTTAAAGATGCTTATGATAGGGGCAATGAGAGCTCAAAGCTAATGAGTACCATACTTTCAGCATTTGGAAGCCTTTCAAACTTTTCAAAACCTTTTCATTTCCTTGTTGAGTCACCACCTATTCTATGAGCACTTTCTTGAGAGCATAGTTGTCATTCTTAGTGTAATGTGCTTGTCTCAAAACTTGATTAATTGTGTTATGACTTTGATGCTTGTATCTTTGATATCTTTACTTCTAGTCTTCACTTGAACTTCAGAGGTGCCTTGGGATTTATGTTTGCTCTACAATCAAAGGCAAGCGTACCACTCTATCATACCTTTTTATGAGCATTACAATGTTGCTTATGTTTTTGTTTCATGCTACTTATTATTTTTGAGTTGGAATCTCTTCATAGCTTGCAATAACTATTAAGTAAACTTAATTGCATACTCCTTATTATGAATTGGCTGAGTAGTTGATCACATGCTGAGAATATATACATCTTATGAAGAAAATGTGTTCGTGAAAGTTTCTTTTATCGCACTCAGTTTTCAACTTAATTGCTTGAGGATAAGCAATGGGCTAAGCTTGGGGGGAGTTGATACGTCCAAAACGTATCTACTTTCCCGAACACTTTTGCTATTTTTTTCCTCTAAACTTGTGTGATTTGGATACAACTAACACGGACTGATGCTGTTTTCATCTTAATTACCTTGGTGTCTAGTTTTTGTGCAGAAAATCAACTATCAGGAAAAATCCCGGAAAATATGCCAAAAATCCTATTTCACCAGAAGACTCACGGAGCCAGAAGACGAGACGGAGTAGGGCCACGAGGGGCCCACACCACCTGGCCGCGCGGGTCAGGCCAGGCCACGCCTGGGGGTGGTGTGGCCGCCGCGGCTGCCCCCTCGGCCTCCCTCTTCGCCTATAAGTTGCCTCTTGACCTAAAAACCAAGGGGGTTTCGACGTTTTTCCAGAAAGAGTTCTGCTGCACCGTCACCACCAGATTCCACGATTCGGAACCAGAAACTCCATTTTGGCATCCTGCCGGGACGGGGAATTGGAGGAGATCATCGCCATCGCTTCTCCATCGACCATCCATGTTTCCCCCATCTATGAGTGAGTAATCCCCCGCTGTAGGATATGGGGATGGTAGGGATTGGATTAGATCGTTCATGTAATGGCATCAGATTGTTAGGGCATGGTGCCTAGTATCTACTATTAGTGCTTTTTTGACTTTGCTGCAACTTGTTATGCTTAATTCTTGTCACTAGGGCCCGAGTGCCATGATTTCAGATCTGAACATGTTATTGATTCATTATGATAGTATTGTTTATGGTCTTACCTGCAAGTTGTTTACACACGTTGTTGTCCGGACCAAAGGCCCCGAAGTGACAGCAATCGGGATAACCGGAGGGAATGCCTTTGATATGAGGATCACTTGTGTTCACGGAGTGTTAATGCTTTGCTCCGGTGCTCTATTAAAAGGAGCACCTTAATTGCCAGTAGTTCCCTTGAGGCCTCGCTGCAAACGGGCTGGCAGGACAAAAGATGTTGTGCAAGTTCTCATTGCGAGCACATATGACTATATATGGAACACATGCCTATGATTATCTAGTACTTGGATGCTTTATCTTATTTATCTGCAAATGCCCTATGTTCTGATTGCCATATGAATTGTCTTGTCCATGCAACACCTGTCCATCCATCCCTATGCCTACCGCGCTTTAATCCTACTGTTTACTGCAATTGTTACTACTGTCTTTACTTTTACTGCTGCTATTACTTTACTATTGCTACTACAAAACTGTTGCTACTGATAAACTGCTGTGAACAAGATTGTTTCCAGGTGTAGTTGAATTGACAACTCAGTTGTTAAGGCTTATAAATATTCTTTGGCTCCCCTTGTGTCGAATCAATAAATTGGGTTTCACTTCCCTCGAAAATACTACGATACACCCCTATACTTGTGGGTCATCACATCCCAGCATTAGAGCTTAGAAATAAGCTGAGATGAGGTATGTGCATTACATTCATGCATAGAAAGTCTGGGAAATTTTCGCGCGGAACTAAAGAAGTTGTAGGTTGATCGAGATCTCTCTTGTTCTCATGAAAGCATCCGAGCAAGTGCGATAGATTTTGGCATGACCTCTCTTGTATCTTTGGTGTTCGAGGGGAAGACAACTCAAATTTGATTATTCAATTGATACAATTGAATAAAAAAAGAGAATTTTAAATGAAATAATTACAATAATAATTTTTATTATTACAAATAAACATATAGTATTATTGTTGTTTTACAATAAAAGAATGGAAGTAAATTATAGGAAACAAATAGATATAAATGGAATTACATAAATGAAATAACTAAAAGAATTCTTTATTACTAGAAAATATATATTACATTGTCTTTTACAAATAAAAAAGCAAATTACAAAAGAATAAAGTAAAACCTAAAAATAAATTCATCTTCACTTTCTCCATTTCTAAATCCTTTCTTTATATTTCTGATCTTATACCTGCAAACAAACAGAAAGAAAAGTAAGATGTGAAGGGGTTAGTTTTGACTGCTCTCATAATTAAAGTGTAATGCACTGTTTGTATCATCATTGAGCTTAAAATTGAAGGGGCAAGTTTCACCAATGTGTAAATCCGTTCTTATCATCAAGAATGGCTTCATGCTTAGCATCATAAGTCAGGGGCAAGTTTCACCTTAGTCTAAAATAGTAAACAGATAAGAAGTAAAAAACCACCAGGAAATATCAAGTTTTTACTTGATCTGATCCACCCAGGAGAGGTATGCACACTAGTAGCTCAGTCAGCAGCATGCAAATGTTGTGCTGTCAACACAACAGCAACCCAGGAAGTAGACAATAAGGAATCACCTTATGTACACAAGAGGAGTGAACCAGACGTAACAGCAAAGCTACCATCCCATCTCCACACTCTAGAGCACATCTCTCATTTTATCATCAACACAAGAACACCACTATTCTTATTAGAACACCAACTGAATCCACCATATATTCAGTCTCTAGTTGCTCCCTAGAGCCATCCAAGAGCTAGAACAAGGGGAAAGTAAAGGTCAGGCAATAGCTTCAGGAAAAGAAGGCCAGGCCACGGCTGTATCAGGAGCACAAGAATATAGAGGGAGCATATCAGCAAAGAATAGGAGAGGTAGCTATGAAGGGGAGAGTAAGCTGTAGCTAATCAAGAAGCCAATGGTGTATTTACTACACCAGTTAGCCAATAAATCATGAATTCTTGTATTCCAATATATCTATATGAAAAGACCAACTCACCATCAGATCATCCATTGCATCAATAAATAGAGGTTTGTCTACTTTATACAATAGGTTGATGACCAATATCATCGGTAGTATCTGTTCTTATTATTTTGTTTAGAACATGAGGCTGGGAGAGAGAGAAAGATCTCTCAGACTGGGTAGTAGTGCTACTCCAGTATCATCCTGGAGCTAAGATAAAGCCAAGTGAAAGGATCTGTATTTCAGCCACTAGGCTAGCTTTAGTCTGTGCATCCTTAGCAGGGACAGGCAGCTTAGCAACAGACCATACCATTTAAAATATACTGTTGTGCACACTCCACATGGGAGGCACCACAACAACAGATTTAATAGCAGTAATCACTAAGTTGTTCAACACCAAATATCAAGTACCAAATCTGCTCTTATTTATATTATGTGCCTCAGCCTTTGCATCATAGGCCAGGCTAATAAATCAAGCACATAAATATGTTCTTATGTAAATTTAAAGCCTCAACAAATTGCATCTTAGGCATGTGCTATATTACACTTATACTATTGATATCAATTAGCCAAGAAGGTAGGAAGTCATGTAACCAGAGATTCACTATTATGCACACTCAAGTGAGGCACCACAATAGCTAGTCCAAGCTACAGAAGCCACTAGGGCAATGAACCACATCATCTGACCAACAGGTCAATAGCACATTTACAAGCCAAAGAAAATCACCATCATTTTTCTAATCCATTTGCTAGTAAGCAAGGCATATTTCCAATCATTTTCCTAGTTCTTAAACTAGGAATCATTTTAAAGAGATATAAATATACTCCATGGGGGGCTATTATCATTTCTGGACCATAGGTTCATATTACCATGTATATCTCACCCAGAAAATAATATCCAAACAAGATTGGAATGAGTAAGGCAATTATACGGAAGCATGTTTTTAGGATATATCAATGCACTTTCAGCTACACAACCCTACCACCATTGGAAGTAGAACCAACAACCTAAGTCAGTGTCATAAGGACACCTAATCATTGAAATCAAATTAATAGTAGGTGATGCCTTAGCAGCATCACATCCTCTCTACCAAAACACCACATACATCAGCAGAGTCATTGGCTCGATGGCCGGTCACATAAACATTACCTGGATCAGAAGTAGACAAGAAAGCCGACGTCGAGGTTGTGGATAATACCATTTCGCCAGTATCAAAGAGAGATATAATCCCCGTACCATCACCATAATCCACCATCACCTCAGCCAAATCTAGAAGCAGTAAACCATGGCTATCGGGGTTGCAGGCATTCCTGCCATCCCACCGGAACCAAGGACGAATTAGAAGAGGAAGAGAGGAACACCTACCTGGAGGCGAAACATAGGTTGCCGGAGGAGTAGCAGAGCAGTTGCGGAGGCCAAGCACGGCAGCATAAGGAGCACGATGATGCTCGACCTGCACCAGGCCATCCTTGCAGCACCAACTCGTCACTACAACAGTGGTGGCCCACGACCACCATAGTAGCACCACTAGATCACCATCAACATCACCCGGCGGTCACCGGAGCACATCGGCATCGGAAGCCAAGAAAAAACCCTTGAACTAGAGGATTAAAGGGGGCGAGTTTGATAGAGCTCCATCCTCAAATCGAATTGGATGAAGATGTAGCTCTGAGAGCAGCAGAGCTATGGCAACTGTCAACGGCGGTCGCAATGGTCTATACTGCTGGAATCGGGAGGGCAGCATCGCCAACAGCAGTAGAGGAGCGCGAGTCTGCGTGCGAGGAGAGAAGAGAGGGTAGGGTCGGGGTCAACCGACCTCGTGGATCAGACCATCTGGTCTAGTACAATCATATGGCCTGGACTAGATATTGGGCTGGGTGGGCCCAAGTACTGGCCTAATATATAAAACAAAAGGAAATTGGTAAAAACAAATATGGAATTACTAAAATACCCTTTAGTTATTTTGAGCTCTAGAGAAATATACACAAATCCTAAAAATATTTATATTATATCAAAATGATCACAAAAATAATATATACCTAGGAAAAATATAACATTACTGGTTTGAATTAAATAAAATGCAACTAAATATTAACACCATTAAATTCCTTAATAAAATATAATAAAATAACTAAGAGTCCAAAAAAATGAATAAAAGGCATTTTCGCATATAAGGATAAGTCTACTATTTTATAAAAATACTAACTTATTTTTGCGCAAATAAAAAAATTTCAGCAAATATTTAAACACATAAAATCTTGTGGAATTTTATAAAAATAAGTATAACACCTACAAATAAATAAAATTCATTTCTAGGATCCTAAGTAATTATGCTTCACTAGAAAATTTCTAGTTATATTATTCCAACACATTTTAAGATTCTTAAGCAACAAATTCTTAGTATCTATTTGGTAACCTCTTTAAAAACATTTCTTAAATAAGAAATAATCACAATTTTATATAAAACCATAAATCTTGTACATTTAAATACTACTTCCAAAACCATAACTTGAGTCTATAATAAAACTTAAGTGTAACTTATTAACCTTATAAAACCCTTTTAAAATCATAAATCCAAATTAAACCAACAATTTTAAGTAAATTTTGAACATCATAAAAATGAATGCTATTTATCTATTAACTATTCTTAAACATGATTCTAGCTCTAATGGATTATTAAAATCATCTAAATTTACTTTCCTTAATAAGATAAACTATATTCATGATAACAAATCACATTTAAAGCCATCATTCACTTAAGCTGAAAGTTGAAGGGAATATGCCCGAGAGGCAATAATAAAGTGGTTATTATCTTATTCCATGTTTATGATAAATGTTTATTTTGCATGCTGTAATTGTATTAATTGGAAACGTTAATACATGTGTGTTTAATAAAGAAAATACAAAGTTCCTAGTAATGCCTCTCATATAAACTAGCTCGTTGATTAACAAGATGATCAAGGTTTCCTGATCATGGACATTGGATATTGTTAATAACGAGGTCACAACATTGGTGGAATGATGTGATGAACATTCATCCGAAGTATAGCATTACGATCAAGTCATTATGTTTATATTGCTATAACATCATACAAAGTAGTCTTAGTCCTTAGACCATGAGATCATGTTAATTGCTAACATCATAAGAGTGACTTGATAACATCAAACGTCACACCGTAAAAGGGTGACTATAAAGGTGGGTTCAGACACTTTGAAGGTGTTATGTTGAGGCTCATGGATCAAAGTGGAATTTGTCAATCCTGATGACGGATAGATATACTCTGGGCCCTCTCGGTGATATCACATTAAGATAGGTTGCAGGCAAGTGATGTGATCACTAGAATGTTATATCACGGGAATGAGAAAAGAGTGCATGTTGGTAACGAGATCAAACTAGGTATTGGGATATCGATGATCGAATCTCGGACATGTAATATATTGTGAGACAAAGGGATTTGGTTACGATGTTAAAGGTTCACATGATCACAAGAGTCATCGTTAAATATGTGGGAGTCAGTACGGATCTCTAGGTCTCGCTGCTGATTATTGATCGGAGAGGGGTCTCGATCATGTCTGCATTATTTGTGAACCGTATGGTGACACACTTAAGGGATACCGACACCATTTGGAGCAAATATGTTTCAGATAAGGATTTAAGAAAGTGCTGGAATCATTTCAATGGAAACTGGAATTGTTTCGGGTGAAATTGCAGAAACTAGTCCTGCATTTGATATTGAAATGTTGCAAGGGGTTTTATGTGAATGTTTGTTAATTAAAGAAATTAACAAAATTCTGAATAAAATAAATAAACTAGTTTTATTTAATGATACCTTGCATTAAATTTGGTGGAAATTTAATGCATGTGAGTGGAAGTGTGAGTGGAGCATCCACCACATGAATGATGGAAGAGGTGGGGGCACCACCATGGCTGCCATGCCATGGCCGTTGGCTTCTCCCTCTTCCCTATAAAAGGCCCCCTCTCCTCCTCACAACACACACCTCCTCGTGAAGGTTCTCTTCTCCCTCTAGTTATTCCCCATGGTATCGGATTAGCGAGATACATGTTCCTGGTGGCTTTATCTGGAAAGGAGTTGCTGCTTCCGCTGCATCGCTGGAGCGAGGAGGCAGAGGTTGTTCGGTGGACCGGACGTGTGTGCGATCATGGATGCACCGCTACTTTGCGGTGCTAGACTTGATGGTGCTAGACCTGATGGTGCTGGAACTGCTGGACCTAAAGGACTTCATCGCGATCTTGAGATTGGCAAGTGTACGATGATGACCCACAAGTATAGGGGGTGTATCGCAGTATTTTCGAGGTAAGTGAAACCCAATTTATTGATTCGACACAAGGGGAGCCAAAGAATATTTATAAGCCTTAACAACTGAGTTGTCAATTCAGCTCCACCTGTAAACAATCTTGCTCACAGCAGTTTATCAGTAGCAACAGTTTTGTAGTAGGAATAGTAAAGTAACAGCAGTAGTAAAGTAAGACAGCAGTAACAATGGCAGTAAATAGTAGGATTCGAGTGCGGTAGGCATAGGGATGGATGGACGGGCGTTGCATGGATAAGACAATTCACATAGCAATCAGAACATAGGGCAATTGCAGATAAATAAGATAAAGCATCCAAGTACTAGATAATCCTAGGCATGTGTTCCATATATAGTCATACGTGCTCGCAATGAGAACTTGCACAACATCTTTTGTCCTGCCAGCCCGTTTACAGCGGGGCCTCAAGGGAACTACTAGCAATTAAGGTGCTCCTTTTAATAGAGCACCGGAGCAAAGCATTAACACTCCGTGAACACATGTGATCCTCACATCAAAGCCATTCCCTCCGGTTATCCCGATTTCTGTCACTTCAGGGCCATTGGTTCCGGACAACAACGTGTGTATACGACTTGCAGGTAAGACCATAAACAATACTATCATAATGAATCAATAACATGTTCAGATCTGAAATCATGGCACTCGGGCCCTAGTGACAAGCAGTAAGCATAACAAGTTGCAACAAAGTCATAAAGCACTAATAAAAGATACTAGGCACCATGCCCTAACAATCTGATGCCATTACATGAACGATCTCATCCAATCCCTACCATTCCCATAGCCTACAGCGGGGGATTACTCACTCATAGATGGGGGACACATGGATGGTCGATGGAGAAGCGATGGTGATGATGATGGCGATGATCTCCTCCAATTCCCCGTCCCGACAAGGTGCCAGAATGGAGTTTCTGGTGCTATTTCGTGGAATCTGGCGGTGGAGCAGAACTCCTTCTATAAAAACGTCGACCCCCCCTGAGTTTTTAGGTCAGAAGGCAACTTATAGGCGAAGAGGGAGACCGATGGGGAGTCTGGGGTGGCCAGACCACCCCCTGGCGTGGCCAGGCCTAGCCCGCGTGGCCAGGTGGTGTGGCCTGGGCCCAGCCCCCCTCCGTCTCGTATTCTGGCTCCGGGAGTCTTCTAGTGAAATAGGATTTTTGGCATATTTTCTGGGATTTTTCCTGATAGTTGGTTTTCTGCACAAAAAGTAGACACCAATGCAATTCTGCTGAAAACAATGTCAGTTCGCGTTAGTTGCATCCAAATCACACAAGTTTAGAGGAGAAACAATAGCAAAAGTGTTCGGGAAAGTAGATACGTTTTGGACGTATCAACTCCCCCCAAGCTTAGCTTATTGCTTGTCCTCAAGCAATTCAGTTGAAAACTGAGTGCGATAAAAGAACTTTCACAAACACATTTGCTTCATATGATGTATATATTCTCAGCATGTGATCATCTACTTAGACAATTCATAATAAGGAGCATGCAACTAAGTTTACTTAATAGGCATTGCAAGCTATGAAGAGATTCCAACTCAAAAATAATAAGTAGCATGAAACATAAACATAAGCAACATTACAATGCTCATAACAAGGTATGATAGAGTGGTATCTCGCTTGCCTTTGGTTATGAATGCGAAGGCACCTCTGAAGTTCAGGTGAAGACTAGAAGTAAAGATATCAAAGATACAAGCATCAAAGTCATAACACAAATAATCAAGTTTTGAGACAAGCACAAAGAATGGCAACTATGCTCTCAAGAAGGTGCTCAAAGAATATGTGGAGACTCAACAAGTAAAAGAAAAGGTTTTGAATAGTTTGAAGGGCTTCCAAATGCTGAAAGTATGGTACTCGTTAGCTTTGAGCTCTCATTGCCCCTATCATAAGCATCTTTAAATGGTTAAGGTTAAAGTGCCGCAACTAAGAGGATATGCTTGACAAGTTATAAATTGAAGTCTCATGCCCCTTACTTACGAAGACCAATCCTCATGCTACTCAACTTCAGTCACGAGTAAGCTCTTGTCATTGTAAGTATATACGTATCATAGAGAACCGCCAACGGGGTACCCCTTACATATGATACATGAGCTATCCCATAATCAAAATGACAAGGCAAGCAGACAATGAGCATCTCAGTGATCTTTTTATTTACTATGTGCATAGATTTTTATTGAGGATGCTTCATAGAATGCTCATTATGGTTATGCTGCAAGTTTCCACCATGATTAGGCATGGCTTAGGCTAGCGGCCCAGGCGTTTCTCTAACATACATACAAACTCCATGATCTTACAAGTTCCACTTTTATTTCACACCGCCGGGATCCATAAGCAAAAGAACATGATATCAATGAGGTACTAAGTACCAATGTAATGTTGAATACGTTCCCCATGATACATGGTTCTGCTAACTTTAACTTATAAAGTGCAAGCATATACGCAACAAAGAAGGACGCAATGATTCAGGTTTATTAAATGCAAGAAAATAAAGTGTGCCATCAAGTTCGTGAGAGCTTTACTTACTAACTTTCTCATAACAAGCAAACATTTTATTCGGAAGAAAACAAGGCATATTGAATATGCACGGAAGTAGCAAATGATGCTAATAGGTAGGTATGGTGGACACTTTGGTAATATTTGGTTTTAGGGAGTTGGAAACATGAGTAAAACATACTCAGTGAAAGTGAAGGCTAGCAATAGTAAGGGAGCAACAAACGAGAGAGCAATAGCTATCATAATCATGCTTGCAACAAAATAGGACTAATCATGGCATGAAAGTGATTCAAGATCCTCAAGGCAAAATAATTCATCGAGGCTTAACTGATTATTATAGTCATGTGTATGCGTGAGCATGTGCCAAGTCAATTCAAATGAAACATTTAGATGAGGATACCATGATGTCATACCAAGTTATGAATAGCATAATGCAAGCAAACATTCATATGACATGCTACAAACTATTAGCAAGCTGGGATTAATCATACGAAAGCAAGAACTACTAAGCATCCAAAGATAACATACGCCTTACACGAACAGACTAAGCATGCCCACAGTGATGAGTATATGTACAAAAATGAAAACAAATAGAGTTCGTTACCAGCCTCTTACCACACCTCAAGTTGTCATTAATCCTCATTATTGCTCTTCACTTGTGTGGCTTGAATAATAATATGAAACAAATATCTACTGAGGACTGCTGAACCCTGCAACAAACTCACAAAGCCAAAGAAGAACAACAAATATTTTTGGTGTTTTTGATTTTTTAAAGCAAGAACCAAAAAGGAAAAACAAACGAAGCAAAATCTTTTTGGGTTTTTTGAATAGTTCAAACAAAGCAAAAAGGGAAAAGCAAACCAAGGCAAAAGAAGAAGAAACAAACCAAAGAGAAACAACATAAATATTTTTGGTCTTTTTGTGTTTTTAGAAAGGAAAAGCAAAGAAAGAACAAAAACTAAAAAGAGAACGAAACATGAATATACAAAGTACCGACACAATATGATAAGGAGATGAGTGCGATGTCGGCGTACCTCCCCCCAAGCTTAGGCTTTTGTCCTAAGTGGGTATCAATCCCAAGCCGGCCAGGATGAAGTGTCACCGTGGTACGACGAGGAGGTACCCTCGTCCTGGTGCGAGCTCGAGTACGTCCCCCCGTAGTGCGCGGAGTAATCGTAGGAGGGCACATCCTCCTGATGCTGCTCGTGGAACCCCAGCAAGCGAAGCTGCCCGTCCACCTCCTCCTTAGAGTGCGACCACGGTCTCCTGTGAACACTAAACAAGGAAGACTGTGGCAATGGGATTTCCCTCTCATCCCTATTAGTAAACAACATCCTATATACTAGACTGTCCAAAACAGAATCAACATTGACAAAATGATGAGTTTTCATAGCAACAAGGTCAAGCCTTTGTGGTGCCAATACAGTATCATTGGGGTCCACTAAAAGCTCTAATGCATTGACCATACGTGAGGCAATGATGCCCCCATAGATAGGCCCCCTAGCAGCTAGGCGGCGAGCAATAAGCGAGCCAAGGTTGTACCGAGTGTCATTGTTGAGCGTAGCAGCAAGGAAAGCTAAAAGATAGTTGGAGATATTACTTGTGTTCTCCCTACCAAGTATGCTAGTAGCAAGATAATATGCAAAGTATCTAAGAGCAGGGAGTTGGATGTTCCTTATCTTTCCGCGTTGCGCCACACGGTCATCATCATTGGTCACCCCTCTGTAAAGCTCCATCAAATCAGCGGGTCGTCCTTGAATTTTCTTCATGGTCCCTGTCATGCTTACACCTACAATACTGCAAAATCTTTCCAATGGCATGGTAAAGGGCAGATTATAAATTTTGAAAGAGACAATTGACTGATAGGGTGTGTTAGTAAACGTGAAGCTCTCAACAAAGGTTTTGGTGAGCATAGCGTATTGCTCACTCTCATCTTGCATATATGAGGTCAAACCAACCCTCTCAATTAGTAGCAAGAAATCATCAAGAATCCCTGCAGCTTGTAAGAAAGTAAAACAAGGAAAAGTAGATGGGTGAGCATCCCCATCATCCCTTTCATTACCAATACGAGTTGCAATGAGATCTTTGTTGTATGATGGCCTAAACTGAGAGGCTAATCTTTAGGGCCTCGACCTCCTAGGTGCATCCCTCTCAAATATCTCTCCAAAGGTATGGTTGTTCATGCTTGGTATTCTGAAATTTAAACACCTATTAAACAAGTGATTGCAAAGTGAATAAAATGAAGGATTCTACTCATAGGGACTTGTAAGAGGCCTAAACATGCATCAAAACTATATCTCTAAGCATCAAACAAGCTCTCATAACCTGTCACCTACAGCAGCAAAATACTCAAGATATAATCCACTAAACACAAATCTACTTGGACAAGGGGAGGAGTCACATACCAGAGAACAAGTGCTCCAAATTTCAGAAACAAAGATGGGCTGAGCAAGGAGATCGAAAAAATCGAGAGCCAGCACAGCAAGAACGCGATTTTGAGCAATGAACTGGAGCTTACTCGGGAGAGAGAAGAAAATGGCAGGTGAGAGAGTTAGTGGAGGGCCAGGGTGGCCCACACCATGACATGGCGCCACCCAGGGCAGGCCGCGCCACCAGGTGGTGAGCCTGCCTGGTGGGTCCCCCTAGTACCTCCTAGGCACTTCTCTGCCCCTTTTTCACGTAAAAATTTAATATGAATTTTCTGGAATTTTTCGAGACACTTTATTTTTGGGCATTTTTCAGGTATAGATGATTGATTTTTTGACAGCCAGATTTTTTTTGAAATGATGCAAGGACAAAACCAAGCTAGAACTACAGAAGTTCTAAGACACTCTAACAAACAAGCAACTAACAACAAGAAGAAAACTAAATGAAAGCAAAAACTAACATGGATAGAATAAAAGTAAACATAGATAATCACGGTGAAAACATTGTTTTGTTCAATGAAATCCTTTTTGTTAACAAGGTTGATCAGGTCTTGTTACCAAAACAATTCCATATGAGACAAAACTTTGTATTCCACTAATGATTATGTTACCTCAACCTTGATAGCAATGGTCCCAATCATAATAGTTTCAAATTTTTCTCTCGGTATGGGACAATATATTTCTCCAACTTGAATGCCCTTAACATGTTCAATTGAATTCAAACCATAAGTCCTTTCAATCTTCTTGGGTAAATAGACAGTATGTTCCTTGTCATTAACATTGAAAGTCACCTTTCCTTGATTACAATTAATAACAGCTCCTGCAGTATTAAGAAAAGGTCTCCCAAGAATAATGGACATATTATCATCTTCAGGCATTTCAAGCACAACAAAATCAGTTAATATCAAGCAATTATGAGCCACTTGAACAGGTACATCCTCACATATACCAACAGGAATAGTGGTAGATTTATCAGCCATTTGCAAAGCTATATCAGTTGGTATTAGTTTTTCTAGTTGAAGCCTCTTATAGAGAGAGAAAGGCATAACACTAACTCCAGCTCCCAAGTCACACAAAGCAGTTCTAACATAACTATTCTTAATAAAGCAAGAATAGTTGGAATCCCTGGGTCTCCAAGTTTCTTAGGGACCTTACCATTAAAGGAATAATTAGCAAGCAAAGTAGTAATTTCTTCATTAGTGATATTCCTTTTATTCGAGACAATATCGTTCATATACTTTGAGTAAGGAGGCAATTTAATAGCATCAGTCAAAGGAATTTGTAGGAATAAAGGTTTCATCCACTCACAAAACTTATTATAGTGTTCATCTTCCTTTGACTTGTGTTTCTTATCAGGGAAAGGCATAGGTTTTTGGACCCAAGGCTCTCTTTCACTACCATGTTTCTTAGCAATAAAATCTTCTTCAGTGTATTTAGTATTCTTAGTGTGCTTTTCAGGTTCTTCTTCAACTTTTTCTTCATTAGGAACTTCATTTTCTTCATTACCACTTTTAGTTTCAGCATCTGAGACAGATATACTATTAGGATCTATAGCAGGTTCAGAGGGTTCTACAACAGTTTTATGTTTCTTTTTCCTTTTCTTACGAGTAGAGCCACTATTTTCAGCTTGTTGAGAATCCTGCTCAATTCTTTTGGGATGCCCCTCAGGATATAGAGGATCCTGGGTAGCAACACCACTTCTAGTTCTAATTTCATAAGCATGTTTTTCTTTAGCAGCATTAACTAGCAAGTCTTTTTGCACTTTAATGTGTTGATCTATTTGAGTTTGAACCATTTGAAAGTGTTTAACAATCATTTTAACATCATTAGAGGTTCTTCCCACAATATCTTTCAACTCAACAATAGCTCTAGTGTTTTCCATTATATGATTTTGCACCCTTTTATTAAAATTATCTTGCTTAACAATAAAGATATCGAATTCTTCTAAGCATTGATCAGGAGGTTTAGAGTAAGGGATATCACCTTCATAAAAATGTTGGAGTGAGTGTACCTCAATAGTGGATGAGTGGGGGATTGGCTTACATAATTCTTCTATAGGAGGTAAATTCTTCACATCAGCCGCTTTAATTCCCTTCTCCTTAAGGCATTTCTTAGCTTCCTTCATCACTTCATCATTTAGTTCAATAACTCCCCTCTTCTTAGATGATGGTATAGGCGCGGGTATAGCTGGATCAGGTATAATTGTTTCAGGTATAGCTTGTTC
Organism: Avena sativa; assembly: GCA_916181665.1. NCBI lineage: Eukaryota > Viridiplantae > Streptophyta > Magnoliopsida > Poales > Poaceae > Avena > Avena sativa. The sequence goes on along the minus strand of OV702287.1, from coordinate 366,869,490 downwards.
AGGAGGAGTCCAGTCTTCAAATTCTTGCTTATTTTAGCCATTAATTCCTCAGCTTCCTTGGGAGTCCTATTCCTGAAAACATAATCAGCACAACTATCCAGGTATGTCCTAGATTCTTCAGTTAGTCCATTATAAAATATATCAAGAAGCTCATTCTTAGGTAATGGACATCCAGCCTGTGCATGAATCAAAGCACAAAAACTTGCCCATGATTCAGGCAATATCTCTTTTTCTCTCGGTTTAAAATCAAAAAGTTCCTACAAAATAACATGTCTAGCACTAGGAGGAAAATATTTCTGCAGGAAAGTACTAATCAAGCAATCTGGGCTATCAATAGATCCATGAGGTAAATTATTAAACCAAGTTTTAGCTTCTCCTTTCAGTGAGAAGGGGAAAATCTTAGCAACAAAGTAAGTATGCATCTTAATATCATCAGAAAACAAGCCACTCATGGTAGAAAGTTCATTCATATGTGCTACCGCACTTTCATTCTTAGTCCCACAAAAAGGTTCTTTCTCAACAATAGCTATGTAAGATAGATCGAGAGAGAAATCATAATCTTTATCTTTAATGTTTATGGGAGAAGCAGCAAACTTAGCAATAGGAGACAATTTGGGTCTAATAGTACGCCTCTCAAGGAGACTCTTAGCAGCGCTCCTATCATGGTGTTTTTACATTCTTTAATAAATTCATCGGTCATCTCAACATAACCATCTTCAATATCACAACTCTCACTAGACTCAAGTGAACTAACATGTGTAGTAGTGTCTTCATTAGGAGTTTCAGTATTTCCAGCTATAGTTCTAGCAATCGTAGCATCTAGGAAAGGACCTAATGAACCACACTTATCAAGCACAGTAGAAGCAACATCATAAGTATCAGAAGTTTCAGATTCAGCAGTAGTAGCAGTGTGTGTAGCATGTGTATGTGGTGGTGTAACGAGCTTACTCATAACAGATGGTGAATCAAGAGCAACCGAGGTGTTTAGAACCGTACCTCTTCTTGTAGTGGATGGTAAAATAGGAACCTTGCCATCACGAGACTTACCCATGATGGATGGATAGCAACGAACAATACAGAATCCAAGTGAACTTGATAAATAAAGCTATGCTCCCGGCAACGGCGCTAGAAAATAGTCTTGATGAACCACAAGTATATGGGGTGTATCACAGTATTTTCGAGGGAAGTGAAACCCAATTTATTGATTCGACACAAGGGGAGCCAAAGAATATTTATAAGCCTTAACGACCGAGTTATCAATTCAGCTGCACCTGGAAACAATCTTGCTCGCAACAGTTTATCAGTAGCAACAGTTTTGTAGTAGGAATAGTAAAGTAACAGCAGTAGTAAAGTAAAGACAGCAGTAACAATGCCAGTAAACAGTAGGATTCGAGTGCGGTAGGCATAGGGATGGATGGACGGGCGTTGCATGGACAAGACAATTCACATAGCAATCAGAACATAGGGCAATTACAGATAAATAAGATAAAGCATCCAAGTACTAGATAATCATAGGCATGTGTTCCATATATAGTCATACGTGCTCGCAATGAGAACTTGCACAACATCTTTTGTCCTGCCAGCCCGTTTACAGCGGGGCCTCAAGGGAACTACTGGCAATTAAGGTGCTCCTTTTAATAGAGCACCGGAGCAAAGCATTAACACTTCATGAACACATGTGATCCTCACATCAAATCCATTCCCTCCGGTTATCCCGATTTCTGTCACTTCGGGGCCATTGGTTCCGGACAACAACGTGTGTATACAACTTGCAGGTAAGACCATAAACAATACTATCATAATGAATCAATAACATGTTCAGATCTGAAATCATGGCACTCGGGCCCTAGTGACAAGCAGTAAGCATAACAAGTTGCAACAAAGTCATAAAGCACTAATAAAAGATACTAGGCACCATGCCCTAACAATCTGATGCCATTACATGAACAATCTCATCCAATCCCTACCATCCCCATAGCCTACAGCTGGGGATTACTCACTCACAGATGGGGGACACATGGATGGTTGATGGAGAAGCGATGGTGATGATGATGGCGATGATCTCCTCCAATTACCCATCCCGGCAGGGTGCCATAACGGAGTTTCTGGTGCTGTTTCGTGGAATCTGGTGGTGGCAGCGGAGCGGAACTCCTTTTGTAAAAATGTCGAACCCTCCTGAGTTTTTAGGTCAGAAGGCAACTTATAGGCGAAGAGGGAGACCGATGGGGAGTCTGGGGCTGCCAGACCACCCCCTGGCGTGGCTAGGACTAGCCCGCGCGGCCAGGTGGTGTGTCCTGGGCCTAGCCCCCCTCCGTCTCGTATTCTGGCTCCGGGAGTCTTCTGGTGAAATAGGATTTTTGGCATATTTTCCGGGATTTTTCCTGGTAGTTGGTTTTCTACACAAAAAGTAGACACCAATGCAATTCTGCTAACAACAACGTCAGTCCGTGTTAGTTGCATCCAAATCACACAAGTTTAGAGGAGAAACAATAGCAAAAGTGTTTGGGAAAGTAGATACGTTTTGGACGTATCATACGACTACATCATCCATGAGTTCCATCTCGTTAACAAATCCTTCTTGTCTTCGAGGGTATGTTCTCTATGGATGTATATCCACCCGTTGCTTGTATCTAGTAGATAGATCTTGGCGCATAGTTCCCATCGTAGGAAACTTTTTGTTTTCTATGTTGCGAACCCGACAGTGGTATCAGAGCCTGATCTATGCGTAGGTGCTTTGCGCGGGTAGAACACATAAGAGTATGTGGGCGATGATGATCATGTTATTGCTTCTTTCATGTATTTTGGATATTGGTGGCATAGTGGGATGAAGCGGCTTAGACCAACTTTACATGTCATCGCACATGAGACCGGTTCCACGACTGACATGCAACTAGTTTTGCATAAGTGGCTAGCGGGTGTCTGTCTCTCCTACTATAGTCAATATCTGATTTACAACGAGTTTCTAATAATTTAGTTATCATCGTTGTGGTTCCATGTTCGTAGGTAAGACCGGTTCTATCTTCGAAAGCCCTAAGCCACGTAAAAACTTGCAATTGATAAATTAGAGGCGTCTAGTTTAGATCGTTGTTGGGCTAGTGTCATGATATGGAAATGTTGTAAGTTCATGTATAGTTGATACCCTTGCAACACACCTAACTTGTAAGTTCCATAGACCTTGGCCTTACACACAAAGGAATGATAGAGATCATACCATGATGCACATGATGGTGATCAAATGCGTGGACCATATCATTCCACTTTACACATATGATGTTTGCATCTTATATTGCTAGTTTGGCATTTTAGTATCATTATAAGATGATCCCTCATTTAAATATCAAGATAAAATGTGTTCTTCCTTAAGTATGCACCGTTCTATGGATCATGTTTCGAGACATCACGTGATGATCGGGTGTACTCGACTCTACGCTTTCATACAACGGGTGTAAGACAGTTTTACACACGCGAGTACTAAGGTTCTTACTTGGCGAGCCTAGCATGTACAAACATGGCCTTGGAACACGTACCGAAAGGTTAAGCATGAGTCATATAGTTGATGTGATGCCCATATTGATGCTCGCCTTTGAAGCTACACCGACTCACGTAATGATCGGACTTGGTGTAGTGGATTTGGTTCATGTAATCACCAAAAAGGCACGAGGGATGTCGTTTTTGAGTGGGAGTTCATTTCTAATTTGGATTAGTCGAACCAAATTATTCATAAAGTAAATCAAAGTGAATTTGCATAATTTGTTGTAGTCATTGGCATCTGTTTACTACCTTATGCTTAGTTTTAATTGAGATAATAGAACTATAGAATTCTGGATATTTACTTTACGAACTGGTATCATATTGTTTTGAATGTCAATTTAAAGTTTAGAAGTCATGTTGTAAACTTTCAGCAAACTCTATTTACTCCATGAAGTTTAATAAGCAGTATTAAATCAAGAGTAAGAATTCCAATGTTAGTATCTAAAGTATCATGTTTGCCTCCATGATTATTGATATTCAAAAGTTGTTTTTTAATATCAAGGTTATCTAGGAGCTGAAAGAATTGTTTCAGAAACCATCATGTGTGGAAGATATTGTGATATCTGAAACAATGTTTATGGTTGCAATATGATAGAGTATAATTTGGCAAAATATATGTTCTCACATTGTCTGAGAATTTGTGAAGGTTGGAGACGCTAGATGTCCTAATCTCCCGAAAAGGTTTTGGGAACTAACATTATACTCGTGATTCTTCCTTATAGGCTATAGTAGCTTGATCTTGAAAGTTGTCATGATAAGGTTGAATATAAGATGTAAGTAAAATGTTTGCTACACTAATAGATTACTAAAGAATGGATTTTTGAAAGAACACCAAACACTTGATGATGGTGATCCACTTCAAAGTGCAAGTTCAAAGGTATTAGTATTTGACTATATACACTTTGTACTATGTGTCATGTGAATGACACCACTATTGATGTTGATAGATTCTTTTAAAAGAAAAGGAATTATTGAAATAAAATCTATAAAATATTTGGCAGAAAAGAAAAGCTTGGAGCTGTCCAACTTATGTATATAGAAGATATACATGTTATGGCTGTATTCTTTGCTTGTTAAACAATGTGATTCTTAAGTATTGGATACCAAATTAGTTGGTGTGAAGTGTCATACAGAACAACACAATTCATGAACTGCAATGGCCTGAGTAACTAGCAAGAGAATAAGTGATGATGTTCATCGAAAACAAATAAAGTATTATTCTGTTTTTCGTTGTCGTCAAACCTAGCCTTCAAAATTTGTTTTAATAATTGTTATTTTGTTCTGGTATTATGAGAACAATGGTTGTTCAAAGAATTACCGTATTCCATAAAGGATGGGTGGAGTTTTACAAGTCTAGTTGGAGAAATCACATCCATAAACATTATTGGTAAAATGTCGTAAGACAAATGATTGGAAGATCACTTATGAAGTGACATCGCTGTTTGAATTATATTGGAAAGTAAACATGAAGAAACTCCATGTTGATGGATTTTTGGAATCTTTTGATTTTTATCAATTGACAATTGTGAAACTTTCCTTGAGATAATTGAAACTCCGTTCATAGGCCAAAGAGGAACGAATGACTAGCTTATTGGAAATTGTGCATGCTGATGTGCATAGTCCATTATGTGTAGCCATATGCGATGGATCTTTCTGCTTCATATGCTTTCTCCAGAAATTTGAGTGAATATATCTATATATTTACTTAATAAGGAAGAAGTATGAAACATTTGAAAATTGTTCAAAGACTTTCAAGATGAAGTGAAAAATCATTGTAACAAGAAAATAGAAGAGTTTATGATTTGTCATAAAGGAAGATATTTGAGTTACAGGTTTAACAAAAGACCCAAGATTTTAGGAATTGTTCCATGGATTTGCATTTCACGATAAACCACAGGAGTATGGTATATTCGAGAGATCAAATCAAACCTTGTTTAACATGGTAAGATCAATGGTGTCATTTATAAAACTGCCATTATGTTTTCAAGATTAAAGCTTCAGAAACTATTGCTTTTACACTGAAAAGAGCACCATCGTGATCCATTGAAATGACACCATATGAGTTATGGTTTGGGATAAAACCCGAATTGTCTTTTCTTAAATTTTGGTATGCTATGCATAAGTAAAATGTTTACAACCAAAGTCGGATAAGCACGTATTTGTAGGTTATCCCAAAGAATTTGTTGCAAATTCCTCCATAACACCGAGGACAAAAGAGTTTGTCGCTTGGAACGTCAAGTTTGTTGAGAAGGATTTTTTTGTGAAAAGTTAAGTGGGAGGACAATAGAACTTTGATAAGGTTATTGAACCTTAGCTATATGTTCTAAGTAGCGCAGTGCTGGAATGTGTCCCGGTGGCGGCCACAATGCTCATGACTCCCGTGATTACAAAGGGTGTGACCTTGGAGATTAGAGTTCCTATTTGAACCGTATGCATCCACCACAAAGCATGTGAGTGGAAGTGTGAGTGGAGGCATATTTATGTGAGTGGAGCATCCACCACATGAATGATGGAAGAGGTGGGGGCACCACCATGGATGCCATGCCATGGCCCTTGGCTGCCCCCTCTTCCCTATAAAAGGCCCCCTCCTCCTCACAACACACACCTCCTTGTGAAGGTTTAGTTCTCCCTCTAGTTATTCCCCATGGTCTCGGATTAGCGAGATACATGTTCCCGGTGGCTTTATCTGGAAAGGAGTTGCTGCTTTTGCTGCATCGCTGGAGCGAGGAGGTGGAGGTTGTTCGGTGGACTGGACGTGTGTGCAATCACGGATGCACTGCTACTTTGCGGTGCTAGACTTGATGGTGCTGGACCTGATGGTGCTCGAACTGCTGGACCTGAAGGACTTCATCACGATCTTGAGATCAGCAAGTGTACGACTACGTCATCCATGAGTTCCATCTCGTTAACAAAGCTTTGTTTTCTTCGAGGGTATGTTCTCTATGGATGTATATCCACCCGTTGCTTGTATCTAGTAGATAGATCTTGACGTATAGTTCCCACTGTAGGAATTTTTTTTGTTTTCTATGTTGCGAACCCAACAAAAGTGAATGATCCTATACCTTCAAAAATGCTTGTTGGAAGGTTTAAAGCTTATTAATACTTTTAAACACATCACACCCTAGATCTAATTATGTTTTTATAGTCAACTTTTGTCTGTTCCAAATTAAGTCATAAGGCATCTCAAATCCAAAGTTATCGAACAAACGCAAATGACATCGATCACATTCTATTAAACATAAAGATTGGTTAAACCTTATCAAAGAAACCTTTTCTTCAAAAGTTATTCGTTTTGCCACTTCAAACAACAATATCATAATAAGTTCTTCAACTCTTATCAACCTAAAACATGAACTTCCATAATGGTTGCATAATATCAAATAACTCTAATCATGTGTTGTTATACTTACTTTGAATCATACATGTTAGTATTAAGTTCCTTATATTTATATATTTGTTTAAGTAAACTTATAGACAAACTAAATCTTTAAGAAATCACCCAAACTTAACCTATTCACCATATTGAGTATTACTTTGGGGTTTTCCAAACTGCATTACATTACTTATGCATCACAGCATATTGCTTCTTTAAACATTAGTCCTTACCGGACCAATGATGTTGTTTACAGAATTTGGATGTTCTAGTATCTTGAAGACCATGGGTGCATAATCTTGCAATCACAAAAGGCAAGTTCACAACTTGCTCATGTCCTCTGGTTATTTTCTATCAAATGCTTGTAACTCAAATGTTGTCATCACCTGCATTTCAAAAAGGTCAGAAAACACTATTTTCATAATAATTTGATTATGGATTATTTACCAAATGGTAATAATCTATTGGTACAGTTCCAGTGGTAAAGGAACATAATATCTAGGACTTAACAACCAATGTCGCCAGTGATTCTAGCATCGTATATTACACGTTAACCATGAGATTTGGAATGGGACGGAGAAGTCAGTTGTATCTTCTTCCTCTTGTATGTAGGCAAGACGACCTTAACGTGACGATGTGATTCCTTGTGTGGATCCAGCATATGGGTGGGCACCCTTAGGCCCCATGATTTTGGTGTCTAGATTATCTATGAGCGGCTGCCGGAGGTATAGTCAGACCTTTATGGAGCTTGCCAGGGGCATAACCGGATCATAGAGTCTTCGGGAACTCATCAGGGTTATAGCTTTCCCAAAAGGGGGCTTAACAGAGATGGAGCTCGGCCCGAAGGATCGTGCAGACATATGGGGTCGCGGAGAGGTGATGGCTCAATGCACGACGCCCAGAAAAATGCTGGTGCATGGTTGATGTCGAGCTCGTTGGGAACCCCAAGAGGAAGGTATGATGAGCACAGCAGCAAGTTTCCCTCAGTTATGAAACCAAGGTTTAATCGAACCAGTAGGATCAAGGAAACACCCCAAAGGTGTTACTAGCTAAGCTTTGGCAGGGCGCACTACCGGTGCTAGTAGCAACGTGGAGACCTGCACAACACAACCACAGAACTTTGTCCCCAACTTGCGATGAGGTTGTCAATCTCACCGTGTTTTGCGGAAAACAAAGGATTAAACGTATCGAATGGAAAGAAGTAAAAGTTTGCAGAAAGTAAACACAAAGCAGTAAAAGATTGTAGATTGTATGTAAAAGACAAGGACCGGGATCCATAGTTCACTAGAGGTGGCTCTCCTTAGATAGATATCATGCTGGGTGAACAAATTACAGCGGGGCAATTGACAAACACCGAGAAAGCAATACATGCATATACTAATCATCTTGACTCCTTTGAGACTTGATTGGGCATTACAACATAATACATAGACCGCCATCCAACTGCATCTATGACTAATAATCCACCTTCAGGTTATCATCTGAACCCCCTCCAGTATTAAGTTGCAAGCAACAGATTATTGCTTTACGAATTGCGTGTAAAGTAAACAATACGATTGTTCTATGAACAAAGGATTGTTGTTTTCTCCCTAGTAGCAACAGCACATCTAGTACCTTAGAGATTTCTGTCACTTCCCCAGATTACCAGAGGCATGAACCCACTATCGAGCATAAATACTAACTCTTGGAGTTGCTAGCATCTACTTGGCCAAGATAGCTACTAACAACGGAAAGCATGCAAGATCTCAAATAACAAAGACATGATAGAATCAATAATCAATCTGAAATAGAATCTCAATATCCATCGGATCCCCGCAAACACAACATGTATGGATTACAAATAGATGATCTTGATCAAGAACGGAGCTCACAATATCTAAACATGAAAGCACAAAGGAGGAGAAACCAGCCATCTAGCTACTACATGGATCCGTAGTCCAAGGATGAACTACTCACGCATCACACCGGAGGCTTGCATGGTGATGAAGAAGGCCTCTAGGGTGAATTCCCCTCTCCAGCAGGGTGCCGGGAAGAGCTTCAGATCCCTCCCGATCTAGGGATGGAGATGACGGCGGCTATAGACTCTTTCGTGGATTTTTTGATCGGGTACTTAGGGTTTTCGTCACGAGGGCAATATATAGGCGGAAGGAGAGGCCGAGGGGTGCCAGGAGCCACCACACCACCCCCTGGCGCGGGCCAGGCCTAGCCACGCGGCCAGGTGGTGTGGCTGGCCCCTGGCCCCTCTCCGTCTCGTATTCTGGCAGTTGATCCCTTCTGGAAAAATAGGCACTTTGGCTTTTGTCCCGTCCAATTCCGAGAATATTCATTTTCTGACTTTCCTGGAACCAAAAACAGCAGAAAACAGTCAGCTGGCACTGTGGCTCTTGTTAATAGGTTAGTCCAAGAAATCAGATGAAAAGTACTCCAAAGTTGGAACAAAACACAAGAGAGTGGATAAAACCAAGCATGTAACATAAAAAATTATAGATACATTTGCAATTTATCAACATCCCCAAGCTTAACTCCTGCTTGTCCTCGAGTAGGTAAGTGATAAAAAGAAATAATTTTTGAGGTGACATGCACCATCAAAGACTTGATCAAGGTATTTGCAAAACACTCAAAGCTGGGATCATAGTACTTCAATCATAACATGAAAGACAAAGTTCTAGCAATAAGCAAAGAAACTATGATGCAACATGAAAAGGCACAGGCAAAAGAATCATGAATAACATGCTTTGCAAGACATTTGTTTGTTTCACATAAAGAAAACATAGCATAATAGTATTCAAGTTGTCTCTCAATAGAGTAGCAAATATAAATGCGTAGGACACCTTCAAAGTTCATAAGAGTGACTAGATACAATAGTTTCAAAAAAGCAATAACAAGTTATGCATCAATCAACTAGTCTTGGGACAATGCACATAGAACTAAGAATGGCCACTATGCTCTCAAAGTAGGTGCATAAAGATAGAAGGTGGAGACTCAATATAATGGTGGAAGAAAAGCCTTTTGTAAAAGGAAGTAGGGATTCAAGTCTCATAAAGAGCTTCCAAAAATTATGGTACTTATAGCTTTCAGCTCTCATTGCCCCTATCATAAGCATCTTGAAGTGATTAAGGTTAAAGTGACACAACTAAGAGGATATGCTTGACAAGTTATAAACCGAAATCTCATGCCCCTTACTTATGAAGACCGATCCTCATGCTACTCAACTCTAGTCATGAGTAAGCTCTTGTCATTGTAAGTAGATGTGTATCATTAAGAACCGCCAACGGGGTACCCCTTGCACATGATACGGGAGCTTTCCCATAATCAAAATGACAAGGAAAGCAGACAATGAGCATCTCAACGATCTTTTTATTTGCTATTTGCATAGGTTTTTATTGAGGATGCTTCATAGAGTGCTCATTATGGTGATGCTGCAAGTTTCCACCATGATTAGGCATGGCTTAGGCTAGTGGCCCAGGCGTTTCTCTAACACACATACAAACTCCATGATCTTACAAGTTCCACTTTTATTTCACACCGCCGGGATCCATAAGCAAAAGAACATGATATTAACGGGGTACAAAGTACAAGTGCAATGTTTAAAGCGTTCCCCATGAAACATGGTTCTGCTAATTTCAACATATAAAGCGCAAGCATATACGCAACTAAGAAGGAACCAATGGTTCAAGTTTATTAGAGGCAAAAAGTAAAGTGTGCCATCAAGTTCGTGAGAGCTTTAATCACTAGTTTTCTCATAACAAGTGGAAGGTAAACAAAAGCATGAATATACTTGGAATAGCATAAGCTAGTTGGTAGGTATGGTGGACTCTTTGGAATAACTTGGTTTAGGGAGTTGGATGCATGAGTGGAACTCATACCTTGTTGTGCAGGCTAGCAAAAGACTGGGAGCGACAAACTAAGAGAGCAATAATGGCCATAATCATGCAGAGCGACAAAACATCATTGATCAAAGCATAAAGTGATACTACAAGTTGAAAACTAAAGGATCATAAAGGCTATGGTGACTTGTGACAGTCATAACATGGTGTGAGCATGTGCCAAGTCAACCCAAATAAAGCATCAAAGGAGATTACCACTATACTATGCTTTAATATGCTAAAACAACGCACGATTCATCCAAGGCACATTAAGCAATCTCAATTGTTTATAACAAGTAATGCTACAGCAAAGAATACTAAGCATATAGCCAAAACAATATCAAGCATTGCATGACAAAGCATAGCCACAGTCAAGAACGAGATCTTTTTACCACATAAGCATGAACTTTCCTACTCTTTTCCAAACCAAACCAAACTATTTGCAAACCAATGTAAGAAAGAGGGGGTCCAACCAACTTATTCAGAAAACTAAGCAAACCAATCAAACTAAAAACCAAAACAAAAACGAAAAAGAAGACGCTCCAAGAAAAACACAACTGTGCATTAAACAATAAAAATGAAGCGTTTGGAAGAAACTTGGAATTTTTATTAATGAAGAAGGGGATGCCTTGGGCATCCCCAAGCTTTGACGCTTGTACTTCTTGGATATTTCTTGGGGTGACATGTGTGGCATCCCCAAGCTTGAGATTTAGTCCATCCTTCATCTCATTACTCATTCTTTCCATACACCTGAAAATTTTCCTTCATACAAAACTTCACACAATCTCATTAGCAACATTAGTGCACTTAAGATAAATAAGTCTCAAGGTTCAGTTCTAACACCAAATAAACTTCCATTAGAACACTAGATACTGTAGTAATTCCCTCAAAAAGCTCAATTCCCCAAAAGAACTCAAAAAGGAACCCACAAGAAGCAAATGCAGAAAATGGCAGAAATCTGTCAAAACAGACCAGCAGGTAAATACGAATTTTTTCGAAGACCTTATGTTGCTCAAATCAAAAAGTGTTGAACTAACAAAAGTTAGATAACAACATGGGGCAGAATAAAAAAAATTACAGCTCAGTACGACATACAGAGCTCTCTCAAGAAATTTTATGGTGAAGCACAAAAATCTGTTTTGGGACATCAACTTTCCCAATCATTACTTCACTCTCATTAGAGGTTACTCTTGGCACAAAAAGCAAATAAAAAGGATAAGGAGAGGTTATTACAGAGGTAATAACTTCCAAGACTCATCTAAAACTTTTGGGTTATCTCCCAATAAGTACTTTTCTTTAACGCCTTTAAGTTAGGCATACGAAGCGAAGAAAGAATCAAGTGTTCTCAAATGAAGAAGCATTAAGATCAATACCATAAATATTTTCAACAAGGCAAGGTATATCATCCAAATAAGTTCTAGAGGATCCTCTCTCAATGCTCTGAGGTTGACTATTCTCATCAAAAGGGTTTTCAAGAACAATCCAATCAAGATTCTTTTCTATGACATCATGTATTGCTACTAGTTTAAAGGGTATTGGTGTCTTAGGTTCCTCCCCATTAGGTTCAGTTTTGTTCATCTTTTCTCGTGTACCAACAACATCTACACATTAGCCTAGCATATCGAAACGTTTAAAGACTTTTCTAGCTTCCTTGGCAACATCATAGAACTCCTTAAACAAAGTTTCTAGAAGAAAATCCCTCTTTTCAGGGTCCTCAATTTCTTTAAGCTTAAGAAACATTACTTGCATTAAGGGGTTGAGGTTAACAAACCTAGCTTCTAACATGTGAATTACAGAAGCTGCAGCAATCTCATAGTTTGGGGCAAGTTCAGTAAGGGATCTATCCTCAGTATCTTCATGCTTACTAACATGATTGAAGAATTCTTCAATATTGTCTTTCCCAATTATAGAACCACTAATAATTGAAAGGTCTTTCAAGGTGAATGTAGGGATCAACATGGTGATCTAGGGGAGAGGTGACTACTAAAGGAGACTTAATTTTTTTGTGCTTTTGAAATAAGATAGCAAAAAAGTAAACTAATTTTTTGTGTTTTTTGAAGAACAAAACAAGCAAACAAAGAAAAAAGAAAACTGAGCAAAACAAAAACAACAAAGTAAAGAGATTGGTTATGAGGGACTCCTCTTGTGAAGATGTCCTTGACTCCCCGGCAACGGCGCCAGAAAAATGCTTGATGGCTCAATGCACGGCGCCCAGAAAAATGCTGGTGCGTGGTTGATGTAGAGCTCGTTGGGAACCCCAAGAGGAAGGTATGATGAGCACAACAACAAGTTTCCCTTAGTTATGAAACCAAGATTTAATCGAACCAGTAGGAGCAAGGAAACACCCCAAAGGTGTTACTAGCTGAGCTTTGGCAGGGCACACTACCGGTGCTAGTAGCAACATGGAGACCTACACAACACAACCACAGAACTTTGTCCCCAACTTGCGATGAGGTTGTCAATCTCACCGTGTTTTGCGGAAAACAAAGGATTAAACGTATCGAATGGAAAGCAGTAAAAATTTGCAGAAAGTAAACACAAAGCAGTAAAAGATTGTAGATTGTATGTAAAAGACAAGGACCGGGATCCATAGTTCACTAGAGGTGGCTCTTCTTAGATAGATAACATGATGGGTGAACAAATTACAGCGGGGCAATTGACAAACACCGAGAAAGCAATACATGCATATACTAATCATCTTACTCCTTTGAGACTTGATTGGGCATTACAACATAATACATAGACCGCCATCCAACTGCATCTATGACTAATAATCCACCTTAAGGTTATGATCTGAACCCCCTCTAGTATTTAGTTGCAAGCAACAGATTATTGCTTTACGAAATGCGTGTAAAGTAAACAATACGATTGTTATATGAACAAAGGATTGTTGTTTTCTCCCTAGTAGCAACAACACATCTAGTACCTTAGAGATATCTGTCACTTCCCCAGATTACCAGAGGCATGAACCCACTATCGAGCATAAATACTAACTCTTGGAGTTGCTAGCATCTACTTGGCCAAGATAGCTACTAACAACAGAAAGCATGCAAGATCTCAAATAACAAAGACATGATAGAATCAATAATCAATCTGAAATAGCATCTCAATATCCATCGGATCCCCGCAAACACAACATGTATGGATTACAAAAAGATGATCTTGATCATGAACGGAGTTCACAAGATCTAAACATGAAATCACAAAGGAGGAGAAACCAGCCATCTAGCTACTACATGGATCCGTAGTCCAAGGATGAACTACTCACGCATCACACCGGAGGCTTGCATGGTGATGAAGAAGGCCTCCAGGGTGAATTCCCCTCTCCGGCAGGGTGCCGGTAAGAGCTTCAGATCCCTCCCGATCTGGGGATGGAGATGACGGCGGCTATAGACTCTTTCATGGATTTTTTGATCGGGTACTTAGGGTTTTCGTCCCGAGGGCAATATATAGGCGGAAGGAGAGGCTGAGGGGGTGCTGAGAGCCATCACACCACCCCCTGGCGCGGGCCAGGCCTGGCCGCGCGGCCAGGTGGTGTGGCTGGCCCCTCTCCGTCTCGTATTCTGGCACTTGATCCCTTCCGGAAAAATAGGCACTTTGGCTTTTGTCCCGTCCAATTCCGAGAATAATCATTTTCTGACTTTCCTGGAACTAAAAACAGCAGAAAACAGGCAGCTGGTACTATGGCTCTTGTTAATAGGTTAGTCCAAGAAATCATATGAAAAGTACTCCAAAGTTGGAACAAAACACAAGAAAGTGGATAAAACCAAGCATGGAACATCAAAAATTATAGATACATTTGCAATGTATCCAGAGGGCAATGATTGGCTTGGATCATCTACTGGGCCCCACACCAAAGGATGTGTGGACGGGTAAGCTGCCCGGTTGTGCAATGAGGATTTGGTCTCTAATGGGTAAAGTAACGCACCTCTGCAGAGTGTAAGAATTGTGACATCTTACTCCCTGTTCCGGGAAGGAGATACGGACACGGCAGGAAAGGAACACCATGAAGGTTCTGGTCAACCCGTGAAGGCTGTCGGACATAGTTTTCAGAATAAAAGCAACCTTTGAAGAAATGTTTACGAAAACCTGCATTGCCTACAACCTTTGGTCTGTGGGTGTAGAGATAGTGCATCATACACTCCTTTTTAGTGAACTTGCTGAGTATGCTCGTACTCAACCGTACCTTCTAAGCCGTTGAAGATGATGCCAACATCAAGTTCTGCTCAAGAAACCATCATCGACAGCTCAGGTTCTTCAACAGAGTCAATGAAGTTAACATATACATCAACCGAAGTGAAGACAAAGTTCTTAAGTATATAGGAGTAGATTCTCTAGCCATAAAACCTACTTTTGTAGAGCATTGCAATAGCAGCAATGGCAAGCCAAATAGTTTAGATACTAGTCTTAGTTACTAGATAGTTCTGAGTTATTATTTCTGGTTCGTCTTTGTAAGAAGTTTCTTTCTCTCTCTTTTACCTAGAGTGTTCTCTGGATCTTTTGTAAAGAGTCGAGTCGTAACCTATAGTCATGTCTTGGTCCTGCTGTGTTTCTGTTGTACCACTATGAGGGATGTAATACTAGTGAACGGCGTTTCATTGGTGTTATGTCAACATTCTATAGTGTACTACATCATGCAGTGGTATGCTGGGTCACCACACCAGGGGTCGCCGGTCCACTAGCGTACAAGATCTTATCTGTGTAGAACAAGGTATCATGTTGTCTGGGCCCTTAATTGGACAACAAGCATTAGGCATCCCACAGATAGTCAAGCACACATATTATAGTAATTAAAATCAATCACAAACTAACGGAAAATATATGAAGGCACATCACATCTCGCCAATCCCCTACATCTCCCACGCCCAAGGGAATTACTCACACATGAGAGAAGAACAGATCATCAATATAATTGAATAAAGGGAATTCGTCTTGGTATTACCGTGGAGATCCACAATAAGAACAGAAAAATATCCAACACAATTCAAGATGGGAAGAAACAATCTCAAACCCTAGTCTTGCAAGGTGGAGATCCCTCTCTCTCTCTCTCAAGTACAAGTAGTGGTTGTGGGGTGTATTGTCTAGGAGGTCAAAGATTGTGGAGCGAGGTGAAGAACATCTTCTCCTTCTTCTCCGGATCTCTTATTTCTCCCTTCTAGATGGTGTGGCGTCTTCTGTGTTGTGTTTTCATCCCCCGTCCCTTCACAGAAGTTGTCCCTTTTGACAAGACAGAGGCGGCGGCAACTATACAGCCAGAAAATATTCTCGCCGTATAGTTGCTCGTTGAAGCTTCTGTTGACTCCTCTTGCGTGCTTTCAAAGTGAGACTTGCTTGTTTTCCCTAGAATATTGTGATTCTCTAGTTAAATCCTCCTATTGACCTTCAGAACATGAAACACACATTAAAAACCAAGTTTTCTTTGCTACTGAAGTATTAGTGTTAGGTAAAACCAGAAAACAATCAAATCTGGGAGAAAACCATCAATAAAAGCCATAAAAAATGTGTCGAATCTCACAACTATCAGCGCACCTAACCTTGTATGGCGAGGAGAGCCCGACAGGCTAGATGTCTCTCCCTCCATTTCCCTGTCGCATGTATACCAGTCGCATCAACTAGCACTCAGTTTGGCTGCGCTCTGATTGGTCAAGATGTATGTCACACGGATCTTGGACAACCACCGTTGGATATAGCATGATCCGACGGGCTGGAGGTTTCTCCCTCCCTTTCCATGTCGCACGTATACCAGCCGCATCTTCCTCCCCCCCTATCGACGTACGGCTTGCGGCAGCATGGATCTAAGCGCGTGGGGGTCGGAACGGCTTGCGGCAGCGCGGATCTAAGCGCAGCTGATAGAATGGCGTGTGGCGGTGAGGATCTAGCCATTTGAAAGACACCGATGGAATCCATCATCCGCAACATCAGTGCGATGGCGATGGTGCCGACAGTGGCCATCGATGAAAGACACCGATGGAAGCCATCATCCGTTCACATCTATGGCTATGGTGCCGACAGTGGCCATCGATGCGATGACTGATGGAAGCCATCATCCGTTTACATCTATGGCGGTGGTGTCGACAGTGGTCATCGATGTGAAGACGATTGAAGCCATCATCCGCAACATCACTGCGATGGTGCAGATCAAGCCCTCGTGAACCGAAGCTGTGGGAGGCAGGCCGCGGCCGTGGCTGGCACGTCGACGGTGAAGGCCGGATGAGAACACTTTTCCCATACTTATTGGATTACACATACGGCAGGGAGGGCGGCTAGCTCACCGTCCACTTAAAATTGGGACAAATGTAAGCCTAATTTGAACCAAAATTCCGTGACTTAAATTATATGTATGATTTGAATAAATCTAACATGTATTTGAGCCGTGAGACTGGTGGATATGCTCTAAAGCTGATTCATAAGTAGTAGTACTTGCTTTGACAATCTCCGGTGGGCTTGTAAAAATTTGATCGAAATATGTATGATTTGAATCAAAATTGATATGTATTTGAGCAGCGAGGACAGTGGATATGCTCTAAAGCTGATTCATAAGTAGTACTCCCACCGAACCAAATTAGTTGATTTAGATTTGACTAGATTCGATTGTATCTTGAGGAATTTGAGTCAAGTAACTTGGATTGACAATCTCAGCCAATAATTTGGAACGGGCAACGGATGCTGCCGCCAACACTGCAACTCTACATGGCAGCCACGATGGTAGCGACAGAACAGTCAAAACTAATATGCCCCAACTTGACCCTCTAGGAATTTGGCACGCCACCTATGGGCCGCTAGATCCAATGGAAAGAAACTCCGGTACTGAAATGCATTCTCTCGACTACTTTGGGAGCGCTAGATCCAATGGCAAGCAACTCGGATACCACAATGCATTCTCTCGACCACTTTGGGACCGCTAGATCTCATGGCAAGCAACTCGGGCACCGCAATGCATTCTCTCGACAACTTTGGGACCGCAAAGTGACTAAATTAGTAGGAACTCACAACCATCTATTGAATAAGAATTCTACTATCTAAATTAGCTATCTATTCAACTAATCATTACACGTAGCACCCTTCACCACAAACCGCATACTGTAACTGGTAGGACGCATATGACAACTACTAACACCCCCCTTCACTTGAAGTTCATGTTTTTGATTTTCTACGACTTGATTAGATACGGCAAGGTCAACCTCAGGTGTCAACTTATCTTTGCGAATAAGCTCGGAATTCTTCCTTGACAGTACGCTTCAGCTCGAATATGAACATGTTTTTAGGGCCAATTCATCACCTAACTTGGTAACCATATCCTCCAAATCCATCATATGGCTAGACCACTGAGTTGATTCATCTTGGTATGCAATGTACCATGGATCATCGCCCTGCATAGTGATAGCTATGAGTTTCGACACATTTTTGATGGCTTTTATTGATGGTTTTCTCCCAGATTTCATCATTTTCTAGTTTTACCTAACGCTAATACTTCAGTAGTGAAGAAAACTTGGATTTTAATGTGTGTTTCAGGTTCTAAACGTCAATAAAAGGATTTAACTAGAGAAATACAATATTTTGGAGAAAACAAACAAGTCCCACTTTGGAAGCTGATACATTGCAAATGTATCTATAATTTTTGATGTTCCATGCTTGGTTTTATCCACTTTCTTGTGTTTTGTCCACACTTTGGAGTACTTTTCATATGATTTCTTGGACTAACCTATTAACAAGAGCCACAGTGCCAACTGCCTGTTTTCTGCTGTTTTTGGTTCGAGGAAAGTCAGAAAATCAATATTCTCGGAATTGGACAGGACAAAAGCCAAAGTGCCTATTTTTCCGGAAGTCATCAAGTGCCAGAATACGAGACGGAGAGGGGCCAGAGGCCGGCCACACCACCTGGCCACGCGGCCAGGCTGGGCCCACACCAGGGGGTGGTGTGGTGGCCCCTGGCACCCCCTCGGCGTCCCCTTCCGACTATAAGATGCCCTCGGGACATAAACCCTAAGTACCCGATCAAAAATCCACGAAAGAGTCTGTAGCCGCCGTCATCTCCATCCCTAGATCGGGAGGGATCTGAAGCTCTTCCCGGCACCCTGCCGGAGAGGGGAATTCACCCTGGAGGCCTTCTTCATCACCATGCAAGCCTTCGGTGTGATGCGTGAGTAGTTCATCCTTAGACTACGGATCCATGTAGTAGCTAGATGGCTGGTTCTCCTCCTTTGTGCTTTCATGTTTAGATCTTGTGAGATCCGTTCATGATCAAGGTCATCTATTTGTAATTCTGCATGTTGTGTTTGCGGGGATCCGATGGATATTGAGATGCTATTTCTGATTGATCATTGATTATATCATGTCTTTGTTATTTGTGATCTTGCATGCTTTCCGTTGTTAGTAGCTATCTTGGCCAAGTAGATGCTAGAAACTCCAAGAGTTAGTATTTATGCTCGATAGTGGGTTCATGCCTCTGGTAATCTGGGGAAGTGACAGAAATCTCTAAGGTACTAGATGTGCTATTGCTACTAGGGAGAAAACAACAATCCTTTGTTCATAGAACAATCGTATTGTTTACTTTACACGCAGTTCGTAAAGCAATAATCTGTTGCTTGCAACTTAATACTGGAGGGGGTTCGGATGATAACCTAAAGGTGGATTATTAGTCATAGATGCAGTTGGATGGCGGTCTATGTATAATGTTGTAATTCCCAATCAAGTCTCAAAGGAGTCAAGATGATTAGTATATGCATCTATTGCTTTCTCGATGTTTGTCAATTGCCCCGCTGTAATTTGTTCACCCAGCATGTTATCTATCTTAAGGAGAGCCACCTCTAGTGAACTATGGATCCCGGTCCTTGTCTTTTATATTCAATCTACAAACTGTTTACTGCTTTGTGTTTACTTTCTGCAAACTTTTACTTCTTTCCATTCGATACGTTTAATCCTTTGTTTTCAGCAAAACACGGTGAGATTGACAACCTCATCGCAAGTTGGGGACAAAGTTCTGTGGTTGTGTTGTGCAGGTCTCCACGTTGCTACTAGCACCGGTAGTGCGCCCTGCCAAAGCTCAGCTAGTAACACCTTTGGGGTGTTTCCTTCCTCCTACTGGTTCGATTAAACCTTGGTTTCATAACTGAGGGAAACTTGTTGTTGTGCTCATCATACCTTCCTCTTGGGGTTCCCAACGAGCTCTACATCAACCACGCACCAGCACTTTTCTGGGCGCCATACACAGAGCCATCAAGCATTTTTCTGGCGCCGTTGCCGGGGAGTCAAGGACATCTTCACAAGGGGAGTCCCTCATAACCAATCTCTTTATTTTGTTATTTTTGTTTTGCTTAGTTTTTTTTTGCTTTGTTTGCTTGTTTCTTTATGAAAAACACAAAAAAATTAGTTCTACTAGTTTGCTTTCTTATTTGAAAACCCCAAAAAATGACTACTCTTGAAAACACTAAGTTGTGTGACTTCACTAGCACCAACAACAATGATTTTGTGAGCACTCCTATTGCTCCACATGTGCCTGAAGATACTTTCTTTGAGATAAAACCTGCTTTGCTCAATCTTGTTATGAGAGAACAATTTTCTGGCATTGGTAATGAAGATGCTGCTTCCCATCTAAATAAGTTTGTTGAAATTTGTGAGATGCAAAAGCATAGGGATGTAGATGGTGATATTATTAAGCTGAAATTGTTTCCTTTCTCTTTGAGAGGAAAAGCTAAAGAATGGTTGAATTCCTTAACTAGGAATAGTATTGATTCTTGGACTAAATGCAAAGATGCTTTTATTGGAAAGTACTATCCTCCTGCTAAGATTATATCCATGAGAAGTGAAATAATGAAGTTTAAACAACTTGATAATGAGCATGTTGCTCAAGCTTGGGAAAGAATGAAATATTTGGTAAAGAATTGTCCCACTCATGGACTGACTGCTTGGATGATCATCCAAACTTTTTATGCAGGATTGAACTATTCTTCAAGGAACCTATTGGATTCTGCTACTGGAGGTACCTTTATGACCATTACTTTGGGTGCTGCAACAAAACTTCTGGACAATATGATGGTTAATTATTCTGAATGGCATACTGAGAGAGCTCCACAAGGTAGGAAGGTAAATTCTGTTGAAGAAACTTCCTCCTTGAGTGATATGATTGATATTATTATGTCTATGCTTGTTAATGGGAAAGCCCATATTTATCCAAATAATGTTCCTTTGGCTTCTTTGGTTGCTCGAGAAGAGCAAGTTGATGTGAACTTCATAAGAAACAACAACTTTGGCAATATTGCTTATAGGAGTAATTTTGGTAACAACAATTATAAGACATATCCTCCCAACAATGGTAATGCTTATGGAAATTCTTACAACAATAATAGGAGTGCTCCCTCTGAACTTGAAGTTATGCTTAAGGACTTTATTAGTAAACAAACTGCTTTCAATAAAACCATTGAGGAAAAACTCTCTAATGCGGAAAGAAATATAGCATCTTTGGTTGAAGCTCAATCTTCTTTGAATAAAATGGCTGCTAAACCTGGAACTAATGATAATCCCTTTGCAACTACTAATGCTATACAAGTAAGAATTGATGAAAATGTTAGACTATTAGCTGAATTACATGCTAAGTGGGAAAGAGAAGATGAAATTGCTAGAAACATTAGTGTTTCTACTATCACCACCACTAGTGTTAAGGCTAGTAATAGTTCTACTACTTTAGATGATAAATTTGATTTTGATCTTGATGGTTGTAATATCTCTAAAGTTATTAAGTTCCTACAAAAGCTTGCTAAAAGTCCTAATGCTAGTGCTATGAACATGGCTTTTACAAAACACATTACTAATGCTCTCATAAAGATTAAAGAAGAAAAGATGAAACATAAAGCTTATATTCCTATTAAACAAGAATATGGTTGGGAACCCATCATTAATATGAAAGTGAATGACTTTGATTTCAAAGCTTTATGTGATCTTGATAGTAGTGTTTCTATTATTCCTAGAAGGATTTATGATATGCTTGATTTGCCTCCTCTTGAAGATTGTTATTTGAATGTCCCACTTAATGATAATGCTAAAAAGAAACTCATGGGGAGTCTTAATGATGTTCTTATTATGGTTAACAATGCCTATGTCCCCATTGATTTCTATGTTTTGGATGTTGAATACAATGCTTCTTATCATATTACTTTGGGAAGACATTTTCTTATAACTGTTGGTGCCATCATTGATATGGAAGAAGGGACCATTAAATACCAACTCCCACTCAAGAAAGGTATAGAACACTTCCCTAAAAAGAGAGAAAATATTTCTTTTGCTTCTCCTATGAAAACAAAATTTGGTCTTAATGCTTCTTCATTTGAGAACACTTGATTCTTTCTTTGCTTCTTATGCCTAACCTAAAGGCGTTAAACAAAAGTACTTATTGGGAGATAATCCAAAAGTTTTAGATGAGTCTTGGAAGTTATTACTTCAGTAATAACCTCTTCTTATCCTTTTTATTTGCTTTTTGTGCCAAGAGTAACCTCTAATGAGAGAGAAGTAATGATTGGGAAAGTTGCTGTCCCGAAACAGATTTCTATGCTTCACCGTAAAAATTCGTGTAAAATCTATGAACTTCTTTTTGAGGCTTGAATTTTTGTGCTTCTGCCACAGGTTGTTATCTAACTTTCGTTAGTTCAACACTTTTTGATTTGAGCAACAGAAGGTCTTCAAAGAAATTCGTCTTTACCTGCTGGACTGTTTTGACAGATTTCTGCCATTTTCTGCATTTGCTTCTTGTTGGTTCCTTTTTCAGTTCTTTTGGGGAATTGAGCTTTTTGAGGGAGGTGCTACAGTAGCTAGTGTTCTAATGGAAGTTTATTTGGTGTTAGAGCTGAACCTTAAGACTTTTTTATCTTGAGCGCACTAATGTTGCTAATAAAGATTGTGTGAAGTTTTGTATGAAGGAAAAATTTCAGGTGTATGGAAGGAATGAGTAATGAGATGAAGGATGGACTAAAGCTCAAGCTTGGGGATGCCACGTGTGTCACCCCAAGAAATATCCAAGAATTACAACCATCAAAGCTTGGGGATACCCAAGGCACCCCCCTCTTCATCAATAAAAATCCCAGGTTCCTTCCAAACGCTTCATTTTTATTGTTTCATGCATAGTTGAGTTTTTCTTGGAGCGTCTTCTTTTTCGTTTTCGTTTTGGTTTTCATTTGCTTTGGTTTGCTTAGTTTTCTGAATAAATTGGTTGTACCCCCTCTTTCATACATTGTTTTGCAAATAGTTTGGTTTGGTTTGGAAAAGAGTAGGAAAGTTCATGCTTATGTGGTAAAAAGAGCTCGTTTTTGACTGTGGCCTATGCTTTGTCATGCCATGCTTGATATTGTTTTGGCTTTATGCTTAGTATTATTTGCTGTAGCATGACTTGTTATAAACAATTGAGATTGCTTAATGTGCCTTGGATGAATCATGCGTTGTTTTAGCATATTGAAGCATAGTATAGTGGTATTCTCCTTTGATGCTTTATTTGGGTTGACTTGGCACATGCTCACACCATGTTATGACTATCTCAAGTCACCATAGCCTTTATGATCCTTTAGTTTTCAACTTGTAGTATCACTTTATGCTTTGATCAATGATGTTTTGTCGCTCTGCATGATTATGGCCATTATTTCTCTCTTAGTTTGTCGCTCCCAGTCTTTTGCTAGCCTCCACAACCAAGTATGAGTTCCACTCATGCATCCAACTCCCTAAACCAAGTTATTCCAAAGAGTCCACCATACCTACCTATTAGATTATGCTATTCCAAGTATATTCATTCTTTTGTTTACCTTCCAAATTAAACTTGTTATGAGAAAACTAGTGATTAAAGCTCTCACGAACTTGATGGCACACTTTACTTTTCTTGCCCTTAATAAACTTGAACCATTGTGTCGTCTATGTTGTATATGCTTGCACTTATTTGTTAGGAATTAGCAGAACCATGCTTTCATGGGGAACGCTTTTAACATTGCACTTGGTACTTGTACCTAGTTGATATCATGCTCTTTTATATATGGATGTCGTCGGTGTGAAATGAAAGGGGAGCTTGTAAGTCCATGGAGTTATGTATATGTGTTAGAGAAACGCCTGGGCCGCTGGTCTAATCCATGCTGACATGGTGGAAACCTACAGCGTAACCATAATGAGCTGTCTATGAAGCATTCTTCTTATAAAAAAAGAGTCCTATATTGAGAAAAAAGAGAAAAGAGAAAAAAAAGATACTATGAAAAGAGGAAAGAGAGAAAAAGCACCATATTCCCATGGTAAATAAGAAGAATGCTAAGATGCTCGTTGTCTGCTTGCCTTGTCATTTTGATATGGGGATTCTTCCGTATCATCGGGCAAGGGGTACCCCGTTGGCAGTTCTCTATGATACACATGTACTTACAATGACAAGAACTTACCGGTGACTAAACTTGAGTAGCATGAGGAGTGGCCCTCGTATACAAGGGACATGAGATTTCTGACTTATACTTCGTCAAGCATGTACACCATAGTTTGTTCACTTTAACCTTAATCACTTCAAGATGCTTATGATAGGGGCAATGAGAGCTGAAAGTTATAAGTACCATAATTTTTGGAAGCTCTTTATGAGACTTGAATCCCTACTTCCTTCTATGAAGGCCTTTCTTCCACCATTATATTGAGTCTCCACCTTCTATCTTTATGCACCTACTTTGAGAGCATAGTGGCCATTCTTAGTTCTATGTGCATTGTCCCAAGACTAGTTGATTGATGCATAACTTGATATTACTTGTTTTAAACTATTGTACCTAGTCACTCTTACGAACTTTGAAGGTGTCCTATGCATTTATATTTGCTACTCTATTGAGGGACAAGCTGAATACTTTTATGCTATGTTTTCTTTATGTGAAACAAACAAACGTCTTGCAAAGCATTGTTATTCATGAATATTTTGTTTGTGCCTTTTCATGTTGCATCATAGTTTCTTTGCTTATTGCTAGAACTTTGTCTTTCATGTTATGATTGAAGTACTATGATCCCAGCTTTGAATGTTTCACAAATACTTTGATCAAGTCTTTGATGGTGCATGTCACCTCAAAAATTATTCTTTCTTTTTATCACTTACCTACTCGAGGACTAGCAGGAGTTAAGCTTGGGGATGTTGATACATTGCAAATGTATCTATAATTTTTGATGTTCCATGCTTGGTTTTATCCACTTTCTTGTGTTTTGTCCACACTTTGGAGTACTTTTCATATGATTTCTTGGACTAACCTATTAATAAGAGCCACAGTGCCAGCTGCCTGTTTTCTGCTGTTTTTGGTTCCAGGAAAGTCAGAAAATCAATATTCTCGGAATTGGACGGGACAAAAGCCAAAGTGCCTATTTTTCCGGAAGTCATCAAGTGCCAGAATACGAGACGGAGAGGGGCCAGAGGCCGGCCACACAACCTGGCCACGCGGCCAGGCTGGGCCCGCGCTAGGGGGTGGTGTGGTGGCCCCTGGCACCCCCTAGGCCCGCCCTTCTGACTATAAGATGCCCTCGGGACGTAAACCCAAAGTACCTGATCAAAAATCCATGAAAGAGTCTGTAGCCGCCGTCATCTCCATCCCTAGATCGGGAGGGATCTGAAGCTCTTCCCGGCACCCTGCCGGAGAGGGGAATTCATCACCATGCAAGCCTCCAGTGTGATGCGTGAGTAGTTCATCCTTGGACTACGGATCCATGTAGTAGCTAGATGGCTGGTTCTCCTCCTTTGTGCTTTCATGTTTAGATCTTATGAGCTCCGTTCATGATCAAGATCATCTATTTGTAATTCTGCATGTTGTGTTTACGGGGATCCGATGGATATTGAGATGCTATTTCTGATTGATTATTGATTCTATCATGTCTTTGTTATTTGTGATCTTGCATGCTTTCCGTTGTTAGTAGCTATCTTGGCCAAGTAGATGCTAGCAACTCCAAGAGTTAGTATGTATGCTCGATAGTGGGTTCATGCCTCTGGTAATCTGGAGAACTGACAGAAATCTCTAAGGTACTAGATGTGCTGTTGCTACTAGGGAGAAAACAACAATCCTTTGATCATAGAACAATCGTATTGTTTACTTTACACGCAGTTTGTAAAGAAATAATCTGTTGCTTGCAACTTAATACTGGAGGGGGTTCGGATGATAACCTGAAGGTGGATTATTAGTCATAGATGCAGTTGGATGGCGGTCTATCTATAATGTTGTAATGCCCAATCAAGTCTCAAAGGAGTCAAGATGATTAGTATATGCATGTATTGCTTTCTCGATGTTTATCGATTGCCCTGCTGTAATTTGTTCACCCAGCATGTTATCTATCTTAAGGAGATCCACCTCTAGTGAACTATGGATCCCGATCCTTGTCTTTTATATTCAATCTACAAACTGTTTACTGCTTTGTGTTTACTTTCTACAAACTTTTACTTCTTTCAATTTGATACGTTTAATCCTTTGTTTTCCGCAAAACACGGTGAGATTGACAACCTCATCGCAAGTTGGGGACAAAGTTCTGTGGTTGTGTTGTGCAGGTCTCCACGTTGCTACTAGCACCGGTAGTGCGCCCTTCCAAAGCTCAGCTAGTAACACCTTTGGGGTGTTTCCTTGCTCCTACTGGTTCGATTAAACCTTGGTTTCATAACTGAGGGAAACTTGCTGCTGTGCTCATCATATCTTCCTCTTGGGGTTCCCAACGAGCTCTACATCAACCACGCACCAGCACTTTTCTACGCGCCATACACAGAGCCATCAGAAGCACGCGAGGGGATCTCACAGATGGTGTGATGACCAACTATACGATGGGAATGGCCGTATAGTTCCCGCCGTATAGTTGCTACCACCTCTGTCTTGTCAAAAGGGATAACTTCCATGAAGGGACGGGGGACGAAAATAGAACACAATAGCCGCCACGACATCCAGAAGGGAGAAAGAAGAGATCCGGAGAAGAAGGAGAAGACGTTCTTCATCTCGCTCCACGATCTTCGACCTCCTAGCCAATACACCCCATAGCCACTACTTGTACTTGAGAGAGAGGGATCTCCACCTTGCAAGACTAGGGTTTGAGATTGTTTCATCCCATCTTGAATTGTGTTGGATATTTTTCTATTCTTATTGTGGATCTCCACGGTAATACCAAGACGAATTCCCTTTATTCAATTATATTGATGATCTGCTCTTCTCTCATGTGGGAGTAATTCCCTTGGGCGTGGGAGATGTAGGGGATTGGTGAGATGTGATGTGCCTTCGTATATTTTCTTCTAATTTGTGATTGATTCTAAATATTATAATATGTGTGCTTGACTATCTATGGGATGCCTAATGCTTGTTGTCCAATTAAGGGCCCAAATAACATGATACCTTGTTCTACACAAATAAGATCTTGTACGCTAGTGGACCGGTGACCCCTGGGTGACACAGGGATATCAATGGAAAGCTAGTTGATTCGAGGATAACGAGTAACCACCGTGCTTATTGCATTAGCCCAATCCAAGGAGCTTAATCGCTAAGCAACCTGAAGGGTCTTAATCGTTTAGTGTCTGACCATGGTTTTGGTAGCAGGCTAGTATGATTATTGAAGTTGGGATGAAATCTACCAAGAGGAGTTCTGGCTAATTATGGGTTATTCTCCTACATATATATCTATGAGATTATAATTGTTACATTTACCATTCATCCACCTGGCACAGTCATTATCACCATGAACTGAATCTCCCCACGCCTTCTTTCGTCATCTGTAGGAAACAACAAACAAGCAAAGCCGTTCTTTATTTTTATGCCTTTTATTTCTAAAGTTTACATTCTAGTCTTATTTAAATCTATCGCATTTAATCAAAACCCATTATTATTTCAACACTTGCAGTCAATTCACTCGAAGACCTGTGACAACTTCGGGTGTGATAGAGATTTCACCAATAAACACTTACCTTTGGGCTCCATGTGGGATCGATATCTGAACTTTGAAACTAGCTACAAACGATCTGTGCTCTTGTAGACATCAAGCTATTTTCTGGCGCCATTGCCGGGGAGCTAAGCGCTAAGTGTTTGTCTTTTGACATTTCAGGTGTTGCTACTACAAAATGTTCTCCTTAGGAGACAAAGGGTCTACACGCTCTGGTAGGACTTATCTGCCAGATTATATTGAGCGTGTACCTGCTTAGAGGCGCGAAGAAATTATTGAAAAACTTTTAATATCAAATAAAGTTGAAGTTGAAAACCTAAGTGATATTATGGAAATTGTGTCTATTTACATGATAACCCCTATGAAACCTGGGAAAACTCTCAGGGAATACAGTGCTCCAAGTTCTGAATTTCTTAAACAACCAATAGAGTTCCCTAATCCTGGAGTTAGAGAATATCGATTTGATGGTGGAATTATTAAAATTTTGTAGGAGAAAGCTTTCAGTGGAAGGGAAGATGAAGACTTAGGAAGACATAATAGAGAGTTTGACGATGTGATAACATCGCTTGGACCAAAAGGTTTGCCCAGAGACTTCTCTTGTCTTAAATTATTTCGATGGTCTCTTAAAGGTAAAGCTCTAGACTGGTTCTATTCTCTCCCTCGCCATTACATTAAATGTTGGAAAAACTCCATTACTAAATTCATAGACAGGTTTCTTCCTTTTAAAAAGGTAACTGAACTAAGATAGAACATAGGCAATTTTAGTCAGAACGTGGGAGAAAACTACCCACCAGCCTGTGAAAGATTCTTTGGAATGATCAATATTCCTAATCATGGCTAATCTAAACTAACAATTTGCCATTTATTTTGCCATGGTCTCAATACTCAATGTAGAGAGTTGCTTGATTTCTCAGAAGGAGGATCAATAAATACTTTAACTATTAAAGAATGTTTGGAATTAATGTCCACTAGGGCTAAGAATGATTCTCTATATAATCCTGATTTTGGTACTAAGACGGAAAAAGGGATACTTTAGATAACTCCTGATCTTATGCCTGAGGTATGCAAATCCATGAAATAAAAAGGTATACCTTCTGAACTTGCTAAGGAAAACAAAGAAGATTTGTTCCAAGTTTTTACCGAAGAAGATGAAACTAGAAAAGTTTTTCAAGAATTAAAACATCGACAAGTAAAATCTCATAACAATTTGCATAAGCATTTCCAAAAACACAAAAAGATTTTGGCAGAACTCACTAAAAATTATGATGAGATTGGCCAGGAAATAAAACTGTTTCACAAGTACCTTAGTATGATTGAAACCCAGTGTGAACAAATAGCATCTGGTTATCAGATGTTTCTTCGTGTAGACGAAGATATTTCTATTTCTGCTAATGTTGTCACCAGAAGAGGTGCAGTTGTTACAGGACCCTTAGGACCACCGGAATATGAAGCTGAAAAAGAGCACATGGAAAAATCCTTGGTTGAAGCAAGCCAAGAAAATGATACATTGGTGGATCGTCAAGATGAAGTTGAAACCCAAGAACAAAACAAGGAAGATCAGAATGATGCACAAGATGATCATTATGACTTTTATGCAGAAACAGTTGATCCAAGAGAAGATAAAGAAACAAGTAAGGAAGATGAAGTTGTTGTAGTAGAAAAGAAGAAAAACAATAAGTAACAACAAAAGAGAGCAACTAAAGAGCCTGACCCCCCCCCCCCCCAAAAAGGTAAAAGACAAGAGTAAGTCAGGTGAGAAAAATCTTCCTTACCCTGATAAAAAAAGAAGGCACCGGATGAGGTAATTTATAATTCCTTTACAAAGGAACTTAGTGACCTTCGTCTGGAAATCCCATTTGCAGATGCGATCAAAGTCCCTACTTAAGGTAAATTCCTTCGTGATATTCTAAGTAGAAAGAAAGAAATAACTGAAATTGTTGCCATGGTAACTAGCTATCCCGCCAATGGGAAGCTGTTATCTAAGTTTGGAGATCGCAGAATACCAACTATTTCATGCTCAATAGGTAAAACTGATTTTCACAATGCCTTGTGTGATCTAGGAGCATGAGTTAGTGTAATGCCATATTCCCTCTATAAAAGGTTAGTATTAGGGGAGTATTCTCCTACAACTATCACTTTACAGATGGCCGACAAGTCCACTAAACAACCTGTTGGTATGATAGAGGATGTCTTACTTAGGATAGATGAACATGTTATTCCCACTGATTTTATTATTCTTGAAATACCAGAAGATGAAAGATTATCTATAATACTTGGAAGACCTTTCCTTAGTACTACAGGTGCATCAGTAGATTGTGCAAAAGGGAAGATAATCTTTAATGTTTATGATGCTGAAATCATCCGGTATTTTCCAAAGAAGTTAGAAGCAGGAGAAAGATATGTCCCACGACAAAATGAGTTCACATGGTAAGTGCCATTGATAAGGGGCAACCAAAGGTAAGAATTCGAGAAGAGAGAAGAGGTTAAGTTATTCAACCATTCTTAATAAATGCTTGATGGGGGTCAACCCATTTTTCGTCAATTTAGTAAAATAAAGAATAAAAAGTTCATCGCATTCCTACCACTTTTTCACAAACATTCTTGCGGAAGCGCGCTCGTGAAGATGCAGCTGTCAAAAAGTAGTAGAAACATCGATTGAATAAGTAGAGAATAGTAATAAGAATAAAACTTTGAGTTCTCCACTTGTAAGAAACTAAGTTTTTGCTTTTAATATGCTAATGTTGGTGACAGTTTTTACTGCCATTTTTCTGTTCGAAACTAGGTATTTCGCTAAGTTATGGAATAAGAAGGTATCCTAGAAGAAATAGAATTTTTTGATGAATACTGATGGTTTAACAACCAACTATACGGCGGGAATAAAAATTCCAGCCATATAGTTTCGGTCGTATAGTTGTCTTTCCCATCAACAAATTTTCGTCGAAGGCACAAAGAGTTTAATGACCAACTATACGGTAGAAATAAAAATTCTGGCCGTATAGTTCCGGCTGTATAGATATCAATGCCTTCACAGATTTTCATTCAAAAGGTACTGAGAGTTTAATGACCAACTATACGGCAGGAATAAAAATTCCGGCCGTATAGTTCTGGCCGTATAGATATCGATGCCTTCGTAGATTTTCATTCAAATGGTACCGGGAGTTTAACGACCAACTATACGACGGGAAGAAAAATCCTGGCTGTATAGTCCCGGTCGTATAGATATCGATGCTAGTTTTAGAAATTTATCTCAAGAGACAGATGGTTTAACGACCAACTATACAACAGGGTCATTTTGATCCGGCCGTATAGTTACGCCCGTATAACTAATTTCTGATTAAAGAAACCCTAGTTGTCGGCGGTGCCGCAACTATACGGGCGGAGCAACATCATCTTCCCGTATAGTTCCAGCCGTATAGGTCGGCCCGACCACTTAATCACACCAGGGCGGCGGGTTCTTCCTCCTCTCCTCATTATTTCTCTCATATTCTCTCTCCAAACCTCTCAAAATCCACCTAGAACTCTCTATTCTTCGCGAATTTCGATCATTTGAGTGGGGGGAATCAATAGATTGGTATGTTTCTGTCCCTATCCATGCTTTATTTTTAGATTTCCATGGTTGAAACTCTCACATTGATATAGTAGATGAACTCAAATTTATTTAGTTTTCCTTGTTAATTTCTCATGTTAGGATTGAATTTTTCCACGTAGAACCATTCATATATCATATAGAAACTATACGCCTAAGGTTTCATGGTGAATTTTTTTAGTGGATCATGATGAACAAGATCGGTAGCCTCTTTTGTTCGAGCAAGCGCCAACGCGGAGAGGGCTCAAGTTCAGGGGCCCAAGCTCCACGCAACTCCAAGATGGACATTGTTTCATCAAGGAGGGTGCTGCCCACGCGTTGGGCTAACCACAACTTTCTCACCGCAGCGGGGTTGAAGACGGACTTCGACCTCATGTGCAGCAGGTCGGGGCTAGCGCTGATCAGCTTCGCAAGCTACGACACCTACGCTGAACTCACCCATGAGTTCCTGGCCTCCTTCTATGACGACCACAAGGAGAAAGGTAACACGTGCACTATCAACTTCAACATGAACCGACAGCACTATGATATAAGCTTCGAACAATTCTGTGATGCCTTTAGCCTCCCTCGTACTGGGGAGCCCTATATTACTAACCTCTATAGCGCCGCAAGTGGAGAGACTTGGGAGGCTATTTCTGTCAATGGTGGCAGTCACTTCTGTCAGAAGAAGATGTCCACCATTCAGAACCCAACCATTCGCTACTTTGCTTTATTCCTCGCCAACACAATGTTGGGAAGGGGTGATACTAGTTCCATGGCCAATGCGAACATGGCGATGATCACCAAGGCTCTCTTCCCCACTACCACGCAAAGCCCCTATCCTACGGCTCTACTCATCCAGCATTTCCACCACAAGAGAAACAAGACCAAAGGTGATATTCGCATTGGTGGATTGCTAACCCACCTTGCCTATGCATTGAAAGTTGTACTACCTGTCACGGAACCTGTTGACAACTCCAAACTTATGGACATCAAGTATTTGACTGCTTGTGGCTTCCTTGGTGTTTACCATGCTAACCCGAGGCTCCGAGCATATAATTTGGTTACCTTAATGATGTACAGGCTGAGCAAGTTCAGCTGCCATGTCCCCAAGCCTTCTCGATTATGGAGAAGGACACTTGGATCCTTACCAAGAACCAAGTGACGGAGACTTGGCCGAGCTCTAGCCCGAGGAAGAGGAAGATGAAGGGCAACATGATGAGCAGGAGAAGGAGCAGGAGGGAGAGCAGGGACACAACCCTGCTTGGAAAGGATAGCAGCAACATCCAGGAGGAGCCTGGGAACCATGGCCCAACCAGCCACAGCAGGGGTACGACTACGTACCCTATTAGGAGTTCCAGCAGCTCAACCAACACGTTGGGGAGATCTACCACACGCTTCAAGATGTGAATGAAGATATGAACACTCTGACTCACAACTTTAGTCACTTCGTGACCCACTTCCCCGACTTCTACCAGCAGTATCCGTGCCAGCCACCAAATGACGGCGACAATTAAGCCAGGTAACAACCCAAGCTTGGGGGAGGTTTGAAAACCTCCAAACTTTGCATTCATGTTTTTATTTCTTCTTTTGATTTATTTCTTCAGAAATTGCATGTTTATTTTCAGTTTTGCACTCCTAAACCAAAAATACAAAAAAAATTAGTTGTAATTTTATTTGCAAGTTGTTTCTTTGTTTCTCTTGGAGATTTCTTGATTTCAGGTGATTTGGCAATATGGAAATATAGGAGAGGTTCGATTCGAATACAAGAACAAAGCAAGCAAAGAGGAGGTATCACATTCCTTTCATCACACTCCTTGCAACCTTAAATTGACCCTACAATTATTTACTTGCTTGCACTTGAGTCATTCCCCACTTAGCTTGTTATCCTACAAATTCTATTTCTTTGCTAGTGTCTCCTTTTTAGCTTTGAAACAATGAGCAATGAACTTGGTTAAAATACTTCATATATTTTTACAACAAGAAAAAGCATATGAAAGATGACTTGACTCCACGCTTAGCTCAAAGAATTTGATTTTAGAACTACTCCATCCCAATTGTGCTTAATATTAGTAGACTCGATAGCACCCTTGATTAAAATTGTTTGATTAAATGGATGCTTCAAATTAGTAGAAATTATGCCACTAATTTTCCGAAATAATTACCGCAATATATTGCTTTACGCGTGTCATTACAACTCTATCATGCTCCATGGGGAAGTATTAACTCCGCTGGCTAACGAACGATCTAAATGTGGGAAACCACTTGATTTCGGCTATTGAGTTATGTAAACGTCTGTAGCAGCAATCATATGATGTTTAAATTTTTTTAGTCTCCTCATGGTCTCATGTTCCAAGTGAAGTTGTAGTAGTCATCTGGCCTATTATTGCTCAACATTATTTATTGGCATGGTCACGAGTGCACAATACAGCCCCAATTAACATGTTAAAAATAGTGGCATGATTTCTCTATAAAAAGAGCTAAAGTTTTTGAAAGACAAGAGAAAGAAAAAGGTGCTTTGAGAGTCCTGAAATTTTGACATGGGAGTAGATGAGTTGTTCTTAAATTAAATATTTTGGTGCCAACTTGAGTACTCTGAATTGGTTAAATAAGCAAGAACAAAAAGTTTTCATCTCTCAACAAAGAGTGGTACCAAAAGAATTTGTCTCACCTTCCTAGCTAAAACTTTCGACACTTGCTTGGGCATATGATTTATTTGCTAGCAAGATATACATGGTTAGGAAGTGGACTCAGTGCAAGCTTGTGAATACTTGTATGATTATATTTAAGATTGCAGGGATTGAGAAGAAAAGAATTTGACACCACTTCGAACTTGTAAGTTCCTTTACTTTCGGTATCGAATCTCCGCTATTCTTCCTTATTTCCTTGTGACTCGAGGGCGAGCAACATCTAAGCTTGGGGAAGTTGATAGCTATGAGATTTGACACATTTTTTATGGCTTTTACTGATGGTTTTCTCTTGGATTTGATCATTTTCTAGTTTTACCTAACGCTAGTACTTCGGTAGCGAAGAAAACTTGGATTTTAATGTGTGTTCAGGTTCTGAACGTCAATAGAAGGATTTAACAAGAGAAATACATATTCTGGAGAAAACAAACAAGTCCCACTTTGGAAGCATGCGAGGGGAGCTCACAGACAGCGTGACGACCAACTATACGGCGGGAATGGCCGTATAGTTCCTGCCACCTCTGTCTTGTCAAAAGGGACAACTTCTATGAAGGGACAGGGCACGAAAACAGAACACAACAGCCGCCACGCCATCCAAAAGGGAGAAAGAAGAGATCCGGAGAAGCAGGAGAAGACGTTCTTCATCTTGCTCCACGATCTTCGACCTCCTAGACAATACACCCCATAGCCACTACTTGTACTTGTGTCAACACCCGGATTTTTAATCCTAGATGCCCGTTATGCCATACCTCGCAATTCCAGGATTACCATTTTTGCGAGACATAACGGATTGGATATCATAGTACATCATCCATTACAAACCATACATAAGGTTTTACACAAATAAGGATCTCATGATCCAGTCTTTAATACAACAAGCAGCGGAAATAAACGATAGCATAGCGGTGGGGTCCATCTTCAGGGGCACATGCAATGCTGACGAAGGCAGATAGTCCTAGTTATCATAGCCGTCCTGCTGACCATCATCTTGATAATCTCCTTCATAGTCTGGCCATGATAATAGCCAGGGACAAAAGCCATGAGTACTCTTTAAGTACTCGCAAACTACTACTAGCAAGGGTTATGATTCTAAGTTAAAGTACTGAATTTAAAGAATAACTATCAAGTTAAGTTTGAAACCTAAGCTGAGTTCTGAAACAAGAAAAGATAAAATAAAAGTCTAGAATCACTTAAGTTGGGAAGCTGTTTTCATTAACACAACCCTGTTGTGGTCAAGTCAGGGTTCATCATTCATTTCAAGTTATTTAGAAAACATCTGACAACGAAACAGTATGGCCATCCCAACTGTCCATAACCACGGACGTGGCTATTCGAATAGTTTGACACTCTGCAGAGGTGGTACACTTTCACCACAAGATTCGATACATCTGTCAGGGATAACCCTGAATCATCATACTTAGTATGCAGATAATCAAACATAACCTTCCCTTTACACACCCTAGTATAAGCACCTCTCCTATGAGCATGGCCTCCCAACCATGACCATTAGTCATCTTGGGCACTGCATAGGTGGACAACATTGATAGGTAGCCTCAACTCAAACCTCTCCCGTGAGGGAACTAATACTAATGCATATAAATTTCCAGCTAAGCCTTACCCAATTCAGGTAATGTGGTTGTACGGTAAAATTTGGAATGGTATCGCATCTGAATCCAATCATCAGTTTTATAAAAGGGGTTAAGGCTCATGCCTTATCATTTTCCACATCATAAACCAATTGTGTTTTGTAACACATGTCAAAACATCTCAATAGAATGACTCATCATTCCAAGGTTTTCATAACTCATTTTCACCAAGTGTTCCATCTAAAGTGACTCAAGTTTGATCTATTCTAAAACACTAGGTTAATAGTGTTCACTAAGGTGGAAAAGTGGGATCAATCTCATGCCATAGAATGACATCTAAAGGTTCCTAAATAGGTCAAGTTTTATACTCTTTATGCTACCTTCAAACTTAATTTAAGAACTTTGTGTAAACTAAGGGGGTGTGATCAAAGTATGCTTAAGGCATTTTTACTAAACTATCTAGTTTTATTCTAGCTTGCTACAAGAGCTTACTAAAGCATGTTTGCAAGGGTTAGCTTGCCACTAATAGCTTGCTACAATAGCTTGCCTTGGTTGGTGCAGTGGTTGAAGTTTTCTTCTTCTTCTTCTTCTTGGTAGAACTCCTCCTCCTCGAGAGTTTGGTCGGTGCTATTGTCTAGAAATACATAGGGAGTGCACAATCACCAAACAATACTTAACTAGGCTAAGTAGCATTCTAGAGCACACAATTGATGATCTATTATCATCACAAACATTACAAGTTTTAATTCAATAGTTTTAATCTTTTTATTTTAGAAAAGTAATTTCTACTCATTGAAATGTTAACTAAAATTTAATATTCACCACCAAAATATGAGATCATGTGGACACATGTCCTCACCACATATTCCACAGGTGGGAATGAGATTTAAAGGTTGGATCAATATTACTTGAGTTTAAGTTTATTATTTAATGATTTAAAGTGACTAGAAATGCCTATATAGCATTATTTTGGTACTAGTCCAAAGTCACTGCATGTAAACCTTAATATTATTACATATTTGGATAGCTATGATGAAATGTGATTTTTGAGAGTTGGAATCAACTCAAAAGATAACTTGGTTGATTTTACAAAAATGTTTCAAATTGCAAAAGCTTCTGTCTTCTTATTTTTATTAGGAGAACTCTATAACTCTAAATGAATTAAATCCAACGGGCTTGGATAGAGCATTTCAATACCTTTCAGAAAAATTAGTTTCATGCAATTTGGATTTGTCAAACTCACCGAATTGATTTTTGAAACACAGGACAGAAACTATATTCTAACTAAAAAGAAAAACCTAGATTTGAATCTACGGGCCTGTGCGGGAAAGGAAATGGGCCGGCCCAGTGGCGCTGCGCGGCACAGGGCTCAGCTGACAGGGGGGTCCCACTGGTCAGCGACACTTAAAACACGAAACGGTACGCGCGCTGTGGGCCGTGCGATTAGAGGGCAGATCTACGGCTGAGGGTCGTCGTCGACGACGGACGGGTCGCCGGCGAGCTCGAACCCTAGCGGCTCGGTGGGGGTCTACTGGGGGCGTACCAGGGCTCCAGCGGGGTCGGCGATGCGGGCGAACAAAGTGGAAGACGACGGCGAGGCGAGGCGTGGTCGCGGCGGAGCTTGGGGTGGCCGGAATCAACGGCACCCTTCTTCTCCAGAGGCGGCGGCTCCGGCTCCAATTCCGACGAACTGCTGCTCCACTTGCTCCGGTGAGGGGTGGTTGAGGTTCAGAGAGGTGAGGGGAGTGGAATGGTGTGAGTCTTTGGTGCTGGGGAGGGCTCCTTTTATAGGCTCGACGGTGAGACCGAGCGGGATGGGCGGTTGATGGCGGCGACATGGCTACAACGAGCTAGCGGCATGGCTGGGGATGGCGATCGATGGGTGGTCCCCTGGCGGTGCTCTAGCGCTTCAATGCGGCCGTAGGGGCGGTGGTATGCGGTCGGGGTGAGGTGGCGCTCTGAGAGGCAGAGGCGGCGGTGTCCACGGCGAGCGGTGGCTGTGGGGCTTTGGGCGGCGAACGGGGGTGTCTGGGGTGTTCTCCAGGTCTAGGCGAAGCGGTGGGCGCGGGCTGGTGTCGAGCGGTGGCTTGTGCACGCGGGGACAGGGCGCGCTCTGCGGGCGGCGTCGGCATGGTCTGGTGGCACTAGGCGCGGCTTCTCCTCGGTGGTCCACGGCTACTCTTGGCTCGGGCAAGGGACAGAGAGGGGCGGTGCGGCGTCGGCTACCTCCTAGACATGGCGAGGGAAGGGGGAGTGGTCTGCTTCGATGGTTGCAAGGTTGGCCGGCCAGGGTGGTGCTCGGCATGGCTGTGCAGTGCGACTAGGGGGTAGAGAGGAGGCTGGTTTGGTCTGGTCTGGTTTGAGGGGGGGACAAGATGATCAATGCACTACAGAATTGCTAGACAAAATCAGCCCAAAACAGTAATAGTTAGGCCCTAATGATCTTGCTAACAAGGTGTTTGACAAAATGGCCGCAAGAGAAAAAGTTTTGAATTTTGAGTTCAAATTTTTTGGGTGATCTCCACTAGTGCTAGGTAGTCTCTGGTTGCAAGGGTTTTAAAAATGGAGCTCAAATACATGGTTTTTGAAATAGGGGTGATCTATGCATATGCATTAGATTCAATTTTGAACTGTCATTTAAATTAGTTTACAGAAGGTTTTTAGAAGATCAAAAGGTGGGCCTTGGTACCTCATTATGTGTACTAGCAAGGGGTGTAAAGATACAGAATTGTTTCTGTTAATAATTGAGTACTAGGAATAGCCAAAGTAGGCATGAGAGTTAATTTTGTCAAAATGACCATTCCTTTATTTTAATTCTTTTTGATATGATTTCTTTTAGGAAATGTTTGGGAAAGATGTGGATGATGTTTAAATCACCTAAGAAACATTTTAGAAGCAAAGGATCACACAATCATGGCCATTCAAAACAACTCCTATTTTAAATGCACACAATTATGAATGCTTTCATTTTAATTATGGAAAAGGTTTTGTTAATCCTAAATTTGGATGATTTGATCTTTGATAAGCTTGGATTGAAGTTTTGGGATGTTACAACTTGAGAGAGAGAGAGGGATCTCCACCTTGCAAGACTAGGATTTGAGGTTGTTTCTTCCCATCTTGAATTGTGTTGGATATTTTTCTATTCTTATTGTGGATCTCCATGGTAATACCAAGACGAATTCCCTTTATTCAATTATATCATGTGTGAGTAATTCCCTTGGGCGTGGGAGATGTAGGGGATTGGTGAGATGTGATGTGCCTTCGTATATTTTTTGCTAATTTGTGATTGATTCTAAATATTATAATATGTGTGCTTGACTATCTGTGGGACGCCTAATGCTTGTTGTCCAATTAAGGGCCGAGACAACATGATACCTTGTTCTACACGGATAAGATCTTGTTCGCTAGTGGACCGGCAACCCCTGGATGACACAGGGATATCAATGGAAATCTAGTTGACTCGAGGATAACGAGTAACCACCGTGCTTATTGCATTAGTCCGATCCAAGGAGCTTAATCGCTAAGCAACCTGAAGGGTCTTAATCATCTAGTGTCTGACCATGGTTTTGGTAGCAGGATAGTAGGATTATTAAAGTTGGGATGAAATCTACCAAGAGGAGTTCCGACTAATTATGGGTTATTCACCTACACATATATCTATGAGATTATAATTGTTACATTTACCATTCATCCACCTGGCACAGTCACTATCACCATGAACTGAATCTCCCCACGCCTTCTTTTGTCATTTGCAGGAAACAATAAACAAGCAAAGCCGTTCTTTATTTTTAAGACTTTTATTTTTGAAGTTTACATTCTAGCCTTATTTAAATCAATCACGTTTAATCAAAACCCATTCTTATTTCAACACTTGCAGTTAATTCACTTAAAGACCTGCGACAACTTCAGGTGTGATAGAGACTTCACCAATAACCACTTATCTTTGGGCTCCCCGTGGGATCGATATCTAAACTTCGAAACTAGCTACAAACGATCTGTGCTCTTGCAGACATCACATAGCACACTTTAACAATCCCAAAACAAACTAAACTAGAATTAGTCCGACAGGCCATGTCAGCACTTCAAATTCAACGGTAGTATAAAGAGAAGGAGCTACATGCACATCCGACGTGGTAGGAGAAGGAGAATGTGTCCACGACATGATCGATTCCCCACCCTTGCCGGTGTACCCGCTACGACCAGACATTGAGGACTAATTTGCACCTACAATATCGAGGAAATTACGGGAATCAAATCGATTAGGGTGGGCAGAGCAGGATTGGAGGTCTTACTAAGCACTACTAGCAATCTCGGTCGTCGTGAGCAGCGGACCTGCCTGCGGACGGTACTGCCCCAACATACAATTCGTGCGGACGAAACAGGTGTCGGTGCCGTGGTTGAGGTGTAGTGCGGCAGTCCATTCGATACCGCTGTAGGACAGATCCGGCGACGCGCTGACGCGCCGATGATGGATGCTCTATCCGCCGGTGGGATAGGAGCTGCTCGGGGCTAGGGGCTGGGAGCGGATGAGAGAGAGAGAGCCGACGTGTCATACACGACCCCACCTATCAATTATTTCATATTTGCCAATTTTGCATATCTGCCAAACTTTTTCTTTAAAATTTGCATATTTGCCACATGACCACCACATGTCAGTGACACACAAAATGACAAATATGCAAGTTGTAAAGTAAAACGTGGCAAATTTGGAAATCCCCCCTCCAGACCCACATGACGGCCCCACCGGTCATTGGCTACGACGGCCCCATAGAACGACTCCACATAGCGGCCCCATCGTTTATTGGCTTCGACGGCCCCACAGAACGGCCCCATTTGTCATTGGTGCACCGACCACACAATCAGGAAAAACTGGGCCCACAAGTCCGCGAGAGACGGATGGCTGGTCCGCTGTGTATCCTGGCCCCACCTGTCAGCATGTAATGATCGAGGCAACGTAACGTAACGCTCAACACAAGGCCCGCCCAACGCGGTCCCACCTGTCAGCATGTAACAATCAAGGATTTGACCTGACGGCATCCACCCGTCCAAGCGCATGTGAGGGTTTCAGAATGGAGGGAGGGGAAAAGTGAGGAAAAACTAAGCGGCTGGGGAAAACTGAGTACAACTAACGAACTAGGGGCACGAAAATAGAAATCCCTATTTAAAAACCTTAAAAATACATATAATATACCAAAATGATCACAAAAATAAAATCTACACATTAAAAATATCACCTTTCAGTGTTGAGGTAAAATAAAATGTAAAGGTTTAATAAATCTTATTTAAACCCCTTTTCTTCTATTTTAATGCATTAAAATATATAAATATTTGCTTATGTATTTAATATTATTTATTTAAAGTCTAAAAATGTAAGAACAAGCTCAATTGATGTTTATATGAAGTGAAAATAGATCCAATCATTTTAAGATGTGTTTGCTAAAACTACCATTCGAAATTAAGTGTATCTCATTTTCTAGAAAGAATTTATAAATTGCAAACATCATCAAAAAATAATATTATGCCTTATTAAACCTTTCTAATACCAATTCCCTTACAAATTTATAATGACCTTTTAAAGTATAAAGGTAACCCATAAGTAATCCAAGGATAATGTACGTTCCATAATCATTAAGTCTCTAATAGATGAAGTATTCCATTCACTTCTAACATCAGCAAAACCCTACTCAAATCAAGGTAGTACTATTTTTATCTAAACTTTAATAAAGTATTAAGAAGTTTTGAAAGTAATAGAATGTGGTACCATCTTATATTAGTGCTCTACAAATTCCAAATGCTAATATATGCTTAACTCAATTAAAACAATGATTTCTTTGAAAATGAGGAGTAAAACCTAGTAGTATCTACTTACAAGTTTAATTGATTTTACTTAGTTACATAAACTTTTCCTCAAAATTTATTATTTTAAAAAATATTAAAGGTAATCTTTAAGCATTTCTATAAAAGCTCTAAATGATTAACAACCTTGTAAGAAATCTTTAGATAAAGTGCCCGACTTGAGTGCTTTAGTATTGTGTGCTACTTAGTGTATTTACATATTGTTTCACACGCCCACAAGCCTGAATAAGAAGCACATGTGTGAAACAGATTTACGCAACACACACTAAAGAAACCATTCCCAGTTTCCAAACCCTAGATCATAGATTCTTATTCTGGGGATTCGAGTTTACAAACTTGCATTACATTACTTATGCATAATGGCATCTTGCTTCTTTAAACATTAGTCCTTACCGGACCAATGATGCTGATTTCACATATTGGATCTTAGTTTATCTCGAAGACCGTGAGTGCATAATCTTACAATCATAAAAGGAAAGTTCACCCTTTCTCATGTCCTTTTATTATTTTCTATCAAGTATTTGCAAATCAAATGTTGTCATCACCTGCATTTTTAAAAGGCCAGAAAACACTATTTTTTGATAATAATATAAACTATTAGTTACTGATCTAGGGTGATCAACTAATCTATTAAGTCTGGGAATTCGAATACCATTGTCCAGGAATATATCATCTAGGACTTAACAACCAATGTCGCCAGTGATTCTTGCGCCGTATAATATGCGTTAACCATGAGATTTGGAATGGGATGGAGAAGTCAGCTGTATCTTCTTCCTTTCGCATGTTAATGGATGGCCAGGTCATTGCTATAACTCCTCTATGAGGGTTGGCAGCATATGGGTGGGATCCCTCAATGTCCCATGGCTTCTGGTATTTATGAGGGTTGTACGCCTTAGGCTGCCATTGGAAACAAGTTTTATCCTAGGCCTAACGTGCAATCCGTTGGGCACGCGGGGTCGCGGAGAGGGCAGTGATTGGCTTAGATCTTAGGTTGGGCCTCAAACCAAGGAAGTTTGAACGGGGACATACTCCCGGTTGTGCAACAAAGCTTAAGGTCTCTCATGGGAAAAGTGACGCACCTCTGTAGATTGTAAAAAAGTGTGACATGTTACTTCCTATTCCGGGAAGGAGCTGCGAACGCTGCAGGAAAGGAACTCCATGAAAGTTCTAACTAACCTGTGAAGGCCGACGGACATAATTTTTCAGAATAAAACCTATCTTTGAAGAAATGTTTACAAAAACCTGCATTGCCTATGACCTATGGTCTATGGCTGTAGATAGTGCATCAAACACTCCTTTTTAGTGAACTTGTTGCGTATGCTCGTACTCACCCGTACCTTCTTAACCCTTGCTAGATTCTAAAGCCAATGAAGATGACGTCAACACCAATCTATGCTCAACGAATCGACATCAAAAGACCAAGTTCTTCAATGAAGTCAATCGATTCAACTTATACATCAACTAAAGTGAAGACCAAGTTGCTAATTAGATATGAGTATAATATCTGTCCGTAGAACCTACTTCGGTAGAGCATGGAAATAGCATCAATTGCAAGCCAGATAGTTTAGATACTAGTCTTATTAGCAACATAGTTCTGAGTTGTTATTCTGGTTCTTCTTTGTAAGACATTTCTCTCTCTTTAACCTAGAGTGTTCTCTGGATATTTTGTAAAGAGTCATCTTGTAATCTATAGTCATGTCTTGGACCTACTATGTTTCTGTTGTACCACTTTGAGGGATGTAATACTAGTGGAATGGTGTTTAATTGGTGTTATGTCAACAACTATAGTATACTACATCATGTAGTGGTATGCTGGGTCACCGCACCCTTTCACGATCTCGCAAAGAGGCGGAGCATGGAGACAGAAACATACTAAACCACATACAGAGGCAAGGCCTTCGAAGATTGGAGCGGGAAACATTGTGGGAGTCATCCTAGGTTACATCTCTAATCTCTCCAACATCACCATCACCGTCTCCATGATTAAGATGGTGTAATCTACCCTCGGACTGTGGATTTGTTTTATGATTGTTTTAGAACCATATGAGCTGCCCAACATGATTATGATCACATATATGTAATTCCCCTGTGGTGGATTATGGGATTGCAAATTTTTAGTACATGTTTGGTGTATTTATTGATGCATATGATTACTCCATCTTGTATATATGTTTTGATCAAACTAGTATGCTAGGATGCATGTGGGGAAGTGTGCATTTGATGGAGCAACGGGTTGTAGTAACTAGTAGTGATATAAATTTTGGAATCTACTATGGTTTTTACCTTTCCTTTATTGCCTCTCTAGGGAGAATGGAACACTTATGATATAACCATCTAATGACAAAAAAGACGATCACATTTGTTCGAGGTGGCATACTTGTTATTCAACATCATGTCAAAGTACTCAATGATATACTATGTTTATCTTAAATCTAGTTTACGGAGTTTTCTTTTACTAGACTAGAGGAGTACGAGGGAGATGTGTTGCATCATCTTCATTATAGGACGTTATGCCCATATGAATGTGAACCAAACACTAGCATGAAAGTTCCATCAAGATTTATGATATCTTTGAAGTTTCTTCTCATCTATCTTGTTTATGAGAGAGTAGACAAGTAAACCCCAGTCCACTTTTAATCATAAGAAACACCATTACTTGCATCTACAAGCTCTTGTATCATTAGCAGTTACTTAATATGAAAACACAAAAACACTTTTACTTATTGCATTTACCATCCAGGACCCGA
The DNA here is from genome assembly GCA_916181665.1 of Avena sativa. Taxonomy (NCBI): domain Eukaryota; kingdom Viridiplantae; phylum Streptophyta; class Magnoliopsida; order Poales; family Poaceae; genus Avena; species Avena sativa. Next base: position 366,825,401 of record OV702287.1, on the reverse strand, counting down.
AAACAACACTACCATTACCATTACCATTACATTTAGTTTTAGCTTTGCATATAGATTAGTTTACCTTTATTCCTTGCATACTTAGTTTGCTCTAATTTTGTTATTTGTTTTCAATTCAAATACCAAACCTTGTGCTGGACAACCATAGGATGGAGTTAGGGACACAAGGCAAATCATCTTGTTTTGGAGGTTGCTAGAAGAGGTGAGGGAAATTCTACTATTTCCCCAAGAGATAGATATTAAACCCCAAGTTACCCTTGTGGGGAAAACACCCTTACTACGTCACTTTGCGATTGGAGTCCCAACGAATTGGTATACAGGTGATTTGATGCCAACACCATGTTGTCCCAAGACGACGCATCTGAAGGAGATATGCCCTAGAGGCAAATAATAAAGGTGTTTATTATCATATATCATTAGTTAGTAGTAGTTTTATATCATGCTATAACTATATCAATCAAAAATATTGATACAGGTGTGGTATACAAACAAACCAAAGGTCCCTAGTAGCCTCTATACAATTAGTTCATTGGGTAACTGATGATCATGTTTTCCTGATCATGGAGCATTTATGCCAATTGAAAATGAAGTCATATCATTAGTAATATGATGTTATGGAAATTACCCATATAAGTATTGAAACACAATTAAGTCACAAAGTTCATAGTTGCAATTGAAGGGAATATGCCCTAAGAGGCAATAATAAAGTTGTTATTATATGTATTCCAAGTATATGATAGATGTTTATTTTGCATTCTATAATTGTATTAAAAAGGAAACATTAATACCTGTGTGTTTAATACACAAATAAAGGGTTCCTAGTTATGCCTCTCTTATAAACTAGCTCGTTGATTAACAATATGATCAAGGTTTCCTGATCATGGACATTGGATGTTGTTAATAACAAGGTCACAACATTGGTGAATGATGTGATGAACATTCATCTGATGTATAGCATTACGATCAAAGTCATTGTGTTTATATTGCTATAACATCATACAAAGTAATCTTAGTCCTTAGACCATGAGATCATGTTAATTGCTAACACCGGAAGAGTGACTTGATAACATCAAACGTCACACCGTAAAAGGGTGACTATAAAGGTAGGTTCAGATACTCCGAAGGTGTTATGTTGAGGCTCATGGATCAAGAGTGGAATTTGTCCACCCCGATGATGGATAGATATACTCTAGGCCCTCTCGGTGATATCACATTAAGATAGCTTGCAAGCAAGTGATGTGATCACTAGAATGTTATATCACGTGAACAATAAATGAGTGCATGTCGGTAACAAGATCAAACTAGGTATTGGGATACTGATGATCGAATATCGGACATGTAATATATTGAGAGACAAAGGGATTTAGTTACTAACGTTAAAAGTTCTCATGATCATAGAAGTCATTGTTGAATGTGTGGGAGTCAGTATGGATCTCTAGGTCCTGCTTCTGATTATATATCTGAGAGGGGTCCCGATCGTGTCTGCATTATTCGCAAACCGTAGGGTGACACACTTAAGAGTTGCCAACACCATTTGGAGCAAATATGTTCTAGATGAAAGAATTACAAAGCGCTAGAATTATTTGAATGGACACCGGAATTGTTCTAGGTGAAATTGCTGAAATTGGTTGTGCATGTGATATTGAAATGTTGCAAGGGGTTTTATGTGAATGTTTGTTAATTAAAGTAATTAACAAAATTCTGAATAAAATAAATAAAAGAGTTCTATTAAATGAGAGTTGTATTAAATTTGGTGGAAATTTAATGCATTTTGAGTGGGATTTTGAGTGGAGAAAATGGAGGGCCAAATTTATGTGAGTGGAGCTTCCACCACATGAATGAGGAAGAGGTGGGGGCATCCCCCATGGGCGCCAGCCATGGGAAGGGGGCTGCCCCCTCTCCTATAAAAGGCCCCCTCCCCCTCGTGAAGGATCTCTCTCCCCCTCTAGAATTATTCCCCCATGGTCTCCGATTAGCGAGATACATGTTCCCGGTGGCATTTCGTCTGGAAGGAGTTGCTGCTTCCGCTGCATCACTGGTGCGAGGAGGTGGAGGTTGTTCGGTGGCCTGAATGTGTGTGCGATCACGGATGCGTTGCTGAGTTACGGCGCTGGACTTCTTCTCGATCCTGAGATCAGCAAGCGTTCAACTAGATCATCCATGAGATCATATTTAATCACTATCACTCGCGGCTGCTTTGACTAGACCAACCGTCACACCATAACAGGGTGATCATAAAGGTGAATGATGAGTATTCCAAAGGGGCATGTTGAGGCGTACACATCAAGATCGGAATTTGTTCTCCTGCCTGACAGGAAGATACACTAGTCCCACTCAGTGAGATTATATCCACAAGTTGCGCAGCATTTGACTAGGTCACAAGGATGGAACATCATAGGAAATTGTCGGTAATAAGATTGAACAAGGTATCATGATACCAATGACCAGTTCTCGGACAAGTTAGATATTAAAGTAACAAAGGAAATTGGACTCTACGTTTATGGTTCAAACGACATTGAAATCATGGAATGCACAGAGGTCATTATGGGCATCCCGGTCCCGCTATTGATCATTGATCCAAGAGTCATCTCGATCATGTCTGTGATGTTCTAGAACTGCAGTGTAACATACTTAAGGGTTCTACGACACTTAGAGATCATTCTGGAATTGATGGAATCACAAGAAGAAAGAGAATAGAATACCGAAAGTGTATTGTGAGAGAACCGGAATCGATCTGGGAGAATCTGAAGGAGATTGGAATGAACCGAAATGTGTTTCGGATCAAAGAAGACTTAATAATATATATTTTATATTAATTATTGTAATTAATAATAAAATAAATATTTAAATTAAATTTAATGGGGCAACTTCCCTAATGGGCCAAGTTTCTGGAGGGAACAAGGCCCAAGAGGGAAGTCCGCACGGGGAAGCCACCACCGCCTTGAAGGGCACGCAGGGTGGGGCCAGACAGCTTGCCTCGGGCTGTGTGCACGGGGCCCACCCTAGCCCGCCCGGTCGGCCTCCTCCCTTGCGTATGCAGGCCTCCACCTCCTCCCTTTAGTCTCACCCCGGGACTTTACTTGTTGGGGTGCCCTCTTTTATCCTATCTAAGAAGGTCTATATGGGAGGGAAAAGACACCGAATAATCTAGTTGGCAATTTCCTTAGGGATTTTCTCTCTCTTCTCTTGCACTGTGGCCCAAGTATGATTCCGATCAGAAGATCTACTTCCGCATCCCGGCTGGATCAAGGAGAACGGGAGTCGTCGTCGAACATCGGACGTGTGTGAGACCTCGAGGGTGTTGCCACTTGTGGCACCGGGATCATCGTGCAAGGACGAGGGGTGACTTGCGAGGAGTTTCGTGACCTTGAGGTCGGACAAGTACGACTACATCATCCACATTCTGCATAAACGTTAAATGCTTTCGGTCTACAAGGGTATGTTACCAAAACCTCTCTCCATTACAACATTACTCATAGATAGATTTTGGGCAGTTTGGTGTTATGCTAGTCAGGATTTTTTGTTTTCTCCTACAAACCCCTTCAGCCTCTATGAAGGATACAACGATGGAGAGCTACCGCCACCCATTTTGAAATATTTGGGGTTTTCACTCGGGGTGAGTAGATTGAGGAGGGGAATGGACCTCAATGTCGCCTTCACAAAGGAGAACAAATCTCACAACATCACCACCACCATAGAATAAGGGTTTCCCATGATCGAGAGCCCCTGACTCCATCTACCTTAACAGACCACCACAGTCAGTGAGTTGTCAGGATCCATGGCCGACAAGGTAGAAGGAGATGCATGAGGAGAAGCAACCATCTTTAGATATGGCATCAAAAATTTATGAGGTGGTACCTACATGGCGATCCATGCCAATCGCCACCCGAAGCAAAGGAGGGCAAACTTCATTGCATATATGCATTTTCTATCAAGTAATTTTGAAGTAAAATTGTCTACTTTATTGTTCTATTTTATCTATCTGTGCAATTTTTATCTAGTTTGGTGTTACTTTTACAATTACTCACTAGAGAGTTTTAACCCTACTCTGTCCTAAAAAGAAATTATAATATGACATATTTTTTGTCGCGAGAAAATTTCTAATGAAAACATCGAAGAAAATCTTGGAGTACCGGCGGCTAATGGTCCATGTGAGTCCCATGCACCACCTATGCACTGCCAATCCCTAGAGGCGTGTCACCATGCCATGTGGGCCCCACCAGCATCTATCGGTCATCGCCCTTTACGTACATGTTGAGTGGGCAGTGGACCCGAAAATCTTCTCCTACTCTAGGAGGGGAAGATCATGACGTTTCACTACTTTTGAGAGGGGGATCACCGCCACTAGTATAGAAAGCCACTATGGACACGGGTTAAAAACCAACTATGGACATGGGTAAAAAAACATTAACAATGAAAAATTGCTACTTTGTCAGGAACTGGTCGTTGATGTGAAGGCCTTATTGGCAATGGAGGTGAAACAATCACACTTTAGGTAGGTTTTGGGCCATGGTTTTCCACTTTCCTCGCTTCCTTTAGATGGTACTTATCATTTACAGTTATTCATGTTCAACTAGTTTCCACTAAGATACTTGTGTGTGTCAATAACATGAATTTATATTTCACAACAGATTAAAATAGAGACAAGCACAAGAACTAAAATGGTAACATATTTTATTAATAACTTAGACCATTGTCATCATTACATTTATACTATAATAGGAAATATTACACATTTTAATGTCAATAGCAATAATATCTCACTAGAACTGAGACTTCCCATAAGCTACGTAATGATAATATATATAATATTATGCATATCTTCCACTTGGTCGTGTCCAATGGTCTTGCTAATGGTCTCGGTTAGCTATTTCATGATTTTCGAAACCACATCTTTGTCATACTTGGTGTCACTTATGTTATTTGGAAGTTCATATATGGACAAACTAGAGTCAAATCTCATTAAATATAATCTCAAATTCAAGTGAGGAAATGAAGGATAAACATATTGAAAGAGATATGCCATAGAGGCCAATAAATAAAGTTGTTTTATTGTTATATCTCTAAATATTCATAATAGTTTTGTATCGTGCTATAATTATATTAAGCAGAAACATTAATACAGGTGTGATATATAAATAACTTGGTCCCTAGTATCCTCTAGTACTAGTTCGTTGAGCAGATGATGATCGAGGTTTCCCGATCATAGACTTGACATAAAACAGTCAACTGACAACGAGGTCACTTAATGAAGGGATGGACACACCCAACCGTAGAATTGCAATGTGATACAGTCACATTGTTCAATGTTGCAATATCTAGCAAAGCATAGTAACTTAAACCTTCAACTGTGAGATCATGTTTAATCACTATCTCCCATGGCTGATTTGATCACATCAACCGTCATGGCCGTAACTGGGTGACCATAAAGGTGTGTTTTAGGTATTCCAAAGGAATGGTTGAGGCGCATGCATCAAGATCGGGATTTGCCTGTCCTAGTGACAGATAGATACTCTGGGCCCACTCGGGGAGATCACATCAATGAGCTTGCAAGCATGTGACTAGGTCACATGAATGTCATAGCAAGAGAACGAGTAAATGTGTTTGTCAGTAACAAGATCGAACTATATACAGATACATGAGATCAGGTCTTGGATAAACCAGGTATCATTGTGCAAAGAGAATAAGACTCGACATTTATAATGTTCAAGCGAACAATCGAATTCGTGGAATGTGAAGGGATCATCATGTGTTTCCAAATACCGCTGATGATCATTGATCAGAGAGATGTATCCTTCATGGATGAACATTCCCGAACTATAAGGGTGTGATGCTTAAGGGTTATCGATGTTGCAGGTTGATCTTCTACCGATAGAGAAATAGGAAGAGAGAACCAGAAGCGTTCTGGAGAGAGAATACCGAAGTGTTCGGAATCCATTCAAAAAAAGTTTTGAATAAAGAGGAATTAAATAATATATTTAATATTTAATTATGAATTAATATTAAATATAAAAGAAAAATGGAACCCTCCCACATGGGCCTTCCTAGGAGGGAAGAGGCCCAAGAGGGAGGAGCCAAAGGCCAAGGGGCCATGCGGCCAAGGGCAAGAGGGCTTCCACCTCATTGGCCACCCCTTGGTGGGTTTGGGCATGCGGGTGAGGCTCACTTCATCGGTGGCCAGCCCCTCCCACCTCTCCTCCAAGTTTAATCCCACCCCGGGACTTGGAGGGTGGGAGTGACTTAGTTTTTCCTATATATAGGGGTGCCATTCACCCCAATTCCTTAATAAATCAATCAATCCCACAACTGGCTTTTGCCATTCTCTCTCTGCCCCTCTCTTCCTCTATGCATGTTCTCAAGTTAGGAACGTGCTACACGAGGTAGATATTTCTCCACTCAGCGCATGTTGTCATGCTGCTGGAATCGGTCCGGATCTTCTTCTACTGCTGCATTGCTAGACCGGGGCCCGGGAGATGTCTTTTACACCGTACGCGTGTAAAACTCAACGAGGCACTACCACTAGTGGTGCTGGACACTTGAAGCCTTCTAGACATTGAGGTCTGCTACGGTTTGCTTCATCATCAACGTTTGTGTGGGAACGTAATCCTGTGTCCAGTCTTTAAAGGTATGAATACCGTATCCCGCTCGTTACTGTACTTCTCCATAGATAGATCTTGGGTTGGTGCGTTCTCGTAGTAAGAACTTTTTTATTTTCTACCACAGAACCCCTACACATACTGGTGATAGCAACTACAAAGTTGCAAAGGCTAGATGCAAGAAACCGCACTAAGCTTGCACAACTCACATAAAGAAATTGTCACTTCCAAATACAAGATAGAATTGATCATCCATATTAACTCACTATACACAAAACATAAAGTACACAAAAGACATAGTTGATCCTCCACATTAGCTCACTATACACAAAACATAAAAGACACAAAAGACAAAAAACTTACATTTACATGCCATGGTTGTTGACTTTACAAATTGTTTGTTTGAGCCCTTACTCTTTGTGGACAATGTGAAGAGCCATGTATTTAGCACCAAGCCTTTATCTAGACAAGCTCATGTACACCATCCATTAGAGCATACTTATGTAGTGTGACCGAAATAGACTCCAGCTTTGAACCAAAACATGTGATGTTGGAGTTTTAGATTATAGTAGCTAAAACACTATCAGAGTAAATAATAGCGCTAGATCGTTTCGACTCAAATTGTTATCCATGTCGTCCCAATTCTTTTAGGTCATGGAATGGACACCGAGAAGGACACACGACGATGTCGCAATGGAGCCCTACTATCCTGTGAGGCGGGATCCGCTGCGGGCCAGGACGAAAGATTCTGTCATACCCCGTGTCGCATGATGGTGGGCCACGCGCCTGACATGGGCCTGCCGTCAGCATCCGTAGGCAAGAGCGTGCTCTATGCGATGTGTTCCAGGGGTGACAACGCTTTGTACCCTCCAGGTGGCGGGGACTGCTTAGAGCCGACATGGCGCACTGACCCCATGTCGGCTGCGTCCTCTCCCGGCTATGGGGCCCTCAAGGAGCGAACGTGACAATGTAGACTGTAGACGTTCACGGTTTCTCACGAACACGGGGCAGTCCAAAGTTGATGTGGTGGCATTATCGCATCCATGGGTCTCACAAAGAGCCAACATGGCATTTTAGACTGTAGACGTACATGGTTTCTTGCGGACGCGGTGCCCCGTCCAGAGTCGATGTGGCGGCATTATCGCGTCCATGGGAACAATGTGGAATCGTAGACCATAGACGTTCACAATTTCTCGCGGATGCGAGGCTCGTCCAGAGTGAACATGGTGACTTAGATATAGTCGGCCGCGGTTCATCATGGCAGATGGGACCGCGAACATCTAATGTGGCATCATACGTCCTATCGGACGTGGTTTGTCGCAGCAGAGTGTCGAGCTGACAGCGTAGACTCTAGGCGTCGGTGGTTTCTCGCATCTGATAGCACAACTGATCGCGTAGACTACGCAGTAGTGTAGAAAATAGACGTGCGCGGGTTCTCGCGATGAGGTCATTATTAATCCTCTCATCTGCATCTTGTAGAAAAAACAGGAGTAACTAGTTTTTTCCTTCCTCGCTCTTTTCAATTATGCGTATGGACGCTGACCTTCTTTCTCCTTACCCTTCCGCCTCCATGCACGGTGACATCCTCCGGTCCTTCACACAAAGTAAGATCATGCGTATTGTTGGATGGCGTCTTTATGGGGCTTTCGTTCTTATTTTACTTTTGTCGTTTACCTACGGGCCACTTTTCTCTAACATCTTTGCACGTTATTTTTCTGTGCTTCTACAGGCTTCGCTATATTATGAAGGTATCTTTTCAGGATATGTGTTCTTGTTTACCAACATGCTTTTATTTCCTTTCTTTCGATAGTAGGAGTTAGCATGCTGACCAGTGAACTTTCTATGTCTACAGGTTTTGGTATTCTTCGTCCGCTCTTTTGGTACGACAATATGTATATCTTATTTTGTCGATTTATTTTCCTATTTTTTATTATGGTAATTCTCATTTTTTCTTTTCTTTTAACTTTTATAATTTTTCATTATTTTTTCAGCTCTACGTGTCTGTTGGCCAAGGAGTAGTGGATAAGTTTCGTCCTTGCGTCGTTCGATGCTAGAGAAGCTGATGATGGAAGAGATGCTAAAATAAGGTTCTACGGTATGGTATGTGTTTTCTTTTCGTTGTTTGCTCTAACAGATTCAACGGTATTCGCTTTCGTTGTCCTTATGTTTGCTTTCTTCTTACTAGGGTCTGCAGCGCATCCACCTTCTAACATCCAGTGTTGCTTGACCATGGCAAACGACGACTTTCTATGTGTCCGCCTGCTGCCGATGAAGGAAGACAACCTTTATGCCAACAAAAAAAATGGTAGGCTTCCTTACCTAACTTCTTCTCGAGTTGACTTGCCGTTTTGATTTTCTAGGATGACCATTTTTTCTTGATTTTTAGGGTCTACTCTTCCTGAGTGCTCCATCACCGGCTTATTCTCGACTATGACTGCCGCCGACTTCTTGCATCATGGTTGGCTGCCTATGGAGAAAGATGGCCTTAAGGAAGCTACGGACCATGGTATGTTGCCTTGCTTGTCCAACGATGGTGCTACCTACTCGACTTTGACCCTCGATGTCTTTTCGCTAGCCATTGCTTCTTGCTTTTTAGGTTTTTCTGCACGTCAGCTGATACGTCCAAAACGTATCTACTTTCTCGAACACTTTTGCTATTGTTTCTCCTCTATACTTGTGTGATTTGGATGCAACTAATGCGAACTGACGCCGTTTTCTGTAGAATTGCCTTGGTGTCTACTTTTTGTGCAGAAAATCAACTATCAGGAAAAATCCCGGAAAATATGCCAAAAGTCCTATTTTACCCGAAGACTCCAGGAGCCAGAATACGAGACGGAGAAGAGCCCTAGGGTGGCCACACCACCTGCTGGCGCGGGCCAGGCCAGGCCGCGCCAGGGGGTGGTGTGGGCCCCCTAGGCACCCCCTCGGTCTCTCTCTTCGCCTATAAGGAGCCTTCTGACCTAAAAACTTCGGGGGTTCGACGTTTTTCCATAAAGAGTTCCGCTCCGCTGCCACCACCAGATTCCATGAAACAGCACCAGAAACTTCGTTCTGGCACCCCGCTGGGATGGGGAATTGGAAGAGATCATCGCCATCATCATCACCATCGCTTCTCCATCGACCATCCATGTTTCCCCCATCTATGAGTGAGTAATCCCCCGCTGTAGGCTATGGGGATGGTAGGGATTGGATGAGATCGTTCATGTAATGGCATCAGATTGTTAGGGCATAGTGCCTAGTATCTCTATTAGTGCTTTATGACTTTGCTGCAACCTTGTTGTGCTTAATGCTTGTCACTAGGGCCCGAGAGCCATGATTTTAGATCTAAACTTATTATTGATTCATCATGATAGTATTGTTTTGGGTCTTATCTACAAGTTGTTTACACACGTCGTTGTCCGGAACCTATGGTCCCGAAGTGACAGAAATCGGGGTAGCCGGAAGGGAAAGGCTTTGATGTGAGGATCACGTGTGTTCATGGAGTGTTAATGCTTTGCTCCGGTGCTTTATTAAAATGAGCACCTTAATTGCCAGTAGTTCCCTAGAGGCCTCGCTGCAAACGGGCTGGTAGGACAAAAGATGTTGTGCAAGTTCTCATTGCGATTACGTATGACTATATATGGAACACATGCCTAGGATTGTCTAGTACTTGGATGCCATATCTTATTTATCTGCAATTGCCCTATGTTCTGATTGCTATGTGAATTGTCTTATCCATGCAACGTCCGTCCATCCATCCCTATGCCTACCGCACTCGAATCCCACTATTTACTGCTTTTGTTACTACTGTCTTTGCTTTGCTACTGCTGCTACTTTACTATTCCTACTACAAAACTGTTGCTACTGATAAACTGCTGTGAGCAAGATTGTTTCTAGGTGCAGCTGAATTGACAACTCAGTTGTTAAGGCTGATAAGTATTCTTTGGCTCCCCTTGTGTCGAATCAATAAATTGGGTTTCACTTCCCTAGAAAATACTGCGATACACCCCCTATACTTGTGGGTCATCAAGACTATTTTCTGGCGCCGTTGCCGAGGAGCATAGCTTTATTTATCAGTTCACTTGGATTCTTTATTGTTCGCTGCTTTCCATCCATCATGGGTAAGTCTCGTGATGGCAAGGTTCCTATTTTACCATCCACTACAAGAAGAGGTACGGTTCTGAACACCTCTACCGGTCTTGATTCACCGTCTGTTCTGAGTAAGTTCCTTACACCACCACATACACATGATACACATACTACTACTACTGCTGAATCTGAAACTTCTGATGCTTATGATGCTGCTTCTACTGTGCTTGATAAGAGTGGTTCATTAGGTCCTTTCCTAGATGCTACGATTGCTAGAACTATAGTTGGAAATACCAAAACTCCTAATGAACACAATGCTACACCTGTGAGCTCACCTGAGTCTAGTGAGAGTTATGATGCTGAAGAAGATTATGTTGAGATGACTGATGAGTTTATTGAAGAATGTAGGAACACCCATGATAGGAGAGACGCTAAGAATCTCCTTGAGAGGCGTACTATTAGACCCAAATTATCTCCTGCTGCTAAGTTTGCTGCTTCTCCCATAAACATTATAGATGAAGATTATGATTTCTCTCTCGATCTATCTTACATAGCTATTGTCGAGAAAGAACCTTTTGGCGGAACTAAGAATGAAAGTGCGGTAGCACATATGAATGAACTTTCTACCATGAGTGGCTTGTTTTCTGATGATATTAAAATGCGTACTTACTTTGTTGCTAAGATTTTCCCTTTTTCACTGAAAGGATAAGCTAAAACTTGGTTTGGTAATTTACCTCCTGGATCTATTGATAGCCCTGAGTGCTTGTTTAATACTTTCCTGCAGAAATATTTTCCTCCTAGTGCTAGACACGCTGTTTTGCAGGAACTTTTTGATTTTAAACAGGGAGAAAAAGAGGAATTGCCCAAATCTTGGGCAAGGTTTTGTGCTTTGATTCATGCACAGGCTAGAAGTCCATTACCTAAGAATGAACTACTTGATATATTTTATAATGGACTAACCGAAGAATCTAGGACATACCTAGATAGTTGTGCTCATTGTGTTTTCAGGAATAGGACTCCCAAGGAAGCTGAGGAATTGATGGCTAAAATAAGCAAGAATTATGAAGATTGGACTCCTCCTAGACAAGCTATACCTGAAGTAATTGTACCTGAACCATCTATTCCTGTGCCTATTCCAACATCAAAGAAGAGGGGAGTTATTGAATTAAATGATGAAGTGATGAAGGAAGCTAAGAAATGTCTTAAGGAGAAGGGAATTAAAGTTGTAGATGTCAAGAATTTACCTCCTATAGAAGAATTATGTAAGCCTATTCCCTATTCATCCACTATTGAGGTACACTCTCTCCAGCACTTTGATGAAGGTGATATCCCTTACTTGAAACCTCCTGATCAATGCTTAGAAGAATTTGATATCTTTATTGTTAAGCAAGATAACTTTAATAAAAGGGTGCAAAATCATCTAATGGAAAACACTAGAGCTATTGTTGAGTTGAAAGATATTGTGGAAAGAACCTCTAATGATGTTAAAATGATTGTTAAACACTTTCAAATGGTTCAAACTCAAATATATCAACTTGTTAAAGTGCAAAACGACTTGCTAGTTAATGCTGCTAAAGAAAAACATGCTTATGAAATTAGAACTAGAAGTGGTGCTGCTACCCAGGATCCTCTATATCCTGAGGGGCATCCCAAAAGAATTGAGCAGGATTCTCAACAAGCTGAAAATAGTGGTTCTACTCGTAAGAAAAGGAAAAAGAAACACAAAACTATTGTAGAACCCTCTGAACCTGCTATAGATCCTAATAGTATATCCATCTCTTATGCTGAAACTGAAAGTGGTAATGAAGAAAATGTTGTTCCTAATGAACAAAAAGTTGAAGAAGAACCTGGAAACCACACTAAGAATACTAAATACACTAAAGAAGATTTTATTGCTAAGAAACATGGTAGTGAAAGAGAACCTTGGGTCCAAAAACCTATGCCTTTCCCTGATAAGAAACACAAGTCAAAGGAAGATGAACACTATAATAAGTTTGTGAGTGGATGAAGCCTTTATTCTTGAAAATTCCTTTGACTGATGCTATTAAATTGCATCCTTACTCAAAGTATATGAAGGACATTGTCTCGAATAAAAGGAAGATCCCTAATGAAGAAATCTCTACTTTGCTTGCTAATTATTCCTTCAATGGTAAGGTTCCTAAGAAACTTGGAGACCCAGGGATTCCAACTATCCCTTGCTCTATTAAGAACAGTTATGTTAGAACTGCTTTGTGTGATTTGGGAGTTGGAGTTGGTGTTATGCCTTTCTCTCTCTATAAGAGGCTTCAGCTTGAAAAATTGATACCAACTGATATATCTTTGCAAATGGCTGATAAGTCTACCACTATTCCTGTGGGTATATGTGAGGATGTACCTGTTCAGGTGGCTCATAATTGCTTGATATTAACTGATTTTGTTGTGCTTGAAATGCCTGAAGATGATAATATGTCTATTATTCTTGGGAGACCTTTTCTTAATACTGCAGGAGCTGTTATTAATTGTAATCAAGGAAAGGTGACCTTCAATGTTAATGACAAGGAACATACTGTCTATTTCCCCAAGAAGATTGAAAGGACTTATGGTTTAAATTCAATTGAACATGTTGAAGGCATTCAAGTTGGAGAAATATATTGTCCCATACCAAGAGAAAAATTTGAAACTATTCAGACCATGGCTATCAAGGTTAAGGTAACATAATCATTAGTGGAGTACAAAGTTTTGTCTCATATGCAATTGTTTTGGTAGCAAGACTTGATCAACCTTTCTAACAAAAGGATTCCATTGAGAAAAACAATGTTTTCATTATGATTATCTCCGTTTATTTCTATCCTTTGTATTTTAGTTTTTGCTTTCGTTTAGTTTTCTTTGTGTTGTTAGTTGCTTGCATGCTAGGACTTCTGTAGTTCTAGCCTTGTTTGTCCTTGCATCATGTTTCCAAAATAAATAAAAAATATGTCTGTCACAAAATAATTCTTCTATTTCTGAAAAATGACCAAAAATAAAGTGTCTCAAAAAATTCTAGAAAATTCATATTAAATTTTTACGTGAAAAAAGGGGCAGAGGAGTGCCTGGTAGGTACCAGGGGGGCCCACCAGGCAGGCACACCACATGGTGGTGCGGCCAGACCTGGGTGGCGCCATGCCCTGGTGTGGGCCACCCCTGGCCCTCCACTACCTCTCTCACCTGCCACTTTTTTCTCTCTCTCGAGTAAGCTCCAATTCATAGCTCGAAATCGCGTTCTCTCTGTGCTTACCCTCGATTTATTCGATCTCTTTGCTCAGCCCATCTTTCTTGCTGAAATTTGGAGAAATTGTTCCTTGGTATGTGACTCCTCCCCTTGTCTAAGTAGATTTGTGTTTAGTGGATTATATGTTGAGTATTTTGCTGGTGTAGGTGACTAGTTATGAGAGCTTGTAAGCTTGTTTGATGCTTAGAGATAAAGTTTTGATGCATGTTTAGGCCTCTTGCAAGTCCCTATGAGTAGAATCCTTTATTATATTTACTTTGCAATCACTTGTTTAATAGGTGTTTAAATTTCAGAATAGAAGATGAGTGAACACCACCTAAAGCAACATGAGCTTTGGGTACCTGAGGTCATGAAGGTCCATATGGAGGAGGGAGTTTTTCCCTCCATTTATCCATGCCCTGAGGTCATGAGAGCTGCAGGAATTCTACAAGATTTCCACACTTTGGTTTCTAATGCAGGGTTAGAGCGCTTTCTAGAAGATGAACCTTGTCAATTTGTTAAGCTAACCATGTCTATGGTGCAGGATTTCAATTTTAGTCACTCTTTGCCTAGCCCCATGGTCCATTACAAAATTTACAATATTGCTGTCAACCTTTCTCTTGATGATTTTTGTGCAGCTATTAAGGTACCTCAATGGGGATCATGTAGGAAGATTAAAGAGAGACCTGAACCACTCATGGATTTATATGCAGAAATTTTCCAAGGGAGTAGCTTCTTGAAGGAGAATGGAAAAATCCGTATCATTCATGTTCCCTCCATTCGCTACTTTGCATACTTTATTTCCAAGTGTGTTCTTGCTAGGAAAAATACCAATAAGTTATCTTCGTTTGATCTAGCATTTATCTCTGCTGCTCTTAGACGAGATAGGTCTTACAACTTGGGTGCTTTGATAGCTTTCCGTCTTGCTGCCAACCGTGAGAAAGGTGAAATTTGTGGAGGCCTCATTGCTTCTTGTTTGCTAGCATTGCATGGTTTAGTGCCTCATCATATAGACCTATAGTTTCCCATAGATTGGCTTGATCTTAATTCAATGATACAACATAAATTTATTTCCTCGTGGGCTAGTTTGAGTGAGTTATTTTATGAAATAACCTTTCTCAAGGCTGGCTGGAGAAAGAGCAAGTCCGAGCGTGTTGTTCTTTTGCCTGCACCTATTTTGTTTAACCTTGATAATAGGGAAGGATGGTCCCTCACTGAGGAGGAGCTTGACACGTACCTGGGAGAGCTTTCCCAGCAGGAGCAGGACACTAGAAGGGAGGTCACGGATGATTCGGTCTAGCCTTCGAATGAAGGAGAGTCTTCATATCAGCAGCCCACGTATGATTGGGGAGCTTCCTCTTCTTCTCATGGGCCCAGCTACGACCATTCTTACCAAGATCCGCCCACTTGGAACCCTTATTCGTACATGGATTGATACCCACTTAGGCCAAAATCCTAAGCTTGGGGGGAGGTACGCCGACACCGCACTCATCTCCATATCATGTTGCGTCGGTACTTTGTATATTCATGTTTTCATTTTCCTTTTAGTTTTCGTTCTTCTTTGCTTTTGCTTTCTAAAACACAAAAAGACCAAAAATATTTTTGTTGTTTCTCTTTGGTTTGCTTCTTATTTTTGCTTTGGTTTGCTTGTTCCTTTTTGCTTTGTTTGAACTATTCGAAAAACCCAAAAAGATTTTTCTTTGCTTGTTTTTCTCTTTTGGTTTTTTTTTAAAATCGAAAACACCAAAAATATTTGTCGTTCTTCTTTGGTTTTTGCGAGTTGGCTATAGGGTTCAGCAGTTCTCAGTGGATTATTGGTTTCATATTATTATTCAAGCCACACAAGTGAAGAGAAATAATGAGGATTAATGACAACTTGAGGCGTGGTAAGAGGCTGATAACGAACTCTATTTGTCTTCATTTTTGTACATATACTCATCTTTGTGAGCTTGCTTAGTCCGTTCATGTAGGGTGTATGTTATCTTTGAATGCTTAGTAGTTCTTGCTTTCTTGTGATTAGCTCCAGCCCGCTAATAGTTCGTAGCATGTCTCATGAATGTTTGCTTGCATTACTCTATTCATAAATTGGTATGACACTGTGGTATCCTCCTCTGAATGGTTCATTTGATCGACTTGGCACATGTTCACGCATGCACATGACTGTAATAATCAGTTAAGCCTTGACGAATTATTTTGCCTTGAGGATCTTGAATCATTTTCGTGCCATGAGTAGTCCTGTTTTGTTGCAAGCATGATAATGACAGCTATTGCTCTCTCGTTTGTCGCTCCCTTACTATTGCTAGCCTTCACTTCCACTGAGTGTTTTACTCATGTTAACAACTCCCTAAACCAAATATTTCCAAAGTGTCCACCATACCTACCTATTAGCATCGTTTGCTATCTCTGTGCATATTCAATATGCCTTGTTTTCTTCCGAATAAAATGTTTGCTTGTTATGAGAAAGTTAGTTAGTAACGCTCTCACGAACTTGATGGCACACTTTATTTTCTTGCACTTAATAAACCTGAACCATTGCGTCCTTCTTTGTTGCGCATATGCTTGCGCTTTATGAGTTGAAGTTAGCAGAACCATGTATCATGGGGACCGCTTTCAGCGCTCCATAGGTACTTTGTACTTAGTTGATATCATCTTCTTTTGCTTATGGATCTCGGCTGTGTGAAATAAAAGTGGAACTTGTAAGATCATGGAGTTTGTATGTATGTTAGAGAAACGCCTGGGCCGCTAGCCTAAGCCATGCCTAATCATGGTGGAAACTTGCAGCATAACCGTAATGAGCATTCTATGAAGCATCCTCAATAACAATCTATGCACATAGTAAATAAAAAGATCGCTGAGATTGCTCATTGTCTGCTCGCCTTGTCATTTTGATTATGGGATAGCTCCTGTATCATATGCAAGGGGTACCCCGTTGACGGTTCTCTATGATACGTATGTACTTACGATGACAAGAGCTTACTTGTGACTGAAGTTGAGTAGCATGAGGATCGGTCTTCGTAAGTAAGGGGCATGAGACTTCAATTTATAACTTGTCAAGCATATCCTCTTAGTTGTGTCACTTTCACCTTAACCACAAAGATGCTTATGATAGGGGCAATGAGAGCTCAAAGCTAACAAGTACCATACTTTCAGCATTTGGAAGCCTTTCAAAATTATTCAAAACCTTTTTCTTCTACTTGTTGAGTCTCCACATATTCTTTGAGCACCTTCTTGAGAGCATTAGTTGTCATTTTTTGTGTTTGTTCCATTACTTGATTACTTGTGTTATGACTTTGATGCTTGTATCTTTGATATCTTTACTTCTAGTCATCACTTGAACTTCAGAGGTGCCTTGACATTCATAATCAAAGGCAAGCGAGATACCACTCTATCATACCTTTCTATGAGGATTGTAATGTTGCTTATGTTTGTGCTTTGTGCTACTTATTATTCTTGAGTTGGAATCTCTTCATAGCTTGCAAAGACTATTAAGTAGACTCAGTTGCATACTCTTTATTATGAATTGTCTAAGTAGTTGATCATATTGCTGAGAATATTTACATCATATGAAGCAAATGTGTTCGTGAAAGTTCTTTTATCGCACTCAGTTTTCAACTGAATTGCTTGAGGACAAGCAATAAGCTAAGCTTGGGGGGATTTGATACGTCCAAAACGTATCTACTTTCTCGAACACTTTTGCTATTGTTTCTCCTCTATACTTGTGTGATTTGGATGCAACTAATGCGAACTGACACTGTTTTCAGCAGAATTGCCTTGGTGTCTACTTTTTGTGCAGAAAATCAACTATTAGGAAAAATCCCGGAAAATATGCCAAAAATCCTATTTTACCCGAAGACTCCAGGAGCCAGAATACGAGACGGAGAAGAGCCCATGTTTCCCCCATCTATGAGTGAGTAATCCCCCGTTGTAGGCTATGGGGATGGTAGGGATTGGATGAGATCGTTCATGTAATGGCATCAGATTGTTAGGGCATAGTGCCTAGTATCTCTATTAGTGCTTTATGACTTTGTTGCAACCTTGTTGTGCTTAATGCTTGTCACTAGGGCCCGAGTGCCATGATTTCAGATCTGAACTTATTATTGATTCATCATGATAGTATTGTTTTGGGTCTTATCTACAAGTTGTTTACACACGTCGTTGTCCGGAACCTATGGTCCCGAAGTGATAGAAATCGGGGTAGCCGGAAGGGAAAGGCTTTGATGTGAGGATCACGTGTGTTCACGGAGTGTTAATGCTTTGCTCGGTGCTTTATTAAAATGAGCACCTTAATTGCCAGTAGTTCCCTAGAGGCCTCGCTGCAAACGGGCTGGTAGGACAAAAGATGTTGTGCAAGTTCTCATTGCGAGCACGTATGACTATATATGGAACACATGCCTAGGATTGTCTAGTACTTGGATGCTTTATCTTATTTATCTGCAATTGTCCTATGTTCTGATTGCTATGTGAATTGTCTTATCCATGTAACGCCCGTCCATCCATCCCTATGCCTACCGCACTCGAATCCCACTGTTTACTGCTTTTGTTACTACTGTCTTTGCTTTGCTACTGCTGTTACTTTACTATTCCTACTACAAAACTGTTGCTACTGATAAACTGCTGTGAGCAAGATTGTTTCCAGGTGCAGCTGAATTGACAACTAAGTTGTTAAGGCTGATAAATATTCTTTGGCTCCCCTTGTGTCAAATCAATAAATTGGGTTTCACTTCCCTCGAAAATACTGCGATACACCCCCTATACTTGTGGGTCATCGTCAGCCCCCTGCCGTCAGATTATCCTCGACTACTCCAGCAGACGGCTTCGTACGTCTTAGACGGCTGCCGATGGATAGAGAAGTTCTTCGGGAAGCTACGGAGCATCCTACGCTTGCTCCATCCTTGAACAATAGTGCGCTGATTCCCGCAGAAAAGGAAAGAGGGAGTGTTCTGCTAGTACTACCAGCAGTGCCAATGGGTGCTCCTTGATGAATACATGCTCAGAGTCTTCAACGCACTTAGGATAAACCTTCATCACATCCACACTGATGTGAAGGAAAATTAGATCACACTGACGAAGCTCATGTTCGAGATGAAGGACATTAGGAAAATCCTTTTTCTGCCTGACTCTTCTAAGGAGGAGCAAAGGAGAAGGATGGAGGTATTAATGAGGAGATGATGATGACTATAAGAGTTTATTGTTTTTAAAGACAATTTTGCATAATAGTATATATATTTCCATTTTCGCATCTCTTTACAATTCAACTGTAATAAAATAATGCGAAAAAAATAAAGAGTAACACGCCTATTGGTTATTTAATTTGCCTTGCTGCATTATTTTATCTTTCTATCTTTTCTTTGATGACATAGTTTGCTATATAGGAGCCAAAACCTGCTTGATGAACATTAATGTATGGGTCATTAGAATTTTTTTTCAAGATATTGATCAGTTCATACAAGCTGCATTTATCAAGGTCAAGTACAGGTTCTTTTGTTTCACTTAGCATTTTAACTTACTCTACTTTCTTTGTCTACTTTGTATGTTAAAATTTTCATATATATCATCAAACACTTTTTCAAGCACTTCAGCTTTCTCCAAACTTTCCATAATTTTGACTTCTAGAAATAGACCATCTAGTAATACATAGGTATTTGTGGCAGTTATATTCATGAAAGCACCTCAACATTCATTAGGTTATAGTTAGCCCTCTATAAAACATATGCATTATCATCTAATCCCAAAGGCCATGTTCTTCTCCATAAGCAAGTCCCCTAAATCTTTCCCAAGATTTACTAGTAGTTAATCTTCATTTTGTTTAAAGGAAATAATTATTTAATTAAGGTGACTTATGGTTTCAGGGGTTCCAAATATTTCGACAAAGGCAGCTTTAACATTAAACCAAGAGTTAAAGTTTCTAGGTGGCCATTTTAATATCCAATCTAGTCTCTTTCCAGAAAGTGAATATGGGAAAGTTTAAATTTGATTATGTTATTATTGGTATTGCTTATATTCAAAGCTTTGCATTTCTCATTAAATTTCATTAGGTGTATCACAGGATCTTCTTTTGGTTTTCCATGAAACTGGTTTTCATAAATAGACTTAGTTACTACAGGATCAATTTCAAAGGGTTCTAAAGGTATTTCATATTTTTGAGGAAAGTTTCTCACACTAAAGGGCCAATAGGTTCTTTTATCCATTCTTCCAAAGGTTATACCAATTTTTATATGTTTTTGTGTTTTAAAGGAAAAATAAAAATAAAAAAGACTAAAAACAAGACAAAGAAAATTACTTTGAAAATCTAGAGAAGGAAAATCTCACAGTGGTGCAACCTCCCCAAGCTTAGGTGTTTGCTTAAAGTTGGTGTTGACGGTGCCAGAAGATGTGCTCACTCCAACTTGATGAAGAAGCAGTCGTGATGTCCCTCTTGCAATTCCCGGCAACAACGCCAGAAAATGTTGTTGATGGCAACAACTCCATGTGTACCAACTCATTGGGACTCCAAGTGTAGAGTGTTATAGCAAACATCTTTACCCCACAAGGATGACTCGAGGGTTAATATCGAACTCTCAGGGAATTGGCTCATAGTTTATTCTTCTTCTCCTCTTCAAGCAATCTACAAAGCAAAGTTTTTGTTTTGTGTCCCCAACTCCACCGTGTGGTTGTCAAGCACAAAGTTTCATATTAGTAATATGAAATAACAATAATACAAAATAAAATAAGACAAGTAACAACTAGGCAAGCAAGATAAAATCAATAAGAGGTAGTTGTTTTTGGGTTTTGTGTTTGTTTGCAAGTGAAGAAAGTATTTTTGTATTTTCAAAATAATAAATTGCAGAAAATAGAAAGTGTGATAATGGTGTTGGATAGGTGTTTCTAATGGTTTAAAATGGACTAGGGTTGATGGTTTCACTTTTCTACTCTCTTTTTGGGTTGTATTAATGGACACAAACAATTCATCAAATATATAATATTGGTGGAACTTCAACATGTGTTTTATAAGCATTCATATGGGTATCACGTCCTAACATAGAGATGATGCAACACATCTCTCTTTTACTCCTAAAGAAAGGGAAAACTCCAAATAATCTTGAATTAAGAATCAATAGAGTATAGTCTTAAGTAATTTGACATGCTGTTTGAATCACAAATATGCTATCTTGACCAAACAAGATTCTCCAGCTGACACAAGATAATCATAGCACATGAATTCACTTTATACCTAGTGAGGCAATAAAACAAAGGTAAATACCATAGTAGATCTTAAATTTGTTGTCACTATTCAATCACTACCACCATGCTACTCCATCTAATATATACTTCTCCCCACACATGCTCTTGCATACAAGTTGGATCAAAATAAGTACTTAAGAACGGGGCACATGATATGCATCTATCAATACATCTTACACATAATAGGTTCCAATCGCATATATCAAATCATAGAATAAAGATCCACCACATAGGAATTACATATATGACCATAATCATGTTGAGCAGCTCATATGGTACTAGATCTATGAAGAACAAGAGAGAAATATATCAAGCTACCGCCACAAACCCATAGTATAGAGGTGGACTACTCCCTATTCATCATGGTGATGATGGTGGAGATGTTGAAGAAGGTAGAGATCCTTCCGGCGGCGGCTCCGACAGAGTTTCCCCCTCCAATCTTCGTTGGTTCTGGCTCTATTTTGGTGTTTCGGTGTTTTTACGGCGCCTTCCTCGAGGAACTCCTGAGGGACCCTTTATATAGTAGTTTTTAGGTCATACAGAGGCGGTGGGTGAAAGATCGAAGCGAATCATTGGTCGAGGAGGAAAAGATCCAAGGTGGCACGCCCACCCTGACTAGGTGCGCCACCTAGTCTATTTTGGGCCTCCAGGTCCATCTGGTGAGGTACAAGTGCTCCAGGTGCTTCTCTTGATAAAATATTAATGATCCTATAATCCTAGCTCCATTTGACTTCGTTTAGGTCCCTAAAAGGTAAAAATACACAAAACAAGATTTTCTTGTCCTGCAGAGTTATAACCAAAATAAAGGGGATAATTGGTAAATCCCCATAAATCAATGTAAAACATGGATATAACATCATATATGTAGCAAATATGTGAGAATTCATATCAACAAACTACAAAGGTCATGTATGCATTTTACATGCATCAACATCCCCAAGCTTAACCTATGCTCGTCCTCGAGCATGAAGGTGATAAAACTAACATGGTCTTTGGAGAGTTGTGCTTCTTTACACTAGCAAGTATCAAAAAAAGTTAAACAGTTCATTTTTTAGAGAATAACAACAAGCAAGCATAGCATAAATTGATACTTCTTATAATATCATACTTGACAACACATTGTTTATATTGACTAACACAAATGCATTACCATGAGGCAATAGTGCATTCTTCGCATAGAGAAAAGTATATATATATATAGTGGCGGTCCTATGGTGAGAATATTTGGCAAAGGAGGTTGGAAAGAGTGTATGACTGACAAGTATGGAATATCATATGTGAGGCCCAAGCTATCTTCCAAACACTATCCATTAACTTTTTGGTTGAAGCATAGTTCATCATTAGTGTTTGGTTCCATTGCCCCTCATTACCCGATTCTTTTTGGCATTCTTGTTTTGGCACTTTTTGCTTCTTTCCTATCTTTTTTTATTTCTTTGTCACTTTTTGTTTGTTCTAATTTTTGGGAATCCTAGCCTCTGTATACTCACTCTTCTCACCTTTTGATATCATATAAATATTTGGAGGGTTTTTGCCCTCATCTTAGCGGTGGTACCCCTCCGATGGAGGTTTTTTGCACTCATTAGCGTATGCATCCTCTTATTGCTTTTTTGGAAAGGGGTACTCTATGCCCAATGAGTTTGTGGTCACCCCACAACTAACTTCTTCATGTCACTCATACCCATAATAATAATGTTTGGAAGCTAAATAATGACCCCTACATGATAGTATACTTTGGGATATAGCTTGAGCTATTTGGGTAGGTGTTTCCTATATAAATACTAAGTTTGTTTTACTAAAGGAGGTTTGTCAACACTTGGATTTTTAATCCTAGATGCCTGTTATGCCATACATCGCAATCCCAGGATTACCATTTTTGCGAGACATAACAGAATTGGTACCATAGTACATCATCCATTACAAACCATAATAAAGGTCTTACAAGTAAATGTAGTAGGGGCTCCATCTTCTGGGTCACAGGCAATGCTGATGATGGGACATGATCCTAGTTGTCATAGACCTCCTGCTATCCATCTTCCTGGTAGTCCTCCTCATAGTCTGGCCACGGGAATAGCTAGGGACAAAGCCATGAGTACTCTTTAAGTACTCGCAAACTATCACTAACAAGTAAAGTAGTTCTAGTAGGAATCTTAAGCTCTAGGTTTATTTGCAAAAAGCCGGGTTTATTTCATAAGGAGTTCAAAGGTAAAGAACCTAATTTAATTTTCTAAATCACTAAGTGGGAACCTAGTTTTCATGTCCACAACCCTGTTGTGGTCAAGTCAAGGTCATAGTTAATTCAAAAGTCATTTTGGAAAACATCCGATAACAGAACAGTATGGCCACTCCAACTATCCATGACCGCGGACGTGGCTATTCGAATAGTTTGACACTCTGCAGAGGTGGTATACTTTCACCACAAAATTTGATACATCTGTCAGGGATAACCCTGAATCATCATACTTAGTATGCGGATAATCAATCAAAACCTTTCAATTACACACTCTAGTATCGGCACCTCCCCTATGAGTTTGGCCTCCCAGCCATGGCCATCTGCCATCCTGAGAACCGTATAGGTGGACATTCACATTCACGAGGTAGCCTCAGCTCAACCTCTTTCCGCGAGGGAACCCATACTAAGGCATATAAACTTCTAGTTAAGCCCTACCCAATTCAGGTATTGTGGTTGTACGGTAAAATTGGAATGGTATCGCATCCGAACCCAACCATCAGTTTTTATCAAAACCAAGGCTCATGCCTCAAGAAGTTTCATCATCAAATCATTTTGTGTTCATAACACATGTCAAAACATAGAAATAGAATGAACCATCATTCCAAGGTTTTCATAATCATTTTCTCCAAGTATTCCCATCTAAGTGATCAGTAGTAGTTTAGCACTAGCAACTAGCAATGAGGGTGTCAATAATAAGGGGTGCTAATCAAGTGTAACTATCCAAATCTAGTTTTATGCTTTTTAATGGCATCTAAGTATAACTACTTAGGCCTAGTTTTATACTCTTTATGGCATCTATCCTATTTTTCCAATACTCACAAATTACTAACTAAAGGTAAAGAACTTTGGTAAAAGTAAAAGAATAAATCTTGCAAGTAAAACTTGTGATTGGTATAATCAAGGTTGCATAACCAAAGCATGCCTAATGCATCTTGCATAGGTTATCTTGCATATTTAACTTGTAGTGTTAGGCTTGCATAGTTAAGCTTGCCTTGAGTAGTGAAGTGGTTGAAGTTCTCTTCTTCTTCTTCTTCTTCTTCTTCTTCTTCTTCTTCTTCGTAGTACTCCTCCTCCTCGTATCCCGGGTTGGTACTAGCGTCTATAAATGAATACGAGGTACACAATCACCAAACAATACTTAAATACTTCTATTTAGCACACAAAGGCTCACTCTAGATGATCTAGCATCATCACAATCATTACATGAAATAAAGACCTAGTCTTATTTATCTTATTTTGGAAAAGTAATTTCTACTCATTGAAAATACTTAAGATTTAATATTCTCCAATTAAAATAGGGGATCATGTTGACACATGTCATCACCACATATTCTAATACTTGGGAATGTGATTTAAAGTGGTGGTCACATTTTATAAAGTTTAATATTACTATTTAATAAAATTAAAGTGACTAGAAATTTCTATATAGCATTCTGTTTGTACTAGTCCAAGATCACTACATGTAAACCTACATATATTTACATATTCAGATAGATCTTGTTAAATGTGATTTTTGAGAGTTGGAATCAACTCAAAAGCATTTATGGTTGATTTTTGAAAAATGTTGGAAGTGGCAAAAGCCTCAGTCTTATTATTTTTACTATAGGTGATCTATAATTTCACATAGTTTGAATCCAACGTGCTTGGATAGATATTTTGAATACCTTTCTAAGAAAATTGGAATCATGCAATTTGGTTCAGTGAATCTCTTTGAATTGATTTTTGAATCTACTAACAGAATCTAGTTTTAACTAAAATGGAAAAAGTCTATTTGAATCAACGGGCTCTGCGCGGCAAACTAATTGGGCCAGCCCAGCTACGCGGCGCGCTTAGCGAGCTGCTAGCAGGTGGGTCCTACTGGTCAGCGACTCAACTAAACCGAAACGGTAAGTTTCAATCTGGATCGTGCAATTAGAGCGCGATCGACGGCTGAGCATCGTCGTCTCCGTCACACAGCGCTGGTGAGAAACAAACCCTAACGCGACGGTGGGGGTACATGGGGGCTCACTTGGGCTCCAGCTAAGGTCGGCGATGGGGGCGATCGAACGTGTCGAGGCCGGCGACTCGAATGGTGGTTGTGGTGGCTCCTGGGGCAGATCCTAGCTCCAGTTCCTCTTCTCCTCTGCGACGGCAGGCTCCGGTGAAATTTCGGTGATGTGGTGCTCGCCTTGCTCCGAGGAGAGGTGTGGGAGGTTTCTGAGAGAGGGGAGTGAGATGGTGCGGCAAATTGGGGTTGGGGTGGCCTCTATTTATACACCGGCGAGAGGGGCAGAGCGGCATGGCTCGGGCTCGTCGGCGACGTCGTTACAGAGGGCTATCGGCATGGCCGTGGGTAGGGTTTGACACGGGGCTTCAGGGTGGTTATGATGCGAGTGATGGCATGGCAAGGGGCGGTCGAGAACGGTCGTGAGCTGTCCATGCACTATGAAGGAACGACAGTGTTTGAGACGGTGCACAGTGTCCACGGTTCGCGTGGCGGCGAACAGGCGTGTCTAGGGGTAGCTAGGGTCATGGTGAGTGTGTGCACACGCGGCAAGGGCAAGGCACAGCGTGTGTGCGCGTGTCGGCTGCAGCGCTCTAGCGCGCTCTCGGCATGGCAGACAGAGAGGTGGGCGCGACGATGACGGCTGGTCCACGGCTTGTCTTTGATCGAGGGTTGGACAGAGGGTTGATACGTTGCTAACGTATCCATAATTTTTGATGTTCCATGCTTGGTTTTTATCTACTTTCTTATGTTTTGTCCACACTTTGGAGTATTTCTATACAATTTCTGGGACTAACGTATTAACAAGATGCTACAGTGCCAGTTGCCTATTTTCTGCTGTTTTTGGTTCCAGAAAGTCAAAAAATGAATATTCTCGGAATTGGACCGGACAAAAGCCAAAGTCGTTATTTTCCTGGAAGACTCATGGAGCCAGAAGGAGAGACGAAGGGGGGCCATAGGGTGGTGATGGCCCAAAATATATCGAGCTCGTTGGGGAACCCTAAGAGGAAGGTATGATGAGCACAATATCAAGTTTTCCCTCAGTTATGAAACCAAGGTTATCAATCCAGTAGGAGCAAGGAAACACCTCAAAGGTGTTGCTAGCTGAACTTTGGCATGGCACACTACCGGTTCCAGCAGCAATGTGGAGACCTGCACAACACAACCACATAACTTTGCCCCCAACTTGTGATGAGGTTGTCAATCTCACCGGTTTTGCTGAAAACAAAGGATCAAACACATCGAGTGGAAGAAAGTAATAGTTCGCAGAAAGTAAACAGAAAATAGTAAACAGTTGATTGTAGATTGATAGTAAAAGAAAGGACCGGGGTCCATAGTTCACTAGTGGTATCTCTCCTTAAGATAGATGACATGTTGGGTGAACAAATAATCGAGAAAGCAATATGCATATACTACTCATCTTGACTCGTTTGAGACTTGATTGGGCATTACAACATTATACATATACCATAATCCAACTACATCTATGACTAATAATCCACCTTCAGGTTATCATCCGAACCCCCTCCAGTATTAAGTTGCAAGCAACGGATAATTGCATTATGCATTGCGTCTAAAGTAAACAATACGATTGTTCTATGAAAAAAGGATTGTTGTTTTCTCCCTAGTAGCAACAACACATCTAGTACCTTAGAGATTTCTGTCACTTCCCTAGATTACTAGAGGCATGAACCCACTATCGAGCATAAATACTAAATCTTGGAGTTGCTAGCATCTACTTGGCCAAGATAGCTACTAACAACGGAAAGCATGCAATATCACAAATAACAAAGACATGATAGAATCAATAATAAATCTGAAATAGCATCGCAATATCCATCGGATCCCCGCAAACACAACATGTAGGATTACAAATAGATCATCTTGATCTTGAACGGAGCTCACAAGATCTAAACATGATAGCACAAAGGAGGAGAACCATCCATCAGCTACTACATGGACCCGTAGTCTAGAGATGAACTACTCACGCATCACACCAGAGGCTTGCAGATGATGAAGAAGGCCTCCAGGGTGAATTCTCCCCTCCGGCAGGGTGCCGGGAAGAGCTTTAGATCCCTCTCGATCTAGGTATGGAGATGACGGCGGCTACAGACTCTTTCGTGGAATTTTTATCGGGTACTTAGGGTTTCTGTATCGGAGGCATCTTGTAGGCGAAAGGGGAGGCCGAGGGGGTGCCTAGGGCGGCTAGACCACCCCCTGGCGCGGGCCAGGCTTGGCCGCACGGCCAGGTGGTGTGGCGGCCCCCTGGCCCCTCTCCGTCTCGTATTCTGGCTCCATGTGTCCCTCGGTGAAAAACTTACTTTGCCTTTTGTCCCGTCCAATTCCGAGAATATTCATTTTCTGACTTTCATGGAACCAAAAACAGCAGAAAACGGGCAACTAGCACTGTGGCTCTTGTTAATAGGTTAGTCCAAGAAAGTATAAAGAAAGTACTCCAAAGTGTGGACAAAACATAAGAAAGTAGATAAAACCAAGCATGGAACATCAAAAATTATGGATACGTTAGCAACGTATCAACATCCCCAAGCTTAACTCCTGCTCGTCCTCGAGTAGGTAAGTGATAAAAAGAAAGAATAATTTTTGAGGTGACATGCACCATCATAACTTGATAAAAGTATTTGTAAAACATTGATAGCTGGGATCATAGTACTTCAATCATAACATGAAAGACAAAGTTCTAACAATAAGACATAGCAACTATGTTGCAACATGAAAAGGCACAAACAAAAGATTCATGAATAACAATGCTTTGCAAGACATTTTGTTTCACGTAAAGAAAACATAGCATAGTGGCATTCAGCTTGTCCCTCATAGAGTAGCAAACATAAATGCATAAGACACCTTCAGAGTTCATAAGAGTGACTAGACACAAATAGTTTAAAACAAGCAATATCAAAGTTATGCATCAATCAACAAGTCTTGGGACAATGCACATAGAACTAAGAATGGCCACTATGCTCTCAAAGTAGGTGCATAAAGATAGAAGGTGAAGACTCAACATAAAAGTAAAAGAAAGGCCTTCATAGAAGGAAGTAGGGATTCAAGTTTCATAAAGAGCTTCCCAAAATTATGATACTCTTAGCTTTCAGCTCTCATTGCCCCTATCATAAGCATCTTGAAGTGATTAAGGTTAAAGTGAACAAACTATGGTGTATATGCTTGACGAAGTATAAGTTGGAAATCTCATGTACCTTGAATACGAGGTCCGCTCCTCATGCTACTCAAGTTTAGTTACCGGTAAGTTCTTGTCATAGTAAGTACATGTGTATCATAGAGAACCGCCAACGGGTACCCCTTTCCCAATGATACGGAAGAATCCCCATATCAAAATCACAAGGCAAGTAGACAACGAGCATCTGAGTAATCTTCTTATTTACCATGGGAATATGGTGCTTTTTTCTCTCTTTCCTCTTTTCTCATATTTTTTTTTGTTTTTCTCTTTTTTCTCAATATCCGACTCTTTTTTTATAAGAAGAATGCTTCATAGACAGCTCATTATGGTTACGCTGTAGGTTTCCACCATGACGGCATGGATTAGACCAGCGGCCCAGGCGTTTCTCTAACATACATACATAACTCCATGGACTTACAAGCTCCCCTTTCATTTCACAGTGACGACATCCATAGACAAAAGAGCATGATATCAACTAGGTACAACGTACAAGTGCAATGTTGAAAGCGTTCCGCATGACAACATGGTTCTGCTAATCCCCAACATATAAGTGCAAGCATATACAACATAGACGACACAATGGTTCAAGTTTATTAAGGGCAAGAAAAGTAAAGTGTGCCATCAAGTTCGTGAGAGCTTTAATCACTAGTTTTCTCATAACAAGTTTAATTCGGAAGGTAGATAAAAACATGAATATGCTTGGAATAGCAAATGCTAATAGGTATGCATGGTGGACTCTTTGGAATAACTTGGTTTTAGGAGTTGGATGCATGAGTGGAACTCATACTTGGTTATGGAGGCTAGCAAAAGACTGGGAGCGACCAAATAAGAGAGCAATAATGGCCATAATCATGCAGAGCGACATAACATTATTAATCAAAGCATAAAGTGACACTACAAGTTGAAAACTAAAGGATCATAAAGTCTATGGTGACTTGGGATAGTCATAACATGGTGTGAGCATGCGCCAAGTCAACCCAAATAAAGCATCAAAGGAGAATACCACAATATTATGCTTTAATATGCTAAAACAACGCATGATTCTTCAAAGGAAGCAATCTCAATTGTTTATAACAAGTCATGCTAAAACAAAGAATACTAAGCATAAAGCCAAAACAATATCAAGCATGGCATGACAAAGCATAGGCCACAGTAAAAAATAAGCTCTCTTTACCACTTAAGCATGAACTTTCCTACTATTTTCCAATGAAAACCAAACTATTTGAAAACCAATGTATGAAAGAGGGGGTCCAACCAATTTATTAAGAAAACTAAGAAAACCAAGCAAACAAAAAACCAAAACAAAAACGAAAAAGAAGACGCTCCAAGAACAACACAATTGTGCATGAAACAATAAAAATGAAGTGTTTGGAAGAAACCTGGGATTTTTATTGATGAAGAAGGAGATGCCTTGGGCATCCCCAAGCTTTGACGCTTGTACTTCTTAGATATTTCTTGGGGTGACACGCGTGGCATCCCCAAGCTTGATCTTTAGTCCATCGTTCATCTTATTACATCATTCCTTCCATACACCTAAATTTTTTCCTTCATTCAAAACTTCACACAATCTTTATTAGCAACATTAGTGCACTCAATATAATAGGTCTTTAGTTTCAGTTCCAATGGCAATAAAACTTCCATTAGAACACAAGATACTGTAGCACTTCCCTCAAAAAGCTCAATTCCCCAAAAGAACTCAAAAAGGAACCAACAAGAAGCAAATGCAAATAATGGAAGAAATCTATGAAAACATACCAGCAGGTAAAGGCGAATTTTTTCGAAGACCTTCTGTCGCTCAAATCGAAAAGTGTCGAACTAACAAAATTTATATAACAACCTGGGGCAGAAGCACAAAAATTCACGCCTCAAAAGGACGTACAGAGATTTTACACGAATTTTTATGGTGAATCTCAGAAATCTGTTTTGGGACAACAACTTTCCCAATCATTACTTCTATCTCATTAGAGGTTACTCTTGGCACAAAAAGCAAATAAAAAGGATAAGGAGCGGTTATTACTGAAGTAATAAATTCCAAGACTCATCTAAAACTTTTGGGTTATCTCCTAATAAGTACTTTTCTTTAACGCCTTTAAGTTAGGCATGATAGTTTGAGAAGATGCTCACATAAGAAATATGAATTGAAGTAAAAGAGAGCTTCAAGAAGCAAATTCAAAACACATTTAAGTCTAACCCACTTCCTATGCATAGGAATCTTGTATGCAAATAAATTCGCAAAGAACAAAGTGACAGGCACAGGAAGATAAAATAAGAGTAACTTCAAAACTTTAAGCACATAGAGAGGTGTTTCAATACCATGAAAACTTCTACAACCATATTTTCCTCTCTCATAATAATTTTCAGTATACTCATGAATAAACTCAACAATATAACTATCACATAAAGCATGCTTTTCATGATCTACAAACACATAATTTTTATCAAGCTCAAAAATTGTGGGATTAAAACCTTCAAACCCACTTTTAACAATTTCATAACAAGATGACTGATCAATCTCATTTTAAATAGTAGTACAATTAATATTATCAACCAATATAGGACCATCATCTAGAGCTTTATTATAAACATTTTCAAAGGAATCCACAGGAACATGACATTCGTCCTCCTTTGGTAAGCTTGGGGGACAATCAAATAATGTAATGGGTAAAGAGTTACTCTCATTAGAACGTAGGGATGGGTAGATCCATTCTTCCTGCTCTTGATCATCACTCTCCTCCTCTTTTTCATCCAATGAGCTTCCAGTTTCAGCAATTTCTTCTTCCATAGTCTCCTGCAAGGCATTAGTCTCTTCCATTGGTTGAGAGCATCTATTAAGATATTCAAGAATATAGCCATTTTCTACCTTGTAATTATCAAAGCAAAATTTAAGTATGTAATAAACCTCATATTTATAAGGTGAATCATCAGTATTTTCAAGCAAACTAGCAAGTTCAAATGCACCCTTCCAAGCAATAAATTCTTCAATTTGTTCCACGTCATAAAAGTCATAATTTCCCTTAACATAAGAAGATATGGTAACATCATCATTATACTCACATGGAAAAGGGAGGTGTTTATACCTCCTACAGCAACAAGATTTATCGAAGCAATAAGTAACATTATAAGTAGAGCACACATTTATAGCAATGTTATACAATTTATCAATTTGTTCCCATAAGTGTTTCCCTTTTTATGACAAGCGGTGTCCCTTATAATAATATTTTTGTTCTTCTGTGAACCCACCTTGCCAATAAGATTCAGTTTCAAAGAAACCAACCATTGATAGAAAGCATGATAAAGCAAGACAATAACAGACCAATGAAAATAACAACTATAGTAGGAACTAATTTTTTTTGTATTTTTGATAAAGAAACAAGCAAACAAAGCAAAAAGTAAACTAAGCAAAACAAAAATAACAAAGTAAAGAGATTGGTTATGAGAGACTCCCCTTGTGAAAATGTCATTGACTCCCCGGCAACGGCACCAGAAAAATAGTTTGATGGCCCAAAATATATCGAGCTCGTTGGGGAACCCCAAGAGGAAGGTATGATGAGCACAGCAACAAGTTTTCCCTCAGTTATGAAACCAAGGTTATCAATCCAGTAGGAGCAAGGAAATACCTCAAAGGTGTTGCTAGCTGAACTTTGGCAGGGCGCACTACCGGTGCCAGCAGCAACGTGGAGACCTGCACAACATAACCACATAACTTTGCCCCCAACTTGCGATGAGGTTGTTAATCTCACCGATTTTGCTGAAAACAAAGGATTAAACGTATCGAGTGGAAGAAAGTAATAGTTTGCAGAAAGTAAACAGAAAACAGTAAACAGTTGATTGTAGATTGATAGTAAAAGAAAGGACCAAGGTCCATAGTTCACTAGTGGTGGCTCTCCTTAAGATAGATGACATGTTGGGTGAACAAATTACAGCGGGGCAATTGACAAACATCGAGAAAGCAATATGCATATACTACTCATCTTGACTCCTTTGAAACTTGATTGGGCATTACAACATTATACATACACCATAATCCAACTGCATCTATGACTAATAATCCACCTTCAGGTTATCATCTGAACCCCCTCCAGTATTAAGTTGCAAGCAACGGATAATTGCATTACGCATTGTGCGTAAAGTAAACAATACGATTGTTCTATGAACAAAGGAGTCTCTAGTACCTTAGAGATTTTTGTCACTTCCCTAGATTACTAGAGGCATGAGCCCACTATCGAGCATAAATACTAACTCTTGGAGTTGCTAGCATCTACTTGGCCAAGATAGCTACTAACAACAGAAAGCATGCAAGATCACAAATAACAAAGACATGATAGAATCAATAATCAATCTGAAATAGCATCTCAATATCCATCGGATCCCCGCAAACACAACATGTAGGATTACAAATAGATGATCTTGATCATGAACAAAGCTCACAAGATCTAAACATGATAGCATAAAGGAGGAGAACCAGCCATCTAACTACTACATGGATCCGTAGTCCAGAGATGAACTACTCACGCATCACACCGGATGCTTGCATGATGATGAAGAAGGCCTCTAGGGTGAATTCTCCCCTCCGGCAGGGTGCCGGGAAGAGCTTCAGATCCCTCCTGATCTAGGGATGGAGATGACGGC
This sequence comes from Avena sativa, assembly GCA_916181665.1. Taxonomy (NCBI): domain Eukaryota; kingdom Viridiplantae; phylum Streptophyta; class Magnoliopsida; order Poales; family Poaceae; genus Avena; species Avena sativa. The sequence goes on along the minus strand of OV702287.1, from coordinate 366,792,254 downwards.
GGCTACAGACTCTTTCACAGAATTTTGATCGGGTACTTAGGGTTTCTGTATTGGAGGCATCTTATAGGTGAAAGGGGAGGCTGAGGGGGTGCCTAGGGCGGCCAGACCACCCCCTGGCATGGGCCAGGCTTGGCCGCATGGCCAGGTGGTGTGGCGGCCCATGGCCCCTCTCTGTCTTGTATTCTGGCTCCGTGTGTCCCTCGGTGAAAAACTGACTTTGGCTTTTGTCCCGTCCAATTCCGAGAATATTCATTTTCTGACTTTCCTGGAACCAAAAATAGTAGAAAACAGGCAGCTGGCACTGTGGCTCTTGTTAATAGGTTAGTCCAAGAAAGTGTAAAGAAAGTACTCCAAAGTATGGACAAAACATAAGAAAGTAGATAAAATCAAGCATGGAACATCAAAAAATATGGATACATTAGCAACATATCAGGTGGCCACACCACCCCTTGGCGCGGGTCCCACCTGGCCATGCCAGGGCATGGTGTGGGCCCCCTGGACAGCCACCGACCTTGCCTCTTCACCTATAAGATGCCTCCCGATGCAAAAACCCTAAATCGACAAGCCTCCAGCCACGAAAAGTTCCGCAGCGCTGCCGCCACCGAAGGGGAGATTTGGGGGACAGAAAGTCTCTATTTCGGCACCCTGCCAGGACGGGGAAGTGCCCCTGGAGCCATCTCCATCGATCTCCACCACCATCTCCATCGCCGTTGCTGATTCCCATGATGATGAGGGAGTAGTTCTTCCTCGAGGCTAAGGGTTCTACCGGTAGCTATGTGTTCATCTCTCTCTCTATGCATGATCATATTGTGATCATGAGCTTTGTAATCAAGTAGATCTACCTTGCTACTCAAGTGCTTTAATAGATCTCTGCTCTCCCCATGTGTGTGAAAGTGATAGCGTGCACACCATGGTGGCACTTAGGCTAGAGATTACAAATAATTGTTATGAGTTATATTTGGAGTTGGATGTCTTTATGAAATTGTGGTGTTTGTTGGAACCATCTAGTGCTCAAGGTGATAGTGTGGGGTTATCTAGATGGGAAAGGCTTACTTTGAGGAGTGCTGTTATAGCCCTACCATGGATTAGAGTGTCCAACCGGAGAGTAGTTAAAAGTAGTATGATAAAGAGAAGATATTTATATGAGAGTGTTCACTAGCAAAAGTATGATCCCTAGGCCTTATTTCTTAGCATTGAAACAACATTTGCAACTAGATCTGTTACATGTTTGCTTGCTTCCATCTTTATTTTAGTTTGCCTTTAGTCTCATCCATGCCATCAAAGTATTTTCTAGCACTGTTATCTTATATCCATACCACTTGTATTTCACTATCTCTTCGCCGAACTAGTGCACCTATACACCTGACAAGTGTATTGGGTGTGTTGGGGACACAAGAGACTTCTTGTATCTTGATTGCAGGGTTGCTTGAGAGGGGATACCTTTGACCACTTCCTCCCTGAGTTCGATAAACCTTGGGTGATCCACTTAAGGGAAAACTTGTTGCTATTCTACAAACCTCTACACTTGGAGGCCCAACAACTTTCTACAAGAATAGAAGTGTGTAGACATCAAGGGTGGCGTAGAGTGTGGCCTGTCTCCTGGACATCGTGGGAGAGGGCGGCGTGGTTTGTGGCAAGTGGAGCGTGGTCGATAGGCACGACGAGCTCGGGCGGGGCTGCACTAGTGCGAATGGCAAAGGGGGAGGCTTGTCCACTGTGCTGCTGGACACTAGGGCGACCAGGGGAGTGAATTGAGGCACTAGTGGCAATCAATTACTGCTCCAAATAGTGATTGTTAGGCAAGTGTTTACTGGTGTCTGCCAGGTGCTCGCCCCAGTGGTCGCATGAATTCGAAGTTTAAATTTTTTGATGAAATTTGGTGAGTGTTCTGAGTACTTGCTTGATAGTCTATGGTTGCTTGGGCTTGCCAAGGTGAATTGATTTGAGTGGTTTTTGAAAAGTGGTGATCTATGCATATGAACTTGATTCAATTTTGCAATGTCCTTTAAAATGATTTGAAATTTGTTTCTGTTAGTTTGTAAAGTGGGCTTGGATTCACTTTTACTTGGTCTACCAAGGGGTGAAAATAATTGGGAAAGTTTCTGTTAGAAATCTTTTACTAGGAACACTGAAACTGGTCTAGTGGATAATTTTGGTCAAAATGACCATTTCATCATATGATTCACATTTGCTTTTCTTTTCTTTTGATTTTGTTTGTAAATGGCCTAGATGATGTAGTATTCATCTTTAAACCATTCTTTACCATTTGTAGCAATCAAACATGGCAATTGCACTCATTCATACACTAATGCAATTCACACATACACCCATATTAGATTTAATAATAAAAGTTTTTGTTAACCCTAAACTTGGGTGATTAGAACTTGCTAAACTTGTTTAATATTTTTGGGGTGTTATAAACCTTTCCTCCTTAAACAAAATCTCGTCCCGAGATTTAAGAAAAACTAGGAACTAAAGAGATTTGGAAACTCAGTCCTAATGTAATCTTCTCGCTCCCAAGTAGCTTCTTCTTCAGTATGGTTGCTCCACTGGATCTTGAGAAACTTGATACTCCGGGTCCTAGTGGTTCTGAAGGCTTCTTCCAAAATACGAATGGGTACTTCACGGTAGGTTAGATCCTTATTGATATCTATGGCTCAATGATCGATGTTCTTGAACACTTCGGTCTTCTCCGTAACTTCTAGGCATTTGTGAAGTAACGAGATATGGAACACATCATGTATGGATGACATCTCCTCGGTAGTTCCAGTTGATATGATACTTCTCCTCGGCGATTCAAAATCTTGAAGGGTCCAATATATCTGGGGGCTAACTTCCCTTTAAGCTGAAAATGCTGCATTCCTTTCAAGGGTGATACTTTGAGATATACAAAATCTCTGACATTAAAGGCCAGGTCTCGGCGTCTCTTGTCAGCATAACTCTTTTGTCTGGATTGGGCGGTCTTGAGGTTTTCACGGACTTTGTGAACCTTCTCTTCGGCTTCTCGTAGGATGTCGGGTCCGAAGATCTGACTCTCTCCTACTTGCGACCAATTAAAAGGGGTACGACACTTCCTTCCATACAGAAATTCAATGGGGCCATTTGCAAACTAGCTTGATAACTATTGTTGTATGAAAATTCTGCGAAAGGCAGACAATCTTCCCATTTTGATCCATATTCTAGCACACAAGCTCTCAACATATCTTCTAAGATTTAGTTGACTCTTTCAGTTTGTCCATCGGTTTGCGGTTGATAAGCTGTGCTAAAGTTCAGCTTGGTTCCTAATCCTTCTTGGACTTTCTGCCAAAATCTTGAGGTAAACTGGGTTCCTCGATCCGATACTATGGTCTTAGGGGTTCCATGCAAACTGACGATTCTAGCAATGTACAGCTCTGCTAGCTTCGAACTCTGGTAGGTGGTCTTGACAGGTATAAAATGGGCTACCTTGGACAGTCTATCAACTATGACCCAAATAGAGTCATTTCCCCTACCAGAGGGAGGCAAATCGGTGATGAAATCCATTCCTACAGAATCCCATTTCCATTCCGGAATCTACAATGGTTGCAAAAGTCCTTTGGGTCGCTGATCTTCCGCTTTGACTCTCTGATAGATATCACACTTGGCTATGTAGCTTCTGATTTCTCTCTTCATCTTGTGCCACCAAAATTGCTCCTTCAAATCCTGATACATCTTTGTTCCTCCGGGATGGATAGAATAAAGAGTATCATGAGCTTTCTGCATGATGACTTGTTTCAACTCGGAATCTGCTGGTACATAGATACGTCCTTTGTACCACAAAACTCCTTCTTCATCTTTGGTGAATCCAGGTACCTTCCCTGTTCTGATACGACGTTTGATTCTGTCGATACTTGCATTTCCTTTCTGGGCTTCCTTGATCTGACTAATCAAAGTGGGTTGAAGTTCAATACTGGCTAGGAATCCTTCGCTAACTAGCTCCGTTCTAAACTGCTCCAACTCTTCATGCAAACTTGGCTGGGCTTCTTTAATCATGGTGTTCAATCTACATGGCAATCTGCTAAGAGCATCCGCTACCACATTGGCTTTGGCGGGGTGATAGTGAATATCAAGGTCATAATCCTTGATTAACTCTATCCATCTCCTTTGCCTCATATTCAGCTCCTTCTGGGTGAAAATATACTTCAGACTCTTGTGATCCGAATAAATCTCACAACGGTTACCCATAAGGTAATGACGCCAGGTCTTCAAAGCTAACACTACGGCTTCTAGTTCTAAGTCATGGGTAGGGTAGTTTTGCTCATGTTGCTTCAGTTGTCTAGATAGATATGAGATGACTTTGCCTTCTTTCATCAACACACATCCGAGACCAATCTTGGATGCATCACAATACACATCAAAAGGCTTTTTGATATCCGGCATAATCAAAATTGGGGCTAAAATCAATCTCTTCTTGAGCTCTTGAAAACTTGCTTCACATTTGTCCGTCCATTCAAACTTCTGATCTCTCTTCAATAGCTGGGTCATTGGCTTGCGATGCTTGAAAATCCTTCTATGAACTTGCAGTAATATCCTGCTAATTCGAGAAATGCGCGGACTTGGGTTTGAGTGGTTGGGGCTTTCCATTCTTCAACATCCTTAATCTTGGTGGGATCAACGGTAATTCCTCCTGACGACACGATATGTCCTAGGAATCCTACTTCGTTTAACCAGAACTCACATGTGCTAAACTTAGCATACAACTGATGTTCTCTAAGGGTTTCAAGGATGGTTCTCACGTGTAGCTCAAGGTATTCTTTTGACTTGGAATAGATCAGAATATCATCGATAAAAACAACGACAAACTTATCCAGGAAGTTCATAAAAATCTTATTCATGAGATTCATGAAATAAGCGGGGGCATTGGTTAATCCAAAATACATGACCGTGTACTCATACAATCCATATCTGGTGGTGAAGGCGGTCTTTGGGATATCTGTTGCACGAATCTAGAGTTGATGATAACCAGTTCTAAGATCAATCTTAGAAAACACTCTGTCACTAGTCAACCGGTCAAACAGATCCTCGATAGTGGGTACTTGTTCTTGATGGTGACATCATTCAGCTTCCGGTAATCCGTGCACAAACGGTTACCTCCATCTTTCTTATCCACAAACAAACAGGCGATCTCCATGGCGATGCACTTGGTTGAATCAGACCAGCATAGCATCAAGTTGCTTCTTCAGCTCCACTAATTCAGATGGGTTCATACTATAAGGTCTCTGAGCTATGGGTCCAGTTCCAGGAACTAGTTCAATGATAAACTCGATATCCTGATCTGGGGGCATACCGAGCAATTCATCTGGGAACACATCAGGTGTTCATAGACTACTCTGACTTGGTCTAGGGTTGGTTGGGCTAGAATCTTGTTGCATTTGAATTAACGGGGCACTGTCTCAGATACATGCTCTACTGATACTCCAATGCTACTGGTCATGGTTATGGATTTCTTGGCACAGTCGATTAATCCTTTATGTTTCGACATCCAATCCATTCCTAGTACTACTTCCAAACCTTTGGTTCCAAGTACTATTAGATTAGCATAAAAATATATTCCATGGATTCTGATAGGTACAATCTTGCAAAATTTTCTAGCTTTGGTGGTTGAACCAGGTATTTGAACTATCATAACATGCTTCAATTTGTTGGTTGAATCTTACTAGTGCATGCAAATTCTTCTGTAACAAATGAGTGTGATGCTCCAGAATCAAACAACACTCTTGCAAGTACCGAGTTAACAGAAAACATACCCATCATGACATCTAGTGCTTCCTGAGCTTCTTCAGCATTCATGTGGAACAGACGGCCGTTGCGGTTGAGCGAGTTCCCTAGGGCAAATCTCCTTCCAGGCTGAACACGGCGTTGCTGCTGAGCGGGTGCGTTCACATTGGTGGTTGCTGCAAGATTCTTGGGGCACTCGTTGGAGTAGTGACCCTTGACTCCGCATTCAAAGCAAGTAATCAGGGACTTGTCTTTTCCTGCAATAGGCACAACATTGCTTCCAGTCCTTGGGGCAGTATTGTTGTTGTTTGTGTTGTTGTTGTTGGACTTGGGAGATGCACGGTTGAAGTTATTGGAGTTGCCGAGGTTATTGTTGTGGTTTCCTCCAGGCCTCAAGTTTCCTCCGCCACGATTGTGATAGTTTGGACGGGACATAGGGGGTTTGTTGTTTCTCGGGGCATATCCCGCAGACGGGTTGGGGCGATACTTCGGTGTATGGTGGGATCCAGGCTGGTGCATCATGCGACGCTTGCGGTTGTCATTGGCTTGGTTGATCTTCCCTTCCATCTAAATGGCGGAATCCACCAAAGCTTCAATATCATCAAAGGGAATGTTGACTAGCATGGTTTGCATCTCATCATGTAGTACGTTCAGGAATCTCTCTTTCTTCTTTGCTTGTGTGTCAATCTCATCAGGGGCATATCTAGGTAAAGATAAGAATTTGTCATGATATTCAACCACAGTCATCCTTCCTTGTTTCAATTCTCTGAACTCATCCCTCATCCTCTTAATCAGACCTGGGGGGCACATGAGTTCGGCTGAACTTGATTTTGAACTCATCCCAAGTCATCATCTGACCTCCGTTCATGGTACGGGTGCTATTCCACCAGGCTCTTGCATCACCTGCCATATAATGGGTGGCAAACAATACTTTTTCATTGGCCTCAACTCCTATAACCTCTAAGTTGTTCTCCATGGTTTGCAGCCAGTCATCAGCATCTAAGGGCTCTTCAAACTTATTAAATATAGGGGGATTGGTGTTTTGAAAGTTCTTGAGCTTGGATCCATGGTTATCCTGGTTTCTATGCCTTGATTATTGTGGGCCATCTGAGCTATCTGTTGAAGAGTGGCTAAGTTGGCTTCGCATTCGGATCTACTAGCTTCACGGTCAGAAACTAACATTTGTAGAATCTGCAGCATTGGGTCCTGAGATGAACTGCTTCCACCGGCGTTACCGTGAGGCATCTGAAGATTGAGATAGATAATGAGACAAGGGGGAAATTTCTAGGGTTTATGGGTTTGTTTTAGAAACTTTAAACTTGGATTTTGACTCAGGTTTTGCAAACTAACAACTTTCTTTTCATTCATTCATTCATTCATTCATTCATTCATTCATAGCACCCAATACAAACACACACCACAACAAGGAAACAGATGGTTTTAAGAACCATTCTGTGAAACTACGATACAACGGGACCGGATACAACTCACTCCTATGGTAGTGCTCAAGTGGATCTAATCATCATCAATGAAGGCGGCAGCATCTTAATCAGTGTGATCCTCCATGGCCTCGTCCTCCAGGTACTCGTCATCATCACTGAGATAAGAGTAGATATCTCCACGGATATCTTCACCTTCCTCCTCCTTCGCTTCAAGCTGGATCTCCTGTTCACGGATGGTCTTCTCGAGAGTGGCCACCTTATTGCAAAGACGATCGATGATGTGATCCTTCTTGTCATGCTGACAACAAAGGGAAATGTGCTCCTTGGCAAGGATGGCGAGGGTCTGGTCCTTCCTGACTGCAATGGCATGGTTGTGGTTGGCGTATGCATGGGCATTGTCCAACTCCTGCTGTCTATCATACAACATGAAGTCGAGATTATCCACTTGGTGCTTCAGCTCCGAGTGTCCTGGCATCTCCAAGGGCATTCCCATAGAATCACGCCTTTCATAGTGAGCAAAGCGAGTTACATTGATTTGGTTGATGTTTTGTACACACAGACAGGCAAGAGCTTCTTGCATAGCCCTGGCTAGCCCGTCTAGCTAGTTGTTCTCACTCAAGCTAAATTGGATCTTATCCAAGGTGGGTGCTTCCATTTTTCCTCTAAGATATGCAACTATCAGCCATTGTAGCTCTCCTCCCACGTGATCGTTGAGTTGTGCCCCGTGATACGTTGCTAACGTATCTATAATTTTTGATGTTCCATGCTTGGTTTTATCTACTTTCTTGTGTTTTATCCACACTTTGGAGTACTTTTAATATGATTTCTTGGACTAACCTATTAACAAGAGCCACAGTGCCAGTTGCCTGTTTTCTGCTGTTTTTGGTTCCAGAAAGTCAGAAAATGAATATTCTCGGAATTGGACGGGACACAAGCCAAAGTCAATATTTTACCGAAAGACTCACGGAGCCAGAAGACGAGATGGAGAGGGGCCACAGGGCGGCCACACCATGTGGTGGCGCGGGCTAGCCCTGGCCGCGCCACTAGGTGGTGTGGGTCCCCTGGCCGCCCACCGACCTTGCCTCTTCGCCTATAAGAAGCCTCCCGATGCGAAAACCCTAAATCGTCAAGCCTGCAGCCACGAAAAGTTCCGCAGCACTGCCGCCACTGAAGGGGACATTCGGGGATAGAAAGTCTCTATTCCGGCACCCTGCCGGGACAGGGAAGTGCCATCTCCATCGATCTCCACCACCATCTCCATCGCCGTTGCTGATTCCCATGATGATGAGGGAGTAGTTCTCTCTCGAGGCTAAGGGTTCTACCGATAGCTATGTGTTCATCTCTCTCTATGCATGATCTTATTGAGATCATGAGCTTGTAATCTATAGATCTACCTTGCTACTCAAGTGCTTTAATAGATCTCTGCTCTCCCCATGTGTGTGAAGTTGACAGTGTGCACACCATGGTGGCACTTAGGCTAGAGATTACAAATACTTGTTATGAGTTATATTTGGAGTTGGATGTCTTTATGAAATTGTGGTGTTTGTTTGAACCATCTAGTGCTCAAGGTGACAGTGTGGGGTTATCTAGATGCGGAAAGTGAACTTTGAGGTGTGTTGTTATAGCCCTACCATCGATTAGAGTGTCCAACCGGAGAGTAGTTAAGAGTAGTATCATAAAGAGAAGATATTTATATGAGAGCGTTCACTAGTGAAATTTGATCCCTAGGCCTAGTTTCTAAACATTGAAACACCGTTTGCAACTAGATCTGTTACATGTTTGCTTGCTTCCATCTTTATTTCAGTTTGCCTTTAGTCTCTTCCACGCCATCAAGCTATTTTCTAGCACCGTTGTCTTATATCCATACCACTTGTATTTCACTATCTCTTCGCCGAACTAGTGCACCTATACACCTGACAAGTGTATTGGGTGTGTTGGGGACACAAGAGACTTCTTGTATCTTGATTGCATGGTTGCTTGAGAGGGAAAACCTTTGGCCACTTCCTCCCTGAGTTCGATAAACCTTGGGTAATCCACTTAAGGGAAAACTTGCTGCTATTCTACAAACCTCTGCACTTAGAGGCCCAACAACTGTCTAGAAGAATAGAAGTGCGTAGACATCAAGCTATTTTCTGGCGCCGTTGCCAGGGAGGTAAGGTAAAAGGTACTCACATCCTCCGGTGTGAGTGCTCGAAGTTATTTCCTTTAGATTCAGCAATTTTGTCTCTTTGTTTCTTGTTTTCACTAGTTAGGCTTAATGGAAAACAAAAAAATAGAGAGCTTTATAGTATTTATCTTGAGTTAGGACATGAAGTGTTTGAACAAAAAATTAAAAAACCTATGGAACTTTATTTGCATGCTAATAGCAATGTTGTTAGTATGAATTCTTTGGACACCATTATTACTAATGCTATGGAAAATTCTAAGCTTGGGGAAGCTAGTTTTGATGAAAATGGTCTTTTTAGTCCCCCATCTTTAGAGGAGAAAATTTACTTTGATGATACTATACCTCCAATATATGATGAATACAATGATGAATATGATATTTTCAGTCCACCTACTATTGAGGAGAAAATTAATTATGATTACAATATGCCTCCTATATTTGATGATTATGGTGATGAGAATAGCAATGATAGCTATTTTGTTGAATTTGCTCCCACTACAATTAATAAGAATTACTATGTTTATGTGGAGAGTAATAATGATTATATGCATGTGGCTCATGATAAGAATGTTTTATGTGATAGTTATATTGTTAATTTTGTTCATGATGCTACTGAAAGTTATTATGAGAGAGGGAAACATGGTTTTATGCATCTCAATAATAATAAGTTTCCCCTCTTTATGTTGAAAGTCTTGAAGTTGCACTTGTTTTGCTTTCCTATGCTTGTTGCTTTGTGCTTTCATGACTTGTTTCTTTACAAGATTCCTATGCATAGGAAGTGTGTTAGACTTAAATGTGCTTTGAATTTGCTTCTTGATGCTCTCTTTTACTTCAATTCATATTTCTTATATGAGCATCTTCTCAAACTATCATGCCTAACTTAAAGGCGTTAAAGAAAAGTACTTATTGGGAGATAACTCAAAAGTTTTAGTTGAGTCTTGGAAGTTATTACCTCTGTACTAACCGTTCCTTATCCTTTTTATTTGCTTTTTGTGCCAAGAGTAACCTCTAATGAGAGAGAAGTAATGATTGGGAAAGTTGCTGTCCTGAAACAGATTTCTGTGCTTCACCGTAAAAATTCGTGTAAAATCTCTGTACGTCGTTTTGAGGCGTCCATTTTTGTGCTTCTGCCCCAGGTTGCTATCTAACTTTCGTTAGTTCAACACTTTTTGATTTGAGTAACATAAGATCTTTAAAAAAATTCGTCTTTACCTACTGGTCTCTTTTGATAGATTTCTGCCATTTTCTGCATTTGCTTCTAGTTGGTTCCTTTTTGAGTTCTTTTGGGGAATTGAACTTGTGAGGGAAGTGTTAGAGTAGCTTGTGTTTTAATGGAAGTTTTATTGGTGTTGGAACTGAACCTAAAGACCTATTATCTTGAGTGCACTAATGTTGCTAATAAAGATTGTGTGAAGTTTTGTATGAAGGAAAAATTTCAGGTGTATGGAAGGAATGAGTAATGAGATGAAGGATGGACTAAAGCTCAAGCTTGGGGAAGCCACGCTTGCCACCCCAAGAAATATCCAAGAAGTACAAGCGTCAAAGCTTGGGGATGCCCAAGGCATCCCCTTCTTCATCAATAAAAAGCTCAGGTTTCTTCCAAACACTTCATTTTTATTGTTTCATGCACAGTTGTGTTGTTCTTGGAGCGTCTTCGTTTTTTGTTTTTGGTTTTAGTTTGCTTGGTTTTCTTAGTTTGCTGAATAAATTGGTTGGACCCCCTCTTTCATACATTGGTTTTCAAATAGTTTGGTTTGGTTTGGTTTGGAAAAGAGTAGGAAAGTTCATGCTTAAGTGGTAAAGAGAGCTTGTTTTTGACTGTGGCCTATGCTTTGTCATGCCATGCTTGATATTGTTTTGGCTTTATGCTTAGTATTATTTGCTGTAGCATGACTTGTTATAAACAATTGAGATTGCTTAATATGCCTTGGATGAATCATGCGTTGTTTTAGCATATTAAAGCATAGTATTGTGGTATTCTCCTTTGATGCGTTATTTGGGTTGACTTGGCACATGCTCACACCATGTTATGACTATCCCAAGTCACCATAGCCTTTATGATCCTTTAGTTTTCAACTTGTAGTATCACTTTATGCTTTGATCAATGATGTTTTGTGTCAACACCCGGATTTTTAATCCCAGGTGCCTATTATGCCATACATCGCAATCCCAGGATTACCATTTTTGCGAGACATAACAGATTGAATATCACAGTACATCATCCATTACAAACCATAATAAGGTCTTACACAAAATAAAGGATCTCATGATCCAGTCTTAGTACAATCAAGTCGCGGAATAAATAGCGTAGCGGTGGGGTCCATCTTCAGAGTCACAGGCAATGCTAACGATGGGAGATAGTCCTAGTTATCATATCCGTCCTACTGTCCTTCATCCTGGTAATCATCTTCATAGTCTGGCCATGAGAATAGCCAGGGACAAAAGCCATGAGTACTCTTTAAGTAGTCTGGCCATGAGAATAGCCAGGGACAAAAGCCATGAGTACTCTTTAAGTACTCTATGTTTAACTATCAAGTTAAGTTTGAAACCTAAGCTGAGTTCAGAAACAAAGAGAGATAAAAGAAGTTTGAAAACACCTAGGTGGGAACTTAATTATCATAGTCACAACTCTGTTGTGGTCAAGTCATGTCACAATTCATTTCATAAGTTGTTTTGGAAAACATCTGACAACGGAACAGTATGGCCACTCCAACTGTCCATAACCGTGGACGTGGCTATTTGAATAGTTTGACACTCTGCAGAGGTGGTACACTTTCACCACCAGATTCGATACATCTGTTAGGGATAACCCTGAATCATCATGCTTAGTATGCAGATAATCAAACATAACCTTTCATTTACACACCCTAGTATAAGCACCTCTCCTATGAGCATGGCCTCCCAACCATGACCATCTGTCATCTTGGGCACTGCATAGGTGGACAACATTGAGAGGTAGCCTCAGCTCAGACCTCTCCCGTGAGGGAACTAATACTAATGCATATAAACTTCCAGCTAAGACTTACCCAATTCAGGTATTATGGTTGTACGGTAAAAATTGGAATGGTATCGCATCCGAACCCAACCATCAGTTTTATAAAAGGGCTAAGGCTCATGCCTCAACATTTTCATCATCATAAACCATTTGTGTTTTCTGAACACATGTCAAAACATCTCCATAGAATGACTCATCATTCCAAGGTTTTCACAATACATTTTCACCAAGTATTCCCATCTAAAGTGATCTAGTTTTTGGTTTAGCTCTAAACTACTAAGTTAAGAGTGTTCACTAAGGTGGGATGCTAAGATCAATCTCATGCCATGGAATGACATCTAAGTCTAACTAGATAGGTCAAGTTTTATACTCTTTATGATACCTTCAAAACAAGTAAAGGACTTTGGTAAAGTAAAGAAAAGTAAAGCTTGGAATTAAATCTTGGAATAGGTATAAGTCTAAAATGGTATAACCAAAGCATGCCTAATGCATCTTGCTTAGGTTATATAGATTGCAAGGGTTAGCTTGCATTGTTAATGATGGATTGCCTTGTGCAGTGCAGTGGTTGAAGTTTTCTTCCTCCTCCTCTTGGTAGAACTCCTCCTCCTCGTAAGCTTGGTCGGTACTATCGTCTATAAATACATACGGGGTACACAATCACCAAACCATGCTTAACTAGTCTACTTAGCACTCTAAGGCACACATTTTATGATCTAATATCATCACAAGCATTACAAGGTTTAATGAACTAGTTTCATTTATTTTATTCGAGAAAAGTAATTTTTACTCATTGAAATTAACTATGATTTAATATTCTCTAATTAAAATATGGAATCATGTGGACACATGTCATCACCACATATTATAACATATGGGAATGTGATTTAAAGGTTGGATCACATTTTAATAAGTTTAAGTTTAATATTTAATGATTTAAAGTGACTAGAAATGCCTATATAGCATTATTTTGGTACTATTCCAAAGTCACTGCATGTAAACCTTAATATTATTACATATTCAGATAGGTATGGTTAAATGTGATTTTTGAGAGTTGGAATCAACTCAAAAGCTATTATGGTTGATTTTATAAAAATGGTTGAATGTGCAAATGCTTCTGTCTTGTTGTTTTTACTAGGGGAGATCTCTAACTCTAAATGAATTAAATCCAATGGGCTTGGATAGATGTTTTCAGAAGCTTTCCAACAAAATTTGAATCACTCAATTTGGTTCAGTAAATCTTCCTGAATTGATTTTTAAACTAAGGGACAGAATTGAGTTCAAACCTAAATAGAAAAATCTAGATTTGAATTACTTGGTCAGCGCGGGAAATGAAATGGGCCAGCCTAGTGACGCTCAGCGGCACAGAGGGCGGCCGACAGGTTGGTCCCGCTTGTCAGCGAGACTTAAAACCTGAAATGGTATCTAGCGATCTAGGCCACACGATTATAACGTGGATCAACGACTCACAATCGTCGCCGACGACGGACTCGTCACCGGCGAGACCGAACCCTAAACGGATGGTGGGGGTCTACTGGGGACATACCAGGGCTCCAGCTAGTGTGGTGAGGCAGGCGATCGAACTATACGGTGACGGCGGGCTCATGCGAGGTCACGACAGGGGCTGCGGTGGACGGAATCGACGACAGCGTCTCCTCCTCTGCAGCGGGCTCCTCCGGTGCAATTCCGGCGAACTATGGCTCGAGCGGCTCTGGCAAGAGAGGGGAAAGGTTCAGGAGAGAGAGGGGAGTGGAATGGTGTGAGGAATTCATGCTGGGGAGGCCTGCTTATATAGGCGCGACGGTGAGACCGAGAGGTGTGGGCAGGCATCTCTGGCGAGGACGGTACAGGGGGCTATCAGCGTGGGTGAGGTAGGCGGATGGTGGGCGATTCCCTGGCGGTGCTCTATGGCGTAATGGCGCGGCTGGGGGCGGTGGCATATGGTCGGGAGCATTGCGTGCTCTGGGAGATAGAGGCGGTGCTCGACGGCGCGCATGGCGACTATGGGTCGCGCGACAATGCATAGCTGTGTCTGGCGGGGTGCTGGGGTCGAGGCGGAGCGGCGTGCGCGGTATGGGGTCGAGGGACAGTCAGCTACGTGCTGGCGGCTATCGCGCTCTGGCGAGCTCGCAGAGAGAAAGGGCAGTGATGCTCGGGAATGGTCCAGGGGCTGGGTTTGATCGAGGGGTGGACCGTGGGCGGTGGTAGGGTTGGGCGGAGCTAGGGGACGTGCTGGTTTGGCGCCGCGCGGTCCCTGGCACGTTGCCCGTTTCTGGCCGGCGGTGACCACAAAGGGGCGGCACTCACTGCTGCTGCGGATAAGGGGTGGGGCTAGCTAGGGGTTTGGTTGGACTCAGGAGGGATAGAGGAGAGCATAGAGGGTGCAAATGGGGACAAGGGTTTAACTAGGAGCAGTGTTACTTAGGCAGTTTTATTTCTGTCTGCCACCTGTTCGACACAATGGCCGCAAGAGAAATTTTTTTGAATTTTGGGCTGAATTTTGGTAGAGTGATGTATCTTATGCTTGAGCTTCCAGGTGTGCTTGGGTTTTAAAAGTGGAGTTCATTTGAGTGGTTTTTGAATAAGTGTGATCTATACATATGAACTACATTCAATTTTTAAATGTCATTTGAATTTAGTGTTTGAAAGTTTTTGGGATGAAACAAAGTGGGCCTTGGCACATCACTACTTGTACTTGAGAGGGGTGTAAAGAACCATAATTGTTTATGTTAAGTTTTGAGTTCTAGGAATAGCCAAAGTAGGCTAGGTGATTAAAATGGCACAAATGACCATTTCCTTATTTTATTCATTTTGATTTGTTTTTCTTTGGGATTTGTGTGGGAATGATCTAGATGATGTTTAATTCACCTTTGAATCATTTTACAACCAATGGATCACTCAAACATGGCAATTCAAAACAACTCCTAAATTAAATGCACACATATGAATGCTTAATTATTTTGAATGGAAAAAGCTTTTGTTAACCCTAAATTGGGTAGCTTTGATCTTGATTAACCTTGGATTAAGTTTTGGGATGTTACAAACCTTACCCCCTTAAACAAAATCTCATCCCGAGATTTAAGAAAGAAAACTAGGAACTAAAGAGATGTGGGAACTCAGTCCTGATGTAATCTTCTCGCTCCCAAGTGGCTTCCTCTTCCTTATGGTTGCTCCATTGGATCTTGAGAAACTTGATACTCCTGGTCCTAGTGGTTCTGTAGGCTTCCTCCAGGATACGGATGGGCACTTCATGATATGTCAGGTCCTTTTTGATCTCAACAGCTCGGTGATCGATGTTCTTGAAAACTTCGGTCTTGTCTGGCACTTCTAAGCATTTGCGAAGTAACGAGATATGGAACACATTGTGGATGGCTGACATCTCTTCTGGTAGTTCCAGTTGATAAGATACTTCTCCTCGGCGATTCAGAATCTTGAAAGGTCCAATATATCTGCGGGCTAACTTCCCTTTCAGGCTAAAACGCTGGGTTCCCTTCAATGGTGAAACCTTGAGATATACAAAATCTCCGACATTGAAAGTCAGGTCTCTCCTTCTCTTGTCAGCATAACTCTTCTGTCTAGATTGGGCGGTATTGAGGTGCTCACGGACTTTGTGAACCTTCTGTTCGGCTTCTCGGAGAATGTCGGGTCCAAAGATCTGACTCTCTCCTACTTGCGACCAATTCAAAGGGGTACGACACTTTCTTCTGTATAGGAATCTCTGATGTTCCACTTTGACTCTTTGACAGATATCACACTTGGCGATGTAGCTCCCGATTTCTCTCTTCATCTTGTGCCACCAAAATTGCTCTTTCAAATCCTGATACATCTTTGTTCCTCCGGGGTGGATTTGCAAACTGGCTTGATAACTGTTGTTATATGAGAATTCTGCGAAAGGCAGGCAGTCTTCCCATTTTGATCCATACTCTAACACACAAGCTCTCAACATAACTTCTAAGATTTGGTTGACTCTTTCAGTTTGTCCATCAGTTTGCGGGTGATACGCTGTGCTGAAGTTCAACTTGGTTCCTAATCCTTCCTGGACTTTCTGCCAAAATCTCGAGGTAATTGGGTTCCTCGATCTGATACTATGGTCTTGGGGGTTCCATGCAGACTGACAATCCTAGCAATATACAACTCTGCTAGCTTCAAACTCTGGTAGGTTGTCTTGACAGGTATAAAGTGAGCTACCTTGGACAGTCTATCAATGATGATCCAGATTGAGTCATTTCCCCTACTCGAAGTAGGCAGACCGGTGATAAAGTCCATTCCTACGGAATCGCATTTCCATTCTGGAATCTGCAATGGTTGCAACAGTCCTGTGGGTCTCTGATGTTCCACTTTGACTCTTTGACAGATATCACACTTGGCGATGTAACTCCCGATTTCTCTCTTCATCTTGTGCCACCAAAATTGCTCTTTCAAATCCTGATACATCTTTGTTCCTCCGGGGTGGATAGAATAAAGAGTATCATGAGCTTCTTACATGATAACTTGCTTCAGCTTCAAATCTGCTGGCACATAGATACGGCATTTGTACCACAAAACTCCTTCTTCGTCTTCACTGAATCCAGGTACCTTTCATGTACCAATACGATGTTTGATTATGTCGATACTTTCATTTCCCTTGTGGGCTTCCTTGATTTGGCTAATCAAAGTGGGTTGAAGTTCAATGCTAGCTAGAAATCCTTTGCTAACTAGCTCAGTCCTAAACTGCTCCAACTCCTCATACAAACTTGGTTGCTTCTCCTTGATCATGGTGTTTAGCCTACACGGCAATCTGCTAAGAGCATCCGCTACCACATTGGCTTTGCCAGGGTGATAGTGAATGTCAAGGTCATAATCCTTGATTAACTCTATCCATCTTCTTTGCCTCATATTCAGCTCCTTCTGAGTGAAAATATACTTCAAGATTTTGTGATCTGAGTAAATCTCACAGCGATTACCCATCAGATAATGACGCCATGTCTTCAATGCCAAAACTACGGCTGCTAACTCCAGATCATGGGTCGGATAGTTCTGCTCATGCTGCTTCAGTTGTCGAGACAGATAAGCGATGACTTTGCCTTCTTGCATCAGTACACATCCGAGACCAATCTTGGATGCATCGCAATACACATCAAACGGCTTCTTGATATCTGGCATGATCAATATTGGGGCTGAAATCAATCTTTTCTTTAGCTCTTGGAAACTAGCTTCATATTTGTCGGTCCATTCAAACTTCTTGTCCTTCTTCAACAATTGGGTCATGGGTCGGGCGATGCTTGAAAATCCTTCGACGAACTTGCGGTAAGATCCCGCTAATCCGAGAAATGCATGAACTTGGGTTTGAGTGGTTGGGGCTTCCCATGCTTCGACATCTTTGATCTTGGCGGGATCCACAGAGACTCCTCTGGCAGACACAATATGTCCTAGGAATCCTACTTCTTTCAGCCAAAACTCATACTTGCTGAACTTGGCATATAGTCGATGCTCTCTAAGGGTTTCAAGGATGATTCTCAGATGTTGCTCATGCTCTTCTTCTGACTTGGAGTAGATAAGGATATCATCGATAAACACAACGACAAACTTATCCAGGAAATTCATAAAGATCTTATTCATGAGATTCATGAAATAAGCAGGGGCATTGGTTAATCCAAACGACATGACCATATACTCGTATAAACCATAGCGAGTAGTAAAGACGGTATTCGGAATATCCGTTGCACGAATCTTAAGTTGGTGATAACCAGTCCTAAGATCAATCTTTGAGAATACCTGGGCACCAGTCAATTGATCAAATATATCTTCTATCTTTGGCAAAGGTACTTGTTTTTGATGGTGATATCATTCAGCTTTCTATAATCTGTGCACAGACGGTTGCCTCCATATTTCTTATCGACGAATAACACTGGTGATCTCCATGGCGATGCGCTTGGTTGAATCAAGCCTATTTCCAACATAGCATCCAACTGCTTCTTCAATTCCACTAACTCTGAGGGGTTCATACTATAGGGTCTCTGGGCTATGGGTCCCATTCCGGGAATTAATTCAATTATGAACTCAATATAACTATCCGGGGGCATACCGAGCAATTCATCTGGGAATACGTCGGGGTATTCACAGACTACTCTGACTTGGTCAATGGTGGGCCGGGCTAGACTCTTATTACACTTGAATTGATGGGGTAAGGTTTTAGATATATGCTCTACTGAGACTCCAGAGCTACTGGTCATGGTGATGGCTTTCTTGGCACAGTCTCTCAGTCCTTTATGCTTTGACATCCAGTCCATTCCTAGTATTACTTCCAATCCTTTGGTTCCAAGTACTATTAGATTAGCATAAAAATCTATCCCATGTATTCTGATAGGCACAACTTTGCAAATTTTTCTAGCTTTTGTAGTTGAACCGGGGATTTGAACTATCATGACATGCTTCAAGTTGGTTGGGTGAATCTTACTAGTGCATGCAAATTCTTCGGTGATAAATGAGTGCGATGATCTAGAATCAAACAACACTCTTGCTAAAACTGAGTTGACAGAAAACATACCCAGCACTACATCTGGCGCTTCTTGGGCTTCTTCGGCGTTCATGTGGAAGAGACGGCCATTGCGGTTGTGAGGGTTCCCTGGGGCGAATCTTCTTCTTGGTTGAACACGACGCTGCTGTTGAGCTGGGGCATTCACATTGGTAGTGGCAGCAATCTTCTTGGGGCACTCATTGGAATAGTGACCCTTCACTCCACACTCAAAACATGTGATCTGAGACTTGTCTTTTGCTGCGACGGGCACAACATTGCTTCTAGTTCTAGGTGCAGTGTTGTTTATGTTGTTGCTCTTGGGAGGGGCACGGTTGAAATTGCTGGTGTTGCCGGAGTGATTGTTGTTTCCTCCGGGCTTCACATTTCCTCCGCTACGGTTGGGGTAGCTTGGGTGAGACATTGGGGGTCGGTTGTTCCTTGGTGCATATCTGGGTGAGGGGTTGGGACGGTACTTCTGGTGACTGTTGGATCTAGTTTGGTGCATCATACGATGTTTGCGGTTGTCGTTTGCCTGGTTAATCTTCCCCTCCATCTGAATTGCAGAGTCGACTAGCTCTTCGAGATCCTGGAAACGGATGTTGACGAGGACAGTCTGCATCTCAGCATGCAGTCCGTTCAAGAATCTCTCCTTCTTCTTGGCCTCCGTGTTGATCTCATCTGGTGCATACCTTGCAAGGGACAGGAATCTGTCATGGTACTCCACTATAGTCATTCTGCCTTGCTTCAAATCTCGGAATTCATCCCTCATTCTAGTGACTAGACCCTGTGATACGTGGGTGCGACTGAACTTGATTCTGAAGGCTTCCCATGTCATCACTTGACCATGGTTCATTGTACGGATACTGTTCCACCATGCTCTTGCATCTCCTGCCAAATAGTGGGTGGCAAAGAGAACTTTCTCATTGGCATCTACTCCAGCTACTTCTAGGTTGTTCTCCATTGTCTGCAACCAGTCATCAGCATCCAGTGGGTTCTCTGAAGTACTAAAGATTGGGGGATTGGTATTCTGGAAGTTTTTCAGCTTGGATCCTTGATGATCCTGATTTCCATGGTTCTGGTTGTTCTGAGCCATCTGGGCAATCTGCTACAGTGTTGCTAAATTAGCTTGGTGCTCTGCCCTGCTTGCTTCTCGGTCTGCGATGAGAGTCTGCAGAATCTGCAACATTGGGTCTTGCGATGAGCTGCTCCCTCCTTGATTTCCATGAGTCATCTTAAGATTGAGGTAGATAAAGGGGTAAGAGGGAAAGTTCTAAGGTTCATGGTTTTGATTTCAAAGCTAAAACTTTGAGTTTGACTCAGTTTTTGCAACTAACTTTTTTTCATTCATTCAAGCAAATCACACGATACAAACACACACACCACAACATCAAAGGAAAACAGATGGTTTTAAGAACCATTCTGTAAGCTACGATACAACGGGACCGATACATCTCATCCTACGATAGTGCTCTAGTGCATTGATGGCTCAATGCACGGTGCCCAGAAAAATGCTTGATGGCGGTGTTGATGTAGAGCTCGTTGGGAACCCCAAGAGGAAGGTTTGATGAGCACAGCAGCAAGTTTCCCTCAGTTATGAAACCAAGGTTTAATCGAACTAGTAGGAGCAAGGAAACACCCCAAAGGTGTTACTAGCTGAGCTTTGGCAGGGCGCACTACCGGTGCTAGTAGCAACGTGGATACCTGCACAACACAACCACAGAACTTTGTCCCCAACTTGCGATGAGGTTGTCAATCTCACCGTGTTTTGCGGAAAACAAAGGATTAAACGTATCGAATGGAAAGAAGTAAAAGTTTACAGAAAGTAAACACAAAGCAGAAACAGTTTATAGATTGAATGTAAAAGATAAGGACCGGGATCCATAGTTCACTAAAGGTGGCTCTCCTTAGATAGATAACATGCTGGGTGAACAAATTACAGCGGGGCAATTGACAAACACCGAGAAAGCAATACATGCATATACTAATCATCTTGACTCCTTTGAGACTTGATTGGGCATTACAACATTATACATAGACCGCCATCCAACTGCATCTATGACTAATAATCCACCTTCAGGTTATCATCTGAACCCCCTCCAGTATTAAGTTGCAAGCAACAGATTATTGCTTTACGAACTTCGTGTAAAGTAAACAATACGATTGTTCTATGAACAAAGGATTGTTGTTTTATCCCTAGTAGCAACAACACATCTAGTACCTTAGAGATTTCTGTCACTTCCCCAAATTACCAGAGGCATGAACCCACTATCGAGCATAAATACCAACTCTTGGAGTTGCTAGCATCTACTTGGCCAAGATAGCTACTAACAACGGAAAGCATGCAAGATCACAAATAACAAAGACATGATAGAATCAATAATCAATCTGAAATAGAATCTCAATATCCATCGGATCCCCGCAAACACAACATGCAAAATTACAAATAGATGATCTTGATCATGAACGGAGCTCACAAGATCTAGACATGAAAGCACAAAGGAGGAGAACCAGCCATCTAGCTACTACATGGATCCATAGTCCAAGGATGAACTACTCACGCATCACACCGGAGGATTGCATGGTGATGAAGAAGGCCTCCAGGGTGAATTCCCCTCTCCGGCAGGGTGCCGGGAAGAGCTTCAGATCCCTCCCGATCTAGGGATGGAGATGACGGCGGCTACAGACTCTTTCGTGGATTTTTTTGATCGGGCACTTAGGGTTTTCATCCTGAGGGCATCTTATAGGCGGAAGGAGAGGCCGAGGGGGTGCCGGGAGCGGCCACACCACCCCCTGGTGCGGGCCAGGCCTGGCCGCGTGGCCAGGTGGTGTGATGGCCCCCTGGCCCCTCTCCGTCTCGTACTCTGGCACTTGATGACTTCCGAAAAATAGGTACTTTGGCTTTTGTCCCGTCCAATTCTGAGAATATTCATTTTCTGACTTTCCTGGAACCAAAAACAGCAGAAAACAGGCAGCTGGCACTATGGCTCTTGTTAATAGGTTAGTCCAAGAAATCATATGAAAAGTACTCCAAAGTGTGGACAAAACACAAGAAAGTGGATAAAACCAAGCATGGAACATCAAAAATTATAGATACATTTGCAATGTATCATGCATCTACTCATCGTTGATGAAGTCGGAGTCGTCATCGTCGGTGTAGAAGTCCACAACATCTTCCTCCAGAAAATCATCATCATTGCTGAGGTAGGAGTCAATATCTCCTTGGATATATTCACCTTCCTCTTCTTCTTCCTTTACGGCAAGCTGAGCTTCTTGCTCCTTGATGGTCTTCTCGAGGTTGGCCACCTTCTTGTGAAGACGGTCAATGGTGCGATCCTTCTTGGCGCGCTGACGGTGAAGAGACTGACAATCCTGGACTAGCAGTGAGAAAGTCTGGGCCTTCTGGGCAGCAATATCAAGGTTGTGGTTGGCTAGCTCTCTTGCATTGGCTAACTCCTTCTGACGGTCGTACAATAGGAAGTCGAGGTTCTCCACTTGGCGCTTCAGTATTGGGTGACTTGGCATCTCGAGCGGCATTCCCATGGAATCATGCCTTGCATAGTGCACAAAGCGGGTTCCCTGGATGAGGTTGACACTGAGGGCACATAGACGTGCGAGAGCTTCATGCATTGCCCTGGCTAATCCATCTAGCCAGTTGTTCTCTCTCACGGAGAACTGAATCCTTCCAGATACTGGTGCTTCTATCTTGCCTCGAAGATCAGCAGTCACTAGCCATTGCAAATCTCCTCCCGGTGGACCCGAGAGTTGAGCTCCAAGGAATTCCGGATGAGGATGCTCCAAGAACTCAGATAGTGCATCCAAGTCCCTCTCGAAGATCAGTTGGCCGCCGTTGCCCAACTGGTAGAACTTGCTGTATTGAGCTTCCATCTATAAGCATTTAGGATGAGGAAGTTAGTGAAGTGATCAAGTGTGTCAAAGTTTTATGTAGTAATGTAAGAATTTGTAGGAACATAAATTTTTGAGAGAGAATGAATTCCCAAGGATAAGAGAGGAAATAGTTTTCATAAGTACTCACTTTGGTTTTGAAATTAAGTTTTTGTTCGGACGTCCATTCTAACTAGGATCTCCTATGGTCAGGATGGCTCTGATACCAACTTGTCAACACCCGGATTTTTAATCCCAGGTGCCTATTATGCCATACATCGCAATCCCAGGATTACCATTTTTGCGAGACATAACATATTGGATATCATAGTACATCATCCATTACAAACCATAATAAGGTCTTACACAAAATAAAGGATCTCATGATCCAGCCTTAGTACAATCAAGTAGCGGAAAAAATAGTGTAGCGGTGGGGTCCATCTTCAGAGTCACAAGCAATGCTGACGATGGGAGATAGTCCTAGTTATCATAGCCGTCCTGCTGTCCTTCATCCTGGTAATCTCCTTCATAGTCTGACCATGAGAATAGCCAGGTACAAAAGCCATGAGTACTCTTTAAGTACTCGCAAACTATCACTAACAAATAAGATAGTTCTAGTAGGAATGCTAACTCTAAGTTTAACTATCAAGTTAAGTTTGAAACCTAAGCTGAGTTCAGAAACAAAGAAAGATAAAAGAAGTTTGAAAACACCTAGGTGGGAACTTCATTATCATAGTCACAACTCTGTTGTGGTCAAGTCATGTCACAATTCATTTCATAACTTGTTTTGGAAAACATCTGACAATGGAACAGTATGGCCACTCCAACTGTCCATAACCGCAGATGCGGCTATTCGAATAGTTTGCCACTCTGCAGAGGTGGTACACTTTCACCACAAGATTCGATACATCTATCAGGGATAACCCTAAATCATCATACTTAGTATGCAGATAATCAAACATAACCTTTCCTTTACACACCCTAGTATAAGCACCTCTCCTATGAGCATGGCCTCCCAACCATGACCATATGTCATCTTGGGCACTGCATAGGTGGACAACATTGGGAGGTAGGCTCAGCTCAGACCTCTCCTGTGAGGGAACTAATACTAATGCATATAAACTTCTGGCTAAGCCTTACCCAATTCAGGTATTGTGGTTGTACGGTAAAAATTGGAATGGTATCGCATCCGAACCCAACCATCAGTTT
The DNA here is from genome assembly GCA_916181665.1 of Avena sativa. Taxonomy (NCBI): domain Eukaryota; kingdom Viridiplantae; phylum Streptophyta; class Magnoliopsida; order Poales; family Poaceae; genus Avena; species Avena sativa. The sequence goes on along the minus strand of OV702287.1, from coordinate 366,768,330 downwards.
TATAAAAGGGATAAGGCTCATGCCTCAACATTTTCATCATCATAAACCATTTGTGTTTTCTCAACACATGTCAAAACATCTCAGTAGAATGACTCATCATTCCAAGGTTTTCACAATTCATTTTCACCAAGTATTCCCATCTAAAGTGATCTAGTTTTTGGTTTAGCTCTAAACTACTAAGTTAAGAGTGTTCACTAAGGTGGGATGCTAAGATCAATCTCATGCCATGGAATGACATCTAAGTCTAACTAGATAGGTCAAGTTTTATACTCTTTATGATACCTTCAAAACAAGTAAAGTACTTTGGTAAAGTAAAGAAAAGTAAAGCTTGGAATTAAATCTTGGAATAGGTATAAGTCTAAAATGGTATAACCAAAGCATGCCTAATGCATCTTGCTTAGGTTATATAGATTGCAAGGGTTAGCTTGCATTGTTAATGATGGATTGCCTTGTGCAGTGCAGTGGTTGAAGTTTTCTTCCTCCTCCTCTTGGTAGAACTCCTCCTCCTCGTAAGCTTGGTCGGTACTATCGTCTATAAATACATACGGGGTACACAATCACCAAACCATGCTTAACTAGTCTACTTAGCACTCTAAGGCACACATTTGATGATCTAATATCATCACAAGCATTACAAGGTTTAATGAACTAGTTTCATTTTTTTTTTCGAGAAAAGTAATTTTTACTCATTGAAATTAACTAAGATTTAATATTCTCCAATTAAAATATGGGATCATGTGGACACATGCCATCACCACATATTCTAACATATGGGAATGTGATTTAAAGGTTGGATCACATTTTAATAAGTTTAAGTTTAATATTTAATGATGTAAAGTTACTAGAAATGCCTATATAGCATTATTTTGGTACTATTCCAAAGTCACTGCATGTAAACCTTAATATTATTACATATTCAAATAGGAATGGTTAAATGTGATTTTTGAGAGTTGGAATCAACTCAAAAGCTATTATGGTTGATTTTATAAAAATGGTTGAATGTGCAAATGCTTCTGTCTTGTTATTTTTACTAGGGGAGATCTATAACTCTAAATGAATTAAATCCAACGGGCTTGGATAGATCTTTTCAGATGCTTTCCAACAAAACTTGAATCACTCAATTTGGTCTAGTAAATCTTCCTGAATTGATTTTTAAACTAAGGGACATAATTGAGTTCAAACCTAAATAGAAAAATCTAGATTTGAATTACTGGGTCAGCGCGGGAAATGAAATGGGCCGGCCCAGTGACGCTCAGCGGTGCAGAGGGCGGCTGACAGGTTGGTTCCACTTGTCAGCGAGACTTAAAACCTGAAACGGTATCTAGCGATCTGGGCCACACGATTATAACGTGGATCAACGGCTCACAGTCGTCGTCGACGACGGACTCGTCGCCGGCCAGACCGAACCCTAACCGGACGGTGGCGGTCTACTAGGGATGTACTAGGGCTCCAGCTAGTGCGGCGAGGCGGGCGATCAAACTAGACGGCAACGGCGGGCTCAGGCGAGGTCACGGCAGGGGCTGTGGTGGACGGAATCGACAGCAGCATCTCCTCCTCTGTAGCGGGCTCCTCCGGTGCAATTCCGGCAAACTACGGCTCGAGCGGCTCCGGCGAGAGAGGGGAAAGGTTCAGGGGAGAGAGGGAGTGGAATGGTGTGAGGAATTCGTGCTGGGGAGGCCTACTTATATAGGCGCGATGGTGAGACCGAGAGGTATGGGCAGGCATCACCGACGAGGACGGTACGAGGGGCAATCGGCGTGGGTGAGGTAGGCGGACGATGGGCGGTTCCCTGGCGGTGCTCTATAGCGTAATGCCGCGGCTAGGGGAGGTGGCTTATGGTCGGGAGCATTGCGCGCTCTATGAGACAGAGGTGGTGCTCGACGGTGTGTATGGTGACTGTGGGTCGCGTGGAGGTGCACGGCCATGTCTGGCAGGGTGCTGGGGTCGAGGCGGAGCGGCGTGCGCGGTATGGAGTCGAGGGGCGGTCTGCTACGTGCTGGCGGCTATCGCGCTCTGGCGCGCTCTGGCGAGCTCGCAGAGAGAAAGGACGGCGATGCTGGGGAATGGTCCAGGGGCTGGGGTTGATCGAGGGGTGGACCGTGGGCGGCGGTAGGGTGGGGCGGAGCTAGGGGACGTGCTGGTTTGGTGTCGTGCGGTCCCTGGCATGTTGCCCGCTTCTGGCCAGCGGTGACCACAAAGTGGCGCCACTCACTACTGCTGGGGCTAAGGGGGGGCTAGCTGGGGGTTTGGTTGGACTCAGGGGGGACAGAGGAGAGCAGAGAGGGTGCAAATGGGGACAAGGGTTTAACTAGGAGCAGTGTTAGTTAGGCAGTTTTATTTCTGTCAGCCACCTGTTCGACACAATGGCCGCAAGAGAAAAAGTTTTGAATTTTGGGCTGAATTTTGGTAGAGTGATGTATCTTATGCTTGAGCTTCTAGGTGCTTGGGTTTTAAAAGTGGAGTTCATTTGAGTGGTTTTTGAATAAGTGTGATCTATACATATGAACTACATTCAATTTTTAAATGTCATTTGAATTTAGTGTTTGAATGTTTTTGGGATGAAACAAAGTAGGCCTTAGCACATCACTACTTGTACTAGCAAGGGGTGCAAAGAACCATAATTGTTTCTGTTAAGTTTTGAGTTCTAGGAATAGCCAAAGTAGGCTAGGTGATTAAAATGGCACAAATGACCATTTCCTTATTTTATTCATTTTTATTTGTTTTTCTTTGGGATTTGTTTGGGAATGATCTAGATGATGTTTAATTCACCTTGGAATCATTTTACAACCAATGGATCACTCAAACATGGCAATTCAAAACAACTCCTAAATTAAATGCACACACATATGAATGCTTAATTATTTTAAATGGAAAAAGGTTTTGATAACCCTAAATTGGGTAGCTTTGATTAACCTTGGATTAAGTTTTGGGATGTTACATTTTCTCGCTCTGCATGATTATGGCCATTATTGCTCTCCTAGTTTGTCGCTCCAAGTCTTTTGCTAGCCTCCACAACCAAGTATGAGTTCCACTCATGCATCCAACTCCCTAAACCAAGTTATTCCAAAGAGTCCACCATACCTACCTACTAGCATATGCTATTCCAAGTATATTCATGTTTTTGTTTACCTTCCAAATTAAACTTGTTATGAGAAAACTAGTGATTAAAGCTCTCACGAACTTGATGGCACACTTTACTTTTCTTGCCCTTAATAAACTTGAACCGTTGTGTCTTCTATGTTGTATATGCTTGCACTTATTTGTTGGGGATTAGCAGAACCATGCTGTCATGGGGAACGCTTTCAACATTGCACTGGTACTTTGTACCTAGTTGATATCATGCTCTTTTGTCTATGGATGTCGTCGGTGTGAAATGAAAGGGGAGCTTGTAAGTCGATGGAGTTATGTATATGTGTTAGAGAAACGCTTGGGTCGCTGGTCTATGAAGCATTCTTCTTATAAAAAAAGAGTCCTATATTGAGAAAAAGAGAAAAAGAAAAAAAAGAGATTATGAAAAGAGGAAAGAGAGAAAAAAGCACCATATTCCCATGGTAAATAAGAAGATTGCTGAGATGCTCGTTGTCTGATTGCCTTGTCATTTTGATATGGGGATTCTTCCGTATCATTGGGCAAGGGGTACCCCATTGGCGGTTCTCTATGATACACATGTACTTACGATGACAAGAACTTACCGGTGACTAAACTTGAGTAGCATGAGGAGCAACCCTCGTATTCAAGGGACATGCGATTTCCAACTTATACTTCATCAAGCATGTACACCATAGTTTGTTCACTTTAACCTTAATCACTTCAAGATGCTTATGATAGGGGCAATGAGAGCTGAAAGCTAAAAAGTACCATAATTTTTGGAAGCTCTTTATGAAACTTGAATCTCTGCTTCCTTCTATGAAGGCTTTTCTTTTACTTTTATGTTGAGTCTCCACCTTCTATCTTTATGCACCTACTTTCAGAGCATAGTGGCCATTCTTAGTTCTATGTGCATTGTCCCAAGACTTATTGATTGATGCATAGCTTTGATATTGCTTGTTTTAAACTATTTGTATCTAGTCACTCTTATGAACTTTGAAGGTGTCCTATGCATTTATGTTTGCTACTCTATGAGGGACAAGCTGAATGCCACTATGCTATGTTTTCTTTATGTGAAACAAACAAAAGTCTTGCAAAGCATTGTTATTCATGAATCTTTTGTTTGTGTCTTTTCATGTTGCAACATAGTTGCTTTGCCTTATTGTTAGAACTTTGTCTTGCATGTTTTGATTGAAGTACTATGATCCCAGCTATCAATGTTTTACAAATACTTTGATCAAGTTTATGATGGTGCATGTCACCTCAAAAATTATTCTTTCTTTTTATCACTTACCTACTCGAGGACGAGAAGGAATTAAGCTTGGGGATGTTCATACGTTGCTAACGTATCTATAATTTTTGATGTTCCATGCTTGATTTTATCTACTTTCTTGTGTTTTGTCCACACTTTGGAGTACTTTTCATATGATTTCTTGGACTAACCTATTAACAAGAGCCACAGTGCTAGTTGCCTGTTTTCTGCTATTTTTGGTTCCAGAAAGTCAGAAAATGAATATTCTCGAAATTGGACGGGACAAAAGCCAAAGTCGATATTTTAGCGGAAGACTCACGGAGCCAGAAGACGAGACGGAGAGGGGCCACAGGGCGGCCACACCATGTGGTGGCGCGGGCTAGCCCTGGCCGCGCCACCAGGTGGTGTGGGCCCCCTGGCCACCCACCGACCTTGCCTCTTCGCCTATAAGAAGCCTCCCGATGCAAAAACCCTAAATCGTCAAGCCTCCAGCCACGAAAAGTTCTGCAGCGCCGCCGCCACCGAAGGGGAGATTTGGGGGGGGGGGACAGAAAGTCTCTGTTCCGGCACCCTGCCGGGACTGGGAAGTGCCCCCAGAGCCATCTCCATCGATCTCCACCACCATCTCCATCGTCGTTGCTGATTCCCATGATACTGAGGGAGTAGTTCTCTCTCGAGGCTAAGGGTTCTACCGGTAGCTATGTGTTCATCTCTCTCTCTATGCATGATCTTATTGCGATCATGAGCTTGTAATCTATAGATCTACCTTGATACTCAAGTGCTTTAATAGATCTCTGCCCTCCCCATGTGTGTGAAAGTGATAGCATGCACACCATGGTGGCACTTAGGCTAGAGATTACAAATACTTGTTATGAGTTATATTTGGAGTTGGATGTCTTTATGAAATTGTGGTGTTTGTTTGAACCATCTAGTGCTCAAGGTGACAATGTGGGGTTATCTAGATGCGGAAAGCGAACTTTGAGGTGTGCTGTTATAGCCCTACCATCGATTAGAGTGTCCAACCGGAGAGTAGTTAAGAGTAGTATCATAAAGAGAAGATATTTATATGAGAGTGTTCACTAGTGAAAGTATGATCCCTAGGCCTTGTTTCTAAACATTAAAACACCGTTTGCAACTAGATCTGTTACATGTTTGCTTGCTTCCATCTTTATTTCAGTTTGCCTTTAGTCTCTTCCACGCCATCAAGATATTTTCTAGCACCGTTGTCGTATATCCATACCACTTGTATTTCACTATCTCTTCGCCGAACTAGTGCACCTATACACCTGAAAAGTGTATTGGGTGTGTTGGGGACACAAGAGACATCTTGTATCTTGATTGCAGGGTTGCTTGAGAGGGAATACCTTTGACCACTTCCTCCCTGAGTTCGATAAACCTTGGGTAATCCACTTAAGGGAAAACTTGCTGCTGTTCTACAAACCTCTACACTTGGAGGCCCAACAACTGTCTACAAGAATAAAAGTGCGTAGACATCACCCCGAAGAACTCTGGGTGCGGGCGCTCAAGATACTCTGCAAGTGTATCTAGATCCCTCTCAAAGATCAGGTGGACTCCGTTTCCGAGCTGGTAGAACTTGCTATACTTGACCTCCATCTATAAGAATTTAGTGTGAGCAAGTTAGTGGGGTGATCAAGTGTGTCAAATTTTTATGTAGGATTGCAAGAATTTTTGAGGAACATGATTTTTTTTTGAAAGAATCTCAAGGATAAGAGTGTTAATTGGTTTTCATAAATACTCACTTCTTTTGTTTTGAAACTAAGTTTTTGTTCAGACGTCCATTCTAACTAGGGTCTCCTATGGTCAGGATGGCTTTGATACCAACTTGTCAACACCCAGATTTTTAATCCCAGATGTCTGTTATGCCATACATCGCAATCCCAGGATTACCATTTTTGCAAGACATAACAGAATTGGTACCACAGTACACCATCCATTACAAACCATAATAAAGGTCTTAAAAATAAAGGATCTCATGATCCAGTATTAATACAATCAAAGCAGCGGAAAGTAAACGTAGTAGGGGCTCCATCTTCTGGGTCACAGGAAATGCTGACAATGGGAGATAATCCTTGTTGTCATAGACCTCCTGCTGTCCATCTTCCTGGTAGTCCTCCTCATAGTCTGGCCACGGGAATAGCCAGGGACAAAGCCATGAGTACTCTTTAAGTACTTGCAAACTATCACTAACAAGTAAAGTAGTTCTAGTAGGAATCTTAAGCTCTAGGTTTATTTGCAAAAAGCCAGGTTTATTTCATAAGGAGTTCAAAGGTAAAGAACCTAATTTAATTTTCTACATCACTAAGTGGGAACTTAGTTTTCATGTCCACAACCCTGTTGTGGTCAAGTCAAGGTCATAGTCAATTCACAAGTCATTTTAGAAAACATCTGACAACGGAATAGTATGGCCACTCCAGCTATCCATGACCGCGGACGCGGCTATTCAAATAGTTTGACACTCTGCAGAGGTGGTACACTTTCACCACAAAATTTGATACATCCGTCAGGGATAACCCTGAATCATCATACTTAGTATGCGGATAATCAATCATAACCTTTCAATTACACACTCTAGTATAGGCACCTCCCCTATGAGCTTGGCCTCCCAGCCATGGCCATCTGCCATCCTGGGCACGGCATAGGTGGACATTAACATTCACGAGGTAGCCTTAGCTCAACCTGTTTCCGCGAGGGAACCCATACTAGGGCATATAAACTTCCAGTTAAGCCCTACCCAATTCAGGTATTATGGTTGTACGGTAAAATTGGAATGGTATCACATCCAAACCCAACCATTAGTTTTTATCAAAACCAAGGCTCATGCCTCAAGAAGTTTCATCATTAAATCATTCTGTGTTCATATCCCATGTCAAAATATTTCAATAGAATGAACCATCATTCCAAGGTTTTCATAATCATTTTATCCAAGTATTCCCATCTAAGTGATCAGTAGTAGTTTATCACTAGCAACTAGCAATGAGGGTGTCACTAATAAGGGGTGCTAATCAAGTGTAACTATCGAAATCTAGTTTTATGCTTTTTAATGGCATCTAAGTATAACTACTTAGGTCTAGTTTTATACTCTTTATGGCATCTATCCTATTTTTCCAATACTCACAAATTACTAATTAAAGGTAAAGAACTTTGGTAAAAGTAAAAGAATAAAGCTTGCAAGTAAAACTTGGGATTGGTATAATCAAGGTTGCATAACCAAAGCATGCCTAATGCGTATTGCATAGGTTATCTTGCATAGTTAACTTGTAGTGTTAGGCTTGCATAGTTAAGCTTGCCTTGAGTAGTGCAGTGGTTTAAGTTCTCTTCTTCTTCTTCTTCTTCGTAGTACTCCTCCTCCTCATATCCTGGGTCGATACTAGCATCTATTAATGAATACGAGGTACACAATCACCAAACAGTACTTAACTATTTCTATTTAGCACACAAAGGCTCACACTAGATGATCTAGCATCATCACAATCATTACATGAAATAAAGACCTAGTCTTATTTATCTTATTTTGGAAAATTAATTCCTACTCATTGAAAATACTTAAGATTTAATATTCTCCAATTAAAATAGGGGATCATGTTGACACATGTCATCACTACATATTCTAATACTTGGGAATGTGATTTAAAGTGGTGGTCACATTTTATAAAGTTTAATATTACTATTTAATAAAATTAAAGTGACTAGAAATTTCTATATAGCATTTTTTTGGTACTAGTCCAAGATAACTGCATGTAAACCTAGATATTTTTACATATTCAGATAGATCTTGTCAAATGTGATTTTTGAGAGTTGGAATCAACTCAAAACATTTATGGTTGATTTTAAAAAAATGTTGGAAGTGGCAAAAGCCTCTGTGTTATTATTTTTACTATAGGTGATCTATAATTTCAAATGGTTTGGATCCAACGAGCTTGGATAGATATTTTGAATACCTTTATAAGAAAATTGGAATCATGGAATTTGGTTTGGTGAATCTCTTTGAATTGATTTTTGAATCTACTAACAGAATCTAGTTTTAACTAAAATGGAAAAAGTCTATTAGAATCAACGGGCTCTGCGCGGGGAACTAATTGGGCTGGCCCAGCAATGCCGCGCGCCCAGCGGGCTGCTGACAGGCGGGTCCTACTAGTCAGCGACTCAACTAAAGCGAAACGGTAAGTTTCAATCTAGGCAGTGCGATTAGAGCGCGATCGACGGCTGAGCATCGTCGTCTCCGTCGCACAGTGTCGGTGAGAAACGAACCCTAACGCGATGGTGGGGTACGTGGGGGCTCACCTGGGCTCCAGCTAAGGTCGGTGATGGGGGTGATCGAACGTGTCAAGGCCGGCGAGTCGAATGGTGGTCGCGGCGGCTCCTGGGGAAGCTCCTAGATTCAGTTCCTCTTCTCCTCTGCGGTGGCAGGCTCCGATGAAATTCTGGCGATTTGGTGCTCGCCTTGATCCGGGGAGAGGTGTGAAAGGTTTCTGAGAGAGAGGGGAGTGAGATGGTGTGGCGAATTGGGGCTGGGGTAGCCTCTATTTATACACCGATGAGAGGGGCAGAGCGGCATGGCTCAGGCTCGTCGGCGATGTCGTTACAGAGGGCTATCACCATGGCTAAGGGTAGGGGTCGACGCGGGGCTTTTGGGCGGTTGTCATGCAAGTGATGGCGCGACAAGGGGCGGTCGAGAACGGTCGGGAGTGGTCCATGCTCTGTGCAGGAATGACGGTGTTCGAGACGGCACACAGTGTCCACGGTTCGCGTGGCGGCGAGCGGGCGTGTCTGGGGGTAGCTGGGGTCGTGGTGAGTGCGTGCATGCGTGGCAAGGGCAAGGCGTGGTGTGTGTGCGCGTGTCGGCTACAGCGCTCTGGCGCGCTCTCGGCATGGCAGACAGAGAGGTGGGCACGGCGATTACGGCTGGTCCACGGCTTGTCTTCGATCGAGGGGTGGATAGAGGGTGGCGGTGGAGTGTGGCCTGTCTCCTGGAAATCGTGGGAGAGGGCGGCGCAGTCTATGGCGAGTGGAGCATGGTCGACGGGCACGGCAAACTCGGGCGGCGCTGCACTGGTGCGAACGGCAAAGGGGGGAGGCTTGTCCACTGCGCTGCTAGACACTGGGGCGACCAGGGGAGTGAATTGAGGCACTAGTGGCGATCAATTACTGCTCCAAATAGTGATTGTTAGGCAAGTGTTTACTGGTGTGTGCTAGGCGCTCGACCAAATGGCTGCATGAATTCAAAGTTTAAATTTTTGGATGAAATTTGGCGAGTGTTCTGACACTACTAGGAAATGGCCTATAGATAGACAAGATGTTCAGTGGCGCATATGCGAAAGCATGCGCCACAGGAAAACATTAGTGGCACACCAGAAAGCATGCGCCACCGAAGATTGGAAGTTATGTGGCGCATTCTCCAGAACATGCGCCATAGAAGATTGGTGGGATCCGCCGGCCAGGGTGGGTTGATCCAAGTTCTGTGGCGCATTCTAAAATATGCACCACAGAAGTTGCCTCTTCTGTGGCGCATATTTCCTCATGCGCCACAGAACATGGAGGGGGCCCCACCACGGAATCTAATTCACCCAAGTTCTGTGGCGCATGTTGTCATATGCACCACAGATGTGTGTCACTTCTATGGCGCATAAGTCCGACATGCGCCACAGAACTTGGAGGTGGGCCCCACACAGCGAATCTTATTCACCCACTTCTGTGGCACATAAGTCCATATGCGCCACAGAAGTTTCACGTCTGTGGCGCATTTCCTCCTTATGCGGCACAGATGAGGGCATCCAGATCCATGTTAAAAAGGTGACAAGAGCTAGCTTTCTTATCTATCTATCCACCACCAACCATTACACATCTCTACCTCCTCCCAACTCGTCTTCCTCCTCCCTCACACCCCATCTTACCCATAGTTCCTCCATTTTCTTGTAACTAAACCTATTTTAATCCATAGATTGGTAAGTGGAAGGTTCGCTCCAACTTCTAGATCTAAAAGTTCCTTACTTTTCTCTCTCACATCTCTATTTGTTTACTAATTTCCTCTCCACCAACTTGCATTGTAGATCTATTTGTCCACACTCTCTCATCGCGCGGTCTCGTCTCGCTATTATTGTGTCTACTATAGGTGAGTACTTGGCCATCATGAACATGTAGGTGAAGCTTGTCGCACGGGCGGTGTGTGTGTGCGATCCATGGCGAGACGATGCTTGTGTGGTGCATGAATGTTTGCAATGGGAGGAAGTTCTTTGTTGGTTGCTTGTTGTTGTCAGGCCCGGCCGGTGTGGTTGCATGGATGTTTGCCGAAATGTTGATTCATTTCCATTTCCGCAAATTTTTGCACTACCCATATGTCCTAATTTTAGGAAAGGTCATGCCGAATTTTTTCCGGCTAGCATTCATGCATGTGTGTGTTCATATGGTGTGGTTCTCACCTATACCCTCTGTTTTGACTGCTCAGGCAACCATGGTCCTCACGATGAGTGAAGGTCGAATTGCTAGGTACAAGAAAGGCGCGAAGGAGGACATGATTCTGAACAACAAGACCATGATAAGATGTCCATGTCGAACATGCAAACTGCAGCATTGGATCGACCCTGAATCTGGACAATTGGAGGGTCACCTGCTCAGGCGTGGTTTCATGCGCGACCTCAATGAGGCGCCGGCAGGACATGGTGGTGGTCATGAAGACGTGGGCGGGCGAGAAGACGAAGAGTCTACCAGGCATGATCATCATGACGAAGGAGATGCCAGCGGGCATGATCATCATGACGAAGGAGATGCCGGCGGGCATGATCAACATGGAGAAGGAGATGACGACGGACATGATCATGAAGAAGGAGAAGACGCGAACACACAGACACTGCTAACTTCGGTCTTGCAGGACCCTCATGTTCAAGAACTTCTCCTCAAGGAGATGAGCAACGACAAAGCTGCAGCCACAGAGAAAGCCAAGCTGGCCCAAATGGAGGTAGATGGGATGACTCCATTCTATCCTGGGTGTCGCCCCGAGGATACACGTCTGAGTGTAACGCTCAAGGCTCTAGAGATGAAGGCCGAACACAAATGGACCGATGTGAGCTTCAACGCGAACATGGAATACTGGCACGATCGACTTCCTAAGGGGAACACATTGCCAACAAGTATCGAGGAGGCCAAGAAAATCGTGTGCCCTCTCGACCTACCACACATTAAATACCACAAATGCATCAATGATTGCGCACTTTATCGGAACGAGTACGCGGAGAGAACCACATGTCCGGTATGTGGCCAAGGACGGTACGAGAGGGAACAAGAAAGTTCCTCAAAAAGTGGTATGGTACTTTCCTATCACCCCTCATCTGCAGCGATATTTCGTAGATCCTAAGGAAGCAAAGCTCATGCAGTGGCACACGGAAAGAGAGAAACCCAAAGATGATCCAGAGAAGGGCAAGATCCTGACACACCCTTCAGGCACTAGCCAGTGGAACGCATTAGACATCGAGTTCGAAGAGTTCGGGGGCGATGCAAGGAACGTCAGGCTGGGTATAAGCACCGATGGACTCAATCCTTTTGGAAACCAGAGTAGCACGCATAGCACCTAGCCCGTGTTTGTATGGCCATACAACCTCCCCCCGTGGCTATGCACGAAGCAAATGTATGTACACATGAGCATTCTTATTCAAGGGCCGAAACAACCAGGTATCGATATGCATCTGTATCTCGGGCTATTGAGAGAGGAGTTAGCCAGCTTGTGGGAGACGTCAGCCCGTACGTGGGACGCCTACACTAAAGAATATTTCCATCTGAGAGCCGCATTGCTCACAACCGTGCAGGACTATCCTGGTGACGCATATGTATCGGCCTAGGTGAACCATGGACACAATGCATGCGTCTAGTGCATGGATGAGACACCGCATCTCTAGCTACCAAGGGATCCCGGGTCTTTGAAAACCGTGTTCCAAGGTACTCGAAAGTGGCTCCGCATGGATCACCCGTGGAGAAAACGTGGTGACATGTTCAATGGTAAGGACAAGCTCGAAAGAGCCCCGCGTCCGAGGAGCGGCGAAGAAATCGAGGAGCTTTTGAATAATTGGGTAGATTGCCCTACGCCTGGAAAAAAATGACCGAGGACAAAGCCGTTGCTGGGTGTATGGAAAGCAAGGTCTGTTTTCTGGGACCTGCCATATTGGAAGGTCCTTCACACTCCCCATAGCCTCGATGTAATGCACATCACGAAGAATGTTACCGAGAGTCTGCTTGGCACTCTATTGAACATGCCGGAGAGGACCAAGGATGGACCGAAAGCAAGAAAGGACCTTAAATTGCTTGGCATAAATTAAGATCTTCAGTACCCTGATAGTGATGATGATGATGATGATCAGGAAGGGACTCAAGGTCGCCCCAAAAGAGTTAAGAAGAATGAGGTGGTGCTTCGCGCTGCCTGCTTCACTCTGAGTCTAGAGGAGCTCGAGAAGTTTTTCAGGTGCCTCTTAGGAGTGAAAGTTCCTCACGGTTACTCGGGGAAGATAAGCAGATATCTGGATGTGGCGAAGAAGAGGTTCAGCGGTATGAAGTCTCACGACTGTCACGTGCTAATGACGCAGATACTCCCCGTTGCGATCCGTGTGATAATGGACGAGCATGTCCGTGAGACATTGTTTGGCCTCTGTAACTTTTTCGACGTCATATCTAGGAAGTCGATCGGTGTGAAGTAGCTCGACAGGCTACAGGAAGAGATCGTGATGATACTATGAGAGCTTGAGATTTACTTCCTGCCCGCATTTTTCGACATCATGGTGCATCTACTTGTACATGTCATGGACGACATCATCCAGGTCGGGCCGACATTCCTGCACAACATGATGCCGTTTGAAAGGCTAAACGGTGTCATCAAAGGATTCGTTCGCAACAGGTCTCATCCAGATGGAAGCATAGCCAAGAGCTTTCTGATCTACGAGTGCATCTACTTCTGCCAGAATTATCTAACCACCGAGAACGAGGATGTTGGAATACCCACAAAGAAGCACCTCGGTAGGCTCGGTGGATATGGTCACCGCGAGGGCTGCCGCTCACTACATGTCGGCATTGATGGTCAACACACTGATTTTGAAAGGGCACACCAAGTCGCGCTACAACCAGGGCCGGCCCTTGGGTCTTGGGTCGAAGAGCACAGAAGCTTAATCGAGCAGGAGTACGTCGACCAGGGCCGGTCGAGGAAGAAGGGAGATGTAACCAGAGAGCACAACTCCAGCTTCACGGGTTGGTTCAAGAAAAGGCAACTAGACAATCCCCCACAGACGCCTTCTACGAAAGATCAAAAACTCATATTCTCCTTGTCGCAGGGCCCAGGGCATAACCTAAGGACTTATCAGTCATACGACATAAACGGTTACAAATTCTACACCGAGGAAAAGGACAAGAATAGTGAATATCAAAACTCAGGAGTGACTATGTTATCCTTTGCTGATGATGAGACTACTATGATGGAAAGATTCTACGGAAGGATCAAGGAGATATGGGAGCTCGACTACTATGGAGAGATCGTACCGATGTTCCGTGTTAGATGGGCCAAGAACGTGGAAAAAGAAGGCCGCTATTTCACTACAATGGTTATACCAGATGCCAAATCAACAAAGAACGCCTCCGCAAAAAATGAGCCTTGGGTACTCGCTAGCCAAGTTGATCAATGCTTTTTTATTACCGACCCGTCAAAGCCCAACCGTGTTGTAGTTAGGAGGGGCAAGAGGAGCATCATCGGAATGGAAGGAGCCGCCAACGAGCAAAACTTTGACAAAAATGGCGACCCGAAGATCGAAGAGGAATTCGACAAGTACTTCGACATGCCTACTACTACTAAAGTACGAAGGAAGACCACACTTCCTACTAAAGGTTGTCCATTCACAAGAAGAAATCTCAAAGTTCACGGGCTAAAGTATTCAACCACGGCGAAAAAGGGCAAGAAGATTGTGAAGAGACACTAGCAATTATGTGACCTTTTGGTGTATTAATTCGTGTGGGTATAATGTGATATTAGTGTGACTTTTTTGTGTATTAATTCGTGTGGGTATAATGTGATATTAGTGTGACTTTTTTGTGTATTAATTCACATGTGTGCTCACAAATATATATTAGTTAGAGACTAAAACATACACGTGATATTCGTGTGGGTATACAAATTCACATTTGTGTGTGACAAGCACATATATATATATGATTCATGAGTTTTTTTATAAGTATGCATGTGTATATGTTCTTGCTTTTTTGAATAAATATGCATATGTGTGTATAGGTTTAAATAAAATGTTTTTTAAAAAGGTAAAAAGTCTGAGACAGCCAGGATTCGAACCTGGCTGCCCTAGGTTGAAAGCTGGCGAGCAAGACCACTAGGACATGTAGCTGATCTTGTCAAACTACGATGCCGCTTTTGTTTTGGACTATGCCCAAAAGTTTTGTGGCGCATATCATAGTAATGCACCACAGAAGTTGTAAATTCAGTGGCGCATTTTAGATGAATGCGCCACAGAACTTTCACACTTAGCCAAATAAACGGTTCGGCCTCCCCTGCTACCTTCTCCATTTCTTTCCCTCATCTCGCCCGCGTGCAAACCCTAGCAAATCACCCTCGCCGCTGAAGCCGCCGTGGAGGAGAGCCCGTGGAGGAGAGCCCCATCACCGCCGCGCCGGAGCCCGTGGAGGAGGAGGCCCGCCCTGCCCCGCCTGCGACCTAGGAGGAGGAGGCCCGCCACCGCCACTCCAGAGCCCGTGGAGGAGGAGGCCCGCCCCGCCTCGCCTACGACCTAGGAGGAGGTGGCCTGCAACGTCCGCAGCAGGAGCACCGCCGCCACCCTCGTCGACGACCACCTCCCCATCCACAGGTACACTTCTCGCTCTCTTCTTTTCCCCCTCTTTGCAAGAATGCTCTACTCAATTTTCAGATTGCAAGAATACTTCTGTGAATTTTAGTTTAATACTAGGAAGTTGCAAGAATGATCTAGGGCTTGCATCAGAGCTTAGTTTAGTGCGAAGCGGCCTGGGTTACTTGTAGTTCTAACATCTGTGAGCTACTACTACTACTGCTAGCACAAGAGAGAGATGGCACTCACTCACTGGGGCTACCTTGGCTAGGGTACTGAATGATAGGTAGTGCTGCTGCCATTAGTCTGCAGGAGATGTACATACACTGTACCTGTTGTTGGTCCATGCATGCATGACAACCAGAAAAAATGGCCTTGTGGTACAATCAAATTCTCAAGAACCAACGAGCAGCATGAATAGTGGAGAGAACAAACAGGGTAATTTGGAGAATCTCTTTCTGCGTGCGCAACAACCTTTAGTAGTACTACTGTGCTAAGAAAAAATCAAGTGAGAAATAGAAATTGGTGGGAAAAAACCTGGCCAGTTATTTTTATTCCATTCTTTATACGTATTCCAAGCCACAAAAGACTGGCTGCTATCACTCTGATTATTCCCACTACCTTGTGGAATAATATCGTGAGAATTTTTTCTGAGCAATGTGCATTGGCATCAGAACAACAACACAGAAGGAGAGAGCTTACATAGTTGGATTGCATGATGATGCACTGCATGCATGATAAACATAAGAACCAGCATCTCTAACATGAGAAAAATAGTTCATTTGTTTGAACTAGACTAAAATAGATGGTACCCTAAAGGTTTCAGACATGCATCTCTAACTGCAACTTCTGGGGTCCCCTTTTCAGCATACCAAGCTTTCTAGTTTACTCTAACATATTTTGTTGATCCTTTTAGACTTTTAGTTAGGTACCTTCTTCACTTCTGTTACACTATATATTTCATTCAAATGTTATTTTTTACTGTTCCATATATTGTGTGAATCTGGTCTATGTTATTTAGCATTTTAAGAAATGTCTTGGATACTTTGCAGACTGCTTTTATTTCCTTTGCACTATCCATAGAGAATTTCGTGCTTCCCTTTCCAGTGCTCCCAAGAACATCTATGTATGTTTGTTTCTATGCCCCTGGTTTCCTGATGATTATTGCTATGACACTTGTGATGTTCAGCTTTTTTTACTGCAACTATTGTACTATTCTCTATCTCTGTGCAAGAAGAAGAGAGAATGTGCAAGGTAAAGTGTGTGTAAAGTGAACTGTGCAAGGTAAAGTGTGTGTACTATAACTTGATAGCCTGTGTGTGTGCAAGAAGAAGAGAGAATGTGTGTGTCTCTATGTACTATAACTGCTACTCAGTTTTCATCCAGTAGAAGCACATGTCTGGTATATATCTGTTATACTATATCTATTATATATCTGTTATACTGTATCTGCTACTCAGTTTTCATTCAGTTTTCGTTCAGTAGAAGTTCTTCTTATACATGTATCTGTTATACTGTTGCGTGAATGATGGATGGGGCTGCATGGATGATGATGCTGGGGTCAATGCATGGGGCTGTCAATATGGGGATGGGGTGTTTTGTCTTGCAAAGATTTCATTTGAGTTGCCCATTTCTCCCGAAGTGTCAATTCAATTCTGTTTCGGTTGAGAAATGGGCACTCCTAGGTCAAAAAATTAGCAAAGGTCATGCCGAATTTTTCGGCCGAGATTTGTGCTAACTTTTTGCCTCTTTTAAATAGAGTAGTGCAAACATGTCGGGCAACAAGGAGTCTAGCCCTTCTAAGCACATGATCAGCGTCGAAGAACAAGCTAGACAGGCCAACCAGTCATTCTGGAAGGGGTCCCAACAGGAGGAGGAGGAGGCGATGAGGATGACACCACCACCGGAGGAGGAGGCGACCGTCACCAGAGCTGCTGGGGCCAATGAGGGCAGAGATCCTGATTACGAGGGGGACGAAGACGACTATGATGGAACTAGTGAAGGCAGGGGCAAAGAGGATGACACCACCGATGGCGGCGCCCGCACGGATGGCGGCGAGCGCACGGATGGCGGTAGCGGTAACCCGACCACTTCTCAGAAGAAGAAGAAGAAGGAACAAAAGGAGCGGAAGGTTCCAGTGCTCGCCACCATCTGTGATGAGTTCACTGAGGTCACAGAAAGTGGCCTACCCATTGTGCCAGAGGCGATTGCTAAAGGGTACGGCCGGCAACTCGGGTGCATCGTCCGGGAAAGCATGTCGATCAACACGAAGTACATCAGACATGCTGACCATGCAGCTTTGGTCGATAACCTCCTTAAGAAGCTTCACAAGCGATACAGATTCCCAGAGCAGTTTAGAAACCTCGAGAGAAATAAGAACCCGGTGAACAAACTAGCCCTCACGAAGATGAGCAACGCCTTGAGCAGCTGGAAAACCCCGGTGAAGAATATCATTGACAAAGGTGAAAGCTGGGAGGTTATTAGTAAGAAAAATCCGATGCTCGACGAAGAGGAGTTTAGGATATTCAAGGCGGATATAGCTACCGCTGGTGCTATAAAATGGACTCAATGGGGAAGGAGTATGCGGGAACAAAACATAGGTAACCACCGCCTTGGAAGCGGCGGTTACAGGGGGAAACAAGCCATTTGGGACAAGGAGGACGCCGAGCTTGAACGCCTTGGTAAAGACAACCCTTGGCTTAAAATCACGGACTTGCAGCTTAGGCAATTTGTTCGGGCCCGCTACTACCTGGAGAAGGAAACATGGGAGTTCATCACCGACGATCCGGAGGTGAAGGACTTCGAGAAGAATCTGGTAAGGAATTTATGGCTGATCTCAAGTATATTGTGTTCTAATTAAGATAATGAAGCCAATAATCTAAATGGGTTCACCTTTCCTTGTCTCTGCAGGAGGAGGAACTGAACGCTACTGCCACAGAGTCGTCCCAGGATTCGACGGAGCCGTGGGACACTGTTTTCAACAGGGCGACCAATGCTTACAAGAAGAGGGACAAGGGGTTGCCGCCGTCCTCAGCTGGCCGTGTGTCCGGCTTCGGTACGAGCATGATGTTCAAGGAGTTCTACAAAGAGGACGCCAAGAAAAGAAGGGAGAGGAAGAACCATGATAAAGCCGCTGTTGTAGAGCTGAAGATGAAGGTGCAGACATTGGAGGAGAAGGCAGTGGACTAGAAAACGGTGGACAAGTTAGTGGAAGAGAAGCTCTGCTCGATGATCCCCCTGAGTTTTTCAAGGGGCTTACTGCTTGGAATGCGGGAGGTCGACAGGGGCCGATACATCTGCCCAGCTTAAGCGGCAGCAACTCGGGCATCAATGTTACCATGTCGTCGGACTTGGTGACCCCGCCGGCCGTCAATGTCGGGACGCAGCCCCTCATTTTGGTCACAATGACGCCCCCTCCCGCCAAAGATACCAATAAGGCGCAGCCGACAGCGGTGGTGCTTCGTGAGGCACCCGAGCGGGAGATTGCAGATGATGATAGGCCAGCCACCGGCATCGGCCGTGTCTCTACATTAGCCGAGATCCACGCCATCACCAAGGTAACTAATTAGTTAGTGCATGTCATCTCCTTTATGTTGGGACACGCAGAGAAAAACAAAACTTTTTCCTACACGGTGATCCCAAGATCCAGCTCAGGTAGAAGGCCACGAGGATTACCACTAGACGCGCAGTTGCGGAATTGATGAAGCACGTCGCTTGATGCAGTGCAGTCCTTGCGATCTGTTCCGGTTCCACGATCCACGATCCGTTCTTTCTTCACGATCGTCAAAGTGCTGAACGTACAGCACCTCTGCCGGTATACACACGTACGAGGAGGAGCGCTGGCGATGGACTGCTAGGTCCGGTACGGCGGCGACAGGACTGGACTAGAGCTAGGGTTTCCAACACATGGAGTGACCTAACCTTATGCTCTAAGCACCTGTGCCCCAGCTTATATAGGGAGTGAAAGTGGGCTCCACTCACTTGTGGCCCATTCACTAAAAGGCCTATATTTGCCATTGCAAGTCTCACTTGCTGACTAAGTCCATGTCACTATTTGGGTCCAACCCAAATAGGTTTCCTGTTTGGGTCTAACCCAAACTGCTCCCGCTCAAGTGTGTGACCTGACAGGCTCATGGTAACCTGGACACGATTCCGAGTCTCACTCGTGATCGATCAGTTGGTAGCGGCTCCTAGCAGAACGTGCCAACTCCCAAGTACCAATAAGTCATGACGACATACCTTCCAATGCGACTTTTGTCTGAGTCCCTTTTGCCTCACGATATACCTTGTCGGACTATAGGCGAATGATCGTCATCCCTTAAATAGTCCGACTCTCTTTCTCGATCTGAGATAAGTGATTCATCCGACTAACTCTTAGTCGGCTGCCTCGGTTAACACTTATCCGAGACGTGCATGGCCATGCTTTCTGAATCATATCTTCCGAGAGGGCCCAGAGAATATCTCTCCGGATGGAGGGGCAAAATCCCGTCTTGGTTATTCACATCACGTAGCTTGATTCTCAGTCGACCCGAACTCCGCCTTTATAACTGCCCAGTGACGGAACAACGTTTGACAGAACCTAAGTCGGTGATCCTCAACTCGGATTGTGCAATAACCTCAGGTCTAAGGATTACATTGATTGAGACATGCAAATGACGACTTGTTCGTTACATCTCAATATGGGTCAGTCTGACTCGCTAAACTCTTTAGCCGAATCCGTGTAAGTCGGAATAGCATCTCCATGCCCATGACAAGTGGAACCTAGTCATCTGCCGACTTTCACATTGGTCTAAGTTGTGTGTCCAGCACAACCTCAATGACCAAGGACAATTAGTATGAACAACATCAATATATAGTTCCACAATCAAATCACATATTCGATGATACATATTAGTAGTTCATACATGGACCATAACCTTATGAATACATTGGGAATAACATCATACATGATTGCCTCTAGGGCATATTCCGAACACTTTATGCCTTTGATGCATGACTGTTGCCATCTCATGACACCCAACAACATGTTTTTTCCTCAGGACACTTCTTGCGTACTCCTGCTTAAAGATTTCGGCGGTGAGTTGAAGGATGTTGCCAAGGGCACTCTTATACAACCGGCGAGCCGCACGATGCACAACAATCCAATTTATGATGACGTGATGAGGGTCAGGTTGGCTCGGGTGTTGCCAGGGTGTGACGACATGGACCCCCCTTTCAACCTCAGGGAGTCGACGAACACAAGACCCTTGGGGAATGCTACAACTAGCCCTTGACATGGCCGAAGACCCAGATTCGTCTTGCGGGGGGAGCACCGGCACCACCTCTCGACCGATCATCGCCCGGCCACCACCTCGGAAGCCAGTAGCCGCCATTGTTGCCACCACCAGCCATCACCATCAACTCTTGGAAGCGTGTGCACCGCCACATGGCAAAGACGTTGTGCCGCAACCACCGTCGCCCCCGCTACCACCACCACATGATGGCACCCATGAAGATGATGATGAATTGGTCAACGTTGACGACTTCATCAACACCGGCGCCGCCAAAGGATTGTATATGCCTTCTGTGGATGAAGAACCCTTCGCAGCTCGCGACGACCATCAAGCTGGTCGTCCCAATACATGCACACAGCGCCTGGTCTTCCATGGTCTTTCTCAAGAGACGCCTCCGGCCACCGGTCCACCACAAGAGAAACCGGGATTGGTTTTCATCCCCAACACACTCCAAAAGGCGACTGGTGAGCAGATGGCAGTGGCTGACACTGTTGTGAAGAAGAAGCACTATAGGAAGAGAGGTAATAATAATAAGAAGGGTGCGAGCCATCCTCTTCCGAAGAGGATCTGGGGTCAGGACGCCGTCGTCGTACCATCCACACAATTTGGCTTGCCCTGAGTGCATGTAGCTGGTGATCCGATATTGACTCCGGATATGATCCACATTGCGGTTGGAGCCATGTTAACTTTGCACGAGGGTGTCAAGACACTAGAGGCCCTCCTTCTTATAGACGGAGATCCAAATTACCCGGTTTTCATGGCCAAGGTTCCATTGGACGTGGGCTTCGTCGATGAACCCCTCGCGAATATATTCTTCATAGCGTTCGAGGACATATTCAAGCTATTTCTCACGAAACGGCTGGACTATAACTTGGTCCGCCTATACACGCTCAATCTGGCGCTCACGATCAAGAGAGAAAGTACCCCGTAAATCGCGATAGTGGATCCCTACTACATGCGGGACAACCAGTTGGTCGAAGGATCAGAGACACGGACCAAGGCGACGGCGTACCTCGAGAAGTTCATGGTGGATGACAAGACGAAGGGCACACTTCTTTTGCCTTTCTTTCCCGAGTAAGTACACACACTCGCTCATCGCCACCGTAACTTATGCATTTCTTATAGATTTCTTTCCTTTGCTCTTTTTCCAACATTATGTTCCAATTGTGTTGCGCAGAGACAAATACTACACACTCATTGTCCTTGCCCCGAGGTATTCGCTAGCCACGTATTTCGACTCGGGGAGTTTGACGAAGAAGAAAGACTACACCAGAATAAGGGGTGTTCTCAATGAGGCTCTCGAGGGCTACACCAAGAAGGGATGCACCTTCGTAGATAAGGGGGAATGTATCAAGGATGGCAAACACGTGTTCAAGCACGTGCTCGACTTCCCCTGCGTCAAGCAGTCGACTACTGGTGCCAAGGATGCCTTCTACGTCCTCCATCACCTTAAAGGCTATGTCCGGGATTGCCATAACCTAACGCTGCCATCTAGTCTCCGAGGATGGGCCGAAACTTTGGCGAAAATCGACGATGATGATCTTAGAGAAGACTTCCATCGCATTCAGATGAAGTTGTCGCAAATCATCATTGAAGATGTCAACACAAGGGGCGGTGCCCTACAACAAGCTAGAGGGTTGAGTAAGAGGGAGATCGAAGAACGCCTCCGTAAGCAGGGTGACACAAGGACGTGGATGATGAAAGAGGGATATCTACCGTTCCCGAAGCCGAGCGAGAAGAGGAAGTCTTCATCATGATCGATGTGTTCCTCTAGCATGATCCAGTGTGTGTATATTCTTGATGGACGCCTGTTGTATTAGTGTGTGTGTCATAAACTTTACTATCTCCTGGTCGAAATGGTCATTGTTGTTAGACTTAAACTACCTTGTGGTCGTGTTGTCGTTGAACTTATTGCTTCTATGATGATCTAACTTTTAGTTTTATGGATCCTTTGTTTTATATTCTATGAACATATATATATATATATGGATGTGAACCCTTTATTCATTCTTTTCGTTGTATTTTTACTAATATGCCTTGTCATCTATAGAGATGGCGATGAGGTGGTATGTGGTGTACATGGGTAGGGTTCCAGGAGTCTACGAGGAGTGGGAGGATTGCCACAAACAAGTGAACAAGTTCAGCGGCAACATCTACAAAGGATACGCGACTAGAGAGGAGGCGATAGCCAAGTGGAGGAACCACTTGTGGAAGAAGAACCGGATGAAGATATTGGTCGGGCTAATGCTCTTGCTCACCATTATCACAGCTGTATTCTATTTGATCCTAGTGTAGGTGGCGGTGGCCACTTCATATTTGTAATGTGAGATGATATGAACTTTGTATTTGGCGCTTGTGTAAAAATTTGGCACTTGACACTATATATGTATGTCGATCGGGCTCTAAGTGTTTGTATTATATATATGTCGGTTTTCATGCATCTACTACTTGTGCAATGTATTTTATACTCATCTGGATAAATACTGTATAAATCCTGTATAAATACCTAATTATACACCAGGAAAGTATTTTACTTTGAATATGTGTTACGCAATCAGTGGCGCATATAATTATATAGTTAGTGGCACATGGCATTTCTATGGCGCATACACGTAAATGCGCAATAGAAGTTCTTCCTGTGGCGCATATGAAGAAATGCGCCACAGAAGACTTCTGTGGCGCATATCCATATGCGCCATAGGAAGAAGATATCAGTGGCGAGATACCAGTGGCGACTAGGATATGCGCCACAGAAGAGCTGTTTCCTAGTAGTGTGGGTACTTGCTTGATAGTCTATGGTTGCTTGGGTTTGCCAAGGTGAATTGATTTGAGTGGTTTTTGAAAAGTGGCGATCTATGCATATGAACTTGATTAAATTTTGCAATTTCCTTTAAAATGATTTGGAATTTGTTTCTGTTAGTTTGTAAAGTGGGATTGGATTCACTTTTACTTGGTCTAGCAAGGGGTGGAAATAATTGGGAAAGTTTCTGTTAGAAAACTTTTACTAGGAATACTCAAAGTGGTCTAGTGGATAATTTTGGTCAAAATGACCATTTGATCATATGATTCACATTTGATTTTCTTTTCTTTTGATTTTGTTTGTAAATGGCCTAGATGATGAGGTATTCATCTTTAAACCATTCTTTATCATTTGTAGCAATCAAACATGGCAATTGCACTCATTCATACACTAATGCAATTCACACATACACTCATATTAGATTTAATAATAAAAGTTTTTGTTAACCCTAAACTTGGGTTATTATAACTTGCTAAACTTGTTTAATATTTTTGGGGTGTTACAAGGTTTTTTCAATATGGTGGTTAGCAATGGTAACCATTTGACCTTCTACAAGAATGCAAAGTGCCCAGAGTACTAAGTCATTTCTAGAAGACAATATAAGCATTGAGCACCATTTATGTTGAATATAAGAACCAGCACAATATGATACACTTGTAAGTTATCACTTCATAAAGCATATGAACAATCCAACCTAAAGCAATAACATGCATAGTTTGATTTCCCCCTTTTTCTATTTCAAGTAAGGCATTCAATCAAGCATGTCATTTATTCAAACATGACATTCATTCATGGGATAGTTTATTTCAGTAGCTCTTTCCTATGCTACAAAATATATATCATGGTGGTCCTATTTATTTCCAATCATATCAAGCAAAACTAAACATAACACTAAGCAAAGACGCTCCAAGTTTTCTATGATCATTCTATGTTGCTCCAAAAACAAAGTTTAGATATTTGCAAACAGAGAGTTTCATAAGTCCAGTGGGGTTCCTTGGGAATCCCCAAGCTTATTGTTTTCACCATTCTTGGATATCTCTTGGTGTGGTGTTTCTCCATTCCCTATTAAAAAAACTTGAACACAAAACTTTCTCCCATTTCTTTTTCTATGGGGTGACATTAGCGGTACAAGATTATGATAATAGCTTCCATATATATCAAATACAAAAATTTACTTAGTATCCCAGCAAGCATATATTGTCCTACATATTCCTAGCATATCAAAATACCGATGGCAAATCTTTTTAGGACCCAAAGGAATGGCTCAAACACTAGTGGGCAGAATCTGTCTAGATTTTCAACAGCAGAAAAACGGATTTATTTCAACCACCTAGACATATCAGGAATTTTGGCCAAGTTTTGTTCATATATAGGATGAAAAGTTGCAACTGTAGTGTAAATATGATAGCAATCGGAGTTAGAAAAAAATAGGGATTTTTTCTGTTGAATAGTGTTGTGCAGGAATTTGCTACTCCATGTGTTCTAACAACTTTCTAGCATCCAAAATGGGTTCTACTTGGTACTTCATTGCTAAACTACAACAAAGACACTAAAAATGACTCACTACATCAACCATGCATAAAAATAAAAAACTGGGTTGCCTCTTGCAAAGCGCTTTCTTTATAGCCATATAGCTAGACTTACTTACTTGTTTCAAGTGATGTGGATATCATGTGGTAGCTTGTATATTGGTGCTACCTCCTTCTTCCTTTGGAAGTGTTCCATGCATTTCTTATGTGGGAATTAGTTCTCAAAAAAGGTCTTCCAAGAATTATAGGACTAGAGGTTTTACTCCCCATGTCAGTTACAACAAAATGAAAAGGCAGAAAAGTCATATGTAACTCAACCATTATATCATTTTTCTCCAAAAGCATGTTTGGTTGAATCATCAGCAAGCAAACACATCTATTGAACATCTGAAACACTAGAAAAAGGGCGCCCTTCCCAGAGGGCGCCCACATCGCACCTCGCGCTGACAAGTGGCACAATGTGGTTCATCCCGCAAATTCCCTCTCCTTCCCTGCGCGCCACGTGTCGTCTGCGGAGGACGTTCCTGGTGATGTTTCCCTTTTTTGCCGATCTAAAGACAAAAAATGAAATATCTTTCGAACCGAGCGTCCAAATTAAGATTCGTTTTCTCAGTTATGCTAGTCGTGTCAAGAGCTACAAAACTAGATCCCATATTGATAGGTTCTGACAAAAAATAATTTGCACTGCCTTCGGTCCCTCGCTTGCACTGCCTCGTATTCTGTAGTAGAAGAGAACTACCCATACACTGCCTTATTGTTCTGCGCCGTACTGCCTTCAGTCGTAGTGCACGGGGTGGTGCACTGGCAGTGCACTGCCCATGCATGGCGCGGTGTTCTGCTAGTGCACGCCCCACACACTGCCCTGTTGTACTATGTTGCACTACCTTCGGTTACAGTGCACGGTGCGATGTTTTTGCAGTGCACTGCCTTATTGTACTGTGTTGCAGTGCACAACCGTGCACTGCTTTGTTATACTGGGTTGCACTGCCTTCAATTGCAGTGCACGACGCGGTCTCCTGGCAGTACATGGGCGGTGCACTGCCTTGTTATACTATGATACACTGCCTTCGGTCGTAGTGATACACTGCCTTGTGTTATGTGTTGCATTGCCTTCGGTCACGGTGCAAACGATGTGGTGTTGTATAGAAGTGCCTTTTTTTATGGCATTGGACTGGCCTAGTTTTTTCTTTCCGTTTTTGCATGCGGTGCGGTGTCATGCTTTTAAATTTTTGCCGTGTCCGTGCCATGCGACACAACCTAGCTAGAAATCCCTCGCCACGCTACTCCATCCCAGGCCTGCCAAGTTGCCACGTGTCGACTAGTCCATGCTCCCGCTCACATGCATCCGTGTTGCCGCGCGCTGCCGCTACTGGTTGAGCGCGTCCTCACGCTAGACGCTCTCCATGGTTTTGAGTTCTAGTAGATCATATCTTTGGATAAAATAGATACACTAGATCTTAGATCTAGAATAGCATGATGGGTCTCTTTGCCAATAGTGATTACTATATTAGGGATCCAAGCATCCCCAAACTTTGGTGGTATCATGGCTTCATTATTAAATCTTTCTATCTTTATTTGATGACATAATTTGCTATATAGGAGCCAAAACCTGCTTCATGAACATTAATGGCTGGGTCATTAGAAAACTTTTTCAAGATATTGGTAAGTTCATACAAGCTACATTTATCAAGGTCAAGTAGAGGTTCTTTTGTTTCACTTAGCATTTTTACTTCCTCTACTTTCTTTTATCTACTTTGTAGGTTAAAAATTTCATATCTATCATCAAACACTTCTTCAAGCACTTCAGCTTTCTCCAAACTTTCCATAATTTTGACTTCTAGAAACAGACCATCTAGTAACACATAGGCGTTTGGGGCAGTTATATTCTTGAAAACACCTCTACATTCATTCTCCAAAATAGGCCATTGAGGTTTTAGTTAGCCCTCTATAAAATATATGCATTATCATCTAATCCCTAAGTCCATGTTCTGCTCCATAAGCAAGTCACCTAAATCTTTCCCAAGCTTTTACTAGTAGTTCATCTTCATTTTGTTTAAAGGAGATAATTATTTCCCTAAGGTGACTTATGGTTTCAGGGGCTCCAAATCTTTCAACAAAGGCAGCTTTAACATTAAACCAAGAGCTAAAGATTCCAGGTGGCCATTTTAATATCCAATCTAGTGCTTTTCCAGCAAGTGAATATGGGAAAGTTTAACTTTGATTATGTTATTGTTGGTAATGCTTATATTCAAAGCCTTGCATTTCGCATTAAATTTCCTTATGTGTATCATAGGATCTTCTTTTGGTTTTCCATGAAAGCAGCTTTGATAAATAGATTTAGTTACCACAGGATCAATTTCAAAGGGTTCTAAAGGTATTTCATCATTTTGAGGAATTTTATCACACTAAAGGTCCAATGGGTTCTTTTATCCGTTCTTCCAAAGGTTATACTATTTTTATATGTTTTGTGTTTTAAAGGAAAACTAAAAAGAAAAAAGACAAAAAACAAGACAAATAAAATTACTTTGAAAATCTAAAGGAGAAGGAAAAGCTCACAGTGGTGCAACCTCCCTGTCAACACCCAGATTTTTAAGTCCAGATGCCTGTTATGCCGTACATCGCAATACCAGGATTACCATTTTTGCGAGACATAACAAAAGTGGTACCATAGTACATCATCCATTACAAACCATATTGAAGGTCTTACAAATAAAGGATCTCATGATCCAGTCTTAATACAATCAAAGCATCAGAAAGTAAACATAGTAGGCTCCGTCTTCAGGGTCACATGCAATGCTAATGATGGGAGATGATCCTAGTTGTCATAGAACTCATGCTGTCCATTTTCTCAGTAACCCTCCTCATATTCTGGCCATGGGAATAGCCAGGGACAAAACCATGAGTACGCTTTAAGTACTCGCAAACTATCACTAGTATAAGTAAAAGTAAAGCTAGTAGGAATCATAAGGTCTAGGTTTGTTTGCAAAAAGCCAGGTTTATTTCATAAAGCTTCGAGAGTAAAGACCTAATTTAGTTCTCTACATCACTTAAGTGGGAACTTAGATCTCATATCCACAACTCTGTTGTGGTCAAGTCAAATTCATCTTTCAAGTCATAAGTCATTTTGAAAACATCTGACAACAGAACAGTCTGGCCACTCCAACTGTCCATAATCGCGGACGTGGGTATTCGAATAGTTTGACACTCTATAGAGGTGGTACACTTTCACCACAAAATTTGATACATTCGTCAAGGATAACCCTGAATCATCATACTTAGTATGCGGATAATCAGTCCTAACCTTTCAATTACACACCCTAGTATATGCACCCGCACCTTCCCTATGAGTTTGGCCTCCCAGCCATGGCCATCTGCCATCTTGGGTACTGCATAGTGGACTTTCATCACGAGATAGCCTCGGCTCAACCTCTTCCGCAAGGGAACCCATACTAAGTCATATAAACTTCCAGTCAAGCCCTACCCAACTCAGGTATTGTGGTTGTACGGTAAAATTGGAATGGTATCGCATCCATACCCAACCATCAGTTTTTATTAAAGTCAAGGCTCATGCCTCATCAATTTCATCATCAAACCATTATGTTTCACAACACATGTCAAAACATTTCAATAGAATGAATCTTCATTCCAAGGTTTTCATAATCAGTTTTACCAAGTATGCTCATCTAAAGTGATCAAGTTTTATGCTTAGCACAAGCCACTAGTCTTGAGGGTATCACTATTGGGGGTGCTAATAAAGTATAAGTATCTAGGACTAATCCTAAGATCTTGATATGATCCAATCTAGTTTCCACTAATCACAATTCATTAACTAGGTAAGAACTGTAGTAAAGGGGAAAGTAAAGCTTGGAGTGAAATTGGGAATGGGTAAAGTTGTATAACCAAGCATGCCTAGTGCATCTGGTATAAGGGGTTTGCACAAGTAGCTTGCATAGTTCTAGCTTGCACTGATAGCTTGCATAGTGGGCTTGCCTTGAGTAGTGCAGTTGTTGCTATCGTTGAAGTTCTC
This sequence comes from Avena sativa, assembly GCA_916181665.1. Classification (NCBI taxonomy): domain Eukaryota; kingdom Viridiplantae; phylum Streptophyta; class Magnoliopsida; order Poales; family Poaceae; genus Avena; species Avena sativa. The sequence continues at coordinate 366,739,524 of OV702287.1, read as the reverse complement.
CTCCTCCTCCTTGAAGTACTCCTCATTGTAGCCTGGGTCGGTACTAGCGTCTATAAATACATAGAATGTACACAATCACCAAACAACACTTAACTACTTCTATCTAGCAACCAAGGCTCATATTATATGATCTAGTATTATCTCAATCATCATGTGGAATATTAACATTCTCTTATTCTTCTTATTTTAGCAAAATAATTTCTACTCATTTTAAATCCTTAAGATTTAATATTCTCCAATTAAAATAGTGGATCATGTTGACACATGTCATCACCATCTATTCCATTACTTGGGAATGTGATTTAACATGGTGATCAAATATTACAAGATTTTATATTACTATTTAATAATATTAAAGTGACTAGAAATGCCTATATAGCACTCTTTTAATACTAAGCCATGTTTCATATTTGTAAAACCAAATCTTTTTACATATTCATGTAGAGCATTGCTAATGTGATTTTTGAGAGGTGGAATCATCTCAAAAACATTTATAGTTTATTTTAGAAAAATGTTTGAAGTGTCAAAAGCCTCTGTCTTGTTATTTTTGGTATTGGTGATCTATAGTTTCAATTTATTTGAATCCAACGGGAGTCGATAGATATTTTTAGTACCTTTCTAAAAAAATTGGAATCATGCAATTTGGATTTGCACATATCTCTTAATTGAATTTTTAATCTACTGACAGAATATGGTTTTATCTAAAAGGGAAAAATCCTATTTGAATCACTGGGCTCTGCGCGGGAAACTAAATGGACTAGACCAACTACACGGTGCGGGCGCAGCGGGCTACTAACAGAATGGTCCCACGCGTCAGTGACTCATCTAAATCGAAACATATCTTTCAATCTCAGCCCTACGATTAGACTAGGATCTACGGCTATGGTTCGTCATCTCCGTCGAACTGCTCCGGCGACACTCGAACCCTAACGTGGCGGTGGGGGTCGCTGGGGACTTGCTGGGGCTCTAGCTAGGGTCAGCGATGGGGGAGAATGGGGTTGTCGATGACGGCGGTTCGATTGGCGGTCACGGTAGCTCCTGGGGTGACCGCAATCAACGACTTCCTTCCTCGACTGCAGTGGCGGAGTCCGGCCAAATTCCAGTGTCGTGGTGCTCGCCTTGCTCCGAGAAGGGTCGGTGAGGTTCCTAGGTGAGTGGGGAGTGGAATGGTGTGGAGAATGAGGTCTGGGTGGCCTCTATTTATACCCCAAGGGTGGAGGCAGGGCGGCATGGTCTGGCTTCTCCAGCAACGCTACTACAGGTCTCGTTGAGCATGGCGGAGGGCATGGGTCAGTGCGCCAGACTATGGCGATCGTCACGCAAGTGACGACACGGCAAGGGGCGGTCTTTGTTGGTCGGGCGATGTCGGCGCTCTGTTCCAGTACACGGGTGTTCGTCATGCAGTACGGTGGTCATGGGGTGCACGGCGGTGAACGGTCATGTCTAGGAGGTCACTGGTGCCACGGCGACGGCTCGTACGAGCGGAGAGAGTGAGCACGGCGTGTGCGTGTGAGGCAGCTGCGGTGCTCCATCGTGCTCTCGGCATGGCAGAGGCTTAAATGGGCGCGCGATATCCAGCGTCTCCACTTCTCGCCTTGGGTCAAGGGGTGGATAGGGGGTGGCGGTGAGGTCATGGCTAGCTGCTAGGTGTCGTGGGAGTGGGCTGCACGGTGTGCAGCGAGTGGTTCATGCTCGACCGGCATGGCCGGATCGGTGCAAGCATGGCAATGGTCAATGTGTCTAGTGATGCCTCTCCTTTGCACGACCAAGTACCAGGCATGATCATGGACAATTGAATGGGTTGATTGCAACACAAGAGATGATCAATTGATAGCTCAAAACAATGTATAGTTGTTGAGGTTGTACTTAGCCTGCCAGGTGGTCGATCAAATGGCCACATAAAGTTTACTTGCAAATTTTTGAATGATTTTTGGTGAGTGATCTTGTTACTTGCTTAGTAGTCTATGGTTTCTGGGAATGGTCAAGGGGAATTGGTTTGAATGGTTTTTGAAAAGTGATGATCTAGGCATATGAACTTGATGCAATTTTGCAATGCCTCTTAAATAGATTTGAAAATAGTTTCTGCCACTTTGTAAGGTTTGCTTGGATTCACTTGGAGTTGGTCTAGCAAGGGGTGAAAAGAATTGGAATTGTTTATGTTGGAAATCTTTTACTAGAGACACTCAAAGTGGTCTAGTGGATAAGTTTGGCCAAAAGGACCATTTGATCTTATGATCTATATTTGATTTTCTTTTTATTTGATTCTGTTTGTAAGTGATCTAGATGATGTAGTTTCATCTTTAAACTAATCCTTATCATTAGTAACAATCAATCATGGCAATTGCAAGCATTCATATACTAATGCAAATCACACATGCACTCATATTAAGTTTAATAATAAAAGTTTTTGTTAACCCTAACTTGGGTGATTAGATCTTGATAAGCTTGATTAATATTTTTGGGATGTTACAAACCTTCCCTCCTTAAACAGAATCTCGTCCCGAGATTTAGGGAAAACTAGGAACTAAAGGGATTTGGAAACTCAGTCCTAATATAGTCTTATCGTTCGTAGGTGGCTTCTTCTTCGGTATGGTTACTCCATTGGATCTTGAGAATCTTGATACTTCTGGTCCGGGTGGTTCTAAATGCTTCTTCCAATATACGAATGGGCACTTCACGATAGGTTAGATCCTTGTCGATATTTATGGCTCTGTGATCGATGTTCTTGAAAACTTCGTTCTTCTTCGGAACTTCTAAGCATTTGCGAAGTAACGAGATATGGAACACATTATGCACGGCTAGCATCTCCTCAGGCAACTCTAGTTGATAGGATACTTCTTCTTGGCGATTCAAAATCTTAAAGGGTCCAATATATCTGGGGGCTAGCTTTCCTTTCAAACGAAAATGCTGCATTCCCTTGAAGGGTGATACTTTGAGATACACAAATCTCCGACATTGAAGGTCAAGTCTCGACGTCTTTTATCTGCATAACTCTTCTGTCTGGATTGAGCGGTCTTGAGGTGCTCACGGACTTTGTGAACCTTCTCTTCAGCTTCTCGTAGAATGTCTGGTCTAAAGATCTGACTCTCTCCTACCCGCGACCAATTCAACGGGGTACGACACTTTCTTCCATAGAGAAATTCAAATGGGGTCATCTGCAAACTGGCTTGATAACTATTGTTGAAGAGAATTCCTTGAACGGCAAACAATCTTCCCATTTAGATCCATATTCTAACACACAACCTCTCAACATATCTTCTAAGATTTGGTTGACTCTTTTAGTTTGTCCATCGGTTTGCGGGTGATAAGTTGTGCTGAAATTTCGTTTGGTTCCTAATCCTTCTTGGACTTTCTACCAAAATCTTGAGGTAAACTAGGTTCCTCAATCCGACACTATGGTCTTGGGGGTTCCATGCAGGCTGACTATCCTAGCGATATAAAACTCTGCTAGCTTCGAACTTTGGTAGGTTGTCTTGACGGGTATGAAATGGGCTACCTTAGATAATCTATCTACTATGACCCAAATAGAGTCATTTCCCCTACTAGATGTAGGCAAACCGGTGATAAAATCCATTCCAACCGAATCCCATTTCCATTCTGGGACTGCAATGGTTGCAAAAGTCCTACGGGTCTCTTATGTTCTGCCTTGACTCTCTGACAGGTATCACACTTGGCTATGTAGCCTCCGACTTCTCTCTTCATTTTGTGCCACCAAAATTGCTCCTTCAAATCCTGATACATCTCCGTTCCTCCCGGGTAGATAGAATAAAGAGTGTCATGAGCTTCCTGCATAATGACTTGTTTCAACTCCGAATCTGCTGGAACACAGATACGTCCTTTGTACCACAAAACTCCTTCTTCATCTTCGATGAATCCGGGTACCTTCCCTGTTTTGATACGACGCTTGATTCCATCAATACTTCCATTTCCTTTCTGGGCTTCTTTTATTTGACTAATCAAAGTAGGTTGGAGTTCTATGCTAGCTAAGAATCCTTCGCTAACTAGCTCCACTCTAAAATTTTCCATCTCCTCATGCAGATTTGGCTGGGCTTCCTTTATCATGGTGTTTAATCTACACGGCAACCTGCTAAGAGCATCCACTACCACATTGGCTTTGCCGGGGTGATAGTGAATGTCAAGTTCATAATCCTTGATTAACTCTATCCATCTCCTTTGCCTCATATTCAGCTCCTTCTGGGTGAAAATATACTTCAAACTCTTGTGATCAGAATAAATCTCACAGCGGTTACCCATAAGGTAATGACGCCAGGTCTTCAAAGCTAAAACTACGGCTGCCAATTCTAAGTCATGGGTGGGGTAGTTCTGTTCATGTTGCTTCAGCCGTCTGGACAGATAGGACATGACTTTGCCTTCTTGCATTAGCACACATCCGAGACCAATCTTGGATGCGTCACAAAACACATCAAAAGGCTTCTTGATATCGGGCATGATCAAAATTGGGGCTGAAATCAATCTCCTCTTGAGGTCTTGAAAACTTGCTTCACATTTGTCAGTCCTTTCAAACTTCTTATCTTTCTTCAACAACTGGGTCATCAATCTTGCGATGCTCGAGAATCCTTCCACGAACTTGCGGTAGTATCCGGCTAATACAAGAAATGCGTGGACTTATGTTTGGGTGGTTGGGGCTTTCCATTCTTCAACATCTTTGATCTTGGCGGGATCGACAATGACTCCTCCTGCCGACAGGATATGGCCTAGGAATCCTACTTTTAACCAGAATTCACACTTGCTGAACTTGGCATACAGCTGATGCTCTCTAAGGGTTTCAAGGATGGTTCTCAGATGTTGCTCATGGTCCTCTTATGAGTTGGAGTAGATCAGAATGTCATCGATAAACACAACGACAAACTTATCTAGAAAATTCATAAAAATCTTATTCATGAGATTCATGAAATAAGCGGGGGCATTGGTTAATCCAAAAGACATGACATTGTACTCATACAATCCATATCTAGTGGTGAAGGCAGTCTTTGGAATGTTTCTTGCACGAATCTTCAGTTGGTGATAACCAGTTCTAAGATTAATCTTAGAAAACACTCTAGCACTAGTCAGTTGATCAAACAAATCTTCTATCTTCGGCAAAGGGTACTTGTTCTTGATGGTGACGTCATTCAACTTCTGATAATCCGTACAAAGACGGTTGGCACCATCCTTCTTATCAACAAACAAAACGGGTGATCTCCATGGTGATGCACTTGGTTGAATCAGTCCTTTTCCCAGCATATCATCAAGTTTCTTCTTCAGCTCCACTAGTTCAGATGGGTTCATACTATAGGGTCTCCGAGCTATTGGTCCGGTTCCAGGGATTAGCTCAGTGATAAACTCGATATCCCGATCTAGGGGCATACCGGGCAATTCATCTGGGAACACATCGGGGTATTCACAGACTACTCTGACTTGGTTAATGGTGGTTTTGGCTAGACTCTTGTTGCACTTGAATTGATGGGCAAAGTCTCAGATACATGTTCTTTTGATACTCCGGTGCTACTGGTCATGGTTATGGCTTTCTTAGCACAGTCGATTAATCCTTGATGTTTCGACATCCAATCCATCCCTAGCACTACTTCCAAACCTTTGGTTCCAAGTACTATTATATTGGTATAAAAATCTATCCCATGTATTCTGATAGGTACGGCCTTGCAAACTTTTCTAGCTTTGGTGGTTGAACCAGGGATTTGAACTATCATAACATGCTTCTGATTTGTTGGTTTGATCTTACTAGTGCATGCAAATTCTTCTATAACAAACGAGTGCGATGCTCCAGAATCAAACAACACTCTTGCTAGAACTGAGTTAACAGAAAACATACCCAACACGACATTTGGCACTTCCTGGGTTCTTCAGCATTCATGTGGAACAGACGGCCATTACGGTTGTGCGGGTTTCCTGGGGCGAATCTCTTTCCAGGCTGGACACGACGTTGTTGTTGGGCAGGTGCATTCACATTGGTTGTTGCGGCAAGCTTCTTGGGGAATTCATTGGAGTAGTGACCCGTGACTCCGCATTCAAAGCAAGTTATCATTGACTTGTCTTTCCCTGTGACATGCACATCATTGCTTCCAGTCCTTGGGGCAGTATTGTTGTTGTTGTTGTTGTTGGACTTTGGCGGTGCACGGTTGAAATTATTGGAGTTGCCGAGGTTGTTGTTGTTTCCTCCGGGCCTTGGGTTTCCTCCGCCACGGTTGGGGTAGTTCGGATGGATTATTGGGGGTCTGTTGTTTCTGGGTGCATATCCTGCAGACAGGTTGGGGCGATACTTCCGGGTATGGTGGGGTCCTGGTTGATTCATAATTCAATGCTTGCAGTTCTCACTGGCCTGATTGATCTTGCCTTCCATCTGGATTGCAGAATCTAGTAAGGTTTCAAGGTCATCAAAGGGAATGTTGACATGCACTATCTGCATCTCATCATGCAGACCATTCATGAATCTTTCCTTCTTCTTGGCTTCATTGTCAATCTCATCAAGTGCATACCTAGCTAGTGATAGAAATTGGTCATGGTACTCAACCACAGTCATCCTTCCTTGCTTCAAGTCTCTGAATTCATCTCTCATCCTCTTGATTAGACCCGTGGGCACATGGGTCCTGCTGAACTTGAGTTTGAACTCCTCCCAAGTCATCATCTGACCTCCTTTCATTGTACAGGTACTATTCCACCATGATCTAGCATAGCCGGACAGATAGTGGGTGGCAAACATCACCTTCTCATTAGCAACAACTCCTGCAACTTCTAGATTGTTCTCCATGGTTTGCAGCCAATCATCAGCATCTAGAGGCTCCTCGGACTTACTAAACATGGGTGGGTTGGTATTCTGGAAGTTCTTAAGTTTGGATCCATGGTGATCTTGGTTTCCATGGCCTTGATTATTATGGGCCATCTGGGCTATCAGTTGCAGAGTGGCTAAGTTCGCTTGACATTCAGCTCTACCAGCTTCACAGTCAGAAACTAACATTTGCAAAATCTGCAGCATTGGGTCCTGAGATGAATTGCTTCCTCTGGGATTTCCGCGAGTCATCTGAAGATTGAGATAGATAGTAAGACAAGTGGGAAATTTCTAGGGTTCATGGGTTTGTTTTAAAACTTTAAGCTTTGAGTATAACTCAGGTTTTTGAAAACTAGCAACTTTATTTTCATTCATTCATTCCAAGCATAGATACAAACACACACCACAACAAGGAAACAGATGGTTTTAAGAACCATTCTGTGAAGCTGCGATACAGTGGGACTGGGTACAACTCACACCTATGATAGTGCTCAGGTGTAACTAATCATCATCAATGAAGTCAGCATCATCCTCATCAGTGTTGTCCTCCATGGCTTCGTCCTCGAGGTAGTCATTGTCATCACTGAGGTAATAGTGAATATCCCCACGGATATCTTCACCTTCCTCCTCCTGCTGTTCCTCCAGCTGGTTCTCCTGGTCATGGATGGTCTCCTCCAAGGTGGCTATCTTCTGACGCGGACGGGTGATGATGCGATCCTTTTTGTCACGCTGGCTGCAAAGTGACTTGCGTTCCTTGGTGAGGATGGCGATGGTTTCATTCCTTTCAATTGCTTCGGCATTGCTCTAGTTGGCGTGATCACGAGCATTATCCAACTCCTACTATGTCTCATGTAGCATGAAGTCCATGTGGTCCACGTGGTGCTTCAACTCCGGATCGGCTGGCATGGATAGAGGTTGTCCCACGGAGTCACGTCTTCTATAGTGAGCAAAACGGATGCCGATGATCTGGTTGATGTTCTGAGCACACAAGCAAGCGAGAGCTTCTTGCATAGCCCTGGCTAATCCGTCTAGCCAGTTGTTATCCTGAACGCTGAACTGAATCTTGTCAGAAAGAGGTGGCTCCATTTTGCCTCTCAGGTCGGCAACAATCAGCCACTGTAGCTCCCCTCCAGCGTGGTCCTTGAGCTGTGCTCCGAAGAACTCCAGGTGCGGGCGTCCAAGATACTCTGAGAGCGAATCCAGATCACTCTCAAAGATAAGCTGTCCTTCGTTGCCCAACTGGTAAAACTTGGTGTATTTGACCTCCATCTATAAGCAATTAGGATGAGTAAGTTAGTGAGGTGATCAAGTGTGTCAAATTTTATGTAGAATTGTAAGAGTTTTGAGGAACAAGTGATCTCTTTTGGGAAAGAATCTCCAGGATAAGAATGAGAATAGGTTTTTGTAAACACTTACTTTCTTTGTGTTGAAACTAGATTTTCCAGGTGTCCATTCTAACAAGGGTCTCCTATGGTCAGGATGGCTCTGATACCAACTTTTCAACACCTGGATTTTTAAGTCCAGATGCCTGTTATGCCGTACATCGCAATCCCAGGATTACCATTTTTGCGAGACATAACAGAAGTGGTACCACAGTACATCATCCATTACAAACCATATTAAAGGTCTTACAAATAAGGTAACACCCTCGAATGGGCCCTATGCAAGTTTTAGCAATTCCCGCCAAACCTGCATAGAAACGAAAGATGCCCACCAGGCACTTGCGTGCGGGTGGAAAAAACGAAGTAATACCATTACACAATAGTCCACGATGGAACCCACAGAACAGATATATACAACAACGACTCCATGAGTCAAGAATACAGATATACAGTACAAAGATCCAAATCACCTTGAAAACGATACAACATCTGAGTACGGATAAGATGCAACTAGGGCTAAGAGCCCTGAAGAATAACCAATGGCATCCATAACCCTGCCCAGGCCAAGACGGAAGGGTAACCCTTCTAACGACATCGAACTCAAACCTGCTAAAACAAAAGGGGTGCCGACAAAGGGCAAAGGAAAAAGAGAGCAGTCAGTACTAAGGCCAGTACACGGCGAGTCTAGAATTCGGCGGCTCTTGCCTACATAGGTATGGTGGACTGAAGCGGCAGCACAGCATGCACTAAACAATCTATAGAGACTCGATTCAACTGTCGGCTATTAGAGAGGGATAAGAAAGACCTATTCGGATCCAACCTGATAGTAACACCAAAACATACCCATTCTGGTATTTCCCCCTCGAGACCACACGAGGAAGTCAAACCGAGGAACTCACAGAGTTGGCAGTTTTATTCATTCCATTATAGTTGTAGCACTTACTAGTCAGATACAATGAGCATAATACATTCCAAATCCAGTAGTTGTTGGCACTTTTATTTACTCATTCCGTTGTAGTGAAACTGATTACTAGACATGTCAAAGTCAAATTTATAGCACTACTTTAGTTATAATTCTCTCTGATCGAGATACTGTGCTCTAAGTCGTCCATAACCGCGGACACGGCTTTCAGAAAGAGTTACCCTGCAGGGGTGCACAAATAGCAACACACACACGATCAACCTCAGGAAAAACCAAATAAAACGCAACGAGGCCTCACGACAATGCATTCACAGGATTCATAAATCATTTCAGGGGGCCACCCCACTAACCTACCCGCAACGAAGTTGGCCGGCTCCGAGACGGACCCAGGGTTTGCGTCAATGGCTGTAAATGACTAGGAACCCGAAAGTGTGACTAGGCTTGTCGATACCGCGAAAACACTCCGCATTCCAAAACAGTACAGCTGCTCCACGCACAATCTTAAATAAAGTAGTAAAGCATGGCATAAGTACATGATAGTAATAAAGCCCTAAACTAGTTTGTGGACCCAAGAAATGAAGTGTGAATCAAGCTCAGGCAAAGGGGGATTCATAGAGTCTCCCGTATGTGGATAGTGCGAATAGTCAAGGAACATGTATCAAGTACTCGGGGCCTACGGGACACAAGTGAGCATGGAAGATCCAAATATTAGCTATTGCCCACCGGTGCCTCTGCATTAGTTATATCTATTCCTAGCATTTTAATATTAAGTTGTAATTAAATTCATGATCATCTCCACCATTAAGCATGTGCCAACCTTCCAACAACGATGGAACAACAACGACGCAAAGCAGCACCTGAGCAAGCAACTACGACTCGCAAGGCCGACTATCTATCAAACAACAGGCAATAGGATGTGTCCAAGGCAATATAGAGGCTGCAAGGAATATAAATGGTGCACAGAAACTAAAGCATCGCAATACGGATAGCAATAGATCAATAGGAGGAAGTAAAGACTGTAAATGCAAAATAGGTAGAAAGGGGGAGATTGCTCGCCTGGGAAATACTGCCGAAGGTTCATATCCGAAGAACTTGTCGATACTCGCATCAACTCAACGGCCTAATCTGTGAAGAAGCAAAGCACTAAAAGAAACACCAAATGCACTATTTAATACTATGACAAAAGATCCGGCATGATGTATGTATGATGCATGCCATGGCAAAGATGTGGTGCAATTAGACAATATTAAGCAGAACCGGAGTCCCGACAATTAATTAGATAACCCGCAATGTAAATGTTGACTTAACAAGGCAAATCATGGCATCAATTCGCTACACAAATTTCAATGGAGTCAATATAAGACTAGAAAAGTCCGCATATGATCTCCATAATTAATTTAGGTGAATCATCGAAATATCCCCAAAGACCAATATGCATGAAAGTCTGAACAATTTAATATGCAACAATTTATATAGATGGCATTTATAAAATAGGGGCTCGGATCAGGGACATACATCGGATCGATGATCTTGGTTCCGAGGGGTTTGGTTCGATCTTCGAAAGATCTGCGGGGTTCAGCAGGATCGGTCTTCGGGGTCTCGTCCGTGATGATAATCCGTCGATGGTTCATCGAGTGCCACCGGATCCGGTACGATCTTCGGATCTCGCGGGTTCTTGATGTGGTTCTTCAGGCTCAGAGATATTGTTTCGGCTTTAATGCTGGCGTAGAACTTGATTAGGCAGCCTTCGGCTTCCATATTCCTGCGGTGTTCACGGGGAACATCTGTGAACGGATTCTACTGGCCAGAACAAACACCAAGGCGGAGACCGGCGTGACTTCTTCAGAACAAAGAGGAGGCCCCTCAGGTGCTATAGGGGTCATAAACATGGTCACATAACAGGTGGCGGAGGAGGTCTTGTTGCTGCCTGCTACAAAGGGGAAGGAGGTAACCTGCAGGGCTCGACCGGTGGCGTGGCTCTAGGCGTGAGGCGACGGGCGGCACACACATGGTTGGGGACGGTGAGGTCACCGACGGGCGCGGCCACACGCGGTGCTAGGAGGGGCGGATACGAGCGCTGTTGTCCGCGAGGAAACAAAGGCGGAACTCAAGCGGAGAGGCGGCTGCAGCACGGCTATGGCCGAGGTCGACGCTGGCCGGGCGAGGAGCTTGGAAGAGGAGGGCGGGAGCGAGGAGAGGACCGCATCAGTGACGTGCAGAGGCGAGGAAGGTCGGGCTCGAGCGGCGGGCTTGAGGAGATGTAGAGGTCGGCCGGCGCCGGGCACTCCCTTCGGTCGACAAGGAGGGGGCCCGTGGCAGCGCGACTCTCGGAGCAGAGGCGAAGCGGAAATGGCGGCCGGTGGTGCTCGGGGTTTGCGGATGGGGCGAGGAGCGTCGGGGTCAGTGGCCCGCGAACGCGGCGGCGGCACCATGGGGATCGAGTAGGGGCTCTCCCTGGCAGCCGTTGTGGCTTCTCTGCGGGAGGAGACAGAGTCATGGGGAGAGACAGTCACGGGGAGAGACAGAGTCACGGGGAGAGTGAGATGGGGACGCCACGCGGTGTGGTGGTGGGGTCCGCTAGGTGGGGTCGGGCGCGAGGTGGGATGGTGGACGTGCACACCGTGTCGGTCAGGATCATGGGTGCGTGCGGCATGGTGGTGACCGGGTCGGGCGTGTGCTGTGTGCGTTCTTGCGTCGCGGTGCGGGTTGCACGGGTGCTGAGATGCTGGGTGGTGGCTGGGGAGATAGGTGGGGATTAGGGTTTGGTCTGGGGTCGGATCTAGTCTAGGTTAGGGTTTGCATGAGAGGGTGGTAGGCTGGCTGGCTGGGTCTTTGGGCCTGGCCGGCTGCCTCCCCTGATAAAAACCTTTTAGTTTGTTTTAATTTCAAATATGGGTTTTTGTAAACAACTTTTAGACAAAACAAAATATCCGGAAAAAAGACCGGGGTTTTAATTTGAAATAGAGACGAGGGACATTTAGAAAACAAAGGTAGGCTTCTAGAAAATAATTTTTGACGAACTTATGCATGATGACATGACGATGCTCAAATGCAATGTGGCATGATGACATGAGCATGCGGTCATGATGATGCACAAAATAAAAACAACAAGCGAATTTCTAGTAGTGATTTTATCGAGGTGCTACACTAGGGTCTCCTATGGTCAGGATGGCTCTGATACCAACTTGTCAACACCCAGATTTTTAAGTCCAGATGCCTGTTATGTCGAACATCGCAATCCCAGGATTACCATTTTTGCGAGACATAATAGAATTGGTACCACAGTACATCATCCATTACAAACCATATTAAAGGTCTTACAAATAAAGTATCTCATGATCTAGTCTTAATACAATCAAAGCAGCGGAAAGTAAACATAGTAGGTCCATCTTCAGGGTCACAGGCAATGCTGACGTTGGAGATGATCCTAGTTGTCATAGAACTCCTGATGTCCATCTTCCGGGAAATCCTCCTCATAGTCCGGCCATGGGAATAGCCAGTGAAAAATCCATGAGTACTCTTTAAGTACTCGCAAACTATCACTAGCATAAGTAAAAGTAAAGCTAGTAGGAATCATAAGCTCTAGGTTTGTTTGTAAAAAGCCAGGTTTATTTCATAAAGCTTCGAGAGTAAAGACCTAATTTAGTTCTCTACATCACTTAAGTGCAAACTTAGATGTCATGTCCACAACTCTGTTGTGGTCAAGTCAAAGTCATCTTTCAAGTCATAAGTCATTTTGAAAACATCTGACAATGGAACATTATTGCCACTCCAACTGTCCATAACCACGGACGCGACTATTCGAATAGTTTAACACTCTGCACTGGTGGTACACTTTCAACACAAAATTCAATACATCTGTCAGGGATAACCCTGAATCATCATGCTTAGTATGTACATAATCAATCCTAACCTTTCAATTGCACACCCTAGTATAGGCACCTCCCCTATGAGTTTGGCCTCCCAGCCATGGCCATCTACCATCCTGGGTACTGCATAGGTGGACTTTCATCACGAGATAGCTTCAGCTCAACCTCTTCCGCAAGGGAACCCAAACTAAGACATATAAACTTCCAGTCAAGCCCTACCCAAGTTAGGTATTGTGGTTGTACGGTAAAATTGGAATCGTGTCGCATCTGAACACAACCATCAGTTTTTATTAAAGTTAAGGCTCATGCCTTATCAGTTTCATCATCAAACCATTGTGTTTCACAACACATGTCAAAACATTTCAATAGAATAAATCTTCATTCCAATGTTTTTGTAATCACTTTTACCAAGTATTCCCATCTAAAGTGATCCAATTTTATGCTTAGCACTAGCCACTAGTCTTCAGGGTATAACTATTGGGGGTGCTAATAAAGTATAAGTAGCTAGGACTAATCCTAAGATCTTGATAGGATCCAATCTAGTTTCCACTAATCACAATTCATAACTAGGTAAGAACCATAGTAAAGGGGAAAGTAAAGCTTGGAGTAAAACTGGGAATGGGTAAAGTTGTATAACCAAGCATGCCTAGTGCATCTGGGATAAGGGGTTTGCACAAGTAGCTTGCATAGTTCTAGCTTGCACTGATAGCTTGCATAGTGGGCTTTCCTTGAGCAGTGCAGTTGTTGCTGTCGTTGAAGTTCTCCTCCTCCTCCTCGAAGTACTCCTCCTCGTTGTAGCCCGAGTCGATACTAGCGTCTATAAATACATACAATGTACACAATCACCAAACAACACTTAACTACTTGTATCTAGCAACCAAGGCTCTTATTAGATGATCTAGTATTATCTCAATCATCATGTGGAATATTAACATTCTCTTATTCCTCTTATTTTAGCAAAGTAATTTCTACTCATTTTAAATCCTTAAGATTTAACATTCTCCAATTAAAATAGTGGATCATGTTGAAACATGTCATCACCATCTATTCCAATACTTAGGAATGTGATTTAACATGGTGATCGTATATTACAAGGTTTAATATTACTATTTAATAATATTAAAGTGACTAGAAATGCCTATATATCACTCTTTTAATACTAAACCATGTTTCATATTTGTAAAACCAAATATTTTTACGTATTCATGTAGAGCATGGCAAATGTGATCTTTGGGAGGTGGAATCATCTCAAAAACATTTATAGTTTATTTTAGAAAAATGTTTAAAGTGTCAAAAGCCTCTGTCTTGTTATTTTTGGTATAGGTGATCAATAGTCAATTGATTTGAATCCAACGAGAGTGGATTGATATTTTCAGTACCTTTCTAACAAAATTGGAATCATGCAATTTGTATTTGTACATCTCTCTAAATTGAATTTTTACTCTACTAACAGAATATGGTTTTAGCAAAAATGGAAAAAACCTATTTGAATCACTGGGCTCTGCGCGGGAAACTAAATGGGCCGGCCCAACTGCACGGTGCAGGCACAGCGGGCTGCTGACAGAACAGTCCCACGCATCAATGACTCATCTAAACCGAAACAGTAGCTTTCAATCTCAGCCCTACGATTAGACTAGGATCTACGGCTGTGGTTCGTCATCTCCGTCGAACTGCTTCGGCGAGACTCGAACCCTAACGCGGCGGTGGGGGTCGCTGGGGACTTACCGGGGCTACAGCTAGGGTCGGCGATGGTGGCGAATGGGGTTGTCGATGATGGCGGTTCGATTGGTGGTCACGGCAGCTCCTGGGGTGGCTGCAATCAATGGCTTCCTTCCTCGACTGCAGCGGCGGACTCCAGCCAAATTCCGGCGTTGTGGTGCTCGCCTTGCTCTGGGGAAGGGTCAGTGAGGTTCCTGGGCGAGTGGAGAGTGGAATGCTGAGGAGAATGAGGTCTGGGGTGGCCTCTATTTATACCCCAAAGGTGGAGTCAGGGCGGCATGGTCTGGCTTCTCAGGCGACGCTACTACAGGTCTCGTTGATCATGGCGGAGGGCATGGGTCGGTGCGGCGAAATATGGTGATCGTCACGCAAGTGACGGCATGCAAGGGGCGGTCTCTGTTGGTCGGGCGACGTCAGTGCTCTGTTCCAGTACGCAGGTCTTCGTCACGCAGTACGGTGGTCAGGGGGCGCACATCGGTGAACGATCATGTCTGGGAGGTCACTGGTGCCACGGCAACGGCGGGTACAAGCGGAGAGGGCGAGGCGTGGCGTGTGCGTGCGAGGCAGCTGCGGCACTCCGTCATGCTCTCGGCATGCTAGAGGCTTAAATGGGCGCACGATTTCCAGCGTCTCCACTTCTCGCCTTGGGTCAAGGGGAGGACAGTGGGTGGTGGTGAGGTCATGGCTAGCTGCTAGGTGTCATGAGAGTGGGCTGCGTTGCGTGCAACGAGTGGTTGGTGCTCGACCGACATGGCTGGCTCGGTGCAAGCATGTCACTGGTCAGTGTGGCTAGTGATGCCTCTCCTTTGCACGGCCAAGTACCAAGCATGATCATGGACAATTGAATGGGTTGATTGCAGTACAAGAGATGAGCAATTGATAGCTCAAAACAGTGTATAGTTGTCGAGGTTATATTGTGCCTGCCAGGTGCTCGATCAAATGGCCGCATGAAGTTTACTTTCAAATTTTGGAATGGATTTTGGTGAGTGATCTTGTTACTTGCTTAGTAGTCTATGGTTGCTGGGAATGGTCAACGGGAATTGGTTTGAATGGTTTTTGAAAAGTGATGATCTAGGCATATGAACTTGATTCAATTTTGCAATGCCTCTTAATAGATTTGAAAATAGTTTCTGCCACTTTGTAAGGTTTGCTTCGATTCACTTGGAGTTGGTATAGCAAGGGGTGAAAAGAATTGGAATTGTTTCTGTTGGAAATCTTTTACTAGAGACACTCAAAGTGGTCTAGTGGATAAGTTTGGCCAAAATGACCATTTGATCTTATGATCTATATTTGATTTTCTTTTTATTTGATTCTGTTTGTAAGTGATCTAGATGATGCAATATTGATATTTAAACTAATCCTTATCATTAGTAACAATAAATCATGGCAATTGTAAGCATTCATACACTAATGTAAATCATACATGCACTCATATTAAGTTTAATAATAAAAGTTTTTGTTAACCCTAACTTGGGTGATTAGATCTTGATAAGCTTGATTAATATTTTTGGGATGTTACACTCCCCAAGCTTAGGTGTTTGCACAAAGTTGGTGTTTACAGTGCCAAAAGATGTGCTCACTCAAATTTGATGAAGACGCAGTTGTGATGTCCCTCTTGCAATTCCCGACAACAACGCTAGAAATTGTTCTTGATGGCAACAACTCTATGTGTACCAAATCGTTGGGACTCCAAGTGCAGAGTGTTATAGCAAGCGTATTTTCCCCACAAGGATGGCTCGAGGGTTAATATCGAACTCTTAGGGAATTAGCTCAAAGGTTATTCTTCTTCTCCTCTTCAAGCAACCTACAAAGCAAAGTTTTTGTCTTGTGTCCCCAACTCCATTGACTGGTTGTCAAGCACAAAGTTTCGTATTAGTAATATGAAATAACAATAATATAAAATAGAATAAGACAAGTAAAAACTAGGCAAGCAATATAAAAGCAATAAGTGGTAGTTGTTTTTAGGTTTTGTGTGTTTGCAAGTGAAGAAACTATTTTTGTATTTTCGAAATAATAAATTGCAGAAAATATAAAGTGTGATAATGGTGCTGGAAAGATGTTTCTAATGGTTTAAAATGGACCAGGGTTGATGGGTTCACTTGTCTACTCTCTTTTTTGGTTGTAATGGACACAAATAATTCATCAAAGATATAATATTGGTGGAACTTCAACATGTGTTTGACAATCATTCATATGGGCATCACGTCCTAACATAGAGATGATGCAACAAACCTCTCTTATACTCCTCAATAAAGGGAAAACTCCAAACAATCTTGAATTAAGAATCAATAGAGTATAGCCTTAAGTAATTTGACATGATGTTTGAATCACAAATATGCTACCTTGACCAAACACGATTATCTAGCTGTCACAAGATAATTATAGCACATGAATTCACTTTATCCCTAGTGAGGCAGCAAAAGAAAGGTAAATACCATAGTAGATCTTGAATTTTTTGTTACTATTCAATCACTACCACCATGCTACACCATCTAATACACACTTATCCCCACACATGCTTTTGCATAAAAGTTGGATAAGAACAAGTACTTAAGAATGGGGTATATGATATGCATCTATCAATAAATCATACACATAATAGGTTCTGTTGGGGATATACTTTTCTGGTATCCTCACAGTTCCTCACTGACCAGGGTGGCCCACTTCGGTTAGAGCTTTGCTTCACGCGCGGCCCAGTCAGGGAGAAAAGACAAAGTCCAATCCGGCTACGGGAAGGCCTAGAAAACTTACCGACTTAGGCCCATAGTGTTACTTGTAGTTCAAGATGTACTCTGTAACCGACTCTTAGTCGTAGCCAGATAGATCTCTCCTGTAAACCCTAGGCCGGATATCTATATAAGCCGTCCTAGGGAGAGCCTTTAGGGCACACCTCAATAGTCTACAATCTCAACTCGCACAAGAACCTTTGTAACCCATATTCCGGCTCTGCCGTATTACTGGATTGCTAGCAGGAGTAGGATCCGTCCAAAGCCGGCATATTTGAACCTGGGTAAACTTGTGTGCTCACTGACCCGGAACACCGTATGTCTCACACCCCTCTCTTCCGCACGCCTCGAGGACCCCCTCATGGCATACTTGTCATCAATCCGACGATAGTTGGCACCCACCGTGGGGCAAGTGAGCTTCGGATCTGTGTTCTGAGCGGAATCTGCAAGAATCAGAATCGGCGAGACCATCGCCATCGGTCGCATCCTCTACGCCAGCGACATCCCTCTCATCATTCTCGACGAGACCTGGATTCCGGCTAGGGAGGCCGTGACTGCCTACACAATCATGTCTTTTGGCGAGATCGATGTTTACATCGGTTTCGCTGAACCTGTCCCACCCACCCCAGCGGTGATGATAGAGGCAGAAGAATCTTCTGGATCCCCTCTGTCCGCAGAGGCGGCAGAGTTCCGGATCCCAAAAAACCCTAATCCTACCCAGTTGCGGAGATAGTGGAGAAATCCGAGCCTGAGGAAGACCTAGCGGTCAAAGTCGAATCTGGAGTGGATCTCCTTGGAGGGGCCGGATCCCAGATCGACCCACCCGCGGAAGTCGAAATCCAGGAGGAGCATATCAACGACACTGATTCTGGCTCTTATGACGCTGGGACAGACAAGCCTTTCCTAAGGTACACACTACGATGTATGATAATGCAAAACTCATGCGTAGATGCAATTCTCGAGACCATCAAAAGTTTTGACGAAGCTGATCGCGAGAGCCGCAGGTACCTCAGGAGGAGCACAACGCACTTTGTCGGATACGTTGGATCCGAATCCAGCTCTACCGATGCTGGAGACAACACCGACTCTATACTGGAGGCAATTGGAACAAACGCCAACGTACCCGCATCCTCGGATGAATCGATGATGTCGGTAGATTTCCGAAAGTTCTCCGCGGAATATGAAGAGGAGTATAACTCCAAAGCTGCAGAGGAAGGAGAAGCCATGGATGAAGGATCCGGGGAACACTCTCCCAAAGCGCAGGATGACATGGAAGTCGGAGACAATCCCAAAGTCCAGATGTCCGAAAGTACCGATCAGAGCTTGACTCCGGGAAACGGACCCAAAGCCGTCTTTGCTACCGGCGCTGCCAAGAAGGCAAAGAATAAGAACAAGAAGAACAAGACCCCGGCAAAAGACCCTCTAATAGAGGAGGTGATTGCCGAGGAATATGAGGAAGACTCGGATGGAGCACTTATCCCAGAAGAGCCGAAAAAGAGGAATCGGTGGATGGACACATGATCATTGAAGGTGCGCGTAAATTCATCGATGCTGCATTAACCACGCCTATCCCTACAGCTGCAGAACTTACTGCTGAAGAGCTAGATGAAAGGGCCCAAGCCCTAGAAGCGCGTCGTCAACAACTCCTGGATGAAGCTAAAAACATCGAGGGGGAAAATAAACGCATGGCAACTAAGGATTACATGTCTCGGTTGCATTAGAAGACACGGAAATGTTACACAGGTGACGGTAAATTTCCGGAAGTAAATAGGGTCCTCTTTGAAGGAGATCCAGGGATGCCTCGTCTCGACAGCAAAGGAGATCTGGTGTACCCAACACAGGTACAGAACACTATCGCAGCTCGAGATATCCTGTCAAACAACCCAGGCCCAGAACAGGTTCGATTGAGCATCAAGCTACTCACCAAGGGTATGGAGCAACAGATGGCTGCGAAATCCGGAAGTGGAAAACTGGTCTCCAAATCCGACCAATGTCACACGAACTCAACCTGGAATG
Organism: Avena sativa; assembly: GCA_916181665.1. NCBI lineage: Eukaryota > Viridiplantae > Streptophyta > Magnoliopsida > Poales > Poaceae > Avena > Avena sativa. The sequence continues at coordinate 366,720,106 of OV702287.1, read as the reverse complement.
ATATAAGGCCCCAGCGTGTTCCAGAATAGCATCATTTTTCCGACCGACGGGAAGACAACTACTCTAGAACCGGATCATCAAGACAGCATCGCAGACCTACACGTGACTGGAGCAACGTCGCTCCAGCGGCCGAACAAGAGGCCATTGCTGCACTGTATCCGAGGAATCCTCCCCGACGTGAGTCGAACGATCGAAGGGGAGAAGATAAAGAGAAACGTCGGGACGAGGATCGTCAAAAATGCCACCTCCTAGACACGCAAGCCGTCCGGCTGAGCCTCATCATAGTGGGAATGATGGACAAAGGAATGACGGAAACCATGCCGGGACAAGCCGGCAGGGGGCTCGTCATAGTGAAGACCCTCCCTGGAACCGGAATAATGACGCTCCGGACGGAGGGCCGGCGAACAACCGGAAACAATCCAGCTGCCCCACCCTCTCCACCAAGCAGTCATCACAACGGCTCTCATGGAGGACAAGGAGGATGACATGGCGGAGGAGGTGGTGGCAGAAGCCGAAGTCCGGCTCCAAGGCACCGCAGCCACAGCCGACATTCGGGACGATCTCTATCCCCGAACGACGCAAGACACACAGGATCAACTCCAACATAGAGGCGTGGCGCTATGAAAACGAAGATATCTACGTGGGCCCAAAGTGCTTTGGACCACGTATCAGAGCTACAAAATTCCCGGAAGGATTTGCTATCTCAAGACATATCCAAGCCTACGACAGCATTGCTCGGCCAGATACCTGGCTACAGGATTTCTTCCAAGCTTGCTGCATCGCCAAAGGCGGAAACAGCTTGGTCGCAACCTGATATCTCCCACTTATGTTGCGGAAGACGGCATGATCATGGCTTAATGAACTTCCGGAGAACACCATCCACAACTGGTATGACATGCAAAGTGCGTTCTTTCGGAATTTCGAAGGCACATACCGGAGGCCCTGTACGGTCGGAGACCTACAACGTTGCACCCAGAAGGCCGGAGAAACTTGCCAGGATTACCTCGGACAATGGATCGAGACCAAGAACTCCTGTGAAGGAGTAAATGATCAAACTGTGATTGAAGCTTTCATTGCAGGTCTCCCAATTGGTCTACTGCGCCATCGCTTGAAGTGTGACAAGGTCACTGATTTGGGAGAGATGATAGAAACAACAAGAAAGTATGCAGATGCTGACGATGATGCAAAGGGATTACTCAATGCCCTAGCTATGCCACAGTCGGCAAAACAACGAAAGCAACAAGCTCAGAAGCGTAAAAATACCTCGGAAGAAAAACCCAACACGGAAACATCAGTGGTCACTGCTACTTTCGAGTCTGGAGGATGAGGAGGATGTGGCGGAGGCCGCGGGCGTGGCCGTGGAACTTCAAGAGTCCAAGGTAGAGGAGACCAACAACCAGGCAAAACCTACTCTTGGGCCGACATTGCCAATAACCCATGTGTGCAACACTTAGACGCCAATGGGGGCTCGTCCCACACCAACGCCGAATGTCGTTTCAATGACGACATCAAAAGAGATGACACCGCGGGCTACAAAGCTAAGCAGAAGAAGGGAAAGAAGAATCCGGAAAAAGATAAAGAGACCAAGGAAGATTCCGACATGGAGGAAGTTGATGCTTCAAATCCCAAGCCGAAAGGGAAGAAAAATTTTCCGACCAAGAAAGACACTTATGTCACCTTCCTCGGATCTCAACCAGCAAAGGTCAAGAAAGCAGTTCTACATGAGCTCAATGCAACAGTTCCGGCTGTCCCTCAATTCTTGGACTGGTCGGAAGTGGCAATCACATTTGACCGCGCTGATCATCCGCCTAAGTTGCACAGGCGAGGAAAATACGCCTTAATCGTCAATCCACTTATTGACGGTTATGGTTTATCCAAGACCCTCATGGATGGCGGCAGCAGTATCAATATTATCTATGTCGAAACGCTACGCCGGATGAAGATCTCGAAGACCCAGCTGAACCATAGCTCTGTGATCTTTCACTGAGTTGTCCCAGGAAGACAAGCTAATTCCCTAGGAGAGATCACTTTGGATGTTACCTTTGGAAGTCCAAAGACGGACGGAGGCACTTTCCTTTGAAGTGGTCCCGTTCAAGAGTGCGTACCACGCTATATTCGGACGTCCGGCTTACTGGCTTTTATGGCTCGTCCGTGTTACATTTACAATATGATGAAAATTCCAGGTCCCAACGGCGTAATCACTATCAGGGGAGACCCGAAGAAAGCGCGAGAGTGCGAGGATGGAAATGTCTCCTTTGCTGAAGTCGTGCTGCATGCCCAGGAGTACCAGGAGATCAAGAAGAGCATAGATCCATCCGAGATGCCTGCAACGAAGAAGGAGGTGACAAAGCCAAATCCGGAGTTTAAGGCATCAGAAGAGATGAAGAAGATGTCGTTGAAGGATGATGACCCCAACAAGGTGACCCAGATAGGCGTAGGCCTAGGTAGCGCATAGGAAAGCGCGCTCGTCAAGTTCCTCCAAGCAAATCAAGATATCTTTGCATGGCAGCCATCTGACATGACCGGAGTACCTAGGGAACTTGCCGAGCACTCTTTAAATGTAAACCCGGACGCTAAACCCGTCAAACAGTCCTTATGATGTTTCGGCGATGAAAAGCGTAAGGCAATAGCTAACGAACTAGCATGGCTCGAGTTAGCTGGATTCATAGAAGAGGTCATCCACACTGAGTGGTCGGCCAATCCTGTAATGGTCCCTAAAAAGGACACCACTGATTTAAGGATGTGTGTTGATTATACTGCCTTGAACAAGGCTTGTCCAAAAAATCCGTTCGCTCTGCCTAGAATTGATCAAGTTATCGATTCTACGGCAGGCTCGGAACTCCTCTGTTTTCTCGACGCATATTCCGGTTATCACCAAATCCGGATGAAGGAATCTGACAAAGTCAAAACTTCATTCATAACCCCCTTCGAAACCTTCTGTTTTGTTACGATGCCCTTTGGGCTGAAGAATGCAGGAGCTACGTACCAGCGCACGATGCAGCGTTGCCTCCATGACCAACTCAGACGCAATGTACATGCATACGTGGATGATATTGCGGTGATGTTCAAAAAGAAGGAAACATTGATTTCTGACTTGGAGGAAACATTCGCCAATCTATGAAAATACAACATCATGCTTAACCCGAAGAAATGTTTCTTTGGAATACCAGCCGGAAAATTGTTAGGTTTCATCGTGTCTCAAAGAGGCATAGAGGTGAACCGAGACAAAATCAAGGCTATACTCAATATTTCCAGGCCAACTCGCCTGAAGGACATACAAAGACTAACTGGTTGCATTGCTGCAGTCAGTCGGTTTGTAAGCCGGCTTGGTGAACGAGCAGCACCATTATACAAACTCCTGAAAAAGACCAAGGATTTTGTTTGGACTGACGAAGCTGAAGCTGCACTACAAGACCTGAAGAAAGTACTCTCATCTGCTCCTATCCTTGCCGCGCCGAAACCACAGGAACCAATGTTGCTCTATCTTGCTGCGACAAACAAGGTCGTCAGTATCGTTATGGTGGTGGAGAGACCGGAGGAAAATCAGGAACACCTGGTGCAGCGTCCGACTTACTTTGTCAGCGAGGTCCTGACAGAATCCAAACAACGGTATCTGCACTATCAAAAGTTGGCTTACGGTGTTTTTCTAGCATCTCGTAAGCTACGGCATTATTTTCAGGAGCATCCAATTACCGTGGTAAGCACAGCTCCCATGAGAGATATAATCAACAACAGTGACGCCATAGGACGCGTCGCCAAATGGGGCATAGAGCTTTCAGCTTTTGATATTGAGTATAAACCTCGGACAACAATCAAATCCCAGATCCTTGCTGACTTTGTCGCTGATTGGACAGAGACGAAGGAGAGTATGACCCTCCCTGAGTCGGAATATTGGACCCTCTACTTTGATGGATCTAAGGCTCGAGGGGGCTCGGGGGCTGGCGTGGTGCTCAAATCACCCCAAGGAGATAAACTTCTATACGTGTTGCAGATCCACTTCACAACGACAAATAACATTGCCAAGTATGAAGCACTGCTGCATGGAATCCAGATTGCTAAAGATATTGGCATCCGACGTTTGATGTGTTATGGAGATTCGGATCTTGTTGCTCAACAATTGTCGGATATTTGTAATGCAAATAAACACATGGTAGCTTATAAAGCTATCGTGGATGATTTGTCTAAATCGTTCGAACGGTTTGAGGTTCAACACATCCCTCGAGCAGAAAATGAGGAAGCAGATGCACTATCTCGGATAGGTTCTGCGCGGAAAGAGGTCCCGGATGGCGCTTTTTTGGAGCACCTCAAAGTTCCCTCAATAAAGGGAGTAGATGAGGAATATCCGACCAAATCTGACTCACCTTTGATAGCAGTTCTAGCTGTAATGCCCAGCTGGATCCAACCCTACCTTGATTATTTGGTAGATGGCTAATTACCCGAAGACGAGGTTCTGAGCTGGCGGATTATCCGACGAGCGAAAGCCTACACGATAGTTAAAGGTGAGCTCTATAAGCGGAGTGTTTCTGGGGTTTTTCAGCGCTGCGTGTCTCCGGAAGAAGGAGTGGAAATCCTAAGAGAAATCCACGAAGGCGAGTGTGGACACCATGCTGCAGCCAAATCTTTAATGGCAAAAGCTTTTAGACACAGATTTTTCTGGCATACAGCTCAGGAAGATGCCGAACGATTAGTCAAAACATGCAAAGGCTGCCAAAAGTACGCGAAACAAGCTCATGTTCTGGCTGATCAGCGGCGAACAATACCTATAACATGGCCTTTTGCGGTCTGGGGGCTTGATATGGTAGGACCATTTAAACGATCTTCAAGTGGATTTACTCATCTCTTAGTGATGGTGGATAAATTCACCAAATGGATCGAGGCTAAACCTGTCACTAGTTGTGATGGAGCAACAACTAAAAGATTTGTCGAGGATGTTATAATCCGGTATGGTTATCCGCATAGCATTATCACAGACAACGGGAGTAACTTCTCTAGGGGAGGATTGGCCGAATTCTGCAATGAGCAAAATATCCGGCTTGACATTGCGTTAGTCGCACATCCACAGGCTAACGGACAAGTCGAAAGAGCAAATGGTTTAATCCTATAAGGCCTAAACCAAGACTCGAAGAACCACTACGACGTGCTGTGGGGGCTTGGGAAGAGGAATTACCCTCTGTAATATGGAGTTTACGAACGACTCCGAACAGGTCAACCGGATACACACCTTTCTTCTTGGTCTATGGCGCAGAAGCAGTTCTTCCTAGTGATCCGATTCACACTTCTCCTAGAGTGGCCACGTATATTGTAGAGGATGCCGAGATTTCTCGACAAAATGATCTCGACTTAGTCGAAGAAGTTCGCGCCGTTGCTGAAATGATGTCAACAGCCTATCAGCAGAAGTTACGCAAGTATCATAGCCAGAGAGTCCGAAGCAGATCTTTCAATAAAGGCGATTTGGTTCTCCGACTTGTGCAACAAAGAAAGCAAAAACTTTCACCAGTATGGGAAGGGCCCTTTTTAGTTAGTCGAGTATTGCACAATGGTTCGTACTACTTAACTGACATGAGGCCAGTCAAAGAAAGACCTGCTACTAAGAAGAGAAAGAGAGCTAGAGACAGTACAAATCCGGATGAGTTAGACAGACCATGGAATATTGCTCAGCTACGTCCCTTTTATTCTTAGTTTATCCTTCTTTGTAATCATATCTATGTACATGCTCTATGAGAAATAAAAGTTCTTGTTGCCTCAAGTTTTTCTGAGAAGTTTTTACCATCTTATTTCCGAATCATCATGTCATAGTCGAAAATCCCAGAATGCTTGAAAGTACTTTATGCTCATGTTCGTTCTGGTTTAGATTTCTGATTCTAAAATTGCTACCCTCGGGTATAACTCTAAAGTTTCTAGTATTTACTTTGGTTATTTGTCTGATTGCCGGATGTGGGTATTTTCCGAGTAGTGAATTGTTGGTACTGGAAGCCGGCTTTGTTTCCAAGTTTAAACTGGTTTAGCAATTGATCTCTGTTGCTCGGCAAAGTTTCCGGGCAGAAGGTTTAGCCGGCTCACGAAAGGGACGAGGCGGAAAGCCAGATAAACGATAAGTATAGGCGAAAAAGTTCAAGTGCTTATGTAAACATTGCAGGCACAGAAAAATTTAAAGCCAAAAGTGCTGAATAGATCAAAAGCTTAGCACTAGCAAAGTTATAGTACTACATATTTACAAATCCATCATGTTTTTTCAGAATAATACAAATGTTTCTGGCAATCTATGATGCAGGAGGAGAAGAAGGAGCTGCCGGCTTGCTGGATACATCGCCTTGATATCGTTTTGAGATGTCCACATCCGAAATAGTGCGGTCATCGTCAGAAACTTCTGCTTCTTCTGGAGGCGGAGGCGGAGTGTCCACGTGGGTGAAGAAAGGAGTGTCGTAGCTAGTCAAATCAGCCACGTGACACCCATATCCGGCACAGGAGTCCATAGTAGCCTTGATGTCCTCCTCCTAGCTGTCTTCATGCACTATAGAATACCCTCTGGTCACTTGCCATATCTCCATGCTTCCATGGTGGGTCATGACTATGGTGAGAGCATTCTGCGCTGCGGATCATGCGTAGGACATATTCCAATCCTGGACAAGCTGCGACATCTCCTTCGCCTTGTCCCGCACCTGAAAATCCGACATGTTATGCATGTCTGGAATCTTGAGAGCTTCGCCAATATCCTCAAGGGATTGGCGGAAGTCATGAAGCAGGTCACCGACTTGGGTAAGCCGGTGGGTGCGGGGCTCGGCGGAGGTGGAGTCCGTCAAGTTCAGAGGAACTATACAAAAAACGGTTAAGAAAATCCGACATTGAAAGAAGTCGAAGAAAATGGACAAGTCAGATAGATGGAACATACCAAAGATGACATCGTCAATCTTGGTCTTCTCTTCCCGAAGTCTCTGGAGTTCAGCCTGGAGCACCTCGGAAAGGGCCTTCTCTCTGCACAACTCATTATTGAGGTCCGAGATTTTCTGATCTTGAGCGGCAATCTTGCTATCGCGCTCGTCAGTAGCCATGGAGGAGGACTCGAGAACTTGAGCTATGCTCTTCTCATGATCTGCTTTGAGCTTATCCAGCTCTTGGCGAAGTTCCTTGTTCTCCACCACCAAAGTTTTGAGGTTCTCGGCCTCTTCAATCATGGCACATGACTGCTTTACCAGTGCTGTAAGTTAAAAAGAACAATAGTTCAGGAAAAATTCGACTATGAAAACATGAAAGACAGAGGTTTGAGTCTCAGAATGTTTACCTTCGGCCTCATGCTTGGAGACCTTAAGCTCAGCATTCTTAAGTCGGAGAGCCTTGATCTCTCTCCGCTTATTGCAGATATTTTTCAACAAATCCTGGTTATAGGAACATACTTTCTGTAAGTCAGAAAACCCAAAGTCAGAAGTCTACTAAAGACTCGGGCTAATATTATTACTAATATCAGCACGAGCCTTGGGGGCTACACTAGTTCATTCTTTGGCATCCTAAGGAAGCATAAACCCGGATTAGATATCCTACTTCAAGCTTGGGGGCTAGAGGATATGATATGAAATGAGGGAAAACCAAGAGTTAGAATTCCGACTTACATATTGCTCGCGAGTAAGTTTATCCAAACTCGTGTTTACTTCAGCAGCAACCTTCTCAGCAAGAGTCAGAGGGACAACTGGCGTTGTTGGAATCTCACCGGTCCTTATCCTCTCGTCACGAAGGTGCACTTGTTCAAGAAGGTCAGAGAACTTGATATCCTCTGCCTCTTGTGCTTCTTCTTTGGCAGATATATTTCTTTTCTCCAGGCATTGCCTGGCCAGCCGCTAGATCTCTTCCGCAAATTTCCGGGACAAGCCAAACTTGGCAAGACCCGGATTGTTGAGAAGGTTTTCGGTGAAGATATCTGCCAAGGGATCATTACCAGAAGAGGGTTCACCCTTATCTATACCTGACTCACTCATGGTGATGTCAGTTTGTGATTCAAGGATCACAGGCTCCATTGAAGGAGCCGAATCTTCTGCGGCAGCCGGAGAAGGAATGATCACCAGCATTGCGGAAGGTTGGGGGTCAGGGGTCTGAGGAGCCACGGCAGGAGAAGCCATGGAAAGCTTCGTCTGTCACAGGGGTTTCGAAGAAGTTCCCTTCCCCTTGCCCTTGATGAGCTGCTTAGCTCTGAGAATGTAATAAAGTCAAAAGCATTACATCTCGGAAGAAAATTCGAGTAAGGTACAAAGGCGGAAATTGTGTTGAAAGTTACCTCTTCACGATGGGCACCTCCTTTGTGCCGATGGACACTATCGGAGCCTTGCGTTTCTTGAGCGCAATGTCCATCAATGGGACCAGTTCCGCCTCCTAAGAATACTCTGGAGGATATCACTCGAGTGGAGCAAGTTCCGACTCGGGGAGGTCAGCAAGATAAAAAGAGGAAAACATATCAGTATTGCGATATAAACTTAAAGATTGAAACACATAAAAAGGTTTATTGTTAAAAGTTTACTGGCACTACAAGGTCTTCCGCCATATGCATATCCAGAGAAACCTCCGGGATCCTCCTCTCGATCCGCTCCCTAATCAGCCATTTAATCTGGCTTATGTAACCTTGCGAGGTATAGGCTCTAGGGCTGATGTGGAGGGAATCTTTCTTGGACGACGTGATGGAGTGCATCAGTCGGTTTCCGTGGTACTGAAGGGGTTGGATCCAGCATGAGACCCAACATTGGACCAAGTCGGATCCCTTCAGTCCTTTGTGTTTGATCAAATATTCGATCTGCCTCTTAGCGAGGATCAGATCGTCATTGAGAGACGGAGGAGCCTCGTCCCAAGACGGTTGGGCCGTGGCAGCTCCATCGATGAAAGCCGGCAAAGCGGTGGCTTTGCCGGGAGCCGGAATATCCTTGTGATCAAAGAAGGTGGCTGGCCATTGTTTGACCGAGTCACTAGCTAAGATCTTGGGATATGCGCACTCGCGTCTAAGTGACAAACTAATTGTACCGGTAATATACGGATTACCGACAGTGATAGAATTTCTCCGGACATGGAAGTAGTACCGAAATAAGGTAAGACTCGGCCTAATGCCGAGAAATCCCTCGCACAAAGCCTCATAGGCGCTCATCTCTAGGAGAGAGTTGGGAGGAAGATGGTGGAGTTGAACACTATAATGGTCTATCACCTCGGAAAAGAATTCTGAGGGAGGAAACGACAAACCTCTGTCGAGGTGGGTGCCGAAGTGGACCCGCTCGCTGGCGTGCGGGTTGGGGATGGTCTCCCCGAAGCCGCTCTGCCAGTCGCCGGTGTGGAGGAGCCCTTCTGTCTCCACACCACGAAGCTTCTCGTCATCGAGCATGCAGGGGATCCAGACCCCGCGGAAGCTTTCGTTCTCCTCTACCGCTTCCGTCGCCGCTGTCGCCGCCGCTGCCGCCAAACCGGAAGAGGATGAAGAAGCCATTTCTCCGGTGTAACACCCACGAATTGGCCCTATGCAAGTTTTAGCCCTTTCCGCCAAACCCGCATAGAAACAATTCAAGGTCGCCCACCAGGCACTTTCGTGAGGGTGGAAAACGAAGTAATACCATCACACAACAGTCCTCGGCGGGACCCACAGAACAGATATATATACAACAGCGACTCAAAGAGTCAAGAATACAGATATACAATACAAAGATCCAAATCACCTTGAAACGATAGAGCGTCCGAATACGGACAAGATGCAAATGGGGCTAAGAGCCCTGAAGAATAACCAATGGCGTCCATAACCCTGCCCAGGCCAAGCCGGAAGGGTAACCCTGCTAACGACGTCGATCTCAAACCTGCTAAAACAAAAGGGGTGCCGACAAAGGGCAAAGGAAAAAGAGGAGCGTCAGTACTGAGGCCAGTACATGGCGAGGCTAGAATTCGGCGGTCCTCGCCTACACAGATATGGTGGGCTGAAGCGGCAGCACAGCGGCACTGAATAACCTATAGAGACTCGATACAACTGGCGGTTATCAGAGAGGGATAAGAAAGACCTATCTTGATCCAACCTGAAACTAACACCAGACAAACCCATCCTGGTATTTCCCCCTCGAGACCAAACGAGGAAGTCAGACCAAGGAACTCACACAGTTGGCAGTTTTACTCATTCCGTTATAGTTGTAGCAATTACTAATCAGATATAGATAGCATGAGTCATCCTGATAGCATAAGTAGTGGGCAGTTTAAGTTAACATTCCATTGTAGTTGGAACATTTACTAGTCAGATATAATTGTCCTGAGGAATCCCAAAACCCAGCATTTGTTGGCACTTTTATCACATTCCATTGGAGTTGCAATACTTACTAGGCAGGTATAGCATGACACAGATCACCACAGATCCACCAGTTGTTGGCATTTTTAATATCCATTCCGTTATAGTTAAATCTGATTACTAGTCATATATAAGTCAAGTTTATAGCACTACTTTAGTTATGCTTGTCTATGATCGAGATACTGTGCTCCAAGTCGTCCATAACCACGGACACGGCTTTCGGAAAGTTTTACCCTACAGGGGTGCACAAATAGCAACACACACTCGATCAACCTCGAAAAAACCAACTCAAAACCCAACTAGGCATTCACGACAAAGCGATCACAGGATTCAGAAATATTTCAGGGGGCCACCCCACTAAGCTACCTGCAACGAAGTTGGCCGGATCCGGAACGGACCCAGGGTTTGTGACAATGGCTGTAAATGACTGGGAACCCGAAAGTGTGACTGGGCTTGTCGATACCGCGAAAACATTCCACATTCCAAAACAGTACATGTGCTCCACGCACAATCGTAAATAAAGCAGTAAAACATGGCATAGGTACAGGATAGTAATAAAGCCCCAAACTACTTTGTGGCCCCAAGAAATAGAAATGAATCAAGCTCTGGCTCAGGGGGGTCCATAAGGCCTCCCGGATGTGGATAGTGCGAATAGTCAAGGAACAGGTATCAAGTACTCGGGGCCTACGGGACACAAGTGAGCGTGGAAGAACCAAATAACATCTATTGCCCACCGATGCCTATGCATTAGTTATATCTAGCAATTTAATAGTTGTATTTAAATACATGATCATCTCCACCATTAAGCATTTGCCAACCTTCCAACAACTGTGGTACTTGACAACACGAGATCGCACCTGAGCAACCAACTACGACTCGCAAGGCCAGCTATCTACCAAACACAGGTAATAGGAGGTGTCCAAGGCAATATAGAGGCTGCACGACATATAACTGGTGTTCGGAAACTAAAGCATCGCGACACAGATAGCAATAGATCAACAGGAGGAAATAAAGACTATAAATGCAAAATAGGTAGAAGGGGAAGAGATGCTCGCCTGGGAAAACACTGCCGACGGATCATATCCGGAGAACTTGTCGATACTCGCATCAACTCATCAGCCTAATCTGCGAAGAAGCAAAGCACTAAAAGAAACACCGGATGCAATATTTAATACTACGGCAGAAGATCCAGCATGATTATGATATGATGCAGATGCGGTGCAATTAGGCAATATTAAGCGGAACCGGGGTCCTGACAATTAATTACACGGTTCGAGTTATTTAGAACCCCCACAATTTAAATGTTGTATTAACAGGGCGAAACATGGCATCGGTTCGCTACACATATTTAAATGGAGGCGGTATAATACAAGTATAGCCTGCATATAGACTCCATATTTAATTATTAGATGAATCAACATAATGCCCCCAAACCACATGATGCGATGAGAATATGAACCATTTAATATGCAAAAGTGATAATGTCATATTATAAAAAATAGGGGCTTAGGGTCACACATCTGGGTTCGGAAGATCTTGGGTCCTGGGGTTCGGGGTTCGGGTCTCAGGGATCGGAGCTCTTCGGGCCCGAGGAAGGTCTTGGTGTGCCGTGAGGGAGGACTCGGGGTTCCGCGGTGAAGTACTTATCGTTCCGGTGGCGATCTTGGCGGTCTTCGGATTCAGGTCGGTCTTGGCGTCCGGTCCTCGGGCATCGGTGCGGGAAGGAGGTCTTGTCGTACCGGGGTCTCGGCATCCTCGAGGAAGTACTTGGTGGTTCCGGGAAGGAGTTCATGACGATCCATGATGTAGGACTTGAAGTTCCATCTAGGACAACTCGGATTCTGGTTTCGGTGGTTGTTGATGAGCTTGGTTTGGGCGTAGGTTGTAATTCGGTGGTTCGCCTTGGGGAAGATCATGGTGGAGACACCTGAATCGCCGGATCCGTGTCGGTGTACTTGGGTGTTGCCTTGGTATGTCTCCTCGTGTCGACCTTGGTGCTTCGAACAGTGTCTCATCTGATGCAGCGGCGAAGATCTTGTCGACGGAAACATTACAAACGACGGTCTTGGATCGCACGGGGAAGCACTTGAGCATATACACTACCACAACAGGATATGCGCTACCCTTGCCCTCATCTCCACAGGTTTACCACCACAACAGAACCTCATGAAGCACAAAAGCACATGGCCGTCGCGCTGCAGGACAGGGGGACAGCGGGATGACCGGAGCTCGGGGCCGGAGGCAACGGCGACCGGAGCAAGGCGGCAGGGCGGCGACGTGCCCCAGGTCGAGATGGCACAGGGGAAGGGCGAGGCATAGGGGAGCCTCGCGGCGGCTCGGGCTCGGGGGCGAGATGCGCCGGCGGGAGGTGGACACGCCCTAGCGGCCAGAGGTGGCGCCGGAGGGCCGACGAGCGGGAGGGGGGCGTGGCAGCGGGCCGGAGCTCGCAGCGGCAAGGTGGAAGCGGAGCTTGAGAAGGTCAGACCGTCGGCGGCGCCTAGCTCGGAGGAAAGGAGGCGAGAAGCGGGGTCGGGCGAGTGCACGGGGGTAGGCCCGCCGCGGCTGCAAGGTGGAGCTCGGGGGCCGGCCGGGGCAAGCGAGGCGAGGCGAAGAGGTGGGGCCGGGCTCCGGGGTGGCGGCCGGGTGCAGCGCGCCGCGCGGTTGCGGATCCTGGCGGTGGACTCCGAGACTGGCGACGAGGAGAGCAGGGGGAGCTCGGGCGGCGGCCGATCGGTGAAGAAGGGCCGGCGAGGGGGATTTTTTGTGAGGTAGAGGAGGGAAGGAGGCAGGCGACGGGGTGTCGATGTGGGGTGGAGGCTGTGGCGATGGTTGGTGGGAACTGAAGCGGGGCCGAGGTGGGGCCGAGCGTGCGTTACGGCGGGGGTCGGGGTAAGCGGGCAGGTGGAGCAGGGTGGGACCCAGGCGACGACCAGGTGGTTATCCGCTTGCGGCCAGCGTGGGGGCGCGAGCAGCTGGGCGGGAAAAAGGTGGGGCCAGGCGGGTTGGGTGGAGGCAGGTGTGGTGGTTGGCTAGGGTGAGGTGGAGAAAAAAAGGGAGGGGGTTGGTGAGGTCGCGAGATGCGATTGGCCGGGGTGAGGTGGAGGGAGGCTGGGTAGGATAGGATTGGGTAGAATTAGGACTAAATATTTTAGACTAGGGTTTGGAGGTGGCCGGCCGGGCTTTTGGGCCTAGCGGCTGCCTCCCAAAAATAAATTAAATATTTTACTTGTTTAAAACGGGACGTTTGAAATCTATTTGTAGACGAAACAAAATATTCCGGAGACCCGGGTTTAATTTGAATTAAGACGGGAATATTTAGAAAACAAAACTAGGCGTTTCGAAAATAGTTTGAGACAAATCCACGCAAGATGATGACGATGCTCAAATGCAATGTGGCATGATGACATGAGCATGCGGTCATGATGATGCTATGCACAAAAACAACGCGATTTTCTAGTAGTGGTTTTAGCGGGATGCCACATCCGGTGAGCTAGTGACCTAGGATGGGCGGCACTGGGAGTTCTTAGGGGAAGCAGAGGAGCTCTACGCACGCGGGGGAGATTTGGAGGAGAGGAAATGGCAAGGGAACAAGTGAAGAAAGGAGGAGGAGAATCCTCAGCCCTTATATCCACCTAACCGTGCCAAGATTCGTGCAAATGCTATAGTGTAACTGCCACACGTCGTGGAAGGAACTGGGAAGGACCCACACGATGATTACGTCACCTCGATCTCCGTGTACACATTAAAATGACGCCTCGGTTCCGCGAACCGCGGACCCACCAACGGTCGTGCTGACAGGATGTCTGTCAGCTGACGTGACTTGACCATGACTTGTGTCAGATGGCGTTAGAGACCAAATTCCGGCTTAGTTTGAAATCAAGCTGGAAAATCCGAGTAACCTGTTGATAGGTCCGACTTATTTTTAAGACCCGGATCGTATTTTTTGTTGTGAAGTTTCAGGAAACCTTCAAGATTCTGCAAGCCGAAGATGAAGCTAGACGATGATAAATCCGACTTTGGATCTTGGAGACTTCCGGGGGCTGCTGTTGGGGATATACTTTCCGGGTATCCTCACAGTTCCTCACTGACCAGGGTGGCCCACTTCGGGTTAGAGCTTTGCTTCATGGGCAGCCCAGTCAGGAGAAAAGACGGAGTCCAATCCGGCTACGGGAAGGCCCAGAAGACTTACGACTTAGGCCCATAGTGTTACTTATAGTTCAAGACGTACTCTGTAACCGACTCTTAGTCTTAGCCGGATAGATCTCTCCTGTAAACCCTAGGCCGGATATCTATATAAGCCATCCTAGGGAGAGCCTTTAGGGCAGACCTCAATAGTGTACAATCTCAACTCGCACAGGCGAACCTTTGTAACCCATATTCCGGCTCTGCCGTATTACTGGATTGCTAGCAGGAGTAGGATCCGTCCAAAGCCGGCGGATTCGAACCTGGGTAAACTTGTGTGCTCACTGACCCGGAACACCGTACGTCTCACACTCCTCTCTTCCGCACGCCTCGAGGACCCCCTCATGGCGTACTTGTCATCAATCCGACGACAGGTTCCAATCTCAGATATCAAATCTTAAAATAAAGATCCACCACATAGGAATTACATATATGACCATAATCATGTTGGGTAGCTCATATGGTACTAGATCTATGAAGAACAAGAGATAAATAGATCAAGCTACTGCCACAAACCCATAGTACAGATGTGTACTACCCCCTCTTCATCATGGTGATGATGGTGGAGACGTTGGAGAAGGTAGAGATCCCTATGGCGGCGGCTCCGGCGGAGTTCCCCCTCCAATCTTCGCTGGTTCTAGCTCTATTTTGGTGTTTTGGTGTTTCTGCGGCGCCTCTCTCGAGGAATGCCTAAAGGACCCTTTATATAGTAGGTTTTTGGTCATAAGGAGTCGCTGGGCAAAAGATCAAAGCGAATCGACGGTCGAGTAGGAAAAGAGCCAGCGTGGCGCGCCAACCCTTACTGGGCACGCCACCTAGTCTATTTTGGGCCTCCAAGTCCATCTGATGAGGTCCAAGTGCTCCAGGTTCTTCTCTTGATGAAATATTAATGCGCCCAAAATCTTAGCTGCATTTGACTTTATTTAGGTCCCTAAAAGGTAAATATACAAAAACATGGTTTTCCTGTCCTGCAGAGTTATAACCAAATAAAGGGGATGCTTGTTAAATATCCATAAATCAATGTAAAACATGGATATAACATCATATATGTAGCAAATATGTGGGAATTCATATCAACAAACTACAAAGTTCATGTATGCATTTTACATGCATCAGTCATGTACACTCGGAATGCATGCATTGCCTGAGGATGTTGCGATGTAAGGACGCATTCCATATATAAGTTTAGTCCCACCTCGACAATTTAGATAGTGCCGACGAAGCTTATAAACACGAAAACGAAGGTTGCATGCAATCTGCAGTGCAAACGCCATCTATCACTCATCCTTAGGTGATGGATGGTGTATGAGGTCTAGTTTTTTGGTAGCTCTAATTCATCCATTTTAGATTTTCTTTTAAATCTCTCTAGCCTAGGCCTTTCCTACCATGCTTGACTACACTTTCCTATCACACATGCTTGACTATGCTTCCTTGCCATGTTCGACTACACTAATCTTTCACGTTTAATTGTCAAGTGTTTTGTCGAAAGGCTATGCCCCGGAAGGCGCTACAACTGATGGTCTTTGTATTTGTGACCAGACGATCTGCCTAACCGTAGATGACATGCAACAGTTGGTATCCCAGTCGCGCCCCACGAGGCACAGAGAGAAGTCTAGTATAATATAAACAATACAATGTACAACAATATATTAATAGACATAGTTCAAAACAAAAGACAAAAACATTTCTCATCTTAATTAAACATTCTATTTTAACCATGAATTGCTATGGTTCAAAATCAAAATAGTGAACAATGCATAAGATATATTAGTATGGTTCAAAACATGGCATTGGGTTTTAGCTATAAATTGTTATGGTTCAAAATAAAAATAGAGAACAAATCATGAACATAGCACACATATGGAGCTATTTATACCACATCTTCTCCACGGTGCCAACAGATCCTCCACAGCCTTGCCTCCAGGGCCACCTCCTCCACAACGCCATTAGATCTGCCCAATGGGAGTAGGCCCAATGCTGATGTTATCAACATCATCGTCTTTTACTCCATGTCATCATCGGCCAACAGATCCTCCAATGATAGGAGGATCTCGTCGATTGGCCTCATCTTTCGCTCAACATTGTCACCGACATCCTCCTCTAATGACAGTCAAATGTAGGGAGGATCTTGTTGAATGCCCTGGTCTTTTGCTAATACCTTGAGCACCACCACCAGACATGGGAGTGTGAGTGGAGAATGAGAAGGTTAGGGTTTTTTAGGGGTTACTCAGCTTTTATATGTGCGCCAACTTATCGGCAACTGCTAATTTTACATGTTTGTGTTGAGAAAACAAACTACATTGAAACAAGATACATATTAAAATTATTAAAGCTCATACACTAAAGAAACTAGTACACATTATGACGATCTAGAACTCTACTATAGCCAATTGATTTCCAGTACTTCCTAGCAAGCTCTAATATTATGCAAACATCTAGAGTTGCATACTTGATTTATCGTAGCTCACATTTTGCTCTAGCTTCCTTCTCTGATGCCAATTATCTACAGACCATCCTTCATGAGATGAGTCCTAGATGAGAATTAAATAGAGTGAAGAGTGATGTAGGATAATTGCAGGTTGGGTTCGGGAGATCTAGCTTGAGGTTGATTACAGAAGGAACGGTGATGTCATAGTACTATAGCATATGCACATCATTCTTGATAGAGGTGCCACAAAACCTGATGGTTTCATCCCTCAAGAACTGCATGAGGACCTTTGGCACTCCATTAGCATGAGAAGTCTCATATATGAGACACTCATACGCCACCAAAATTGGTAGGATGTCAGTGCACTTCCTCTGCTCGTATGGAAGATGCGTCTGCCTAATGTGCTTATTTTCATGCGCCGGTGAACCCGTAATCCATGCCAACATCCTTGATTGGCGTGATATTGAGGTGTTGGGAATATGCCCAAGAGGAAATAATAAAGTTGGTATTATTATATTCAAGTTCATGGTAAGTGTTTATTCTCCATGTTATAATTGTATGTATCGGAAACTAAATACACGTGTGGATAAATAAATAACACAGATTCCTGATAATTCCCAAGAGTAGGGAATCACTAACTAGAAAACAATGAAGTGTTAGAAGTGAATACTACAAGTAAACTGTTGCAAACAAGTAAAGTGAGAGCTAGTGAAGTAGGAGCACGTTTCTAAAGGGAGCAATTGTTTAGGCAAATTGTTATTTCATTCGTTTGGTTGTCACAATTAGTGAAGCACATGGTTAGTCTTTTTATTGTTTCTTTTAGAGAGGAGTCATAGATAGGTGCAGCCATATACATGAGCAAGTACACCCCTAGTGATTGATCTCAAGGCCAATTAAGAGCAAACAAGAGAATTATTTAAACATAAAGTCTAACCAGCGCATTATGATTTAATGTCCCCATAGTTATAACTCCCATGAATTAATATAACATGCAAATCTAAGACTTGGGAATTGGTTTTTGTCAAACTCCGGCTATCCATCCTCATGCCATCATGCAATGGTGACAACCTTTATGTATTCCCCCAACATATGTGTGCACTCATATATTAGTACATAGTATCATCATAGAAGACAACATATACCTGTATGCAACCATCAACGAACTATTTCGCAATTGCCATAAACAATTCACTACTCAAACATCAACAATGAGACACAATAAATCATGGGAAAACAATGGACTGCATCAAACACCATGTTTTCCATGAGATTATGGTAGGGGATGATGGAGAGTTGTTGTAGATGGTGATGGAGAGGTGCCTCCACAAGGGGTAGAGGCGGCCACGATGTGGAGAGGAGGCGACACACCGGATGGGAGGCATCAGCGGCCACTAAGGTGGGTGGCGTCCCCTTGGCCCTTCTTCTTCCTTAGAGATGGTGCTAGTGTGTAGTGGCTCCTCTCCCTCCTTGGCGTCTTCCAAGAGGGAGTAATTTTGTGGTTATGGATGGATGCCTCCAAAAATAGGGTGTGCTCTCAATATATAGGTGGAGATGCAATCTAGGTCATGAGATGGATGCCCCTTTGATACAAGGGATCTTGGGGACCTCTAGAACCTTACTAGGACTCCCATTTGTCCTTTATGATCCCATAAAGTTGTGGCTTGTAAAAAATCATCAAATATGGAAGGAGTTTGAGTCAATCACGTCATAAACTTTCGGAGTCCTGAAACTGCTCTTGTACTCCACAGTAAACGGGATCCAGTTTGGTCTTATGGAGTTCGATTAAGGAGAATTTTATGTCTAGAATGATTGGTAGAAATTTTTCAACAACTTTCATGTTTTTACTGTTTTTCATCTGACACCATCTTCAGGGCGTTTCGTGATAATTTTTTAAAATTATTCTCCATGGACAGATTCCAGAAAACTACGAATTTCACCATAATGAGCATTTTCCTTCCTTATCTGGGTGTTTCCTACACAATAAAATCAAAATCAAGAACGTGTGCACCTTTTCAGCTATTAGTAGGTTAGTACCAATGTTGTGGATATACCAAATAGGTATACCTACGGCCAATATAGTCTCATACCGGCAAGCCCAGGTGGCCCACATATGGTGGTTAGGCATATGACCTAACCGTGCAGCCTAGTTGCTGATAGACAAGACGGAGGTCCAACATGGATAAAGGAAGGCGACGTGCCACCGACCAAGGTAGAAGCCAACGCCTTGGAAGATAAGACAATACTTTATGTATTAGTCTAGGACTCTATAACCGTATCCGGCTAGAATTCATCTTGTAACCCTAGGTCTTGGCGCCTTTATAAGCCGGCCAACGGGAGCCTTTAGGGCAAGACTAAGTGCATATCACAACTAGCATACCGCGAACCCCACAATCTTTGTAACTCGGCATATTGCCATTATAGTGATTTATAGCAGGAATAGGATCTCGCCACCGTCGTGGGATCTGAACTTGGGTAAGCTATGTCACGTCATCCCGGACGCTCTCCGCCTTACCCCACGTCTCTAAACTCGCCGTTGGGATACCCCTATGGCGTACGTGTCGACAAAACCATGACAAAAAATAAATATAATAAAGTTGCAAAATAATAATAATTTAACACAATAAACTACAAAGTTCATGTATGCATTTTACATGCATAAATATCCCCAAGCTTAACTCATGCCCGTCCTCGAGTATGAAGGTGATAAAACTAAACATGTACTTTGGAGTTTGTTGCCTATTTTAGCTAGCAAGTATCACAAATTTTTTAATGGTTCATTAATTAAAGAGTAACAATAAACAAGCATATCATAAAGTGATACTTCTCATAAACTCCATACATGTATAGCAAAATTTATATTGACTAAAACAAACGCATAAAGTACCATGGACAATGTTTTGCAAATGCTTCGCATAAAAAGATGTATATATATGGTGGATTGTCCTATGATCAAAATAAAGGCAATAGATAAATGAGTGTATGAGGCTGGTAAGTAGGGAATATCATGCATAAGACACAATCTAGATTCTAGACATTATCCCTTAAGTGTATGCTTGAACCATGTTTCATCATTAGTGTTTGGTTCCATTGCCCCTCATTATCTGATTATTTTTGGCATTCTCTCTTTTGGCACTTTCTGCTTCTTTCCACTCAGCACCTATCTCTTTTTCATCTATTTTTTATTTTTTTATTTTGTTTTCACATTTTCTGCCTGCATACTCACTCTCTCACTCTTTCATATCATCATCAATGGACATTTTCCCCTCATCTTTGGTACCCCTGCTTGGAGAGTTTTTGCCCCCATCTTATAGTGTATGCATATTTTTTTTCTACTTGCAAGGGGTACTCTATGCCCTATGAGTTCGTGGTCACCCACAACTAACTTATCCATGTCAACCATACCCATAATTGATACCATTTGGAAACAATATAATGACTCAGACATGATAGTATGCTTTGGTAAATAGCATGAGCTATTTGGGTATGTTGTTCCTAATATGATAGCTAAGTTTTTTCTCTAAAGGAGGGTGTTTCAATATGGTGGGGCTAGCCATAATATTTTTTACCATCTACAAGTAAATGCAAAAAAGTGTCCATGGTACTAGATCATTCCTAATAAACAATATAACATTAAACTATCCATCTATGTTGAAAATAAGAACTAGCACTAGATGAGACACTTGTAAATTATCACTCCATAAAACATATGAACAAAACAACTTTAAGTGACAACATGCATAACTTGTTATTCCCCTTTTCCCTTTATTTTTCATGCATCCATTCTTATTCTTTATTTTTATTCCTACATCAACTTTATTGATAATGGTCTTGGCAAATAAAATACTAACTTAACAGGCGCTCCAAGTTTATGCGAAAATCCTATGTTGCTCAAAAAAACAAGTTTAGAGGTGTGGAAACCGTGAGTGTAATAGGTCCAGTGGGGGTGCCTTGTGAATCCCCAAACTTATGGTTTTCACCATTCGTGTATAGCTCATGGTGTGGTGTTCCTCCATTCCCTGTCAAAAAACTTCAACACAAAATTTTCTCCCATTTCTTTTCTATGGGGTGACATTAGTGGACATAAATATATATTGCTAGCTACCTTTAAATCCTTAGAATTTTTTATTTGAGGTGTCTAGTAGGTATATTGTGTTGTCTAAATTCCCAAAATATCAAAGACTCATAGAGAATCATTTTGAGACTCAAAAGAATGACCTCTACAATAAAATACAGAATGTGTCCAAACAATAGCCGCAAAAAACACAATTATTTCGACCACCTAAACGTGTCAAGAACTTTTGCCAGTTTTTGTGCATAGAGAGGATGAAAATTTGTAACTACTATTTAAATATAAGCGCAATCAGAGTTGTAGAGCAACCTCGGGATTTTTTTCTATTAAATAGTGTTCATGCAGGAATTTGCTACTCCATATGTTTCATCAACTTAATATTACCCAAAATGGGTAAAACCTGGTACTTTATTATTGGATAATGTCAACTTAATATAAATAACCTATTCTAATAGAGAATAAAGTACATAAACTAAAAGGCAAGTCAAAGCATGGTTTCCACAAACATACAAAAGAGAACATGAGGATAAAACTAAAATATGAGTTGAAATGATATTACTTGAAATCTCTTGAAAAAAGCGGGGGGGGGGGCATGGGCATCCCCAAGCTTGTGTTCTTGATATTTATTTTCCTCTTCTTCTTTCTCATGATATCATGTTACTCATCTCAAATAAAGAAATATTTTCATATCGATAATACTTCAATGCCTACAAAATGGTTAGTTCTCCAATCAAATTATATAATAGTTTTAACCAAGATGCAAACTCTGATAATTATTGGAAAACCATTTTATTCAAGAAGCTAATATATTATAAAATATACAATATTTTTATTTTGTTTTTTTGTGGGATTTTTTTCATGATCTAGAATTTGCAATGGTTTCATTGGCATGGACAACACATGCTGAAGGATAACCCCAACTTCTCAATTGCTAATCCTTCTCATTTGCTTTCCCAAATTGTATATTTAGTTTAAAAATTAAGCTAATTGTTTCATAATAGTAGCTAAAGTTATTTTACATGTTATAAAGATACCAATGTGTGCTTAAACTAAATAGTATTTGAAAGCATATGGAGCACACCACAAAGCATATAACTATTGACATTTAAGCCTAACTCTCTTCCTATGCATTGGAATTTTATATATGATTAAATAGCAGCAATGTTGTGGTATCCAATGCACATAATGACTAGTAGCTTGCATTTTAAATAGGGTGTAAACATAAAGAGGGATTTTATCTCTTCCTTTTTCATAATATTTGCAAGCATCATATCTAACTCAACCACATAGTTTTAAATAGAATCACCACATAAAGACAAGTCTCTAATGAGGATAATATTTAATCTAACGCAACAATATCACTTTCATCCTCCCATATATTATACACAATTGTTCCACCTAGAGGAATACTAGGTAATGAAGGATCGCCATTACTTGAAATAGTATAAGAAGAGTCGTTCATGGGAATTTGGATGTTACCATTGTTGGGAGTTAGATATGGGTAGCTACTCCATTCTTACTCCGCTTGTTATTATTTATCCTCTTCTTGGGGTGGCATGCACATCCCTAAGCTTAAGATTTTATTATCCTCTTCCTGGAAAATATTAGTGCTCTCTTGGGCAACAATGACCCTCTTATTATAGTCAATGACATATATATTTTCAGAGAATTCGGTCATGCATGTATCAAGAGTATGATCAATCACAATTCCATGCTTTCTAGCCACAACACTAATTTCATAATTTTCATCTTTAAAAGTTTTTAACTCATAGGCTACCATAAAAGTGTCAAATTGCTCTACTTGTTCCATACCTAGATGAGCATAATCATCTCTATGGTAAGATGCAATTACATATTCTTCATGGAACTTTTAATGGAAGTCAAAGTGTCTAACTTTATGTTAAGAGAAACAAGTTATATCATGATGATTTTCAAGCAACTCCTTAGTAATATGATTTAACATATTCATCATAGTTTCCAATCGTTTTCCTTCATATAATTATCTATGTTTCTTAGAAATCATAGCACCATTCAAATAATTTTGCAAAGAGTCATCTATATTCATACTTAGGCTCATAGCAAGAGTGTTTTTGGTATTTTCCATTTTCTATTTTTTAGCTTGAATTTTATATGCAAGGTACTGAAAGTAAACTAGCAATGCAAACAAGAATATAAGCCTAGTGTCATGCTCCCCGGCAATGGTGCTAGAAAAGTGCTTGATAATCCCCAAGAGCAGGGCTATAATTCAATAAGTATTTGAGTGCCGAACCCACGAGGAGCTGAAGGTAAACTATCTATTCTCTAAATCCCTATAACCCACTTATGTGGCCCTTCATTGAAAGTGACAAACTAGGGTGTGTATAGTTGTTTTTACTACTAACCAGAAAATGATGAAGTGTTGGAAGTGAATACTACAAGTAAACTATTGCGAGCAAGTAAAGTGAGAGCTAGTGAAGTAGGAGAAAGTTTCTCAAGGGAGCAAGTGTTTAGGCAAATTGTTATTTCATTTGTTTGGTTGTCACAGTTAGTGAAGCACATGGATAGTCTTTTTATTGTTTCTTCTAGAGAGGAGCCATAGATAGGTGCAACCATATACACGAGCAAGTACACCCCTATTGATTGATCCCAAGGCCAATTAAGAGCAAACAAGGGAATTATTGAGACGTAAAGTCTAACCATGAGATTTAGATTTAAGGTCCCCATAGTTATTGTGATGACCTAGCGCTCCACTGCATGTTGTAGAGTGCGGATCATTGGCATAATACTCACAGAACACTGTTCCACGAATATTACACCTACTAGAGTAGTACAATAGAAACATCATAGGTTCAATGTATAACTATATATTCAAATCACAGATCTTCATATAAGATCATTGGAACTTCCATGACACAATGAACTTGCTAGGTAAGTTCATGTTCAAATGAAATTCCAGAAGAAGCAACTTGTAGTCTAGTCTAGCACTATATCTACCTCTAGTCCTATTTTGTTAACTAATGCCTATCTATTTGCTCTATCAGCAACTTCTAAGGGTATGGTTCCTATTCTTAGGAATTGGATCCTGCCTAAGTTTAACTTGATCTCATCAAATACTATTTTGAGTAACTGGTCCCGCTGACTTTGTTGAGCTATATTTCACTTCATGTTGATGCCTCCTAAGTATTCTAGTACCACGTTTGTAGTCCTATCATTGACTTCAACCTAAGCAAGGGATAATGAGGATAGATTGAGTACGATCATACTCAGCAAGTTCTAGCTATGTGGTCATTTGATGCTCTATCTCTACTGCCGTGGATCCAAGAACCTAGGATTGTGCATGTTTTTGAAATCAGGGTTTTAGAAAAGGTGAGTTTTATTTTATAAAATTCTATGTCTGTCAGTCTTCACAGGTTGTACAGAACTTCGTGGAGTACCTTTCCACGTGGTGTTCGCAATTCTTTCCCAGAACATGGAGTATCATGACACATTTTATATACTCTCGAGAGGTGTGCTACTTTACCCACAAACATCTTTAGCCTTATTGCATAGTCTGGGCCATGTCTCCCGTTCACACATCCATTAGTATGAGGACCAGTGTAAAGATTAGCCAATCACTAGCCTTCTCCATGACCCCGCAGTCCACCCATTGTAATGAGTTTTAGTTGAGAAACCTACTGACATGGGCATACCCTACATGTACTCGAGTTTGGCATATACGGTCCAGATACGGCAGAAGCCCACGGCGTTCCCAAGGCCCAATTGAGGATTCGGTGACTCACAGAGACTCCGATTGCTTGTAGCACAAGATGAAGCTTAAGATAGAAAGTTCAAATGGACGAACCCTAATCTGTAACCGACTCGACCTGCTACCTGAGACCTAGCCTATCTATATAAAGGCTAGGAGGGGGAGGCGAGTAGGACAATCACAACCCTAGTTTCCACAACCATTGCCAGATTGCATCTGTGCACCCCTGTAACTTTCGACTCCCTCGATAATTCCAAGAGTAGACAAGCAGGAGTAGGGACCTCTACAAGGCCTAAACCTGGGTAAACCTTGTGTCCCTGTGTGCTTGTTTGCTAGCCGATTGATGCCTCCAGTGCTCCCTCCTTCTCCAAAACCCAAGTCCATAACAATGGGCATTGATGAGTTAAACCCTCGTCAATTGGCGCCGTCTGTGGGAACTGGGAATGCTGATGTCACGGCTTCTTCGGTCCCATCAACCGTGATCTACAACTCCGCAATAGCGGAGATTCGCCAGCTCTTCGGCGCTTTTGACTTCACCATCCACACGCCGTCTACTCGCCAGCTTTTGAGTCCGTGGGCGATGGGATTGGCCTGGCGATCAGGAGCTTCCGCTTCTAGGTTGGTTAACTGGGCATGCTTTGCCTGCCTGACTAGCCGACGACACCCACGATTGCTCCAGCATCGTGGTTCCCGCCACCAATTGGCACCCTCAGCGAACTCAATGCCCCTGCAACAGCTGGGAGCATGGACAATGACAGCAGTCGCGGATCCGATCTGGTTGGCCTGGCCATAGAAGATGGAGCCTACGGCTCCGGATCTGAAAGTTGTGGGAGCAACAGCTTCCCCAACCACTTCATGTACGCTGTCATCAACGCAGGTGACACCAGCGTCAATCGCAAAAACGCCGGTACCGTCACTGGACCGACCAACAGCATTATACCAGTCGCAAACGGTGGCCCCACCAACGATGCACCCACCAACAATGTGACGGGAGGAGAACCGCACCTCACGACGAATGAGAATACCGGGGAGCGCGTGCTGATCCATCTCAATGACAATGAGTGGGCTCGCTATCGAGAAGCTCTGCGGGGTAATCCTTTGCCCCCGAACTCATCGCAAGATATGCTGATGGGTTACCATTGGCTGCTCAAGGAGGAGTATAGGCGCCAACAACAAGTAATCGCACAACCGGAGGCGCGCAGAAAGGCGGCGGACGAGTCGAGCCTTCGGCGGGCTCAACTCTCCTCCTATGGAGGATCCTCCTCCAAAGGCAATGAATACGTGGCCGCCAAGCGACGATCTTGACTGGCCCACCTCACCGACAAGGAGCGCGAAGAGGCTGCAAAAGTCCTCGACTTCGGCTCTATGATGGTGGATACACGGGGCAAGGTGCTACTGAAGACGCTACAAGCTGCGGTGACAGTGGCCACCATGTACCTCCTCAACAACCAGCCACCAGCTAGAGATCCGCAAGCTACCATGCATCGATCTACGATCATGGGCCTGGGGATAATCGAGGCTGCCCTCGTCAAAGAGCCAATACCGGATCCGAAGAAAAGCAGGGCTCTGGGCAAACGCTACTCCTCTTCCTCATCTAGCGATGATAGCCACGACCTATCTCGACGTCATCGCTCACGGCGGCACGACCAGGACTACGACGCGCGTGATGACATCACACAGCGCAAGGTCGACAAAATGCGTGCAAGGCACGCTCATTCGACTGACTCGAAGGACGATGAGGTGGAACTCTGCGGCGCCAGATGCTTTAGCAGAGCCATCAGGAAAAAGTGAATGCCTAAAGGGTTCGAACTCCCATCGGAGAACCCGAAATTCGATGGCCTACAGGACCCGAAGATTTGGCTGGAAGAGAACATCTCCTCCGTGAGACTACATGGTGGGAGTCGAAGCACGGCCATGCAATGCCTGCAGCTACAACTGCAGGGCGCCGCTCGTGCATGGCTCAACAATCTCCTGCATGGATCCATTCGCAGCTGGGAAGAGCTACTCTATAGCTTCGTATGCAACTTCAAGAGCACTTACAAAAGGCCCGCATCAATCGAAGAGCTGAGAGGCTGTCATCAGAGGACTGCTGAGAATTCCTCAAGCTCCACGAAGGTCTAGCTCAGATGAATCACGACGCTATCAACCAAGGCTATGGAGCTGCTCCAGGCACTCTGGCACATGGAGCTTCTCCACCACCTCCCGGACCACCACCTCTTGCGGCTCCACCAACCCACAATCATGGAGGCGAGGCGTACCCCCGACCATTGGGGAACATGGGGATGATCTAAACGGGTCGCCCCTCAAACCGAACACAGAAGGCAATCACTCGCCAAGTCAATTTGGCAATGAAGTCCCCGCCATCCACCACTGAGTACCTTAGTGGCAGCGAATCCTACATGACTTTCGACAAAAGCGACCACCCGCGCCAAGTACCTCGCCCAGGCCACTGTCCTCTGGTACTCGAGGCACAAATCGGTGGGTTCGAGATGAGTCACGTCTTCATGGACGGCGGAAGTGGCATTAACCTCATGTTCGTGAGTACCTTGCGAGCAATGCGGATCCTGCTGACATGTTTGGAAGTGTCAGACACAATGTTCCGTAGCATCGTCCCAAGGAAGGGAGTGTACCCCCTGGGCAAAATCAACCTCGACGTCATCTTCGGCATGCCGCAATTTTTTTGGCAAGAACGCATCGACTTTGAAGTCGTCGACTGGCCCTCATAGTACCACTGCATCCTCGGACGTGTGGCATTCGTGAGGTTCATGGCGGTACCATACTACGCCTATCTGCAAATGAAGATGCCAGGCCCAAACAGCGTCATCACAGTCAATAGAAGCTTCGAGAGGTCTGACAACTGCGACAGGGAATTCAGCAGAATCTCCTAGTCCTTTGGCATGCAAGAGGAACTCGCAAAACTGAAGGAGTCGACAGACAACAGTCTGCCTCCCCTGAGCAGGCCAAGTTCACCTGACCTATCCTTCGACTCGTCGGTGCACACAAAGAAAGTCCAGGTCCACCCAACAGACCCGACCAAGACGGCCCTCATCGCCAACAACTTGAGTTCCGCATAGGAACTCACGCTCGTCGAATTCCTCCATGAGCACTGGGAAATCTTCGCCCGGTGTCCAGCGGACATGCCAAGGATTCCTAGGGAATTTGCCGAGCACTCACTCAACGTGAATCCAGATGCAAGGCCAGTCAAGCAGACGATACGGTGACTGTTTGAACCAAGAGCAAAAGCAGTCGGTATGGAGATCAATAGACTCCTCAACACAAATTTCATTCGGGAGATCAAGGAAAGCACCTGGCTCGCCAATACAATGCTTGTGCCTAAAAAAGACACGGATATCCTCCGGATGTGCGTGGACTTCACCTCATTGAACAAGCACTACCCAAAGGATCACTTCCCATTGCCACAGATCGATTAGATAATCGAATCCACTGTAGGATGTGAGCACCTCTACTTCCTCGATGCCTACTCAGGCTACAACCAGATTCGAATGAAGGAGGAAGACTAGGAGAAAACGGCGTCCACAACACCCTTTGGTGTGTTCTGCTACAACATGATGCCCTTCAGGCTAAAAACGCAAGAGCCACCTATCAATGGTGCATGCAGGCTTGCCTCAAGAACCAACTTGGTCGCAATATCCAAATCTATGTTGACAACATCGTCATCAAAACAAAAGAGGAAGCCACGTTATCGACAATCTCCGCGAGACCTTCGCTAACCTTGACCGCTACCAAATCAAGCTCAATCCGAAAAAATGCGCCTTCGGCGTACCATCTGGGCAACTACTTGGGTATCTTATCTCTGTGAGAGGGATCGAAGCAAACCTGAAGAAAATAAAAGCCATACTGGCCATGGAGAAGCCGAAGAAAGTAAAAGGCGTCTAGTAGCTGGATGGGTGAATCACGACGCTCAGTCGATTCATCAGTCGAATGGGTGAAAAGGCACCGCCCTTCTACCAACTCCTCCACAAGGCTGACAAGTTCGAGTGGATAAACGAAGCACAAGAAGCATTCGAAGACCTCAAGCATCTACTATCCACCTCGCTAGTATTGGTAACGCCTCGCGAAAAGGAGCCGCTACTACTATACATCTCCGCCACCAACCAGGTGGTCAACACTATGCTCGTTGTGGAGCGAGCCAAAGAAAATAAAGTCCACGGGGTCCAGCGCCCAGTGTACTACCTCAGCGAGGTGCTCACGCCAACAAAGAAGCGGTACCCGCACTACCAAAAGCTGGCGTACAGCGTCTTCATGATAGCTAGGCGACTGCGCGACTACTTCTAGGATCACCCAATCATGGTGGTGAACAACTCCCCACTCGGGCACATACTCAATAATCCTGACGCTACTAGGTGAGTCGCGCTCTAGGGCATAGAGATGTCGCCACACGACATCACATACGAGAAGTGCGACGCGATCAAGTCACAAGTTCTCCCGGACTTCCTCGTACACTGGATGGAGAACCAGCTCCCCGACAAACTAGACATGTCCTATCTCTGGACAATGCACTTCGACAGGTCCAAACGAAAAGACAGAGCTGACACAGGTGTCATACTGACATCGCCCCAAGGAGACAAGATGAAATATGTTCTGCGAATGCAGTTCACGGCCTCCAACAATGAAGCTGAGTACGAAGCCTTGATCCATGGAATGCGGATGGCCAAAGCCTACGGCACGAAGAGACTCGTCATCTACGACGACTCCAAGCTGGTGGTCAACCAAACAATGCATGAGTGTGATGCTCTAAGCGACAACCTAATCGCTTACCGCGACCTCTACGACACACTCGAGGGAGACTTCGACGGCTGCGAGCTGCGACACATCGGCCATGAAAGCAACAAAGAGGCAGATGTACTTGCCAACATCGTCTCCACCTGCGCCCCAATACCGCCTGGAGTATTCCTCGAGCGCATTTGCGAACACTCCATCAAGCCTAAGGCTCCAGAAAAGAAGGCAAGCACATCAACAGACTCGGGGGCTACGCCACCCAACGAGCTAATGGCACTCGATGACATGGAGCTTGACACAGGAATTGAGGGCCCAATGGAGGTCATGATGATCGAGCCATCTTGGACACAGTTGTACATCACATACCTGCTCAGCAAGAGGCTCCAGATGACCCAACTGATGCGCGACACATAGTGCGACGATCCAAGGCATTCTTCCTCATCAACGGCAAACTGTACAAGTGCAGCATCATAGGAGTTCTCCAGAGGTGCGTCTCCAATGGGGACGGAAGAGCCATCCTCCTCGACATACATGAATGCACCTGCGGACACCATGTGGGCAGTCGCGCCCTCGTCGCCAAAGCTCTACGAGCTGGATTCTACTGGCCAACAACCATGCGTGATGCAAAGGATATCATCCAGCACTGCAACACTTGCCAGCGATTCGCGGATAATTCGCACGCACTAGGCGCAGAGCCCAGGCCAATACCAGTGGCTTGGCCCTTTGCACATGGTCGGCAAGCTCCCGAAGTCCTCGCGAGGAGGCTACATCTA
Organism: Avena sativa; assembly: GCA_916181665.1. Taxonomy (NCBI): domain Eukaryota; kingdom Viridiplantae; phylum Streptophyta; class Magnoliopsida; order Poales; family Poaceae; genus Avena; species Avena sativa. The sequence goes on along the minus strand of OV702287.1, from coordinate 366,689,902 downwards.
CTTCTTAGTCGTGGTCGACAAATTCACCATGTGGATTGAGGCCATGCCAGTGACGAATCAATCAGGGGCCAGCGCCGTCAAGTTCTTCGAGTCCATTGTCTACCATTTTGGGGTGCCACATAGCATCATCATGGACAACGGGACAAACTTCACCTCCAAGGAGTTCCAGGAATTCTGCGAAAACCTGGGGATCAACATTAGCTACGCCTCGGTGGCTCACCCTCAGACCAACGGTCAAGTCGAAAAGGCCTACAGCCTCGTCTGCGGCGGAATCAAGAAACGACTCCTTCGGCCACTTGAACAAGCCGCCGAGTGCTGGCCAGACGAGCTGCAATCCATACTTTGGAGCCTACGCACAACTCCAAACAGCACCACGGGCTACACCCCGTTCTTCATGGTGCACGGTGCTGAAGAAGTGCTACCCACAGAAGTGCACTACAAAGCCCCGCTGGTGGTTGCACATAGCGAGAAGGAGTAAACTCTCACACTCTGAGACTCCATCGACCTCCTCGATGAGGCACGCGAGATCGTAGCGGAGAGATCAACGATCTATCAGCAGAACCTCTGCAACTACCACAGCAAAAGGCTATGCCCTAGATCCTTCAACGAAAGAGATCTGGTCCTGCGACTAAAACAGCAAGGGCATCTCAAGTTCAAGTCCCCTTGGGAAGGACCTTATGTGATTACAGAAGTAATCCCAGGTGGCGCCTATCGCCTCAAGGACCTAGAAAGCGGAGTCGCATACTCCAACCCCTGGAACGTCGCGCAGCTGCGTCGTTTCTACCCCTAGTCGTTTTTACATTATAAATAAGTCTATTAAGCCAGGATACTTAGCCACACATTGTACCTCGTACTATTCTGCGAATAAATAAAGCTAAGTGCCCCAAAACTCCATGTTTTTTCTATTTTCTTGCAATTTTATCACTCGGGGGCTGGGCCATGATACGTTGCTAACGAATCTATAATTTTCGATGTTCCATGCTTGTTTAGAATCTACTTTCTTATGTTTTGTCTACATTTTGAGATACTTTTATACATTTTCTAGGACTAACCTATTAACAAGATGCCACAGTGCCAATTGCCTGTTTTCCGCTGTTTTTGGTTCCAGGAAAGTCAGAAAATGAATATTCTCGGAATTGGACCGGACAAAAGCTAAAGTTGATATTTTATCGAAAGACACATGGAGTCCGAAGGATATACGAAGGGGGGCCACAAGGTGGCCACACCACCCCTTGGCGCGGGCAGCCCATGGCCGCGCCAGGGCATGGTGTGGGCCCTCTGGCCGGCCATCGACCTTGCCCCTTCGCCTATAAGAAGCCCCGATGCGAAAACCCTAAATCGAACATCCTCCAGCCACGAAAAGTTCCGCAGCTCCGCCGCCACCGAAGAGGAGATTCAGGGGACAGAAGTCTCTGTTCCGGCACCCTACCGGGACGAGGAAGTGCCCCCGGAGCCATCTCCATCGATCTCCACCACCATCTCCATCGCTGTTTCTGATTCCCATGATGATGAGGGAGAAGTTCTTCCTCGAGGCTAAGGGCTCTACCGGTAGCTATGTGTTCATCTCTCTCTATGCAAGATCATATTGTGATCATGAGCTTTGTAATCCAACTCATGCATTTGCTATTCCCATGATGATGAGGGAGTAGTTCTTCCTCGAGGCTAAGGGCTCCACTCATGCATCCAACTCCAAATAAAACCAAGTTATCCCAAAGAGTCCACCATACCTACCTATTAGCATTTGCTATTCCAAGTATATTCATGTTTTTATCTACCTTCCGAATTAAACTTGTTATGAGAAAACTAGTGATTAAATCTCTCATGAACTTGATGGCACACTTTACTTTTCTTGCCCTTAATAAACTTGAACCATTGTGTCATCTATGTTGTATATGCTTGCACTTATATGTTGGGGATTAGCAGAACCATGCTGTCATGGGGAACGCTTTCAACATTGCACTTGTACTTTGTACCTAGTTGATATCATGCTCTTTTGTCTATGGGTGTCGTTAGTGTGAAATGAAAGGGGAGCTTTTAAGTCCATGTAGTTATGTATGTGTGTTAGAGAAACACCTGGGCCGCTGGTCTAATCCATGCCTAATCATGGTGGAAACCTGTAGTGTAACCATAATGAGCAATCTATGAAGCATTCTTCTTATAAAAAAAGAGATAGAGATTGATAAAAAGAGAAAAAGAAAAAAAGAGATGAGAAAAGAGGAAAGAGAGAAAAAACCACCATTTTCCCATGGTAAAAAGAAGATTACTGAGATGCTTATTGCCTGCTTGCCTTGTCATTTTGATATGGGGATTCTTCCGTATCATCGGGCAAGGGGTACCCCGTTAGCGGTTCTCTATGATACACATGTACTTACTATGACAAGAACTTACCGGTAACTAAACTTGAGTAGCATGAGGAGCGGACCTCATATTCAAGGGACATGAGATTGCCAACTTATACTTTGTCAAGCATATACTCCATATTTTGTTCACATTAACCTTAATCACTTCAAGATGCTTATGCTAGGGGCAATGAGAGCTGAAAGCTAATAAGTACCATAATTTTTGGAAGCTCTTTATGAGACTTGAATCCATGCTTCCTTCTAGTAAGGCCTTTCTTTTACTTTTATGTTGAGACTCCACCTTCTATCTTTATGAAGCTATTGAGAGAGCATAGTGGCCATTCTTAGTTTAATGTGCATTGTCCCAAGACTTGTTGATTGATGCATAACTTTGATATTGCTTGTTCTTAAACTATTTGTATCTAGCACCCTTATGAACTTTGAAGGTGTCCTATGCATTTATGTTTTGCTACTCTATGAGGGACAAGCTGAATGCCACTATGCTATGTTTTCTTTATGTGAAACAAACAAACATCTCGCAAAGCATTGTTATTCATGAATATTTTGTTTGTGCCTTTTCATGTTACAACATAGTTGCTATGTCTTATTGCTAGAACTTTATCTTTCATGATATGTTGAAGTACTATGATCCTAGCTACCAATGTTTTACAAATACTTTGATCAAGTTTATGATGGTGCATGTCACCTTAAAAATTATTCTTTCTTTTTATCACTTACCTACTCGAGGACGAGCATGAGTTAAGCTTGGGGATGTTGATATGCTGCTAACGTATCTATAATTTTTGATGTTCCATGCTTGTTTAGTATCTACTTTCTTATGTTTTGTCTACATTTTGACATACTTTTATACATTTTCTGGGACTAACCTATTAACAAGATGCCACAGTGCTAGTTTCCTGTTTTCCACTATTTTTGGTTCCAGGAAAGTCAGAAAATGAATATTCTCGGAATTGGACCGGACAAAATCTAAAGTTGATATTTTACCGGAAGACACATGGAGTCCAAAGGAGAGACGAAGGGGGGCCATAGGGTGGCCACACCACCCCTTGGCGCGGGCAGCCCTAGGCCGCACCAGGGCATGGTGTGGGCCCCCTGGCCGGCCACCAACCTTGCCCCTTCGCCTATAAGAAGCCCCCAATGCGAAAACCCTAAATCGAACAGCCTCCAGCCACGAAAAGATCCATAGTGCCGCCGCCACCGGAGAGGAGATTTAGGGGATAGAAGTCTTTGTTCCGGCACCCTGCCAGAACAAGGAAGTACCCCTGGAGCCATCTCCATCGATCTCCACCACCATCTCCATCGCTGTTGCTGATTCCCATGATGATGAGGGAGTAGTTCTTCCTCGAGGCTAAGGGCTCTACCGGTAGCTATGTGTTCATCTCTCTCTATGCAAGATCATATTGTGATCATGAGCTTTGTAATCAAGTAGATCTACCTTCCTACTATAGTGCTTTAATAGATCTATGCTCTCCCCATGTGTGTGAAAGTGACAGCATGCACACCATGGTGGCACTTAGGCTAGAGATTACAAATACTTGTTATGAGTTATATTTGGAGTTGGATGTCTCTATGAAATTGTGGTGTTTGTTGGAACCATTAAGAGCTCAAGCTGACAGTGTGGTGTTATCTAGATGGGGAAATCGAACTTTGAGGTGTGCTGTTATAGCCCTACCATGGATTAGAGTGTCCAACCGGAGAGTAGTTTAGAGTAGTATCATAAAGAGAAGATATTTATATGAGAGTGTTCACTAGCGAAAGTATGATTCCTAGGCCTTGTTTCTAAGCATTGAAACACTGTTTGCAACTTGATATGTTACATGTTTGCTTGCTTCCATCTTTATTTCAGTTTGCCTTTAGTCTCTTCCACGCCATCAAGCTACTTTCTGGCACCGTTACCACTTAAAATTATCCATACCACTTGTATTTCACTATCTCTTCGCCGAACTAGTGCACCTATACATCTGACAAGTGTATTGGGTGTGTTGGGGACACAAGAGACTTCTTGTATCTTGATTGCAGGGTTGCTTGAGAGGGATACCTTTGACCACTTCATTCCTCAGTTTGATAAACCTTGGGTAATCCACTTAAGGGAAAACTTGCTGCTGTTCTACAAACCTCTGCACTTGGAGGCCCAACAACTATCTACAAGAATAGAAGTGCGTAGACATCATGCCACACTTTACACCTTCATTCTACGAACAAATCGTAGTATCCTAAGTAGCTAACACACTACCAATCGAACCCTTGATAAACACCAACCCAGTTGCAACGCACCTGACAGGTTGGCAAGGTGCTGAGATACATACACGTCAGGCTAACGAAAAGGAACTGCAGTTCACAACACACTCGCAAATAACACAAGCTAGCAAGATCTTCACATATCAATGGGTACTAAATACACCCACCACAATCATATGAACTTTACGACACTTATACATATATGTGCAGGATACAAATTATGCTACTTCTGCAAAAGATGAACATTCGTCTGCTCTTCAAAGAAGTCGACAATGTCCTCCGCTGGCCGATCAACTGCCTGGTAGTTCGGTACCATGTTACAAGTCATCCCTTCTAGCGACAGCGGTGGCCCAGCAGAAATTGACGCGATGTCCACATCTGGCCTATGCAGCCGCACCAGCAACAGCGCAGCCTTGGCACCGGCCCCCAGCTGCTGCCGCACGCACTCGCGTACCGCACTTATATATGAAACTTCACCATAAGAGCCAACAGGCTTGAGGGCACCACATCAAGAGGAAACATTACTTGGAAGATATGCCTAAGGCAGGACTGCGCCTTCTTCAAGCATTGAAGTACTCGCGAAGAACGATCCTGCAGGGTCGCCAACACAACTGCATGGTCGTGATCCACCGAAAAATACCCAATAGCCTGTAGCTGCTCCTGGGTCAGGTCATTCATTGAAATGGCCACCCGGTCCTTCTCATCCTTTGAATGACGAGCACTAACAACTACACCAAGAAGGAACAAAGTGTAAAGACAAGGCATCACTGCGACTGGCTAAAAGAGAAGATGAGATGACATAGAGCTAACATTTAAACTGCTCGTTCAACTACGCCACTTCATACAAGAGATACTTCTCGCGGGCAGTGGCCTTTTCAGCTTTCGACTTCCACACATCCGCCTTACCACGGATCATGGGCAACTCACGCTCCACCTGCTTAATACGGTCGTGAAGTCATGACATCAACGACAGTTCCTCCACCTTTGAATGCGGTGTCAACACCCGGATTTTTAAGTCCAGATGCCTGTTATGTCGTACATCGCAATCCCAGGATTACCATTTTTGTGAGACATAACAGAAGTGGTACCATAGAACATCATCCATTACAAACCATAATAAGGTCTTACAAATAAAGGATCTCATGATCTAGTCTTAATACATCAAAGCAGTACAAAGTAAACGTAGTGGGGCTTCATCTTCGGTATCACAGGCAATGCTGACGATGGGAGATGATCCTAGTTGTCATAGAACTCCTGCTGTCCATCTTCCGGGTAATCCTCCTCATAGTCTGGCCATGGGAATAGCCAGGGACAAAGCCATGAGTACTCTTTAAGTACTCGCAAACTACCACTAGTATATGAAGAAGTAAAACTAGTAGGAATGATAAGGTCTAGGTTTGTTTGCAAAAAGCCAGGTTTATTTCATAAAGCTTCAAGGGTAAAGACCTAATTTAGTTCTCTAGTGGGAACTTAGATCTCATGTCCACAACTCTGTTGTGGTCAAGTCAAAGTCATCTTTCAAGTCACAAATCATTTTGAAAATATCTAACAACGGAACAGTATGGCCACTCCAACTATCCATAACCGCGGACGCGACTATTCGAATAGTTTGACACTCTACAGAGATTGTACACTTTCACCATAAAATTCGATACATCCATCAGGAATAACCCTGAATCATCATACTTAGTATGCGGATAATCAATCTTAACCTTTCAATTAGACACCCTAGTATAGGCACCTCCCCTATGAGTTTGGCCTCCCAACCATGACCATCTGTCATCTTGGGTACTACATAGGTGGACATTCATCATGAGGTAGCCTCAGCTCAACCTCTTCCGCAAGGGAATCCATACTAAGACATATAAACTTCCAGTCAAGCCCTACCCAACTCAGGTATTATGGCTGTATGGTAAAATTGGAATGGTATAGCATCCGAACCCAACCATAACTTTTTATTAAAGTCAAGGCTCATGCCTCCTCAGTTTCATCATCAAACCATTGTGTTTCACAACACATGTCAAAACATTTCAATAGAATGAATCTTCATTCCAAGGTTTTCATAATCATTTTCACCAAGTATTCCCATCTAAAGTAATCAAGTTTTAGCTTAGCAATAGCCACTAATATTGAGGTTATCACTGTTGGGGGTGCTAGCAAGGTATAAGTACACAAGACTAGTCCTATGATCTTGATAGGATGCAATCTAATTTCCACTAATCACAATTCATTACTAAGTAAGAACTAGTAATAAAGGGGAAAGTAAAGCTTGGAGTAAAACTGGGAATGGTATAAGTAAATTGACATAACCCAGCATGCCTAATGCATCTGGTATAAGGGCTTGAATATATAGCATGCCTATATGCACTGATAGCTTGCCTTGTTGGTTGCAGTTGTTGAAGTTTTCCTCTTCCTCCTTGAAGTACTCCTCTTCGTTGAATCCCGGGTCGGTACTAGCGTCTATAAACATATTCAATGTACACAATCACCAAACAACACTTCACTACTTCTATTTAGCACACAAGGTCTCATACTAGATGATCTAGCATTATCTCAATCAACATAAGGAATTTCAATACATTCTTATTTATCTTATTGAGAAAAGTAATTTCCACTCATTTTAAATCCTTAAGATTTAATATTCTCCAATTAAAATAATGGATCATGTTGACACATGTCATCACCATCTATTCCAACATTTGGGGATGTGATTTTAAATTGGTGATCATATATTACAAGTTTTAATATTACTATTTAATAATATGAAAGTGACTAGAAAAGCCTATATAGCCTTCTTTTAATACCAGTCCATGTTTAATATCTGTGAAACCAAATGTTTTTACATGTTCATGTAGAGCATGGCAATTGTGGTTTTTGAGAGGTGGAATCATCTAAAAAACATTTATAGTTTATTTTGGAGAAATGTTTGAAGTGTCAAAAGTCTCTGTCTTATTATTTTTAGTATAGGTGATCTATAATTCTAAATAGTTTAAATCCAACCGGGGTGAATAGATAATTTCAGTACCTTTCCAACAAAATTGGAATCATGCTATTTGGTTCAGTGAATCTCTTTGAATTGATTTTGGAATCTACTGACAGAATCTGGTTTTAAATAAAATGGAAAAATTATATTTGAATCAACGGGCTCTGCACGGGAAACTAAACGGGCCGGCCCAACTGCATAGTGCTGGCGTAGTAGGATGCTAACAAGCGGGTCCTACTCGTCAGCGACTCAACTAAGCAGAAACGGTATGGTTCAATCTCAACGCTACGATTAGACTAGGATCTAACGGTTGTGGTTCGTCGTCTCCGTCGAATAGCTCCGGCGAGAAACGAACCCTAAAACGATGGTGGGGGTCGTGTGAGGCTCACCTGGGATCCAGCGAGGGTCGGCGATGGGGAAGAATGGGGTTGTCGTCAATGGCGGTTCGAGGCATGGTACGACAACTCCTGGGGTGGTCGCAATCAACGGCTCCCCTTCTCGACTACTGCGGTGGACTCCGGTCAAATTCTGGCGGGCTGGTGCTTGCCTTGCTCCGGGGAAAGGTCTGGGGTGCTGCTGATAGAGAGGAGTGAAATGGTGTGGAGATTGAGGGCTAGGGTGGCCTCTATTTATATGCCAGGGTCGACGGCAGTGCGGCATGGGTTGGCTTCTCCGGCGATGTCGCTACAGTTCGCGTTCGTCATGGCGGAGGGCATGGGTCGGTGCAGGGGACTATGGTGATTGTCACACGAGTGACGGCATGGCAAGGGGAGGTCTCCATTGGCCGGGATACGTCGGTTCTCTGGGTCAGTACGCGGGCGTTCGTCACGTGGTACGGTGGTCATGGGGCGAGCAGCGGCGAACGGTCATGTCTGGGCGCTTACTAGTGCTACGACGGTCATGGGTACGGGCAGAGAGAGCGAGGCGCGTCGTGTGCGTGTGAGGCAGTTGCGGCGCTCCGTCGTGCTCTTGGCATGGCGGGGGGTTAAATGGGCGTAGCTTGTCTGGCTCCTTCTTGCCTCTCCATTGGTCAAGGGCTGGTCAGGGGGTGGCGGTGAGGTCACAGCTAGTTGTAGGACAGCGTGGTAGTGGGTGGCGTGGCGTGCTGTGAGTGGCTCGTGCTCGACCGGCAGGGCCGGCTCGGTACGGGCGTGCCACTAGTGCAATGGTGGAGGGAAGGCTCTCCACTACATGGCAAAGGACTAGGAGTGATCAAGGACAAGTAGTGGAGTTGATTGCAGTACATTGGCTGAGCAATTGATAGTTTCAAATAGTGTATAGTTGTTGAGATTGTACTGTGCCTGCCAGGTGTTCGACCAAATGGCCGCATGAATTCATACTTTGAATTTTTGAAAGGTTTTTGGTGAGTGATCTGAGTACTTGCTTGGTAGTCTATGGTTGCTTGGGTTTTCCAAGGAGAATTGATTTGAGTGGTTTTTGAAAAGTGGTGATCTTAGTACCTACACTTGATTCAATTTTTAAATGTCTCTCAAAGGGGTTTAAAAATAGTTTCTGTCTTTTTGTAAGGTTTGCTTGGATTCACTTTTACTTGGTCTAGCAAGGGGTGAAAAGATTGGGAATTGTTTTTGTTAGAAATACTCTACTAGGAACACTCAAAGTGGTCTAGTGGATAAGTTTGGCCAAAATGACCATTTGCTTATATGTCTTTATATTTGATTTTATTTTCATTTGATTTTGTTTGTAAATGTTCTAGATGGTGCAGTATTCATCTTTCAACCAATCCTTATCATTAGCAACAATCAATCATGGCAGTTTCACTCATTCAAACACTAATGCAAACCACACATGCATTCTTATTAAGTTTAATCCTAAAAGTTTTTGTTAACCCTAAACTTGGGTGATTAAAACTTGATAAGCTTGATTAATATTTTTGGGATGTTACACGCGGCTGCGCCGTGGTTTCATCGGTGGGAAGAGAGTCATGAGGATTACTCGAAGGACCACTCGAAGGACCCTAGTTACACTCAAGCAAGAGGCAAATGAGACCAACCATACATTGATAAAAAGGAGGATTGCATTCAAATTCAATAAAAGTATTAAGGGGGCACACCCCCACAAAAGCATGGTTCTGACAAAAGGTAGCTACAGCTATTACAAATGGCAACTAAGGAGCATTCCGATGCCACAGACTTTCCGGTGGTATCCCTAGACGCCGCAGTCTTCGCCACCTTCGCTCGCTGCAGCTCCATCGAATATCTCACGACTGTATCGATGAGCTGAGGCCCATACTTACCATAACTAGAAGCGAAGGGAGCAAACACTACCTGTTAGCCACCCACGTCGACAGACATCGCCTTGGAGACCGTACTGGGATCCAACTCCACTCCATGGGCTTGCGCCATCGCGAGTGCCATGGTAACGCCGATGGACCGCTGAGAGTTCTTGTAATCCATGGGAATACCTTTGGTGAAGGATTCCACCAGATCATCAAGATTATCAATTAGGATGGCCTTGGGGGTTAGGTCCTCCCGTAGGTGACTCAGCACACCTTGGCCTTCCTAATCGTCTCTTGGAGGGAGACACCACGGTCCTCGACTACGGCCACAACGCCAGCAAGAGCATCCTCGCGACGCAAGGCCTGGGCGTCGAAGCTGAGGCCAGCGGCATCTGAAGAATACAAGGTGTCAGCACAACAACAAGAAAACCAAGATAAGTAAAATACAAGGAAAAGTAGTGCAAGTACCTGAGAGCGCCTTTGCAGTCGAGAAAAGCTATTCCGTGAACAACTTCTCCCTCTCAGCAGCAAAAGCGTGTAGGTCTTCATCATGCTTCTGCGACTCCTCCGAGGCTGCGAGTGCCTCGTCGCGCTTCTTCTCTGCCGCCGCAAGCCCCTTCTCGAGGGAAGTAACGTGGCGGAGAAGTTCATTATGTTCACCCGCAAAAGGCAGAGAACGACAAAGTATATGAGCCTACAAATCCCAGTACAAAGGAGAGTAAAGAGACAAAGTCTAGAAACAAACCTTCGACTACACGATGGCGGTTGTCCAGCAAGGCATGCTGACGACCCAAGGCAATGATCTGCTCCGCAAGGCGAGTGGAATTCTTCATGATAGGCTATATCAAAAAGAAGAAAATAAATTTTAGCAATGATAAAAGACGCAAAAACCGAAGATCCGACTACCGAAAAACAACACTTACGTGCTCCTCCCGGGACTCTGAAGATTCCTGTCGAGTGGACGTCTGAGCAACCATCTGGTTACCCCCAGTGTGGGGGGAATTCGACGAATTGGCACCGGAGTGGGCCGCCACCGAAGGAGAAGGCGACTGTATGACCACCTCCCTATTTTTGGAGTCTGCGACTCCAGATTATTTCACAAGTTGGACGTCATCAAAAGATGAAGACGCCGTTTGACTACAAAAAATGCCCAGCGCCACTTCAGAAAAGCAAATTCGAAGAAAACAAGACAAACTCGTGGATATTAAAACTCACCAGTTGAATTAGTCGAGGTCAAAGGAGTCATCTGACGACTCCTTTGGCAACCTCGGCTTGTTTCAAGTAGGAGGAGCCATGGCGCGTACATGCACGGCAGGGATTGTCTCCCCCACAGCAGTAGGAGATCCCTCTGGTGTCGTCAGCGAAGAAGAGTCAGAATCCTTGCTTCGGGAGCGCTTGCGAGTGCCGTGGCCACTAGACTCGGGGGCTTCCTCCTCTTCTTCAATCGGGATGGTCGAATCCGACTCATCCTCTTCCACCGCTTAATGCGAGATAACCCCTTTAGGCTGAGGAGGCAATCTAGAGGCCACTTTCCAGTCCTACAATTAGAAGAAACATCAGTACATATCAAGCACTTGGCCACCAAACGAAAAATACAGACTACTTCACAAGAAAGCTCTACCTCAGGTGGAGGGTTGTTGGCATCGAAAGGAGGCACGACTGATTCGCCTGGGAGATCCTCCTTGGCAGTGTACTTGGTCACCAGTCGCAACCTCCTGTCTACCTCACCCGTAGAAATGCCCTCCGTAGATATGCGAGTGACATCGCCAACACCGATCCAGCGGTACATCGGATGGACTCTAGCCTATAGAGGATGGATACGGCGACGCAACCACGTGCGAATGAGTGCAGCGCCACCCTCTACTTTTCCTATGCGGACTTCGAGGTCGCAGACACGCTAATATAGCATCTCCGTCTCCTCGGACTCGCCAGGCATCACGATGTCTTCCAGGAGCGCCTCCTCTTGCATGCCGCCACGGGATCGAAGGGCGCGAGTCCATAGTGCTCTCCGTCGTCCTTCTGGTCGCGGATGTAGAACCACTTATCTCTCCACCCTTGGACATACACAGTGAGCTTGATATCGAAGTAAGTGGCGGAGGAGTCGACGTGGATCCCGCAGCCCCCTTCATCAGAGACTACTGAACCAGATGCCAACTAGCGTTTGAGCTTAAAAAGCTTCTTGAAGAGACCAAAGTGTGGCTCGATTCCGAGCCAGCACTCGCAAAGGGTGATGAAACAAGTGATGTGGAGAATCGAATTTGGGGACAGCTGGTGCAGCTGGAGCCCATAGAAATAGAGAAGACCCCTGACAAAAGGATCTAGGGGAAGAGAGAGATCGCAGATGATGAACGCAAGGAACATCACCCGGAAACCAACAGGAGGAATGGGAATTATCTCCTCGCCAGGTACACAGGAGTCGTTTTCTGCGGGAGGAAGTGCTCCATCTTGATGGAGATTAAACAACTCTGACGACTTGATGATGGACGGGCCCAGGACCCATTGGTGACGCGAGTCCCCGCACCCTTCTTCTTCCCAGCGCTAGCGGCACTGGTGCCCAAGGTGGCGGCGCCTCCCTTCTTCTTGGCAGCAACAATGGCGACCGCAGATCCAGCCATAGAGCCTACTTTTTTCTTGCCCATCTTGTGATGGCGATGCGAGCGCAGGAAGTAAATAGGAAAGACATGAAGCTAGTACAGTGCCACGGAGAGGATGTGCGCAAAGGAGCAGAGAGAGCAGCAATGGCGAAGGAAGCACGAGCAAGAAGAGAGATGAGGAAAAAATTACCGCATCTGCGCTACTACTTAACCTCCTAGCGGATGTCATACAACGGCCAGCAGAAACCCTACTGGATGCATGGCAGACATCGCCATCGATGCTTGGTGAAGGTGAATCATGAACCGTCCCCCACTACTCCCATTACACACGGAAATCAAGGAGACGTAGTTAAAACAGAAGATTACGCACACCCAGTCAAATCAAAGTCAGAAAGTGGGACCCACTGCTCGTCACGACCCGTCAAAGCCGCTCACGCGGGCAACTGAAGTCATCACGTCGTCAGCACTGACGTCATCAATTCCAGCAGAAGAACATTTTTTTCATGGAATTCTGATCTGGTGCCTAGGGTTTTTGTCCTGGGGGGAATATATAAGCGAAGAGGCGATGCCTAAGGTGGGCCAGGGTGGCCACACCACCTGGTGGTTTGGCCAGGGGTGAATCGCGCCACCCTAGGGTGTGCCTACCCCTGGCTCCCCTTTGGACTCGGTGTCATGTTAGAAAAAATAGGAACTTTAGCTTTTGTTTCGTCCAATTCCGAGAATATTTCTTTTCTGGCTTTTCTGAAACCAAAAACAGCAGAAAATAGGCAACTGGCACTATGGCATCTTGTCAATAGGTTAGTTCCATAAAATGTATAAAAATGCCTCAAAGTGTAGACAAAACATAAGATAGTTGATACAAAACAAGCATGGAGCATCAAAAATTATAGATACGTTTACGATGTATCGACATCCCCAAGCTTAACTACTGCTCGTCGTCGAGTAAGTAAGTGATAAAAAGAATAATTTTTTAGGTGACATGCACCATCATAATCTTGATCAAGGTATTTGTAAATCATTGATGGTTGGGATCAAAGTACTCTAACATGAACATGAAAGGCAGAGTTGTAACAATAAGACATAGCAACTATGTTGTAACATGAAAAAGGTACAAACAAAAGATTCATGAATAGCAATGCCTTAAAAGACGTTTGTTTATTATAAGAATGGTATGCAGCTTGTCCCTCATGGTATAGCAAAACATAAATGCATAGGACACCTTCAAAGTCCATAAGGGTGACTAGATACAAATAATTTAAGAACAAGCAATATCACAGTTATGAATCAATCAACAAGTTTTGGGATAATGCACATTAAACTAAGAATGACCAATATGCTCTCTCAATAGTTGCATAAAGATAGAAGATGGAGACTCAACATAAAAGTAAAAATAAAGGCCCTTCATAAGAGGGAAGCAGGGATTTCAAGTTTCATAAAGAGCTTCCAAAATTATGGCACTCATTAGCTCTCAGCTCTCCCTGCCCCTATCATAATAATATTTAGGTGATTAAGGTTAAAGTGAACAAATATGAGGATATGCTTGACAAGTTATAAGTCTAAAATCTCATGCCCCTTGCCTACGAGTACCGAACCTCATGCTACTCAACTTTAGTCACAAGTAAGTTCTTGTCATTGTAAGTACATGTGTATCATGGAGAACCGCCAACGGGGTACCCCTTTCCCCATGATACAGGAGCTATCCCATATCAAAATGACAAGGCAACAGACAATAAGCATCTCAATGATCTTTTTATTTGCTATTTGCATACATTTTATTGAGGATGCTTCATAGAATTCTCACTATGGTTATGCTGCAATTTTCCACCATGATTAGGCATGGCTTAGGCTAGCCGCCTAGGCGTCTCTCTAACACACATACAAACTCCATGAGCTTACAAGCTCCCCTTTTATTTCACACCACCGAGATCCATAAACAAAAGAACATGATATCAACTAAATAATAAGTGCAATGTTAAAAGAGTTCCCCATGACAGCATGGTTCTGCTAATTCACAACTTATAAAGCACAAGAATAAACAACATAGGTGGACACAATGGTTCAAGTTTATTAAGTGCAAGAAAGTAAAGTGTGCCATGAAGTTTGTGAGAGATTTAATCACTAATTTTCACATAACAAGTTTAATTCGGAAGGTAGATAAAAACATGAATATACTTGGAATGGTGTAACACACCATGCATAGGAATTTATAGTGAACTCTTTGGAATAACTTGGTTTTCTTGGAGGTTGGATGCATGAGTGGATCTCATACTTGGTACAGGTGGAGGCTAGCAAAAGACTGGGAGCGACCAACTAAGAGAGCAATAATGACCATAATCATGCAAAGCGACAAAACATTATTAATTAAAGCATAAAGAGATATTGCAAGTCAAAAACTAAATGATCATAGAGGCTATGGTGACTGGTTCATCGTCTTAACATGATGTAAGCATGTGCCAAGTCAACCCAAATAAAGCATCAAAGGAGAATACCACAATATTATGCTTTTGTATGCTAAGACAAGCATGATTCTTTCAAGGAACATTAAGTAATGTCAATTGTTTGAAACAAGTCATGCTACAACAATAATCACTAAGCATATGGTCAAAGAAACATCTAGCATGACATGATAAAGTCTAAGTCACAGTTAAAACAAGCTTCCTTTTGTACCACTATAAGCATGAAATTTCCTACTCTTTTCCAACACCAATCGAAAACTAAAGCTAAACGCAGTGCTAGCAAAGGAGAACACTCGTAGAACAATAAGAGTGAAAACTAGAGTCTTCTAGGCAATGAATAACGGGGTGTGTCTCTCTCCAAAAGAAGTGTGTTGGGATCCAACCAACTTATTTAATCAAACCAAACAAAATAAAACTAAAAAGAAATATGCTCCAAGAACAACACATAGTGCATAAGGTAATAAAAATAAAGTGTCTTGAAAGAAGACCTGAGATTATTGATGAAGAACGGGATGCCTTGGGCATCCCCAAGCTTTGACGCTTGTACTTCTTGAATATTTCTTGGGGTGACACGGGTGGTATCCCCAAGCTTGAGCTTTTGTCCATTCTTCATCTCATCACATTATTCTTCCCTACACTTGAAAATTTCCTTCATACAAAACTTCACACAATCTTCATTAGCAACATTAGTGTATTCAAGATAATAAGTCTTCGGGTTTAGTTTCAACACAAGTAAAACTTCCATTAAAACACAAGCTACTGTAGCAATTCCTTCTAAAAGCTCAAGTGATCAAAGAGAACTCAAAGAGAAAGAGATTAAGAAGCAAATGCAAATAATGGCAGAAATCTGTCAAAACAGACCAGAAGGTAAAAACCGATTTTTTCGAAGACCTTCTGTTGCTCAAATCGAAAAGTGCTAAACTAACAAAAGTTAGATAAAAACCTAGGGCATAAGCACAGAAAATTGCAGCTCAATCCAACATACAGGGATTTTTCACGATGTTTACAGTGAAGCACAAAAATCTGTTTCGGGACAGCAACTTTCCCAAGTCTTAGTTCTCTCTCATTAGAGGTTATTCTTGGCACAAAAACCACAAAAAAGGATAAGGAGAGGTTATTACTGAGTCAATAACTTCCAAGACTCAAAAAAACAAAAATAAACTGAAAGTAAAAATATAATGGGTTGTCTCCCAAAAGATCTTTCTTTATAGCCATTAAGATAGGCATGATAATTTCGATGATGCTCACATAAGAAATATGAATTGAAGTAAAAGAGAGCATCAAGAAGCAAATATATAACAAATTTAAGTCTAGCCCACTTCCTATGAAAAATAATCTTGTAAAGAAACAAGTAATGAGATCACAAAGAAACAAGCATAGGAAAGCAAAACAAGTGCAACTTCAAAATTTTCAACATAAAGAGGGGAAACTTAATATTGCTGAGATACATAAAACCATATTTCCCTCTCTCATAATAACTTTCAGTAGCATCATGAATAAAATTAACAATATAAATATCACATAAAACATTCTTATCATGAGCCACATGCATAAAATAATTATTACTCTCCCTATAAGCATAGTCATTCTTATTAATCATAGTGGGAGCAAATTCAACAAAATAGCTATCATTATTATTCTCATCACCATAATCATCAAATATAGGAGGCATATTAATCATAATTAATTTTCTCCTCAATAGTAGGTGGACTGAAAATATCATATTCATCATTGTAATCATCATATATTGGAGGTATAGTATCATCAAAGTAAATTTTCTCCTCCATGCTTGGGGGACTAAAAATATCATACTCATCAAAACCAGCTTCCCCAAGCTTAGACTTTTCGATAGCATTATCAATAATGGCGTTCAAAGAATTCATACTAATAATATTGCTATTGGCATGCAAATAAAGTTCTATAGGTTTTTTAATTTTCTCTTTAAACACGTCATGTCCTAACTCAACATAAATACTATAAAGCTCTCTCATCTTTTTGTTGTTTTCCATTAAGCCTAACTAGTGAAAATAAAAACAAGAAACAAAAAGATATAATTGCAGAATCTAAAGGAAATAACTTCGAGCACTCACACACCAGCAACAGTACTAGAAGATAGCTTAGTAGCCAGAGGATGTGAGTACCTTTTACCTTACCTCCCCGACAACGGCGCCAGAAAATAGCTTGATGTCTACGCACGCTTCTATTCTTGTAGACAATGTTGGGCCTCCAAGTGCAGAGGTTTGTAGAACAGCAGCAAGTTTCCCTTAAGTGGATCACCTAAGGTTTATCGAACTCAGGGAGGAAGTGGTCAAAGGTATCCCTCTCAAGCAACCCTGCAATCAAGATACAAGAAGTCTCTTGTGTCCCCAACACGCCCAGTACACTTGTCAGGTGTATAGGTGCACTAGTTCGGCGAAGAGATAGTGAAATACAAGTAATATGGATGATTATAAGTAGTAATTGCAATCTGAAATAAGAGTGGCAGCAAGCAAACATGTAACAGGACTGATTGTAAACGGTGTTTCAATGCTTAGAAACAAGGCCTAGGGTTCATACTTTCACTAGTGGACACTCTCATATAAATATCTTCTCTTCATTATTCTATCCAGAACTACTCTCCGGTTGGACGATGTAGGGCTATAACAACACACCTTAAAGTTCGCATTCCCCATCTAGATAACCCCTCACTATCACCTTGAGCGCTAGATGGTTCCAACAAACACCACAATCTCATAGAGACATCCAACTCAAATTATACTCATGATAAGTATTTATGTAACCTTAGCCAAAGTGCCACATGGTGTGCACACTATCAATTTCACACACATGGGGATAAGCAGAGATTAATTAAAGCACTTGAGTAGAACAATAGATCCTAGATTAGAAAGCTCATGATCTCAATGAGATCACGCATAGAGAGATATGAACACATAGCTACTTGTAGAGCCCTTAGCCTCGAGAGAGAACTACTCCCTCCTCATCATGGGAGTCAGCAACGGCGATGGAGATGCCAGTGGAGTCGATGGAGATGGCTCTGGGGGCACTTCCCCGTCCTAGGAGGGTGCCGGAACAAAGACTTTTGTCCCCCGAATCTCCTCTTCGGTGGCGGCAACACCGTGGAACTTTTCGTGGAATTCTGATATGGTGGCTAGGGTTTTCGTCCTAGGGGGAATATATAGGCGAAGAGGCGATGCCAGAGGTGGGCCAGGGTGGCCACACCACCTGGTGGCGCGGCTAGAGTGACCCGTGCCACCCTAGGGTGTGCCTGCCCCTAGATCCTCTCTATGTCCCCTTTGGACTTCGTGTCGTGTCGGGAAAAATAGGAACTTCAGCTTTTGTTTTGTCCAATTCCGAGAATATTTCTTTTCTGGCTTTTGTGAAACCAAAAACAGCAGAAAATAGGCAGCTGGCACTGTGGCATCTTGTCAATAGGTTAGTTTCAGAAAATGTATAAAAATGCCTCAAAGTTTAGACAAAACATAAGATAGCTGATACAAAACAAGCATGGAGCATCAAAAATTATAGATACGTTTACGACGTATCAACCCTATCTTCTAATATGCTAAGCCATTACCTAGAAGCACGGGATAGGGGCATCGTGGGATACCACCCACTAATCTCCTCTCTGGAGTCAGCCCGACTTAGGATACGAGGACATACGAAAGGAAAAAATGTCTAGCTGACTTGCCTATCCAATTTCAGGATTTGTGGTTAGCATGATTTATACGACACTTTTGAATCACTAACCACATTGGTTGTTAAGTCCTAACTTGCCCAATATGATGGAACCTCCACCACATGTCTTACCTTCCATGTATTTCATTCATGGTTCCACCGTCCACCATTCCATATTTAATTTCATTCATAAAATGGTTTTTCTCTTTTCGTGTAGGTATTTCATTCATGGTTCCACCGTCCACCATTCCAATGTGGAATCACTAACCACATTGGTTGTTAAGTTTTTTAAAAGTTTAAAAAAAAAATTTAAAGTACATGTAAGACTGCACATGGAAATGGTATGCAAGCCTCGTATCACAAGGGTTGTGCAAGGATGAACTTGCCTTCTGATTGTAGGTTATGCAATCAGTGTCTTCTACCGTCAAAGATCCAGATGGAAGAATATCATCATCGGTCCAGTAAGGACTAATGTTTAAAAAAAATCAATATACATGATATAGATGTTAAGTAAACTATTATTTCCCTCCCCATTTTATATTACTATAGTGTCTAACAAAGTGTCATCTTAGAAGTATAGACTAATCGAATAACACACTTGGATCAAAGGATAGATCTTGGTTGATATCACTTAATGATATAGGATTTGGTATAATGGTGTTAAAGGAATATCTAGGGGTTCAAAGGGTTTACATAAGTGTAGTGGTACACTTGTATATCAAGTAGGAAGTGAAGTGTTTTGATGGTGTAGAGTCACATATATATACCTAAGGTATGGATTTAGGTATCAAATGGATGGATCTTATCCTTTAAGTGATAGCAATTTGGTTAAGTGGGTCTAAGTGTGATAGATCAGGATGGCCTGACTTGAGATCATGTTCTTGATGGCACATCTTTTGGGTAGTTCCATTGTCAAGGTGTGATCAATGGTGAAAATGGCTAACCAATGGTTTTTAGGTGAATGGAGTAATAATTTAATATAAATGGCATTCACACATTCAAACAATGATAGACAATTCAATTCAGATAATCAATTTTTATATCACTTGTGATTACTCATTTAGGGTTCATTCATAAGTATTTTATAAATAAAAGTCAAAAGGGTTTTTCATCCAAGGGCAAACAATTTGATTTGGTTTCAGCTGTTTTAAAGTGTTTGTTTAAAAGGGTTGTTTGAATTATGTTTTTTCTGTGTATTCTTATTACTTTAAGAGGGTCTATTAGGTTCAAATAGCTTTCTTATTCTATTTCATTTAAGAAGTGTAGTTTAGGGTTTTAGGGAATTTTCTCCTTATTAAATATATAGGTCTTGATTTTGTTTATTAAGTCCTTTAAGGTCAAAAGGAAAATTCATTAAAATTCTTAATATTAGTTGGAAAATATTTTAGAGTGGTTTTATATTATTTAGAGGTCTTTATAAAATTAATTTTCTAAACCATTTCATATTTTATTTATATTTTTAATTATATAGTTTCAATTATTGTTTTTCTTTAAATAATACTCAATTTATAATTCCATTTCTTTTTGTTTTTAGGTTCAAAATATTGTAATTACAAGTTTATTATTTTTAATAATGGTTATTATATACTCTTAGGAATTTTTAAAGACATGTAATTGAATTTTAGAGTTTTTAAGTCATTATTATGTTATTTTTGTTTTCTTTAAGTTTTAAAACAAAAGATTATTTGGTTATTGTTTATTTTATTTTATAAATTGTAAAATTAGTGATTTTTGTTGGTTGTTATTTTAATTTGAGTTTGGGATTTATTATTAATTTTGGGTTATATTCATTTGAGATTTAAATGAATCTATCTAAAAAGGAAAGATAAAAACATAAAAAAACATAGGACCAAGGCCTCATGTGCCTGGCCCATGGTCCCTATGGACAGGCCTACCTAGTCCAATCGGACCAGGTCGAGACCACACCCATCCCGACCCCTCCCCTACCCTATCTCCCCATTGCTCGCACCCTCACCCTCTCACACATGCGCACGCAACTCGACCCTCTCCTGTGACACGCCCCCATGGTGATGCCACAGCCCCCGGCTCCTCTAGCCGTCATTGGCCATGTTAAGCATCACTACTCGCTGACTCTGCGCCCCTTCTCCTCTACTAGTTCCCCGCTGCCGTGGTGCTCCCTAGCTTCCCTACACACGCCTCCTTATCAACACCCTCATTTTTAAGTCCAGGTGCCTGTTATGCCATACATCGCAATCCAGGATTACCATTTTTGTGAGACATAACAGAAGTGGTACTGCAGTACATCATCCATTACAAACCATAATAAAGGTCTTACAAATAGTGGATCTCATGATCCAGTCTTAATATAATCAAAGCAGTGGAAAGTAAACGTACTAGGCTCCGTCTTCATGGTCACATGCAATGCTGACGATGGGAGATGATCCTAGTTGTCATACACCTCTTGATGTCCATCTTCCGGGTAATCCTCCTCATAGTCTGGCCATGGGAATAGCCAGGGACAAAGCCATGAGTACTCTTTAAGTACTCGCCAACTATTACTAGTATAAGTAAGGTAAGAACTAGTAGGAATCATAAACTCTAGGTTTGTTTGCAAAAATCCAGGTTTATTCCGTAGAGGCTTAAGAATAAAGACCTAACTTTAGTTCTCTATATCACTTAAGGGGGAAACTAGTTTTCATGTCCACCACTCTATTGTGGTCAAGTCAAAGTCATCTTTCAAGTCACAAATCATTTTGAAACCATCTGACAACGGAACATTATGACCACTCCAACTATCCATAACCGCGGACGCAGCTATTCAAATAGTTTGACACTCCACAGAGATTGTACACTTTCACCACAAAATTCGATACATCCGTCAGGGATAACCCTGAATCATCATACTTGGTATGCGGATAATCAATCCTAACATTTCAATTACACACCCTAGTATAGGCACCTCCCCTATGAGTTTGGCCTCCCAGCCATGACTAATTGTCATCCTTGGCACTGCATAGGTGGACATTCATCACGAGGTAGCCTCATCTCACCCTCTTCTACAAGGGAACCCATACTAAGACATATAAACTTCCATTCAAGCCCTACCCAACTCAGGTAATGTGGTTGTGCGGTAAAATTGGAATGGTATCACATTCGAACCCAACCATCAGTTTTTGTCAAAGTCAAGGCTCATGCCTCATTCAGTTTCATCATCAAACCATTGTGTTTCATAACACATGTTAAAACATTTTAGTAGAATGAATCATCATTCCAAGGTTTTCATAATCATTTTCACCAAGTATTCCCATCCAAAGTGATCAAGTTTTAGCTTAGCACTATCCACTAATGTTGAGGGTATCACTATTGGGGGTACTAATCAAGTATAAGTATCCAAGGCTAGTTCTGTGATCTTGATGGTATCCATCCTATTTTCCACTAATCACAATTCATTAACAAAGTAAGAAACTGTAATAAAAGGGAAAAGAAAGCTTGAAGTAAAACTAGGAATGGTATAATTTGAGTTGCATAACCAAGCATGCCTAGTGCATCTGGTATAGGGGGTCTTGCATAGATAGCATGCATAATTCTGGCTTGCACTAATAGCTTGCATTGCTGGTTGCAGTCGTTGAAGTTCTCTTTTTCTTCTTCAAAGTACCCCTCCTCGTCATAGTCCGGGTCGATACTAGCGTCTATAAATACACACAAGGTACACAATCACCAAACAACACTTCACTACTTCTATTTAGCACACAAGGGCTCATACTAGATGATCTAGTATCATCTCAATCATCATGTGGAATATTACCATTTTCTTATTCTTCTTATTTTAGAAAAGTAATTTCTACTAATTTTAAATCCTTAAGATTTAATATCCTCCAATTAAAATAGTGGATCATGTTGACACATGTCATCACCATCTATTCCAATACTTGGGAATGTGATTTAAAATGGTGATCATATATTACAAGATTTAATATTACTATTTAATAATATTAAAGTGACTAGAAATGTCTTTATAGCACTCTTTTAATACTAACCCATGTTTCATATTTGTAAAACCAAATCTTTTTACATATTCAAGTAGAGAATGGCAAATGTGATTTTTGAGAGTTGGAATCAACTCAAATGCATTTATAGTTTATTTTCTAAAAATGTTTGAAGTGGCAAAAGCCTCTATCTTGTTATTTTTGGTATAGGCGATCTATAGTTTCAATTGATTTGAATCCAATCGGAGTGACTAGATATTTTCAATACCTTTCTAGCAAAATTAGAATCATGCATTTTGGATCAGTACATCTCTTTGAATTGAATTTTGAATCTACTGACAGAATAGGTTTTTCACTAAATTGGTAGAATTCTATTTGAACTGCTGGGCTCTGTGCAGGAAACTAAATGGGCCGGCCCAACTGCATAGTGCTGGCGCAGCGGGCTGTGATACGTCCAAAACATATCTACTTTCCCGAACACTTTTGCTATTGTTTCTCCTCTATACTTGTGTGATTTGGATACAACTAATGCAGACTAACGTTGTTTTCAGCAGAATTGCCTTGGTGTCTACTTTTTGTGCAGAAAATCAACTATCAGGAAAAATCCCGGAAAATATGCCAAAAATCCTATTTCACCCGAAGACTCCAGGAGCCAGAATACGAGACGGAGAAGAGCCAGGGGGTGGCCACACCACCTGCTGGCGCGGGCCAGGCCAGGCCGCGCTAGGGGGTGGTGTGGGCCCCCCAGGCACCCCCTCGGCCTCTCTCTTCGCCTATAAGGAGCCTTCTGACCTAA
Source organism: Avena sativa (assembly GCA_916181665.1). Taxonomy (NCBI): domain Eukaryota; kingdom Viridiplantae; phylum Streptophyta; class Magnoliopsida; order Poales; family Poaceae; genus Avena; species Avena sativa. The sequence goes on along the minus strand of OV702287.1, from coordinate 366,666,617 downwards.
AAACTTCGGGGGGTTCGACGTTTTTCCAGAAGGAGTTCCGCTCCGCCGCCACCACTAGATTCCACGAAACAGCACCAGAAACTCCGTTCTAGCACCCTGCCGGGACGGGGAATTGGAGGAGATCATCGCCATCATCATCACCATCGCTTCTCCATCGACCATCCATGTTTCCCCCATCTATGAGTGAGTAATCCCCCGCTGTAGGCTATGGGGATGGTAGGGATTGGATGAGATCGTTCATGTAATGGCATCAGATTGTTAGGGCATGGTGCCTAGTATCTTTTATTAGTGCTTTATGACTTTGTTGCGACTTGTTGTGCTGAATGCTTGTCACTAGGGCCCAAGTGCCATGATTTCAGATCTAAACATGTTATTGGTTCATTATGATAGTATTGTTTTTGGTCTTATCTGCAAGTTGTATACACACGTTGTTGTCCGGAACCTATGGCCCCGAAGTGACAGAAATCGGGATAACCGGAAGGGAATGGCTTTGATGTGAGGATCACACGTGTTCATGGAGTGTTAATGCTTTGCTCCGGTGCTCTATTAAAAGGAGCACCTTAATTGCCAGTAGTTCCCTAGAGGCCCCGCTGCAAACGGGCTGGCAGGACAAAAGATGTTGTGCAAGTTCTCATTGCGAGCACGTATGACTATATATGGAACACATGCCTAGGATTGTCTAGTACTTGGATGCTTTATCTTATTTATCTGCAATTGCCCTATGTTCTGATTGTTATGTGAATTGTCTTGTCCATGCAACGCCCGTCCATCCATCCCTATGCCTACCACACTCGAATCCCACTATTTACTGCTTTTGTTACTACTGTCTTTGCTTTACTACTGCTGTTACTTTACTATTCCTACTACAAAACTGTTGCTACTGATAAACTGCTGTGAGCAAGATTGTTTCCAGGTGCAGCTAAATTGATAACTCAGTTGTTAAGGCTTATAAATATTCTTTGGCTCCCCTTGTTCGAATCAATAAATTGAGTTTCACTTCTCTCGAAAATACTACGATACACCCCTATACTTGTGGGTCATCAAGACTATTTTCTGGCGCCGTTGCCGGGGAGCATAGCTTTATTTGTCAAGTTCACTTGGATTCTCTATTCTTTGCTGTTATCCATCCATCATGGGTAAGTCTCATGATGGCAAGGTTCCTATTTTACCATCCACTACAAGAAGAGGTACGGTTCTGAACACCTCTGCTGCTCTTGATTCACCGTCTATTATGAGTAAGTTCCTTACACCACCACATACACATGCTACACACACTGCTACTACTGCTGAATCTGAAACTCCTGATGCTTATGATGATGCTTCTACTATGCTTGATAAGAGTGGTTCATTAGGTCATTTCCTAGATGCTATGATTGCTAGAACTATAGCTAGAAATACCAAAACTCCTAATGAAGACACTACCACACCTGTTAGCTCACCTGAGTCTAGTGAGAGTTATGATATTGAAGATGGTTATGTTGAGATGACCGATGATTTTATTAAAGAATGTAAGAACACCCATGATAGGAGCGCTGCTAAGAGTCTCCTTGAGAGGCGTACTATTAGACCCAAATTATCTCCTGCTGCTAAGTTTGCTGCTTCTCCCATAAACATTATAGATGAAGATTATGATTTCTCTCTCGATCTATCTTACATAGCTATTGTCGAGAAAGAACCTTTTTGTGGGACTAAGAATGAAAGTGCGGTAGCACATATGAATGAACTTTCTACCATGAGTGGCTTGTTTTCTGATGATATTAAGATGCGTACTTACTTTGTTGCTAAGATTTTTCCCTTTTCACTGAAAGGAGAAGCTAAAACTTGGTTTAGTAATTTACCTCCTGGATCTATTGATAGCCTTGAGTGCTTGATTAGTACTTTCCTGCAGAAATATTTCCCTCCCAGTGCTAGACATGCTATTTTGTAGGAACTTTTTGATTTTAAACAGGGAGAAAAAGAGGTATTGCCCGAATCTTGGGCAAGGTTTTGTGCTTTGATTCATGCACAGGCTGGAAGTCCATTACCTAAGAATGAGCTTCTTTATATATTTTATAATGGACTAACAGAGGAATCTAGGACATACCTAGATAGTTGTGCTGATTGTGTTTTCAGGAATAGGACTCCTAAGGAAGCTGAGGAATTAATGGCTAAAATAAGCAAGAATTATGAAGATTGGACTCCTCCTAAACAAGCTATACCTGAAGTAATTGTACCTAAACCATCTATTCCTGTGCCTATTCCAACATCAAAGAAGAGGGGAGTTATTGAATTAAATGATGAAGTGATGAAGGAAGCTAAGAAATGTCTTAAGGAGAAGGGAATTAAAGCTGCAGATGTCAAGAATTTACCTCCTATAGAAGAATTATGTAAGCCTATTCCCTACTCATCCACTATTGAGGTACACTCTCTCCAACACTTTGATGAAGGTGATATCCCTTACTCTAAACCTCCTGATCAATGCTTAGAAGAATTTGATATCTTTATTTTTAAGCAAGATAACTTTAATAAAAGGGTGCAAAATCATCTAATGGAATACACTAGAGCTGTTGTTGAGTTGAAAGATATTGTGGAAAGAACCTCTAATGATTGTTAAACACTTTCAAATTGTTCAAACTCAAATAGATCAACTCATTAAAGTGCAAAACGACTTGCTAGTTAATGCTGCTAAAGAAAAACATGCTTATGAAATTAGAACTAGAAGTGGTGCTGCTACCCAGGATCCTCTATATCCTGAGGGGCATCCCAAAAGAATTGAGCAGGATTCTCAACAAGCTGAAAATAGTGGTTCTACTCGTAAGAAAAGGAAAAAAGAAACATAAAACTGTTGTAGAACAATCTGAACCTGCTATAGATCCTAATAGTATATCTATCTCTTATGCTGAAACTGAAAGTGGTAATGAAGAAAATGTTGTTCCTAATGAAGAAAAAGTTGAAGAAGAACCTGAAAACCACACTAAGAATACTAAATACACCAAAGAAGATTGTATTGCTAAGAAACATGGTAGTGAAAGAGAACCTTGGGTCCAAAAACCTATGCCTTTCCCTGATAAGAAACACAAGTCAAAGGAAGAAGAACACTATAATAAGTTTTGTGAGTGGATGAAGCCTTTATTCTTGCAAATTCCTTTGACTGATGCTATTAAATTGCCTCCTTACTCAAAGTATATGAAGGACATTGTCTCGAATAAAAGGAAGATCCCTAATGAAGAAATTTCTACTTTGCTTGCTAATTATTCCTTCAATGGTAAGGTTCCTAAGAAACTTGGAGACCCAGGGATTCCAACTATCCCTTGCTCTATTAAGAACAGTTATGTTAGAACTGCTTTGTGTGATTTGGGGGCTGGAGTTAGTGTTATGCCTTTCTCTCTCTATAAGAGGCTTCAACTTGAAAAATTAATAGCAACTGATATATCTTTGCAAATGGCTGATAAATCTACCACTGTTCCTGTGGGTATATGTGAGGATGTACCTGTTCAGGTGGCTCACAATTGCTTGATATTAACTGATTTTGTTGTGCTTGAAATGCCCGAAGATGATAATATGTCTATTATTCTTGGGAGACCTTTTCTTAATACTGCAGGAGCTGTTATTAATTGTAATCAAGGAAAGGTGACCTTCAATGTTAATGACAAGGAACATACTATCTATTTCCCCAAGAAGATTGAAAGGACTTATGGTTTGAAATCAATTGAACATGTTGAAGGCATTCAAGTTGGAGAAATATATTGTCCCATACCAAGAGAAAAATTTGAAACTATTATGATTGGGACCATTGCTATCAAGGTTGAGGTAACATAATCATTACTGGAGTACAAAGTTTTGTCTCATATGCAATTGTTTTGGTAGCAAGACTTGATCAACCTTGTTAACAAAAGGATTCCATTGAACAAAACAATGTTTTCATTATGATTATCTCCGTTTATTTCTATCCTTTGCATTTTAGTTTTTGCTTTCATTTAGTTTTCTTTTTGTTGTTAGTTGCTTGCATGTTAGAACTTCTGTAGTTCTAGCCTTGTTTTGTCCTTGCATCATGTTTCCAAAAGAAAAAAAATCTCTCTGTCAGAAAAATCATTCTTCTATTTCTGAAAAATGCCCAAAAATAAAGTGTCTCGAAAAATTCCAGAAAATTCATATTAAATTTTTACGTGAAAAAAGGGGCAGAGGAGTACCTGGGACGTACCAGGGGGCCCACCAGGCAGGCACACCACATGGTGGCGCGGTCAACCTTGGGTGGCGCCATGCCCTGGTGTGGGCCACCCCTGGCCCCCCACTAACTCTCTCACCTGCCACTTTCTTCTCTCTCCCGAGTAAGCTCCAGTTCATTGCTCAAAATCATGTTCTTGCTGTGCTTGCTCTCGATTTTTTTCGATCTCCTTGCTCAACCCATCTTTCTTGCTGAAATTTGGAGCATTTGTTCCCTGGTATGTGGCTCCTCCCCTTGTCCAAGTAGATTTGTGTTTAGTAGATTATATATTGAGTATTTTGCTGCTGTAGGTGACTGGTTATGAGATCTTGTAAGCTTGTTTGATGCTTAGAGATATAGTTTTGATGCATGTTTAGGCCTCTTGCAAGTCCCTATGAGTAGAATCCTTCATTATATTTACTTTGCAATCACTTGTTTAATAGGTGTTTAAATTTCAGAACAGAAGATGAGTGAACACCACCTAAACTAACATGAGCTTTGGGTGCCTGAGGTCATGAAGGTCCACCGAGAGGAGGAAGTTTTTTCCTTCCATTTATCCATGCTCTGAGTTCATGAGAGCTGCAGGAATTCTACAAGATTTCCACACTTTGGTTTCTAATGCAGGGTTAGAGCACTTTTTGGAAGATGAACCTTGTCAATTTGTGAAGCTAACCATGTCTGTGGTGCAGGACTTCCAATTTAGTCACTCTTTGCCTAACCCCATGGTCCATTACAAAATTTACAATATAGTTGTCGACCTTTCTCTTGATCATTTTTGTGTAGCTATTAAGGTACCTGAATGGGGATCATGTAGAAATATTAAGGAGAGACCTGAACCACTCATGGATTTATAAGCAGAAATTTGCAAGGGAGTAGCTTCTCGAAGGAGAGTGGAAAAATCCGTAACATTCATTTTCCCTCCATTCGCTACTTTGCCTACTTTATTACCAAGTGTGTTCTTGCTAGGAAAACTGCCAATAAGTTATCTTCGTTTGATCTAGCATTTATCTCTGCTGATCTTAAACGAGATAGGTCTTACAACTTAGGTGCTTTGATAGCTTTCCGTCTTGCTGCTAACCGTGAGAAAGGTGGAATTTGTGGAGGCCTCATTGCTTCTCGTTTACTAGCATTGCATGGTTTAGTGCCTCGTCATCTAGACCTATAGTTTCCCATAGAAAGGCTTGATCTTAATTCCATGATACAACATAAATTTGTTTCCTCGTGGGCTAGTATGAGTGAGTTATCTTATGAAATAACCTTTCTCAAAGCTGGTTGGAGAAAGAGCAAGTCCGAGCATGTTGTTATTTTGCCTGCACCTGTTTTGTTTAACCTTGATAACATGGAAGGATGGTCCCTCACCGAGGAGGAGCTTGACACGTACTTTGGAGAGCTCTCCCAATAGGAGCAGGACACAAGAAGGAAGGTTACGGATGATTCGGTCCAGCCCTCGAATGAGGGAGAGTCTTCATATTAGCAGCTCGCTTATGATTGGGGAGCTTCTTCTTCTTCTCATGGGCCCAGCTACGACCATTCTTACCAAGATCCGCCCGCTTGGAACCCCTATCCGTACATGGATTGATACCCACTTAGGCCAAAAGCCTAAGCTTGGGGGGAGGTACGCCGACACCGCACACATCTCCATATCATGTTGCGTCGGTACTTTGTATATTCATGTTTTCGTTCTCCTTTTAGTTTTCGTTCTTCTTTGCTTTTGCTTTCTAAAAACACAAAAAGACCAAAAATATTTCTGTTGTTTCTCTTTGGTTTGCTTCTTATTTTTTCCTTGGTTTGTTTTTCCCTTTTTGCTTTGTTTGAACTACTCGAAAAACCCAAAAATATTTTGCTTTGCTTGTTTTCCCCTTTTGGCTCTTGTTTAAAAATCGAAAACACCAAAAATATTTGTCGTTCTTCTTTGGTTTTGTGAGTTTGCTACAGGGTTTAGCGGTCCTCAGTGGATATTGGTTTCATATTATTATTCAAGCCACACAAGTGAAGAGCAATAATGAGGATCAATGACAACTTGAGGCGTGGTAAGAGGCTGGTAACGAACTCTATTTGTTTTCATTTTGTACATATACTCATCATTGTGAGCTTGCTTAGTCCGTTCAAGTAGGGTGTATGTTATCTTTGGATGCTTAGTAGTTCTTGCTTTCTTATGATTAGCTCCAGCTCGCTAATAGTTTGTAGCATGTCTTATGAATGTTTGCTTGCATTTCTCTATTCATAAATTGGTATGACACCGCGGTATCCTCCTCTGAATGTTTCATTTGAATTGACTTGGCACATGCTCACGCATGCACATGACTGTGATAATCAGTTAAGCCTTGATGAATTATTTTTCCTTGAGGATATTGAATCACTTTCATGCCTTGAGTAGTCCTGTTTTGTTGCAAGCATGATAATGACAGCTATTGCTCTCTCGTTTGTCGCTCCCTTACTATTGCTAGCCTTCACTTTCACTGAGTATGTTTTACTCAAGTTCCCAACTCCCTAAACCAATTATTTCCAAAGCGTCCACCATACCTACCCATTAGCATCATTTGCTACCTCCGTGCATATTCAATATGCCTTGTTTTCTTCCGAATAAAATGTTTGCTTGTTATGAGAAAGTTAGTTAGTAAAGCTCTCACGAACTTGATGGCACACTTTATTTTCTTGCACTTAATAAACCTGAACCATTGGATCCTTCTTTCTTGCGCATATGCTTGCGCTTTATGAGTTGAAGTTAGCAGAACCATGTATCATGGGGACCGCTTTCAATGCTTCATAGGTACTTTGTACCTAGTTGATATCATGTTCTTTTGCTTATGGATCCCGGCGGTGTGAAATAAAAGTGGAACTCGTAAGATCATGGAGTTTGTATGTATGTTAGAGAAACGCCTGGGCCGCTAGCCTAAGCCATGCCTAATCATAGTGGAAACTTGCAGCATAACCATAATGAGCATTCTATGAAGCATCCTCAGTAAAAATCTATGCACATAGTAAATAAAAATATCATCGAGATGCTCATTGTTGGCTTGCCTTGTTATTTTGATTATGGGATAGCTCTCGTGTCATGTGCAAGGGGTACCCTGTTGGCGGTTCTCTATGATACGTATATACTTACGATGACAAGAGCTTACTTATGACTAAAGTTGAGTAGCATGAGGATCGGTCTTCGTAAGTAAGGGGCATGAGACTTCGATTTATAACTTGTCAAGCATATCCTCTTAGTTGTGTCACTTTAACCTTAACCATTTAAAGATGCTTATGATAGGGGCAATGAGAGCTCAAAGCTAATGAGTACCATACTTTCAGCATTTGGAAGCTTTTCAAAATTATTCAAAACCTTTTTCTTTACTTGTTGAGTCTCCATTTATTCTTTGAGCACCTTCTTGAGAGCATAGTTGTCATTCTTTGTGTTTGTTCCATTAGTTGATTATTTGTGTTATGATTTTGATGCTTGTATCCTTGATATCTTTACTTCTAGTCATCTTTACTTCAGAGGTGCCTTGATATTCATAATCAAAGGCAAGCGAGATACCACTCTATCATACCTTTCTATGAGCATTATAATGTTGCTTATGTTTGTGCCTCATGCTACTTATTATTCTTGAGATGGAATCTCTTCATATCTTGCAATGACTATTAAGTAGACTCAGTTGCATACTCTTTATTATGAACTGTTTAAGTAGTTGATCGCATTGCTGAGAATATTTACATCTTATGAAGCAAATGTGTTCGTGAAAGTTCTTTTATCGCACTCAGTTTTCAACTTAATTGCTTGAGGACAAGCAATAAGCTAAGCTTGGGGGGAGTTGATACGTCCGAAACGTATCTACTTTCCCGAACACTTTTGCTATTGTTTCTCCTCTATACTTGTGTGATTTGGATACAACTAATGTGGACTGACGCTGTTTTCAGAAGAATTGCCTTGGTGTCTACTTTTTATGCAGAAAATCAACTATCAGGAAAAATCCTGGAAAATATGCCAAAAATCCTATTTCACCCGAAGACTCCAGGAGCCAGAATACGAGACGGAGAAGAGTTAGGGGGTGGCCACACCACCTGCTGGCGCGGGCCAGGCCAGGCCGCGCTAGGGGGTGGTGTGGGCCCCCCAGGCACCCCCTCGGCCTCTCTCTTCACCTATAAGGAGCCTTCTGACCTAAAAACTTCGGGGGGTTCGACGTTTTTACAGAAGGAGTTCCGCTCCGCCGCCACCACTAGATTCCATGAAACAGCACCAGAAACTCCGTTCTGGCACCCTGTCGGGACGGGGAATTGGAGGAGATCATCGCCATCATCATCACCATCGCTTCTCCATCGACCATCCATGTTTCCCCCATCTATGAGTGAGTAATCCCCCGCTGTAGGCTATGGGGATGGTAGGGATTGGATGAGATCGTTCATGTAATGGCATCAGATTGTTAGGGCATGGTGCCTAGTATCTTTTATTAGTGCTTTATGACTTTGTTGCGACTTGTTGTGCTTAATGCTTGTCACTAGGGCCCAAGTGCCATGATTTCAGATCTAAACATGTTATTGGTTCATTATGATAGTATTGTTTGTGGTCTTATCTGCAAGTTGTATACACACGTTGTTGTCCGGAACCTATGGCCCCGAAGTGACAGAAATCGGGATAACCGGAAGGGAATGACTTTGATGTGAGGATCACATGTGTTCATGGAGTGTTAATGCTTTGCTCCGGTGCTCTATTAAAAGGAGCACCTTAATTGCCAGTAGTTCCCTAGAGGCCCCGCTGCAAACGGGCTGGCAGGACAAAAGATGTTGTGCAAGTTCTCATTGCGAGCACGTATGACTATATATGGAACACATGCCTAGGATTGTCTAGTACTTGGATGCTTTATCTTATTTATCTGCAATTGCCCTATGTTCTGATTGTTATGTGAATTGTCTTGTCCATGCAACGCCCGTCCATCCATCCCTATGCCTGCCGCACTCGAATCCCACTTTTTACTGCTTTTGTTACTACTGTCTTTGCTTTACTACTGCTGTTACTTTACTATTCCTACTACAAAACTGTTGCTACTGATAAACTGCTGTGAGCAAGATTGTTTCCAGGTGTAGCTAAATTGACAACTCAGTTGTTAAGGCTTATAAATATTCTTTGGCTCCCCTTGTGTCGAATCAATAAATTGGGTTTCACTTCCCTCGAAAATACTGCGATACACCCCCTATACTTGTGGGTCATCAGGCTGCTGACAGGACGGTCCCACGCGTCAGCGACTAACTCTGACCAAAACGGTATCTAGCAATCCTAGCCCTACGATTAGAACAGGATCCTACGGCTGAGGTTCATCGTCTACGACGAACAACTCTGGCGAGATTCTAACCCTAACACGACGGTGTGGGTCACTGGGGACTCAGCAGGGATCCAGCTGGGGTCGGCGATGGGGGCGAACAGGCTGGTCTTCAAGGACGAGTCGATTGGCAGTCACGGCGGCTCCTGGGATGGATCCAATCAACGGCTTCCTTCCACGACTGAAGCGGCGGAGTCTGGCCAAATTCCGCATCATGGTGCTCGCCTTGCTCTAGGGAGCGGTCAGTGAGGTGCCTGGGTGAGTAGGGAGTGGAATGGTGTGCAAAATGAGGTCTAGGGTGGCCTCTATCTATACACCATCATCGGCAGTAGGGCGGCATGGTCAGGCTCCTCCGGCGACATTGCTACAGGTCTCGCTAAGCATGGCGGAGGGCATGGGTCGATGCGGGGCACTGCGGCGATCATCACGCGCGTGAAGACACGGCAAGGGGCGGTCTCGATTGGTCGAGCGATGTCGGTGCTCTGTTCAGGTACGCGGGTGTTCATCACTTGGTACGGTGATAACGGGGCGCGTGGTGGTGAACAATCATGTCTGGGAGGTCACTCGTGCCACGACGATTGCGACTGCGAGTACGAGCGGAGAGAGTGAGGCGCGACATGTGTGCGCGAGGCAGCTGCGATGCTCTGTCGTGCGCTCGGCATGGCAGAGGCTTAAATGGGCGTGGCGATTCCAGCGTCTCCACTCTTCGCCATTGGTCAAGGGGTGGACAGAGGGTGACGGTGAGGTCACGGCTATTATCTAGGCATCATGGGAGAGGGCGGCACAACGCACAGCGACTGGTTCATGGTCGACCGGCATGGCTGTCTTGGTACGGGCATGTCACTGGTGCAACGGTGGAGATGAGCTCCTCCTCTACATGGCCAAGGACTAGGAATGATCATGGGTAAGATATGGAGTTGATTGCAGTACAATTTGTGAGCAATTGATAGATCAAAACAGTGTATAGTGGTTGAGGTTGTACTCTGCCTGCTAAGTGTTCGACTTAATGGCCGCATGAAATTAACTTTGGAATTTTTGAATGAATTTTGGTGAGTAATCTGGTCATATGCTTGGTAGTCTATGGTTGCTGGGATTTGTCAAGTGGAAGTTATTTGAGTGGTTTTTGAAAAGTGATGATCTAGGCATATGAACTTGATTCAATTTTACAATGCCTCGTAAATAGATTTGAAGATAGTTTCTGCCATTTTATAAAGTTAGTTTGTATTCACTTTTACTTGATCTAGCAAGGGGTGAAAAGAATTAGAATTGTTTCTATTAGAAATCTTTTACTAGAGACACCTAAAGTGGTCTAGTGGTTAATAATGGCAAAAGTGACCATAGGGTCATATGCCTTATTTTTTATTTTTCTTTTATTTGATTTTTGCTTGTAAATGATCTAGATGATGTAGTAAACCTTTTTAAACTAATCATTAACCTTTGTAGCAATCAAACATGGCAAATGCAAGCATTCATACATTACTACAAATCACACATGCATTCATATCAAGTTTAATGATAAAAGTTTTTGTTAACTCTAATCTTGGGTGATTAGATCTTGATAAGCTTGATTAATATTTTTGAGATGTTACAAACCTTCCCTCCTTAAACAGAATCTCGTCCCGAGATTCAGGAAAAACTAGGAACTAAAGAGATTGGGAAACTCAGTCCTAATATAATCTTCTCGCTCCCAAGTGGCTTCTTCTTGGTATGGTTACTCCACTGGATCTTGAGAAACTTGATACTTCGGGTCCAGGTGGTTCTGAATGCTTCTTCCAAAATACGGATGGGCACTTCATGATAAGTTAGATCCTTGTCGATATCTATGGCTCTATGATCGATGTTCTTGAAAACTCCTGTCTTCTCCGGAACTTCTAGGCATTTCCTAAGTAACGAGATATGGAACACATTATGCACGGCTGACATCTCCTCCGACAGTTCCAATTGATAGGATACTGCTCCTCGGCGATTCAAAATTTTGAAGGGTCCAATATATCTGGGGGCTAGCTTTCCTTTCAGATGAAAACGATGCATTCCTTTCAAGGATGATACTTTGAGATACACAATATCTCCGATATTGAAGGTTAGGTCTCGACGTGTTTTGTCGGCATAACTCTTTTGTCTGGATTGAGTGGTCTTGAGGTGCTCACGGACTTTGTGAACCTTCTCTTCGGCTTCTCGTAAAATGTCTGGTCCGAAGATCTAACTTTCTCCTACTTGCGACCATTTCAAAGGGGTATGGCACTTCCTTCCATACAGAAATTCAAATGGGGCCATTTGCAAACTGGCTTGATAACTATTGTTATATGAGAATTCCATGAAAGGTAGATAATCTTCCCATTTAGATCCATACTCTAGCACACAGGCTCTTACCATATCTTCTAAGATCTGATTGACTCTTTATGTTTGTCCGTCGGTTTGCGGGTGATAAGCTGTGCTGAAATTCAGTTTGGTTCCTAATCCTTCTTGGACCTTCTGCCAAAATCTTGAGGTAAACTGGGTTCTTCGATCCGACACTATGGTCTTGGGGGTTCCATGCAAACTAACTATCCTAGCTATATACAACTCCACTAGCTTTGAACTCTGGTAGGTAGTCTTAACGGGTATGAAATGGGCTACCTTGGATAGTCGATCTACTATGACCCAAATCGAGTCATTTCCCCTACTAGATGTAGGTAAACCGGTTATAAAATCCATTCTGACAGAATCCCATTTCCATTCTGGAATCTGCAATGGTTGCAAAAGTCCTGCGAGTCGCTGATGTTCCGCTTTGACTCTCTAACAGATATCACACTTGGCTATGTAGCTTCCGACTTCTCTCTGAAATTTGGGCCACCAAAATTGCTCCTTCAGAACCTGATACATCTTGGTTCCTCCCGGGTGGATAGAATAAAGGGTATCATGGGCTTCCTGCATAATGACTTGTTTCAACTCTAAATCTGCTGGAACATAGATACGTCCTTTGTACCACATAACTCCTTCTTCATCTTCGGTAAATCCGTGTACCTTCCCTGTTCAGATACGACGCTTGATTCCATCAATACTAGCATTTTCTTTCTAGGCCTCTTTTATCTGACTAATCAAAGTGGGTTGGAGTTCTATGCTAGCTAGAAATCCTTTGCTAACTAGCTCCACTCTGAAATTCTCCATCTCCTCATGCAGACTTGACTAGGCTTCCTTAATCATGGTGTTTAATCTACACAGCAATCTACTAAGAGCATCCGCTACCACATGGGCTTTGCTAGGGTGATAGTGAATGTCCAGGTCATAATCCTTGATTAACTCTATCCATCTCCTTTGCCTCATATTCAGCTCCTTCTGGGTGAAAATATACTTCAGACTCTTGTGATCCAAATAAATCTCACAACAGTTACCCATAAGGTAATGACACCATGTCTTCAAAGATAAAACTACGGCTACTAGTTCAAGGTCATGGGTAGGATAGTTCTGTTCATGTTGCTTCAGTTGTCTGGACAGATAAGATATGACTTTGCCTTCTTGCATCAGCACACATCCGAGACCAATCTTGGATGCATCACAATACACATCAAAAGGCTTCTTGATATCAGGCATGATCAAAATTGGGGCTGAAATCAATCTCTTCTTGAGGTCTTGAAAACTTGCTTCACATTTGTTCATCCATTCAAACTTCTTATCTTTCTTTAACAACTGAGTCATCGGTCTTGCGATGCTCAAAAATCCTTCAACAAACTTGCGGTAATATCCGGCTAATCCAAGAAATGTGCGGACTTCTGTTTGGGTGGTTGGGGCTTTCCATTCTTCAACATCTTTAATCTTGGCGGGGTCGATAGCAACTCCTCCTGCCGACAAGATATGGCCAAGGAATCCTACTTCCTTTAACCAGAATTCACATTTGCTAAAGTTGGCATATAGTTGATGCTCCCTAAGGGTTTCAAGGATGGTTCTCAGGTGTTGCTCATGGTCCTCTTCTGACTTGGAGTAGATCAGAATGTCATCGATAAAAACAACGACAAACTTATCCAAGAAGTTCATAAAAATCTTATTCATGAGGTTCATGAAATAAGCTGGGGCATTGGTTAATCCAAAAGACATAACATTGTACTCATACAATCCATATCTGGTGGTGAAGGCAGTCTTTGGGATATCCGTCGCACGGATTTTCAATTGATGATAACCAGTTCTAAGATCAATCTTAGAAAACACTATGGCACCAGTCAGTTGATTAAACAAATCTTCTATCTTCGGAAGTAGGTACTTGTTCTTGATGGTGACGTCATTCAACTTCCGATAATCCATACACAAACGGTTGGCACCATCCTTCTTATCAACAAACAAAACATGTGATCTCCATGGCGATGCACTTGGTTGTATCAAACCTTTTCCCAGCATATCATCAAGTTGCTTCTTTAGCTCCACTAATTCAGATGGGTTCATACTATATGGTCTCTGAGCTATGGGTCCGGTTCCAGGAATTAGTTCTATGATAAACTCGATATCCTGATCTGGGGGCATACCGGGAATTCATCTAGGAACACATCGGGGTATTCACAGACTACTCTGACTTGGTCAATGGTGGTCTTGGCTAAACTCTTGTTGCACTTGAATTGATGGGGTAATGTCTCCGATACATGCTCTAATGATACTCCGGTGCTACTAGTCATGGTTATGGCTTTCTTGGCACAGTCGATTAATCCTTGATGTTTCAACATCCAATCCATCCCTAGCACTACTTCCAAACCTTTGGTTCCAAGTACTATTAGATTGGCATAGAAGTCTATCCCATGTATTCTGATAGGTACGGCCTTGCAAAATTTTCTAGCTTTGGTAGTTGAACCAGGTATTTGAACTATCATAACATGCTTAAAATTGTTGGATTGAATCTTACTAGTGCACGCAAATTCTTCTGTAACAAATGAGTGCAATTCTCCAGAATCAAACAACACTCCTGCTAATACTGAGTTAACAGAAAACATACCAAACACGACATATGGCGCTTCCTGGGCTTCTTCAACATTCATGTGGAACAGACGGCCATTACGGTTGTGCGGGTTTCCTAGGGCAAATATCTTTCCAGGTTGGACACGGCGTTGTTGTTGGGCAGGTGCAGTCACATTGGTTGCTACGGAAAGCTTCTTGGGGCACTCGTTGGAGTAGTGACTCGTGACTCCGCATTCAAAGCAAGTGATCATTGACTTGCCTTTCCCTGCAACAGGCACAACATTGCTTCCAGTCCTTGGGGCAGTATTGTTGTTGTTGTGGTTGGACTTTGGCGGTGCACGGTTGAAGTTATTGGAGTTTCCGAGGTTGTTGTTGTGGTTTCCTCCGGGCCATGGGTTTCCTCCGCCACGGTTGGGTAGTTCGGACGATTCATTGGGGGTCTGTTGTTTCTTGGTGCATATCCTGCAGACGGGTTGGGGCGATACTTCAGGGTATGGTGGGGTCCTTGTTGGTGCATCATCTGATGTTTGCGGTTCTCACTGGCTTGGTTGATCTTGCCTTCCATCTAGATTGCAGAATCCACTAAGGCTTCAAGGTCATCAAAGGGAATGTTGACTAGAATTGTCTGCATCTCATCATGCAAACCATTCAAGAATCTCTCCTTTTTCTTCGCTTCATTGTCAATCTCATTAGGTGCATACCTAGCTAGTGACATAAATTTGTCACGGTACTCAACCATAGTCATCCTGCCTTGTTTCAAATCTCTAAACTCATCCCTCATCCTCTTGATCAAACCCAGGGGCACATGGGTCCTACTGAACTTGAGTTTGAACTCCTCCCAAGTCATCGTCTGACCTCCGTTCATGGTACGGGTACTATTACACCATGATCTGGCGTAGCCGGACAGATAGTGGGTGGCAAACAACACCTTCTCATTAGCACCAACTCCTGCAACTTCTAGGTTGTTTTCCATGGTTTGTAGCCAATCATCAGCATCTAAGGGTTCTTCTGACTTCCTAAACACAGGAGGATTGGTATTCTGGAAATTTTTAAGCTTGGATCCATGGTGATCTTGGTTTCCATGGCCTTGATTATTGTGGGCCATCTGGGCTATATGTTGAAGAGTGGCTAAGTTGGCTTGTCGTTCAGCTCTACCAGCTTCACGATCAGAAACTAACATTTGCAGAATCTGCAGCATTGGGTCCTGAGATGAACTGCTTCCTCCGGGGTTTCCGCGAGTCATCTGAAGATTGAGATAGATAATGAGACAAGAGGGAAATTTCTAAGGTTTATGGGTTTGTCAAAAGCTTTTAAACTTTGAGTTTGACTCATGTTTGAAAACTAACAACTTCTTCTCATTCATTCATTCCAAACACACAATACAAACACACACCACAACTAGAAAACAGATGGTTTTAAGAACCATTCTGTGAAGGTATGATGCAGTGGGACCGGGTACAACTCACACCTACGATAGTGCTCAGGTGCGACTACTCATCATCAGGGGTATCGGGCTCAACATCATCAATGAAGTCAGCATCATCCTCATCAGTGTTGTCCTCCATGGTAGTGTCCTCCAGATAGTCATTGTCATAACTGAGGTAAGAGTGAATATCACCACGGATATCTTCACCTTCCTCATCCTTCTCTTCTAGCTCAATCTCCTGGTCATGGATGGTTGATGGCTCAGTGTTGATGTAGAGCTCGTTGGGAACCCCAAGAGGAAGGTATGATGAGCACAGCAGCAAGTTTCCCTCAGTTATGAAACCAAGGTTTAATCGAACTAGTAGGAGCAAGGAAACACCCCAAAGGTGTTGCTAGCTGAGCCTTGGCAGGGCACACTACCGGTGCTAGTAGCAACATGGAGACCTGCACAACACAACCATAGAACTCTTTCCCCAACTTGCGATGAGGTTGTCAATCTCACCAGTTTTGCTGAAAACAAAGTTTTAAATGTATCGAATGGAAGGAAGTAATAGTTTGCAGAAAGTAAACACAAAGCAGTAAACAGTTTGTAGATTGTATGTAAAAGAAAAGGACCGGGATCCATAGTTCACTAGAGGTGGCTCTCCTTAAGATAGATAACATGCTGGGTGAACAAATTACAGCGGGGCATTTGACAAACATCGAGAAAGCATACAAGCATATACTAATCATCTTGACTCCTTTGAGACTTGATTGGGCATTACAACATTATACATAGACCGCCATCCAACTACATGTATGACTAATAATCCACCTTCAGGTTATCATCTGAACCCCCTCTAGTATTAAGTTGCAAGCAACAGATTATTGCTTTACGAATTGCATGTAATGTAAACAATACGATTGTTCTATGAACAAAGGATTGTTGTTTTCTCCCTAGTAGCAACAACACATCTAGTACCTTAGAGATTTCTGTCACTTCCCCAGATTACCAGAGGCATGAACCCACTATCGAGCATAATACTAACTCTTGGAGTTGCTAGCATCTACTTGGCCAAGATAGCTACTAACAACGGAAAGCATGCAAGATCACAAATAACAAAGACATGATACAATCAATAATCAATCTGAGATAGCATCTCAATATCCATCAGATCCCCGCAAACACAACATGCAGAATTACAAATAGATGATCTTGATCATGAACGGAGCTCACAAGATCTAGACATGAAAGCACAAAGGAGGAGAACCAGCCATCTAGCTACTACATGGACCCGTAGTCCAGAGATGAACTAGTCACGCATCACACCGGAGGCTTGCATGATGATGAAGAAGGCCTCCAGGGTGAATTCCCCTCTCTGGCAGGGTGCCGGGAAGAGCTTCAGATCCCTCTCGATCTAGGGATGGAGATGACGGCGGCTACAGACTCTTTCGTGGATTTTTGATTGGGTACTTAGGGTTTTCGTCCCGAGGGCAATATATAGGCAGAAGGAGAGGCCGAGGGAGTGCTGGGGTCGGCCAGACCACCCCTGGCACGGGCCAGGCCTGGCCGCGCGGCCAGATGGTGTGGCCGCCCCCCAGCCCTTCTCCGTCTCGTATTCGAACATCTCATGTCTTCCGGAAAAATAGGCACTTTGGCTTTTGTCCCGTCCAATTCCGAGAATATTCATTTTCTAACTTTCCTGGAACCAAAAACAGCAGAAAACAAGTAGCTGGCACTGTGGCTCTTGTTAATAGGTTAGTCCAAGAAATCATATGAAAAGTACTCCAAAGTGTGGACAAAACACAAGAAAGTAGATAAAACCAAGCATGGAACATCAAAAATTATAGATACATTTGCAATGTATCAATGGTCTCCTCTAGGGTGGCTATCTTCTGATGAAGACGGGCAATGGTGCGATCCTTTTTGCCTTGCTGGTTGCAAAGTGGCTTGTGCTCCTTGGCGAGAATGGCGATGGTTTGCTTCCTTTCAACATCTTCGGCATGGTTCTGGTTGGCGTAAGCATGGGCATTGTCTAACTCCTTCTGCGTCTCGTGCAGCATGAAGGCCATGTGTTCCACGTGATGCTTCAACTCTGGATGTGCCGACATGGACAAAGGCTGTCCCATAGAGTCACGTCTTGCATAGTGGGCAAAATGGGTGCCGATGATCTGTCTGATGTTTTGAGCACACAACGTGCAAGAGCTTCTTGCATTACCCTGGATAATCCGTATAGCTAGTTGTTCTCCCTTACACTGAACTGAATCTTGTCATAAAGAGGTGGCTCCATCTTGCCTCTAAGATCGGCAACAATCAGCCATTGTAGCTCCCCTCCAGATTGGTCGTTGAGCTGTGCTCCGAAGAACTCCGGATGCGAGCGTCCAAGATACTCCGAAAGCTGGTCTAGATCCCTCTCAAAGATAAGTTGTCCACCATTGCCCAACTTGTAAAACTTGCTATATTTGACCTTGATACGCCCATTCTGCATCACTATTCTATATCATAATTTACTGTTATTCATTGATATATTTCATATTAAGAGATGATACTTATGTTATTTCATCTGTTTTTGCATGGTTGATGACTTTTGGAGGATGGACCGCTGAAGTCAGGATTCTGATGGAAAATGTGCTGTTTGGAGGCAAAATTCGTGAAGATCAGAAAATTCCAGAAAATACATGGAAAATCCTATTTTTCCAGAAGACGAAGGATCCCAGAAGGGGGAGCGGAGTTGGGCCATAGGGGGCCCACACCACCCCCTGGCACGGGCCACCCCTAGCCGTGCCACTAGGTGGTGTGGCCACCCTGGCCCACTCTTGGATCTCCCCTTTGGCATATATTATCCCCACGAAACACTAATTATGGGGGAGCGACCACAGAAAGATTCTGCCGCCTCTGCGGGGCGGAAAACTGTAGAGAGAGAAAGAGCTCTACAGCAAGCAGAAATCTACCAGGGAAATTCCTTCCCGAAAAGGGGAGATCGTCGCCATAAACACCACCATCAAGCTAGACTTCATCGGGATCATCATCATCATCTCGATCAGCACCATCATCACCACTTCATACCGTTGTAACAATTGGGTTGAATCTTGCATAGTTCTTGGGGGAAACTTTGTCGGCGTTGATTACTTGTTGTAGTTGATGCTATTGAGTGGAACCATTGAATTATTGTCATGTTCAGATTGTTGCTTATCATTATTCCATCTCTGATCTTGATCCATATGATGTCTTGTGAGTAGTTCGTTTAGTTCTTGAGGACATGGGATAAGTCATGTTGTTAGTAGTGGAATTGTATTGAGAAAGATTCAATGGTTTGTTATTTAAGTTGTGGTGTTATTCTTCTAGTGGTGTCATGTGAACATCGACTACATGACACTTCACCTTTATGGGCCTAGAGGAATGCATTGTGTATTTGGCTACTAATCGTAGGGGTTGCCGGAGTGACAGAAACCTAAACCCCCGTTAGGAAACCTTTGCACAAGGGAGGTTAGGATCTCAGAGTTTAAAGTTGTGGTTAGGTTTTTATCTTAATTACTTTCTTGTACTTGCGGATGCTTGCAAGGGGTTTAATCACAAGTATGTATTAGTCCTAGGAAGGTCATTACATTAACATAGGTTCACCCACACAACACTTATCAAACTAAAGAAGATTAATCAACTATATGAAACGGAAGCACTTGACGATATCCCCATGTGTCCTTGAGAATGTTTGGTCGTCTTAAGTAATACAACGACTTGTCCTTTGCTAAAGAAAGGATTGGGCAACTTGCTGCATTTATTATCATTGTCTTTTATTTACTCGCACTTTATTTATCTGCATTATCAAAAACACCTAAAAATCCGTTTGCTAAGTATTTATAGAGAATTCTTGCTCCAAGCCACTCATCAACACCTTCTGCTCCTCATTGGGTTCGACACTCTTACTTATCGAAAATACTGCGATACACCCCTTATACTTGTGGGTCATCAAGACTATTTTCTGGCGCCATTGCCGGGGAATGAAGCGCTATTGGAGAGTGGAACTGGTAAAGAAAACTTCTACTGTGAGTATTGTTTACTTATGTTAGTTACTTTATTTCAATATGGATAATTTGCTTAGTTTCTTATTTCATAGTACTACTAGCATTGCTAAGGTAGTAGATGAACCACCACCTGTTGAGAATGATACTTTTAAAATACCTACAAGAATTATTGATCGTGTTATGGATAACTACTATTTTGGAGATGGAACTGTGCATCCTAGTGATCATTTACTCTTTATACACAAATTATGCGGGTTGTTCAAGTGTGCAGGTATTACAATAGATCAAGTCAAGAAGAAGTTATTCTCATTATCATTGAATCGAAGAGCTGAGGAATGGTATAAGCTGCTAAAGAATGGTCAAGCTCTTGAATGGGAGGAAGTAGTACCTCTCTTTTATTCAAAATTTTATCCTCCTAGTGAGATTCATAAAGATCAGAATCAAATATACAACTTTTGGCCTCTTGATGGAGAGAGTACAGCTCAAGCTTGGAGGAGATTGAAGTTACTAATGCTCAAATGTTCTATTCATGAGCTCCCCAACAATATTATTATCAATAAATTTTTTGCAAGGCTTTCTCTTCATGATAAGGATCTATTGGATGCTTCTTGTGCTGGATCATTTACACGCATGGAAGACGGAGCTAAATGGGATCTTCTAGACCGTGTTCAAGACAATGCTGAAGAATAGGAGAATGATAAAGGAAGAAAGTCAGGTATAAATTACGATTATGAATGCATTAAATCTTTTATGGGAACTGATGACTTTTGTAATATTAGTAATGCTTATGGTCTAGACTCTCAAGTTATTGCAAATTGTTTTAAGGCTTTTGCTTCTTATATTGAAATTCCTAAAAAGAAGTGGAATAAGTATCATGCACTGTATAAGGGTATTATTGATTATGTTCCTGCTAGAAGTACTGAAGTTTGCACTATTGATCGTATTTTGCCTGAACCTTATATCGAAAAAATGCCCTTCCCGGATAAAGTAAAGGAGCACTCTATGATAACTAGTGTAATTAATAAAAGTACGAAGAGAGTTGTTAAGCCTGATGAACAAATAACCATTGAACCTGCAGTAGCAATTGTGAAAGACCTTGTCACTAAAATAGTAGAGGATGGACACATTGTTTTCCATGAAGATGCTTCTAATATTGTCTCACATCCTAATAGAACTAAAAAAAGGTAGTGTCCCTGTGCTTTCTGTTAGAATTGGTGATCATTGCTATTATGGCTTATGCGATATTGGTGCAAGTTCAAGTGCTATTCCTTATGAGCTTTACAAAGAAATTATGCATGAAATAAGTCCATGCGAACTAGAAGAAATTGATGTGGTTATTCACCTTGCAAACAGAGAGACCATCTCTCCCATTGGTATCGTAAGAGATGTGGAAATTCTGTGTGGTAAGATTAAATATCCTGCTGATTTTCTAGTACTTGGTTCAGCTGCTAGTAAAACCTATCCTATCATTTTTGGTAGACCTTTCTTGAACATGTGTGGAGCCATTATAGACTATAAAAGGGAGAAAATTTTAACTAAATTTGATGGGGAATCTTATGAGTTTAATTTTTTGAAATTTGATAAAGTCCCTTATGAAAATGAAACTCCTAATGAGGATTTTAGAGTTGAACAACTTGCTTCTATTTCTCTTGCTCCTAACAATGCTTTGCAGCAATTTATGGAAGACCATGAAAGTGAGATCTTCATGGAAGAAAGAAATGAGATTGACGAGATTCTCCGTCATCAACCTAAGATGCTTAAGCATAACTTGTCGATGGAAGATTTGGGTACCACACTGCCACCTAAAAAGGACCCGGCTTTCGATCTGAAGCCTTTACCTGACGATCTTAAATATGCTTACATTGATGATAAAAAAATATATCCTATTATTATTAGTTCTAAACTTTCAGGGAAGGAAGAGGCAAGATTATTGGAAGTATTGAAGAAACATCGACGAGCTATGGGCTATACACTTGATGATTTAAAGGGGATTTCTCCTACTATATGTCAGCATGCTACCAATATAGAACCCTATCCAAAACCAGTGGTGGAACATCAACGTCGTTTAAATCCTAAGATGAAGGAAGTGGTAAGAAACGAGGTATTAAAACTCCTTGATGCTGGTATTATTTATCCTATTACTGATAGTGAATGGGTTAGGACTGTTCATTGTGTCCCTAAGAAAGGGGAATTACCGTTGTGCCTAATGAGAATAATGAGCTTATCCCCCAAAGAATAGTAGTAGGTTATAGGATGTGCATTTACTTTAGAAAGGTTAATAAAGTTACTAAGAAAGATCATTACCCGCTGCCATTTATTGATCAAATGTTAGAAAGATTGTCTAAAAAGACCCATTTTTGCTTTCTTGATGGATACTCGGGGTTCTCTCAAATTGTTGTTAAACAACAAGATAAAGAAAAAACTACTTTTACGTGCCCTTATGGAACATATGCTTATAGGAGAATGCCTCTTGGTTTGTGTAATGCTCCTGCCACTTTTCAAAGGTGCATGTCTGCTATCTTTCATGGTTTTTGTGAGGAAATGGTGGAAGTATTCATGGACGATTTTTCCGTCTATGGAACTTCTTTTGATAATTATCTACATAACCTTGATAAAGTTTTGTAGTGATGTGAGGAGACTAATCTTGTTCTTAATTGGGAGAAATGCCACTTCATGGTCAATGAAGGAATTGTCCTTGGACATAAAATTTCTGAAAGAGGCATTGAAGTTGACAGAGCCAAAGTTGAAGCAATTGAGAAAATGCCCTGTCCTAGGGACGTTAAAGGTATTCGAAGTATCCTTGGTCATGTTGGTTTATATAGAAGGTTTATTAAAGATTTCTCCAAGATATCAAAACCCCTTACTAATCTTCTCCAAGAAGATGTACCCTTTATTTTTTATGATGATTGTAAGGAAGCTTTTGAAACTCTAAAGAAAGCTTTAACTACCGCTCCTATTGTCCAACCACCTGATTGGAACTTACCCTTTGAGATCATGTGTGATGCTAGTGATTTTTCTGTAGGTGCTGTTCTTGGGCAACAAATAGATAAAAAGTTAAATGTTATCCATTATGCTAGTAAGACTCTTGACACTGCTCAAAAGAATTATGCTACCACTGAAAAAAAGTTCTTAGCTGTTGTTTTTGCTTGTGATAAGTTCAGACCTTATATTGTTGATTCAAAAGTTACCATTCATACTGATCATGTGTCAGTAAATACCTTGTGACAAAGAAAGATGCTAAGCATAGGCTTATTAGATGGGTGTTGCTTTTACAAGAATTTGACCTACATATTGTAGATCGGAAAGGTGCTGAAAATCCTATTGCTGATAATTTATCTCGTTTGGAAAAACATCTCATTTCATCCTATGCCTGTTAATAATAGTTTCCCAAATGAACAGTTGGCTGCAGTAGGGGTAAGTTCGCGAGGGAGTCCTTAGTATGTTGATTACACTAACTTTATTGTTTCCAAGTATTTTCCTCCAACTTTTACAGCACAGCAAAGAAGGAAGTTCTTTTACGATTTGAGGCATTATTTTTGGGATGACCCGCATTTTATTTATATAAGGAGGGAGTAGATGGTATTATGCGAAGATGTGTTCCAGAATTTGAACAAAAGGAGATATTGTGGAAATGTCATGGTAGTGCCTATGGAGGACATCATGCAGGAGATAGAACCGCACAAAAGGTTCTACAATCAGGTTTTTACTGGCCTACCCTTTTTAAAGATACAAGAAGATTTGTCTTATCATGTGATGAATGTCAACGAGTTTGTAATATTTCTAGACGCAATTAAATGCCTATGAATTATTCTCTTGTTATTGAACCATTTGATTGTTGGGGATTTGACTTTATGGGTCCTTTTCCCCCTTTAAAAGGTTATACTCATATTCTTGTTGTTGTTGACTATGTTACTAAATGGGTAGAAGCCATACCTACGAAAAGTGTTGATGGTGAGACCTCTTTGAAAATGCTTAAGAATATTATCTTTCCTAGGTTTGGAGTGCCTAGATATCTTATGACTGATGGAGGTTCTCATTTCATTCATGGTGGTTTCAGAAAGACCCTTGCTATATACGATGTTAATCATAGAATTGCTTCAGCCTATCATCCCCAAACTAGTGGGCAAGTAGAACTATCTAATAGAGAAATTAAATCCATCTTGCAAAAGACCATTAATAGATCTAGAATAAATTGGGCTAAAAAATTGAATGATGATTTATGGTCTTATAGAACTTCTTATAAAAGTCCTATGGGGATGTCTCCTTACAAAATGATTTATGGGAAAGCTTGCCACCTGCCTTTAGAATTAGAACACAAAGCTTATTAGGCAGTGAAAGAACTTAATAGAGACTTCAAACTTGCTGGTGAGAAAAGATTATTTGACTTAAGTTCGTTAGACGAGTGGAGGAGTGAGGTATACGAAAATGCTAGACTATTTAAAGAAAAAGTTAAAAAATGGCATGACAGGAGAATTCTTAAGAGAGAGTTCCATGTCGGTGAGAAGGTTCTATTGTATATGTCTCATCTCAGATTTTTTGTAGGAAAACTACTCGCAAAATGGGAAGGACCCTTTGTTATTGAAGAGGTGTATCGTTCAGGTGTAATAAAAATTACTTCCCTAAAAGATAACACTACACAAGTGGTGAATGGTCAGAGACTCAAGCACTATATTTCTAGAGATTCTTACAATGAAGATATTGATGCTATTCAAATGGTAACTCCAGAAAATTTTATCAAAGACCAACTTCAGAGACCTGTAGAGTCCGTTTTCGAATAGGTAACAGTTCTGGAAAGAAAAGGTCCGCGAAAAATATGTCCAATTAAATTTTTGCAGTTTTTATCCAACAAGGAAAGCAATGAAGCGAAAGAGGGACGGAAACGGAGCCAGGGTGGCTCACACCACCCCGTGGCGCGAGCACCCCTGGCCGCGCCACCAAGTGGTGGTGTGGCCACCCCGGAGCCCGTCTCCAACCTGTTTTCTCCTAGTACTTTCCTTTTGTTGTAAAACTTCGTAATATATAATACCCTGGATCCCCCGAGGTTCGTATATCGTGTTCTCGTCGTGTTTTCGTTTCGATCTATTTCTACCAGGAACTATTCTTAAAGTTTAGAAGCACAATGGTCTCCGCCAACGATAAGGGCAAAGGGCCTGTGGAAGAGGATCTCCAAGACTCTGAGCAGGAGGAGGAGATCGATAGTGAAGTTGAAGAGGAGGCAAAGGAAGACCAGCATCCACACGCCAGCACCACCATTGCAAGCATTGGAGTGGTGGCAAACCCTTCCAGGTTCAAAAGGACTGCAGGGATATCCACTAGAGGGAAGACTCCGCGTCATTGTTTGGCTTCATGGTCACCTTCTTTACGCACCAAGAATCCCTTCCATACCCTTATCCATGAGCAGCAATTCCAGAATATGCCCAAGGAGAAACTACCCTCCAATTGGGATATGCCTCGTTCTAACCATGCAGGAAAAGAAGACTTCAAGGAGGAAGAGTGGGGAAAGAATCGTACGAGCTGGGATTCACAGCCCGACATGATCATGAACCGCATCGAGCACAATTTGGAGTTGATTCGTACTCTCACCTTCGAGATTGAGGACTTGAGGGAATTGATTGAAAAGCTCATCGAGAGAACACCACCACCACCGAAGGAGTAATTTGTCATTAGTTTTTGGCATCCCCTTGCTTTGTTCCAAGCTTGGGGGAGTGCCGCAGTATCATATCACTATTTTTTTTATCTTTTTACCCTTTTAAGTAGAGTCATATCATGAATAGAGAAGTTATCATATAGGATGATTTGCATTATGGAAGTATCCCCCCTCTCGTTAGATATCTTATCCCTTGGTGTGAGTTGCCGTTATGGAATATTAATGAGAAGTTCTATCATTTACTCTTTTGCATATCTTATTTTAGTTTTCATACTATTATATGATTGATTTTGTTGTTAGTATTGGTATCACTTTGGGATCATTGAGTTAATTTAGTTGGTTTTGGCAAACCTGGCTTGGTCAGTAGCAACACTATTATGAGAATTGAATAAAAAGATAAAAGTACTCTTAAAGAATATAATTTCATCATCTTTCTTGATTGGCTCATAAGCTTAGTATTCTTTAGTTAAGATCTTTTGTGCTTCCAAGGAAGATCGCATGTTTGTTTTTATCACTTGTATATTTGTTTGTTTCCTTCAACTCTTATGCTTGCTACCTAGCCTTGCTAGCCTAAAACCTGTACTGAGAGGGAATGCTTCTCGTGCATCCAATCCTTAAACCAAAACCTATGCCATTTGTGTCCACCATACCTACCTATTATCACTATTGCTATTCCAAGTAAATTCATGTTTTTATCTACCTTCCGAATTAAACTTGTTATGTGAAAATTAGTGATTAAATCTCTCATGAACTTGAAGGCACACTTTACTTTTCGTGCCCCTAATAAACTTGAACCATTGTGTAACCTAAGTTGTATATGCTTGCACTTATACATTGGGAATTAGCAGAACCATGCTGTCATGGGGAACGCTTTCAACATTGCACTTGTACATTGACCTAGTTGATATCATGCTCTTTTGTTTATGGATGTCGTCGGTGTGAAATGAAAGGGGAGCTTGTAAGTCCATGGAGTTATGTATGTATGTTAGAGAAACGCCTGGGCGGCTGGTCTAATCCATGCCTAATCATGGTGGAAACCTACAGCGTAACCATAATAAGCTATCTATGAAGCATTCTTCTTATAAAAAAGAGATAGAGATTGAGACAAGAGGAAAGAGAGAGAAAAGCACCATTTTCCCATGGTAAATAAGAAGATGTTGAGATGCTTATTGTCTACTTGCCTTGTCATTTTGATATGGGGATTCTTCCGTATCATCAGGCAAGGGGTACCTCGTTGGCGGTTCTCTATGATACACATGTACTTACTACGACAAGAACTTACCGGTAACTAAACTTGAGCAGCATGAGGAGCGGCCCTCGTATTCAAGGGACATGAGATTGCCAACTTATACTTTGTCAAGAATATACTCCATAGTTTGTTCACTTTAACCTTAACCACCTAAAGATGCTTATGATAGGGGCAATGAGAGCTGGAACCTAATAAGTACCATAATTTTTGGAAGCTCTTTACGAAACTTGAGATCCTTGCTTCCCTCTGCGAAGGGCCTATCTTTTAATTTCTAGTTGAGTCAGTAAACCTATTCCTTTCTATATCATCAAGTATTTTGAGTTGTTGTGTTTCATTCATTCATATGATGATTTCTTCAATCATGTTTATTATGTTCCTTGTTTTGCACATTGCTCTTATCTTAGTGAATATTATTTTGAAAGCCATCATTGAAAACCCCATTATGTTTGAAGTCCAGCAAATTGTTAACTATTCTTTGACCAAGAGCAAAGTTTGCCATTACCAATTATGATTTACTTTATGTATCATTATTGTGTTTCCTTTACTTATTACAAGTTAAGATATATAATAGTGAGTTGTCTTCTATTATAATTTGTGTATTGATGAATGTGATGCTTCTTGTCTGTATTCTTTTATCGACTCTTCACTCCATAAACTTGAGGTCATGTTTATTGAGCTCAGTTTTCTCTTGGGGACAAGCGAAGTTTAAGCTTGAGGGGAGTTGATACGTCCATTTTGCATCACTATTCTATATCATAATTTACTGTTATTCATTAATATATTTCATATTAAGAGATGATAATTATGTTCTTTCATCTATTTTTGCATGGTTGATGACTTTTGGAGGATGGACCGCTGAAGTCAGGATTCTGATGGAAAAGGCGATGTTTGGAGGCGAAATTCGCGAAGATCAGAAAATTCCAGGAAATACATGGAAAATCCTATTTTTCCAGAAGACGAAGGATGCCAGAAGGAGGAGCGGAGTTGGGCCATAGGGGGCCCACACCACCCCCTGGCGCGGGCCACCCCTGGCCGTGCCACCAGGTGGTGTGGCCACCCTGGCCCACTCCTGGCTCTCCCCTTTAGTGTATATTATCCCCACGAAACCCTAATCCTAGGGGAGCGACCACAGAAAGATTACACCGCCTCTGTGGGATGGAAAACTGTAGAGAGAGAAAGAGCTCTCAAGCAGGCAGAAATCTGCCAGGGAAATTCCTTCCCGGAGAGGGGAGATCGTCGCCATCAAAACCACCATCAAGTTGGACTTCATCGGGATCATCATCATCATCTCCATCAGCACCATCATCACCACGTCATACAATTCGGTTGAATCTTGCATAGTTCTTGGGGGAAACTTTCCCGGTGTTGATTACTTGTTGTAGTTGATGCTATTGAGTGGAACCATTGAATTATTGTTATGTTCAGATTGTTGCTTATCATTATTCCATCTCTGATCTTGATCCATATGATGTCTTGGGAGTAGTTCGTTTAGTTCTTGAGGACATGGGAGAAGTCATGTTGTTAGTAGTGGAATTGTATTGAGAAAGATTCAATGGTTTGTTATTTAAGTTATGTTGTTATTCTTCTAGTGGTGTCATGTGAACATCGACTACATGACACTTCACCTTTATGGGCCGAGGGGAATGCATTGTGTATTTGGCTACTAATCGTAGGGGTTGTCGGAGTGACAGTAACCTGAACCCCCGTTAGGAAACCTTTGCTCAAGGGAGGTTAGGATCTCAGAGTTTAAAGCCGTGGTTAGGTTTTTATCTTAATTATGTTCTTGTACTTGCGGATGCTTGCAAGGGGTTTAATCACAAGTATGTATTAGTCCTAGGAAGGTCAGTACATTAGCACAGGTTCACCCACACAACACTTATCAAACTAAAGAATATTAATCAACTATATGAAGCGAAAGCAATTGACGATATCCCCATGTGTCCTCGAGAATGTTTGGTCATCTTAAGTAATACAACCGGCTTGTCCTTTGCTAAAGAAAGGATTAGGCCACTTGCTGCATTTATTATCATTGTATTTTATTTACTGGCACTTTATATATCTGCATTATCAAAAACCCCTAAAATCTGTTTGCTAAGTATTTATAGAGAATTCTTGCTCCAAGCCACTCGTCAACACCTTCTGCTCCTCGTTGGGTTCGACACTCTTACTTATCAAAAATACTGCAATACACCCTCTATACTTGTGGGTCATCAGACCTCCATCTATAAGCAATTAAGATGAGTAAGTTAATGAGGTGATCAAGTGTGTCAAATTTTATGTAGAATAGTAAGAGTTTTGAGTAGCAAGTGATCTCTCTTTGAAAGAATCACAAGGATAAGAATGAGAATAGTTTTTGTAAATACTCACTTTCTTTGTTTTGAAACTAGGTTTTTCAGGCGTCCATTCTAACTAGGGTCTCCTATAGTTAGGATGGCTCTGATACCAACTTGTCAACACCCGTATTTTTAACTCCAGATGCCTATTATGCCATACATCACAATCCCAGGATTACCATTTTTGCGAGACATAACAGAAGTGGTACCACAGTACATCATCCATTACAAACCATAATAAAGGTCTTACAAATAGAGGATCTCATGATCCAGTCTTAATATAATCAAAGCAGCGGAAAGTAAACATAGTAGGCTCCGTCTTCATGGTCACAGGCAATGCTGACGATGGGAGATGATCCTAGTTGTCATAGACCTCCTGCTGTCCATCTCCCGGGTAATCCTCCTCATAGTATGGCCATGGGAATAGCCAGAGACAAAGCCATGAGTACTCTTTAAGTACTTGCCAACTATTACTAGTATAAGTAAGGTAAGAACTAGTAGGAATCATAAGCTCTAGGTTTGTTTGCAAAAAGCCAGGTTTATTCCATAGAGGCTTAAGAGTAAAAGACCTAACTTTAGTTCTCTATATCACTTAAGGGGGAAACTAGTTTTCATATCCACCACTCTGTTGTGGTCAAGTCAAAGTCATCTTTCAAGTCACAAATCATTTTGAAAACATCTGACAACAGAACAGTATGGCCACTCCAACTATCCATAACCGTGGACACGGCTATTCGAATAGTTTGACACTCTACAGAGATTGTACACTTTCACCACAAAATTCGATACATCCGTCAGGGATAACCCTGAATCATCATACTTAGTATGCGGATAATCAATCCTAACCTTTCAATTACACACCCTAGTATAGTCACCTCCCCTATGAGTTTGGCCTCCCAGCCATGACCAACTGTCATCCTGGGCACTGCATAGGTGTACATTCATCACGAGGTAGCCTCAGCTCACCCTCTTTTGCAAGGGAATCCATACTAAGACATATAAACTTCCAGTCAAGCCCTACCCAACTCAGGTAATGTGGTTGTACGGTAAAATTGGAATGGTATCGCATCCAAACCCAACCATCAGTTTTTGTCAAAGTCTAGGCTCATGCCTCATTCAGTTTCATCATCAAACCATTGTGTTTCATAACACATGTCAAAACATTTCAGTAGAATGAATCATCATTCTAAGGTTTTCATAATCATTTTCACCAAGTATTCCCATCCAAAGTGATCAAGTTTTAGCTTAGCACTAGCCACAAATGTTGAGGGTATCACTATTGGGGGTACTAATCAAGTATAAGTATCCAAGGCTAGTTCTATGATCTTGATGGTATCCATCCTATTTTCTACTAATCATAATTCATTAACTAAGTAAGAAATTGTAATAAAAGGGAAAAGCAAAGCTTGAAGTAAAACTGGGAATGGTATATTTTGAGATGCATAACCAAGCATGCCTAGTGCATCTGATATAGGGGGGCTTGCATAGATAGCATGCATAGTTCTGGCTTGCACTGATAGCTTGCCTTGCTGGTTGCATTCGTTGAAGTTCTCTTCTTCTTCCTCGAAGTACTCCTCCTCGTTGTATCCCGGGTCGGTACTAGCGTCTATAAATACACACAAGGTACACAATCACCAAACAACACTTCACTACTTCTATTTAGCACACAAGGGCTCATACTAGATGATCTAGTATCATCTCAATGATCATGTGGAATATTACCATGTTCTTATTCTTCTTATTTTAGAAAAGTAATTTCTACTTATTTTAAATCCTTAAGATTTAATATCCTCCAATTAAAATAGTGGATCATGTTGACACATGTCATCACCATCTATTCCAATACTTGGGAATGTGATTTAAAATGGTGATCATATATTACAAGATTTAATATTACTATTTAATAATATTAACGTGACTATAAATGCCTTTATAGCACTCTTTTAATACTAAGCCATGTTTCATCTTTGTAAACCCAAATCTTTTTACATATTCAAGTAGAGCATGGCAAATGTGATTTTTGAGAGTTGGAATCAACTCAAAAGCATTTATAATTTATTTTCTAAAAATGTTTGAAGTGGCAAAAGCCTTTGTCTTGTTATTTTTGGTCTAGGTGATCTATAGTTTCAATTGATTTGAATCCAACGGGAGTGACTAGATTTTTTCAATACTTTATAGCAGAATTGGAATCATGCATTTTGGATCAGTACATCTCTTTGAATTGAATTTTGAATCTATAGAATAGGGTTTTCACTAAATTGGCAGAATTCTATTTGAACTACTGGGCTCTGCGCCGGAAAATAAATGGGCCGGCCCAACTGCACAGTGCTGGCGCAGCGTGCTGCTTACAAGACGGTCCCATGCGTCAACGACTAACTCTAACCGAAATGGTATCTAGCAATCCTAGCCCTACGATTAGAATAGGATCCTACGGCTGAGGTTCATCGTCTACGACGAACAGCTCCGGTGAGATTCTAACCCTAATCCGATGGTGTGGGTCACTAGGGACTCACCAGGGCTCCAGATAGGGTCAGTGATGGGGGCGAATGGGCTGGCCGTCGACGACGAGTCGATTGGCGGTCACGGCGGCTCCTGGGATGGCTCCAATCAACGGCTTCCTTCCTCGACTACAGCGGCGGACTCCAGCCAAATTCCGGCATCGTGGTGCTCGCCTTGCTCCGGGGAACAGTCAGTGAGGTTCCTGGGTGAGTGGAGAGTGGAATGGTGTGCAGAATGAGGTCTAGGGTTGCCTCTCTTTATACACCAACATCGGCGGCAGGGCGACATGGTGAGGCTCCTCCGGCGATGTTGCTACAGGTCTCGCTAAGCATGGGAGAGGGCATGGGTCGATGCGGGGCACTGCGGTAACTGTCACGCGCGTGACGGCATGGCAAGGGGCGGTCTCGGTTGGTCGAGCAACGTCGATGCTCTGTTTGTCACTTGGTACGGTGATCACGGGGCCCGCGGCAGTGAACGATCATGTCTGGGAGGTCACTGGTGCCACGGTGACTGCGAGTACGAGCGGAGAGAGCAAGGCACGGCATGTGTGTGCGAGGCGGCTGCGGCGCTCCGTCGTGCGCTCGGCATGGCAGAGGCTTAAATGGGCGTGGTGATTCCAGCGTCTCCACTCTTAGCCGCTAGTCAAGGGGTGGACAAAGGGTGGCGGTGAGGTCACGGCTATTAGCTAGGCATCATGGGAGAGGGCGGCACGGCGCACAGTGACTGGTTCATGGTCGACCGGCATGGCTGGCTCGGTACATCCATGTCACTGGTGCAAGCTCCTACTCTACACGGCCAAGGACTAGGAATGATCATGGGTAAGATATGGAGTTAATTGCAGTACAATTTGTGAGCAATTGATAGATCAAAACAGTGTATAGTGGTTGAGGTTGTACTCTGTCTGCTAAGTGTTCGACTTAATGGCCGCATGAAATTAACTTTGGCATTTTTGAATGAATTTTGGTGAGTAATCTGGTCATATGCTTGGTAGTCTATGGTTGCTAGAATTTGTCAATTGGAAGTTGTTTGAGTGGTTTTTGAGAAGTGATGATCTAGGCATATGAACTTGATTCAATTTTACAATGCCTCTTAACTAGATTTGAAGATAGTTCATGCCATTTTATAAAGTTTGTTTGTATTCACTTTTACTTGGTCTAGGAAGGGGTGAAAACAATTGGAATTGTTTCTGTTAGAGACACCTAAAGTGGTCTAGTGGTTAATAATGGCAAAAGTGACCATAGGGTCATATGCCTTATTTTTGATTTTTCTTTTATTTGATTTTTGCTTGTAAATGATCTAGATGATGTAGTAAACCTTTTTAAACTAATCCTTAACCTTTGTAGCAATCAAACATGGAAAATGCAAGCATTCATACATTACTACAAATCACACATGCATTCATATCAAGTTTAATGATAAAAGTTTTTATTAACCCTAATCTTGGGTGATTAGATCTTGATAAGCTTGATTAATATTTTTGAGATGTTACACTCCTACTGCTAACCCTAACTCCCTATGGTTTGGCTGTTGGCGAGGCCACTACACCGCAGGGATGCGGCTACCCTCATACGTCGTATAGGACCTCCCTAACATTGACCCTGAGCCCCATCTTGAGCTCCTGATGGCTGCTGCCACTATGACCATGGGCTAGTCGTGGCCTCCCTAGCCAGGCAGGTGGTAGGCTGCGGCCGCCCCTTCTTCTTCATCTCTAGCTACTACTACGACAACTCAGGTATGTTTCCATTGTGACTAGCTATCAAGTTGATGATCCGGTAGCTTAGGATTAGGTTTAGGGTTGGATCCTTAGGGTTCTTGGTATGGTTTTGCCTCTCGCCTTGCATTGTAATTGGTGGTGTTGATCTGTTAGTAATTATTACAGCTATCTAATAGTTGGGTTAGTGAGTTCTGAGTGGTGATCTAATTTTCTCATTGATGCATGTAAAATGCATACATGAACTTTGTAGTTTGTTAACATGTTTTCCCACATATTTGCATCATATATAATGTTATATCCCTATTTTATATTGATTTTTGGGGATTTAACAATGATCGCCTTTATTTTGGTTAAAACCGTGCAGGGCAGAAAAACCCCGTTTTCAATGTTTTTGATGTTTCAAGACCTATACAAAGTCAAATGGACCTGCACTTTTGGGAATGCCAATATTTATCCACGAAAAGCATCTAGAGCACTGGAATCTCACCAGGAGGGCTAGGAGGGACAAAAGAGCCCAGGTAGAGCGCCTAGGCCTGGTGGGCGCGCCACCCATGCTCTTTCCCTCCTCGACCGTCAAATCGCCTTGATTCTTTCGCCCATGGAGTTCTCTTAACCTAAAAATTCCTATATAAGGACCTCCCCCGAGGCGTCCTAGAAACAAAAGCGATGGGAAGCAACAAGAGCCACCAGAGAAAAAAACACCACCAGATCCAGCAAAGATTGGAGGGGGAAACTCCATCGGAGCCATCTCCGGGGAGATCTCAACCCTCTCCAACATCACCAGCTTCATCACCATGATGAAGAGGGAGTAATCCACCTCCGGGTTATGGGTTTGGCTGTAGCTTGATCTATTTCTATCTTGTTCTTCATAGATATAGTACCATATGAGTTGCCCAACATGATTGTGGCCATATTTGTAATTCCTATGTGGTGGATCTTTGTTCTAAGATTTGATATTTGAGATTGGAATCTATTTTGTGTAAGATATTTTAATAGATGCATATCATGCACTTCGTTCTGCATTGTTTGTTTTGATCCAACTTGTATGGAAGAACTTGTATGGGGAGAAGTGTGTGTTAGATTGAGTAGCATGGGGTAGAGATTGAATTGTGACACATAATATTCAAGATCTACTTTGTTTTTTACCTTTGTTTTGCTGCCTGACTAGGGGTAAAGTGAAATAATGTGCTATAGTTATCACGTGACAATGTGATGACCTTGTTAAATCAAGGTAGCATATTTGTATTTCAAACATCATATAATATTGCTTAAAGCTATACTCTGATTTGTTCTTAAATCAAGATTGCATGGATATTTCCCTTTCTTGAGGAGTATAAGAGAGAGAGATGTGTATTGCATCTCAATATTAGAATGTGATGCCCATATTAATTCATTTTATCAAGCACTTATAGAATTTCCATGAATCTTTATCATTGATAAATTGTTTTGTGATCACTTCAACCTAAAAAGACAGTAGATAAGTGAACCCATGAACCCCGGTCTGACTTTTATCATAAGAAACACCTTTCCATTGCATCTACTATCCTTTATAATTTCTGTAATTTATTATTTCAAAAATACAAAAATACTTTCTCTACTTGCAATCACTTATAAAAATACAAAAACAACTCTACTATCTTCTATATAATCTAGTTTGCATTACTTTACTTTATTTACTGCTTTTATTTCAGTTTACATTTTATTTTATTTCATATTACTAATACGAAACCTTGTGCTTGACAACCACTTGGTGGAGTTTGGGATACAATACAAATTATTTTACTTTACAGGTTGCTTGAAGAGGAGAAGACAAACATCCTTCCATAACCAGTTCCCCGATAGTTTGATATAAACCCTCGAGTCACCCTTGTGGCGAAAAGAAGTTTGCTACAACACTCTACACTTGGAGTCCCAACGAAAAGTAGCCATGTTTGTTGCCATCAAGACTATTTTCTAGCGTCGTTGCCGGGGAATTAGCGAAGGTACATCACAACTACATCCACATCAAGTTTGAAGAGCAAGATAACTCCCACGACAACTGCTTATTTTCTGGCGCCATCATCTTCATCAACCTGTGCAACAACCCAAGATTGGGAAGGTTGCACCACTGTGAGCTTTTTCTTATCCTTTTAGATTTTTAAAGTATTTTATTTTGTCTTGTTTATAGTATTTTTAAATTTTTCTTAAAAAACACAAAAACACTTAAAAATTAATTTCACTCTTTTATTAAACATGACTAGAAAAAATAAAAAATTAAGTCGGGAACAAGTCTATTCGCAAATAAGTTTGATTGCAACATTGATCCTGAGGTGTTGGGGGCCATAGTCTGTAATCGTTTTTCTAATGGGAATGTAGCATCTGCTCATTGGCATCTTAAAATCTCTGAAGATTCGTGCAAAACTCTAGGGGCCCCAAACATTGATCCTAAAATAGTGGAAGTAAAATTATTTTTGCACCCTTAAAAGGAATGGCTAAAAGATGGTATGATGATGCACCTAAAAGAGATTTACAAATATGGTACAATATGAAAGTGTCCTTTCTAGAAAATTTTGGTAAAAAGACCCTTCATTTAAAAAATGATGTGTGATTTCAAGCAATATGAAAATGAACCTCTCACTAGTGCTTGGGTAAGGTTTAAACAACTCACATATAAATTAGAACATGGGTTGAAGGATTGGTTGCTTGCAAGAAGTTTCTACGAAGGCCTTACACACGAATCTAAGCAGTCCCTAGATAATGAAACCGAAAAATCCTTTTTATATCTAAATCCCCATGAAGCATTAACGTTGTTAGTTGAAATTCTAGTAGAAACTAGTATCAACAAGAGCTTAAATGAACTCAACCCCAATTTCGCCCTTAGGAGAACTCATGGTGAAAACAAAGTAAAAGTGGAAACCTTAGAAGATCCCAGCATGATCTTTGGGGACAAAAACTTAGAGTCATTAAAAATAAAAAGGGAAGAAATTACTGTGATTGAAAATGATAAAGAACTAACAAATGATAAACAAGTAGAAGAAGTCAATATGCTAAGTGTAACAAAATAACCTCTACTTGATCTTGATAAATCTAGCTTGCATGAACTCATTAACTTGTTGCAAAAAAAATTCTAATGATCCATCCTTTAATGGTCATGAAGAAGAATTTGGTTCCTACCTAGCAAATTATGTTATAAAATAAAAGGATGAAAGATACAATAGACAAGCTATGATACCACCAAAGCTTGGGGATGTATGGATCCCCAAGGTATTAATCACTATTGAAAAAGAGACACATCATGCTATTATAGATTTAGGATCTAGTGTCTCAGTTTTATCTAAAGATCTATATGACTTACTTGAATTGAAACCTATGGAAAAATGCTCAATAGATCTTTTACTTGCTGATGATTCAACTAAACATGCTCTAGGAAAATTTCAAGGTATCATGGTTGAATTACATATGACATTTGTATGTGTTGATTTTATTGTCATGGACATGGGGAGCAATACCTCAAGTCCTATAATACTTGGTAGACCTTTTTTGAGAACCATAGGTGCAGTCATTGATGTAAAAGAAGGAAACGTGAAGTTTCAATTTTCTCACAAGAAGTGTATAGAACACTTTCCAAGGAAGAAGGAGGTAGCTAAAAAGAACAAGCTATCCCATGAGTTCCACATTACCTAAACCAAGTAAGTAAAGCCTAGCTATATGGCTATAAAGAAAGCGCTTTGCGGGAGGCAACCCGATTATTTTTTATTTTTTATTTTTTATTTTTGTTTTGAACTCTTGCTGTAGAAACAAAGTTTTGTTTTGGTTTTATTTCTGAAGTTTTAAATAATGTACCAACTGGAACCCATTTTGGATGTTTTAAAAGTTGCTAAACATATGGAGTAGCAAATTTCTGCAAAAAAGTTTTTAGTGCGTGAATTTTCTGATTTGTTATGTAAATCCGATTGCGCTCATATTCATACAGAATTTACAAATTTTCATACTTTGTATGCACAAAAATTGGATAAAATTTCTGACTTGTCTAAGTGGACAAAACAAATTCGTTTTGCTATTGCTAAAAATCTAGACAGATTCTACCATGCTTTGTTTTAACCTTTCCGAAGTGTCCTAAGATGATTTGTATGAGTCGTATTATATGCTAGGGATATGTAGGAACATTATATTCTTGCTGAAACATTTATAAAGAATTTTTTATTTGATATATAGGAAGCAACTATTATATTCTTCTGCCACTAATGTCACCTCTCAGAAAAGAGATGGGAGAAAACATTTTGTGTTGAAGTTTTTTGACAGGGAATAGAGGAACATCACACCAACATCAATCCAAGGATGGTGCAAAACATAAGCTTGGAGATTCCCAAGGCACCCCACTGGACCAACTCAAGTCTCGGTTTGCAAACCTCTAAACTTTGTTTTTTGAGCAACATAGAACTATCGTAGAAACTTGGAGCGTCTGTTTTATCATTTTACTTTTTGTTTTGCATTAGAAAGACCACCACCACCATTATTATAAATACTTATGATTAGCTACTGAAAAGAAACTCTACCTTGATGAGACTAAAACTGAAAAAGAATGCCATGGAACAAAAGAAAAGGGGAGATAAAAACAAAAGCTGAAATTTGTGTTGTGTCTAGTCCTTAAGCTCAAGTGTTTTATATGAAGCATGATATGTTTTATGCCTATTAAATTGTATCCTTTGTTTGTGCATATTTATGTTCAACATTAAGAAGAAAGGTGAGAAAATAAATGTTGACATTATGAACTAGATGGCACACTCCTTAGATCTCTTTTTGCTAAGTCTTTTCTGCATAAGCTAAGACTTATTCCAAGCCCCTTAAAACTAGACTAGTCATACCCACCTACTTGTAGAAAAAGCTACTTTCAAGTATAGTATGTATGTTAATCCTCCAAACACTCTTAAAAACATCATTTTTCATGTATTTTAAAACTCATAAGAAAGTAAGGTTTGGAGTGATACCACTATGAAAATTTTTGTGCTTCGCATCTTATTAGTGGTTGTTAGCTAAACCATGACTGGCATGGCACAAAGCTTTCGATATTAAATGTTGAATATCAATCATGTTTAAGTTCTACCTATGGATTGCAACGATGTGAAATGAAATGTGCACACTGGAGTAGGCATGTTGGTAGAAAACGCTCCTAAACCGCTAGCCAAAGCTATGCATGACATGGTGGAAACTTATAGCATGATGATCCTTGTTGATATAATTCATATGTCTGTTTTTCTTGTATCCTGGAGTAGAGATACTACCCCTCCCACCTTGAACACAATAAAGGAATTATATTATATTTTATTCTAAAATAAGCAAATAATTAAATGCCACAAAGGGGGGGAAATAGCTACACAGGGGCAAGAAGTACTTCAGTGATGCGGTTTCACAAGACCAACATGAGTATACAATGACAGGCCTAAGTTGAGTAGCGTGAGGAGTGCAAGGTCATAGACTAAGTGCATGAAACAATCAACTTGTAAGATGTTTAGCACATAAACCATACGATGCTTTAAAACAAAGTGAAAATAAAAAGCTACTGGGAACCCCATCCTTATCTATATAAACTAAATAGATCATCCCCACTAATGTATTTATCTCAACATGCAAGCATGCCACATCATCAGGTGGGCCTAAATAGGTGATATCAAGCAGCCATGCCACATCATCATTTTATTTTTATATATATTCTTTATGCAAAAAGATCCCAAATGACTAGCAATTATTTTGGCTTGAAAGATTCCATCATGCGTTGGTGTCACCTCATGTCCTCAGACGTACTCTCGCTGCATACTTTGCTCTTCCTAGTGCCAGCGCTCTTATTATGAATCATTCATCTTCTTAGTGGGTTTCTTAACTTTAATGGAGTCCCTTCCTCTTCTCTTATTTTAAAATTCCACTCAGTCCGCATCCTTCACTGCATGCATTTCATCTTCCCAACCAGGCACGCCACGGGTACCATCCGAGTGATGCGGTCACACAGATCTCAGTTCTAGCCTTCCACCCCTCCGGGTGATGCGGTCACAGATTTCACAAATTATGTCAGTGAGATGGGGCTGGCAATCCTTCTTCTTCTCAGGTTTTTGGCTGTAGGATACCTCGAATTTTAGCCCTCCTAGCTGCACATGGAAGTGGTTCGCATGTGGTGATAGCTTCAGAGGTGTTGGCTGCCTTGGCATTGCGTCTCTGGTCTCATATTTTATGTTCTAATTGGAGAAGGCACATTGGGCAGCTTGGATTTTTGTTGGCAACGATCTAAGGTTGGAGCTTTTTCAAGCGAATACACGGGAAACTTGGGACCAAGCCGTGGATTCAGGACCTTTGTGTTTTGCCTCTGGGCAGCGCCTCTGAAGTCAGCTGTTATATCCAGTCAACTTGGGATTTGTTCTTTTGAGGTTCCACTTCTTAACCACCGGTATTATTATTCTATAAAGCATGGTTGATTTTTGCTCTCTTCTAAATTGTCCATAAGCTGCAGACAAAGTAAGTAACCATGTACACAGTTGCGTACAACCGAATCAAGTTCTAGATTTTCTTTCAGGTTTGGTACTAAAATACATTTTCTCTTACCCATATTTTAATTTCTGCACAAGAGATCTATTAATTTACCTTTGCTATGTATCTTCGAGATTTTTCTTTGAAGGGCATATGACAGATTTTCAGATTGCGTGTTGAACATTATGATGTACCACGGTATGTTGTTTGCCACATTCTATATTACTTGCATCATGCAAACGTCAGCTTGACGCATTTGAGCTATATATTTTTTTTATTGAAGGAGCGTTTGAGCTATATCTAAGAGCTATTCCTTCATCCAGCTATACATCAGTAGTTTGTGATTTTTACCGAGCTTTTAGGAAAGCAGATAGTACTTTGTGGAGTTTCTCTGTTTACATAGAACAATTTTTTTGTTCCCATGAACTACTAAGCACAGCATGATTAATCCTCATGGAATTTTAAAATATTTCTTACTGAGCTAGGTGGCCGGCACATCTGATACATGTAAGAATTAACCATTTATTTCTTTTTGTGTGACTAATATTCCATCATTGTGGATTCTAAGCGTATTTTTGTTAACCTGGCATAATTTCCCAATATTTTGTTCTCATTATCCGCCATAAATCCTCTCTTTACTTGCACCTCCTATATTCAGTTTATTATCGTTGTACCTATTGAGAAATTTGAATGTATTCTTATTTTCCTCTCCATAATGTTTTTTAAAATTCCCGCAACAACATGCGGGGTATTATCTAGCTAGTATTGTTGACATGAATTACATAGCTCAAATTCTATTTTTTATTCTTTATGAAGGATTAACATATGTATTCAATGCTTACTTTCGGTACGGGATGCAAAACATCTCAAGAGAAGACATAAAACTAAGAAGTGAGTCTTCCAGTCAAGGGCATGAAACTAAGAAGTAGCCAAAAAATAAAGGCATGAACACCAATGGCAATCATGAAAAGAGTCCCTTATTCTACAGGTTCATCAAAGTGTGCTTGAAGGTTTATATTCTTCATCATTTGTTTTATAACACCATCACTTATAGTTCAGCATATTTATGGATGTGTAAAAGATACAACTTGATAGTACACTTGCATATTATGTTTCATTGAAAGGAATTGAGCCAATGAACTCTACATAATAATGAAGGAAGCAAAGGTAACAAACTCCCAAGTCCATGCTTAGTTTTATCACCATGCTCAAGGACGAACATAGGTTAAGCTTGGGGATGTTGATGCATGTAAAATGCATACATGAACTTTGTAGTTTGTTAGCATGTTTTCCCACATATTTGCATCATATATAATGTTATATCCTTGTTTTATATTGATTTTTGGAGATTTACCAATAATCCCCATTATTTTGGTTATAACCCTGCAGGGCAGAAAAACCATGTTTTCAATGTTTTTGATGTTTCAGGACCTATACAAAGTCAAATGGACCTGCACTTTTGGAAATGTCAATATTTATCCACGAGAAGCATCTAGAGCACTGGAATCTCACCAGGAGGGCCAAAAGAGCCTAGGTGACGCGCCTAGGCCTGGTGGGCGCGCCGCCCATTCTCTTTCCCTCGTCGACCGTCCGATCGCCTTGATTCTTTCGCCTACGGAGTTCTCTTGACCTAAAAATAGCTGTATAAAGACCCCCGGGGTGTCCTCGAAACAAAAGCGATGGGAAGTAATGTGAGCCACCAGAGACAAAAACACCACCAGATCCAGCGAAGATTGGAGGGGGAAAATCCCTCGGAGCCATCTCCGGGGAGATCTCCACCCTCTCCAACATCTCTAGCTTCATCACCATGATGAAGAGGGAGTAGTCCACCTCCGGGCTATGGGTTTGTGGCAGTAGCTTTATCTATTTCTCTCTTGTTCTTCATAGATCTAGTACCATATGAGCTGCTTTGTTAGTATGATGAGTTGCCATGATCTACTATTTGATGATTTGCCTTGATCTATTGTCTAATTAACTTGCTAGGAAGTAGTATGAGCCACCTAGGATCGCATCCTCTAGGATCAAGCTAAAGCAAGAATACAATCCCTAACCAAATTTACTAAGCTGGATCTAATCTCTAGTCCCTAAGTGACCATCTAAAACCCTTTAACCAGATCACCTCTAAACTCATTCATTCTAGAAGCTTCCAAGTCAATGAAGACCAATATCAAGCATGGATCCTTTCTACTCACTATACCCCTCAACATCATACATTTGGTGATGAGTTGGAACCTTGCAACTAATCAAAAACATTAACTCTTGTATTCTAGTCAAAATCACCAAATCTGCAAAATTTGGCTAAGTCGGGAAAACTGTTATCAACATCACATATTTGAGACTCTCTCTTTCTCAACCCTTGTGCACTTTTGGTAATGCACTTGAACCATCTTAAGGAATACCAATGCCCACTCTTGACCTTGGCTAGATCATCTTTTAACCCACTTGTTCTTGATGCTTTTGCAGGCAAGAAAATAATAATTCCTGCAAATCTTATCAACATGCCTACTTTGGAAGAAGCTCACATCTCCATACTATCTCTCTTGGACAAACTCTTTGCATGATTATGTTATACTCATAGAGGACTATACATCCCTACTTCATTTGTTTCAATTAGACCCTTGTGCTTCCAAAAACCCACATGGTTTTGAAGGCTATTTATTAATCTGTTTTGA
Organism: Avena sativa; assembly: GCA_916181665.1. Classification (NCBI taxonomy): domain Eukaryota; kingdom Viridiplantae; phylum Streptophyta; class Magnoliopsida; order Poales; family Poaceae; genus Avena; species Avena sativa. The sequence continues at coordinate 366,624,181 of OV702287.1, read as the reverse complement.
CACCCTTATTTTATTCAATTTTTGGCATCAATTCTTGAAGAGCTCAATCATGATCAACCACAAATCTATGTACCATGGTGATCTACCTAACCTGGTCTATCTATCCATGTATCACATAACTCAAGAGGAGCTTTGAGCTCCAAGATCCAACCATATTTTGACTGTATAAAAGTAATAGTGCCCAAGATCGTTTATCTCTTGTTTCTCTTCCAAATCAAGTTTGATTTTCAAAACCCAATAATGCAAATGGTAGATAAAACATGTGGACATCATCCACCTTGGATATAAAAAATTATCAAATATTATCCATAATTCTTTTGGCCTAAAAAAAATTTAATTTTTTTAGTTGACAAAACCCCCAAATCTCTCTATATAAAGGCAAGTTGGTTTTTATCCAAATCACATCTCCATATTTAAGAACAATTGAGGCCTAATATTTCAAAAAACCAACCTTGTACAATTCAAAAATATTAAATTAGCTTCTGAAAACCATTTCAGCGAGATCCTCCTCTAGAAAGCAACCCACGCCTTTCCGCCCATCCCTGGAGTTGCCATCGTCGACCGCGTCGCCTCCATGGTCGCCTGTGAGCCCTCAGGTGAGCTCCCCAGGTGATGTTGTTTCGTGTTAGGGTTTTGTCCGTGTCGCCAGAACCATTGTGGGGATGGTGACGGGAGGCCATCCAACGCGTCTTAATCCGACGGTCGAGAGCACTGTGTACCCCTTCGCCCCGCAGCCTTCCTGACAGTTGGGCCCGCCCTGGCAGCTTCAAACGAGCCCACACGCGCTGCCCTCGCCCGCGTGTTGGGATGGACTGGCACCGTGAGGCCTAGACCTGGTCAGATCCAGCCCAGGATGCCCCCATCCCTTTTATTTCCCCTCATATCTCTTTACTACCTGCTTGGTTTAATTCTTTTTGAAAATGAAAAACTACTTGAATTGCCCGGATCTAATTTTTCTTCGATACTTTCATGTTCTCTCTAACATGCAGTACCTTTAGTTGACTCCAATAATGTCCAGAATTATTCCAATAAATCAAATGCCTAGATGAATACTTTTCCTTCATAAATTATTTCTGTGAGTTTTACAACTCTAATTGATGTGAACCTTTTTAACCTGAAAGATATCAGTGATACCCTGTATGCCACCTTAGCCCCAGGTACTTTTGCTTCCTAGTTTGCCCTTGGTAAAAATAACAAAAACAACACTAAACTGCCTTTAGAAAATTCCCTCGGTCAAACTATGAAAGGTATGGACCTAATTCCAACTCTCAATGATGAGGTACATCAGTACCTATAAAAACCCAGTAGATCACTCTTTATTGATCCCTTGTTTAATTATAATGAATTAAATACTTCTATAAGTGGCATTATCACTATATAAAGCATTTCAAAATCTGAGAAACTCCAAAAATAGTGTTTCCAATTTCTAAATAAAGGTATTTGAATAACCTAATATTTTACCTCGGATTCATATCCATATTCCCTGTAGTTTTAAGTGGGTGAAAAAGACGAAAAGCTGGTAGAACTGACTTTTGGATTTTCCCAAGGGCATTTCAGTAATTATTTTGAGATGATTCCAACTCTCAAAAATCAAAAACTAAATTAAACATAACATAATCTGAGGACAAATTTATTTCGCTTACAGATCTTTTATGATGAAGTTTTAACCTAAACTAGGGTTATTTTCACCAGAAAAATCATAACTAATTAAAGAAAAGAGCTAAAATAGTAAAACCACTTTTGTTTGCCTTGTATTTTCAATACCTATATGATGGTATCCTTTTTGTACATTGGTATCATAAAGACCAAAGCCTTAGTTCCGAACCCCTTTATTAAGTGGTTTTGGCAATTAAATCCTAAAGGAAATTCCACAAGTGTTTTTCCAATATTTCCAAGTGCAACAAACTCAACCTATCCAAAACCTATAGAAGTGAGTAAGGTGTTGTATGTTTGTTTGCTTTATGGTATTGGTGATTGTATTCCTTGTATTGATTGTGCCCTTTGTTTGCTTGCGTGTGACCCATATCGATGATAGATGCGATTAAATCGGAGACCAGAAGAAGATGGTGATTATTATTATTATTACTGGTATTATAAGAAGAAGCCTAGGGACATATATTGCTAGATTTCTGATCGTAGGCAAGCCACCTTCTTGCTCATAAGCCTTGTCCTACTATTTTACTTATGCATGTTTTACCTACCGTTTATGAAAACTACATTGTTTTATTATACGATGATCTATTTTTGGTAGTGGTTTGGCTCCTCCAAAACCATTACACATGTGTACTATGAAGTATAACCCCCTTGATGACACCTATGTGTCCCTAGTATGGTAGATTGTGTAGAGCACCATACCCCTTGGAGACCCCGTTTTAGCCAAAGCAAAGCTATAGGATGGGATGACCCCAGAAAATTTTACAAAATGTTTTATGATAAAACCTTGGTGAGGTCTGACCTACCAATAGAAGCTTGAGGAAGGGAATAGGTTTTTTTTACAGGATGCTGAAGGAATCATGGAGGAAAAATGTTTACGAAAACGCACCCATTTCTTTGCAGTTTTTCCAGAACAATTAACCCGTGCAACCACATTACTCTGGAATAGGACAGGGTTGGGATTGAAGTTTGCTAGTCTAGTGTGGGAATTCTCATAACTGCTTATAAAGGATTAGCTCCCTCTTATTCTAGACTTCCTTTATAGAAAGGGTCAACTGTTAGATAGTCACCTGGAGGAAGCAGGATCACCCATGTGAGTGATCGGGCAATACTATGAGCCTCTCATTGAAAGTGCCCACTCTTAAGGAGTCGGAATGCACTTCGGTTGGTCTGTGGTTCCCCAACGTCCCGGTGTTGAGAGGAACAACTCATAGGGTAGGGCCTATGCTAGAGTCTTGATCGGTTACTCAACCCACGTTCTGTTGGTGATCAGGGCGGGGTACCTGGATAGTGTGGGTAAAGTGTACAACCTCTATAGAGTGTAAATCTATTCAAATAGCCGTGTCCATGGTCATGGACGGTTGGGAAGGTTGCTATAGAGCGGTGCTGGTTTTGACTTCAAAAAGGACTTTGGAAAAGCAATGATGAGGGGTGATCTCGGCAATGTCTATGGAGAAGGACTTAGGGTTTTGTGGAAAAGATAATGATGGGGATTTCGTCGGATATCAAGAGAGCAATAGAATCAAAGTCACCTAAATATTTGGTGAATCGCACTATTACAGATCGCTTGGGGATTTTTCGATGATCTCACCTAGGCTTCTCCTGTCCTATATATAATTAGGTTGGTCTCAAAGCTGTATGTGAATAGGTTACATATACATGATTACAATACCAATACAATGTCAGTCCTTTTTTCCTCTTTCCTAATACAACTATAGCCTTTGTCGGTTACTCTTTTTGACCATCATCTTGACTCTTCACGGGCCGTAAGCCTTTCTACAAGCTTGGGTAGTGAATCATAGGTATCTGAGTAATCATACCCATGTTTGTAGCCCCCGAGACTCTACCTGAACCGTAGATTCAGGTCGAGTCTCAAAGATATGCTTAGTTCTTTTCCTTTGTTTTTTCTATTTTTGGCTTTATAGGGATTTAGTACAACAAGCCTGATGCATTCGACGGATCAGAAATTAGTTAATTGCTCCTGGCCAAAAGCAAGGTTGTCCTACATCAAACTCAAGTCCCCGGGCCTGAACTCAGAATTTATTACTGGCATAACTCAGTTTGGGCCGCTGAGGTCTTATCGAATACTGAATTCTAGTTCTATTTTATGGGGTACCCAACGCGTTCGTCGGGATTTTTCATCATAACATAGATACGGATATATTACTGGCAGAGCACTGTGCGGTTACCATCCCACACAGGACGAATACCGGGGTCTGATCTTCATGTTTTTGAACATGGCATTCGGAGTTTTATTGCGTCTGGATGCGATCCGAGATTTTAGATTTAATTTTTTGTTGGCTGTCGTGCTGGGCTGCTAATATTTCTGATTTTTATCAGATATTTTTATACTTTATGAAAGCTCCCGATGGGAGTAACCTTTTGACGATACATAATGTAAAACTCATAGGTTTTAGGCGATGATTGTCTTTACTTGATATGTATAATTTTTCTATCGGGTGCACGTCAGCGCTCCCTATGGGAGTGGCCCCCGAGGCTATGTTGGGATGCCTGTATCTGGATATAGACTCATAATTGGTGTTAATTTGATCAGAAATATAAAATCCCCTGGATTTGATATGAATGGAAACTAAAGGTATGAAGAACTTATCTTTATATATATGGCGCAACCGATGATACATTATTTTGGCGGTTTACCACCTGGCCATGGGCCTAGATATTTTGGCTTTAAAAGCCGGGCCATAGGCCGTTATTGAATTATAAGTAAACATAATATCTTTAAGCATAAAGGTGTCATAGTTGTGCAATGTTCCGTGGATTGGAATAGTTGACTCCTGTCTTCTTGTCTTGTAGACGATATGCTCCTCCAAGAATTACTTCTATAACAATGTAAGGTCCTTTCCAAGGTGATTCCAACTTTCGGTGGCCGTCTTGTTTGAGGCGAAGAACTAGGTCCCCTATTGCAAAGGACCTAGGTCGCAATCATCGTCTGTGATAGTTCCATAAGTTTTATGATATATAGTAGCTCTCTATAGGCTTCATCTCGAGCTTCATCGAGTGCATCAACATCGTCTTCAAGTGCTTCTCTTGATTCTTCTTCATCATATGCAGCTACCCTAGGAGATTCATGTGATACTTCGACTAGAAGGACGGCCTTGGTGCCGTGGACCAGAAAGAAGGGTGTTTCTTTTGTTGAATTATTTGGGGTAGTTCGCAAACTCCACAAGACAGATGGTAGCTCATCAACCCATGCTCCTTTTTCTCTATCAAGTGGTGATATAAACCTTTTCTTTAGGCCAGTAGTTACTAGACCATTGGCTTTTTCCACTTGCCATTGGTTTGCGGGTGAGCTACTGAGGCATAGCTTACTTTGATTCCCATCTCTTGGCAATATTACTTGAACTCATTGGAGGTAAAATTGGTTCCATTGTCTATAATGATGTTGTTTGGCACGCCGAACCAAAATACTATGGATTTTATAAAATTCATAGCCGAAGTTCCATCTTGAGTAGTGACTGGCATTGCTTCAATCCATTTAGCAAATTTGTCGACTGCTACTAGTAGGAAGACGTGTCCTCTTGGAGATGACTTGTGAAGTTTACCCACCATATCAAGCCCCCACTGAGCGAAAGGGAAAGCTAGAGGTATAGGGTTTAATTCAACGACGGGTGCTCCAGGTTTTGTTGCGAATCATTGGCATGCTTCACATGTTCTGACTATGTCCTTTGCATCTTGAACCACCGTGAACCAATAAATCCTACCCTGAATGATTTAGCGGCAATTGCTCGGCTGCTAGCATGATGACCATGATGGCCCAAAATATATCAAGCTCGTTGGGGAACCCCAAGAGAAAGGTATGATGATCATAGCAACAAGTTTTCCCTCAGTACGAAATCAAGGTTTAATCGAACCAGTAGGAGCAAGGAAACACCCCAAATGTGTTGCTAGATGAGCCTTGGCCGGGCGCACTACCGGTGCTAGTAGCAATGTGGAGACCTGCACAACACAACCACAGAACTTTGCCCCAACTTGCGATGAGGTTATCAATCTCACCGGTTTTCCTGAAAACAAAGGATTAAACGTATCGAATGGAAGGAAGTAATAGTTTGCAAAAAGTAAACACAAAGCAGTAAACAGTTGATTGTAGATTGAAAGTAAAAGAAAGGACCGGGGTCCATAGTTCACTAGAGGTGGCTCTCCTTAAGATAGATAACATGATAGGTGAACAAATTACAACGGGGCAATTGACAAACATCGAGAAATCATACAAGCATATACTAATCATCTTGACTCCTTTGAGATTCGAGTGGGAATTACAACATTATACATAGACCGCCATCCAACCGCATCTATGACTAATAATCCACCTTCAGGTTATCATCCGAACCCCCTTCAGTATTAAGTTGCAAGCAACGGATAATTGCATTACGAATTGCATGTAAAGTAAACAATATGATTGTTCTATGAACAAAGGATTGTTGTTTTCTCCCTAGTAGCAACAACACATCTAGTATCTTAGAGATTTCTGTCACTTCCCCAGATTACCAGAGGCATGAACCCACTATCGAGCATAAATACTAACTCTTGGAGTTGCTAGCATCTACTTGGCCAAGATAGCTACTAACAACGGAAAGCATGCAAGATCACAAATAACAAAGACATGATAGAATCAATAATGAATCTGAAATAGCATCTGAACATCCATCGGATCCCCGCAAACACAACATGCAGAATTACAAATAGACGATCTTGATCATGAACGGAGCTCACAAGATCTAAACATGATAGCACAAAGGAGGAGAACCAGCCATCTAGCTACTACATGTACCCGTAGTCCAGAGATGAACTACTCACGCATCACACTGGAGGCTTGCATGGTGATGAAGAAGGCCTCCAGCGTGAATTCCCCTTTCCGGCTGGGTGCCGGGAAGAGCTTCAGATCCCTCCCGATCTAGGGATGGAGATGACAACGGCTACAGACTCTTTCATGGATTTTTGATCTGGTACTTAGGGTTTCCGTATCAGAGGCAATATATAGGCGGAAGGAGAGGCCGGGGGTGCCTGGGGCGTCCATACCACCCCCTGGCGTGGGCCAGGCCTGGCCGCGCGGCCAGGTGGTGTGGCCGGGCCCTAGCCCCTCTCCGTCTCGTATTCTGGCTCTAGGTGTCCCTCGGTAAAATTATGACTTTGGCTTTTGTCCCGTCCAATTCTGAGAATATTCATTTTCTGACTTTCCTGGAACCAAAAACAGCAGAAAACAGGTAGCTGGCACTGTGGCTCTTGTTAATAGGTTAGTCCAAGAAATCATATGAAAAGTACTCCAAAGTGTGTACAAAACTCAAGAAAGTAGATAAAACCAAGCATGGAACATCAAAAGTTACAGATACATTTGCAATGTATCAGACCACAAACTCCTTCATGTATGTCCTTGAGTATGGTTTTTTCCTTCTTCGGGTGTGACACATCGCTGTAACACACCAAAAATACTTCATTTATACAACTCTCCTTTGATTATCCTGAAGGCTTTCGATCTTCGAGTGATTCTCCTGGCCTCCGTTACATTCTCTGGTAATTCTCCCCGAGTCATATAGGTTATGTATGGCTGCATCCACGTAGGTTCTATTATCATGACCTCATCAATTTCTGGTTCTTCTTCAATGTCTTCTTCTGTGCTTATACTGGCTGATGGAGCCCCTGGGTCTTTTCACGGCTTGCTCTTTTTCCCTGTCTTGGGTGCGATAACCTCATAAACTCTTTTTGCTTTGATAGATTGCTCAGATATTTCTTCCCAAAAAAACCAGGTGGCACTAGTAAGCATGGGGACCCGATGTTTGCCAAATTGTCGGCTTCTTCATTACTTGCTCTTCCTATGTGCGATACTTCGCATCCATCGAATTGAGCTTCCATAATACTGTATAGGTCACGATAAGCAATCATGTTGTCATTTACAGCGTCGCATTTGTGCATTATTTGTTGTGCCACAATATTGGAATCACCGAAAAAATTCAAGCGAGTTGCACCGCAAGCTTTAGCCATCCGCATGTCGTGCAACAAGGCCTCGTATTCGGCTTCATTATTGGATGCGTTCGTAAAGCTCATCCAAAGTATATATCGCATCCTGTCGCCTTGCGGTGATACTAATATGACTCCTGCTCTTGCTCCTTCTGTTCTTTTTGATCCATCGAAGTACATTGTCCAGGCGCTAGAAAGGTCGGTGGACTTGCACATTGTAACTTGGTCCATTCCGTGATGAAATCAGGCAAAACTTGTGACTTAATTTCTTTTCTCTTCTTATACGTGATCTCCTGAGGGGATAATTCGATGCCCCATAGAGACACATTCCCAGTTGCTTCTGGATTATTGAGGATATTTTACAGATGTCCTTCATTGACCACTATGATCGGATGTCCTGAAAAATGATGGCGTAGCTTTTGTGCTGTCATAAATACTCCATATGCTAATTTTTGGTAATGTGGGTACCTTTGTTTGGATGGTGATAGGACTTCGCTCAAAAAATAAACTGGCCTCTGAACCCCATGTGTTTTTCCTTCTTCGGGTCGCTCTATGACCAGAACCGTGTTGACCACCTGATTTGTGGCGGCGATGTAAAGAAGTAGTGGCTCTTTTTCTCGTGGGGACACGACAATAGGAGGCATCGAAAGCGTAATTTTAAGGTCTTCAAAGGCGTGTTGATCTTCTTCAGTCCATTCAAACTTATTTGACTTCCTCATGAGGGCGTAAAATGGTAGTGCTTTTTCTCCTAATCGAGAAATGAAATGGCTGAGCGCTGCCACTCGCCCAGCCAGTTGTTGCACACCTGATGGCCCAAAATATATCGAGCTCGTTGGGGAACCCCAAGAGGAAGGTATGATAAGCACAGCAGCAAGTTTTCCCTTAGTTATGAAACGAAGGTTATCGAACCAGTAGGAGCAAGGAAACACCTCCAAGGTGTTGCTAGCTGGCTTATGGCAGGGCACACTACCGACGCTACCAGCAACGTGGAAACCTGCACAACACAACCACATAACTTTTCCCCAACTTACAGTGAGGTTGTCAATCTCACCGGTTTTGCTGAAAACAAAGGATTAAATGTATTGTGTGTAAGAAAGTAATAGCTTGCAGAAAGTAAACAGAAAGCAGTAAATAGTTGCAGGTTGATGATAAAAGAAAGGACCGGGGTCCATAGTTCACTAGTGGTGATTCTCCTTAAGATACATGACATGTTGGGTGAACAAATTACAGCGGGCAAATTGAGCAACATCAAGAAAGCATACATACATATACTAATCATCTTGACTCCTATGAGATATGATTGGGCATTACAACATTATACATAGACCGTAATCTAGCTGCATCTATGATTAATAATCCACCTTCAGGTTATCAATCCGAACCCCGTCCAGTATTAAGTTGCATGCAATAGATAATTCATTACACGTTGAGTGTAAAGTAAACAATACGATTGTTCTATGAACAAAGGATTGTTGTTTTCTCCCTAGTAGCAACATCACATCTAGTACCTTAGAGATTTCTATCAGTTCCCCAGATTACTAGAGGCATGAACCCACTATCGAGCATAAATACTAACTCTTGGAGTTGCTAGCATCTACTTGGCCAAGATAGCTACTAACAACGGAAAGCATGCAAGATCACAAATAACAAAGAAATGATAGAACCAATAATCAATCTGAAATAGCATCTCAATATCCATCGGATCCCCGCAAATACAACATGTAGGATTACAAATAGATGATCTTGATCATAAACAGAGCTCACAAGATCTAAACATGATAGCACAAAGGAGAAGAACCAGCCATCTAGCTACTACATGGACCCATAGTCCAAGGATGAACTACTTACGCATCACACCAGAGGCTTGCATGGTGATGAAGAAGGCCTCCAAGGTGAATTCTCCCCTCCGGCAGTGTGCTGGGAAGAGCTTCAGATCCCTCCCGATCTAGGGATGGAGATGATGGTGGCTACAGACTCTTTCGTGGATTTTGATCGGGTACTTAGGGTTTCTGTATCAGAGGCATCTTATAGGCGAAAGGGGGGGCCGAGGGGGTGCCCTAGGTAGCCAGACCACCCCCTGGCAAGGGCCAGGCCTGGCCACGTGGCCAGGTGGTGTGGCCGGCCCCTGGCCCCTCTCCGTCTCGTATTCTCGCTCCGTGTCCCCCTCGGTGAAAAACTGACTTTGGCTTTTGTCCTGTCCAATTCCGAGAATATTCATTTTCTGACTTTCCTGGAACTAAAAACAGCAGAAAACAGGAAGCTGGCACTATGGCTCTTGTTAATAGGTTAGTCCAAGAAAGTGTATAAAAGTACTCCAAAGTGTGGACAAAACATAAGAAAGTAGATAAAACCAAGCATGGAACATCAAAAATTATGGATATGTTAGCAACGTATCAACATCCCCAAGCTTAACTCCTGCTCGTCCTCGAGTAGGTAAGTGATAAAAAGAAAGAATAATTTCTGAGGTGACATGCACCATCATAAACTTGATCAAAGTATTTGTAAAATATTGATAGCTGGGATCATAGTACTCAACATAGCATGAAAGAAAAAGTTCGAACAATAAGACATAGCAACTATGTTGCAACATGAAAAGGCACAAACAAAAGATTTGTGAATAACAATGCTTTGGAAGACATTTGTTTGTTTCACATAAAGAAAACATAGCATAGTGGCATTTAGCTTGTCCCTCATAGAGTAGCAAACATAAATGCATAGCAGACCTTCAAAGTTCATAAGAGTGACTAGATACAAATAGTTTAAGAACAAGCAATATCAAAGTTATGCATCAATCAACAAGTCTTGGGACAATGCACATAGAACTAAGAATGGCCACTATGCTCTCAAACTAGGTGCATAAAGATAGAAGGTGGAGGCTCAACATGAAAGTAAAAGAAAGACCTTCATAGAAGGAAGTAGGGATTCAAGTTTCATAAAGAGCTTCCAAAAATTATGGTACTTATTAGCTTTCAGCTCTCATTGCCCCTATCATAAGAATCTTGAAGTGATTAAGGTTAAAGTGAACAAACTATGGAGTTAATGCTTGACAAAGTATAAGTTGGAAATCTCATGTCCCTTGAATACGAGGGCCGCTCCTCATGCTACTCAAGTTTAGTTACCGGTAAGTTCTTGTCATAGTAAGTACATGTGTATCATAGAGAACCGCCAATGGGGTACCCCTTTCCCGATGATACGGAAGAATCCCCATATCAAAATGACAAGGCAAGCAGACAACGAGCATCTCAGCAATCTTCTTATTTACCATGGGAAAATGGTGCTTTTTTCTCTCTTTCCTATTTTCTCATATCTCTTTTTTCTCAATATCTGACTCTTTTTTATAAGAAGAATGCTTCATAGACAGCTCATTATGGTTACGCTGCAGGTTTCCACCATGACAGCATGGATTAGACCGGCGGCCCAGGCGTTTCTCTAACACACATACATAACTCCATGGACTTACAAGATCCCCTTTCATTTCACACCGACGACATCCATAGACAAAAGAGCATGATATCAACTAGGTACAAAGTACAAGTGCAATGTTGAAAGCGGTCCCCATGACAGCATGGTTCTGCTAATCCCCAACATATAATTGCAAGCATATACAACATAGACGACACAATGGTTCAAGTTTAAGAAGGTCAAGAAAAGTAAAGTGTGCCATCAAGTTTGTGAGAGCTTTAATCACTAGTTTTCTCATAACAAGTTTAATTCGGAAGGTAGATAAAAACATGAATATACTTGGAATAGAAAATGCTAATAGGTAGGTATGGTGGACTCTTTGGAATAACTTGGTTTTAGGAGTTGGATGCATGAGTGGAACTCATACTTGGTTATGGAGGCTAGCAAAAGACTCGGAGCGGCAGACTAAGAGAGCAATAATGGCCATAATCATGCAGAGCGACAAAACATCATTGATCAAAGCATAAAGTGATATTACAAGTCGAAAACTAAAGGATCATAAAGGCTATGGTGACTTGGGATAGTCATAACATGGTGTGAGCATGTGCCAAGTCAACCCAAATAAAGCATGAAAGGAGAATACCACAATATTATGCTTTAATATGCTAAAACAACGCATGTTTCTTCCAAAGCACATTAAGCAATCTGAATTGTTTATAACATGTCATGCTACAGCAAAGATCACTAAGCATAAAGCCAAAACAATATCAAGCATGGGCCATAGTAAAAAACAAGCTCCTTTTACCACTTAAGCATGAACTTTTCCTACTCTTTTCCAATCCAAACCAAACTATTTGAAAACCAATGTATGAAAGAAGGGGTCCAACCAATTTATTCAAAAAACTAAGAAAACCAAGCAAACGAAAAACCAAAACCAAAACGAAAAAGAAAAAGAAAAAGAAAAAGAAAGACGCTCCAAGAACAACACAACTGTGCATGAAACAATAAAAATGAAGTGTTTGGAAGGAACCTGGAATTTTTATTGATGAAGAATGGGATGCCTTGGGCATCCCCAAGTTTTAACGCTTGTACCTCTTGAATATTTCTTGGGGTGACACGGGGTGGCATCCCCAAGCTTGAGCTTTAGTCCATTCTTCATCTCATTACATCATTCTCTCCATACACCTAAAATTTTTCCTTCATACAAAACTTCACACAATCTTTATTAGCAACATTAGTGCACTCAAGATAATAAGTCTTTAGGTTCAGTTTCAACACCAATAAAACTTCCATTAAAATACAAGCTACTGTAGCACTTACCTCAAAAAGCTCAATTCCCCAAAAGAACTCAAAAAGGAACCAACAAGAAGCAAATGCAAATAATGGCAGAAATCTGTCAAAACAGACCAGCAGGTAAAAACCAATTTTTTCGAAGACCTTCTGTTGCTCAAATCAAAAAGTCTTGAACTAACGGAAGTTAGATAACAACCTGGGGCAGAAGCACAAACATTCACGCCTCAAAACGACGTACAGAGATTTTACACGAAATTTTACGGTGAAGCACAAAAATCTGTTTCGGGATAGCAACTTTCCCAATCATTACTTTTCTCTCATTACAGGTTACTCTTGTCACAAAAAGCAAATAAAAATGATAAGGAGCGGTTATTACTGAAGTAATAACTTCCAAGACTCATCTAAAACTTTTGGATTATCTCCCAATAAGTAATTTTCTTTAACGCCTTTAAGTTAGGCATAAGAAGCAAGAAAAAGAATCAAGTGTTCTCAAATGAAGAAGCATTAAAACCAAATTTCTTGCCCTTACCTCTCTTACTTTATTCATAACCTTGGGGAACATATGATTTTTTGGTGGAGAAGCAAAGTGCATGGTGCCCTTTTCCACATCTATTATTGCTCTAAGGAGTTTCAATAGGGATCTTCCAAGTGTAATTTGTCCTTTCCCCACACATTCAATAACAAGATAATCAGTAGAAACCATTTTCCCTAGGATCTTTGTAAACACTCCTTCAGCTATTCCAATTGGTGATATTGTGGCATTATTAGCAAGAAATATTTCTTCTCCTCCTTCAGAAAGTCCCCAAAGATTCAAAGATTCATAGATATCAATAGGCATAAGACATAATTCACATGATATCACAACGAGCATGAAAAGTTTCATTATTTATAGCAATCTTTACTATAGGAAGCCATTTTGAGGGTTCAGAATTTATTGGAACATAGTCATGATGCTCTCTAAGTGTATTATAGCAATCTTTTAAACTAGCAGTGCTGGTCTCAAGAGTATTCAATCTAGCAAATATGTTTATGAAGGAAGAATCAGATTTGCTAGGCAAATTATAAGTAAAGACCAACTTTTTTATGGCATTAAAAGCATCATCCTCATTGCATTGGAGGACATCCCCTCCCACTACAGCATCCAAATCATATCTATAGCAAAGCGCAATTCCAAGGTAAAAACTGCTAAGGAACTAGCTTTGAGTCATTTTAGGTTCAGTTTTTTCATGTAGATCAGAGATTCTAGACCAAGCTTCTTTGAAACTCTCTTCAATTCCTTTTTTTAAAGTGAAAATCATTTCCTTAGGTGACATAGTGATTGGAGCAATGCTAGACATAATGGCAACTTAAAAAGGAACTAATAATTTTTTTGTGTTTTTAATAAAGAAAGCAAACTAGTAAAACTAATTTTTTTGTGTTTTTCATAAAGAAACAACCAAACAAAGCAAAGATAAACTAAGAAAAACAAAAATAACAAAGTAAGGACTCCCCTTGTGGAGATGTCCTTGACTCCCCGACAACGGCGCCTAAAAAATAGCTTGATAGCCCAAAATATATCGAGCTCGTTGGGGAACCCCAAGAGGAAGGTATGATGAGAACAGTAGCAAGTTTTCCCTTAGTTATGAAACCAAGGTTATCGAACCAGTAGGAGCAAGGAAACACCTCCAAGGTGTTGCTAGCTGGCCTTTGGCAGGGCGCACTACCGGTGCTAGCAGCAACGTGGAAACCTGCACAACACAACCACAGAACTTTGCCCCAACTTAAAGTGAGGTTGTCAATCTCACCGATTTCGCTGAAAACAAGGGATTAAATGTATTGTGCAGAAGAAAGTAATAGCTTGCAGAAACTAAAAAAAAGCAGTAAACAGTTGTGGATTGATGACAAAACAAAGGATCGGGGTCCATAATTCACTAGTGGTGATTATACTTAAGATAGATGACATGTTGGGTGAACAAATTACAGCGGGGAAATTGAGCAACATCAAGAAAGCATATATGCATATACGAATCATCTTGACTCTTATGAGATTTGATTGGGCATTACAACATTATACATAGACCGTAATCCAACTGCATGACTAATAATCCACCTTCAGGTTATCAATCCAAACCCCCACCAGTATTAAGTTGCAAGCAACAGATAATTGCATTACGCATTGCGTGTAAAGTAAACAATACGATAGTTCTATGAACAAAGAATTGTTGTTTTCTCCCTAGTAGCAATAGGACATCTAGTACCTTAGAGATTTCTGTCACTTCCCCAGATTACTAGAGGCATGAACCCACTATCGAGCATAAATACTAACTCTTGGAGTTGCTAGCATCTACTTGGCCAAGATAGCTACTAACAACGGAAAGCATGCAAGATCACAAATAACAAAGACATGATAGAATCAATATGAAATAGCATCTCAATATCCATCGGATCCCCGCAAACACAACATGTAGGATTACAAATAGATGATCTTGATTATGAATGGAGCTCACAAGATATAAACATGATATCACAAAGGAGAAAAACCAGCCATCTAGCTACTACATGGACCCGTAGTCCAAGGATGAACTACTCACACATCACACCGGAGGCTTGCATTGTGATGAAGAAGGCCTCCAGGGTGAATTCTCCCCTTCGGCAGGGTGCCGGGAAGAGCTTCAGATCCCTCCCGATCTAGAGATGGAGATGATGGCGGCTACAGACTCTTTGGTGGATTTTGATCGGGTACTTAGGGTTTCCGTATCAGAGGCAATATATAGGTGGAAGGAGAGGCCGAGGGGGTGCCTGGGGCGGCCAGACCACCCCCTGGCGCGTGCCAGGCCTGGTCGCGTGACCAGGTGGTGTGGCCGGCCCCTGGCCCCTCTCTGTCTCGTATTCTAGCTCCGTGTCCCCCTCGGTGATAAACTGACTTTGGCTTTTGTCCCGTCCAATTTCGAGAATCTTCATTTTCTGACTTTCCTAGAACCAAAAATAGCAGAAAACAGGCAGCTGGCACTGTGGCTCTTGTTAATAGGTTAGTCCAATAAAGTTTATAAAAGTACTCCTAAGTGTGGAAAACATAATAAAGTAGATAAAACCAAGCATGGAACATCAAAAATTATGGATACGTTAGCAACGTATCAACACCTCGTAGATTCATTGGTTTTTTCGTTGTCAGGATTACCTCTATTTTCTCGGGATTGGCTTCGATTCCTCTTGCTGACACCAGATATCCGAGGAGTTACCCTACTAGGACTCCAAAGGAACACTTCATCGGGTTTAATTTGATGCAAAACTTGTCAAGATTTTTAAATGTTTCTTCGAGATCCTTGATAAGTGAAGATCCTTGCTTCGTTGTGACTATAACATCGTCAATATATACTTGTACGTTTGTGCCGATTTGGCTTCCCAGGCAGTTCTGCATCCTCTGCTGATATGTTACTCCATCGTTCTTAAGGCCGAAAGGCATTGTTGTGTAGCAGAATACACCATTCGGCATAATAAACACTGTTTTATCTTGATGTTCCTCCTTCATCCGAATCTGGTGGTATCCTGAATATGCGTCCAAAAAGGAAAGACATTCACATCTCGCGGTTGCATCGATTATCTGATCCTTTGGACAATATTTATTTAATGCGGTGAATTCAATGCACATCCGTAGCTCTTTGGTATTTTTATTTGGGACACATACTAGGTTTGCAACCCACTCCGCTTTCTTCAATTCCTTTATGAACTTGGTGTCAGTAAGGCGATGTATCTCTTTTCCGATAGCTTTGCACTTTGGTTCTGCGAAACGTTGAAGCGATTGCTTTACTGGTTTTGCTTTTTGATCTAAGTTCAATGCATGCTCAGCGAGTTCCCTGGGAATTCCCGGCATGTCAGAAGGTAGCCATGCAAAGATTTCCTAGTGCTCATGGAGGAATTCGATGAGCGCGATTTCCTATGCGGGACCAAGGTTGGCAGCCACAAATGTTGTTTTCCTCATGTCGGTGGGATGGATCTGTACTTCTTTTGTGTCTTTTGCAGTGTTAAAGGCCTAGTCAGGATTGACATGTGCTACTGCCAGAGGTTTTGCGGTTTTTGTAATTTTGAGATGCTCAAACTCGGTTGCCATCCCGAAAGACTCAGTAATTTTGTTGAACTCCCGATCGCAATTATCAGAACATGTGAAACTTCCTTTTATTGTTATGATTCCCTTTGGTGCTGGCATCTTCATGACTAATTATGCATAGTTTGGAACTGCCATGAATTGTGCGAAAGTCGGGCATCCCAGGATCGTGTGATACTGTGATGGCCAGTCCATGACTTCGAACTCGAGCTTTTCCCGCCCAAAATTTTCTTTGGATCCAAAAACAATGTCAAGGAAAATTTTACCTAAAGGAATTTCAGATTTACCTTGTACTATGCCGTGGAAGGATGTTTCTG
Organism: Avena sativa; assembly: GCA_916181665.1. Taxonomy (NCBI): domain Eukaryota; kingdom Viridiplantae; phylum Streptophyta; class Magnoliopsida; order Poales; family Poaceae; genus Avena; species Avena sativa. Next base: position 366,607,462 of record OV702287.1, on the reverse strand, counting down.
TTGGTGCCAAATTTTCCAAGGGGTAGTTCATTGCCCTTAGTGTTTTAGCGTAAATCAAGTTTATGCTGCTTCCTGCGTCCATGAAGACCTTTCTCATGTCGAACCCACCAATTTGTGCTTCAACTATCAAGGACGAATGACCCGGTATTGGTTCTCGATGTGGCTGATCAGTTCTGCTGAATGTGATTTCATGTTCTGACCAATGGAGATACTCGGGTGTGGCTGGTGGAGCTACCTCTGCCATGTTGACTTGTCTTATGATGATCTTCTGAATTTTGTTGGACAGATGCCCTTCTTGAATCATTGACATCGCCCCCTTTGACCTAGGGTATTCGTTACTTTGATTGGTTGTGTTTTGCGGTTGCCCTGCTGGCGGAGGTGGCGCACCGATGGCTAACATGCCAGGCGTGGATGCGTATCCTCGTCTTGCTGCTTCGGTCGCTTTTGCATTGCATAGCTCTTGCATCTTTAAGAACGTTCGGCCGTCTTTCATGAGGTGATTGGATTGTATTTTTCCTACTGAGTCGATGTAAAAGTGCATGTTCCAGGGACCTTCTAGTATTTGCATTGCAGACATGGGTGGGTCCTGAGCTCTTGGTTGATATCGATGTGTTGATTGGCCTCCTCCGCCTTCATCCCTGTTGCGGCGGTACCCGCTGTTGTAGTCGTCATTCCCATTGTTGCCTTCACCTGAAAAATAGGCCGCGACGTATCTGGGTCCCGTGTTTCCATCATTGTTTTGTTGCCACCTGTCATTGCTGTGTTTATCCCTGTTTTCTTCGGGTGACCGTGTTCGTTTGTTATGTGGCTGTCATCGGATTGATGACAAGTACGCCATGAGGGGGTCCTCGAGGCGTGTGGAAGAGAGGGGTGTGAGACCTACCGTGTTCTGGGACGGTGAGCACACAAGTTTACCCAGGTTCGAATCCGCCGGCTTTGGACGGATCCTACTCCTGCTAGCCATCCAGTAATACGGCAGAGCTGGAATATGGTTTACAAGGGTTTCGCCTGTGCGAGTTGAGATTGTAGACTATTGTGAGGGTGCCCTAAAGGCTTTCCCTAGGACAGCTTATATAGATATCCGGCCTAGGGTTTATAGGAGAGATCTATCCGGCTACGACTAAGAGTCGATTACAGAGTATATCTTGGACTACAAGTAACACTACGGGCCTATGTCGGAAAGTCTTCTGGGCCTTCCCGTAGCCGGATGGGACTCCGTCTCTTCTCCCTGACTAGGCCGCCCGTGAAGCAAAGCTCTAACCCTAAGTGGGCCACCCTGGTCAGTGAGGCATAGTGAGGATACCCGGAAAGTATATCCCCAACAGCAGCCCCCGGAAGCCTCCATGATCCAAAGTCGGATTTCATCATCGTCTAGCTTGATCTTCGGCTTGCAGAATCGTGAAGGGTTCCTGAAACTTCAAAAAAGAAAGGAGTAGATCTGAGTCTCAAATGAGCCGGACCTATGAATATGTTATTCGGGTTTCCAGCTTGAAATTCAAACTAAGCCGGAACTTGGTCTCTAACATAACCTGACACTAGTCATGGTCAAGTCACGTCACTGATAGACATTTCCTATCAGCACAATCATTAGTGGGTCCGTCTTTTGTAGAACCGAGGCACCATTTCAATGTCTGCGTGGAGATCGAGGCGACATAATCATCACGTGGGGGTTTCCTAGCTCCTTCCACAATGCGTGGCATGTCCACTATAGAGTTTACACGAATCTTGACGTGGTTGGAGGATATAAGTGGTGAGGATCTCTTTCCCCATCTTCTTCACCAAGACTTGCGTTGTTTCCTTCTCCCCTACGCCTCCCCACGAACCTAGAGCTCCTCTACTCCCAAAAAACTTCCAGCGCCACCCATCCAAGGTCACCAGCGCACACAAAAATGGCTTCAGCATCATCCTCCGATACGTCAGCGATGGCAGCAATGGCAGCGGCGGCGGAGAAGGAGAGCAATCGCGGGGTATGGATCCCATGCGTTCTAGACAACGAGAAGCTCCGCGTCATGGAAGAATAAGGGCTCCTCCGCGCCGGCGATTGGCAGAGCGGCTTCAGTGAAACCATCCCCAACCCTCGCAACAGCGAGCGGGTTCACTTCGGCACTCACCTCGACAGAGATTTGAGCTTTCCTCCCTCAGATTTCTTCTCTGAGGTTATAGATCATTACGGAGTTCAACTCCATCATCTCCCCCGGAACTCTATCTTAGAGATGATCGCGTACGCATCTTTGTGCGAGGGGTATCTCGGCATTAGGACGAGCCCCATTCTTTTCTGGTATTACTTCCATGTCTGGAGAAATTCCATCACTGCCGGTAATCGTTATATTACTCGTACTATTAGTTTTTCGGTTAGGCGAGAGCGCGTCTATCCTCAGATTATGGCTAGTGAGTCGATCAAGCAATGGCATCCACTTTTTTCTATCACAAGGATATTCCTGCTCCCGGCAAAGCTACTACTCTGCCGGCTTTCATCGATGGTGCCGCCACGCCCCAAGAGTCCTGGGACGCAGATGCGCTGGCTCTCAGTGATGATCTCGTTCTTGCCAAGAGGCGGATTGAGTTTTTGATGAAGCACAAGGGCCTAAGAGGGTCCGATTTAGTTCACTGCTGGGTGGCACGCCGGATCCAGCCTCTTCAACAACATGGAGATCGACTGATGCACTCCATCACGTCGTCGAAGAAAGATTCCCTCCCAATCAGCCCTAATGCCTATTCGGCAAAAGATTATGTATGCCAAATCAAGTGGCTAATAAGGGAGGGATTGAGAGGAAGATTCTGGAGTTGTCCTTGGACATGCATACGTCGGAACATCCCGTAGTGCCGGTAAGCTTCCAGCAACAACTTGTATTATGTGCTCATCTTTATGTTATTTTGCAATACTGAGATATCTCTTCTTTTCAGCTTGTCGACCTCCCCGAGTCAGAGCTTGCTCCGGTCGAGGGATATCCTCCTAATTTTTCTCAAGATGAGGGAGAGTTGGTTCCACTGTCGGATGTTATTCCTCGGAATCGCAAAGCTCCAGCAGTGGCTATTGGCACAAAGGAGGTGCCCGTTATGAAGAGGTAATCTTTCTTCACAAGGTCTTTGTACTATATGTCTTAATTCTTTCCGAGATGTAATGTTTCATGTTCTATTACCTTCTCAGAGCTAAACAGCTCACCAGGGGCAAAGGAAAAGGGGGTTACTTCGAGGCCCCTACGCCAGTCGAAGCTAAACTTGGCTTCTCCTGCCGTAGCTCCTCTGACTCCTGCCCCTCAGCCTTCTACAGCGCCGGAGATTACTCCATCTTCGACTATTGCAGAAGATCCGGCTCAATCAGCAGAGCCAGTGATCCTTGGATCACAGACTGACGTCACCATGGGTGACTCGGGTTTTGACAAGGGTGAACCCTCTTCGGGTAATGATCCCTCGATAGAAGTCTTCGCCGACAATCTCCTGAGCAATCCGGGACTTTCCAAACTTGGCTTATCTCGGAAGTCTGCGGAGGAGATCCAACGGCTGGCCCGGCAATGCCTGGAATGCCGGACTATTTCTGCCGAAGAAGAAGCACAAAAAGCATAGGACATCAAGCACTCTAATCTTCTTGAACAAGTCCGTGTTCGTGACGAGAAGCTGAGGACCAGCGAGCTTCCAACTGTGCTAGTGACCCCCTTAACCCTCGCCGAGAAAGTTACCACTGAAGTGAAAATGAACAATATGTAAGTCGGAATTCCAACTCACGTTTTTCCTTATTTCATATCATATCCTATAGCCCCCAAGCATGAAGCTGGAAAGAGAAATCCGGATTTATGCTTCCTTAGGATGCCAAATAATGAACTAGTGTAGCCCCCAAGGCTCGTGCTGATATTAGCAAAAATATTAGCCTGAGTCTTTAGTAGACTTCTGACTCTGGGTATTTTGACTTACATAAAGTATATTCCTCAAAGCTCTCTGACTTGAAAATGCTTAATTGAAAGTTTCCAGGGATGAGGCTGAAGGTAAACATTCCAGAACTCAAACCTTGTCTTGTATTTCGTAGTCCAATTTTTATTCAACTTCTGTTCTTTTGACTACAACACTTGTAAAGTAGTCCTGTGCTATGATTGAAGAGGCGAAGAATCTTAAAACCCTGGAGGTGGAAAACAAGGACCTCTGCCAAGAGCTGAATAAGCTTAAGGCGGATCATGAGAAGAGCATTGCTCAAGTTCTCGAGTCCTCCACCATGGCTACCGAGGAGCGTGGTCGCAAGATTGTGCTCTAGGATAAGAAAATCTTGGATCTCAGCAATGACTTGTTTAGAGAGAGGGACATTTCCGAAGTACTTCGGGCTGAACTCCAAAGTCTTCGGGAGGAGAAGACCAAAGTTGATGATGCCATCTTTGGTATGTTTCCCTCTTTCTGACTTATCTACATCTTCCGACTCTTTGGAGTACGGTTTTATTTGTTTAACCCCTTTGCATTGTATGCGCAGGTCCTCTGAACTTACTGGACTCAGCCTGTGCCGAATCTCGCACCAATCGGCTTACACAAGTCGGTGATTTGTTGCATGACTTCCATCAATCCATCGAGGATATTGGCGAAGTTCTCAAGGTTCCGGACATGCATAGCATGTCCAGCTTTGCAGTGCGAGATTAGGCCAAGGAGATTCCCCAGCTTATCCAGGACTGGAACATGTCCTACGCGCGAACCGCAGCACAGAACGCTCTCACCATGGTCATGAGCCACCATGGAATCATGGAGATTTGGCAAGTGACTAGAGGATATTCTACTGTGGACGAAGATGGCCAGAAGCAGGACATCAAAGCCATCATGGACTCCTGCGCCGGATACGCGTGTCATGTAGCTGACTTGACCAGCTATGATACTCCCTTCTTCACTCGCGTAGAGACACCGCCTTCGCCCGCCGAAGAAACCGGAGAAGCTTCCGACGACGAACAAACCATCTCGGATTTGAACGTCTTGGAAAGATACTGAAGTGAGGCTGATGTTTCTAGCGAGTTGACAGCTCCTTCTTCCCCTGCATCGTAGAGCATCAGAACAAACATTGTATTATTCTAAAAACAATCTGGGTTATAAATAAGTAGTATGATACTTTTTGCTAATGCTAAGTTTAAATATATCTATTTAGCACTTGTGGCTTTTATAATTTTTCGTGCCTGAAATATTTTCATAAGCACTTATGTTTTTTGTCTGTACTTATCGTTTATCTGGCTTTCCGCCTCGTCCCTTTCATGAGCCGGCCAACCTTTAGCACGGAAACTTTGTCGACCAACGGAGCTCAATTGCTAAACCAGTTTAAACTTGAAAACAAAACCGGCCTCCAGTACCAACAATTCACTACTGGGAGAATGCCCGCATCCAGCAATCAAACAAATAACCAAAGTATAGACTAGAAAATTTATATTCATACCTGAAGGTAGCAATTTTAGAATCGGAAATCTAAACCAAAACAAACATGAGCATAAAGTACTTTCAAGTATTCTGGGATTTTTGACTGTGACATGGTCATTCAGAAATAAGATGGTAAAAACTTCTCAGAAAATTTTTGAGGCAACCAACACTTTATTTCTTATTGAACATGTACACATATATGTTTACAAAGAAAAATAAACTAAGAATAAAAGGGACGTAGCTGAGCAATATTCCATGGTCTGTCTAATTCATCCGGGTTTGTACTGCCTCCAGCTCTCTTTCTTTTCTTAGTAGCAGGTCTTTCTTTGACTGGCCACATATCAGTTAGGTAGTAAGAACCATTGTGCAATACTCGACTAACTAAAAATGGCCCTTCCCATATTGGGGAAAGTTTGTGCTTTCTTTGCTGCACAAGCCAGAGAACCAAATCGCCCTTATTGAAAGACCGGTTTCTGACTCTCTGGCTATGATACTTGCGTAACTTCTGTTGATAGGCTGTTGATCTCATCTCAGCAACGATGCAAACTTCTTCGACTAAGTCGAGATCATTTTGTCAAGAATTTTTAGCATCCTCTTCAATATACGCGGCAACCCTAGGAGAAGTGTGAATCAAATCACTAGGAAGAACTGCTTCTGCGCCATAGACCAAGAAGAAAGGTGTGTATCCGGTTGACATGTTTGGATTTGTTCGTAAACTCCATATTACAGAAGGTAATTCCTCTGCGCAAGCCCCCGCAACACGTCGTAGTGGTGCTTCGAGTCTTGGTTTTAGGCCTTGTAGGATTAAACCATTTGCTCTTTCGACTTGTCCATTATCTTGTGGATGTGCGACTGACACAATGTCAAGCCGGATATTTTGTTCATTGTAGAATTCAGCAAGCTCTCCCATAGAGAAATTACTCCCGTTGTCTGTGATAATGCTATGCGGATAACCGTATCGGATTATGACATCCTCGACAAATCTTCTGGTTGTTGCTCCATCACAACTAGTGACAGGTTTAGCCTCAATCAATTTTGTGAATTTATCCACCATCACTAAGAGATGAGTAATCCACTTGGAGCCCGTTTAAACGGTCCTACCATGTCAAGCGCCCAAACCGCAAAAGGCCATGTTATAGGTATTGTTCGCAGCTGATCAGCCGGAACGTGAGCTTGTTTGGCATATTTTTGGCAGCCCTTGCACGTCTTGACCAGCCGCTCGGCATCTGCCTTGCCTGTAAGCTAGAAAAAACCGTGTCAGAAAGCTTTTGCCACTAGAGATTTGGCTTCAGCGTGGTGACCACACTCGCCTTCGTGGATCTCTCGTAAGATTTCCACTCCTTCTTCTGGAGATACACAGCACTCAAAGACCCTAGATGCAATCTGCTTATAGAGCTCACCACTAATTATAGTTTAGGCTTTTGCTCGTCGGACGATCTGCCGGCTCAGAACTTCGTCTTCGAGTAATTTTCCTTCTACCAAGTAATCAAGGTAGGGTTGAGTCCAGCTGGGAATCACAGCCAGAACTGCTACTAAAGGTGAGTCAGATTTGGTTGGATATTCCTCGTCCACTCCTTTTATAGAGGGAACTTTGAGGTGCTCTAAAAAGCGTCATCCGGAACCTTTTTCCTGGCAGAGCCTATGCGAGATAGTGCATCTGCTTCCTCATTTTCTCTTCGAGGGATGTGTTGAACTTCAAACCCTTCAAGCGATTTAGATAGTTCATCCATGACAACCCTATATGCTGCCATGTGCTTGTTTGCCTTACAGATATCCGACACTTGTTGGGCAACAAGATCCGAATCTCCATAACACATTAAACGTCGGATGCCGATGTCTTTAGCAATCTAGATTCCATGCAGTAGTGCTTCATACTCAGCAATGTTATTCGTCACCGTGAAGTGGATCTGCAATACATAGAAAAGTTTTTCTCCTTGGGGTGATTTGAGTACCACGGCAGCCCCCGAGCGCTTTAGACCCGTCAAAATGTAAGGTCTAGTATTCCAACTCTGGTAGGGTCATATTCTCTGTTGTCTCTGTCCAATCAGTGACAAAGTCGGCGAGGATTTGGGATTTGATTGCTATACGAGGTTTGTTCTCAATATCGAAAGTTGAAATCTCTATGCCCCATTTGGCAACGCATCTTGTGGCGTCACTTTTGTTGATTAAGTCTCTCATGGGAGTTGTGCTCACCACGGTAATTGGATGTTCTTGAAAATAATGCCGTAACTTACGAGATGCTAGAAACACACCATAAGCCAACTTTTGATAGTGTGGATACCGCTATTTTGATTCACTTAAGACCTCGCTAAGATAGTAAGTCGGACGCTACACCAGTTGTTCCTGATTTTCCTCCGGTCTCTCCACCACCATGATGATACTGACGACCCTGTTTGTCACAGCGAGATAGAGCAACATCGGTTCCTGTGGTTCCGGTGCTACAAGGATGGGAGCAGATTGGAGTACTGCTTTCAGGTCTTGTAGCACAGCTTCAGCTTCGTCGGTCCAAACAAATTTTTTGGTCTTTTTCAGGAGCTTGTATAGTGGTGCGGCTCTTTCACCGAGCCAGCTTACAAACCGACTGACTGTGGCAATGCAACCAGTTAGTCTTAGAACGTCCTTGAGCCGAGTTGGCCTGGAAATATTGAGTATATCCTTGATCTTGTCTCGGTTTACCTCTATGCCTCTTTGAGACACGATAAAACCTAACAATTTTCCGGCTGGAATTCCAAAGAAACACTTCTTCGGGTTAAGCATTATGTTGTATTTTTGTATATTGGCGAACGTTTCCTCCAATTCGGAAATCAAGGTTTCCTTCTTTTTGGACATCACCGCAATATCATCCACATATGCATGTACATTGAGTCTGATTTGATCATGGATGCAACGCTGCATAGTGCGTTGGTACGTAGCTCCTGTGTTCTTGAGCCCAAAGGGCATCGTAACGAAACAGAAGGTTCTGAAGGGGGTTATGAATGAAGTTTTGACTTTGTCAGATTCCTTCATCCGGATTTGGTGATAACCGGAATATGCGTCGAGAAAACATAGGAGTTCCGAGCCTGCCATAGAATCGATAACTTGATCAATCCTAGGCAGAGCAAACGGATCTTTGGGACAAGCCTTGTTCAAGGCAGTATAATCAACACCATCCTTAAATCAGTGGTGTCCTTTTTAGGGACCATTACAGGATTGGCCGACCACTCAGTGTGGATGACCTCTTCTATGAATCCGGCTAACTCGAGTCGGGCTAGTACCTTAGCTATTGCCTTACACTTTTCATCGCCGAAACGTCGTAGGGACTGTTTGACGGGTTTAGCGTTCGAGTGTACATTTAGAGAGTGCTTGGCAAGTTTCCTAGGTACTCCGGTCATGTCAGATGGCTGCCATGAGAAGATATCTTGATTTGCTTGGAGGAACTTGACGAGCGTGCTTTCCTATGCGCTATCTAGGCCTACACCTATCTTGGTCACCTTGGAGGGGTCATCATCCTTCAACAGCGTATAATTCGTCTCTTCCGATGCCTTGAACTCCCGATTCGGCTTTGTCACCTCCTTCTTCGTTGCGGGCATCTCGGACGGATCAAAGGTTTTCTTGATCTCCTGGTACTCTTGGGCGTGCAGCACGGCTTTAGCAAAGGCGGCATTTCCGTCCTCGCACTCTCGCGCCTTCTTTGGGTCTCCCCTGATTGTGATCACGCTGTTGGGACCTGGAATTTTCATCATATTATAAATGTAACACGGACGAGCCATAAAACCCCAGTAAGCCGGACGTCCGAATATAGTGTGGTACGCGCTCTTGAACGGGACCACTTCGAAGGAAAGTGCTTCCGTCCGATAGTTCTTTGGAGTTCTAAAAGTCACATCCAAAGTGATTTCTCCCAGGGAGTTTGCTTGTCTTCCTGGGACGACTCCGTGGAAGATCATAGAGCTGTAATTCAGTTAGGTCTCCGAGATCTTCATCCGGTGTAGCGTTTTGACATACAAAATGTTAATGCTGATGCCGCCGTCCATGAGAGTCTTGGAGAAACCATAGCGGTCAATAAGTGGATTAATGACTAAGGCATATTTTCCTCGCCTGTGCAACTTAGGCGGATGATCAGCACGGTCAAAGGTGATTGCCACTTCCGACCAGTCTAAGAATTGGGGGACAACCGGAAATTGCGTTGAGCTCATGTAGAACTGCTTTCTTGACCTTAGCTGGTTGAGATCCGAGGAAGGTGACGTAAGTGTATTTCTTTGTTGGGATGTTTTTCTTCCCTTCTGGCTTGGGATTTCAAGCATCGGCTTCCTCCATGTCGGAATCTTCCTTGGTCTCTTTATCTTTTTTAAGATTCTTCTTTCCCTTCTTCCACTTAGTCCTATAGCCAGCAATATCATCTTTCTTGATGTCGTCATTAAAACGACACTCGGTGTTTGTGTGATACGAGCCCCCATTGGCATCTAAGTGATGCACACATGGGTTATTGGCAATGTCGGCCCAGGAGTAGGTTTTGCCAGATTGCTGGTCTCCTCTACCCTAGAATCTTGATGTCCCACGACCGCGTCTGCAACCACCGCCGCGCCCTCCTCGTCCTCTAGACCCGAAAGTAGCAGTGACCACTGCCGTTTCCACATTGGGCTTTTCTTCCAAGGTATTCTTGCGCTTCTGAGCTTGCTGCTTTGGTTGTTTTGCCGACTGTGGCATAGCTAGGGCTTTCAGTAATCCCTCTGTGTTGTCGTCAACATCTTCATACTTGCTCGCTGTTTCTATCATCTCTCCCAAATCAGTTACCTTGTCGCAGTTCAAGCGATGACGTAGCAAACCAATTGGGAGTCCTGCAATGAAAACTTCAATCATAGTTTGGTCATTTACCCCTTCACAGGAGTTCTTAGTGTTGATCCATCATCCAAGATAATCTCGGCAAGTTTCTCCGGTTTTCTGGGTCCAACGCTATAGGTCTCCTACCGTACAGGCCTCCGATAAGTGCCTTCGAAATTCTGAAAGAACGCGCTTTGCATGTCATACCAGTTGTGGATGGTGTTCTCCAGAAGTTCATTGAGCCATGATCGTGCCGTCTTCCGCAACATGAGTGGGTGATATCGGGTTGCGACTAGGCTGTTTCCTCCTTTGGCGATGCAGCAAGCTTGGAAAAAATTCTGGAGCCAAGTATCTGGCCAAGCTATACCATCGTAGGCTTGGATGTGTCTTGAGATAGCGAATCCTTCCGGGAATTTTGTTGCTATTATGTGTGGTCCGAAGCATTTTGGGCCCACGTACATATCATCATTTTCATAATGCCACACCTCTATATTGGAATTAATCCTGTGCCTCGTGTCACTTGGGGACAGAGATCATCCTGATTGACGGCTATGGTTGCGGTGCCTTGGAGTCGGACTTCGACTTCTGCCACCACCTCCTCCGCCATGACGCCCTCATTGGCCTCCTTGGGAGGCGTTATGATGGCTACTTGGTGGAGAGGGTGGAGCAGCTGGATTGTTTCCGGCTGATTGCCGGCGTCTGTTTGGAGCATCATTATTTCGGCTCCGGGGAGGGTCTTCATTACGACGAGCCCCCTGCCGGCTTCACTCGGCGTGGTGTCCGTCGTTCCTTCGTCCGTCATTCCCATTGCGGTGGGGTTCAGCCAGAAGGCTTGTATGCCTAGGAGGTGGCATTCTTTGTCGGTCCTCCTCCCGACGCTTCTCTTTGTCTTGTTCCCTGCAATCATTCGACTCTCACCGGGGAAGATTCTTCGGATACAGGGCAGCGATCACATCTTGCTCGGCGGCTGGAGCAATGTTGCGCCAATCACGTGCAGCTCTGTGATGCTGTCCTGAAGATCCGGTTCTTGAGTAATTGTCTTCCCGATGGTCGGAATGGTGATGTTGTTCCGGAGCCCGCTGGGGTCTTACATCATCCAGGCCAGATCCGTGCGACATTGGTCGGATTGAGAGACCAGTTTTCCGCTTCCATATTTCACGGCCTTCTGTTGTTCCAGACCCTTGGTGAGTAGCTTTATGCCTAATCGAACCTGTTCCGGGCCTAGACTATTTGCCAGGATGTCTCGAGCAGCGGCAGTGTTTTGCACTGGTGTTGGATACACCATATTTCCCTTTCTGTCGAGCCGAGGCCTCCCCGGATCTCCCTCAAAGAGAACCTTACGTGTTTCCGGAAATTAATTATCATGTGTATGTCATTTCCGGTTCTTATGATGTTGTAGAGAGATGAGATTCTCTGCCTTGGCCATGCGCTCTTCCTCGATGTTTCTAGCTTCATCCAGGAGTACTTGGTGACGCGCTTCTAGGGCTTGGGCCCTTTTGTCCAATTCCGCAACAGTTAGTTCTGCTACAGTAGGGATAGGTGTGGTTAATGCAGCATCGATGAGTTTATGGGCACCTGCGGTGACCACGTGTCCATCCATCGATTCTTCTTTGGGATTGTCTGGGATAAGGGCTCCATCCGAGTCTTCCTCGTATTCCTTGGCAATCACCTCCTCTGCCAGAAGTTCTTTTGTCGGGGTCTTGTTCTTCTTGTTCCTCTTCTTTGCCTTCTTGGCAGCGCCGGTAGCAAAGACGGATTTGGGTCCGTTTCCTGGGGTCAAGCTCTGATTGGTACTTTCGGACATATGGACCTCGGGATTATCTTCGATATCCATATCATCCTGCGCTTTGGGAGAGTTTTCCCCGGATCCTTCATCCATGGCTTATCCTTCTTCTGCAGCTTTAGAGTTGTACTCCTCTTCATACTCTGCGGAGAACTTTTGGAAATCTGCCGACGTCATCGAGTCATCCGAGGATGCGGGTAAGTCGGTGTTTGTTCCGATCACCTCCAGCACTGAGTCAGTGTTGTCTCCAGCATCGGCAGAGCCGAATCCGGATCCAACATATCCAACGAGGTGCGATGTGTGGGTTCTAAGGTAGTTGCGGCTCTATTTGTGGACTTCCTCGAAGATCTTGATGGTTTCGAGAATCTCATCCACGTTTGCGTCTTGCATCATCATGCGCCTCAACGTGTGCCTCAGGAACGGTTGATCTGTTCCGGCGCTGGCAGAGCCGGAACCAAGGTTGTTGTTGTGATCCTCCTGGGTTTCAACCTCAGCGAGTGGATAGATCTAGGATTCGGCCTTGCTAGGGAGACCCACTCCAGATTCGACTTGAACCGCAAGTTCTGCTTCAGGCTCGGATTTCTCCACCTATCTCCGCAACAGGTGCGGGCTGGGTGGGATTAGGGTTTTCTGAGATCTGGAACTCTGCCACCTCCACGGACAAAGGGGACCCAGAAATTTCTTCTGCCTCTATCATCACTGCTGGGGTGGGTGGGACAGGCTCAGCGAATCTGATGTACACATCGATCTCGCCGAAAGACATAATGGTATAGGCAGTCACGGCCTCCCTAACCGGAATCCAGGTCTCGTCAAGAACGATGAGAGGGATGTCACTGGCGTAGAGGATGCGACCGACAGCGATAGTCTCTCCGATTCCGATTCTTGTAGATTCCGCTCGGAACGTAGATCCGAAGCTCACTTGCCCCACGGTGGGCGCCAACTGTCGTCGGATTGATGACAAGTACGCCATGAGGGGGTCCTCGAGGCATGTGGAAGAGAGGGGTGTGAGACGTATGGTGTTCCGGGATGGTGAGCACACAAGTTTACCTAGGTTCGAATCCACCGGCTTTGGACAGATCCTACTCCTGCTAGCAATCCAGTAATACGGCAGAGCCAGAATATGGGTTACAAGGGTTTCACTTGTGCGAGTTGAGATTGTAGACTATTGTGAGGGTGCCCTAAAGGCTTTCCCTAGGACTTATATAGATATCCGGCCTAGGGTTTATAGGAGAGATCTATCTGGCTACGACTAAGAGTCGGTTACAGAGTACATCTTGGACTAGAAGTAACACTACGGGCCTATGTCGGTAAGTATTCTAGGCGTTCCCGTAGCTGGATGGGACTTCGTCTCTTCTCCCTAGCTGGGTCACCCATGAAGCAAAGCTCTAACCCGAAGTGGGCCACCCTGGTTAGTGAGGCACAGTGAGGATACCCGGAAAGTATATCCCCAATAGTGGCGTGTCTTCTCCATCAGCCCAGTGATTTGCTATGTCCATTAACTATGAAATTTTCTTGGGTTTGACAATCCCTAGTTCATCTATGAATTCTCGGGGACAAAGGCCGTCATTGAAGGCATCGATGGCTCGTTCATCGATATGGATTCGGCTGTATTTTTGATGATGTTCCATCTCTGGATGAATGCTCTTATAAACTCTCCGGCCTTCTATTGACATGCCCGCAATTGCTCTCAAGACGCGGGCCGCTTGAATGTGGACTGAAAATGTCGGATGAACTTATCTTAGAGATCATTCCAACTACGAATAGAGTCTTCGGGTAGTTCTGTGAGCCATGACCTTGCAGCACCGGTAAGGTGCAATTGTAAACTTTGCATTGCGGTGGCCGTAGAGCCGCCCTGTAACTTAACAGTGGCTAGGTAATCTTCTAGCCAAGCTTCGGGTTCTTGGAGTCCATCGTATTTTTGACGGTCATGTGGAAGTTTGAAGTCCTTGGGTACTGATGTTTTACGAATCCGTTGGGTGAAACAGCTGGCTCCGCATAACTCGTAGTCGTCTTCATTGTCACTATCATGATCTCTTCAGTTGCGGTTTTCGTATCTTGTGTTACTTCGTGGCTCCAGTTTTGAAAGATGTTCCCGATGTGGAGACTATGATCGCCGGGTGTGCCCCGCTTGCCGAGGGCTGCTGCGATGGCATGGGGATCTGTCGGGTTGATGTGTAAATCCTTGTTCTGCTTGTGCGAGAGTTGCTCCTACCATGCCGTGGTTCATTAGGGCGGAGCGGTGGAGAGCTGCATGAGGATCGACGGGTGCAGGTTGAGTTGTGATCAGATATGTTTGTGCAGCCACAATTGCTGCTTGAGCCATTTTTGCTTTGATGTTTCCTGCTTGATCCACTGACATAAACGATAGATCAAGGTCTCGGATCAGTTCATTTCTTTCTATTTCGGGGATGTTCTGTAATCGAGATGTTCCCCTTCTTGGCGGTGATCCTTGTGTTACGCTCCCAGACCTTCGGGTAGAGCTTAATTGTGCCTGTCGTAGGCTGGATTCGTCGACTAACCTCTTTCTTTCATTGAGTTGCCTCTGTATCCTTAGTAGGTCTCTCTTATTGTGGTGAAGCAAGTATTGATATGCTAATAAGTCTTCGTGTGAGGCGTCGGCTGTCATTGGAACTGCACCCAAAATTGCTTCCCTGGCTTTTTGCCATGCCGTTGTTGGTAGCCGAAAAGTTTGCCTCTCTTCTCTGTTTGGTTCTGCTCTTCCTCGTGGGACTATGCGGTTGTCCGCTGTTTCTCCTCTGTTTCTGTGGTCCCCTTTGTTGTTGTGGTTTGCTGCATTGTCATCTGATAAAATATCATTGGGTTGATGGTAGGGTTATTGTTAGAATCGCGTGGTGTCGAGGTGTTTCCGTTGACCATGCACACTTGGTGGTGTGTCATGTATCGGCCTATGTCGTCGTTATTTGAACCGAGCGAGACATTGTCGGGTGGATTAGTGAAATCCATTGTTTTTTGTTCTGGGTAGATTTCTGCCCTCCTTATCCCAAAGTTGATGATTTTGCTTCTTTTGTTGGGTTTAGAGTTTGATGGGTTTTTCCACGTGGTGGAGTTAGCGGGGGGTCTGATCCAACGGAGATATTGTCGTAAAGACCACCAATGTCCCCTAGATACGTCTTATCTTGCCTGTTTACATCGGCTGCTTTGATTTCTGCCATGGTCTTCATGGAGGGTCCGACGGATGATGCTGGTATCACCGTAAGCGCAGTCTTTTCCCCCGACGGTTCTGAAGTAATCAGAGCCAAAGGGTGTGATTTTTGGGGGTCTT
Source organism: Avena sativa (assembly GCA_916181665.1). NCBI lineage: Eukaryota > Viridiplantae > Streptophyta > Magnoliopsida > Poales > Poaceae > Avena > Avena sativa. The sequence goes on along the minus strand of OV702287.1, from coordinate 366,592,226 downwards.
CTACTCGGAAGTGGAAGCTTACGATGATTAGATTGGATCCATCGTTGAACTCGGTGGGTACTATCATAAGGGTGGGCGGGTGTGGAACTGCTTTTGTTGGGTTGCTGCTTGGAAAAGAGAGTTCTTTCGAATCCAATGTTCTAGCATTCAAGTTTCCCACAGATGGCGCCAATTGACGAGGGGTGATCTCGGCAATGTCCATGGAGAAGGACTTAGGGTTTTTCGGAAAATAGAATGTTGGGGATTTCATCGGATATCAGGAGAACAATAGAATCAAAGTCGCCTGAATATTTGGTGAATCACACTGTTACAGATCACTAGGTGATTGTTCGGTGATCTCGCCTAGGCTTCTCCCTCCCTATATATAATAGGGCGGGTCTCAAAGCTGTATGTGAATAGGTTACATATACATGATTACAATACCAACACAATGTCGGTCCTTTTTCCTCTTTCCTAATACAACTATAGCCTTTGTCGGTTACTCTTTTGGACCATCATCTTGACTCTTCATGGGCCGTAAGCCTTTCTACAAGCCTGGGTAGTGAATCATAGGTATCTGAGTAATCATACCCATGTCACAAAGGCTTTTGAAATGTTGTGACCATGGGATGGTTGGAAAGGAAGGAAAGAAGTTGGTCATGGGATGACCGGAAGGAGGAACAAATGGGTGACCCAGGATTAGTGTTTCCGTAAACTTTTCAAAAGGTTTCCTAAATGTTTTACAAAAGTTTGCGACAAAGATATGTAGATGCTATATCTACAAGAGAAACTATTTGAGAAAAGAACCTCTCCTGGAGCCCTCCTACTACCACAGCTATATTGCATATCCTCTTATTTTTATCTTAAGGTGGTTTGCGAGTACATTCAAAGTACTCACTGGCATTGTCCCTGGCTATTAACTTGGTCAGGTATCAAGAAGATGATGGAGTTGACGACTATGTGAGGTAGGACGTTCTCCCAGTCAGTTGCTTGTAGGTTACGGCATGGCTCGAGCTCTACGCTTGACAAAGTTCCGCTGATGATGATTGATGTAGCCATTATGGCAAATAAGGTATGACATGTATCCACTTAAGTAATGGATGTTTACTTTGATACTTTTCGGTTATGTGTGACGACTAACTGATCATGGGATCGTGGTGTATGCATAACAGGGATTCTCGGAGGATTAATCCGGGGGACCCATAGACTTGGTATTAGAGCCATCGTGACTGTAGGAGAACCTTAGTTAGCATAGTCGTTAGACAGGAAAACTATTTTGGAAACACCGTCTTTCGAAAACTAATTTCTCAAAGCATTTCAAAAGATTCTACTCCTTATCTCCTTCCATTTAAATGATTTCGAAATTTGTTTCCTCTACCTCTCGTCCAAATTCAAACATACGGATTTCAAATAGCTAGAACTTAGAACCAGGTGAAGGCGATGGGAACGAGATGAAGAAAAGCAACTACCAGCAAACACAAGGAGACTACAATATCGCCCTCCCAATGGAATCCTCGTAACCAGAAGAATCAAGTACTACACTATCGAGAAGCGTCCAATGATTTGGCGAAGGCATCATATGCAAGATAGTGACCCAGAACACCATAACGTGATATTTTGGATTAATAGTCCTAAGATAGTATTCCCCTATATCGCGATTAGTTAACTCCTTGGTCTGTATAGTAGGTCATGTCTGCTTGCCTAAATGAATGATGTGTTGCTTGATGAGTGTTGTTTGCCTTGCTAGGTTAGGAAGAACATTGTGACCCCTTCGCTCTGTTCACTTTGAATGTATGTTCTGACTTGTTTGACCTGAGTCAAAAGTGATGTGAGAATTGGTACACCTAAGAAATCAGGCACCCCTATTAGTTGTCGCTAACGAGACCCATACGAACCACAGGAGTTATGAGCAAAAAAGTATACCAAGAACTCGGACTTTGACATCATCAAGTTAGAACAACACGAAGACTCCTCCTCGGCAGGATGGCATACCCCGTCAAACTCACCTCTCATGACTTGCCAACAATGCAAACCTCCACTCTTCATCTGCCAATTTTAGCAAGAGTCCTGTTGAAGCCGGAAGTCTACCACCGAAGGATCCTCATGATTCAGAAGAAACAACAAGACTTACTAACCGATACAAGAAGCGAAGACCTGATTCCACTAACCTTTTGTGTATTAGAGCCTCCAGCAACACCTAAAATACTAACTATTCTAGTCGACCCTACACAAACTGATGGGAAGATCCTCACAAGAAGGCCAGAATAATCCCAATATCTTGGAGATAAGGATGCCTAAAGACAACGGGTATACTCCGCCATCGAGCAGAAGCAACATCAGGGATTCCAGTGAAGATGTCTCCTCTGAAGCTAGAGGCCTCTACTCTGACAGAAGACTAGCAAGAAGAGTTATTAACCGCCAACTGGCCCCGAGCTACATCCATAAGGCATCGTTAGGAAACCACCCCGAAAAGGTTTCTCGTAATAGGACGTCACTCTAAGACCTCAAAACAAAGACTGAAGATCTACAATAGTCTCGACGACCCTTAGTAAATCCCTAAGGTGGAAAGACTGCGTCTTTCCAGTCAATTCCAGAAGACCATTTATCGGAAGATACTTGATGACTCAAAATATGTAGAGCTTGTTGGGACCCCAAGAGGAAGGTATGATGAGCACAGTAGCAAGTTTTCCCTCAGTTATGAAACCAAGGTTATCAAACCAGTAGGAGTAAGGAAACAACTCCAAGGTGTTGCTAACAACTTGGAATCCTGCACAACACAACCACAGAACTTTGCCCCAACTTACAATGAGGTTGTCAATCTCACTGGTTTTGCTGAAAACAAAGGATTAAACATATAGTGTGGAAGATAGTAATTGCTTGCAGAAAGTAAACAGTAAACGGTAAACAGTAGATGGTATATCAATGGTAAAGGAATGGACTAGGGTCCACAGTTCACTAGAGGTGTTTCTCCTTAAAGTAAATAGCATGTTGGGTGAACAAATTACAGCGAGGCAATTGACAGATTGAGAAAGCATAACAATGCATATACTAGACATCTTGACTCCTATGAGATTTGATTGGGCATTACAACATAATACATAGATCGTAATCCAACTGCATCTATGACTAATAATCCACCTTCAGGTTATCATCCGAACCCCTTCTAGTATTAAGTTGCAAGCAACAAATAATTGCATTAAGCAAAGTGTGTAAAGTAAACAATATGATTGCCCCATGGACAAAGGATTGTTGTTTTCTCCCTGGTAGCAACAACGCATCTACAACCTTAGAGATTTCTGTCACTTCCCCAGATTACTAGAGGCTTGAACCCACTATTGAGCATAAATACTCCCTCTTGGAGTTGCAAGCATCTACTTGGCCAAGATAGCTACTAACAATGGAGAGCATGCAAGATCACAAATAACATAGACATGATAGAATAAATAATTAATCTGACATAGTATCTCAATATTCATCGGATCCCCGCAAACACAACATATAGGATTACAAATAGATGATCTTGATCATGAACGGAGCTCATAAGATCTAAACATGATAGCACAAAGGAAGAGAACCAACCATCTAGCTACTCTATGGACCCATAGTCCAAGAGTGAACTACTCACGCATCACTCCGGAGGCTGGCATGCTGATGAAGAAGGCCTCCAGGGTGATCTCTCCCCTCCGGCAGGGTGCTGGGAAGAGCTTCGGATCCCCCCCCTGATCTAGGGATGGAGATGGCGGCGGCTACATATTCTTTCGTGGATTTTTGATTGGGTACCTAGGGTTTTCGTCTCGGGGTACTTTTATAAGCGAAGGGGCAAGGTCGTTGGAGGCCTAAGGGGCTCACACCAGCTGGTGGCGCGCCCCCTAGCCGCGCCGCCATAGGGTGCGACCACCTCGTGGCCCCCCTTCAGCTGCCCTTCAGACTCCGTGTTGCTTCGGGTAAAATATTGACTTTGGCTTTTGTCCCATCCAATTCCAAGAATATTTCCTTACTAGCTTTTTCTGAAACCAAAAACAGCAGAAAACAGGCAACTGGCACTGTGGCATCTTGTTAATAGGTTAGTTCCAGAAAATGTATAAAAATACCTCAAAGTGTGAACAAAACATAATAAAGTTGATATAAAACAAGCATGGAGCATCCAAAATAATAGATACGTTTACGACGTATCAATACTTCAGGAAGATTTCCAATCCGACACCCTCCTCCAAGCACCAACTCGAGAGTCGTCAAAACCACCGAGGATAGACCTCGTCAACAACCGTCAGAAGTCTACTAAATCTCCTAGTATCAAAGAAGCCCCTAATCAAGACAACTTGAATACCTGAAGGGCCATAGAATCGCTAACCCATCAGTTTTAACTCGTTTGGAAGATCCACAAATCCAATCGCTATGATAAGAAAAGTATGAATAAAAGTAGTATATGAGCCTCATAAAAGCTAGTTTGTGAATGACATCTGAAGGCTTAAACTCCGAACAGAAGGTTGGTGATGGCCTTCAAAAACATCATCTTACGACTCCAAGAAGGAAGGACAACGTTAACTCTTTGAGTTACCCCAGCTTAACCCTAAGGGGGAAAGACTGCATCTTTCCCACAACAATAGACTCACCATATGTCAGAAGCAACCTCAGGAGTTAGACCCAAAGTCGTATATGATAAGCCCTTAGAAACACCATAAAGCCTTACCAAAGGAAGCTCATCCATCGCAATCAGGACTCAAGGCTGCTCCACTCTTCGTGCATCCAAGAAAACCGAAGCTCAACTTCATCAATGTACTAACCATGTTCAAAGATGAAGCCCGTAAGTTAGTATGCGGTAAACCCATAGCAGTAACCCCAACATTAAATACCCTAACCTTACTCTCCCAAATCTCGGGACGAGATTCCTTTAAGGGGGAAAGGTATGTAACATCCCAATTTCAGCAACCCTGATTAGTTGTCTAGACTGCAAAAATCAGGGAGAATAAAAACTTTTTCTGGTTGAATGATAGAATGTTTGCTGGATTGCTTGTCTGTGCTTTGATGGCTCAAAATGTAGAGCTCGTTGGGAACCCCAAGAGGAAGGTATGATGAGCACAACAGCAAGTTTCCCTCAGTTATGAAACCAAGGTTATCGAACCAGTAGGAGCAAGGAAACAACTACAAGGTGTTGCTAGCAACATGTAATCCTGCACAACATAACCACAGAACTTTGCTACCAACTTATAGTGAGGTTGTCAATCTCACCGGTTTTGCTGAAAACAAAGGATGAAACGTATTGTGTGGAAGATAGTAATTGTTTGTAGAAAGTAAATAGTAATAGTAGAAGGTATAGCAATGGTAAAAGAATGGACCGGGGTCCATAGTTCACTAGAGGTGATTCTCCTTAAGATAGATAACATGCTGGGTGAAAAAATTATAGCGGGGCAATTGACAGATTCGAGAAAGCATACAATCATATACTAGACATCTTGACTCCTATGAGATTTGATTGGGCATTACAACATTATAAATAGACCGTAATCCAACTACATCTATGACTAATAATCCACCTTTAGGTTATCATCTGAACCCCTTCTAGTATTAAGTTGCAACCAACAGATAATTGCATTAAGCAAAGTGTGTAAAGTAAACAATATGATTGCCCCATGGAAAAAGGATTGTTGTTTTCTCCCTAGTAGCAACAGCACATCTACAACCTTAGAGATTTATGTCACTTCCCCAGATTACTAGAGGCATGAACCCAATATCGAGCATAAATACCCCCTCTTGGAGTTGCAAGCATCTACTTGGCCAAGATAGTTACAAACAACGGAGAGCATGCAAGATCACAAATAACATAGACATGATAGAATCAATAATCAATCTGAAATAGCATCTCAATATCCATCGGATCCCCGCAAACACAACATGTAAGATTACAAATAGATGATCTTGATCATGAACGGAGCTCACAAGATCTAAACATGATATCACAAAGGAGGAGAACCAACCATCTAGCTACTACATGGACCCATAGTCCAAGGGTGAACTACTCACGCATCACACCGGAGGCAGGCATGGTGATGAAGAAGGACTCCAGGGTGATCTCTCCCCTTCGGCAGGGTGCCAGGAAGAGCTTCAGATCCCTCCCGGTCTAGGGATGGAGATGACAATGGCTACAGACTCTTTCGTGGAATTTTGATCGGGTACTTAGGGTTTTCGTCCTGGGAGGCTTTTATAGGTGAAGGAGCAAGGTCGGTGGAGCACCAGGGGACCCACACCCCATTGTGGCACGCCCCCAGGCCACGCAGCCACCAGGTGTGGCTGCCCTGGTGCACCACTTCGTCTCCCCTCCGAACTTCATGTTGCTTCGAGTAAAATACTGACTTTGGCTTTTGTCCCGTCCAATTCCGAGAATATTTCCTTACTAGCTTTTCTGAAACCAAAAACAGCAGAAAATAGGCAATTGGCACTTTGGCATCTTGTTAATAGGTTAGTCCTAGAAAATGTATAAAAATACCTCAAAGTGTGAATAAAACATAAGAAAATAGATACTAAACAAGCATGGAACATCAAAAATTATAGATACGTTTATGACGTAACAACATCCCCAAGCTTAACTCCTGCTCATCCTTGAGTAGGTAAGTGATAAAAAAGAATAATTTTTGAGGTGACATGCACCATCATAATCTTGATCAAGGTATTTGTAAATCATTGATGGTTGGGATCAAAGTACTCTAACATGAACATAAAAGACAGAGTTCTAACAATAAGACATAGCGACTTTGTTGTAACATGAAAAAGGTACAAACAAAAGATTCATGAATAACAATGCATTAAAAGGCATTTGTTTGTTTCACATATAGAAAACATAATAAGAATGGTATTCAGCTTGTCCCTCATGATAGAGCAAAACATAAATGCATAGGACACCTTCAAAGTTCATAAGGGTGACTAGATACAAATAATTTAAGAACAAGCAATATCACAGTTATGAATCAATCAACAAGTTTTGGAACAATGCACATTAAACTAAGAATGGTAACTATGCTCTCTCAATTGGTGCATAAAGATAGAAGATGGAGACTCAACATAAAAGTAAAAAAGAAAGGCCCTTCATAAGAGGAAAGCAGGGATTTCAAGTTTCATAAAGAGCTTGAAAAAATTATGGTACTTATTAGCTTTCATCTCTCATTACCCCTATCATAAGCATCTTTTAGGTGATTAAGGTTAAAGTGAACAAATATGAGGATATGCTTGCAAGTTATAAGTCAAAAATCTCATGCCCCTTGCCTACGAGTCCTGAACCTCATGCTACTCAACTTTAGTCACAAGTAAGTTATTGTCATTATAAGTACATGTGTATCATGGAGAACCGCCAATGGTGTACCCCTTGCCCCATGATACAGGAGCTATCCCATATCAAAATGACAAGGCAACAGACAATGAGCAACTTAGTGATCTTTTATTTGCTATTTGCATAGGTTTTTATTGAGGATGCTTCACCGAATGCTCACTATGGTTATGCTGCAAGCTTCCACCATGATTAGGCATGGCTTAGGCTAGACGCCCAGGCGTTTCTCTAACACATATGAAAAATCCATGAGCTTACAAGATCCCCTTTTATTTCACACCGTCGGGATCCATAAACAAAACAACATGATATCAACTGAATAATAAGTGCAATGTTGAAAATGTTCCCCATGACAGCATGGTTCTGCTAATTCTCAACTTATAAAGTGCAAGCATATACGCAACATAGATGGATGCAATGGTTCAAGTTCATTAAGTGCAAGAAAGTAAAGTGTGCCATCAAGTTCGTGAGAGCCTTAATCACTAATTTTCACATAATAATTTGGTAGGGTAGATAAAAGCATGAATATACTTGGAATGGTGTAACACACCATGCATAGGAATTTATAATGGACTCTTTGGAATAACTTGGTTTCTTGGGGGTTGGATGCATGAGTGGAACTCATACTTAGTACATGTGGAGGCTTAGCAAAACACTAGGAGCGACCAACTAAGAGAGCACTAATGGCCATAATCATGCAAAGCGCCAAATCATTATTAATTAAAGCATAAAGTGATATTACCAATCAAAAAACTAAATGATTATAGAGGCTAAGGTGATTGATTCATAGTCTTAACATGGTGTAAGCATGTGCCAAGTCAACCCAAATAAACCATCGAAGGAGAATACCACAATATTATGCTTTTGTATGCTAAAACAACGCATGATTCTTTCAAGGAACATTATGCAATCTCAATTGTTTGGAACAAGTCATGCTACAACAATAATTACCAAGCATAAATTCAAATCAATATCAAACATGACATGATAATGTCTAGGCCATAGTCAAAACAAAACTCCTTTTGTACCACTTATAAGCATGTACTTTCCTACATTTTTCCAATCACCAATCAACTTATTTGAAAAATCATATGAATGTAGGGGTCCATCAAATTTATTTAAGCAAACTAAACAAAATAAAACTAAAATAAAAATGAAGATGCTCCAAGAACAACAAAATTGTGCAAGAAACAATAAAAATGAAGTGTTTGGAAGAAAACCTGAGATTTTTATTGATGAAGAAGGGGATGCCTTGGGCATCCCCAAGCTTTGATGCTTGTACTTCTTGAATATTTCTTGGGGTGACACGGCTGGCATCCCCAAGCTTGAGATTTTGTCCATACTTCATCTTATCACATTATTCTTCCCCTACACTTGAAAATTTTCCTTCATACAAAACTTCACACAGTCCTTGTTAGCAACATTAGTGTATTCAAGATAATTGGCCCTATGTTTTAGTTTCATCACAAGTAAAACTTCCATTAAAACACAAGCTACTGTAGAAATTCCTTCTAAAAGCTCAAGTGATCAAAAGAGAACTCGAAGAGAAAGAGATTAAGAGGCAAATGCAAATAATGGCAGAAATCTGTCAAAACAGACCAGCAGGTAAAAACCAATTTTTTCGAAGACCTTCTGTTGCTCAAATCAAAAAGTGATGAACTAATGAAAGTTAGATAAAAACCAAGTACTTTTGCTTCCTAGTTTTCCCTGGTAAAAACAACAAAAACAGCCCCTAAACCTCCTTTAGAAAATTACCTAGGTCAAACCATGAAAAGTATGGACCTAATTCCAACTCTTACTGATGAGGTACATGAGTAACTATCAAAACCCAGGAGATCACTCTTTATTGATCCTCTGTTTAATTATAATGAGTTAAACACTTCTATAAGTGGTATTATCACTAGATAAATCATTTCGGAAGCTTAGCAACTCCAAAAAATAGTGTTTCCAATTTCGAAAGAAAGGTATTTGAATCACCTACTATTTTCCCCTAGATTCATATCAATATCCCTTGTAGTTTTAATTTGGTGTAAAAGACAAAAAACTGCTAGAACTGAATTTGAGATTTTCCCAAGGGCATTCCAGTAATTATTTTGAGATGATACCAACTCTCAAAAATCACAAACTCAATTATACATAACATACTATGATAAAAATTATTTGGCTTATAGATCTTTTATGATGAATTTTTAACCTAAACTAGGGTTTTTTTTTCACCAGAAAAATCATAACTAATTAAAGTAAAGAGCTAAAATAGTAAAACCACTTTTGTTTGCCTTGTATTTTCAATACCTATCTGATGGTATCCTTTTTGTACATTGGTATCATACAGACCAAAGCCTTAGTTCCAAACCCCTTTATTAAGTGGTTTTGGCAATTAAATCCTAAAGGAAATTCCACAAGTGTTTTTCCAATATTTCCAAATGCAACAAACTCAACCTATGCAAAACCTACTGACGTGAGTAAGGTGTTGTATGTTTGTTTTTTGTTTGGTATTGGTGATTGTATCGGCGATAGATGCGATTAAATCGGAGACCAGAAGAAGATGGTGATTATTATTGTTATTACTGGTATTCTAAGAAGAAGTCCAGGGACATATATTTCTAGATTTCTAATCATAGACAAGCCATGTTCTTGATCATTAGCCTTGTCCTATTGTTTTACTTATGCATGTTTTACCTACTGTTTATGAAAACTGCATTGTTTTATTATACAATGATTTATTTTTGGTAGTGGCTTGGCTCCTCCAAAACCATTACACATGTGTACTATGAAGTATAACCCCCTTGATGACACCTATCTGTCCCTAGTATGGTAGATGGTGTAGAGCACCATACCCCTTGGAGACCCCATTTTAGCTGAAGCAAAGCTATAGGATGGGAAGACCGCAAAAAATTTTAAAAAATGTTTTATGATAAAACCTTGGTGAGGTATGACCTACCAAGATAAGCTTGAGGAAGCAAAAAGGTTTTGTTTTACAGAATGCTGAAGGAATGATGGAGGCAAAAGTTTTACAAAAATGCACCCATTTCTTTGCAGTTTTGCTAGAACAATTAACCCGTGCAACCACATTACTCTGGAATGGGACATGGCTGGTCTTGAAGTTTCCTACTCTGGTGTGCGAATTCTCATAACTACTTATAAGGGATCAGCTCCCTCTAATTCCGGACTTCCTTTACAAAAATGTTCAACTGTTAGACAGTCACCTGGAGGAAGCAGGATCACCCATGTGAGTGACCGGGTAATACTATGATCCTCTCATTGAAAGTGCCCACTCTCGAGGAGTCAGAATGCACTCCGGTTGGTCCTTGGATCGCTGATGTCCCGGTGTTGAGAGGAACAACTCATAGGGTAGGGCATATGCTAAAGTGGCATCCTGAGAGTATTGATCGGTTACTCGACCCACGATTCATATGTGATAAAGGCAGGGTACCCAGATGGTGTGGGTAAAGTGTACAACCTCTATAGAGTGTAAATCTATTCGAATAGCCGTGACCATGGTCATGGATGGTTGGGAAGGTTGTTGTAGACGATGTTGGTTTGACTTCAAAAAGGACTTCGAAAAAGCAAAGGGTTTTGAAATGTTGTGACCATGGGATGGTCAGAAAGGAAGGAAAGAAGTTGGTCATGGGATGACTGGAAGGAGGAACAAATGGGTGCCCCAGTTCTAGTGTTTTCCGAAAACTTTTCAAAGATATGTAGATGCTATATCTACAAGAGAAACTATTTCAGAAAAGAACCTCTCCTAGAGCCCTCCTACTACCACAGCTATATTGCATATCCTCTTATTGTTATCTTAAGGTGGTTTGCAAGTACATTCAAAGTACTCACTGGCATTTTCCCTGGCTATTAACTTGGTCAGATATCAAGAAGATGATGGAGTTGACGACTATGGGAGCTAGGACGTTCTCCCAGTTAGTTTCCTGTAGGTTACGGCATGAATCGGGCTCTACGCTTGACGAAGTTCCGCTGATGATGATTAATGTAGCCATAATGGCAAATAAGGTATGACATGTATCCGCTTAAGTAATGGATGTTTACTTTGATACTTGTCGGTTATGTGCCACGACTAACTGATCATGGGATCGTGGTGTATGCATAACAGGGATTATCAGAGGATTAATACGGGGGGCCCACATTGTTTTAATAGATGCTTATCATGCACCCCATTCTTCATTTCTTGTTATGATGTAACTTGTATGCAAGGGGATAAGTGTGTGTTAGATGGAGTAGCATGGGGGTGGAGATTGAATTGTGACACATAATATTCAAAATCTACTTTGGTTTTTACCTTTCTTTTGCTGCCTCACTAGGGGTAAAGTGAAATCATGTGCTATAGTTATCACGTGACAGTGTAATGACCTTGTTAAATCAAGGTATCATATTTGTATTTCAAACATCATATAATATTGCTTAAAGCTATACTCTGATTTGTTTAAATCAAGATTGCATGGAGATTTCCCTTTCTTGAGGAGTATAAGAGAGAGATGTGTATTCCATATCAATATTAGAATGTGATTCCCATATTAATTCATTTCATCAAGCACTTATAGAATTTCCATGAATCTTTATCATTGATGAATTGTTTTTTGATCACTACAACCTAAAAAGAGAGTAGACAAGTGAACCCATGAACCCTGGTCTGATTTTTATCATAAGAAACACCTTTCCATTGCATCTACTATCCTTTATAATTTCTACACTTTATTTTTTCGAAAATACAAAAATACTTTCTCTACTTGCAATCACTTATAAAAACCCAAAAACAACTCTACTATCTTCCATATCATCTAGTTTGCATTACTTTACTTTATTTACTGCTTTTATTCCAGTTTACATTTTATTTTATTTCATATTACTAATACAAAACATTGTGCTTGACAACCGCTTGTTGGAGTTGGGGACACAAGACAAATTATTTTACTTTACAGGTTGCTTGAAGAGGAGAAGACAAACATCCTTCCATAAACAATTCCCCGAGAGTTCGATATAAACCCTCGAGTGACCCTTGTGGGGAAAAGAAGGTTCCTACAACACTCCGCACTTGGACTCCCAATGAAAAGTGTCCACGTTTGTTGCCATCACTCATGGTTAGGCTTAAGCTAGTAATACTGTGGTAATTAGATGTCCTTCTTGTTATAGATTAGGGTGTTGTATGAGTTCATTTTAAATAGCGTGCATTCTTTCTTTCTTTTAGTGACCTAGTATAACAAATCCCAGGTCTATTGGTAATTTCAGGAACAACTAGATCATGTCCGCATGCAAGGTATTAGAACAAATCCATGATAAGATGAATAATCTCCACTTAATTCTATATCACCAAGGTGTATGTGACATGCTCAAGTATATGCATACAATAGTTATATGGATTTATTTGATATGATCATCTGGTTAAACAATTAGTAGATGCTTATTGTTCAATCAATGAATTTGTAGCCAATTGTGATATCATTCTTTTCTCTTAATTGTTCTATAAGTGCTCTTGTCGTTTTAAAATGTTCTTGTTTGTTATTGAAGTGTTCTTGCTATTTTATATTAGTAATTAGGTGGTTTGGTGGCTTTTATTTATAAATTAATTTTTTCTTAAGTGTTCTTGATTAATTGGATAGCAAGGATTTCATTAGTGGCGTGTTCTTATTTTTAATAGATGATTGTTTATAATTTTCTTGTTGTTCTTAAATGTTCTTGGATAGATAGACTATTGTGAATTAATTCTTGATTGAGTTCCTGATGAAATCTAGATTAGTAGAAACATGTATCCTTAATGTGTTAGTTTTTGGAAGATCTGAGCTTGTTTTTCCTGGTGTTCTTAGTGTGTTCATAGAGTTCTTGGAGTGTTCTTGATGATCACAAGATCATTAGATAGTGGAAGATGCTTGTTAGATCATTTGAATGATCTAGGGATTAATTTTAGATGCATTTAGAGTGTGTAGATGTGCTTTATAGTGTGTTTTTGGATAAAAATTAGTCATTGTCCGAATTCTATCTATTATATTACTACTTCCCCCACTCTCCTATCTTCCTAAATTATTCCTAGGCAATTAGCTAATATTGCTATTCCTAAATTGTGTGGTGTTGACAAGACATCCATGCATTGAGGTGAGTAAGCTGCTTGGAAAAGCGTGCAATAACCATCTCTGTAGCTTGTCCTATGTGGAGGTGGAATGTGCACTTTAGGTGGTCAAGCCCATACTCATTTAACTTTAGTGTAGTTTGGAATGTGACAAGTAGCAATTTTTTGCTAGCTTGACTAGGATAGTGACAAGTAGGATTTGTGTTGTTTTCTTTCTTGTCCCTAGACAATTTGGACAATGACAATAAGAAATAGGTTTAATTTCTACTAAAGTTTTGCTTCCTCCCCTTAGGATTCTAATTGGATGAATCTTACTAGTAGTAGTTGTGCTAGAGTTTGATTGGATTAGTTTCTGTTTTTGTCATCTTTCATTATTTTAGAGTTTTTGAGTTTCTCAAGAACAAAGCTTGAGATAATTTCCTTTGGTGGATTAGTTAGTAGTAGATCCTATAATAGTTATATAGGTTTAGAATTTCCACTTGAACAATATGGAAGGGTTGTTTGCTAGAACTTGGTATTTTAGATTTCCCTTTGGTCAAATGGTTTCTTCTAAGGTTTATTGATCAACCATTGGTTTGGTTTTGGAACTTGAACAAGTTAGAATTTGGGGTTGTTATACTAGTTCTTGGAGTTTGATGGTTTTATTTAGTGGGCTATTTATTGGTTAGAGTTCCAAGTAGTTATATTGGTTTCGATTTTCCACTTGGACAATATGAAAATTGGGGCTATTGTATTAGTACTTCTTGCTTGCAGATTTTCTTGCTATTGTTATCTTTCTTGTTAATTTGGATTAGATATATTTGGTTTACTTTCATAGTTATTGCCTAAATATTTGGTATTTCTCACATACTAACTATTTTATGGTTTGATTTGTAGGTGCGAAAGAAACAAGAAGAAGAAGAAGAAGAAGATAGATGAGATGATCAAGATGGTTGGAGGATTATGATCAGATTCCTCCTCGTGCAGTTTAGGATCTTTTTCTTATTTGTAATTGAATTTTCTTTGATTTCTTTTATAAGTTCATGATCTGTGGATATTCAAATCCTTATGGATTCTTGTACCATTCCAAATCTGATTGTAGTATGGACTTAGACTGTAGTATTCTTAGATGGTTTTGTAATTTAGAGGTTGTGTGAGTTATGTGGACTTGTAATATTCATTTATAAGTGATCAGATCGTATATTGTCTTGTTGTTTTTGGAAGATTCATACACATGACTGTTGCTTTGGAAGCTTGCCTTCCAAAGGTTGAGATTTTAGTTAATGTGAACTTGTTCTGATGCTTATGCATCCAATATGTGTATATATTGTGTCTATTTATTTTAATTGTGTTTGAATTGCTCAAGATACAACAAGGTCATGGCCAATTTTCGATTACCCATTCAAAAATTTAAATTATCTTCCTATCAAGCAAGTGGTGTAACACAAAGTATAGGCAAACAAACAAGCAAAGCTTCTAGATACACATTCCTCTTCTCGAGAGATTCTATCATCTACTCCCTCATTTAATCAAATGAACGAAATTCCCTCGGATTTTCTATGCCTAAGATGCAATAATGCACAATCACTTACTCTAAGTCATCTTATTTTAGGTTAACAAACCTCGGAACATTACAGTTATACCTCCTGTTAATTAACCATGAATTAATATAACATGCATACCTAAGGCTCATGATTTGGTCTCTATCAAACTCCGGCTATCCCTCATCCTATCATCATGCAATGGTGACAACCTTTATGTATTCCCCCAACATATGTCTACACTCATATATTAGTACATAAGATCATCATAGAAGACAAAATATACTTGTATGCAACCATCAACAAACTATTTCGCAATTGCCATAAATAATTCATTACTCAAACATCAACATAGAGACACAATAAATCATGGGAAAATAATAGATTGCTTCACGCATCATGTTTTCCAAGATATTACAATAGGGGATGATGGGGATTTACTATAGATGGTAATGGAGAGGTGCCTTCCCAAGGGGGAGAGGCGGCCACAGTGAGGAGAGGAGGCGACGCATTGACAGGGAGACGCCGACGGCTACCAAGGAGGGTGGCGGCCCCTTGGACCTTCTTATTCCTTGGAGATGGTGCTGGCATGGAGGGGATCCTCCCCCTCCTTTGCGGCTTCCAACAGGGAGTAATTCCGTGGCTAGGGATGGATAACTCAAAAAATAGGGTTTCCCCTCAATATATAGTGGTGGAGATGCAATCTAGGTCATGAGATGGATGCCCCTTTGATCCATGGGCTCTTGGGAACCTATAGAACCTTCCTAGGACTCACATCTGTCCTTTATGATCCCATAAAGTCGTGGCTTGGACAAAATCATCAAATATGGAAGGAGTTTGAGCCAATCATGTCATAAACTTTCGGAGTCCCGAAACTTCTCATGTACTCCGTAGTAAATGGGCTCAAATTTGGGCTTCCAGAGTTCGATTAATGAGAATTTTATGTATATAATGATAGGCAGAAAACTTCCAAAAACTTTCATGTTTTTACTTTTTTTTCATTGGATGCCGTCTTCGGGGTGTTTTGTGGCAACTCTTGAAAAGTGTTCTGCAGGTACAGATTCCAAGAAACTCCAAATTTTACCATAATGAGCAATTTCCTTACATATTTGGGTGTTTCGTACACAACAAATTGAAAATCAAGAACTTGTGCACTTTTGCAACTATTAGTAGGTTAGTACCAATAAATATAATAAAGATGCAATATAATAATGAATTTAACACAATAAACTACAAAGTTCATGTATGCATTTTACATGAATCAAGTCCCTAGTGAGCCTATTCTACTAGTTTGTTATTCAAGTGTGTTAACGTTTTATAACCATGGACATGCATTGTCACTTGATAATGAGATCACATTGGACATACCCAAAATAAGCATAGTTGTTGATCATGTCACTTAGTTTTGATTGCTATCACTTTTGTATATGTCAAGTATGATTTTCTTAGACCATCAGATTGTGTCACTCCTTGGCATCGAAGGAATACTTTGTGGATATAAAACGCCACTTCATAACTAGGTTATTATAAAGGTGGATTCCAGGTATCTCAAATGGTGCTTGTTGAGTTATATGAATCAAGACTGGGATTTGTTCCTCCACGTGATGGAGAAACATATCTTTGGGCTCTCTCAGTAGTATAGCATCCTAGATCTTGCAAGCATGTGACTAATGTGTTTAGTCACGGGGATCATATATATCAAGGAACGAGTAAAGAGAACTTGCTAATAACAATATTGAACAACGTATACCGATATCGACAATCAAATATCGGGCAAGTAATATATCGCAAGACAAAGGGAATTGAATATTGGATTAATTCCTCAACATCATGGTTCAACCGATGAACTTTGATGAATATGTAGGAACCACTATGGACATCCCTGGTCCCTCTAATTGTTATTGATCGGAGAGGTGTCTCTATCATGTCTACATGCATGTTCTAGAACCTGTAGGGTCACACACTTAACGGTTCAGTGTTGCTAGGTTTCGTCGAGATAATAGATGGTGTAAATGAGGTTCAGAGTCTCGAATGGGATCATATATATCACGAGGATTTCTGAAATGGTCCAGAGGTAGAGAAAAAGTATATGGGAGCTAGGTTGTAGTTCTAGGATTAATTCAAAAATGTTCTGAAATTGTTCTGGAAGGTTCCAGATTGGGTCCCACCTGTCTGGAAGGGCACATGGGACCAGTGGGAGGCCACCCGGCCTACATGGGTTAGGGAGCCACAACCCCAATGGTCCATGTGCCCCCCATAGGGGAAAACCCTAGCCGCCCAAAACCCTAAGGGGAGGGGAGGGATTTCCCCAAATGGTCACTGCCCTCCCTTGGAGGAGGATATAGGGATGGCCGACATTCCCCTTGGTCCTATATAAAGTGGGGAAAGCGTGAGGTACAGTACCACCCTTATAGGCCCCGCCTCCCTCACCCTCTCCCCTGTCCTCCCACGTAGATGCTTAGCGAAGCTCTATCGTACTTCTCACCATACATCCAAGCAACATCGTTGTGATGCCAGGATCTCACGAAGCTCTTATCCCTCACTTGCGGGATCAAGGAGGAGGAGACGTCACCAAGACAGAACATCTGGCTACCATGGAGTTGCTGTCAGGTCACAAGACTTCATTGGTTTGAATCGACGCAAGTGTACAACTACATCATCCATGATCCCTTGTTTGTTAAACACTCATCATCTTCGAGGGTAAGTAGATTAGATCTGTCTATCATTACTAGCATCTTGTATATCGATATTGTTGGGTTTCTTCCACTCTTCCATAGGATTTTTTTGTTTTCCATGCAATGAACCCATCAGTGGTATCAAAGCCTAGATCTATGTGTAGATGCTTTGTACGAGTAGAACATAATGAAGTTGTGGGCGTTGATGAACATGTTGTTACCCTCTCACATGTGCTAGTTAATGTTGCGGTATAGTGGGATGAAGTGGCCCGAACCAACCTTACGCATAAGCTTACGCAAGATTGGTTCCACGCTCAACATGCAACTTGTATTGCATAAGTGGCTAGCGGGTGTCTCTCTCTTACTATAGTTTACATTGCTTTTACAATGGAGGTTCGAAAGGGTGTAGTAGAGACAACATGATTATAACCATTGTGGTTTATGTGTAAGTAAGAATGGTTCTTTCTAGTGCAACAACAAAGTAGAAGCCATCTAACTTGTTTTTGCAGGGGTATGTGATGTGGTATGGCCAAGATGTGATGTGATGTATGCGATGATCAAGTTTTGTAATATTTCACGACTTGCATGTCGATGAGTTTGGAAACCGGCAGGAGCCATATGGATGTCTTATTTTATTGTATGGCATGTGTGCCAATGTTTAAACGCCATGTAACTACTTTACTTTATCGCTAGTGTAGCAATAGGTGGAATCAATAGTTGGTGGAGGCAACCATGCTCATGGCATCTAGGAGTTTGGCGATGTGCTACTGATGATGGAGATCAAAGGCATAAGAAGAAAATGCCATATCGTGTCAAATTATATTTGCATGTGGATTTTATCCTTGTATGCATTTTATTTTTCTTTGGTTAGATAGTGACGGTAGCATCATAAGATGATTCCTCACATCAAAATATTAAGATAAAAATATTCTCCCATAGTAAGCACCGTGGCAAAAGTTTGTCATTTTGAAGCACCACATGATGACCGGGTGTGATAAACTCTACGTTCACATACAACAGGTGTAAGCCATGTTGCACACACGGAATACTATGGTTAGCTTGACGAGCCTAACATGTACAGACATGGACTCGGAACACATCGAACTGAAATTTTTAACATTAGCCATATTCATGATATGATCAACATGTTGATGTTCACCATTAAAACTACACCAACTCACGTGATGATTGTACTTGGGTTAGTGAATTTGGATCATGTGTCAGTAAGCAACTTGAGGAATGTTGAGTTTAGTAGGAGTTCATTTAGTAATTTGATTAACTTGAACTAATTATCGTGAACATAGTATAAACGAAGTACTTACAAATATTTGTTGTAGATGTCTAAGGCAGTGGCTTAATTTAACTTCAATTCCTAGAGAAAGAAAAACTGAAAGATAATGGTTCAAACTTCACCAACTAGCACCATAATGTGCGGAGTAACCTCGCTAGCATGAAGAAATAACATGTTCTAGATATGCCGCTAGGTGACGCCCTACTAATACCACGTATCAGGATAAGCACAATGTGTATGACACACGCTATGATGACTACACTCTTGTAAGGTGTACGATCCTCCAATCACTAGAAACTGAACTCCAGAAGAGTTTTGAACTCACGAATACATATGAATGGTTGAGGAACTCAAAACCATATTTGAGGTCCAAACCCGTGCTGGGAGATATGAGATCTCCGATAAGTTCTTTTCTGCTAAGATGGAGGCGCATGGCTTTGTGAGCAAGCATGTCATTAAGATGGCGAGTTACATTTAACGTCTTCAGGCACTAGACAGCAAGATTCTAGTTGATCTCACGATGGATAGGATCTTGTAGTCGCTGCCACCAAGCTACAAAGGGTTTGTGCTGAATTACAATATGACTAGGGCGAACAAATCGCTCACTAAACTCTCCACAATGCTAAAAACTGTGGAGGTAGAGATCAAGAGGGATCATCAAGTGTTGATGGTTAAGAAGACCATTGATGGCTGTGAAATTATCCATCTTTATACGTGTTTAAATCTTATATTAAGTTAAGCAATTGACAAAACATCTCCCTAGCCTTGCGATTAATGACTAATTATTGCAGAGATGTGCAAATCCTTGTTTTGAATTGTGATGTGTTGAAAATCACTCTTTTATGGCGAAATATGGAGCAATTAAGGGAGAATCACATGTTGCCAACACCACCAAGTAAACTAGGGTCGAATGCCAATGTCGAGAAGTGTTAACGAGCATCGGTATGGGTAGGGCTTACCCGTACCGTCCTCCCATACCACATGGCGACGGCTTAGCTAGGTCAAACCAAGCAACTTTTATGAAGGGCCCTATATATTTCGAGACTCCTAGTAACCGTAAAGAGAGCCGCAATTCGCAGATTACATCTAAAAACACACCGAGGAAGATCCACCACATCACCACCACCATAGTTCATCATCTCCATCTCCGCCTCCATCCATAGCCATAACTTGTATTCAAGATCTCCTCGTGGTTAGTGACTATTGTAAGGATATTTAGTATTGATCTAAGTAATTCTACAATATTTTCTACCCTTGATCTTATCATGAGTGAGTAGTACTCATGGGCTGCAGGTTGGGCAATAGCCTCACAATGATTATGTGCATCTAATTACATGGGAATATTGTGTGGTGATTGCATAGCATATTTGTATTTGTATTATTATCTCTTACCTTAATCCAATGACTTGTTAGGTACCCAAGACCCCGTGTATTGACCAAGATTTGAGGTGAGATGTGTGGTAAATAGCGCCTACGCGTGAAACCTAGTGATAACAAGAGGGAGTACAGTAGTCCTTTAGTGATCCACTTGGGAACAACAACAACAACATCACTAATCTTAATGCTTTGGTTTGTATTTTACTTAATAATCATTTATAGCCCGATGCTTCATGGTATAATGGTTGGACCAAGAGACTTTATGTTATGCTTGTGGCTCATAGGGGTTTTAGTATTTGCGGATGTGCTTCCCACAAATCCTATCTATATTAGATCATTTACACATGAATGTGTTTATTATTATCTTTATCCCATATGTATGGATAGTTGCATGTGAAACATCAACCCTGGCCTATCTCCATGTACTGCTATTCTTACAAAAATAACGATGAGTTCTAATCTTATAAGGAAATCCTAAAATGCAAAACATACTAAACATTGACAAGAAATCATAAAAACGATTACAAAGGTCTTTGCGATCTGTTCAAAGAACAACGAAAATATATCTTTGCGTATGTTTGCTTCATCGTCCTAAAAAACGTATGTGCTAAAAATGGTGATTCTAAAATGTTTACTACAAATTGTTCGGTAAATTGGACCCGATTATCTACAATCGTTAAGTCAGACTAGGGTGTGACGAAAATAGTTTGTTATCGCCTATGCAACGCATAACGTTAGAGGAACTGAGACGGATCTAAGCATAAGTACTCTTTGTTTGCGTTCATGCGCGCTACTTCTTATTCAGCGCTATGCGGTATGGATGGACTGCTTCTTTCTTTCCGGACATTTTCCGTGCCACCTTCGTCTTTCTTATTCCTTGTCGTTCGGCGTAGCCACGTATCCGGTGCCGCTGTTTATTCTTTTTTGTATTTTCTTCTTAGTTTCTATACCCCATTCATCGCAAGCAATCATATGCGCTAGTTATTATTCCTCTTCCGTGCGGACACGTGACTTTTTTCTCCGCATGCGTTTCCCGCTCCACTTTCGTCCTACGTCTTTTTCCACGGTCGTTTGTTGATGTTTTTTGTGGCACGGGTGCAGTCCTAGGGTTGATGATCCTCCTTCTCTACTTCTTCTTCCGCGGTCATATGTTGATGTTTTTGTTGTGGCATGGGCACAGTCCCGGGGTCGCCGATCCTCCTTCTCTACTTCTTCTTTCGCGGTCATCTGTTGATGTTTTTATTGTGACACGGGCGCAGACCTAGGGCTATTGTTTTCTATCCTCCACGTCTTCCTTCGATTTTCTCTTTGGTGCGAAATCACTTGCTACCGACGCGTAGCATCTTCCCATGCTACCTATTAATGGCGGATGTTGGCCTGCTTGTGCCAGCCTAACTATTCTTCACTGACTCGAAAGCTGGCCGTGCTGACTGACGCTTACTCTAGTTGTGCAGCATGAACTCTATGCTAGATTTCATCAACGCAGGTATTGAGGCGCCGACATATAATTCCCTGGCCTTTAAAAACTAGACACCTGTGTCCGTTTTCCCCACTCTAGTCTTCCAACTGCCACATAGAATCCCCACAACAACACCCATGGACGGCGGCATAGGATCGAGGGGACGGCGTCTAGGACGGCCTCCTGGCCGGGGATGTGGTCGTGGTCTATGAGTAAGGAGTAGGCAAGTCCGTAAATTTTCACCACCAATGTTGCCTTCGCCATCGCCCTCGACTGAGAGAGTCGGAATCGACCTCACTGGGTTTGATTTTCGTGTCGCCATCCTATCAGGCATGATCTATGATAGACTACGCCTCCCTGACAAGTTTGCATTGGTAATCAAAGGGAAGGAGCCCCGCAAGGTCGTGTTGCGTCACGACGAATCGACCGACATGTGGCTCATGGAGGTTCTATTCTACAGCTCCGGTGAGATGTACCTCTATAACGGCTGGAGAGAGTTCACCCGCGTGCACGACATTGTTGTCGGCCACTTCCTGGTCTTCAAGTTCGACGGCGAGGGCATGTTCACCGTGAAGGTATTCAACGAAAGCATGTGCTGCCGCCACTACTATAGCGACAGCGATGAGTAAGCGAGGGAAAGAGGAAGACGCTAATGTGTATAGTTTATGTACTAGGTTACTACCTCCTCTGTATGAATCTGTATGAAGCCAAAAGGTCCTTCGAAACTCTGTATGCAAGATAGATGTACCAATGTGTTTGAAATTAAAATCAATGAAATCTATTTGTCAATTTTCTTTCCCGTCTTTGTATGTGCCTTCACTTCACGTACACGCTACACACCCTAGGGATCGGCCATCTGTCTGACGTGTCTTATGTTCTTTGGTGTCTCGACATTGACTTTAGTTGTTTTTATCGCTATATGTTGAGGTAGAACCACGAAGGCCACGACGCTAACGATTTGCGAGTTTCAATGTATGACGAAGACTTGGAGAGCATACATGTCGAGTCATTCAGTGAGCTTCTTAAACTGTCAGCACGATATTAACATCGTGCTTCAGTCAGTTCCCAATACAATCGTTCATGCCATGACACATCTGCTTAACTCGTCTGCACAATATCAACGTCGTGTTCCTGTAAGCTCGCAATGCAATCATTCGTGGCATCGGACGACATGCTCATGAAAGGAATTTCTTCATGGCCACGCTTCATAAGGCGCATATAGAAGTCTAGGATTTAGTAGTGTGAAATGCTACTCGGACACGCTAAACACCGACGCGTGTACAGTACCATTGTGATGCACATACTTGGCGCCGACGGCACCGTGCACTACATGTTTCAGACTTTTCTCAGATGTTTACCGATGCGAGAATAATTTTCGGCAGCGGTGAGACACACGCTATAATAACACGACATTGTTCCCTAGAGGCGTTATTACTTATTGTTCTGATAGAAGATCTTTTCTCTTACACGGATATATAGTGCGATAATATCATGAAGCGTTTTGCCTTCCGGACGCTCCATGGGGGGCGCAGGGAGAAGTCTGACATGCATAGGTGTATGCTATTTTAATGCTTACAGACCATTCAACGTCCGTGTTAACCTATTGTAGATGTATAGTCAAACATTTTGTGTAACGGCCATGCTCGGGGGGCATAGAGAGAAGTCTAGTTGATACAACCCCGATAAGAAAAACAAACTAGAAAGGTCTGGTAAATGAAGATTGAAGCAAACTAGCAAGTCTTGCAGACGCTCCTTAACCTACTACAATTGTTTCTCAAGATTTGATTAAACCTAGGTCTTTTAGGAAAAAATCTACCATAATACATCTGCAATCCAGATCTAAGGTATCAACCACAAATTTCAAGAAGGCTAAGTGAAAGAAGGGTAGCTTAAAGAAGGGTGGCAAGTCCATTGCTACCAAAGAGGAACCTAAGCTGGACACTGTGTGCTTCTACTACAAGGGATATGGTCACTAGAAACGCAACTGCCCAATGTACTTGGCAGATAAGAAGGTCGGCAATGTCAACAAAGGTACAATGATATACATATTATTAATGTGTATCTTACTAGTGCTTGTAGTAGAGCCTGAGTATTTGATACTGGTTCAATTGCTAATATTTGTAACTCGAAATAGGAGTTGTATAATAAACGGTGCCTAGCAAGGGATGAGGTGACGATGCACGTGGGGAATGGATCAAAAGTTGATGTGATCGCCATCGGCACACTCCCTCCACTTCTACCTTTGGGATTAGTTTAAAACCTCATTAATTGTTATTGAGTGCATGCATTAAGCATGGACATTATATTTACATCCCTCCTCCTGCATATATACCCCTAGGGGATGTCTCCTCCAACACACGAAGCCTCCTCCCCCTCCATGTGCCGGAAACTCTCTCATGTCACATATGTGTACTCCGCGAGGCTCCAAGCAAAGCGCTGCATGGGTACAAGTGAATCACCGTTTGGCGTCAAGATCTGGATGACAGAACATTGAACAGATCGAGAGTACTAGATGCAGTACTAGATGCACGCAACCTGTGGAGGGTTCGTGCTATCGATCCTTCGCATCGAGTGGATTGCCAAGTTCTTCATAAACTACTTCATCAACAATGTCTTCTTCATCAATGTTGGTGAGCACTAGATCAACTATGTTAGTATCTTCATAGATAGATCCATGGTTGTTTGTGTAAGGGAGAAATTCTTGTTTTTGCATGCACGGACCCCCAAAAAAATGACCCTGTTTCTCTCCTTCCATCTGTTCAGGCTGCACACAAACCACCTCCATAAAACAAGGCCAGTGAATAGGATTTTAGCATGCTGGAATTTTGTTCTCAAATGGTCGGACGTTCCCCAAGAAATCTTCCATTTATGCCAACATCGCCAGGAAAAAGAGCATTTAATGACCAGGTGGTTTATGTCCTTTAAAATTTGTTAATCGCATAGAGCACAAAACGGACCCGAATTAACATGCCACTATTTACGGATCATCAAATCTTTAGTATTTAAGTGGTCATGATTTGGAAGCCAAGCAAACACCTTGGCTCGAGATTTCCAGATATATTGAAGGATAATGTCCTATCGAAGTTGTCCAAACATGTGGTTATAAAATTTGGATGAGGATTATTTAGAACTCCCCCAAACAAAAATCCACTGATCTCGCGTCGATCAACCAGTCAGCAAACCCTCAATGGGCTAGTCATGCACTGCAATTTATGATAAGCTTTAGTAGACAATGGTAGGGAAAACCTACATGTCATCTCTGACGTATGAATCATGGTGGCAACAAAAGTATCTTGATCCATCACAAAGGAGAATAATCAATGAAATTTGTCACATAGAAGCTCATTTGGATCCCAATAGTCATTCCAAAATAAAATGGTAGAACCATCCCCAATTAAACCATTAGTGATACTATGATAATCTTTAATTAGACTGAATATATCACACCAATAAAAGGAACCATGCTTGGATTGAGCGTGAGGAATACTATCACCATATAGAGACCATACCAGCTTAACTCACGACATATCAACCTTCATATAGAATTTGTGAAGCTGTTTAAGCAATAAAGCTTTATTTTGGAGCTCAAGATTCAGCACCCCTAAAAATCCGTATTTTTTTGGACGACACACTAAATACCATGATGAAAGGGCATTTATGGAGGTTGATCCTTCGTCCTTTGCCCACAACCAATGACGTCTCTCTCTATCACAAATAGCTAGGATAGATTTTTGAACTTTCAAAGAGCACAAATAGAACATGGACAGAGAGGACATCACATAGTTCACATATTACAACCTACCCCCATAGTTTAGAAAGCGAGCACTCGCATTCATTCTCCTCTCCACTAATCCCACTAGAGGGAACAAATCTTGAATTATCAATTTAGTGGTACCTAAAGGTAGGCCTAAATAAGTGAACAGGAGGGAGCCAACTTCATAGCCAAAAGTGGCCACAAATTTAGTAAGCCACTGGTACAAGATATTGATAGGCAGACTTAAAATAGTTTACTCTGAGCCCAGTGGCTTGGGATTTTTTTCCAATAACTCTTTCAAAGAAAGAAGTTGATTTGGGCATGCTTGCATAATTAATAGTGTATCATCTACATAGTAAATAATAAGGACATTAGTATTAGTAATAGGAATAGGCTCCTGTAATACACTTGCTTGGAAGAGTTGGTTAACCATGCACTGTAACAATTCAACAACACTGACAAACAAAATCGAGGACAAGGGGTATCCTTGACGGACTCCTCTTTGGCAAGGATTTTTTTGCCTAGCACACCATTAAGAAGCATGGAAGAAGTCCCTAAAGACATGATCATATCCATCCAATGTAACCACCTCTCATCATAACCCTGACATTCGAGCACATTCCTAATAGCCTGTTGCTAAACCATATCGAAAGCCTAACTGAAGTCCAATTTTAGGATGCTTATCTCATTTTCCGACTTCTTACACTTATGGAGATATTCATAAACCCGACCCACACAGTCCTGGTTTGTTCTCATTTTAAGGAATCCATATTGATTAACATGCACTAACTCGAGTATTTTCTCTTGGAGGTGATTAGCCAGTAACTTAATGATGAGTTTTAGACAAATGTTCAAAAGGGATACGGGTCTATAATCACTAGTACCTTGAGTATAGAGCACTTTGGGAATCAACGTAATAAACAAGTCATTAATACTTTGTAAGTTCACCATACCTTCCCAGAATTCCTGACATAATCTATAAAAATAATACCTAATAGTTGGCCATCACACCTTCAGAAACAATCCAGAGAAACCACCTTTTCAATCTCCTCATTTGTGAAAGGGGTCGAGAGATCACCTAAATCATGTAAAGGAGTAAACAAAATTGTGCAAAATCCATTGAACTCAAAATGGGCACTGAAGTACCGAGTCTATCTCTAAAAGAATGCCATAGAATTGCAACCTTCTCATTATGTTCCATCGCCACAGATCCATCCTCTCATTGCAAAGAAGCAATGAAATTTTTCTATACCAAATAGTTGCCATTGAGTGAAAAAATATGTGTTCTCATTTCCCAGCTGATGCATGTAAAATGCATACATGAACTTTACAGTTTATTGATACATATTCCCACATATTTTTAACATATATAATATAATATCCATGTTTTATATTGATTTTTGAGGATTTACCAATGATCCCATTTATTTTGGTTATAACTCTCTAGGACAAGAAAAACCTGTTTTGTGTATTTTTATTTTTTAGGGACCTAAACAAAGTCAAATGGAGCTGAGATTTTAGGAAAACCAATATTTCGGGAAGAATGATGATCTGGAGTGCTTGTACCTCACCAAAGGGGATTGTAGGCCCAAAAGAGCCCAGGTGGCACGGCCTACCCTAGTGCACGCGCCACCTAGTGTCTTTTGGCCCTCGTCCGTCAGATTCGCTTCAATATTTCACCCACGGACTTGGTTTGACCTAAAAAAAATGCTATATAACGGGTCCCCTGAGGCATCCTCAAGTAGAGAGCCACAGAAACATAGAAACACCAAAAAGAAATCAGAACCAGTGAAGATTTGAGGGGGAAACTCCGTCGGAGCCGCCGTCGGAGGGATCTCTACCTTCCCCAACATCTCCAACATCATCACCATGATGAAGAGGTAGTAGTCCACCTTTGGACTATGGGTTTGTGGCAGTATCTTGATATATTTCTCTCTTGGTCTTCATAGATCTAGTACTATATGAGCTTCCCAATATGATTATGGTTATATATGTAATTCCTATGTGGTAGATCTTTATTCTATGATTTGATATATGAGATTGGAACCTATTATGTGTAAGATGTATTGATAGATGCATATAATGTACCTTGTTCTTAAGTACTTGTTCTGATCTAACTTGTATACAAGAGTGTGTGGGGGGGAAGTGTGTATTAGATGGAGTAACATGGTGGTAGTGATTGAATAGTGACAACAAATTCAAGATCTACTATGATTTTTACCTTTATTTTGTTACCTCACTAAGGATTAAGTGAATTCATGTGCTATAATTATCTTCTGACAGCTTGATAACCTTGTTTGCTCAAGGTAGCATATTTATTATTCAAACATCATGTCAAATTACTTAAGGCTATGCTATGTTAATTCTTCATTCTAGATTGCTTGGAGTTTTCCCTTTCTAGAGGAGTATAAGAGACATGTGTTGCATCATCTCTATATTAGGATGTGATGCCCATAAGAATGTTTATCAAACACAGATTGAAGTTTCACCAATATTATGTTGATGATAAATTGTTTTATGTCCACTACAACTTAAAAAGAGAGTAGACAAGTGAACCCATGAACCCCGGTCCAACTTTTATCATAAGAAGCAACCTTCCAACACCATTACTATCATTTATATTTTCTGCAATTTAATATTTATAAAATAAAAAAATACTTTCTTTACTTGCAAATACAAACAAAATACAAAAAAGACCTTTTTATTATTGCATTTACTTTACTTGCCTAGTTTTATATTGTTTTACTTTATTTATTTATATAGTTATTCTATATTACTAATACGAAACCTTGTGCTTGACAACCACGCGGTGGAGTTTGGGACACAAGGAATTTTTTTTGTTTTGTAGGTTGCTTGAGAGGAGGAGAAGAAGATACTCTTTGCATATTTCACGAGAGTTCAATATAAACCCTCGAGTCACCCTTTGTGGGGGAAAAGATGCTTGCTACAACACTCTGCAGTTGGAATCCCAACGAGTTGGTACACATGGAGTTGTTGCCATCACCAGCCGAGCCTAGTGAGTTGTACAACATTTTTGCCAGTTTTCTAGCTTACAAAGCAAAAGGTGCTACTAGCGATTCTTAAA
Organism: Avena sativa; assembly: GCA_916181665.1. Taxonomy (NCBI): domain Eukaryota; kingdom Viridiplantae; phylum Streptophyta; class Magnoliopsida; order Poales; family Poaceae; genus Avena; species Avena sativa. Next base: position 366,563,695 of record OV702287.1, on the reverse strand, counting down.
CAATGTTGCAAAAGTTCCATTCACTAATGTGGAGTGGCATGTGCTCTTCATAATCATCAAGGAGTAAAATAATTGTTTCATAGTTGTCAATGAGTTTCTGAAGCATTGTCTTGAAATAAATTAACTTGATCATGTTAGACAAGCATAGAATTCATCTAAATAAAATGAAAGAGGAATAAATGAATATAAACTTACACATGATAAATGTTAAAATTGGATTTTAAAGGTGAGGTTTAGTCTTGTTTGATAAAAAACTAAGAAGAGATGCTAACAAGGGGACACGAGAAACTCTCGTTATGATTTCTAACCAAAGGGTCAACTTATGTTATTTATAGATCTTTTAATACATGTGCTCTTATGGAAAATGATTGAATGGAAGGAACCCGAGGATTAGGCTAGCCATGGAATGAGAAAGTAAATGGTTGGGGAGCATGTGCCTTGATTAAAAGATCCATGAATAAAAAGTTGATGTTGGGGTCATTAATAAACGAGACCATTAACTGATACCATGTTCTTTGGTGAAATTGTTCAGTTGTTCAAGACAAAATACTTGGGGTATGTGGTTGAACTTCATGCTTATCTTGTTTTCACTATTCTCTTCTTTTAGTAGCTTGTCCTATGGGAGTTTGTATCTTTTGCAAAGTCATTAGTAATATCTTAATAGTACAATGACTATTGATGAAAGTTAATGTGAAAGTAAAGATAGTTGAATTGTACAACATGCAATGATTATTATAGTTCAAAAGTAAAGGGTAGTTGCTAGAGCTTCTATTTATTTTATTATAATTTGGATGGCTATTAGTTTGTAAATCTTTAGATGATCGAAACATGCATAAGTTTATGATACAATCCTCGTATTTATTTTACCAACCATAAGCTCATTTATGCATGATATGATCTATTTGTTTATTTGATCGAGGACGAGCAAATGTTTAACATTGGGGGAGTTGATACGTGCATTTTGTATCATCATAATAGCAAGATATAGGACTAGTTTACATTGTTATTTGCATAGATCTTTCATTGTTTATGTATTATTAGATGATTTATAGGACTTTTCTACAAAGTCCCTTGTTTTGGTATTTAATTTCTAGGTGACAGCAAATCTCCTTTTTCGTATTTTGATGTTTCAGGGAACTTCTAGACCTCAATTAATTCGGGAAAATACCACGAAAGTTTTTCATCCATACGAAGACCCTGCGCACTTGACACACACGAGGAGGGCCACGAGGCCTAAAATAAACATGGTGGAACAACCTAGGGGGGGTCGTTCCACCTAGGCCCATTTGTCCATCAAGCATCGCCTCGACTCTATCTTTCTATGTACACATCTGTCTCGTGGGAACGCTACGCCATATTTTTCTGAAAATTTTCTAAGGTGTTGGTGGAGGCGAAAGTCTTCTTCCACCCCGGGGAAAGGGCAGACCCTGCTGTCTCGCGGCCAACACTGAGGGGAAATCACCACAATCATCGTCACCAACTCCTCCTTGGCATAGGGGGGTGTCTACAACACCATATTCACTAACACCACCATCAACATCATCTCCATCTCGAGATCGCCTTCATCTCCCTCATAGTTTATGTAAGATTAAACCCTGGAATATTGTTTAAGTATAGTTTGCATGCTTGTGCTTGGCAACTTGTCATTATTTTATGGTGAAGTCATACTTTCAGATTGTGTTTCATATGCCACTGGCCCGTGTCATGTTTCACCGTCCCATGTTCTCGAGGGTATTTGATGAATTGGCTATGATTTCTATATAGTATGCAAGGAGTATCTGGTCAAGTTTTAATATTTTATTTGGTTCTATGATGGTAATATATGAATGGCGACTACATGTTACTTCATCTTTATGGGATCATAGGGATGTTGTAATAAAGAGATTAGGGAGGGATAGAATGGCAGAAACTGTGTCGAGAGACTTTGAGTTGCATTAGGGGTTCTTGATCGGGGACCTTACAACTTTAAGCAATGGTTGGACTTTTATGTCTTAATGAATCCTTTGTTTGAACATGAAAATGGTCTTAGGACTAATCATTGGCGGTGTATTTGCATGGGCATATGGTTGCACATATTTTAGGCTCTGTCTAGCAAGAATAAAACTTGAAAACATACTTATCATGTTGTTTAAAAAATCTATATGCTAAGAAAATCTATGTCACCATCAGGAAAGTTTGTTACATATACGTACACAATTGATCTTGTCCTCTTGCTGCATAGAGTACTGATATTTCTCTGAAAAAACATTTACTTTCTTGCAATTTAATTTTCTACAATTTACTTTACCACAAACTATAATCCCAAAAATACGAAATTGTTGCGTATTTTATTGTTCTACTTGTTAAACTTGCTAACCAATACCTTCAGCTCCTCGTCAGTTCGATAACCTTTAATATATTGAAAGATACTATAGTTGATTTCACCCACTTGTGGGTCATAAAAGTGCCGCCGACGGAAGCTAAGGGAGCGCCACACATGTGATGACTTTCTGTTCAAGGAGAGCATCACTATTTTCCGCAGACTACTTCTAAGAAAAGCCTAGGTGCAACACTAATATCAAGGTTCTCCCCAGAGTATGGCAATAGCAAGCATGGCGGCTTCGAACAAAATATCGTGTTTCCCTCGATCACCACTGGCTGCTGCATTGTCCTGGACCTAAACCAGGCCTATGATGTCTCGGGCGGTTGTGCCATCCCAAAGGGGTCCAATCGAGTTCACCCAACCTAGCTAGTTTGATGCTTCCATCATGAATGCCAACAACCCGTTCGACGAAATACAGCCTAGTGGATTAGGCACACACGAGATATGGGAACATTGTCATTGTGTGTTGAGTGTGTTGCATGATTGTAGCCCACCTAGGACTTGTGTTTTATCCTGCCATTCATGAGATTATCCATAGTGCAACTAAGGTTGCTGATGCGACACAATATGAAGAAGAAGATGAGGAAGAGGAAGAGACTACCGGGATGAAGGGAAAGGCCAAGGACAAGAAGGGGACTGGCAGCCGAGGCCCAAAGTGAAATTCAAAGGAGGACAAGTGCTTGTGTGATTCTTGGAAAGTGGTGATTCTTGACCCCATGACCATCTCTTATCAAACAAGTGGTGCCTATTGGAAGATGATCAAAGATGAGTTTGATGAGCATAAGCTCGTGAATAAGGAGTATGCCAAAAAATGCACATGAGTTGCAACCAAAATGCTATGTCGCATAGGTGCAACATTATACAACATGGTGCCAACAAGTGAAAGGACAATGGATGTCGTCTAGAGGGGTGAATAGGCTTTAAAAAATACGGTTTAGGCTCTACTAAATATGGAATAAAACTAGCATTTAATTTATCAAAGCACAAAACCTAAAACCACAAGGTTCAACTTAGTGCACCAACAATCTATGCTAAGAAAAAGCAACAAGGTGGTAGCAAGATAAAATACTTCAAGCACAGTGGCTATCACAATGTAAATTGCATAAGTAAAGGGCCCGGTTGAGACATAACCAATAGACACAGAGACGATGATTTTTATCCCAAAGCTCACTTCCAAAGAAGCTACCTCTACATTAGAGATGTGCGATGGTGCAATGCTCTCCAAACGCCACAGATGGCTCACATTGAGGTGTGGTGGGTCGATGCACACCCAACACCACACAAGGCCTCAACCCAAGATGCAAAGGCACGAAACTCACCGACACCACAACATGCTCACCATATTATCCCATGAGCTCACCACAAAGGCTTACTCACGATCCACTATGGGACACTTGAGGGCGGTCACCAAACGCGTACAAGCTTGGGGAAAACTCCACAACTCAATTGAAGGGCTCCCAAGAATCACCACAAAGGCCTCGACCTTGACAAATCTCCACAACTCAATTGGAGACCCCAAGGGTATCACACCACTATCACACAACCGTCTAGGGTTCCAAGAACCCAAGAGAAACAAACCCTCAAGCTTGAATCGCCAGATCTTCGAGGAGAACTCAAACCTATGCACCAAATGCAAGAGGCAAGTCCTTCACTCTCAAAGTCCACCAAAGCAACAAAAGCTATTGGGGGAATAAGAGAGGAAGAACACAAGAGGAGAACACAAAACTCTCCAAGATCTAGATCTCAAGGATTCCTTCACAAAGAAGGGATTTGGTTAGGTGGGGTTGTAGATCTAGATCTACTCTCTCAAATCCCTCAAAAAGATGCAAGAATCATGGGAGGGGAAAGAGGAGAGGACAAGCTCTTCAAGGTCAACAATGGAGGAGAGAGAGAAAGCTAAGAAACAAGAAAAGAGCTAGTACCCACGAAGGGGAAGATGATACTATTTTAAAGGGATCCCAAATCTGACTGTTTGGATCAAAACGCGCCTGGCTGATAGTGCCGGTGAGACACCAGAAGTTTGGGTAAGCCCTAGCTCCAACGGCTTGAAAGTAGTTGAAATGACCTGGTTGTACAGGCTGGAAGTTCCACCCGACCCGGGCTAAAACTTCCGACCGGTACTACCAGTCTACTACCGACAAAATACCGATAAATAAAACGTGACCAAATAGAGAGATGACTACGAGGTGTCATAGGCTGAGCAGAAGCGGGCCAAAATTTCCACCAGTACCACCGATGGCAAAATATGCCCGAGCGGTACTTCTGGTCAACTACCGGCCCAAGTACCGGTAAATATGCATCAAAAACAGAACGGGTGCTAGGGCGTTCCCATGCTCAGCGGAACTAGACTGGTACTGATGGGGTTCGTTGCATAGAAAACAAAAAATTCCTATGGTTGCAACCACCAAGATCATATTTAGGAGATACATGTATACCTGGGCGTTTTTCGGGCCGGGCCAGGCTCGGGACGGGCCACAAAAAGCCCGCCCGCACAATTCTCAGGCTCGAGCCTGGCCCGGCCCGGCTGTCGGGCCTAAAATCGCTGCCCAGACCCAGCCCGAACTACACAAAAATCACCGGGCCGTCGGGCTGGGCCTTCCCTATTTCCTCATTTCTCTAGGCCTGAGCCCGGCCCAAGTAGTGCACGGGCCTCAAAACTGCTACCCAGGCCCGACCTGCATGCTAGAAAAGCCCGGCCCGTTGGGATTTTTTCAGGCCGCATGGGCCGGGCTGCCCATGCCCAGCTATAGATACATGTAACGGTTTCAGATGGACTCACTCTCGAAGACCGTAACGTGGGATAACGTTCCCATAAACAAACATGACCGATGTAGAGTGTACACGACCGTCCTCAAGGACGCGCAAACGATCAGCGCCACAAGTGGCAGCGCCTCTGTAATTGGTCACACGTACGGTGTGCCGACGACTCCCGAACCCTTGCTCCAGCCGGGCAGTGGTAGTAGCGGATCCTCGGGAACTCCAACAGCACTAAGCCATGGTAGAGGTGGATGAGGGGAAGATCTCGAGTAGGGCTTCGCCTAAGCACCTTTCTAGTGGCAATGGACAAGGCTAGCAAGAGAGAGAATATGCCAACCAAAGGGCATATGAGAGAGGGGTGAATGTGTGTATGAGAGAGGAGGGGAAGGGGGCTTTATATAGGTGAGGGGCAGCCCAAGGGGGCTAGGCGCACAATCCATGGCTGCCCCCACCTCTTCCCCAATTTATGTGGTGGACTCTCCACTCACATAAAACCTCTCTCCACTTTCTCCCATTCATTCTTCACTCAAAAATCAAAAGTATTTCTATTAAAACACTTTAATTCCCTTGTTTTAATGCAACTCAATTTAATGAACACTTTATTTAATGAGTACTTAGTTTAATGAATACTTAATATAATGAACACATTAATATTTTGATCCCTTGCTTTATTTCGATACCCCAAAACTATTTCGGTAGATTCGGCAGAACAATTTTTCGCAGCAGAACAATTTTCTGCGATGTCCATTGACTTTCCTTGTGTTCCCTATATGCTTAAATGTGTCGGTTAACCTTAAGTGAGTGTCTCCCTACGGGTTCGAGAACTATGTAAACATGATCGAGACTTTCTCCGATCAACAATCATTAGCGGGACCTAGAGATCCATAATGACTCCCACTAGTTCCACGAAAATCAGATGATCGTATGAAGCTCTTTCGCTGTAATTAAATTCCTTTTATCTCGCAATATATTACTTGTCCGAGATTCGATCACTCGATATCATCTATACCTTGTTTAATCTCGTTCCCGAGAAGTACTCTTTTTCTCGTTCCTGTGATATGATATTCTAGTGATCAAATCACTTGCTTGCAAGGCTATATCAATGTGATATCACTGAGAGGGCTCTGAGTATATCTCTCCGTCATCCGGATGGACAAATCCCACTCTTGATCCACGAGCATCAATTGACACTTTCCAAATACCTGACAACATCTTTATAATCACCCTATTATGGTGTGACGTTTGATGTAATCAAAGTACTCTTCCAGTGAAAGTGATTGACGTGATATCATGGTCTAAGTACATTGAGTTACTACGAATGCGATGGCAATTTAAACTTGATGACATTATCGTATTGCTACATCTACTGCGGGTGATTGTTCATCATATCATTCTCCAAAAATATGACCATGTTATTAACAATATCCAATATTCATGATCAGGAAACCTTTGATCATCCGTTAATCAACAAGCTAGTATACAAAGAGGCATTACTAGGAACCTTTTATTTTGTTTATAAATCACACATGTATTAACGTTTCCAGTTAACACAATTGTAGCATGAGAAATAAATATTTATCATAAACATGGAATAAGATAATAACCACTTTATTATTGCCTCTCGGGCATATTCCTTTCAGGTACTACCGGCACCAAAAGTGGCCTAGCGGTACTTCCGGTGAAGCAGTAGTAGTTCTAGTCAGGGAAACTCTAGAACCAAAACTGCCATAACTTTTGCATCCAAACTCCAAATAAGATGAAGCCAATTTTGTTGCAAATATTGGGTATCACCAAGGGAGAAAATACCACGAATATATATATGTGAGATATCTCCCAAGGTGTGGAGCCTAAAAACCCGCAAGATCAAAGACGCAATAAGATGTTTAAGGGAAATCAGTTTTTGATGAACTAGAGCTTGTTATGAAGATAACCATAGGCTCTAGATCCTCTCATGGACAAGATCCAAACAACAACTAAGAAAGATGATGCTATGTATGCAAAGGTTTGAGCTCTCCCGAACAAAACAAACGAGCTACTCACTCGAGATCCCCTCTTGATAGTATGGTTATCTATCCTAAACCCGGTCTCCCAACACTACAAGAGACCGATAAAATAGAAAACCTATCAAGATCATACCTTTGCCTTGAGCATTCCACTTGAGCTTGATGTATACGGTCTTGTCTTCCTCAAGATGGAACATCTTTCTTGATTTCTATTGCTCGCGCTTTGCCTGACGAAGACTTGTGAATTGCTCCCCCATACTCCATGGAAAAACCTATTTTTTGAACTTGTCTTCATCACATCATGATCACCGAGGATGGCAAGCTTCAAGCATGTGATCTTCTAGAGATGGCGCATCTTAAGTTTGCACTTCATTTCTTCTAACTCTATTAGGATGATGTCTTGAAGATAACCATGAGGAACTCCATCTTCTTCCTCAAGACACACTTGATCTTATTCTTATTCTTCTTCTTCTTCGTTGTTTTCTTCTTCTATATGATTCCAATGCGAACAAAGCCCTTGGACATTGCTTCTTCTTCATTTCTTCATTTTTCAATCTTGAAACTAACACATGGCTCAAGAGATGCCAATGGATAAATCCTACAAGTGAAACTCAATTCAAACATTAGTCCATACATATTGTCATTAATTACCAAAACCACATGTGGGGGCACACATGCACTTTCAACAAGTTTCATGAATTTCTTAAGAAGGCCCGTGGTAGAACTGAGAGTAGAACCAACATGGCGGGTCAAGTAAGTGATCAACTTTCTCAATTTAGCATGCTATACCTCGGCCTTGTATTGATTTGTGTCTCTTTGCTTAGTTGGTAGCCGCGCTAGACATATTTATCACCGTACAACATGCATGGACAAGGATTTCAACCTGACCCATTACTTCAAGGAACTCGAAAAGTGCGAGAAATGGAGGATCACTCCGAAGATACTCAATGCTAGAGACAATGGTGGCATCGTTGATGTAGATGCGTCGGGTTCCTCAGCGTGAGGCCCCACTAGGATAGGCAAAGGCTGCCATTGTTGCAGCGGCATGATTAGAGAGGGTGCAAGCATCAATTGACAAATGCCTCGCCAAGGTCTCATCAAACTCGACCTTGAGATGACAAGAGACCAATACAAGGTGGGTGACACCAACACCGACACTGACGGCAACGGCATCGCCAACACCTTCCGCGACGAAAGAACCAGTGGCAACGACGACGCTAACACCTTCGGCGACGGAAGAGTCGACGGCAACGGCGGAGGAGCCATCTTCCATTTAATTGCCATGGTATGCATGCCGCGCCTTGTAATATGTGGGGCCGGGCTTGGGCGACGTTTTGGTGGCTGGGACTTCAAATTTATGGCCTTCTTTTGATTTGCATAATTTCAAAAGTGAAAAGGTGTCAAATTTTAATTGAGGTGCGGGTCCATACGCGACAGTGCTGACGCGGGGGCAGCGGGGGGAGGGGTGGGTGGGGAAGGGGGAGGGGTGTTGGACATGCTCTAACCCTCTCCTTGTGTAAACTTGTTGGATGTTTATAGTCCATCTTTTCCGAATTAGATTCGCATATTTGATATTTATACATTAAAACACGTCTAGATACATGTGATAAATCTGCAACAAGTAATTTGGGACAGCTTCAAAATACTTAATGAGAAATAGAGAAATACATTAGTTACACTTTGGAGAACATGGACACTGCTTACATTTCGTGCAAGGCACTTTACAAGCGCGCAAATCAGGTGGCCATGGTAGCTCGCATGGATAAGACACGACGCTTGTGTTCTCGTCCATCTTGTGCTTCCACCTCGCCACTTCCATGGTCCCAAGGTCGACGGTGAACAACCACGTCTTTTCCACCACCGGAGCAACCACTACGGACCTCCCATGACCATAGGCCGAAACGATCTCTAAACCACCATTGATAAAGTATTCCTCTTTATACCCTGTCAGCCCGCGGGTAGCCTCCAGTAACCCGTGGCTACTCTGAATCCCCCATTCGCCGTCTACGTGCCACTGCCACGGCCACGGCAGCATCAAGACACGGAGGTCGCCACCCTGCAGGCAAATAGCACGTATCGCCGTGCAGTAGTCGCTGCCAGGATCAATGAATCGCAAGGACGACGACCCTCGGGCGATATCCGGTAGCCTGTGTATCTTCATGTAGCCATCACTGCTCAGGCGTAGCACGGATTCCTCGTCTTCTTTGATGCTCCAGAAAACGAAGTGTCCACTACGCCCCAGCAAGCGCAGCGACTCCGCACCATAGAGATGTACGGGCGCCCCCAACCCCAAACGCTCCTTCCTCCTGAGGCACCAGCCAGGCTTCCGGTGCATGAGGCTTCTGTCGCAGGCCCTGAAGCGGTCGAACACGCACGCCACGACGGTGCCGACGGAGCGGTCGTGATCGCCGCGCACGCCGTCGTGCTCCTGGTAGAGCAGGCACACCAGATTGAACGCCGGCATGCCAATCCCATTCCGTTCCCAGTAAGCCCCGGTGTTCCTGCACCCGTAGAGGAACACGCCGACGCAGCGATGGCGCCTCACCTCCTCCATGGGCGGGATCACCTGGTAGCGCCGCTTGAGGGGCTCGCAGACGAGGAGGTCCGGGAAGCAGTGGCGCCGCCACCCGGTCTTCCACTTGGCGAGGAGGAGCATGCTGCAGCGGCTGTCCACGATCTCCCACGCCCCGCTGCCGCCGGGGAGGAAACTGAGGGAGAAATGCCGGCCGTCGACGTCGTCAGGCGAGGACGGGAGGAATATGGGCCCCCGGCGGTTTCGGGTATTGTGGTAGCTGCCCGCAAGAGGGTGGTCCTGCGACTGTCGGATGTCGATCGTGCTGCGGAACCTCCAGTCGGCGATGAGCCGGCGCCACCGTGGGCACGTGGCGGCGGCCCGGACGACCCAGAGGGGCGAGACAATTAGGAGCTGCAGGATGCGCCGGAGGAGCTTGTCGGGGAGATCTTGCACGGTCGTCCGGCTTCGCGCTGGCCTGGACAGAGGCTGCTCCGCCTTCGTCGCCATTGAATCGAGCGATGGAATGGAGCGGCGGATGAGACCGATTGTGATGAGACGGCATGCTATATGTAGCATGTTGGAGCTGGACTAGACTAGGTTCATCGGGCCGTTCGTTTTTCTGATCCGTTGCGACGACTTTTCAAGTTTTATTTTTTTGATGAGGTAGCGACGACTTTTCAAGTTGTTGACGTGCCGCGCCCTCCAAGCAAAAATGGGAATTGTGTAAACTACTCCGTTCGGGAATAGTGTGGCACATGCGTCTAGTTTTTTTTTTTTTTAACGAGTAAGGACCGAAGGCCATGGAAGTTTATATTACTTCGTCCGATCCTAACTACTAGCAAAAGTGCCATGCGTTGGAAAGACTGATCCAATTCTATGGAAAAAAAATTACTCTCTCCAATCTAAAATAGTTGCTTAAATTTATCTAGATTTGAATACATCTAGTACTAAAACATGTCTAAATATTCGAATCTAGATAAATCTAATTAATTGGATCGAAGGGAGTATCTTACTTCATGACACGGGTCCTCAATGAGCTATGCCACAACTAATAAATTGTTTCCGCTGCCTATATTAACAAGATTTGTAGATATTCAGATAAATCATATTCAAAAATATAGTATCTTTTACCTGCAAAAAAAATAGTATCCTTAACACTCGTACTGATTTTACATAAAAGGGACAAACGTGTGGCAGTCGCTCAATGCGGAGGATCCATGTTTGCGCATGTGCTAATTAGTCCACTCCCAAAAAAACCCACGCACACCTATACGAATAAAAGGAAAAAGAACCATAAACCCAGTCGGTTTAATTTATATATTCCACGCGCACAACACCACCCATCGCCGCCCGCACATACGTGACACACACACCTGTCCCTATCAGGTTACATGCACACACCAACGCCACGCGCGGCCACGACCTCCCCCCGTCGATCCCCACGCGAACACCACCTACCCCGGGCCCTTCGCGAACCCGCCTCGATCTAGTGCTACCTGCTGCCGCTGCCTTGGCCTGAAAGCCTGCCCGCCGCCACCCATCTGTGCTCTTGGCCGCGCGCCACCGGTCTCCACCCTCCTCGTCCGGCTGTCGCCTACCTCCTCTTCTCCCTGGTTGCGCCTCGTCCCGAGCTTCTCCGTTGTCGGCAGCAGCCGCTGCCTTGGCCGCCGCCGCCGGTCTCCACCCCTCCCTCGTCCGGACGCCGCCTCCCTCCTCCTATCCCTGGTTGCGCCTCCTCCTGAGCTTCCCCGTTGTCGCCAGCGCCAGCAGCCGCCAGACGCGCCCTCGACCTCGCCTCTTCCCCGTACCGAGCGGCTCTCCGCCACCATGCCCGACTATCGTCATCGCTCTAGGCTGTCGCCGAACTCCTCGCTTCGCCCTGCGGTTGTCGGCCGCAGTCCTCCTTCGTCCGATCTCCTCTGGAGAGCCTCTTTCTTCCACTTGCATTCTTGATTGGAGTCTCAAAACCAACAATCCCGTGTAATTGCAACCATGCCATGCCAGTCCTAGTTTCTTTGTGTTTGTTGATCGATTCCCAGGCAGCTTGATATTCAAAACAATTTGCCAACGAATATAAACCGTTGGAACTTGGTTTAAGTAAGCGAGGTGGGATTATAAATAAATTGTCTTCGTATATATGTAGAGACCTTCCTGCAGAAAGTCAACTTTCGTGTCTTCTAGCCCGTGAAAGAAAAGGCCTAGCGGATAAATATCCACAGGAAACAGAAACATGGAGGCCAACGTCTCAAGCATGTACGCGACCTGCGCGTGGCCGGTTGGCTTCTCACTTGGATCGAAACAATCTGTCTTTTATTATTAGGTATAAATCGGAGAGTAGTCAAAGTATGGTCAGTACATTTTGCACATAGGCCCTTTACAAACAAAGGATTTAAACATAAGGCCGCACTAAAATAAAACAAGACCCTGGAACTAGGAAATTGAAAGCAATTAGATCCCTGAAAATCGTCGTCGCTGCTAGAAGACTGTCACCGTTGGGAACCAGCGTCACCACTGGGTAACCTGCCACTTGGGACTTTGCTGGCGATGGACCCCTACGCTAGGTTGAGGAAGATCCTCCACGATGGCGCTCTGGCCTGGAGGAAGAGGAACGGGCCGCATCGCCCATGACTGAGGCAGCTCCTGCCACCAAGGTTAGTGTCGACTTGCCGTCGCCACCACTTGGATGTCTAGTGAGAAGCTTTTGACGTGCGGACTGTTGGAAACGGACATGTATAGGTGTTGTATATGGGTACCTGTCGTGTTATAATTGTAACTTTGTATGTTGGTCAGATATATATACGATATTGTGGAGGTTTTGCTCCCACGCAACCCTAAATCAAACTTGGTATCAAATCCTCCCCTACCACCGCCGCCTCCCTCTCCTTCTCGCGCGTCGTCGCCCGCTCCCTAGCGAAGCCGTCCAACGGCTCATCTAGATCACGGCAGCAGATCTCATCGGCCCGATCGCCGCCCCACCCGTGGTGACAACCGCGGCTCCTGCCGCCACGACTCCCTCCATTGGAGTCCGCCTCGATCGCGGGAATTTCCTGCTGTGGCGTGCGCTCGCCGTCACCCACCTCTCTGGCACCTCCCTTCACGGCTACCTCGACGGATATGTCGCTGCTCCAGCCAAGACTATCACCGAGGGGACTGGCGATGCTGCCACTACGGTGGACAACCCCGAGTATGCAAGGTGGTGGACTCAAGATTAGAAGGTCCTAGGGGTGTTCCTCTCCTCCATGACGGAGGACATTGCGTCTCAGCTCATCAGCTACAAATCCGCGGCTGCGACATGGACCTCCATCCATGCCACGTTCATCACGCAGAATCGTGCTGGGGTGCGAGACATCCGGTGACAAATTCAGTCGCTACGGAAGGTCGACATGACCGTTGGCGAGTATATCCACAAGGTGAAGGCTCTGGCCAATGCCATGGTAGCCGTCGGATCTCCACTCAATGATGACGAGTCATCGATTATATGCTCACTGGATTGGGGAAGGATTTTAACCCCATCGCAGCTTTGCTTAGCATCGTAACCACCCTAGTTGCGCTCGACGCTTTGTACTCCATGGTGCTCAACTATGAGGCACTGCAACTGCAGCAACAGACTAACGGTGATGAGTGGAGCTTATCGGCTAATGTCGTGGCGCGGTACGGTCACCGGTCAATCGCCCATGTGCGTCGGGCGCTAGTCGCCTGCCTGAAGGACACCCCATGGGAGGATACCCTAATCAAGGGTAGAACTACCCGCCTCAGCAGGGACAAGGCATGCAAGGTGGTTCGGATCCCCGCCATAACGACGGAAGTGGTGGAGGAGATGACAATGGCTCCAACGGTTGCAGACGCTCCCATCCCTAGTGTCAGATATGCAAATACTAGGGACACGAAGCGGACAACTGCCGCAAGCGCTTCGACCACAACTACTCCAGTGGCAATGGCCGCTCCGCTTACATGGCTTCGACCTCCTCCAACAACTCCATGCACCGGGTCATGGATTCCGGCACCACGGATCACTTGACCAGTGACCTAGAGCGTTTCCACATTCGCAAGCGCTACGGTAGCAACGACCAGGTTCAGGTGGCCAACGGCTCAGATTTGTCTATTTCGCATATTAGACACTCGATCTTAGCCGGTTCTTCTCTCCGTTTAAATAATATTCTGCATGTTCCACACATTAGCTGGCACCTTTTATCAGTTTATCGTCTCGTGACAGATAATGATATCTTCATTGAGTTTTATAAATATTTTTTTCTTATTAAGGACAAGGCCACAAGGAGAGTTCTTCTTCACGGTAGAAGCCAAGGCGGGCTTTACCCCTTGCCACTCGGTTGTGCCACCTCCTCATCCACGCATCGAGCTTCATTTAGCATTCGGTGTTACGTCGTCTCAATGACATAAGCGTCTCGGTCATCCATCCAATAATGTCGTCGGTTCCATTGTTAGGAATAATGATCTAGAGTGTGTTTCTTGAAACAATTCTCCTTTAGTTTGTGATGCATGTCAACGTGGTAAAAGTCATCAGTTATCGTACACCTCTTCTACTCGTGTTTGTACTATGCCTCTTGAATTAGTTCATTCTGATGTTTGGGCCCTGCTCATCTGTCTTCTGTGGGGTACAAGTATTATGTGAGTTTTACTAACGACTATTCACGTTTTTACTGGATTTATCTCCTTAAACACAAAGCTGATGCGGAGCACGTGTTTTATGCTTTTCGAACACACGTTGAGCGTCTACTGGATGGTAAGATTAAAGCTGTCCAGTCTGATTGGGGTGGTGAATATCGTAAGATGCATCGCTATTTTTCAGCATACAAGCATCTCTCATAGAGTCTCTTGTCCTCAAACCTCTCAACAGAATGGTATTACCGAGCGTAAACATCGACACTTAGTCAAAACTAGGCTTGCTTTGCTCACCCACTCCTCTCTTCGCATTTTTGGGGTGAAGCCTTTATCACTGCGTGTTACCTCATTAACCGCATGACGATCCCTGTGTTAGGTCAAGAGATGACTATTCATCGCCTTCTTAAAACTCTACCCAATTATCCGTTCCTCCGTATCTTCGGATGTGCTTGTTGGCATAGTTGCTTAAGTATAATTCGCACAAACTAGAGTTTCGGTCCAATATGTGTGTTTTCCTTAGCTATAGTCCAATGCATAAGGGGTATAAGTGTCTAGGTCTATCTATAGGTCGCATATACATCTCGCATGATGTTGTCTTTGACGAATCAGTTTTTGCGTTTGCTACTCCCGGAGTCACGGTTGATGTGTCCACTATCAAAGAGGCTATTTATTTTCCATCTACCAAACCATCTATGAGTGTTCATGTGTGTAATTACGACCTAACCTATTTAGCTACTAACCCATCTGGCTAGTCTAGCATTTTGCATCTGTAGGAAATTTCACTACCGACTGTTGGCTTCCGCCTGAGTCCGAGCGACGTCCGCTCGGGTGAGATCGACGTGCATGCTGGCACATCTCCCTAGACGGCATCACACACGCCTAATGGGCTGCTCGTGTTCGACGCCATGCCCTTCCTGGCCTCGCCTCATGGGTCGGCCTTGCCCCATGGGCCATCTTCGGCCTCCTTCGACTCCACGTCGCCCGCTACTGCTCCCTCCTCGCCCGGCAGCGCATCTTCCTCGCCCTCCTTGTCGATAGAACCTCCTGTGACAATCCACCACCTCATCCTATGGTCACGCTGCTAGGTTCGCAACATAGAAAACAAAAAATTCCTACAATGAGGACTATATGCCAAGATTTATCTACTAGATATAAGCAACGGGTGGATATACATCCATAGAGAACTTACCCTCAAAGACAATAGAGTTTTGTTAACGAGTTGGAACTCGTGAATGATGTAGTCGTACGCTTGCCGATCTCAAGATTGTGTGGAAGTCCTAGCGCCGCAAATCAGCAGCGCATCCGTCCTCGCACACATGTTCAGGCCACCGAACAACCTCCGCCTCCTCGCTCCAGCGATGCAGCGGAAGCAGCAACTCCTTCCAGACGAAATGCCACCAGGAACATGTATCTCGCTAATCCGAGACCATGAGGGAATAATTCTAGAGGGGGAGAGAGATCCTTCACGAGGAGGTGTGTGGAAGAAGGGTGAGAGGGGTGGCCTTTTATAGGAGGAGGGGGGTACCCCCTCCATGGCCGGCGCCCCATGCAGGTGACCCCTCACCTCCCCCATTCATGTGGTGGTAACTCCCTCCACATTAAAATGCCCCTTCACATTCTCTTTTAAAGTCTCCACTTTAAATGCATTAAATTTCTCAAATTTAATGCTCTCTCATTTAATAAAACTCTTTTATTAAATTTATTCAGAATTTTGTTAATTACTTTAATTAACAAACATTCACATAAAACCCCTTGCAACATTTCAATATAACATGCAGAACCAATTTCTGCAATTTCACCCGAAATAGTTTTGGTGTCTATTAAAATAATTCCAGCGCTTTGCAATTCATTCGTCTGAAACACATTTGCTCCAAATGGTGTTGGTGTCCCTTAAGTGTGTCACCCTACGGTTCGTGAATAATGCAGACATGATCGAGACCCCTCTCAGATCAATAATCAGAAGCGGCACCTGGAGATCCATACTAACTCCTACACATTCTACGATGACTTCTGTGATCGTGAGAACCTTTAACATTAGTAACTAAATTCCTTTGTCTTGCGATATATTACATGTCCGAGATTCGATCATCGGTATCTCCATACCTAGTTTGATCTTGTTACCAATATGTACTCTTTTCTCGTTCCCGTGATATAACATTCTAGTGATCACATCACTTGCTTGCAAGCTATCTTAATGTGATATCACTGAGAGGGCCCAGGGTATATCTATCCGTCATCGGGATTGAAAAATTCCACTCTTGATCCATGAGCCTCAACATGACATCTTCGGAGTATCTGAACCCACCTTTATAGTCACCCTTTTACGGTGTGACATTTGATGTTATCAAGTTACTCTTCTGATGTCAGCAATTAACATGATATCATGGTCTAAGGATAAAGATTACTCCGTATGATGTTATAGTAATATAAACATAATGACTTTGATCGTAATGCTATACTTTGGATGAATGTTCATCACATCATTTCACAAATGTTGTGACCTTGTTATTAACAACATCCAATGTCCATGATCAGGAAACTTTGATCATCTTGTTAATCAACGAGCTAGTCTATAAGAGAGGCATAACTAGAAACCTTTTATTTTTTTATTAAACACACATGTATTGACGTTTCCTATCAATACAATTATAGCATGCAAAATAAACATCTATCATATACAAGGAATACATAATAACAACTTTATTATTGCCTCTCAAGGCATATTTCCTTTAGTATCCCACTTGCACTAGAGACAATAATCTAGTTCATATAGTGATAAATCTAACACCCATGGAGTTCTGGTGTTGATCATGTTTTGCCCTAGGGAGAACTTTAGTCAACGGATCTGCTATATTTAGGTCCATGTGTACTTTAAAAATCTTTATATCTCCATCCTTGACAAGCTCGCGGATGGAGTGAAACCGGCGCTTAATATGCTTGGAATTCTTGTGAGACCTTGGTTCCTTGGCGTTGGCTATGGATCCATTGTTGTCACAATAGATCACCATTGGTGGGTCCAATGCACTAGGAACCACACCTAGTTCCGTTATGAACTCCTTCATCCAAACCGCTTCCTGCGCCGCGTTTGAAGCAACAACATATTCTGCCTCCGTCGTTGATCCAGCCACCACAGGTTGTTTGGAACTCCCCCAACTAACTGTTGCTCCATTCAAGAGAAATACATATCCGGATTGAGACTTAGAGTCATCCGGATCGGTGTAAAAGCTAGCATCGACATAACACTTAGCGACTAGCTCTTATTCACCTCCGTATACAAGAAACATATCCTTAGTTCATCTTAAGTACTTAAGGATATTCTTGACCGCTATCCAGTGTTCCGAACCTGGATCAGATTGGTACCTACTAGTCAAACTAATAACATGTGTCACATCCGGTCTTGTACATAGCATGGTGTACATTATAGAGCCTAGGCTGAGGCATAGGGGATCTTATCCATTATCTCTGTTTCTTCCGCCGTAGCCGGACTTTGAGTCTTACTCAATGTCTTGCCTTGCAACATAGGTAAGAACCCCTTCTTACTTTCGTCCATTTTAAACTTCTTTAAGATCTTATCAAGGTATGTACTTTGCGATAGCCCTATTAGGCGTCTCAATCTATCTCTATAGATCTTTATGCCTAATATATATGATGCTTCACCAAGGTCTTTCATAGAAAATTTGCTGTTTAGATAACTTTTAACACTGTTTAAAAGATCTATATCATTTCCAATCAATAATATGTCATCCACGTATAATATCAGAAATGCCACATTGCTCCCACTCACCTTGTAAATACCAGCCTGTCCATAAGTTTGGACAAATCCAAACTCTTTGATCACCTCATCAAAGTGGAGATTCCAACTTCGGGATGCTTGTTTCAGTCCATAGATGGATCGATCAAGCTTGCAGACCTTATCAGCATCCTTAGGATCGACAAAACCCTTAGGTTGTATCATATACAACTCTTCTTCAATATTACCATTGAGGAACGCGGTTTTGACATCCATCTGCCATATTTCATAATCGAAATATGTAGCAATTGCTAACATAATCCTAACCGACTTTAGCATCGCTACGGGAGAGAATGTCTTATCGTAGTCAACTCCTTGAATTTGTCGAAACCCCTTTGCGACAAGTCGAGCTTTATAGATGGTCACATTACCATCAGCATCAGTTTTTCTTTTGAAAATCCATTTATTCTCAACGGCCTTTCGATCGTGAGGTAAGTCCACCAAGGTCCAAACCTGGTTTTCGTACATGGATTCCATCTCGGATTTCATGGCTTCTAGCCATTTGTTGGAATCCGGGCTCATCATCGCTTCTTCATACGTCGCAGGGTCATCTATTTCATCAATCATAAAATTCATAACAAGATTATCGTACAGTTCAGGAGTTGCACGTGTCCTGCTTGACCTGCGAGGTTTGGTAGTGTCCTCTTTCGGAGTTTTATGATCATTATCATTAGCTCTCTCTTCATCAGATGAAGTCAACTCCGAAACAATTTCTGGTGCTGTGCTACTCGCCATTTCATGAAGAGAAGGTTCAATAACCTCTTCGAGTTCTACCTTCCGACTACTCACACCTTTTGCGAGAAACTCCTTCTTAAGAAAGGATCCATTCTTGGCAACAAAAAACTTTGCCCTCGGATCTGTGATAGAACGTATACCCAATCGTTTCTTTAGGTTATCCTATGAAGGCGCATTTTTCCGCTTTGGGTTCGATTTTATCTGGCTGAAGTTTCTTCACATAAATATCGCATCCCCAAACTTTAAGAAATGACAACTTAGGTTTGTTTCCAAACCATAATTCATACGGTGTCGTTTCAACGGATTTAGACGGTGCCCGATTTAAAGTGAATGCAGCGGTTTCTAGTGCATAACCCCAAAATGACAGTGGCAAGTCAGTCAGAGACATCATAGATCGAACCATATCCAATAAAGTACGATTATGACGTTCTGACACACTATTACGTTGTGGTGTTCCGGCAGGAGTGAGTTGTGAAACTATTCACACTCTTTCACGTGTGTGCTAAACTCGTAACTTAGATACTCACCTCCACGGTCAGACCGCAGAAATTTGATCTTTCTATTATGATGATTTTCCACCTCTTTCTGAAATTCTTTGAACTTTTCAAAGGTTTCAGATTTGTGTTTCATCAAATAGATATACCCATATCTACTCAAATCATCCGTGAAAGTAACAAAATAACGATATCCACCTTGCGCCGACACACTCATTGGACCGCATACATCAGTATGTATGATTTCTAATAAATCTGTCGCCCGTTCCATTGAACCGGAAAATGGTGTTCTAGTCATCTTGCCCATAAGGCATGGCTCACATGTATCAAATGATTCAAAATCGAGTGATTCCAAAAGTCCATCAGAATAGAGTTTCTTCATGCGTTTAACGCCAATATGACCTAGACGGCAGTGCCACATATATGCAGATATATCATTATCAAGTTTAATCCTTTTAGCATCAACATTATGAATATGCGTAATACTACTATCGAGATCCAACAGAAATAAACCATTCATCACAGGTGCATGACCATAAAAGATATCATTCGTATAAATCAAACAACCATTGTTTTCAAATTTAAAGGAATAACCACTTCGCATCAAACACGATCCGGATACAATGTTCATGCTCAGTGCAGGCACCAAATAACAATTATTTAGATTTATCGCTAATCTCGACGGCATATGGAGAGGAAGCGTTCTGATGACGATCAGATCAACTCTTGATCCATTGCCGACCCGCATCGTGACCTCATGCCTTGCTAGTTGTCGCTTGTTCCGCAGCCCCTGAATCGAGTTACATATATTAGCAACCGATCTCGTATCAAATAACCAGGTGCTACTGCGAGTACTAGTCAAGTACACATCAATAACATGTATATCACATATACCTTTGTTTGCCTTGATGGCCTTCTTGTCCGCCAAATACTTGGGGCAATTGCGCTTCCAATGGCCAGTCCCCTTGCAATAGTAGCACTCGGTATTAGACTTAGGGCCATCTCGGGATTTCTTCTTAGGTGTGGAAACAGATTTGCCGCCCTTCTTTCCATTCTGCTTGCCTTTCTTGTATTTCTTGAAACTGGTGGTCTTATTGATCATCAACACTTGATGTTCTTTCCTAATCTCCACTTCTGCAGTCTTAAGCATTGACAGAAGCTCGGGAAGAGACTTCTTCATGCCCTGCATGTTATAGTTCATCACGAAGCTCTTGTAGCTAGGTGGCAGAGATTGGAGAACACGATATATGCCTAGGTTAATGGGAATCGTTATTCCCAAGGACACAAGCTTATCGGCGTACCTAGACATTTTGAGTACGTGCTCACTAAGGGAGCTGTTCTCGTCCATCATGCAGCTAAAGAACTTTTCAGAAGCATTATAACTCTCTACGGCAGCATGGGTATCTAAAATCATTTTCAATTCTCCCATGGTATCAAAAGCATTGCCATTTTCAAAACGATTTTGAAGTTCTGGCTCTAGCCCACACAGTATGCCGCAATGAACTAAGTTGTGGTCCTCTTGACGAGTTATATAGACATTCTTTTCCTCGTCAGGGGCATCAGGAGATGGTGGGGGGCCTAGTGGCGCCTCTAGCACATATTGCTTTTGTGCAGCAGTGAGGAGAATCCTCAAATTCATAGCCCAGTTGGTGAAGTTGCTACCATTCGCAGCAAGTTTCTCTTTCTCCATGAACACATTGAAATTAAAAGCAGGTGGTGTGATACATTGCAAATGTATCTATAATTTTTGATGTTCTATGCTTGGTTTTATCCACTTTCTTGTGTTTTGTTCCAACTTTGGAGTACTTTTATTATGATTTCTTGGACTAACCTATTAACAAGAGTCACAGTGCCAGCTGCCTGTTTTCTGTTGTTTTTGGTTCCAGAAAAGTGAGAAAATGAATATTCTCGGAATTGGACGGGACAAAAGCCAAAGTGCCTATTTTTCCGGAAGGGATCAAGTGCCAGAATATGAGACGGAGAAGGGCTGGGGGCCGATTACACCACCTGGCCGCGCGGCCAGGCCTGCCCGCGCCAGGGGGTGGTCTGGCCGCCCCTAGCACCCCCTCGGCCCTTCCGCCTATAAGTTGCCCTCGGGACGAAAACCCTAGGTACCCGATCAAAAATCCACGAAAGAGTCTGTAGCCGCCGTCATCTCCATCCCTAGATCGGGGGGATCTGAAGCTCTTCCCGGCACCCTGCCGGAGAGGGGAATTCACCCTGGAGGCCTTCTTCATCACCATGCAAGCCTCCGGTGTGATGCGTGAGTAGTTCATCCTTGGACTACGGATCCATGTAGTAGCTAGATGGCTGGTTTCTCCTCCTTTGTGCTTTCATGTTTATATCTTGTGAGCTCCGTTCATGATCAAGATCATCTATTTGTAATCCATACATGTTGTGTTTGCGGGGATCCGATGGATATTGAGATGCTATTTCAGATTGATTATTGATTATATCATGTCTTTGTTATTTGAGATCTTGCATGCTTTCTGTTGTTAGTAGCTATCTTGGCCAAGTAGATGCTAGCAACTCCAAGTGTTAGTATTTATGCTCGATAGTGGGTTCATGCCTCTGGTAATCTGGGGAAGTGACAGAAATCTCTAAGGTACTAGATGTGCTGTTGCTACTAGGGAGAAAACAACAATCTTTTGTTCATAGAGCAATCGTATTGTTTACCTTACACGCAGTTCGTAAAGCAATAATCTGTTGCTTGCAACTTAATATTGGAGGGGGTTCAGATGATAACCTGAAGGTGGATTATTAGTCATAGATGCAGTTGGATGACGGTCTATGTATTATGTTGTATTGCCCAATCAAGTCTCAAAGGAGTCAAGATGATTAGTATATGCATGTATTGCTTTCTCGGTGTTTGTCAATTGCCCCCTATAATTTGTTCACCCAGCATGTTATGTATCTAAGGAGAGCCACCTCTAGTGAACTATGGATCCCGACCCTTGTCTTTTACATACAATCTACAATCTTTTACTGCTTTGTGTTTACTTTCTGCAAACTTTTACTTCTTTCCATTTGATACGTTTAATCCTTTGTTTTCCGCAAAACACGGTGAGATTGACAACCTCATCGCAAGTTGGGGACAAAGTTCTGTGGTTGTGTTGTGCAGGTCTCCACGTTGCTACTAGCACCGGTAGTGCGCCCTGCCAAAGCTCAGCTAGTAACACCTTTGAGGTGTTTCCTTGCTCCTACTGGTTCAATTAAACCTTGGTTTCATAACTGAGGAAAACTTGCTGCTGTGCTCATCATACCTTCCTCTTGGGGTTCCCAACGAGCTCTACATCAACACCGCCATCAAGCATTTTTCCGGGCGCCGTGTATTGAGCCATCATGGTGCCATCTACAACAGAATTTGTAAAGTTTATTTAGACTAAGTTTATGATAGATTGAGTTCAGCTAATCCAAATTACTAATGAACTCCCACTCAAAAACGACATGCCTCGTGTCCTTTTGGCGATTACATGAACCAAATCCACTACACCAAGTCCGATCATCACGTGAGTCAGTGTAGCTTCAAAGGCGAGCATCTATATGGGCATCATATCAACTATATGACTCATGCTTAACCTTTCGGTCCGTGTTCCGAGGCCATGTCTATACATGCTAGGCTCGCCAAGAAAGAACCTTAGTATTCGCGTGTGTAAAACTGTCTTACACCTGTTGTATGAAAGCGTAGAGTCGAGTACACCTGATCATCACGTGATGTCTCGAAACACGATCCATAGAATGGTGCATACTTAAGGAAGAACACATTTTATCTTGATATTTAAATGAGGGATCATCTTACAATGCTCCTAAAAACACCAAACTAGCAATATAAGATGCGAATATCTAATGTGTAAAGTGGGATGATATGGTCCATGCATTTGATCTCTATCATATTCATTGTGGTATGATCTTTATCATTCCTTTGTGTGTAAGGCAAAGGTCTATGGAACTTACACGTTAAGTGTGTTGTAAGAGTATCTACCATACATCTACTTACAACATTACCATATCAAGACACTAGCCCAGCAAAGATCTAAACTAGACGCCTCTAATTTATCCATTGCAAGTTTTACGTGGCTTAGGGCTTTCGGAGATAGAACCGGTCTTACCTACGAACATGGAACCACAACGAGGATAACCAAGTTATTAGCAACTCGTTGTAAATCAGATATTGACTATAGTAGGAGAGACAGACACCCGCCAGCCACTTATGCAAAACTAGTTGCATGTCAGTCGTGGAACCGGTCTCATGTGCGATGACATGTAAGGTTGGTCTGGGCCACTTCATCCCACTATGCCACCAATATCCAAAATACATGAAAGATGCAATAACATGATCATCATAGCCCACATATAAACATATGTGTACTACCCGTGCAAAGCACTTACGCATAGATCAGGCTCTGATACCACTGTTGGGTTCGCAGCATAGAAAACAAAAAAAATCCTACGATGAGAACTATATGCCAAGATCTATCTACTAGATACAAGCAACAGGAGGATATACATCCATAGAGAACTTACCCTCGAAGACAACGGAGTTTTTTTAACGAGTTGGAACTCGTGGATGATGTAGTCATACGCTTGCCGATCTCAAGATCGTGTGGAAGTCCTAGAGCCGCAAATCAGCAGCGCATCCGTCCTCGCACACATGTTCAGGCCACCGAACAACCTCCGCCTCCTCGCTCCAGTGATGCAGCGGAAGAAGCAACTCCTTCTAGACGAAATGCCACCGGGAACATGTATCTTGCTAATCCGAGACCATGGGGGAATAATTCTAGAGGGGGAGAGAGATCCTTCACAAGGAGGTGTGTGGAAGAAGGGTGAGAGGGGTGGCCTTTTATAGGAGTAGGGGGTACCCCCTCCATGGCCGGCGCCCCATGGAGGTGACCCCTCACCTCCCCCATTCATGTGGTGGTAACTCCCTCCACATTAAAATGCCCCTTCACATTCTCTTTTAAAGTCTCCACTTTAAATGCATTAAATTCCTCCAAATTTAATGATCTCTCATTTAATAAAAATCCTTTATTAAATTTATTCAGAATTTTGTTAATTACTTTAATTAACAAACATTCACATAGAACCCCTTGCAACATTTCAATATAACATGCAAAACCAATTTCTGCAATTTCACCCAAAACAGTTTTGGTGTCTATTGAAATAATTCTAGCGCTTTGCAATTCATTCGTCTGAAACACATTTGCTTGAAATGGTGTTGGTGTCCCTTAAGTGTGTCACCCTATGGTTCGTGAATAATGCAGACATGATCGAGACCCCTCTCAGATCAATAATCAAAAGCGGGACCTAGAGATCCATACTAACTCCTACACATTCTACAATGACTTCTGTGATCGTGAGAACCTTTAACATTAGTAACTAAATCCCTTTGTCTCGCGATATATTACATGTCCGAGATTTGATCATCGTTATCTCCATACCTAGTTTGATCTCGTTACCGACATGTACTCTTTTCTCGTTCCCGTGATATAACATTCTAGTGATCACAATACTTGCTTGCAAGCTATTTTAATGTGATATCACCGAGAGGGCCCAGAGTATATCTATCTGTCATCGGGATTGACAAATTCCACTCTTGATCCATGATCCTCAACATGACATCTTCGGAGTATCTGAACCCACCTTTATAGTCACCCTTTTACGGTGTGATGTTTGATGTTATCAAGTTACTCTTCTGATGTCAGCAATTAACATGATCTCATGGTCTAAGGATAAAGATTACTTCGTATGATGTTATAGAAATATAAACATAATGACTTTGATCGTAATGCTATACTTTGGATGAATGTTCATCACATCATTTCACAAATGTTGTGACCTCGTTATTAACAACATCCAATGTCCATGATCAGGAAACTTTGATCATCTTGTTAATCAACGAGCTAGTATATAAGAGAGGCATAACTAGGAACCTTTTATTTGTTTATTAAACACACATGTATTGACGTTTCCTATCAATACAATTATAGCATGCAAAATAAACATCTATCATATACAAGGAATACATAATAACAACTTTATTATTGCCTCTCAGGACATATTTCCTTCACACACGTACCAGGGATGATACTCGTCGATCTAAGGAGTATATGGATGGCACGGATCGATACAACCCTGCGCGTTGAGCCTTCTTTGCGACGCGTGTCTCACATTAAGATACCCTATGTGAGCCGGCATGGCACGCTGCCATGGCTGCTGAGTTTTCTTCTCTTCAACAGAACAACACATGGGTGTTGGTATCGTGGCCTCTTGGAGTCAATATTGTTGGCAGCAAGTGGATCTTCAAAATGAAGCAACATGCCAATGGATCCGTTGACAAACACAAGGCTCGTATTGTCACCTGAGGGTTTACACAACAGTATGGCATTAATTATGGAGACACTTTCAGTCCTGTTGTGAAACCCGCTACCATTCGGTTGGTTCTCTCGCTTGTAGTCTCACGAGGATGGAGTTTGTGGCAAGTTGATGTCATTAATGCATTCCTTCATGGTTTCTTGTCTGAAGATATATATATGCAGCAACCACCTAATTTTGAGGATGCTCAATATCCCTCTCATGTCTGCAAGCTGCAGTGAGCTCTGTATGGTCTAAAAAAGTCCATGCATGTTGGTATGCTCATTTGAGTGCACTTCTGTTTGAGATTGGGTTTGTTTCGTCTAAGGATCATACTTCTCTCTTCATCTTCAATCAGCATGGTCTGCAGCTTTACAGGTTGGCGTATGTGGATGATATTGTGATTGATGGCTCTACTCTGGCTGTAGTGGATCGTTTGGTGCAATCTCTCTCGGACAGTTTTCCCATTAAGGATCTTGGTCCTCTTCACTACTTCTTGGGTCTGGAAGCATCCTACAATTTAGGGGGCATGACACTCACTCAATGGAAGTATGCTTTTGATCTTATTCATCGTGTGAGCATGGAGAATTGCAGATCCACTTCGACACCTCTAGCTGCCACTGAGCTCCCTGCTCGTGATGCCGGCACAGTACTAGGTGCTGAGATTCTACCCAGTATCGCAGTACTGTTGGAGGGTTGATGTCTACGCACGCTTCTATTCTTGTAGACAGTGTTGGGCCTCCAAGTGCAGAGGTTTGTAGAATAGCAGCAAGTTTCCCTTAAGTGGATCACCCAAGGTTTATTGAACTCAGGGAGGAAGTGGTCAAAGGTATCCCTCTCAAGCAACCCTGGAATCAAGATACAAGAAGTCTCTTGTGTCCCCAACACACCCAATACACTTGTCAGGTGTACAGGTGCACTAGTTTGGCAAAGAGATAGTGAAATACAAGTAATATGGATGATTATAAGTGGTAATTGCAATCTGAAATAAGAGTGGCAACAAGCAAACATGTAACAAAACTGATTGTAAATGGTGTTTCAATGCTTAGAAACAAGGCCTAGGGGTCATACTTTCACTAGTGAACACTCTCATATAAATATCTTCTCTTTATGATGCTACCCTGAACTAATCTCTAGTTGGACGATGTAGGGCTATAACAGCACACCTTAAAGTTCGCATTCCCCATCTAGATAACCCCTCACTATCACCTTGAGTGCTAGATGGTTCCAACAAACACCACAATCTCATAGAGACATCCAACTCAAATTATACTCATGATAAGTATTTATGTAATCTTAGCCAAAGTGCCACACGGTGTGCACACTGTCAACTTCACACACATGGGGATAAGCAGAGATTCATTAAAGCACTTGAGTAGCAGAATAGATCTATAGATTACAAAGCTCATGATCTCATAAGATCACGCATAGAGAGAGAAATGAACACATAGCTATCGGTAGAGCCCTTAGCCTTGAGAGAGAACTACTCCCTCCTCATCATGGGAGTCAGCAACGGCGATGGAGATGGCGGTGGAGTCGATGGAGATGGTTCTGGGGGCACTTCCCCGTCCCGGCAGGGTGCTAGAACAGAGACTTTCTGTCCCTTGAATCTCCTCTTCGGTGGTGGCGGCGCTGCGGAATGTTTCGTGGGATTCTGATCTGGTTCCTAGGGTTTTTTCCCGGGAGGAATATATAGGAGAAGGGGCAATATCGGTGGAGGCCTGAGGGGCCCACAACACCCCCTGGCGTGGCCTGGCCTGGCCCGCGCCACCAGATAGTGTGGCTAGACCCTGGCCCCTCTCCGTCTCGTGTTTTGGCTCCTTGAGTCTTCCGGTAAAATATCGACTTTGGCTTTTGTCCGGTCCAATTCCGAGAATTTTTCTTTCCAGCTTTTCTGAAACCAAAAATAGCAGAAAACATGCAACTGGCATTGTGGCATCTTGTTAATAGGTTAGTTATAGAAAATGTGTAAAAATACTCCAAAGTGTGGACAAATCATAAGAAAGTAGATATAAAACAAGCATGTAACATCAAAAATTATAGATACATTTACAACGTATCAACATCCCAAGCTAAACTCATGCTCGTCATCGAGTAGGTAAGTGATAAAAAGAATATTTTTTTAGGTGACATGCACCACCATAATCTTGATCAAGGTATTTGTAAAACATTGATAGTTGGGATCATAGTACTTTAACATAGCATGAAAGATATAGTTCTAACAATAAGACATAGCAACTATGTTGTAACATGAAAAGGTACAAACAAAAGATTTATGAATAACAATGCTTTGAAAGACGTTTGTTTGTTTCACATATAGAAAACATAATGAGAATGGTATTCTTAAATGCATAGGACACCTTCAAAGTTCATAAGGGTGACTATATACAAATAGTTTAAGAACAAGCAATATCAAAGTTATGAATCAATCAATAAGTTTTGGGACAATGAACATTAAACTAAGAATGACAACTATGCTCTCTTAATTGGTGCATAAAGATAGAAGGTGGAGACTCAATATAAAAATGGAAGAAAGGCCCTTCAAAGGGAAGCAGGGATTTCAAGTCTCATAAAGAGCTTCCAAAAATTATGGTACTTGTTAGCTTTCATCTCTCATTGCCCCTATCATAAGCATCTTGAAGTGATTAAGGTTAAAGTGAACAAAATATGGAGTATATGCTTGACAAAGTATAAGTTGGCAATCTCATGTCCCTTGAGTACGAGGGTCGCTCCTCATGCTACTCAACTTTAGTTACCGGTAAGTTCTTGTCATAGTAAGTACATGTGTATCATAGAGAACCGCCAACGGGGTACCCCTTGCCCCATGATATAAGAGCTATGCCATATCAAAATGACAAGGCAAGCAGACAATGAGCATCTCAACAATCTTCTTATTTACCATGGGAAAATGGTTCTTTTTTCTCTCTTTCCTCTTTTCTCATCTCTTTTTTTCCTTTTCTCAATCTCTTTTTTTCTATCTCTCTTTTTTTATAAGAAGAATGCTTCATAGATTGCTCACTATGGTGATGCTGCAAGTTTCCACCATGATTAGGAATGGCTTAGGCTAGCGACCCAGGCGTTTCTCTAACACACATACATAACTCCATGGACTTACAAGCTTCCCTTTTATTTCACACCGACGACATCCATAAACAAAAGAGCATGATATTAACTAGGTAATATTTATAGGTGTTGAAAGTGTTCCCCGTGATAGCACGGTTCTGCTAATTCCCAACTTATAAGTGCAAGCATATACAACATAGATGACACAATGGTTCAAGTTTATTAGGGGCAAGAAAAATAAAGTGTGCCATCAAGTTTGTGAGAGCTTTAATCACTAATTTTCACATCACAAGTTTGATTTGGAAGATAGATAAAACGAGAATATACTTGGAATGGTGTAACACACCATGCATAGATAAAACGAGAATATACTTGGAATCACTAATCACTCTTTGGAATAACTTGGTTTCTTGGGAGTTGGATGCATGAGTGATGACCCACAAGTATAGGGGGTGTATCGCAGTATTTTCGATAAGTAAGAGTGTCGAACCCAACGAGGAGCAGAAGGTGTTGGCTAGTGGTATGGATCAGGAATTCTCTGTAAATACTTAGCAAACGGATTTTTAGGGGTCTTTGATAAAGCAAGTAAACAAAGTACGAGTAAATAAAAGACAGTAGGAATAAATGCACCAAGTGGCCCAATCCTTTATGCAGCAAAGGACAAGCCGGTTGTATTACTTAAGATGACCAAACGTTCTGGAGGACACATGGGAAGACTGTCAAGTGCTTTCGCATCATATAGTTGATTAATCTTCTTTAGCTTGCTAAGTGTTGTGTGGGTGAACCTGTGCTAATGTACCGACCTTCCTAGGACTAATACATACTTGTGATTATACCCCTTGCAAACATTCGTAAGTACAAGAAAGTAATTAAGGTACAAACCTAACCACAACTTTAAACTCTAAGACCCTTACGTCCCTTGTGCAATGGTTTCCTAACGGGGGTTCAGGTTTCTGTCACTCCGGCAACCCCTACGATTAGTAGCCATATACACAATGCATTCCCCTAGGCCCATATAGGTGAAGTTTCATGTAGTTGATGTTCACATGACACCACTAGAAGAAGTACACCACAACTTAAATATCAAACTATTGAATCTTTCTCAACACAACTCCACTACTAACAACATGACTTCTCCCATGTCCTCAAGAACAAAACGAACTACTCACAAGAAATCATATGGATCATGATCAGAGATGGAATAATGATGTATAATAATCTGAACATAAACAATAATTCAATGGTTCACTCAATAGCATCAACTACAAAGAGTAATCAACACCGAGAAAGTTTCCCCTATGAACTATGCAAGATTCAACTCAATTGTTATAGCAATATGGAGATGGTGATGAGGGTGCTGATGGTGATGATGATGATCCCGATGAAGTCCAGCTTGATGGTGGTGTTGATGGCGACGATCTCCCCTCTCTGGGAAGGAATTCCCCCGGCAGAAATCTGTCTGCCAGAGAGATCTTTCTCTCTCGGTGTTTTCCGCCCCATAGAGGTGGCGGAATCTTTCTGTGGTACCTCCCCGAGTCTTAGGGTTTTGGGAGGATAATATACGCCAGAGGGGAGTGCCAGGGGTGGACCAGGGTGGCCACACCACCTGGTGGCGCGGCCTAGGCTGGCCCGCACCAGGGGGTGGTGTGCGCCCCCTGTGGCCCATCTCCAGCCCCCCTTCTGGCTTCCTTCGTCTTCTGGAAAAATAGGATTTTCTGTATATTTTCCCGGATTTTCTGATCTTCGCGAATTTTGCCTCCAAACAACACTTTTCCATTAGAATCCTGACTGCAGCGGTCCATGCTCCAAAAGTCATCAACCATGCAAAAACAGATGAAAGAACATAAGTATCACCTCTCAATATGAAATATATCAATGAATAACAGTGAATTATGACATAGAATAGTGATGCAAAATGGACGTATCAACTCCCCCCAAGCTTAGACTTCGCTTGACCCCAAGCGAAACTGAGCTCAATAAACATGGCCTCGGGTTTATGGAGTGAAGAGTCGATAAAATAATACGGACAAGAAGCATCACATTCATCAATACATAGATTATAATAGAAGACAAGTCACTATTATATAACTTAACTTGCAATAAGTAAAGGAAACACAATAAAGATACATAAAGTGAATCATAGTTGGTAATGGCAAACTTAGCTCTTGGTCGAAGAATAGTTTGATAATTTGCTGGAGTTCACACATAATTGGTTTTTCAATGATAGCTTTCAAAGTAGTAAACACCAAGATAAGAGCAATGTGCAAAACAAGGAACATAAGAAACATGATTGAATAAATCATCATACGAATGAATGAAACACAACAACTCAAAATACTTGCTGAGATAGAGAGGAATAGGTTTACTGACTCAACTACAAAGTAAAAGAAAGGCCCTTCACAGAGGGAAGCAGGGATTGCAAGTCTCATAAAGAGCTCCCAAAAATTATCATACTTACTAGCTTTCAGCTCTCATTGCCCCTATCATAGGCGTCTTTAGGTGATTAAGGTTAAAGTGACACAACTAAGAGGATATGCTTGACAAGTTATAAGTTGAAATCTCATGCCCCTTACTTATGAGTACCGAACTTCATGCTACTCAACTTCAGTCACGAGTAAGCTCTTGTCATTGTAAATACACGTGTATCATTGAGAACCGCCAACGGGGTACCCCTTGCACATGACACAGGAGCTATCCCATAATCAAAATGACAAGGCAAGAAGACAGTGAGCATCTCAGCGATCTTTTTATTTGCTATTTGCATAGGTTTTTATTGAGGATGCTTCATAGAATGCTCACTACAGTTATGATGCAAGTTTCCACCATGATTAGGCATGGCTTAGGCTAGCGGCCCAGGCGTTTCTCTAACACACATATGAACTCCATGATCTTATAAGTTCCCCTTTTATTTCACACCGCCGGGATCCATAGGCAAAAGAATCATGATATCAACTAGGTACAAAGTACCATGGCAATGTTGAAAGCGTTCCCCATGATACATGGTTCTGCTAAGTTCAACTCATAAAGCGCAAGCATATATGCAACAAAGAAGGACCCAATGGTTCAGGTTATTAAATGCAAGAAAAGTAAAGTGTGCCATCAAGTTCGTGAGATCTTTAATCACTAATTTTCACATAACAAGTTTAATTTGGGAGGTAGATAAAACAAGAACTTACTTGGAATAGCAATAATGCTAATAGGTAGGTATGGTGGACACAAATGGCATGGGTTTGGTTTAAGGAATGGATGCACGAGAAGAATTCCCTCTCAGTACAGGTTTTTGGCTAGCAAGGCTAGGTAGCAAGTATAAGAGTTAAAGGAAACAAACAAACATACAAGTGATAAAGACAAACTTGCAATCTTCCTTGGAAGCACAAAAGATCTTAACTAGAGAATACTAGACTCATGAGCAAATCAAGAAAGAAAGACGATGAAATTATTTTTCTTTAGAGGTACTTTTATCTTTTTCATTCAACTCTCAAAAATAGTGTTGCTACTGACCAAGCCAGGTTTGCCAAAACCAACTGGATTAACTCAATGATCCCAAAGTGATACCAATACTAACAACAAGATCAATCATATAACCACGAATTGAAAACTAATATAAGCTATGAAAAAGTGTGAATGATAGAACTTCTCATTAATATTCCATAACGGCAACTCACACCAAGGGATACATATCTAACGAGAGAGGGGACACTTCCATAATGCAAACCATACTACATAATAACTTCTCTATTCATGATATGACTCTACTAATAAGGCAAAAAGATAGAAGATAGTGATGTGATACCGCGGCACTCCCCCAAGCTTGGAACAAACCAAAGGGGATGTCAAACCTGATGACGAATTACTCCTTCGGTGGTGGTGGTATCCTCTCGATGAGCTCTCTGATAAGTTTCCCCAAGTCCTCAATCTCAAAGGTGAGATTACGAATCAGCTGTGAGTTTTGCTCAATGTGGCTCATGATCATGTCGGGTTGAGAATTACAGCTCTTGCTATTCTTTCCCCACTCTTCCTCCTTGAAGTCTTCTTTTCCTGCATGGCTAGAACGAGGCAAATCCCAATTGGAGGGTAATTTCCCCTTAGGCATATTCTGGTACTTATGCTCATGTATAAGGGTATGGAAAGGGTTCTTGGTGTGTGGAGGAAGTGACCGTGGAGCCAAACTGTGACGAGGAGCTTTCCCCCCAGTCTGCATCTGTGTAGTCCTTCTAACCCTGGTAGGTTTTATCACCACTCCAATGCTTGCAATGGTAGTTCCGGTGTGCGGATGTTGGCCTTGCTCCTCTTCACCTTCACTCTTGATCTCCTTCTCCTTCCCGGGGTCTTGGAGGTCTTCCTCCATAGGCTCCTTCCCTTTATCCTTGGCAGACACCATTGTGCTTCAAAGCTTCAAGAATAGTTCCTGGCAGAAACAGATCGAAACAAAAACACGACGAAAACACGATATACGAACCTCGGGGGGTCCGGGGGATTATATATTACGAAGTTTCATAACAAAAGGAAGGTACTGGGAGAAAACGAGTCAGAGGCGGAGTCTGGGGTGGACTCACCACCTGGTGGCATGGCCAGGGGTGGGCCCGCGCCACAGGGTGGTGTGAGCCACCCTGGCTCCGTTTCCGTCCCTTTTTCGCTTCGTAGCTTCCCTTATTGACTGAAAACTGCAAAAATATAGTTGGATTGTATTTTCGCGGAACTTTCCTTACCAGAACTATTACCTATTTGAAAACAGACTCTGCAGGTTTCTGAATTTGGTATCTAGTAGATTCTTCCGGAGTCATCACTTGAATAACATCAATATCTTCATCTTCATACTCTTATTACTGGAGTCATAAAACCTCTTTCCTCCTTATTACACCATTATCTCCACTTCCTGGAAATTTCTTTCACACAAAACTTCACACAGTTCTCATTAGCAACATTAGTATAAATAAAGTGATAAAACCTTTTGAGTCCAACTTCAACTGAAAACCATCAAAACATAAGCTACTGTAGCAACTCCTTCCGAAAACCCAAAAGGAATTCAAAAAGGAAATCGAATAAAGAAGCAAATGCAAGAGTGGCAAAATCTGTCAAAACAGACCAGCAGGTAAATATCAATTTTTTCGAAAATCTTCTGCTGCTCAAATCAAAAAGTGCAAAACTAATGAAAGTTAAATAACAACCTGGGGCAGAATCACAAAAAATTACAGCTCAATCCGACATAAGAGATCTCTCACGAATTTTTATGGTGAAGCACAAAAATCTGTTTCGGGACAGCAACTTTCCCAAATATCACTTCTCTCTCATTAGAGGTTGATCTTGACACAAAAACCAAACAAAACGGATAAGGAGAGGTTATTACCGAAGTAATAAGTTCCAAGACTCAAATAAACAAAAACAAACTGAAAGCAAAAACAAATTGGGTTGTCTCCCATAAAGCTCTTTCTTTATAGCCATTAAGATGGGCATGATAATTTTGATGATGCTCACATAGGAATATGAATTGAAGTGAAAGAGAGCATTAAGAAGCAAAAATACACACGTTTAAGTCTAACCCACTTCCTATGCAAGGGAATTTTGTAAACAAACAAGTTGTTGAAACCCGAGGCTACTTGCATAAGAAGGAAAAACAAGTGCAACATAAAAACTTTCAGCATAAAACGAGGAAACTTGATATTATTGAGATGCATAAGAAAACTTTTCCCTCTCTCATAGTAACTTTCAGTATCATGCATAAACTTAACAATATAACTATCACAAGAACCATCATAGCAATGATCACTTATTCTGACAGAAAACACAGGAATAGTAGCTCTCATAACACTACTATGTGAAACAATATTAGAGGTATCCTTACAAGGATAGTGTGTCCCTCTTCTTCATATTTAGTAACAAAGTCTTTCACATTTGATATTATAGGTGCATCAACCATTTGTTTATTAGGTTCAACAGCTTTATTTGTACTTTTATTAACCATACTAGCTATCATAGAATGTTCCTTTATCTTAACTGGGAAAGGCATTTTCTCAATGTAAGGTTCAGGTAAAACATGATTAGCAGTATAAACTTCAGTATTTCTTGCAGGAACACTCTTTGCAATATCTTTATAAGGTTCATGATACTTATTCCACTTCTTTTTAGGCACTTCTATATAGGAAGCAAAAGCCTTAAAATAAGAAGCAATAGCTTGAGAGTCTAGACCATAAGCATTTTTAATATTTTGAAAGTCATCAGTTCCCATAAAAGATTCAATGCATTCATAATCATAATTTATACCTGACTTTCTACCTTTGTCATTCTCCCAAGCTTCAGCATTGTCTTGAATATGGTCCAGAAGATCCCATTTAGCTTCTTCTTCCATGCGAGTGAATGATCCAGCACAAGAAGCATCCAATAAATCCTTATCATGAAGAGGAAGCCTTCCATAAAAGTTATTAATAATAATATTGTTGGGGAGCTCATGAATGGGACATTTGAGCATTAGTAACTTCAATCTCCCCCAAGCTTGAGCTATAATCTCTCCATTAAGAGGCCAAAAGTTCTATATTTGATTCCGATCTTTATGAATCTCACTAGGAGGATAAAACTTTGAATAAAAGAGAGGCACTATTTCCTCCCATTCTAGAGCTTGACCATTCTTCGGCAGCTTATACCATTCCTCAGCTCTTCCTTTTAGTGATAATGAGAATAACTTCTTCTTAACTTGATCTGTAGTAATACCTGCACACTTGAACAACCCGCATAATTCGTGTATAAAGAGTAAATGATCACCGGGATGGACAGTTTCATCCCCAACATAATAGTTATCCATAACACGATCAATAATTCTTGTAGGTATTTTAAAAACATCATTCTCAGCAGGTGGTGGCTTATCTACTACCTTAGCAGCGGTAGTAGCATTACCAAATAAGAAACTCATCGAATTATCCATAAAGAAAATAAAGCAACTAACATAAGTAAACAATGCTCACAGTAGAAGTTTCCTTTACCAGTTCCATTGTCCAATAGCGCTTCACTCCTCGGCAACGGAGCCAGAAAATAGTCTTGATGACCCACAAGTATAGGGGGTGTATCGCAGTATTTTCGATAAGTAAGAGTGTCGAACCCAACAAGGAGCAGAAGGTGTTGGTTAGTGGTATGGATCAGGAATTCTCTGCAAATACTTAGCAAACGGATTTTTAGGGTTTTTTGATAAAGCAAGTAAACAAAGTACGAGTAAATAAAAGATAGTAGGAATAAATGCACCAAGTGGCCCAATCCTTTATGCAGCAAAGGACAAGCCGGTTGTATTACCTAAGATGACCAAACGTTCTCGAGGACACATGGGAAGACTGTCAAGTGCTTTCGCTTCATATAGTTGATTAATCTTCTTTAGCTTGCTAAGTGTTGTGTGGGTGAACCTGTGCTAATGTACCGACCTTCCTAGGACTAATACATACTTGTGATTATACCCCTTGCAAACATCCGTAAGTACAAGAAAGTAATTAAGGTAGAAACCTAACCACAACTTTGAACTCTAAGACCCTTACGTCCCTTGTGCAATGGTTTCCTAACAGGGGTTCAGGTTTCTGTCACTCCGGCAACCCCTACGATTAGTAGCCATATACACAATGCATTCCCCTAGGCCCATATAGGTGAAGTGTCATGTAGTCGACGTTCACATGACACCACTAGAAGAAGTACACCACAACTTAAATATCAAACTATTGAATCTTTCTCAACACAACTCCACTACTAACAACATGACTTCTCCCATGTCCTCAAGAACAAAACGAACTACTCACAAGACATTTATATGGATCATGATCAGAGATGAAATAATGATGTATAACAATCTGAACATAAACAATAATTCAATGGTTCACTCAATAGCATCAACTACAAAGAGTAATCAACACCGGGAAAGTTTCCCCTATGAACTATGCAAGATTCAACTCAATTGTTACAGCAATATGGAGATGGTGATGAGGGTGCTGATGGTGATGATGATGCTGATGATGATGGTGATGATGATGATGATCCCGATGAAGTCCATCTTGATGGTGGTGTTGATGGCGACGATCTCCCCTCTCCCGGGAAGGTTCCCCCGGCAGAAATCTGTCTACCGGAGAGATCTTTCTCTCTCGGTGTTTTCTGCCCCACAGAGGCGGCGGAATCTTTCTGTGGTCCCTTCCCGAGTCTTAGGGTTTCGGGAGGATAATATACGCCAGAGGGGAGTGCCAGTGGTGGACCAGGGTGGCCACACCACTTGGTGGCGCGGCCTAGGCTGGCCCGCGCCAGGGGGTGGTGTGGGCCCCCTGTGGCCCATCTCCAGCCCCCCTTCTGGCTTCCTTCGTCTTCTGGAAAAATAGGATTTTCCGTATATTTTCCCGGATTTTCTGATCTTTGCAAATTTTTCCTCCAAACAGCACCTTTTCCATCAAAATCCTGACTGTAGCGGTCCATGCTCCAACAGTCATCAACCATGCAAAAACAGATGAAAGAACATAAGTATCACCTCTCAATACGAAATATATCAATGAATAACAGTGAATTATGACATAGAATAGTGATGCAAAATGGACATATCAATGAGTAGAGCCTACTCAATACAAGTGGAGGCTAGCAAAAGACTGGGAGCGACCAACTAAGAGAGCAATAATGGCCATAATCATGCAGAGCGACAAAACATTATCAATCAAAGCATAAAGTGGTACCACAAGTCAAAAACTAAATGATCATAGAGGCTAAGGTGACTAGTTCATAGTCATAACATGGTGTGAGCATGTGCCAAGTTAACCCAAACAAAGCATCAAAGGAGAATACCACAATATTATGCTTTTGTATGCTAAAACAACGCATGATTCTTTCAAGGCACATTAAGCAATCTCAATTGTTTATAACAAGTCATGCTACAGCAATAATCACTAAGCATAAGGTCAAAGCAACATCTAGCATGACATGATAAAGTCTAAGCCACAGTCAAAACAAGCTCCCCTTTGTACCACTAAAGCACGAAGCTTTCTACTCTCTTCCAACACCAATCGGCTTATTTGAAACAACTCACATAGATAATAATAAATAAATATCAGTGAGATTGTCTCACAAATCCACAAAGAATAAATAAAAAGTTCTAAGGTGAAAGCACAAGAAAACTAAGGCTAAACACAGTGCTAGCAAAAGAGAACACTCACAAAACAATAAGAATGAAAACTAGAGTGTTCTAAACAATGAAAGCAGAGTGTGTCTCTCTCCAAAAGAAGTGTTGGGATCCAACCAACTTATTGCAGCAAACCAAGCAAAATAAAACTAAAAACAAAAACAAAGACGCTCCAAGAACAACATAACAATGCATGAAACAATAAAAATGAATTGTTTGCAAGAAAACCTGAGATTTTTATTGATGAAGAAGGGGATGCCTTGGGCATCCCCAAGCTTTGACGCTTGTACCTCTTGAATATTTCTTGGGGTGACACGGGGTGGCATCCCCAAGCTTGATATTTTGTCCATTCTTCATCTCATTACATCATTCTTTCCCTACACCTGAAAATTTCCTTCATACAAAACTTCACACAATCTTCATTAGCAACATTTTTAGTGCATTCAAAAGATAATAAACCTTTGGGGTTTAGTTTTAAAACATCAAAACTTTCATTAAAAACACAAGCAACTGTAGCAATT
Organism: Avena sativa; assembly: GCA_916181665.1. Lineage (NCBI taxonomy): Eukaryota > Viridiplantae > Streptophyta > Magnoliopsida > Poales > Poaceae > Avena > Avena sativa. The sequence continues at coordinate 366,525,360 of OV702287.1, read as the reverse complement.
CCTTGAAAAAGATCAATTCACCAAAAAGAACCCAAAACAAAATCGATAAAGAGGCAAATGCAAATAATGGCAGAAATCTATCAAAACAGACCAGCAGGTGAAAACCGATATTTTCGAAGACCTTCTATTGCTCAAATAGAAAAGTGTTTAACTAACTAAAGTTAGCTAACAACCTGGGGGATTTCTTCAGAAAATTACAGCTCAATCTGACATACAGAGATTTTTCACGAATTTTTACATTGAAGCATAAAAATCTGTTTCGGGACAGCACTTCCCCAAATCTTACTTCCCTCTCATTAGAGGTTATTCTTGGGACAAAAATCAAATAAAAAAAGGATAAGGAGAGGTTATTACAGAAGTAATAACTTCCAAGACTCAAGAAAACTATTGGGTTATCTCCCAAGAAGTACTTTTCTTTAACGCCTTTAAGTTAGGCATGATAGTTGGAGAAGATGCTCACATAAGAAATATGAATTTAAGTAAAAGAGAGCATCAAGAAGAAAATTCAAAGCACATTTAAGTCTAACCCACTTCCTATGCATAGGAATCTTGTAAAGAAACAAGTCATGAAATCACAAAGCAACAAGCATAGTAAAGCAAAACAAGTGCAACTTCAAGACTTTCAACATAAAGAGGGGAAACTTAATATTATCGAGATGCATAAAACCATGTTTCCCTCTCTCATAATAACTTTCAGTAGCATCATGAATAAAATTAACAATATAACTATCACATAAAACATTATTATCATCAGCCACATACATAAAAGAATTAATACTCCCCACATAAACATAGTTATTCTTATTAATTGTAGTGGGAGCAAATTCAACAAAACAGCTATCTTTATTATTCTTATCACCATAATCATCAAATATAGGAGGCATATTATAATCATAATTAATTTTATCCTCAATAGTAGGTGGACTGAAAATATCATTTTCATCATTGTGATCATCATATATTGCAGGTATAGTATCATCATAAGCAATAGAATAGTTATCTTCCAAAGTGTGTTCATTTGTAAACATATCATCATTGGAAGGAACATGGATAGTACTAATAGTACAACAATTATTAACATCTTCATTTTCAGAATTGGTACCGAAGAGATTTTCAATATCAAAAGTAGTGTGCTTTTCCCAATCATAATCACTGCTATAGGTAACAGGCATAGGAACATCATCGAGTTCAGACTCATCAAAAACTATAATAGGAGCAACATGCTTAAGGGAAATACCGTTTCCTCTCTCCTTTTACTCCTGATTTTCTTCTTTTTCTTCTTCTCTTTAGGAGGGAGAGGCTTGAAAGGAAGCTTCTCCATATACCCTGGTTTATTGTTAGAGACAATAGAAGAAACTTTGGAGGATTCCTTATTTTCATTAATAAGATCAAAACAGATATTAGTCCTGTCATATTTTGGTAAAATCTCATCTTTTATAATATTTTGTATGTAAGTATTTGTGTGGCAATTATCAACACAATAAAGATGACAACCATGTAGGACGCTATTCATACCAAAAGCACTCATATCTACCAAAGAAGTTTTTCTTGATAACTCTTCACACCCCAAAAATAATGTAAGTTCATCATGCTGATTAGGAGTGATCATATCATCACAGTACAAACTTGCAGTACTCATTGGATTGGAAGGGCTATTATTATGGCCTGAGCATTGAAAATTGAAATGACCCACTTCAAAGCAAAGTTCACAAATAAAAGGATAGAGGGCACAAACTTTTTTACCAAGATCATTTAGAGCCCTATACCACATTCTAGTTTTTTCATTCCTGTGGGTGATACAATATTCTTCTTAAATTTCATTATTCTCACAAGGTCTATGTATTCCACAAAAATTAACATGCTTATAAGAAATGGTACTTTCATAGGTTTGAGCATGTTTATTGCTATCATTAATAACAATTTCATTTTCCATGCAAGTGTCTTTAAAAGGCCCATGATACATGTCCCATTTTTCTTTAGGAGCATTAATATGAGAAGCAAAGGCTCTACAACAATCAACGAGAATTTGAGGATCAAGACCATATTTAGCACTAAGCTCTTGAAAATCAGCAGTTTCAGTGAAATGCAATCATACTCATAGTCTATACCTAGTTCTTTACCTTTGTCGTTATCCCAATCTTCGGTATTGCTTTGAATTGTTTCAAGAAGATCCCACTTAGCTTTGACCTCCTTACTTGTGAAGGATCCCTCTAAATAGGTATATAGATAGTCCTTGTAATGTCCTGAAAGCCTTGCATAAAAATTATTAATAACAATATTACTGGGGAGCTCATGAATGGGACATTTGAGCATTAGTGACTTCAATCTCCCCCATGCTTGGGCAATACTTTCTCCATCATGTGGATGAAAATTATAAATGTAATTCATATCTTTATGAATTTCATGAGGAGGATAAAATTTAGAGTAAAAGAGAGATTCAAGTTCCTTCCACTACAAATGATGAGGATCATCTAGTAGCTCATACCACTCCCTTGCTTTGCCCTTAAGTGAAAAAGGGAATAGCTTCCTCTTAACTTGGCTCATTGAAATACCTGCACACTTGAACAACTCGCATAATTCGTGTATAAAGAGTAAATGATCACCAGGATGGATAGTTCCATCTCCAAAATAACAGTTATTCATAACACGTTCAACAATTTTTATAGGTATTTTAAAAGGGATGCTTTCAGTATGTGGATTTAAAATATCACAAGTATCATTAGAATTACCACATATGGGAGATAAAGTATCATCAGAGCAAATTTTCTTCTTTAAAGCTAGGGAACTAAAAAGATCATTTTCATAAAAACTAACTTCCCCAAGCTTAGACGTTTCCATAGCATTAGTAACAAAGGTGTTCAAAAAATACATACTAATAACATTGCTATTAGCATCCAAAGAAAGTTCCATAGGTTTTTTAATTTTCTTCTCAGACCATTCATGTTCTACCTTAGGAAAAATACTAAAAAGCTCTCTATTTTTTTTGTTTTCCATTAAGCCTAACTAGTGAAAAAACAAGAAACTAAAAGATATAATCGCAGAATCTAAAGAAAATAACTCCGAGCACTCACACACTAGCAACAGTACTAGAAGATATCTTAGTAGCCAGAAGATGTGAGTACCTTTTACCTTACCTCCCTGGCAACAGCGCCAGAAAATAGCTTGATGTCTACGCACGCTTCTATTCTTGTAGACAGTGTTGGGCCTCCAAGTACAGAGGTTTGTAGAACAGCAGCAAGTTTCCCTTAAGTGGATCACCCAAGGTTTATCGAACTCAGGGAGGAAGTGGTCAAAGGTATCCCTCTCGAGCAACCCTGCAATCAAGATACAAGAAGTCTCTTGTGTCCCCAACACACCCAATACACTTGTCAGGTGTATAGGTGCACTAGTTCGGCGAAGAGATAGTGAAATACAAGTAATATGGATGATTATAAGTGGTAATTGCAATCTGAAATAAGAGTGGCAGCAAGAAAACATGTAACAGAACTGATTGTAAACGGTGTTTCAATGCTTAGAAACAAGGCCTAGGGGTCATACTTTCACTAGTGAACACTCTCATATAAATATCTTCTCTTTATGATGCTACCCTGAACTACTCTTCGGTTGGACGGTGTAGGGCTATAACAGCACACCTTAAAGTTCGCATAACCATCTAGATAACCCCTCACTATCACCTTGAGCGCTAGATGGTTCCAACAAACACCACAATATCATAGAGACATCCAACTCAAATTATACTCATGATAAGTATTTATGTAATCTTAGCCAAAGTGCCACACGGTGTGCACACTGTCAACTTCACACACATGAGGATAAGCAGAGATTCATTAAAGCACTTGAGTAGCAGAATAGATCTATAGATTACAAAGCTCATGATCTCATAAGATCACGTATAGAGAGAGAGAGATGAACACATAGCTACCGGTAGAGCGCTTAGCCTCAAGAGAGAACTACTCCCTCCTCATCATGGGAGTTAGCAACGGTGATGGAGATGGTGGTGGAATCGATGGAGATGGTTCCGGGGGCACTTCCCCGTCCCGGCAGGGTGCCAGAACAGAGACTTTCTGTCCCCCGAATCTCCTCTTCGGTGGCGGCGGCGCTGCAGAACTTTTCATGTGATTCTGATCTTGTTCATAGGGTTTTTGTCCTGGGAGGAATATATAGGCAAAGGGGCATTGTCGGTGGAGGCCTGAGGGGCCCACACCACCCCCTGGTGCAGCCTGGCCTGGATCGCGCCACCAGGTGGTGTGGCCAGTCCCTGGACCCTCTCCGTCTCGTCTTCTGGCTCCTTGAGTCTTCCGGTAAAATATCGACTTTGGCTTTTGTCCGGTCCAATTCCGAGAATTTTTCTTTCCAGCTTTTCTGAAACCAAAAATAGCAGAAAACATGCAACTGGCATTGTGGCATCTTGTTAATAGGTTAGTTATAGAAAATGTGTAAAAATACTCCAAAGTGTGGACAAATCATAAGAAAGTAGATATAAAACAAGCATGGAATATCAAAAATTATAGATACGTTTACAACATATCAAGGGCTTCAGTAGTTGATGCTTACTCGCCCAGATTTGTCATTTTCTATCAATAAGGTTTCTAAGTTTCTATCACAGCCGACTGATGAGCATTGGGAAGCCGTCAAGCGTATTCTATGATATTTCAAAGGAACTTTGAACATGGGGCTGAGGATACATAAGTCCCCTTCCACTGATATCAGTATATCTACAGATGCTGATTGGGCAGGATGTATTGATGAACACCGTTTCACTAGTGGGTTTGCTGTGTTTGTTGGCTCAAATATTATTTCATGGAGTGCCAAGAAACAGCCAATAGTCTCTAGATCTAGCATGGAGGCAGAGTATAAAGCATTAGCTAATGGAGCTGCTGAAACCATCTGGGTAGAGTCACTTCTCAAGGAGCTAGGTGTGTCACAACAGCGAACCACCATCCTGTGGTGTGATAATCTTTGTCCTACATACCTGACAGCGAACCCGGTCTTCGACGCACGAACCAAGCACATTGAGATTGATTTTTATTTTGTGTGAGAGCGTGTTGCCTCCAGAGATTTAGATGTCAGGTGTATCTCGACGAACGACTAACTGGCTGATGTATTTACTAAATCAACCACACGATAGATGTTAGACCATTTCTGTTTCAATCTGAATCTTGTATGTAGTAGTGATAGTTCAGATTGAGGTGGTGTGCTGGAAACGGACACATATACATGTTGTATACGGTTACTTATCGTGTTGTAATTGTAACTCTGTATGTTGGTCTGATATATATATATATACAAGATATGTGGAGGCTTTGCCCCACACAACCCTAAATCAAACTCGGACCAGCTGCATGCCATCACCCCACCAAGGAAGGAGACAACTCCCTTACCAACATGTCTTCTCCGCTTGTCAGCTACCACGACCACGAAGAGGACGAACTGGGAGGAAGGATGTCTTTCCCCATCAGCGAGCCAAACCTCCATCTAAACTAGCCGTGGACCACTGTGCGAAGCTGCTCCTCCTCCTCGCCACATCGACCAGCCAAGAGAGACACGCTCGCACAGCCTGCACTACTGCATCGACCCCCCTCGCCGCCACGGCCAGCCAGGAGAGTCACCGCCGCAGAGCCACCCCACAGCAAAAGATAGAGAGCGGCTCTCATCCGCCGCCATTACCCTGATCTCTACTCTAAAATGACCTGAAAGGGTCACAACATATCCTAGACCCTAGAACTACACCGGCGCCTCTCCTCCACCACTGTCGTCCAGCATAGTCGCTGGCCATGGCCTAGGATCGGCCCGGAACCTCACCGTCGACTCTCAAAGTAGGGGGAGTAGAGGGAGAGAGGACAAAGGGACACATGTGTGTAGATATGCATGTACCATACTAAAACACCAATAATGCTACTTCTACGGACAACATACCCGTATGGTTTTTTTTTGTTATGTGCTAAGGTGTGAATCAATTGATTTCCTCAGCGGGATTTTCCGGAAACCGCCTGGCCTTTTCTCTCCAATTGCACAATCCTACGTCCCGTCCATATGTCTACTCCGTAAAAACAAATCCGTAAGCATAGCATTACTGCTAAAACACGTCTAGATATATGTAACACATTTAGATATATCTGTCTCTAAGACAAATCTGTGATACTTATTTCTAAACGGAAGAAGCACGTGACAAATCGCAAGTGCAGCACACATTTTTTTTAATAGGAGACAGGTGAAGCAGCTCTATTAATATTGCAGTTCACTAAAACTCACAAAGAGACCCCACAAGAAAATAAAATTACAACTTAGTCCAAGAACTTTGCAAAAAAACATGAACACAAAATTGAGGAATGGAACCAGGTCCTTTTTCCTGGCAATGAACTCGGTCAAGAATCAACACCACTGGGGACTCTACCACTTGGGATGTTGATCTGGCCACCACTCAAACCCCTTCTCTCGCGAGAGAAGGAAGAGACGGACACCAAGCCATTATCAAACTGCCTCCCATTTGGCATCATCGCCTAGAGGAATATGAGTAGCCGATACTATTCACCAGAGCTCGAGTAGGCCACCCTTCGGCATAAACGGCCAATGATAGGATGGAGAACTTCTCTGAAGTGCGTCGCTGAGAAGAAGCACCACTTGGAACAATTGCACTTTCTCCCAATCCAAAGCTAGAGACCCGTCTCCGACCCAACGATTCTTCCTGCTCCTAGAGTTTTGATCGAGACAGAGTTTTCTTCACAATTAATCTAAGCTCCATGTTCAGTCATCCAATCCATCCCCAGAATTACTACTATTCCTTTCACTGAGATCACATAAAGATCCTCATAGTAAACACCTCCACAGATCATGATGACCTGGTTCATATTTATATGGGTTACTACTACGGTACCCTCTGCCATTATTACGGACAATGGGTTTTCAAACGGTTCCCGTATAACCCCAAATTTTTCACAATTTTTTTCAAAAATGAATGAAGTGGTTGCACCGGTGGCAAATAAAAACTTTCAAGGGTTAGAAAGTATGTTGAGCGTACCTGTCACAGCTTGATCATAATTATCCACTTCTTCTAGAGTGGTGCAGTTCAGCTTCCCAAAAGGTTTGGTTTGCTTGCCATTGTTGCTCTTCCCATTATTACCACCTCTTGCCGATTGACCACCACCTCCTCCCTTCATGGGACAATCTCCTGCTGGTTCATTTGGATAATCAGGTTTCATGTGACCCTTCTTCCCACATCCATAACATATAATCTCCGATTTCCTGGATTCACTTCTGACATGACTGGGTAAACCACATTTGTGACATATAATATTCCTTCTAGATGATGATGAACCGCCATTTGGATTGTTTTTAAAAGGTCGATACTTGGGCTTGAAACTCAGGTTTGGGGTTGATTTGGTTGCTTGGATCTTCCTAGTCTCTTGCTTCGCCCTTTTCCTTCTATCCTCTTGAGCACCATTGTAATCATCCTCGAAGATAATTGCTGCATCTAGCAATTGTTGGAATGTTTGCTTACTGGAAAGCCTCAGTTGCATCTTCACAAACAAATTCAAGCCTCACATGAATTGCTTCTTCCTCTTTTGTTCAGTGTTTACCTCATCAGCTGCATAACAATATAACTAACTATAATCTAGGATGTACTTCATCACACTAGAATTTCCTTGTTGTAACTCCTCAAACTCTCCGCACTTCAATTCCAGAATGCTTTCTGGAACATGTTACTCCTGAAATCTCTGCTTGAACTCCTCCTAAGTGTATTATCTATCTGGAAATTGCATTGCTAGATAATTCTCCCACCAAGATGATGTAGGTCCGGTTAAGAGATATCTTGCATACCTCAGCTTCTCTTCGTCATTACACCCCACTGTCTTCATGTCCGTTAACCAATCTTCTACATCCATGGGTTCTGGTGCAGAAGCAAAGGGTAATGGCCTTGCATTTTGAAAATCTGAGAGACTCGCACCTCATCCTTCAGGCTCCCTTTGAGTTACAACCTGACCAAGCAGGTCTTGCATGAACTTGTTCTGGGACTCCTGCATCATTTGCATGTACTACATGAAATTCTACTATATCAGTGGCCTCATTGGCGGTGATGGTGGTAATTCTCTCTGTTGTCTAGCGTCTTCATTCGTCTTACCTTTAGCTTTGCGCTCCAAGCGTTGTTTCTCAGTCTCGTGTCCTACTCTCGTATCCATAATTCCCTTAGTCCTGTTACACAAAGCGACTACTCATAATTACACCATGCTCATTTTTTCTAAGCTCGACTTTATGCACAACACTAGTCACACAATGGAAATCAAGATCGAAATCCAATTAAAAACCAAATATGCATCTTATATTATACAATACAAGCTCATAGGTGATACATTATACATTACAACCCGATATAATACAAGTACTACAGTTAATGTGAGCGCTTCCTCATTTACTTAATTACATCAAGCTCACAAGCACTACAATATGCATACCAACTTACTACTACTACTAGAACATCTTCCATCTCACGGAATCCAACTCCTCAGTATCCACGATGCTCATCGCACATGCCTAGAATCCAGTTGTGCTGAAGTGAAGTCCCTCGTACCATCCCTGGAATGTATGGCCTTCCAGATGGAATGTACTCAGTATCGGAAGTATCAGGACTTGAAGTGTCATTTAGCCTGAGTGCATCAACTCCCTCCAGCTCATCAGAGTAGTCCTCGGTAATAGACTCCACACTAGTGTCACCATAAGTGTCCTACTCCCATCCCTCAGCTATGACGGGATAATGAACATGCTCTGGGGTAGTAGAATACCTGGATGACTCGAACTCAACCTCCTCGGGCTCTTCCTCCAATGTCTACAACTCTGCCATCAGCAGAGTAAGACCTAACTCCCATCAGGCTAGTCTGCCCGGTATCCCCATCATAATCCTCTAATGGAATAGGATTTCCACTAGATCCAACAAGCGACTCAAACCTCCATACCTCCTAGTTCTCAATGGGAAGTTCTGAATCTGTTCCCCCCATGAGCTCTATTGTACCTGGTAACTAGTACCTATATCAGGATAATGGGTAGGCTCTAGTATGGGTGAATAAGGATATGGTGTATATGATGCTGGGTCTATGTGGATATCAGTGGGTGCTAGACTAGGTGAACCACATGCTTCCCTGGCTAACTGTGCTGCCAACACCTCCCTCCACTAAGGATCAGTGAGATCCTCCAGCATACTATCCTTGTCCTCCACTATGACATGATGGGTATTATAGAAATACTCAACCAACTATCTATATTTGTCCATGAACTTGGAAGTTAAAACGGGATGCTTCTGAACCAACTCCAGGTGATCTAGTACTAACTCCGAGCCGATAGAATCATCAGGAATCACAGCATGACTGCTTCATGCCAAGTTTTTGTCTTTGTGCTCTCAAACAGTGGCTAACGCCTCCACTATGAAAACATGATATGCTGGCAATTGACTTCGACCCTCTCGAAAAGGCATAGCTGGACACAACCTAATCTTCTTCGGTAAGTCGATACTGACATGATAATTTGCTATCATGTGCCCATCATAAAACATAAAGGTATTAACGGGGATGTCGGTCTCACAACCAAAAACCCTCAAAATCCGTTGAAGGTGTTCGGTCACCGACCCCTAATAATCCTCGAGACTCTCCTCCTTCTTCCCTAAAGTATAAAAGTATTTATAATTAGTAATGATGCATCATAATAAAGAGCCTTGGTGCCATCCTAGCAATATACAAAATATTTATAATTAGTAATGATGCATCATAATAAAGAATTATCACACTAAAGATATGACAATGATATTCTCAAGTGAATAATCATCATATTTCTAGAGAATACTTTACTATTGCTCCTATACTCCTATAGTTCTAATCCCTTACTAGGTTTTCAACCTAAGGGCAAAGCAATTTATCTGATACTAGCTACGGTGACCCAGCATACCACTGCATGTTGTAGTACGCAAGTCGTTGACATATAATTCATGGAACACCGTTCCACAAGTACTACATCCCTCAGAGTGGTACAACATAAACATTGCAGGTCAACATTACATACAAATTTATTATTAAAATACCAAAATAACTATATCCAGAGGTTCTCAAACTTACAACCAACAGACAAATTCCCTCACGAAGTTCAACATAAGAACAAAAGATCCAAATTAATTAACATAGCGAGAGCTCAATAGCTTACTATAAAGTTCGTGATGCTCGACTCAACCTAGGACTAAGTACTACTATGGTCACTACTCTGACTCAGGGCCTTCTTCTCTGTAGCGTATCTCATAGTACACCCCTTCAACTCTGCCAGAGAGATCTGGTTCTTCATAGAAGATGTCATATTGGCACTCTATAGTATACATTAGGGTATCCTCCTGGTCTTTAGAGTCTAAACAGGGGATCAAAGGAAAGAGTGAGTAACTGCGTTACCCAGCAAGTTCATTATATGCAAGGTGGTAAGTTTGATGCTCTAGCTACCACCTCAAACTATAAGTCTTAGGTTATATATAGTTTTCATAAATATTTCTTCAAAGATCGCTTTTATTCTAAAATCTATGCCCATCAGTCTTCATAGGTTGATCAGAACTTCATGGAGTTCCTTCCCTGCCACGTTCATAGCTCCTTCCTAGAACAGGGAGTAACATGTCACAATTCCTACACTCTATAAAGGTGCATTGATTTACCCATGAGAGATCCTTATCCATGTTGCACTACCTGGTGTACTTTCCTGTCCACGCGACCTTTGGTGTGGGTCCCATTATAAGAACCCAATCCAATCACTGTCCTTCTCCGCGACCCCACATGCCTCCTTGGTGTACGTCATGCCCACCTCTAGAATTATAGCAATAAACACATAGACCATTATAGATGCCAGAACTACCATCGGACATTGTGGGATCCCACCCATTTGTTGCATATCCTATATGAATTAAACCATGCTACAAGGATTTCAGCCATGGCATGCGCATCCGTTGAAATGTGAAAGGAAGAAGATCCAGCTGACTTCACTATCTCATTCTAGATCTTATGGTTATCGTGTATTATATGGCGCTAGAATCACTAGTGTCATGGGTTATTAAGCCTTATTGATAACTTCACTGCACACGGAATCCTAGACTCCATTGCTAGCTATAATAGATTACCATCACATAAGATGATAATGGATACTTTATATTATTGTGAAAATATTCTTTTCTGACTCCTTTTTCGAACATAAGTGATCACACAAAAAGTTTCAAATACTTTGGAAAACACATCAAAGGACATGAGAAAGTGATGAACTTGCCTTGTGACTGCAAGGTAGTGAAGTAGGATGCTTTGACTTGACCCTGAGCTCTTGCTTCTACAAACACCATCATTGTTCGGTAAGAACAATGTTTAAAGAAGCAATGATAAATATGCATAGTAATGCCATGGACTACTTTATTATTATTACAAATCCTTCTTTGTGTGTTTTACCCACATTATTAAAAGTTTAAGTATTTTTGTTTAATAAATAAATAAAAGGGAAACTTAGTACTTTACAAATCTTAAAATCTTTTGGAATCCTATATTTAGTGTTTTTCTAGTGATATATACTTATTCAGAATCTTAAAAATGATTTTTATTTATTTTTAAGTCTTAATCTTATTTTGTTAAAACTCCATAAATAATTACTACCTTTAAATATTTCATTTTAATTTTATTATTTCAAAGGACAAAATATTTTTTATAGAATAGCTTATATTTTTGTGAACATTTAGAGGTATTATATGTATTTTTATTTATTTTTCTAGAGCCTAATTGATTTCAAGGGTATTATGGTAATTTGTTATTTCTTTGATTTTTATTAAAAAACTTTAAACATGGACATGGCCTATGGACTAGTCTAGCCCTGGCTCAGCCCAGCCCATCTGGTTGGGCCTAACCACACACGTGGTTCACTAGGTCGGTCAAACCGACCCAGACTCGACTCACTCTTCCTCTCTCGCGCATCTCTCATCTTCCTCGCGATTTCATGTCGCCATTGTAGTCACCCTCCGATTCCGGCCAGCTCCAGCCGTTCTGTCCGCTGTAGCCGCGCTTGCTGACCAAGTGCTCGATGCCGCGTTGACTAGTCCTAACCGATTAGTCTCCTTCGTCCTCTGTCTGTACGAACCCCCTACTGGAACCTAGAGTTCTGGCTACTTTGGCCTCATCGTGCTGCCCTGGCTTGGTGGTGTTCTGATGGTGGCTCGGTGGTGTCATGCCATCCTCCTCTTCGACGATTGCTTTGGGTACGGCTCGACGTGAGTTACAGTACCATCGGTGCTCCTCTTGCCACCATGGACCTACAGTCGGCTACCTCCCTCTACTACCTCTTCTTGCTGAGCAAGGCCCACAGGTGAGTGCTCTTCTTCTCCTTCTTCTCTCAAACCCCCTCTAAACTACTCACTGTACTATTGTACTTAACCCTAAGTCGGGTCTGATCCTGGGTTAGGGATCCTTCTTCTATTAACCTGGTTCTAGCATTTCTTGCCTATCATACTACTACTCTCATAGTATTTCGTTGGACATAATATTGTGGATTTCCTAATGAAAGTTCTAGTGATACCTTGTTAGTTTGCTTATGTTGTAACCTCAATTATATTAGGTTCTGGTTGCAATACAAAATTCTTCCTGTTAGTTTTACTCAATTGTTGTCTCTGATGAGATACTAGTAATATCCTAGATATACCTAGGCTTGTGGAATCTATACTGGCATACCATTACCAGCTGGCATGTTTACTTGGTTCTAATCCTTGTTGGATATGTTAGTGATGTTCAAATGGCAATGCAACTAAGCTTTACTTTGCTGGCTTGAAGAGTAACTTCCAAAATGATTTTACTTCATATGTTTGATAAGGACTTGGTCCTTATTTGCAGATATGCCTGACCCATACCTTGTTGATGATCCAACTACTGTTATAAAAATTACAGTTCAGTAATTTTATAATGATTCCTAGCTTAAGGTTAGGAAAATGATTTAGTTTCTTTACTTTTTGAAGCTTGTAGGTAATGTTTAGTGGCTTGATCAGTTACACCTAACCTTGGTGCTACTTGTGAAACTAGGATGCTACTATGGTGCTTCGAGTAATTGGAATGTGCCAAGTAGCAACGAGTCAACAAGTTTGGCTGCTACTATTTGCTGATATCTTCTGGCACTAGGTCAGGTCAGTGATGCAAAGGCTGAGACCTGATCCATTTATTAAATACAGAACATATGCTACATGTGGATTTAAAATATCCAATGATAAGCTTACACCCCATTTGGGTGTAACTTTGAGGATTTTATCCAATCCAACAAATCATGTCCTTATGAATAATAAGAACAGATACAAGGTATGATTTTTGGAAACACCCAACCTTCTACTAATGTTGATGTTTTTATGATGGTTGTGCTGCCCTTGCTTCTAGTGATGAGCCTTTCAAGCTCCTTCCTGTGATAAGCTTAGCCTTCTCCTCCTTGATCTCCTCCTCGCTTGGCCTTTCCCAACACCTGAACCACCCCGTCCTTAGGTGACCATGATGTCTTGATGGTTATTGGATTTCTTTGGTGGATTTATGTTGATTTAATGAGTACCTAGCTGGGATGAGAGGGATGTTCCCACTGTTCTTCTGCTGCCTCGACTGGTACTTATCCCCCTCTGGTTTACTCATGTGTCGCCAGCACCTCACACATGCATCGCTGTGTAAGCTGTGTGCTTGCTTGCTGTGATAAACGGATCATCTCAAGTAAAAGCCTCTGCATTTACACTTTCCCTTTTAACCCCTTTGGTGAAATTTGCCCCTTTGTCTAGTTGTCAATGAGTATGAACTGAGATAGTATACTGAATAAGAACATATACTCCTCTATGGTGAAACTTGTCCCGTTCTGAATATGCTCAGTGATGAAATATTAACAGTGCATTACACTGTTTATTCTGAGAGCATCAATACTAACACTAACCCCTTTGTTTTATTCGTTTGTTTCGTTGCTTACTTGCAGGTATAGGATTACACAGGACAAGATGAGAATATAAATATTAGATTAGGAAAATAGTATAGGTTTTTATTTTATCCTTTCTTAATTTCTTTTATTCAATTGCAAAGACATTGTAATAAATGTTTATTCAATAAAGCTTTTCTTTTCTTTATTTTTAATTATTTTTGTAATAAATTCTAATTTGTTTATATCCTTGTATAACTTTGTAATATACAATATGTGATAACAATAATATTTCATTTAAACATTATTCTAATTTCTTTAATAAGATAACTCCTAGTTCTTTATAACTTGAATTTATTTCAAATGTCAATTCAAAATTCAAATGCCAATTCAAACTAATTTCCCAAAATAGTCAAACATCGAGAGGTCATGTCAGAACTTATAGCATTCACCTGAATGAGCTAAACCCTAACTCATCGAAGTGAAAGAAACCTTGATCCCTCTAGTGTTTTAGTTTGTGAAAATTTAACCCAAATTTTATAGATGAATGCATGCACATGCACATATTCCTATATCTACCCTTCGTTGGTTCCTAAATGTTGGGGTGTTATAGTCTTCCCCCCTTAAAGAAAACCTCGTCCCGAAGTTGTATTGGTGTGTACCTGAATAGTATTGGTAGGCTTCTCGCAAGTCATCCTCTGCTCCTACTCCAGCAGCAACAAATACATCCTATGCTCCAAGACCGGCTGTCTTCTCCAACAAATGCAGCAGGCAACAAAGCAAAAAGAATATCTTCGAATAATGCACCAGTTGCAGCAAACAAATGAGCAGCAAGCTCTGCAATGCCGCCGCCCGCTAGATTTGCGTTCAAATCCCTTAGGACAACTGCAAATGCTGCTGGTGGCAGGCCTATAAGGGGAAAAGGCCACTATCAAAGCTTAAAGGGTACCTGACAGCTAGCAGAATTCATGAGAAAATAGCCGAGGAACTGAAAAGAGAAGGCATATAGATGTCCTTGATTTGATCTGCCTAGAACTGTTATTTTACCTTTTATTGTATTTCCTCTGTAATCTGCACTTGGTTGTGTTATGAACTTGGTTATGATTTGCACTTGGTTGTTATCTGCACTTGGTTGTGTTATGAACTTGGTTGTAATCTCAACTTGGTTGGTACTGACATTGCATTCCAGTCAAATTTGGTTGTTTTAGCAAGGTAGTAATGTACATCATCTATTGTCATATATATTGGTGGTTATTTGTCAAAAATTGGTCATGTACTCTACATCATCTACTGTCATATGTATATATACTTTCAAATACTCTACATTCATGTATTGTACATTCATATTATCATGTACATTCATATACATTCATATGCCGTCATATATACATTGTACAAATTTTGTCAAAAGTAGCACCTACTGTCATATATACACCCTATTAAAATATGAAGCCGCAACATTCCAACGGATCTAAGAGCATCTCCACTAGCATTCCTAGGAGGTCATTACCAGAGCGTTTTTTCATCCGGATTTACACAAATCGGCCCAGTAGGGTTCCCAGGGACGTTCCCAGGCCAAAATATTTTGCCGTTTTCATCCGGCGTTCCCAGGCCGATCCCGGGGCGTTGGGAACGCCTGATGAAATTGTCGACCACTGGCTCTGCCCCACGTGCCCCCTTTATCTCCCCCATCTCCCTCTGCCTCGCGCCTCCCCATCGAGCTGCAACCTCCGCCACGCGTCCGGCCTCCCCCTTCCTAGTGTCGCCATGTCGCCCTCCCCTTCCTCTTCCCCAGATTGAGCAAGCCGTCGTCGCCCTCCCTCTTCCTCTTCCCCAGATTGAGCAATCCCCGACGCCCTCTACTCCTGCAAGCCGTTGTCGCTAGGTACGTGATTCCCCTCCCCGTCGCCAATCTCTGACCGTCGCCGGCCTCGCCCCCTGGCCATGGCCTCGCCCCGGAGCTCTGACCCGGCCTCCCTGGCCGCCCGTGACCTCGTCCCGAGTGCGCCCCGCTCCCCTCGATCCCAACCGGCCGCCGCCAGCCACCGATTGAGCTCCGCGCCGCCCCGGTCAAGTCCACCCCGAGCTCGGCGCTGTCCCGTGGCCGTCGTCCTGCTCCCCGCAGTAGACGTGCCTGCTTCCATGGGTAGCTATTTGGGCCGCAATCCCTCCATGTCCCCTCTGCAGCTGCCAGCATGATGGCTGCCTTGCCCATTCGCTTGGCCTCGTCGTCATCGAGGTGAGCCACGAAGCCGTGGGAGAGGATAGTTGGGAACACGGCTGGGGAAATTCCATTCCCAGGCCAAAAAAAATTCATCCATCCGGAGTAAAATTTGGCCTAGGAATGCCTCAACGAGTGGAGATGCTCTAAGTTCCTAGTACTACCAAATCCGAACATGTCGGGTTAAACCAGCTACGAGGAACATTAACGTCGTCTACATCCTTTCCCCTTCCCCGTCTCCAACCTGCCACGTACGCCTCCGTGTGGGTCTGGTCTGTCAGAAATGCTATAAGAGCCTGTCCATAGCACGACCAATGTTTTTTGGCACTAGATTAATGTGAATAGTGGTGGTTTTTTGCAAAAAAAATGTCAAGCGGTGGTTTTTGAAGCGATGTTTTCAATTGTGGTAGTTATTTGCAATTTACTCAAGCGAAAAATAGAGGAAGAGCCTGTGTTAGTTTTGTGGAGAAATGAAACTAGAGTTCGATAGCTGAACTGGGAGGCAACAACCGAGATGTTCCGATGCAAGTAAATGCTACCGACTTGTCTGAGTATAAAACAAAGAACTGTTTACAGCACATTCAGTGACAATGACAGATACAAATATGAGCACACGGCCCTCGCCCATTTCTGGTACATCGCACTTTACAAGCACGCAAGTCATGTGGCCACGGTAATTCGCATGGATAAGCCACGAAGCTCGCGTGATCGTTCGGTGGTGTCGAGGTCGACGGAGAACGACCAGGTCTCTACCGCCACCGCCGGAGCTAGGACTACAGACCTCATGTCATGTCGGCCGTCACGAACTTGAGAGCACCACCGCGAAAGTACTCCTCTTTATACCCTACCAGCCCTGGTGTCGCCTCCATCAACTGGAGGCTTCTCTGAATCATCCACTCCTCATCTTCGCGGATCCATGACCCGACGAAGACTTGGAGCTCGCTGCCCTGCAAGCAAATCACACGCATCTTGGTGTACTCGTTGTCGTGATCAGTGACTCGCAAGATCGATCTTCGGGCGAAGTCCGGCAGCCGTTGTAACATGAACCAGCAGTCAGTGGTTCTGAGATTCAGCTGGCGCTCCTCGATGCTCCAGAACAGAGAGTCCCCGGCGCGTCCGAGGTATCGCTGGGACTCCATGCCACGGAGAAGTTCAAGTTTCGTCCATTGTTCAAGGTTTGAGTGAAATCTATTGGCACCAAACTTGTAATTTAAGGTTCGTCCATTGTTCAAGTTGCTGATAGACGTAGCTCAAGATTTTAGCCGGAAGTTCAACTTAACAGTCTCTACTGAAATACTGGTATATAAATAAGTAGCGAGGATTGACAAATCTTCAAATGGGCATTTGAGATCTGGTGGGGAATTGTTAGAAATAATGGGCTAATCTATATAAGACCGTATGTGATTTCAGTTTTTCCCTAAATCTCAAAGCCCATGTGTGTGGAAGTCCGTGTGTGATTTGGCCCAAGTTGGCGGCAGCTCACATGTGAGTGGAGTGGAAAGTAAAGTTTAGTCCCACATGGAAAGTTGGAGGAGAGTTAGAACACCTTATAAGGTGGAGTGGTTTACCACTTAGTAAAGTGACTGAGAAGAGGAAAACTACACGTGCGCTCCTCCGACGACGACGCCGCTGCACGCCCGCCCGCCCGCCCGTCCGTCTCGTCACGACGCGCGCCGCAGGTTGCGGGAATCTCGCCAAGTGCCCTGTGTGGGTTTTCCGAGCCGCTCTATATAAACGCATGTGCGGCTTCCACCATGAACACACCGAATCCAATTTAGGGTTTTGCCAACCTCTCTGCTTGCGCCGCCATCGTAGCCTACTCCATCCCGCTTGTCGGCGTGCACCAGCGGATGGGAGAGCAGGTCTCCGGAACCACTCACCTTTGTGATCCTGTACGGGAGAGGGGGTTTTGGGAAGCGCTCTGGGCGACTGCTCGAGTTCTTCATCACGAGTCATCTTCTATCCAAGTCGGGCGGTGCTGCCTTGGTTACTGCTCGACTGCTTCAATCAATCTTTCCCAAGGTTACTGCTGTGACTACTGCTGCAATCGAATGACTACTGCTGCAATCGAATGGTACATGCGACGTGCTATTGTCTGGTTATTCACCATGTTCTCTGAGTACATATTTAGCTGCTGCTTGTTTCCGTTCATCTTGCTGTTTAGTACATCTAATATATTCGAGTTACATGTGATAGTAGCTGGCTTTGTTGTGTTTAATATTCTGAAATTAATCATGAAAATATTGGCTAATTATCCATCAAATTCCTAGCACTACCAAAGCTGAACAGGTAGGTTCAACCAGCTACGAGCAACATTAACGCCGTCTACGTCCTTTCCGTCTCCAACCTTCACGTACTCCGGGTGGGTCTGGTTGTCAGAAACGCTGTTAGAGCTTGTCCATAGCACGATCGTGTTTTTTGCCATTGGATTACTGAATGATGGTGGTTGTTTTGCCAAAAAATTGTAATAAGTGATGGTTTTTTGAAACGATGTTCCCAATTGTGATGGTTATTTCCAATTTACTCACATATTTATGCAGAGACAAGCGAAAAACAGAAGATGACCCCATGTTCTGTCTGCGTTGGTTTTGTGGAGAAATGAAACCAGAGTTCGATATGGATTGGATAGCTGAACTGGGAGGCAACAACCGAGATGTTCCGGTGCAAGTAAATGCTACCGACTTGTCTTAGTATAAAACAAAAAAATTGTTTAGAGCATATTCAGTGACAATGACATATACAGATGTCAGCACACGGTCTTAGCCCATG
This sequence comes from Avena sativa, assembly GCA_916181665.1. NCBI lineage: Eukaryota > Viridiplantae > Streptophyta > Magnoliopsida > Poales > Poaceae > Avena > Avena sativa. The sequence goes on along the minus strand of OV702287.1, from coordinate 366,506,456 downwards.
TCTGGTACACCGCATTTTACAAGCACGCAAGTCGGATGGCCACGGTAATTCGCATGGCCACGGTAATTCGCATGGATAAGCCACGAGGCTCGCGTGATCGTTCATCGTACGCATGCACCGCGCCACCTCCATGGTGTCGAGGTCGACGGAGAACGACCAGGTCTCTGCCGCTGCCGGAGCTAGGACTAGAGACCTCATGTCGGCCGTCACGAACTTGAGAGCACCACCGCGAAAGTACTCCTCTTTATAACCTGCCAGCCCTGGTGCCGCCTCCATCAACTGGAGGCTTCTCTGAATCATCCACTCCTCGTCGTCGCGGATCCACGACCCGACGAAGACTTGGAGCTCGCTGCCCTGCAAGCAAATTACACGCATCTTGGTGTACTCGCTGTCGTGATCAGTGACTCGCAAGATCGATCTTCGGGCGAAGTCCGGCAGCCGGTGTAACATGAACCAGTAATCAGTGGTGGCGTTTCATCTCCTCCATGGGCGGGATCAGGCTGTACCGCCGTTTGAGGGGCTCGCAGACGAGGAGGTCGGGGAAGCAGCGGCGCCACCACCAGGACTTCTTTTTCTTGGTGAGGAGGAGGACGCTGGAGCGGCTGTCGACGAGCTCCCACGACCCGCTGCCGCCGGGGAGGAAGTCGAGGGCGAAGTGGCGGCCGTCGACCGGCGTCGAGGACGAAGGGAGGAAGACGGGGCCGCCGCGGCGCCGGTCGTTATGGTAGCTCCCTGCGACGGGGTGCGGGCGCCTGAAACCGCAGAACTGCGACGGGGCACTGAAGCGTCTGTGGGCGACGAGACGGCGCCACCGCTTGCATGTGACCGCGGCGCGGACGAGACGGAGAGGCGAGGCTATCAGGAGCTGCAGGATGAGACAGAGGAGCTTGTCGGGGACGTCGTGCAGCGTCGTCGGCGGCGCCATACCAGTCGGAGGAGATCGAGATCGATTATCAGATCCCTGATTTTTCGGGATGCGATCGATTATCGTTAGTTTGATTAGCGCTACGTTTATCCATCAAGCTCAAGTCGCAGACGTGGTGCCCCCTCGACTACGGAAAATAGGTGCCGAAATAAAATTACGGAAACGTGGCATTGGCGTTGCTGTGTTTGATGGTTTTGCATTCTCAACACACCAGAACAAATCCCAAACGTAACAACTAACAACTCCAGTATACGGTTGCAGATTAGGGTGAAAACAGAGGACTGCCGGATTCGAGGCTGAACCTTCGGGGTGCAACAATCGAACTGATCAAGCCATCGGCACAGGCGTGGGCCTCCCCCTCTGCCCACCGGCGGAGACGGCGCAGCTCCGGCTCCTGCCAAACGCCACGCCGGCGCCGCCAGCGAGACCGAAGTCGCACGGGCGGTCCTCGTCGATCTTCGCCATGGCCACGCTTCGGCTCCTGGCCACGGCGGGCGGCAGCTCCCTCTCCGGTGCTGCTCGCCTCTCCGACGCGGCGCGTATGAGATCCCGCAGGTCGCCGTCGGCGCCGAAGGAGCGCGAGGAGGAGGACGGGGAGGCGGAGTAGCTGTAGCAGTAATCGGCGGACCTGCTGCAGGACATGGGCGTGCTCGGGAAGGACGGGTAGCCGAAGGCGGCGTCGCCCGGGAACTGGCCCGCGCAGCTGGTGAGGCTCCGCACGTAGAAGTCGCGCGCGCGGCCCAGCGCCCGCCGCGGCGCCCTCCACAGCCAGCTCGCCACCTTGCCGCCGCTGCCCACTCGGCTCATGCCCGCTGCCGCTGGTTAATCGCGCCCTCGTTGATCACACCGCTAACAAATACTAGTACTCTTTTTTCTACTCGAAGAAGAGATGGAGGATTTGCTTATGCTTGGCAAAAAAGGAGAGGGTTGCATATATATATATAGAGAGATCAAATGTGTCGAATTTGATATTTGGTCTTTGTTTCGCTCTCTCTGTATGGGTATTATTCAAGGTAGTGCCTAGATCTCACGCACCTGAGAACTTTTTAGATCTAAGTCATTAATGTCATCTTAATATTTGTGCTAATTCTTAGTTATAACCTAGTTATAACTCATAAGATTTATACTAATTCTCAGTTGCAACCTAGTTGTAACTCATTAAATTCTCAGTTACATCCTAGTTACAACTCATGTGTAACTTCCACTTTGCACGAATCACGAGGTAAATCGAACGGTGAAAGAGGCGACTGAGACCTAAGAAGTTCTAGGGGCCGACAACTAGCAAAACCGATTATTCAAAGCGATAACTGTATTGTACAGTAAAAAAAAAAGAATAACTTTGTGTATCATTAGTGTAAGACGAGGCCACAGGTGGGTGGCTGCTGGGGATATCCAACACCCACTAACTTGGTGATCACAAGGTTGGGACACGGGTGTACACGCACAGTACACGCGCAGATGATAAAGGGTTCTGCAATCTGTGTACACGCGCAGATGATAAATCTGCAATCTTAGCAATGAAGATGCCATTGATGATGTCTAGAAACTTAGATACACCTTGCAATTTTTGTGAGTTTGATTCCTACTGCACTCGGTCCAAATGAAGTGGTTATTCCAAACTGGATCGTTCGGTGAGCATCTCTGGATTCTTTTTTGTTGACAGGGATGAGTACCCCTTGTTAACTGTCGAAAGGATTTGGCGCCCTCTATCCAAACGTTCTTTGTATCCTAACGGCTGCTCAGCCTGCTAGGAACCAAACCATCGTCGTCACACCATATCTTTCTCCGTTTCATACTTTTATTATACAGGAACTGCACATCGATCGTATTCGGAAGTATAGCAAGATACAAATGGCGCTATCAGCAAGACGGCAGTCAGTCAGGTAGCAGGAGCAGGAAGAATCAGATGATGTGTGCGCCATCCTTGAGCCCAGATGATCACAATCTTAATTTCTTTGTGCCCCAACGGGAACGGACGCCTGCAGCTAGCTAGAACTAGAAACCAAACCACGGTCACATCACATCATCGTCTCTCTCTTTGGAACTACGGGAGGATGCAAATGGCACTATCGGCGAGACAGACAGTAACAAGTAACAGGACACCATTGCAAAATATCGGAGTTACATGTATGCTGGTCTTAGTTTTGCAGATAAGTACAATACCGTCGCAATCGTGATCCCACATTTGCAGATGGACGCGGTCCATGGCTGACTTTTGGGACGTACTACGAGCAAGCCAGCTGTGCACGGAGCGATAGCGTTAAGCTTGAGCATGGCGATAATGAATTGCGTGGGGAATGGGGACATCAAACACTGCCGTACACCCTGCTTGCAGAATGCAGATAGAGATAGGATGGCCCGTCTTTTGGACGAAATTGCCATCGACAAATCCTCTGTTTGCCAAATTGACATACAACACACATGCTTTGTTTCACAACAACCTGCGTCTCTCAACGTATGTCCAATGTCAATCTATTTATTATGGAAAACTTGGGTAGCATTCTATTTTGTGGAATAAAAATAGATGTTAACACGAGCTTCAAGTTTTTAAAGGTTTTCATATGAATTAATACAAGCTTAAATTAATGGTTAAGTTTGATTTGCACTCTTTCGTCTATTACTTTTGTAAAAAAATACTTATCTATTAATAACCATCAATACTAGTACAAACAACACTAAAAATAAAGATCCTCACTCTCCACCGTTGGAGCTGGACAAGTTTGTCCTAGTACAATTGGTTGTAGCAAACGGACCGAAAGTCGTTATTCTAAGGCCCCAAAGAACAGACACACTGGAGAAACAACCATCACTAATGATGACAATCTTAGATTGGAAAAGATAGACCTGAAATCACACCAACGAATACGAAAAATAGCCTAAACCTTAGGAGATCCATCAGACACACGACTCGAGCATCCTCCGTCGGTGTTAGACACATAACTAGAGCAATGATGAGGAGTACCTTAGAGCATATCTACCAGATACCGCAAATCCCCCGGTCCACAAAATTTTGGCCCGATAGGCGGTATAGGCAAAAACATGGCCTTTCCAGATGCCGCAAAAACGAAAATACCGCAATTTTTTTGTGGTTTCCCGCATCGAGGCCCATCCGTCCCGCATATATTCGGTGAGGAGGGCCCTGGTTGCGGGAAACCGCATCCACTTCTCCCCACCGCACCACGCGCAGAAACCCTGCCGCCGCCTCAGATTCCGGCCTCCTCCGGCGACGGCCGCCAAATCGCCTCCGCCCACCTCCTCCCACCCACCATTCCTACCCATGGCCGGCCAATCATGGCTCAATTTGGCCGGCCGAGGCGGCGCTTCGAGCTCCCGTGGACGGGGCTCCGGCGGTCGACCTCGCGTGCCACTGCCTAGCGAGGAGGAACAGCGTCGGCGCCGGTCTAAAAGCCGCGCGCGTGGGACGCACTTGCACGCACCCGCGTTAACTCGTCGGCGTGGGCCGGGTTCGGGCTCGGGCCCGGCGCGCACGATGCCGAGGCGGGTAGCTCCCGCGCGGCCGCGAGCTCTGGCCCGCGCCTCCAGGCGCCTTCGCCGGTGGTTCGCGTGTCGCCTCTAGCTCCGGCGCCCGCTCCGGCTCCAGTTCCTGCTCGTTGGGGTTACATCACCGACATCGGCAACTCGGGGGAGGAGGACGACTCTGGCTCGGAGGAGGACGAGATGGTCCGCGAGGCGAAGTTTAACTCCCTCGGGACCCTCGTCTCCGATATGTGGGAGCGAGCCAAGCGCCACCACGACGAGCGTGTGCTCGAGCAGCGAGAGTTTCGCCGCATCAGCCGCCGCTACGCACGCGAGCACGCCACCCGGCTTGGAATCTTCGTCGCCGACTACTCCGACGACACCACCGACTCGGACGATGAGTAGGCGAGCTTCGACGCCATCGTTGAAGGTCCGGTGAGTAGGTACCACTGGCGGTAGCTAGGGTTCTAGATGTATGGCGCGTCATCCAGTTTTTTGATGTAAATTTCTATCGGCCTTCGTGATCAAAACCATCCACTATGTATGAATCTGGCGCTAACTAGTGATAATTTTCAAATATGCAGTTCTATTTTGCGTATCTATTCCGCGCTACGAATTTTGGTACTGCAAAACTGGTTCGCGGTTTACCAAAAACGACTTTTGCGGTACGTGGTTATGCAGTATCTGCTAGAGATGCTCTTATTCGGACTTCAAGATCTAGCTACTATCTCACCAACAACAAAAAACACCACCGACGAGGGTCGTGGTCCGGCACACCTCCAAGTCATCAAGGTCATCGGAGGCAAAGCATACTGACGGCGTCACCAGCGAGGGGGATAGAAACCTAGATTGGTTTTACCTTCGCCGCTCATGTGTCCCTAGTGGCTCTGGTACCGATTCACATACGGCTTTCACTCTCTGTTTGTCTATTTTATATATATTGAATTTTATTAAAGTTTCTATCTTCTATCTTTAGCATTGATACCAACTCTCGTTATCCTTTTTTAACAAAGAAAGTTTTAGAATCTGTGAGTAATACTGAAATATCCAAGGAGTTTGACCTGAAATTGGCTTAAGGTAGAGTACTTGAGATGGTGAATTTGTTATATCTTGATCCAAGTTCTACAAAGTAAAGGACAACTTCTGACAGAGCGGAGCAAGGTCCGTCGCCGGAGGCTTGGGCCAACATCGTCGAAGGCCTAGGTTACCACCGCTATAAACCTCTTGTAAGCCGGCTGGGATAAGTTGCATCTGTGAAAATCCCCGGCGTTGTGTAAACACTCCCCGTTATAGTGAAGTTTTGATGGCTGGCGCCCGTGGTTTTTTCCTCTCTTTGTTGGACAGGGTTTTACACGTTAAATATGTGTCCCCCTTGTTGTGATTTCGTTTTCGTTCTTTGTTATTTGATTGTCGCAAAGACAGAAGTGGTATCAGATCCCCATGTTCTAATCTAGGGTTTGCGACATGTCGTCATTGAAGTTCAATCTACCGCAGCTGGTCTACACCACAAGATTCTGCTTGTGGCAGGTGAAGATGCGGGCGATTCTTGCCCAAACTTCAGATCTGGATAAAGCGTTGGAAGGATTCGGGAAAAAGGATGCTAAGAGTTGGTCCGACGAAGAGAAGCGGAAGGACCGTAAGGCTTTGTATTTGATTCAACTTCATCTGTCCAATAATATTTTGTAGGAAGTGTTGGCAGAGAAATCTGCTGCTGCCCTTTGGCTGAAACTGGAATCGATCTGCATGTCAAAGGATCTAACTAGTAAGATGCATATGAAGATGAAGTTGTTCTCGCATAGACTGCAAGAAGGTGGATCGGTAATCAATCACTTATCTATTTTCAAAGAGATCGTTTCTGATTTGTAATCTATGGAAGTAAAATATGATGATGAGGATCTAGCTATATTACTCTTATGCTCGCTGCCTAGTTCTTATACACACTTCCGTGATACAATATTGTTGAACCATGATGAACTAACCCTTGATGAAGTACAAGAGGCCCTCAAATAGATGAAAAAGATGAAAACTATGGTGCATGCAGATAGGGCGTCATCCAAGGCCAAAGCTCTACAAGTTCATGGAAGGACCGATCAGAGATTTAACAACTATGGCAACAAAGATAAGAGCAAGGATGGCAGAGGTTGTTCGAAGTCCAAGGGAAAGTACAAGTTCTGCAGGTATTGTAAGAAATCTAATCATGTTATTGATGATTGTTGGAAGCTGCAGAATAAGGAGAAAAGGAATAGAACTTACCAACCGAAAGATAAGGATCAAGATACTGGTAAGGCTGCTGTTATTTCTGGTGATAGTTCGGATGGTGAATGTTTAGCCGTTTTTACTGTTTGTGCTTCTCGTGATGATGAATGGATACTTGATACTGCATGTTCATTTCATATTTGTTGTAACAAAGATTGGTTCAGTTCATATGAGTCTTTGCAGACTGGAGACTTTGTACGTATGGGGAATGACAACCCATGCTATATTGTCGGAGTTGGATCTGTTAAGATCAGGACACATGATGGCATGACGCGTACGTTGACTGAAGTGAAGCATATACCAAGCATGGCCAGAAATTTAATCTCCCTGAGTACCATGGACATTGATGGATACAAGTACGCCGGTGGGCATAGATTGTTAAAGATATCAAAAGGTTCTCTTATTCATATGATAGGTAATATAAATTCTACTAAGCTATATGTTCTTAGAGGTAGCACTTTGTCTAGTATTGCTGCTGCTGTTACTTCTAATGATTCTGATGATTGTGGTAAAACAAATCTATGGCATATGTGTCTTTTGCATATGAGCGAACATGGCATGGCAGAGTTGGTTAAGAGAGAGATCATTGATGGTTGCAACTTGGGTAGGTTTGAGTCATGTGAGTACTGCGTTTTTGGTAAGCATAAAGGAGTTAAATTCAATGCTTCCGTTCATACCACCAAATATATATTAGATTATGTGCATGTTGATGTATGGGGATCTTCCTGTAAGACTTCTATTGGTGATGCTAATTACATGCTTACTATAATTGATGACTACTCAAGAAAAGTGTGGCCATTTTTCTGAAACATAAGTCTGATATTCTTTATGCTTTTAAGAAGTGGAAAGTTGTAACACCCTCGAATCCGCCCTATGCAAGTTTTAGCTCTTTCCGCCAAACCCGCATAGAAACGATTCAAGGACGCCCACCAGGCACTTTCGTACAGGTGGAAAACAAAGTAATACCATTACACAACAGTCCTCGATGGGACCCACAGAACAGATATATATTCAACAGCGACTCCACGAGTCCAGAATCCAGATATACAATACAAAGATCCAAATCACCTTGAAAACGATAGAGCGTCCGACTACGGACAAGATGCAAATGGGGCTAAGAGCCCTGAAGAATAACCAGTGGCGTCCATAACCCTGCCCAGGCCAAGCCGGAAGGGTAACCCTGCTAACGACGTCGATCTCAAACCTGCTAAAACAAAAGGGGTGCCGACAAAGGGCAAAGGAAAAAGAGGAGCGTCAGTACTGGGGCCAGTACACGGCGAGGCTAGAATTCGGCGGCTCTCGCCTACATAGGTATGGTGGGCTGAAGCGGCAGGCGCAGCGGCACTAAACAACCTATAGAGACTCGATACAACTGGCGGTTATCAGAGAGGGATAAGAAAGACCTATTCGGATCCTACCTGATACTAACACCAAACATACCCATCCTGGTATTTTCCCCCTCGAGACCAAACGAGGAAGTCGGACTAAGGAACTCACACAGTTGGCAGTTTTACTCATTCCGTTATAGTTGCAGCAATTACTAATCAGATATAGATAGCATGAGTCATCCTGATAGCATAAGTAGTGGGCAGTTTTAGTTAACATTCCGTTGTAGTTGGAACATTTACTAGTCAGATATAATTGTACTGAGGAATCCCAAAACCCAACAGTTGACACTTTTATCACATTCTATTGGAGTTGCAATACTTACTAGGCAGGTATATCAGAACACGATACGGCCAAGATCCACCAGTTGTTGGCATTTTTATTATCCATTCCGTTATAATTGAGCTGATTACTAGTCACATATTAAGTCAAATTTATAGCACTACTTTAGTTATGCTTGTCTATGATCGAGATATTGTGCTCCAAGTCGTCCATAACCGCGGACACGGCTTTCAGAAAGTTTTACCCTGCAGGGGTGCACAAATAGCAACACACACTCGATCAACCTTGGAAAAACCAACTCAAAACCTAAGGAGGCTTTCACGACAAAGCAATCACAGGATTCATAAAATATTTCAGGGGGCCACCCCACTAAGCTACCCGCAACAAAGTTGGCCGGCTCCGGAACGGACCCAGGGTTTGTGATAATGGTTGTAAACGACTAGGAACCCGAAAGTGTGACTGGGCTTGTCGATACCGCGAAAACATTCCACGTTCCAAAACAGTACATGTGCTCCACGCACAATCTTAAATAAAGCAGTAAAGCATGGCATAAGTACATGATAGTAATAAATCCCCAAACTAGTTTGTGGCCCGAAGAAATAGAAATGAATCAAGCTCTGGCTCAGGGGGGGTCCATAAGGCCTCCCGGATGTGGATAGTGCCAAAAATCAAGGAATAGGTATCAAGTACTCGGGGTCCTACGGGACACAAGTGAGCGTGGAAGAACCAAATAACATCTATTTCCCATCGATGCCTCTGCATTAGTTATATCTAGCATTTTCATAGTTGTATTTAAAGTCATGATCATCTCCACCATTAAGCATCTCCACCATTTATCATGTGTCAACTTGCCGTCAACGGTGAAACGACAGCGACGCGAAGCAACACATAAGCAAGCAACTACGACTGGCAAGGCTGACTATCTATCAAACAACAGGCAATAGGATGTGTCCATGGCAATATAGAGGCTGTAAGGAGTATAAATGGTGCACGGAAACTAAAGCATCGCAACACGGATAGCAATAGATCAACAGGAGGAAATAAAGACTATAAATGCAAAATAGGTAGAAGGGGGAGAGATGCTCACCTGGGAAAACACTGCCGAAGGTTCATATCCGGAGAACTTGTCAATACTCGCATCAACTCATCGGCCTAATCCGCGAAGAAGCAAACACTAGAAGAAACACCGGGTGCAATATTTAATACTACGACAGAAGATCCGGCATGATTATGATATGATGTAGATGCGATGCAATTAGGCAGTATTAAGCGGAACCAGGGTCCCGACAATTAATTAAGTGGCTCATGGTGTTTAGCTATCCTGAAATTTAAATGTTGGATTAACAAGGCGAAACAGGGCATCGGTTCACTACAGAAATTTAAATGGAGTCCAGAATAAGACAAAGATATCCCGCATATAGACTCCATATTTAATTAGGAGGTGAATCGGCATAATGCCCCCAAACCATAGACAGGTATGCATGTATGAACAATTTAATATGCGACAGTTGGTAATGTCATATTATAAAGATAGGGTTCTCGGATAAAGGGGTCACACATCTGGGTCCGGAAGATCTTGGGTTCCGGGGGTCCGGGGTTCGACAGGGATCGGATACAAGATGTAGAACTTGTCGTGTCGTGACGGAGATCTTGGGTTACAAGCGGTCGACCTTGTTGTCGATGGCGAACTTGAATGGATCGGGTACCGGTGGTCTTCGGGTCTGTGTAGACGGTAATGGCGTCCTGGATGAAGAACTTGGCGTTCTGGGAATCTTCGGGGAGGAGATCGTGTCGCTCGGACTTGGATAACTTGTCGGTTCCATTTCGGCATACTTGGCGTTTTGGGTCTTCGGGATCTTGACGAACTTGGTGTCCGGGACGGGGACCTCGGCGGGATCGGTCTCTAGGTTCCGTGAAGAAGATCTTCGGTTAGACAGCGTCGGTTCTCATCGGTAGTTCTTGTCGGGTTGTCGTGAAGGCCTGAGGAAGGTCATGTGGATATGAAGCGCTCTTGGCGAGTGGGCCTCGGTCGACGGATCCCTATAGGAGGACTTACCGTCCGGGGCGAAGATCTTCGCGAGGCTCCTTGATTTTTCGGGTAGTATCGTATCCGCTTCCCATGGTCACCATATTTTATCTCACCTCACCGCCGCAAGTCCAGGACAGAAGAAAAACACCCTGGGGAAACATCAGCTAGGCAAAGACCAACACCTGCAGGAACTCTCGAGGCGGCAGACCTTGGTCTTGGCACTAAACAGACAAAAGAAGGAGCCCCAGCGATGACACGGAGGCGGGGCTGGTCGGCGTTGCTGGAGGGCAGGCGAGGGAGGCTGCGTTGTGGACGGCGAGCAGGCTGGCCGTCACGGTACGCAGATGGAAGACCTGATCCGGCCATGGAACAGGCTCGCGGTGAGAGGGCGAGGCGGCGGCAGGCCGGGACGAGCTCCAGCGAGGCAGGCACAGGCAACTAGGAGAGGAGCTCGGAGAGGAGGCCAGGGTCGAGGAAGGCTGGCAGTGCGGTGAAGCGGCCGCGCATGGGGAAGACTGCGCGGGCCCATAAGAGGAGCGTCGGCGGGGAAGCTCTAAAGGACGATGAGGGATAGGGCGCGCGACAGCTCGGCGACTGGTGCCCGCGGGTGAGGGCATCGCTCGACAGATGGGCCGCAGTGGCGGTCGGTGGGGAACAAGGTCAGGGCGAGCAAGTAAGTTGGCGTTGGGGAAGGAGAGCGGAGGGGAGTGGCGGAGGAGGAGGCCGCCCGAGGAGGCGACGACGGTGAGGTGGGAGCATGCGGGGGCGAGCAGGAAGGCGAGAGGCGGCGGCAGGGAAGCGGTCGAGGGAGGAGACGGGTTGGTGGCGAGAATCACGGGAGGACGGCGGAGCGTGGGACGCGGAGTGGTGGGGCCGGGTTAAGTTTGGGATGGGGATGGATCATGCGGGGCGGCGCGTGTGGATGGGAGGGCGTGCCCAGGTGGGGCCTGGTCGGGGTGGCAGGTGAGACCCAGGTGGGTGGGGACGCGGGGCCAGGGGGTGGGTGTGTTGGCTCGGGCGGAAGAGTGAGGTGGAGCGGGGCTCGCTGGGGAGCGCGCAGGGGGCCTAGGCGGAAGCTGTCGGGTGGTGGTGTGCGTGCACGTTGTAGCGTGCAACGTGGGAAGGAGTGGGCCAGCGCGGGAGCTGGCAGGAAAAGAGGTGGGGGCACATGCGGTAGTGGAAGATGGCTGGCAGCGGGGTGGAGGGAGTTGGGTTAGCTAGGGATTGGTCTGGTGGTAGCTAGGGTTTCGTTTTGATAGGATAGTAGGCTGGCTGGCTGGGCTTTTGGGCCTGGCCGGCTGCCTCCCCTAATAAAATCTTTGTTTTATTTTTATTTTATAAAACCTTTCGCAAACAGTTTTTAGGCAAAACAAAATATCCGGAAGAGGCCGGGTTTTAATTTGAAATAAAGACGGGGCATTTAGAAAACAAAACCAGACTTTTCGAAAATAGTTTTCAAACAAACCATGCATGATGATGACGATGCTCAAATGCAATGTGGCATGATGACATGAGCATGCGGTCATGATGATGCAATGCACAAAAACACCGCGATTTTCTAGTAGTGATTTTATCGGGATGCCACAATTCGACACCACTAACAAGGGATCTCGCCCTCGAGATCCGCCTCGTGGTACCGGGAAGAAGGTCGGCGATCTGAATCTTCTCGCTTTGTGTAGATGCTCGCGACACCACTAACAAGCGGTCGTTGTCCGTGATCGTCGAGAGAACACTCCGGGAAACAAGGGACGAAGGTAGAGGTATCAACAAACAAAGCCACCTCTAACTTCGATAGAAGGAGAGAAACGATGCATTCTCATCCACTTCAATGTATGAGCAAATAGAATGAGTAGTCGGCATGGGGGCCAATCCATCACGCACCCAAACTATTACTCCGCACATTCAGTAGAAAAGCGTGCAACCATTCTTGGAATCAGACTAAAGATCTCGACATTCGAGGCTCGAAACAAAGGAGTGATGCAGGCTCTGCATCGGATCTGGCGTAGATGATGTCGTCGCGTCAGAAAACATCGGAAGGCACAACAAGGAACAGAGAGAAGTCCAACAGGTGAAGGATTCCTCAGATAGCACGAAGACCGGATGTAGAAGCACCGTTACCAAAGAAGGAAGCGAAACCCTGAAGGTACGACGGAAACCCAACCACGAGAATTCCTGGACTTGAAGAAAAGATAAGAGAACAGATCCAAAACACGCAGAGGTAAGAGGAGAATAGCAGAGGGTAAGGAGTAAAAGCAGACCTAATCAGATCTATCCAACCGATTTTGCAAAATAGTTTTGACACTCTACTTCGGCCGTTAGCTAGGTTATCCTACAGACTGGACCAGTGGGGTATCGCAACTGCTGAGCTCTGATACCACTCTGTAACACCCTTGAATCGGCCCTATGCAAGTTTTATCCCTTTCCGCCAAACCCGCATAGAAACGATTCAAGGCGCCCACCAGGCACTTTCGTGCGGGTGGAAAATGAAGTAATACCATTACACAACAGTCCTCGATGGGACCCACAGAACACTCCACGAGTCCAGAATACAGATATACAATACAAAGATCCAAATTACCTTGAAAACGATAGAGCGTCCGACTACGGACAAGATGCAAATGGGGCTAAGAGCCCTGAAGAATAACCAATGGCGTCCATAACCCTGCCCAGGCCAAGCCGGAAGGGTAACCCTGCTAACGATGTCGATCTCAAACCTGCTAAAACAAAAGGGGTGCCGACAAAGGGCAAACGAAAAAGAGGAGCGTCAGTACTGAGGCCAGTACACGGCAAGGCTAGAATTCGACGGCTCTCGCCTACATAGGTATGGTGGGCTGAAGCGGTAGCACAGCGGCACTAAACAACCTATAGAGACTCGATACAACTGGCGGTTATCAGAGAGGGATAAGAAAGACCTATTCAGATCCTACCTGATACTAACACTAAACATACCCATCCTGGTATTTCCCCCCTCGAGACCAAACGAGGAAGTGGGACCAAGGAACTCACACAGTTGGCAGTTTTACTCATTCCGTTATAGTTGCAGCAATTACTAATCAGATATAGATAGCATGAGTCATCCTGATAGCATAAGTAGTGGGCAGTTTTAGTTAACATTCCGTTGTAGTTGGAACATTTACTAGTCAGATATAATTGTACTGAGGAATCCCAAAACCCAACAGTTGACACTTTTATCACATTCCATTGGAGTTGCAATACTTACTAGGCAGGTATATCAGAACACGATACGACCAAGATCCACCAGTTGTTGGCATTTTTATTATCCATTCCGTTATAATTGAGCTGATTACTAGTCACATATTAAGTCAAATTTATAGCACTACTTTAGTTATGCTTGTCTATGATCGAGATATTGTGCTCCAAGTCGTCCATAACCACGGACACGGCTTTCAGAAAGTTTTACCCTGCAGGGGTGCACAAATAGCAACACACACTCGATCAACCTCGGAAAAACCAACTCAAAACCCAACGAGGCTTTCACGACAAAGCAATCACAAGATTCATAAAATATTTCAGGGGGCCACCCCACTAAGCTACCCGCAACGAAGTTGGCCGGCTCCGGAACGGACCCAGGGTTTGTGACAATGGTTGTAAACGTATGGGAACCCGAAAGTGTGACTAGGCTTGTCGTTACCGCGAAAACATTCCACGTTCCAAAATAGTATAGGTGCTCCACACACAATCTTAAATAAAGCAGTAAAGCATGGCATAAGTACATGATAGTAATAAATCCCCAAACTAGTTTGTGGCCCCAAGAAATAGAAATGAATCAAGCTCTCGCTTAGGGGGGCCATAAGGCCTCCCGGATGTGGATAGTGCGAAAATCAAGGAACAGGTATCAAGTACTCGGGGTCCTACGGGACACAAGTGAGCGTGGAAGAACCAAATAACATCTATTTCCTATCGATGCCTCTGCATTAGTTATATCTAGCATTTTCATAGTTGTATTTAAAGTCATGATCATCTCCACCATTAAGCATCTCCACCATTTATCATGTGTCAACTTGCTGTCAACGGTGAAACGACAGCGACGCGAAGCAACACATAAGCAAGCAACTGCGACTCGCAAGGCTGACTATCTATCAAACAACAGGCAATAGGATGTGTCCATGGCAATATAGAGGCTGCAAGGAGTATAAATGGTGCACGGAAACTAAAGCATCGCAACACGGATAGCAATAGATCAACAGGAGGAAATAAAGACTATAAATGCAAAATAGGTAGAAGGGGGAGAGATGCTCGCCTGGGAAAACACTGCCGAAGGTTCATATCCGGAGAACTTGTCGATACTCGCATCAACTCATCGGCCTAATCCGCGAAGAAGCAAACACTAGAAGAAACACCGGGTGCAATATTTAATACTACGACAGAAGATCCGGCATGATTATGATATGATGCAGATGCGATGTAATTAGGAATTATTAAGCGGAACCAGGGTCCCGACAATTAATTAAGTGGCTCATGTTGTTTAGCTACCCTGCAATTTAAATGTTATATTAACAAGGCGAAATAGGGCATCGGTTCGCTACACAAATTTAAATGGAGTCTAGAATAAGACAAAGATATCCCGCATATAGACTCCATATTTAATTAGGAGGTGAATCGGCATAATGCCCCCAAACCACAAACAGGTATGCATGTATGAACAATTTAATATGCGATAGTTGGTAATGTCATATTATAAAAATAGGGGTCTCGGATAAAGGGGTCACACATCTGGGTCCGGAAGATCTTGGGTTCCGGGGGTCCGGGGTTCGACAGGGATCGGATACAAGATGTAGAACTTGTCGTGTCGTGACGGAGATCTTGGGTTACAAGCGGTCGACCTTGTCATCGATGGCGAACTTGAATGGATAGGATACCGGTGGTCTTCGGGTCCGTGTAGACGGCCATGGCGTCCTGGATGAAGAACTTGGCGTTCCGGGAATCTTCGGGTAGGAGATCGTGTCGCTCGGACTCGGAGAACTTGTCGGTTCCATTTCGGCGTACTTGGCGTTTCAGGTCTTCGGGATCTTGACGAACTTGGTGTCCGGGACGGGGACCTCGGCAGGATCGGTCTCCAGGTTCCGTGAAGAAGATCTTCGGTTAGACGGCGTCGGTTCTCGTCGGTAGTTCTTGTCGGGTTGTCGTGAAGGCCTAAGGAAGATCATGTGGATATGAAGCGCTCTTGGCGAGTGGGCCTCGGTCGACGGATCCCTGTAGGAGGACATGCCGTCTGGGGCGAAGATCTTCGCGAGGCTCTTTGATTTTTCGGGTAGTATCGTATCCGCTTCCCATGGTCACCATATTGTATCTCACCTCACCACCGCAAGTCCAGGACAGAAGAAAAACACCTCGGGGAAACATCAACTAGGCAAAGACCAACACCTGCAGGAACTCTCGAGGCGGCAGACCTTGGTCTTGGCACTAAATAGACAAAAGGAGGAGCCCCAGCGATGACATGGAGGCGGGGCTGGTCGGCGTCGCTGGAGGGCAGGCGAGGGAGGCTGCGTTGTGGACGGCGAGCAGGCTGGTTGTCACGGTACGTAGATGGAAGACCTGACCCGGCCACGGAACAGGCTCGCGGTGAGAGGGCGAGGCGGCGGCAGGCCGGTACGAGCTCCAGCGAGGCAGGCACAGGCGACTAGGAGAGGAGCTCGGAGAGGAGGCCAGGGTCGAGGAAGGCTGGCAGTGCGGTGAAGCGACCGCGCGTGGGGAAGACTGCACGGGCCCATAAGAGGAGCGTCGGCGGGGAAGCTCTGAAGGACGACGAGGGAGAGGGCACGCGACAGCTTGGCGGCCGGTGCCCGCGGGTGAGGGCGTCGCTCGACAGATGGGTCGCGGCGGCGGTCGGTGGGGAACGAGGTCGGGGCGAGCGAGGAAGTCGGCGTTGGGGAAGGAGAGCGGAGGGGAGTGGCGGAGGAGGAGGCCACCCGAGGAGGCGACGACGGCGAGGTGGGAGCATGCGGGGGCGAGCAGGGAGGCGAGAGGCGGTGGTGAGGAAGCGGCCGAGGGAGGAGACGGGTTGGTGGCGAGAATCATGGGAGGAGAGCGGAGCGTGGGACGCGGAGTGGTGGGGCCGGGTTAAGTGCGGGATGGGGATGGATCGTGCGGGGCGGCGCGTGTGGATGGGAGGGCGCGCCCAGGTGGGGCCTGGTCGGGGTGGCAGGTGAGACCCAGGTGGGTGGGGACGCGGGGCCAAGGGGTGGGTGTGTTGGCTCGGGCGGAAGAGTGAGGTGGAGCAGGGCTCGCTGGGGAGCGCGCAGGAGGCCCAGGCAGAAGCTGTCGGGTGGTGGCGTGCGTGCACGTTGCGGCGTGCAACACGGGAAGGAGTGGGCCAGCGTGGGAGCTGGTAGGAAAAGAGGTGGGGGCACATGCGGTAGTGGAAGATGGCTGGCGGCGGGGTGGAGGGAGTTGGGTTAGCTAGGGATTGGTCTGGTGGTAGCTAGGGTTTCGTTTTGATAGGGTAGTAGGCTGGCTGGCTGGGCTTTTGGGCCTGGCCGGCTGCCTCCCCTAATAAAATATTTGTTTTATTTTTATTTTATAAAACCTTTTGCCAATAGTTTTTAGACAAAACAAAATATCCAGAAGAGACCGGGTTTTAATTTGAAATAAAGACGGGGCGTTTAGAAAACAAAACCAGACTTTTCGAAAATAGTTTTCAAACAAACCATGCATGATAATGACGATGATCAAATGCAATGTGGCATGATGACATGAGCATGCGGTTATGATGATGCAATGCACAAAAACACCACGATTTTCTAGTAGTGATTTTATCGGGATGCCACAAAAGTTATGGTTGAAAAGCAAACTGAAAAGAAGGTAAAGGTACTACGTACTGATAATAGTATGAAATTCTATTATAATGAGTTTGAGGAGTTTTGTACTAATGATGGTATGATCAGGCACCACACCAGCCCTTATACTCCTTAGCAGAATGGCGTGGTTGAGCGCATGAACAAAACCATCATCTCGAGGGCTTACTGTATGTTGTCCAATGTAGGTATGCATAGACGTTTCTAGGCTGAAGCAGCCAACACAACGTGCTACCTCATCAACAGGTCACCTTCTATTTCACTTGAGAACAAACTCCCATTGAGGTATGGTCAGGTTCGCCTGCTAATTATTCACAGTTGAGAGTTCTTGGTTGCATTACTTATCCTCACGTTCATAATGGAAAGTTAGATCCTAGAGATGTTAAGTAAATATTCCTTGGTTATGGTTCAGGAGTTAAAGCATATAAACTATGGAATCTTGAAACTAAAAATATTTTGTTAAGTTGAAACGTTGTTTTCAATGAATCTATTATATATCATGATAGCTTGGCATCAGATCCCTCTCCTATTGCTATTGGAGAGGAGGGAGTTAGTGTGCAGGTGGAGCACCTATAGAAAATTATTGATAATAATGATGTGGCTGATGATACTCATGAGGAAAATGTTGATGATCATGTTGTTCAGCACTCACCTACTGTTTTGCAGCAATCACAGGAGTCTATTGCTACTGATAGACCGAGGCGTAACATAGTTCCACCTCGTCGTTTAATTGAAGAATGTAACCTTGCTCATTATGCCTTGAGTTGTGCTGAACAGGTGGAGCATGATACTGAACCTGCTACATATAATGAAGTTGTTGCATCCGTTGATCGCGAGAAGTGGGTTTCTGCTATGCAAGAAGAGATGCAATCGCTTGAAAAGAATGGCGTATGGAATGTTGTGCGTTTTCCTAAACAAAAGAAGGTCGTCCGCTGTAAGTTGATATACAAGAAGAAGGAAGGTTTGTCTCCTAATGAGCCTCCAAGGTTTAAGGCAAGGTTAGTAGCAAAAGGTTTCAGCCAGATTCCAGGTATTGACTATAATGATATTTTCTCTCCGGTTGTGAAGCATAGCGCTGTTCGTACTTTCTTTGGTATTGTTGCTATGCATAATCTTGAGCTTGAGCAGCTAGATGTAAAGACTACTTTTCTGCATGGTGAACTGGAGGAGGAGATTTACATGGACCAACCTGAAGGGTTCATAGTTCCTGAAAAAGAGGATTTTGTGTGCAAATTGAAGAGATCACTTTATGGTTTGAAGCAATCTCCAAGACAGTGGTATAAAAGGTTTGATTCATTTATGATCTCACAAAGTTTTAAGAGGGATCAGTTTGATAGATGTGTTTATATAAAATTTGTTAATGGATCACCTATATACTTGTTGTTATATGTTGATGATATGTTAATTGCTTCCAAGAGCATGAAAGAAATCACTACTTTAAAGGCACACCTAAGTAGTGAATTTGAGATGAAAGATCTTGGTGCTGCTAAGAAAATTCTAGGTATGAAAATTAAACGGGACAGAAAATCTAGGTTGTTATTTTTTAGTCAGCAAAGTTACGTTGAGAAAGTTCTCCAACACTTTAATATGCATGATGCAAATTCTGTTAGTACTCATGTTGCTCCTCACTTTAAATTGTCAGTATTGCAATGTCCTAGTTCTGATGAAGATGTTGAGTACATATCACGAGTTCCTTATTCTAGTGTTGTTGGTTTTTTGATGTATGTCATGGTTTGTTCTCGCCCTGATTTATCAGATGCTATGAGTTTTGTGAGTCGTTACATAGCTAATCCTGGTAAAGAACATTGGAAAATTGTTCAGTGAATTTTCAGGTACCTCCGTGGCACATCAAATGCTTGCTTGACATTTGGCAAGACTGGTAAAGGACTCGTAGGCTATGTAAATTCAGGTTTTGCTGCCGACTTGGATTGGATAAGAGGAGATCCCTCATAGGTTATGTGTTCATGGTAGGTGGATGTGTCGTGAGTTGGAAGGCAACGCTACAACCAGTTGTTGCTCTATCTATAACCTAAGCAGAATATATGGCTGTTGTTGAAGCTTGCAAAGAGTCTGTTTGATTAAAATGTTTGTATGCTGAGCTTTGTCAGGATGATTCTTGCATTAACCTGTTTTGTGACAGTCAAAGTGCTATATACCTTACTAAGAATCAGATATTTCATGAGAGAACAAAGCACACTGATATCAAGTCCATTATGTTCGTGATGTTGTTACACAAGGTACACTAAAGGTATGCAAGATAAGCACTCATCATAATCCTGTTGATATGATGACAAGGTACACTAAAGATATGCATATGATACTAGTGTATGATACTATCTTTATAGTGTATGGTATCATATGGTAGTATCATACTAGTACTATATTTAATAGTTTGTAAAATCTCAATACAAAATTGTTGACAAGATTTATTTGCATGAACATTTTCTAGTTTTACGTACTATGATACGGTATCTACCTATGATATTTTAACCATCTCTTTTTATTAATTGTTGTGCCATATCAGATTTTTGCTAACATGACATGCATGATACTAGCTATGATACTGCCACTAGGACCAGTCTAAGACAACTATTTTCAGGTGTCTATACAAAACTCTTTTCCTGGATTCATCTATGCGGTATTATTCATTTGCTAATTATGATCCGTGTCAACCCGACGGGTGTATATACGATTGTGAAGCCAAACACGTGTACCCAAGAGATTGCTTTCACGCAAAAAAAATATTTCCTTCGGTCCATATTATTGTTCTTAATTTTATCTAGATTTGAATATATCTAGTTAAGTATTTAGACTAGATGTATCTGAATCTTGACGAAGTTGAAAATAATAATATAGATCGGAGGGAGTAAATAACGCCGACTATTTCAGTGTTGTTGATGAGAAATGGTCGGTCGTCTCAGCCGACGGATTCTCCCGATTCAAACTTATGATGGATTGGTGCTGACTAACTGCACTATACTGCATATATTTCTCTTTGTCGGGCGGCTATCTTCTTTGTGTAAACTCATTTTTCACGCTATCTCGGAAAACAACTTTCCATTTTAGAACAAGCAAATTGTGGCTCAGAAACAGTTACACGTGCACGTGGCCATAATCTAGCAGCTGGATAGCAGCACTTCGTCGGGTCAGGTAGATGCATAACCGGTCGCTAATTGTGATCGACGATGTTGCGTGGGAAACATTCCTTGTGAGTTGTGATAGTCGATTTTATCGGGGGCAAAATTTCGCCGGTCAGCACACATGCAGGAGCTTGCTTCTCAGTAGGCCATATCCGTCCCTTGACTGGACCGGTCTTTTCTCCAACATTACAGTGATATTATTTCCTAAAAAAATTCTTCCACGACTATACTTCTTTTTTGGTAGAGTCTCTGCGTTCTACCAAGGATGATTATGGGCTTGTTATTCAACGGAGGATGATGTTGACTTCTCATCTCAGGAATGATGATGACGTGGGGTGATAATTTTGAAAACCATTCAGTCAGACGTATATAGTCGCAGACGATCTTTTAATAGATCTCACTACTAAAATCGTAGGTCTGAGTTTGCTGTCCAATTGTGGTACATTGTAGTATTTTTAATTGATAATTTCATATTCAAAACTATCCATAAAAATAGACAAAATGTGGTAAAACAAACTCTATAATAGGCAAAGGCAAGTGCGGAAAACCAAATAATCATAATCAACCGTGATATAAAACTCAGCCCAAGTATAATACTATTTTTCCCTAAACAAAATAATACTATTTATTTACATTTTTCTTGGAAATGATTTCCTTTTGTCTTTTGAAATAGTACTACTTAGTTTTAGCAAACAATCCGATTATTGATTACTAACGAGAATAAATTGAAACACACATGAATGGCAGAGTCCTGATAAAACTAGAAGTTAGTACACAATGGAAATTCAAAGTTTTTTTTTCGAAAATTCCACATATCCATTAATAATCATCAACAGTAGTACATAAGAGATTGATGCTCTTCCTTGCTTCTCTTTGGACTATATCGCCTTCTTTGAAGAAAGATATCATCTTGACAAATGACAAGTGATCATAAGAACCTAGATAATTGTTCTCAGATCTTTTTTTTCGAAATTCCACGGATCTATTAATAATACATTCTTTCTAATATTTTAGATAGAAGAAGTGTTTCCTCTATCTAAAATATTAGAAAGAATGTATAATTATTACTACTTTCACATGGAGTGAAAGTTCAGAAAGCAGAAAAAACGCCTAAGAAAAGGATAAGGTAGCGGCGAGAAGAGCCGTTTAAATAGGTGTCAAGTGGAAGTGCAGTGATGTATGCATAAATACAAATAGGACTTAGAAAGAGGTAAATTGTGTCTAAATTGTGAAGGCTCTGTCGTCCTCGCCCCTCCATCACCAAGCCGGACAAAACTTTCGTAGTACAACTTATTGTAGTAGACAGACGAGAAGTCACTGTGTTAAAGCCTCAAAGGACCATCACACTAGATCAGCAACCATCGCCAACAATAGAAACACATATCGAAAGATATAAACCTGAAAACAAACCAACAAAGACGAAAATAGACAAAATCCCAGGAGATTCGCCAATAAACGATTCCACACGTCCTCCGTCGGTGCTAGATGCACCACCGGTATGAAGATAAAGCATGGAGGACCTTATTCTAACTTCAGGATATAGCAATCGCCTCAACATCCTAAAAAGACACTAAAAAACAGGAACGGAAAACCTCCCGCCGGCGAGAGGCTGTGGTCCACCATACCTTCACTCAAATATTTGTGTGCGACATGCGAGGAGATTCAAACACGCTTATTCTCGAAGACTTCGAACAACACACACAAAATCAAAATGGGACTATCACAATCTCACATGTTGGCATGTAGTATATGACTAATGACCGTGTACCAAAGGATCTCGTGGTGCAAGAAGGAAAGATATAGGGACGCCTCGCGTACAAAGGGCGTGTTTGCTTGCTCAGGCTAAAATTTCTCGTTTTTGGTAGTTGGCTTGGCGGATGCTATATGTGGGGAGATTGAGTTCGGGTCTGGATGAGTGTTTTATTTGGTAGCCTGTGTTTTGGTTTTCGGACGAGGGGAGCACATATGTCCACTTTGTTTGATTTTCTAGAATGCGCTTGTCTGATGCAAAGTTGCATGTTTGGGAGCCCGCATAAGGCCCGATATGGTTATGTCACATGGCAAATGGTGAGCTTACCAGTAGCTAGAGTTTAAGGGTTCAAACAACTACTTATCAGAGTTTAAGGGTTTAGGGTCTTACATCATCGATCACATGAATTAGAACAACTGGTAGTACACAATTCACATGATAAGGCTGACAATGATGATGTCTTTGATCATACTTTCACCTTATATAGGTGCAAGTTGTTGTTGTGGATGAACCTATTGAGCTACATGCTATGGAGTGACATTGTTGTTCATAACTTGTGGAGGATGTGTCTCCTATAGACTCTCTGCTAAGAACTCAGATTAGGCTATTCGTGTCTGCTCTAGAGTCTTAAACCCCTTATGGAAGTTATACTAGTAACCCATCACTTGTTGGCTACACTCCTTCCATATTTTGTAGATTCCCGGTTTATTGCCATAGTACACCACACACTAGTTGTATTTCTTTGAGACATAACATATGCAACATAAGGATCACAACTAAAAAAGGCAAATCAAGATCAGAAACACAATGTAATCAACATAAGCAATTTAAGCATTCATGATCAGGTGGGAAAAAACATCAGCAGTTCAATCTACCAAGCTAGCGTGATCCTACCGACCGCCACCAACTTCTATGGTTTCATCTACCACCACATCAAAAAGGGATGTAATCCTACCACTGTAGGTTCTCCATCATGTGAGGGGTTAGTATATACCACCTCACAATAAACAGGCCATGGAACAAGTCCTCGTCAGGGCCCTAGCTATTTCAAAATATACAACCAACAACTTGTTCTTCATCATGCATGCACCAACACCCCCATCTACATGATCAGGGAGAAATCACTACACGTAGTAGTGCTTGATAAGGAAGGTCCTAAGCCAGAGCTCCCTATGTTCCTCCTCCATTTGAACAAAGTTGTTGCCCTGGGCCATGTTGTCGAAGAGATGGCTCAGCGCCACCATCAGAGCTTTAGGGATGAAGCCGAGACGCTCATGACGCCATTGTAGAGAGTTGGGTGCACATCGGGAGGGGAAGCACTGATGATGGCGTCCGCCACCGCTTTCATGGCCTCGGTCATGCACATGATGGAGGCGACGTCCTCCTCTCCCAGCAGTGACCTCTTCCTCTTCTGGAGACTCACTGAAGCAAATGGAAAACCTGCCAGTGAAAATGTCAAGGGAGAAGATGGTCTGCATATGCACATAGTTGGCGATTGGCTTGTTTGGATACTCGACATCCTTGGTGTGATCCTAAGTCAAGGAATTGCAGGGAGGTTAGTGCTAGTTCAAACAAAAGGGAGGTTAGTAGTGGAAGAACTCAATTAGTTAGTACCAAGATATGGCCTCTATAGTGGGCATCCCCCAATATGATGGTGCATGTCTCCTCATCCCAGTTAGCTCTGCTAAGGTCTCTTAGCTTGGACACATGGA
Source organism: Avena sativa (assembly GCA_916181665.1). Classification (NCBI taxonomy): domain Eukaryota; kingdom Viridiplantae; phylum Streptophyta; class Magnoliopsida; order Poales; family Poaceae; genus Avena; species Avena sativa. The sequence goes on along the minus strand of OV702287.1, from coordinate 366,482,684 downwards.
TCCACCTAGTCCACCACTTACGCATGTGGTTGTACACATTTTGTGAGGACACCTCGATGCCACAAAACTCAAACACCTTATGGGCACAAGTGCTCAGGTGCACCTCCTTGAACCCCTTCTCCGTTCTCACGACGCTCTTGATGCTCTCACACATCTTGTTGGACACGAACATGGAGAGGAAGGGTTCCCACTTCATAGTGCCCTTCACCCCCTTACTATGGCATGTGATGTGCGCTTTGCCAGCCTCGACGGCCTTCTTCTTGGCCACGATGGCGACAACTTGCTCTGCAATCTGCTCCATCGTGTATGCAGTCATCGGTGGCGGGGACATGATCTCCGAGCACCGTGGATAGGTGAGCCTCAAAGCCAGGAGCTGGGGTTGGGTCTCAGCGACAAAAGTCTCCCGAGAATCCATGAGGGCCTAGCTGAACTCATCAGGGGTCATGTCCTACATGTATCACCGTCACACATATGATGATCTAGACTAAATAACCTATCTAAACATGCAATAAGGCCACAAAATCATCGATCTATGACTACATCATGCAATTCATCAGGCGTACTACCATAGTTCTATCGCAAATTACACTCAGATCTAGCCGGTCAAAACTACTAGGGGTGGGGTTTGAAAAAACTCACCGGCATCGGAGGAGCGGAGTATGTCGCCGGTGAAGAGCTCGGAGAAGAACGCATGCCGGAGCCGTCCTGCAACCATTGACGCCGTTGCCGCCTCTTACCTGCTCGTCGATGAAGATCTTGGCGGGCTTGAGAGCTCGAAAAGGGGGGAAATGGTGGCGCGACAACTGACGGTGAGAGAAGCGGTGATATATAGCATGGCGATTCGGCGGACAGTGACGAAATTTCTCCCGCCGACTTTTGAGAAAAAGCGGCTGCTCGCGCCATCACCGATCTTGCATGGGCGACGTGCTGCTTCCCCCTTTTTGTACGAGCGCAACTTGTCCCCACGAAAACGCTTCATCTGGGTGTTCCCAGCAGACCAAGTTTTTGGCCTGTTTTAAAACCTGTGTTATGCAAGAAATTGATGCGACCTAGAAAAAAAGGGCCAAATTCTTCATGATGGATGCGAGAAACGAGAATCCAGCCTAGCAAACACGCCCAAAGAGAAAGCTCAGTTCCGTTGAACAAATATCCAGTGAGTTCGGTTATAAAAAATCGAAAACTTCATTTTTGAATCGAAAAAGTCTGAAAATAAATATACAAGTACATATACATGTCTAGTATGTATGGCCAATTTTGCATTGAATTTTTTTTTTGTAGGTAGTCTGTACAAAATAAAATATTGAAACAAAGTAGAGTTATTTTTGTCTTTTCAAAGCCACGTTGTTATGATTTTTTTTGTAGCCAAAATATAATGAATTATTCGACAACACTCTGCAGACACGTAGGGAGCATGTGCATGTATCCACCTAAATGTTTTCGATTTTTTTAAGAAAATTAAAAAAACCATTTTTCCTTTTAAAAATGGGAGCACAAACCCTGCACTCCACTAATAACATAACAAAAATAGTTCAGTCCTGCTAGTAGTTTAGCAGACCAGCAATCTGAAGTTGTGAAGTCGATCTGAAGCGAAAACTTGATTACAAACATAACAACCGCCGAACTCAAACCATGTTTCAATTTATTCCATCCATGTTTATTCATCCATCTCACACACACCTACTAGTCGTAAACCCGATTTACATGCACGCGCGCACACTGGATAAGTCTCCTACTGCTCACTACTGCTGCTGGTCTGCTGCTACTACTAGTGGGATTATTTCTTCAGTACTACATGGTGGTGTCGTCGTAGATGTTTTGTAAGTATGGAGCTAATGATCGATCTCCAGTTCTCCATCTCTCTAGCTCGATCGACTGGGTTTGGTTTGTGTTGGTTGAGCAATCAGCAGTGAGCCTGGCAGCTGTTGCAGTCGAAGGTGCACCCGCCGCTGCCGCCAGCCCCCGCGCTGTTCTTCCCGTGGTAGCTGTAGGAGCTGAAGCACCTGGACGGGCAGACGAGGCGCTTGTTGAAGCAGCGCCCCTTCCCGCACACGGTGGACGGCTGCACCACACCGCGCCGAGCGAATCCGCCGCCGGGCCCAACGCCGCCGGCTCCCCACCCGCCGCCGCCGCCGCCGCCGCCGCTCGGCTGGCCACCACCGAACCACGGCATCCCGCTGAAGAATCCCCCTCCGCCGGCGCCCTGGGGCTGGCGAGCGGCAGCGGAGGTGGCGAGGACGAAGAACAGGGCCAGGGCGAGCAGGAGGACGGAGTGGGTTGCTTTGGCTACCGCCATGGTCCTAGCTATAGCTCTGTGTGCGTGGGTGGGGTGTTTCGGGGGTTGGATTCTCGGTACTCGGGAGTGGACAAAAATTGGCGCGGAGGTGGTGGGTATTTATGACTTCGGGAGCGGCGACTCCATGGGCGGCGTTCGCAAGTGGACGGAGGTGGGCGGTGGTCCGCGTGTGCGTGGCGATTCGATGTGGTTGCTGGTTAGCTCGTGTGATTGCCTTTTGCTGAGTGCGCTTGAGCTGAATCTAAGCTGTCTCTGTGTGGCAGCGCCAGCAGCAGCTCGCACGCACGCACGCAGTTTCAGTGCTGCCCATCCGATGCTCCAGTGCTCCACTACGTCGATCCATCCATCTTAACTACCACTGTTATCGATGCACGGCGTTATTACGCCGTGGCAGTAGTATCCAGCAAGCTAGCTGTACCTGCAGTACGATTCGACTGGTCCTTTCGACCAAGAGAGTTCTAAAAATAACGGGATCTGGTCAAGGATCATAGAAAATGTTGGACAGAGAGCTACGTACGTAACTTAACGTACGGGATCTAGTTTTCGCTTGCACTGTTTTGGCTAACCGCGCGCAGTTACGCATCTGGACATGCTCATTTCTTTAGGCAGTCGTCAGTCAGGGCAGCTGCGTGCTTGTTTCAGGAGGTCTCCTTTGTTGCCAGCTTAATTAGGAGGTTCGAGGAGCTCTAGCTTAGCTGGTTTAGTCGCTCATTAATTTCTCTCTGTTGTCTCGTTTTGGAGTTCGGGAGGTAAGCGTCAAGTGGTAAATAAAAGATCGGCTGGACGGCTGTTTGACTCGCCGGCCATCTGCACATTTGCATACGCCTTCTAACTCTGTCTGCACTACAGTGCTCGGGACGCCAAAACTAGTACTCCCTCCTCCTAACATAAGTGACGTGGATTTGTCTAGATTCAAATATCTAGACACATTTTAATATATAGATATATGCAAATCTAGACAAACTCAAGTCACTTGTTCTGGGACGGAGGGAGTACTAGCTCCGCCAGCCGCTCTTACCCGCCTTCGAGAACGGTCGGGCTCTATTTCGTTGACATGATACTAGGATAGTGTTGCACTCGTCCAAAAGTCAAACATGAGATTTGGCCAATGGTGAGACATACCAGCAGCTAGCTAGCTAAATGTGTGTTTGGTTAGATACGGTCAGACATGGCTAGATACTGTTTTTGTTTGTAGATTCGGAGAAAAATTTCAGATATTCGGAGTTTATACGTCCGGAGGTATAATGCCCTTTAGTAATATTTTCACCGCACAAGTTTAAGTACACTTTCTATTCTCTCTTATGTCAGTTAAACCTCAACGTGGCCTCCTCCAAGGCTCCAATCCTCGTGCATGCGTGCAAAAAGGTAAAACTGACGCAAGTACACACTCAGAACTCAATGAAGATGTTTTTTAGAATCGTATACTCTAGATGCATATACGAGAGATATTTAAGTTTAGTACTAAAATTGTTGCGAGTGTACATAAAAAAAACAGGGTAAATATGTGGAAGTGGCACCGACTATTCTCTTTGTTCAAATGTAGGAGGAATTTCGTTTTGTGAAAGTTTTTTTCAAATTTCCTAAGCAAATCAAGATGTAAAAAATGCCGATTAAATACAGCTGTAGTTTAAACATACACATGAGATGCTAGGACATTCAAAAAGACACTATGTGTTAGTTTTACAAAATCGGTTATGTACTTATGTGCTTGCTTTTGGTAAATTAGTCATAATAAAATGAGTACTCCCGGGTCCGGAGTAGCTAACATTGCGTGCCTGAAGATTTATCACCGAAAGAAATATGCCTTTGATGATTACAAGTTATAATAAAGTAAACATAGGGTATGGAGCTTTGGCTCCCGGGTCCGGATGCTCCTTTTTTTTTTTTTGGAAAGGAGCATATATAGTATTAATATCAAAAGATAACAATTACACTCAGCCTCTGCAACAACGCATTGTCCTAGCGGCCATACGGATGCACACAGCCAAAAAAGAGAGAATAATTACAAAAAAGAAAAGTCCCGCTATAATGACCCATTCATTGAACCAGTAGTACAACCACCACCAAGACAACACCAGAAGTCCAGCTTCTCCAAAAGCGATGCCTCCAAAAAGGGAACAATGCACAAACACCGTCATCGCCCGATCATAGATCTTAGGTTTTCACCCTGAAGAAAGTCCACGCTCTCAAAACAATACCTTCAACAAGGCCATTGCCAGGCACAACCAATTAAGGCCAGACCCTGGGTTTTCACCCTAAAAGGTAGGATTGTGAACCTCTCCTGTACAGCCGCCCCCGGTCGCATGCCACTGCTCCAAGTCACGAGTCACCAAGCCAATTCCTCATCACCACTCAGACTCAAACCACCATAGTCAGTCCTCAGATCTCGGTCTCCATGACATTCTCCGTCAGCACCATGGAACGAGAACATGCCCCATGATATTAACAGCCAACAGAGCTTCGAAATGCACCCTCTGAACCAAAACGGCCAGAAAAAACATGAGTACACCCGACCGAATACCTTCCGATCCAGCAATCTCCAGGCATGATGCACCCATGGGAGTTCGTAGACGTAGCCTTCCGGAACTCAACACTCCGACCAGATCAATGAAGACACGCATCAAGTAGATCTTCATCTTGGTGTGAGAAGAATCCGAGGACAACCTCCTTTATTCAAACCGAGCCAGTAGTCCCCTCGCCACCCGCCGGTAACCTGCAAGATCTGCTGCACCAACCGTACCAGCAGCCCTGCGGTTAGGCCGATAACGAGAAAGATGACAATAGAGCAGGTTGACCCCTCCCAGATCCGGCCCTACCAGCAGCAAAGAGGACCGGGGAGGTAGCATCGGAGCCCCAAATCTGAAAATCTAGGGTTTCTAACACTAGCCAGCTTGGCCCTAGACTTCCACCGCCGGTCATGGCACCGCCGGGAGAGATCTCCACCACCACCCCAACCAGGGGCACCGCCCTGGCCGCAAGTTGTCGACGAACCGACCGCATCTGCCCTAGCAGCCATGGCGGTCACCTCCGGCCTCCACCCACCTCAAACCACCTTTGGCGGCCGGGCCTGCCGCCACCGCGGCAAGGCCGGCGGCAGCGGCGGCGAGAGGTGCAACGGCGGTAGAGGACTTTGGGTAGGAGCGGCAGCGCCCCCGGTGTCGCCCTAGGGTGCGACACGGGGGGGGGGGGGTTGTTGACGTATATTATCTCTTAATGTGGAGGCTTCGGTCCGGATACTCCTGCATCCTGGACCGTCTGATATTGCTAGGAGATTGCTACTCCAGAGAGAATTAAATAGCATACAAACAATAGAATAAATGAATACGAAGACGAGAACACGTACATTTCTAGCAGTAGCCCACTAGGTAGTAACACGTTTGTAACGCCGAGATCGGACGAACGGAGAAGTGACTCAAATGATCTGGACTTGTAGAACATGTCAGCGTGGATTACCTAGACCGCGGTACATGAAACCGATTGTGGTGTTCCGCGGAGCGTAAGTTGGGATCTGAATGCTGAAAAGTTAATTTCGCCCCTAGGTGGTTGCCAAGAGGAGGCCACAAAATTCTAGAAGGTCTCCACTAATTCGGCGATCCGGCAAGTGGTTAGGGCAAGGACGACGACTTGGTACCCTGCATCTATCGAGCGTGGAGGCCTCGTGTAGATCAGCATCGACGATGGACTTCCCCCTTGATCAAGTGAGCTGGTCAGCAACATCTACATTCTCCTGTACATGGAAGCTGAGATTGGGTGTGGACTGTTGGGAATATGCCCTAGAGGCAATCATGATTGATGATATTTTCCAAAGTATTCATAAAGTAAAGTTGTCCTTGTATGAATATCAGATATGTATCACTGAATACATGATTCAGTTGTGGAACTATATATTCATGATTGTTCATACTAGTTTGTCCTTGGTTATTGAGGTTGTGCTAGACACACAACTTACACCAATGTGCAAGTCGGCTGATGACACAGTTCCACATGTCATGGGCATGGTGGTGCTATTCCTACTTACACTAATTCGGTTAAAAAATTTAGCGAGTCGGACTGACCCACAGTTGAGATGCAACGAGCATGTTGTCATTTGCAGTCTCAAGCAATGGATCTGAGGTGATCGCATGATCCGAGTTGTTGATCGCCAACTTAGGTTCTATCAAATGTTGTTCCATAATGGGTAGTCATAAAGGTAGAGTTCGGGTTGGTTGTGAAGCAAGCTGCGTGATGTGGATTACCAAGATGGGATTTGCCCCTCCGTAATAGAGAGATATTCTCTAGGCCCTCTCGTGTGATATGATTCGGAAGCATGACCATGCGCTACTCACTTAAGTGTTAACTGAGGAATCGGACTAAGAGTTAGTCCAGTGAATAACATATCATGGTACGAGAAGAGAGCTAAGCTATTAAAGGGATGGCAACTACTCGTCTATAGCTTAACAGGTATATCGTGAGGCAAAAGGACTAGGACGAAAGTCACATTGAAGGTTTGTCTTCTGACTTTACGGCACTTGGGAGTTGGCACGTCTTGCTAGAGTCCGCTACCATCTATAGACTTGACACCAATTGTTCATGGGAGTGATTTGGACTCAAAGCCATGACGAGATACTTGGAGGAGTAGCTTATGTCATGTCCAGGTGTACATGAACCTACAGGGTCACACACTTAAGGGTAAGGAGCCCATGTGGATGAGATCCATGTGGTGATTGGGGTGCGGCCTAGATGGGCCTCAAGCATTGAGCCCAACTAGGAGTGTATATAAGTGGAGTGTCAAGGGATATCCCTAACCTAGCTATCACTTTCTCCACTTCCATTTCGAACTGGACAGGATCTAGCAATCCTCTGTACGAAGCTCCTTCCTATACGCATGGATATCGGTAGAGGCGTTGCACGTGCGGCGCTGGAGGCAAAGGTGTTCGTGAGGCTCTGGTGAAGGAGTCTGTGGGATCCGGAGGACTGTCCGTGGGATTGTTTGGCACTGCTTCGACGCGCTACATCAAGTTCCGCATTTGCGCATCTAGCAGTAATCTCGTGGCCTATAAACTGAGCTAGATCTTGGGAGTACCGCGTTAGGGAATTTTTTTTGTTTATCTCTGTGTGGCCCAACATGGACGAGTATTAAATCAGGTAGTTTTTGTGTCACCTCATGGCAATTTGGCAATCTGTGAGGGGACGATGACGGCAGCCGTGAACGGCGGAGTGGCGGTGGAGGATGGGTGCAACCATGTGGGGTTGGTCGAGCCAGATCGATCCGTGATGGGCATCATTGATGTTGTAGCAGGTGTCATGGACCAAGAAGTGGACGGAAAAGCGGATCCCACTTAGTGTATTGTTAATATGGATCCAACTGATCCGAGGTGGACCAACACATACATTACCATGCATAATTTTTGTCAGAACTAATATGTGCAACGAGTCAATTGGGAACTGGATTTATGAGGGTAGTATTTCAGGTACCAAGTGATGTGGGCATACCTTACAGGTACTCGAGATTGGTACATACGGCCCGATCTAGCAGAAGCCCATGGCGTTACTAGGGCCCAATCAAAGATTGGGGTGACCGAAGGAGACTCCGACTGCTTGCGGCACACGGCAAGTTGAAAGATAGAAAGTTTAAAGGGACAAACCCTAACTTGTAACCGACTCGACCTGCTACCCGATACCTAGCCTATCTATATAAAGGCTGGGAGGGGGCAGCGAGGAGGACAATCACAACCCTAGTTTCCACAACCTCGCCAGATTACATATGTGCACCCCTTGTAACTTTCGACTCCCTCGATAATTCTAAGAGCAGACAAGCAGGAGTAGGGTCCTCTACGAGGCCTGAACCTGGGTAAACCTTGCGTCCCTGTTTGCTTGTTTGCTAGCCGATTGATGCCTCCAGCGCTCCCTCCTTGTCCAAAAACCCAAGTCCATAACAATGGGCATTGATGAGTTTAACCCTCGTCAACTGGCACCGTCTGTGGGAATTGGGAGTGCTGATGTCGCGGCTTCTTCGGCCCTGTTAACTGTGATCTACAACTCTGCAATAGCATAGATTCGCCTCTTCTTCGGTGCCTTCAACTTCATAGTCCACACGCTGTCCACTCGCCCGACTTTCGAGTCCGTGGGCGAAGGGATTGGCCTGGCGATCGGGAGCTTACGCTTCCAAGTTGGTCAGCTAGGCACACTTCGCCTCCCCGACCAGCCAACAGTTCCCGTGATTGCTCCAGCATCATGGTTTCCACCGCCGATCAGCACCCTGAGCGAACTCGACGCCCCAACAATAGTTGGGAACGCGGTCAGCGATAGTAGTTGCGGATTCGATCTGGGCGATCTAGCCACTAAAGATGGAGCCTACGGTTCTGGATCTAAAAGCTGCGGAAGCAATAGCTTCCCTAAGCACTACATGTGCGCCATCATCAACATAGGTGAGAACAGTGCCACTCGAGACAACACCGGTACCGGCGGTGGTATACCAGTCACGAACGGTGGTCGCACCAACAGTGCACCCACCAACAACGGGACGGAAGGAGACCCACATCTCACGGCGAATGAGCGCACCAAAGAGCGTGTGCTAATCAAGCTCAATGACAACGAGTGGGCCCGCTGTCGAGAAGCCCTGTGAGGTAATCCTCTGCCCCCAAACTCATCGCAAGACATGTTGATGGGTTACCATTGGCTGCTCAAGGAAGAATACAAGCGCCAACAACAAGTAATCGCGTAGCTCGATGCGCGCAGAAAGGCGGCAGACGAGTCGAGCCTTCGGCGGCTCAGCTCTCTTCCATGGGAGGATCCTCATCTAAAGGCAATGACCATGTGGCCGCCAAGAGACGCTCTCGACTGGCCCACCTCACCGACAAGGAGCGAGAAGAGGCCACGCGAGTCCTCGACTTCTCATCCATGACGGTGGATACACGTGGCAATGTGCCCCCGAAGACACCGCACGCGGCGGTGACAACAGCCACCATGTACCTCCTCAACAACCAGCCTCCGGCTGGAGATCGCGGGCCTCCATGCACCGATCTATGATCGCGGGCTTGGGGCTAGTCGAAGCCCCCCTCATCAAGGATCCAACACTAGAGCCGAAGAAGAACAAGGCTCTAGCCAAATGCTATTCATCACCCTCCTCCAGCGATGATAGCCACGACTTGTCTCGACGTCGCCGCTCACGGCGGCATGACCGCGACTACGACACGCGTGATGACATCACATAACGCAAGATCGACAAGATGCACGTGAGACACACCCATTCGACTGATTCGGAAGATGATGGGATGGAGCTCTGCGGTGCCAGCTGCTTCAGCAGAGCCATCAGGCAGAAGCGAATGCCAAAGGGGTTTAAACTCCCATCAGAGAACCCGAAATTCGACGGCCTGTAGGACCTGAAGATCTGGCTAGAGGATCACATCTTCTCCGCCAGGCTACATGGAGGAACCACAAACATGGCGATGTAATGCCTCCAGATGCAGCTTCAAGGTGTCGCTCGTGCGTGGCTCAAAAATCTCCCGCGTGGATCCATTCGCAGCTGGGAAGAGCTAGTGTACAGCTTCGTGCGAAACTTCAAGGGCACTTACAAAAGGCCCGCATCAATCGAAGAATTGCGTGGCTGCTACTAGAAGACGGGCGAACTGTTACGCTCGTACATTCAGAGATGGTCCATCATAAAAAAATTCTGCAGAGGACATCTCTGAGGATCACGCCATCGACGCGTTCAACAACGGCGTACGCCGAAGAGAGCTCAGGGAGGAGCTGGGCTGCTCGAAGCCTAAGACAATTGACCACCTGATGGAGATCGCGAATAGGTGGGCCGGTGAAGAGGACTCGGTAAAAAACCGTGTCCACTCCGATGACGACGACGACCTTGGCTGCAGGCGTGACCACCGAGGAAAACATCGAATGCGTGGATACGAGGACCACGAAGAGGTCGACATGGTCGTGGCTGGCTACACCGACAAACGCGATGACAATCGCAACAACAAATACCGCAGTAGTGTATACCGTGATAGTGGAAAAACCATGCAAGTGTGGCAGCATTGCACTCGTGATGAGGCATCCGCAACATCCATCCAGGACAAACTGTCCGGGCCATGCAACGTGCACTTCTACATCGACAAGAACGACGGCAAGAAAAAGTCCAGCCACCTCCTAAAGGACTGCCACGAGTTCCTCAAGCTCCACGAAGGCCTGGCCCAGATGAATCGCGACGTGATTAACCAAGGCTATGGAGCCGTCCCGGCCGCTGTGGCTCATGGAGCTCCTCCACCACCACCAAGGCCACCACCACCTGCGGTTGCACTAGTCCAGAACCATGGAGGCGAGCCATACCCCCGACCGCTGGGGAATATGGGAATTATCCAAAAAGGACACCCCTCAAATCAAGTGCAGAAGGCAATCACTTGCCAAGTCAATCTGGCGACGAACTCTCCGCCCTCCACCACTGAGTACCTCAGTGGAAGCGAGTCCTGCATCACCTTCGACAAGAGCGACCACCCGCGCCAAGTTCCTCGCCTAGGCCATTGTCCCCTAGTACTCGAGGCACAAATAAACGGCTTTGAGATGAGTCACGTCTTCATGGACGGCGGAAGTGGCATCAACCTCATGTTCGCGAGTACCTTCCGTGCAATGAGGATCCCTCTGACATGTCTAGAAGTTTCAGACACAATGTTCCACGGCATCGTCCCAGGAAAGGGCATGTACCCCCTGGGCAAGATCAACCTTGACGTCATCTTCGGCATACCGGCAAATTTCCGGCGAGAGCGCATTGACTTCGAAGTTGTCGATTGGCCTTCACAGTACCACTGCATCCTCGAACGTGTCGCGTTCATGAGGTTCATGGCGGTACCGCACTACGCCTATCTGCAGATGAAGATGCCGGGCCCAAACAACATTATCATAGTCAACGGAAGCTTCGAGAGATCCGACAACTGCGATAGGGAATTCAACAAAATTTCCCAGTCTTTCGGCATGCAAGAGGAACTGGCGAGGTTAAAGGAGTCAACAGACAACAGTCTGCCTCCCCCGACAAGCCAAGCTCACCCGACCAATCTTTCGACACGTCGATGCACACCAAGAAAGTCCAGGTCCACCCAATAGACCCGACCAAGACAGCCCTGATCGCCAACAACTTGAGTCCCGCATAGGAACTCGTGCTCGTCGAATTCCTCCGTGAGCGCTGGGAAATCTTCTCCTGGTGTCCAGCGGACATGCCAGGAGTTCCCAGGGAATTCGCCGAGCACTCACTCAACGTAAATCCTGATGCAAGGCCAGTCAAACAAACAATACAGTGATTGTCTGAACCAAGAGCAAAAGCGGTCGGTATGGAAGTCAACAGACTCCTTGATGCTAAATTCATACGCGAGATCAAGGAAAGCACCTGGGTCGCAAATCCGGTACTCGTTCCCAAAAAGGATACGGACATCCTGTGGATGTGCGTGGACTTTACCTCCCTGAACAAGCATTGCCCGAAAGGACCACTACCGTTGCCACGGATCGACCAAATAATCGACTCCACTACGGGATGCGAGCGTCTCTGCTTCCTCGACGCCTACTCAGGCTATCATCAGATTCGAATGAAGGAAGAGGACCAGGAGAAAACGAAATTCATAACGCCCTTTGGTGTATTCTGCTACACAACGATGCCCTTCGGGCTGAAAAACGCAGGAGCCACCTACCAGTGGTGTATGCAGGCCTGCCTCAAGAACCATCTTGGTCGCAATATCCAAGTCTACACCGACGACATCGTCATCAAAACCAAGGAGGAAGCCTCGTTACTCGACGACCTCCACGAGACCTTTGATAACCTCGACCGGTACTGGATCAAGCTGAATCTGGACAAATGCGCTTTCAGCGTACCATCTGGGCAACTGCTCGGGTACCTCATCTCCGCGAGATGGGTCGAGGCAAACCCGAAGAAAATAAAGGCCATACTGGCCATGGAGAAGCCGAAGAACGTAAAAGGCATCCAACAGCTGGCTGGGCGAATCATGGTGCTCAGTCGATTCATCAGTCGAATGGGTGAAAAGGCACTACCCTTCTACCAACTTATCCGCAAGGCTGACAAATTCGAGTGGACAGATGAAGCACAGGAAGCATTCGAAGACCTCAAGCGTCTACTGTCCACCTCGCCAGTGTTGGTAACACCTTGTGTAAAGGAGCCACTGTTGCTATACATCTCCGCCACCAACCAGGTGGTCAGTACCGTGCTCGTGGTGGAGCGAGCCGAAGAAAATAAAGTCCACGGGGTGCAACACCCAGTATACTACCTCAGCGAGGTGCTCACGCCAACAAAACAGCTGTACCCGCATTATCAGAAGCTGGTGTACAACGTCTTCATGATAGCCAGGCGACTGCGCCACTACTTCCAGGAGCACCCAATCGTAGTGGTAAACGATGATACATTGCAAATGTATCTATAATTTTTGATGTTCCATGTTTGGTTTTATCTACTTTCTTGTGTTTTGTCCACACTTTGGAGTACTTTTCATATGATTTCTTGGACTAACCTATTAACAAGAGCCACAGTGCCAGCTGACTGTTTTCTACTGTTTTTGGTTCCAGAAAGTCATAAAATGAATATTCTCGGAATTAGACGGGACAAAAGCCAAAGTTATTATTTTACCGGGGGACACTTGGAGCCAGAATACGAGACGGAGAAGGGCCAGAGGGCGGTCACACCACCTGGCCGCGCGGCCAGGCTTGGCCCGCGCCAGGGGTGGTGTGGCCAGCCCAGGCACCCCCTCGGCCTCTCCTTCCACCTATATATTGCCTCTGATACGAAAACCCTAAGTACCCGATCAAAATTCCACGAAAGAGTCTGTAGCCGCCGTCATCTCCATCCCTAGATCAGGAGGGATCTGAAGCTCTTCCTGACACCCTGCCGGAGAGGGGAATTCACCCTGGAGGCCTTCTTCATCATCATGCAAGCCTCTGGTGTGATGCGTGAGTAGTTCATCTCTGGACTACGGGTCCATGTATTAGCTAGATGGCTAGTTCTCCTCCTTTGTGCTTTCTTGTCTAGATCTTGTGAGCTCCGTTCATGATCAAAATCATCTATTTGTAATTCTGCATGTTGTGTTTGCGGGGATCCGATGGATATTGAGATGCTATTTCAGATTGATTATTGATTCTATCATGTCTTTGTTATTTGTGATCTTGCATGCTTTTCATTGTTAGTAGCTATCTTGGCCAAGTAGATGCTAGCAACTCCAAGAATTAGTATTTATGCTCGATAGTGGGTTCATGCCTCTAGTAATCTGGGGAAGTGACAGAAATCTCTAAGGTACTAGATGTGCTGTTGCTACTAGGGAGAAAACAACAATCCTTTGTTCATAGAACAATCATATTGTTTACTTTACACACAATTCGTAATGCAATTATCCATTGCTTGCAACTTAATACTGGAGGGGGTTCGGATGATAACCTGAAGGTGGATTATTATTCATTGATGCAGTTGGATGGCGGTCTATGTATAATGTTGTAATGCCCAATCGAATCTCAAAGGAGTCAAGATGATTAGTATATGCTTGTATGATTTCTCGATGTTTGTCAATTGCCCCGCTGTAATTTGTTCATCCAACATGTTATCTATCTTAAGGAGAGCCACCTCTAGTGAACTATGGACCCCGGTCCTTTCTTTTACTTTTAATCTACAAACTGTTTACTGCTTTGTGTTTACTTTCTGTAAACTATTACTTCCTTCCATTCAATATGTTTAATCCTTTGTTTTCAGCAAAACCGGTGAGATTGACAACCTCATTTCAAGTTGGGGACAGAGTTCTGCGGTTGTGTTGTGCAGGTCTCCACATTGCTGCTGGCACCGGTAGTGCGCCCTGCCAACGTTCAGCTAGCAACACCTTTGGGGTGTTTCCTTGCTCCTACTGGATTGGTAACCTTGGTTTCGTACTGAGGGAAAAACTTGCTGTTGTGCTCATCATACCTTCCTCGGGGTTCCCCAATGAGCTCGATATATTTTGGGTCATCAAGCTCTTTTTCTAGCGCCGTTGCCGGGGTGTCAAGGACATCTTCACAAGGGGAGTCCCTCATAACCAATCTCTTTACTTTGTTATTTTTGTTTTCCTTAGTTTACTTTTGTTTTGTTTGCTTGTTTCTTTATCAAAAACACACAAAAAAAATAGTTTGACAAGTTTGCTTTCTTATTCAAAAACCTAGAAAAAATGACTACTCTGGAAAATACTAAGTTGTGTGACTTCACTAGCACCAACAACAATGATTTCATGAGCACACCTATTGCTCCACATGTTCCTGAAGCTACTTTCTTTGAGATTAAACCTGCTTTACTCAATCTTGCTATGAGAGAACAATTTTCTGGTATTGGTAATGAAGATGCTGCTGCCCATCTAAATAACTTTGTTGAACTTTGTGAGATGCAAAAGGATAGGGATATAGATGGAGATATTATTAAGCTTAAATTGTTTCCTTTCTCTTTGAGAGGAAAAGCTAAAGAGTGGTTGTGACATGGGTATACCCTACAGGTACTCGAGCTTGGTATATACGACCTGAATACAGCGGACGCCCACGGTGTCACCAAGGCCCAAATAGAGAACTCGAGTAGCCTACAGACTCTTGATTGCTTGAAGAACAAGAAGAAGCTAAAGATAGAAAGTTCAAAGGGAAAAACCCTAACCTGTAACCGACTCGACCTGCTACCCGAGGCCTAGCCTATCTATATAAATGCTAGGAGGGGGCGGCGAGGAGGACACACGCAACCCTAGTTTCCACAACCCTCGTCAGATTGCATCTGCGCACCATTGTAATCTTTGATTTCTCTGTTAATTTCACGAGCAGACAAGCAGGAGTAGGGACCTCTACAAGGCCTAAACCTTGGTAAATCTTCGAGTCCCCTGTGTGCTTGTTTGCTAGCCGATTGATGCTTCCAACGCTCCCTGCTTCTCCAAAACCCAGGTCTATAACAATGGGCATTGATGAGTTAAACCCTCGTCAATTGGCGCCGTCTGTGGGAATTGGGAGTGCTGATATTGCGGCTTCTTCGGCCACATCAACTATGATCTACAACTCCACAACAGTGGAGATTCTCCAGCTCTTTGGCGCGTTCGACTTCACCGTCCACACGCCAGCCACTCGCCCGGCTTTCGAGTCCGTGGGCGATGGGGTCAGCTTGGCGATCGGGGGCTTCCGCTTCCAAGTTGGTCAGATGGGCACGCTTCACATGCCTGACCAGCCGACGACACCATCGATTGCTCCAGCATCGTGGTTCCCTCCGCCGATCGGCACCCTTAGTAAGCTCAATGCCTCGACAACAGTTGAGAATACGGTCAGCGATAGCAGTCGCGAATCCGATCTGGGCGATCTGGCAACTGAAGATGGAGCCTACGATTCCAGATCTGAAAGTTGTGGGAGCAGCAGCTTCCCCAACCACTTCATGTGCGCCGTCATCAACACGGGCGACTCCTCCGCCAATCGCGACAACACGGGCAACGGTGGCCATGGAGCCGACCCGCCAAACAGTGGCATACCCAATGGCAGACCAACCAATGGCGGACCACCCAACGGTGGCCCTACCAACGGCGCCCCCGTCAACAACGGTGGGGCAGCCGAACCTCCCACCATGGTGAATAAGAAAATCGGCAAACGCGTCGTGATAAGGCTCAACGATCTCGAGTGGGCCCGCTGCCGAGAAGCCCTACGAGGCCACCCTCTGCCTTTCGGCTCCCCACAAGAACTACTGATGCGCTACCATTGGCTCCTGAAAGAGGAATACACATGCCAACTGCAAACAATCGTGCAAATCAAGGCGCGTAAAAAGGCGGTAGACGAATCGAGCCTCCGATGGGCTAGGCTCTCCTCCAACGGAGGATCCTCCTCCAAGTGCAACGAGTACGTCACTAACAAGAGGCGATCTCAACTGGCCCACCTCACCGAGCAAGAGCGTGTAGAAGCCACAAAGGTCCTCGACTTCAGCTCCATGACGGTGGATACGCGTGGCAATATGCTTCCAAAAACGCCGCAAGCCGCGGTAACAGCGGCCACCACGTACCTCCTCAACAACCAGCTGCCAGCTGGAGAGCCTCGAGCTGCCATGCACCAATCTATGATCGCAAGTTTGGGGTTAATTGAAGCTGCTCTCGACAAAGAGCCCGTACCGAAGCCGAAGAAAGGCAAGACTCTGGCAAAACGCTATTCCTCGCCCTGATCCAGCGACAACAGTCACGACCTGTCTCGACGCTGCCGCTCACGGCGACACGACCACGACTACGATGTGCGTGATGACATCACGTAGCGCAAAATCGAAAAATCAAGGGCGCGACGTGCCCGATCGACTGACTCACGACGGAGATGTGGAGCTCTGTGGCGCTAGATGCTTTAGCAGGGCCATCAGGAAAAAACGAATGCCCAAAGGGTTTAAGCTCCCATTAGAGAACCCAAAGTTTGACGGTCTGCAGGACCCAAAAATCTGGTTAGAGGACCATATCTCCTCCGTCAAACTCCACGGCGGGAGTCGAAGCACGGCCATGCAATGCCTGCAGCTACAGCTACAGGGCGCCGCCCGGGCATGGCTCAACAACCTCCCACACGGATCCATTCATAGTTGGGAAGAGCTGGTTTACAACTTTGTACGCAACTTCAAGGGTAACTACAAAAGGCCCGCGTCAATCAAAGAGCTGAGGTGCTGCCAGCAAAGGTCGGGCGAATCACTACGCTCGTGCATCCAGAGGTGGTCCATCATCAAGAACTCCGCAGAAAACATCTCGGAAGACCATGCAATCGACGCGTTCAATAGCGACGTTCGCCGCATAGAGGTCAGGGAGGAGCTAGGCCGCTCGAAGCCCAAAACCATCGACCACCTGATGGAAATTGCAAATCGGTGGGCTGATGGAGAAGATTCGGTGAAGAATTGCGTTCACTCTGATGAGGAAGCAGAACTCGAGCGCAGACGTGACCGCCGAAGCAAATGTCGAATGCACATCTATGATGACCGCGATGATGTCAACATGGTCGCAGCCGGCTACGCCGACAGGCGCGACGACAACCGCAACAACGGCTACCACAACGGTGGATACCACGACTCCGGGAAAACCACGCAAGTATGGCAGCGCCGCACTCGCGATGAGGCACCCGCCGCTACCATTGAAGACAAGCTGTCAGGGCCATGCACCGTGCACTTCCACATCGACAAGCATGATGGCAAAAAAAATCCAGCCACCTCCTCAAAGACTGCCGCGAGTTCCTCAAACTCCATGAGGGTCTGGCTCGGATGAATCGCGACGCAGTCAACAGGGGCTACGGAGCCGCCCCAGGCCCTGTGGCACATGGAGCTCCTCCACCACCACCCGGACCACCGCCAAACGCAGCTGCACCCGACCAGCATCACGGAGGCGAGCCGTACCCGCGAGCCATGGGCACCATGATGATCCAAAAGGGTCGCCCCTCCAACCGGGTGCGAAAGGCCATCACTCGCCAAGTCAATCTGGCGACAAACTCGCCACCATCTACCACTGAGTACCTTAGTGGAAGCGATTCCTGCATCACCTTCGACAAGCGCGACCATCCGCGCCAAGTACCTCGTCCAGGCCACTGTCCCATCGTACTCGAGGCACAAATTGGAGGCTTCGACATGAGAGGCGTCTTCATGGACGGCGGAAGCGGCATCAACCTTATGTTCGTGAGTACCTTGCAAGCAATGAGGATCCCTCTGACCTGCTTAGAGGCCTCGGACACAACATTCCACGGCATCGTCCCAGGCAAGGGCGTATATCCCCTTGGCAAAATCAACCTCGACGTCATCTTCGGCATGCCGAAAAACTTTCGACGTGAGCACATCGACTTCGAAGTCGTCGGCTGGCCCTCACAGTACCACTGCATCCTCGGACGTGTCGCGTTCGCTAGGTTCATGGCAGTGCTGCACTACGCCTATCTGCAGATGAAAATGCCAGGCCCTAATGGCGTCATCACAATCAACGGGAGCTTCGAGAGGTCCGACAGTTGTGATAGGGAGTTCAACAGAATTTCTCAGTCCTTCGGCATGTAGGAAGAACTTGCGAGACTAAAGGAGTCAATAGACAACAGTCTGCCTCCCCTGAGCCGGCCAAGTTCACCCGACATATCCTTCGACTCATCGGTGCACACAAAAAAGTTCAGGTCCACCCATCGGATCCCGCCAAGATGGCCCTCATCGCCAACAACTTGAGTCCCGCATAGGAACTCGCGCTCATCGAATTCCTCCGTGAGCACTGGGAAATCTTTGCCTGGTATCTACACAAGAATCAAGTGTTGGCACAAAAGTCAGCATAGCAACAAATTTGAAAGAAGGGACACGATGAAAATCCAGACAAGGGAATACCTGAGAGAGCCTTGGCAATCGAGAAAAGCTGTTCTTCAAACAACTTCTCCCTAGCTGCGATGGAGGCACGCAGATCCTCTTCGCGTTTCTGCGATTCGTCTCGTGCTGCGAGTGCCTCATCGCGGCTCTTCACCGCCGCGGTGAGCGTTTTCTCAAGGGAAGCGGTGTCACGAAGGAGTGCATTATGCTCAGCTTTGACACAAACAAAGATAAACCGTCAGTCGAATAAATCACAAGGATGTAGAAGAGAAGTAAAGAACACTCACTTTCAACCGCGCGATGGTGATTGTCTAGCATTGCATGCTGACGACCCGTCGCAAGCACCTGCTCCTCTAGATGAGCGGCTTCCTTCACAATGAGCTGCGACAAAGGAAACAGTAAAGGGTCAGCAGATGGCATAGATGAAAATTCGACAGCCAGAAGAAGAGATACTACACATACATGATCCTCCAATGACTCCCAGGTCGATTGACGCGCAGTCATCCGGATAACCATCTGATGCTCCACATTGTGGGGAGAACTCGATGAATTATGCCCGGAGTGGGCCACCAATGGAGGAGAAGGAGTACGCTCGACCACTTTCTCGGCCTTAGAGGTCGCGACTCCAGACTCCTTAAAAAATTGGACGTCTCCCGAAGATGACGACGCCGGATGACTGTAGAAGAAAACCAACATCAAGAGAATGTGATTCCAAAGAAGAACCAAAAAGGAAGACCTGTATACTTACCAATCAAATTTGTCAAAATCGAAGGTTTGATCCCCCGACTCCGACGACGACTCCTTCGGCAATCGCATCTTCTTGCGAGAAGATGGCGCCACGGCGCTCACGGGAATGGCAGGTATCGGCGACTCTGCACCAACAGCTGCACCTTCCGGAGTTGAAGGAGACGACGCATCCGAATCATCGCTGCACGAACACTTGCGAGTGTACGGACTACTCGACTCGAGGGATTCCTCCTCAACATCATATGGGACGGTCGACTCCGACTCGTCCTCTTCCAAGGCTTCACGAGGAATAACCCCCTCAGGAAGAGGGGGCATACAGGGTGACACACTCCAATCCTACATACAACAAACAAGTTAGTACAAGTCAGGAACATAGAAGCATTCGATGAATACAAGCTACTTCGTAGCACAACCGTACCTCAGGAGGAGGATTAGCAGCATCGAAGGGAGGCACGACTGGTTCACTGGGGAGCACATCCTTAACGGTGTACTTAGTGAGCAGTTGTACCCATTTATCTACCTCACTCGTGGAAATGCCATCGACCGATACACGAGTGAGGCAGATACGCGAGTGACATCGTCCGCGCCAGCCCACTGTAACATAGGGTGGACTCTGGCCTGCAGGGGCTGGACACGACGCTGCAGCCATGTGCGAATGAGGGTGCAACCTCCCTTTTCTTTTCCCATGTGACTCTCGAGGTCACAGACGCGCTCATACAACACATCTATTTCCGCGGACTCGCCAGGCATCACTACGTTCTTCCAGGAGCGCCTCCTCTTGCACAGCGTCGCGGGATCGAAGGGCGCGAGTCCGAAGTGGTCTCCGTCAGCCTTCTGGTCGCAGATGTAGAACCACTTGTCCCTCCACCCTTGGATGGATGCCATGAGTTTGATGTCGAAGTACGTGGCGGAGGAGTCGACGTGGATAGCGCAACCGCCTACATCATAGACTATGGAGCCAGACGCCGACTGGCGCTTCAGCTTGAAGAGACGTTTGAAAAGACCAAAGTGCGGCTCGATTCTGAGCCAACACTCGCAAAGAGTAATGTAGCCAGCTACATGACTGATGGAGTTGGGGGTCAGCTGATGCAGCTGGAGCCCATAGAAACAGAGGAGGCCCCTGAAGAAAGGATGCAGGGGCAGCGAGAAACCGCGGATGATGAACGCTAGGAACATCACCCAAAAATCGGCAGGAGGAGAAGGGATTACCTCACCACCGGGGACACGCGCGTCAGCGACTGCAGAAGATAGAACTCCGTCCTGGCGTAGGAGACGGAGCTCAGAAGACTTGATCACGGACGCGCGCCACGCGCCATTGGTGACTCGAGTGCCCGCACCCTTCATTTTTTTTGGCTACAGCGGTGCTGGTGCCCGCAGCGGTGGAGCCACCCTTCTTCTTGGCAGCAACAGTGGCAGCGGCGGAATCAGCCGCGGCACCTCCTTTCTTCTTCCCCATCTTATGGTGGCGATGTGACCAGAGGAAGTAACTGGGGAATACACGGAGCTGGTCCAGCGCCGCGAGAAAAGATGAACACAAAGGAGCAGAGGAGTAGCAGCAATGGCGACAGAGGCAAAAGCAGAGAAAAGAGCAGATGTGAAAATTTACCGTCGCAGCACTGCTACTTAACCCCCTGGAAGGTGCAATCCAACGGCCAGGAAAAATCCTATCAGACGCGTGGTGTTCATCGTGATCGACACGTGGAGGACCTGAAGCATGAACCGTCCCCCACTACCGCCATTACGCGCGGAAATCGAGGAGGCACAGTTAAAATAGAGATTACGCACGCCCGGTCAAGTCAGAGTCAGAAAATGGGACCCACCGCTCGTCACGTCCCGTCAAACCCGCTCACGCGAGCAACTGAGGTCATCACATCGTCAGCACTGATGTCATCCAAAATTGAGCAGCAGAAGACTTCGACTACTTTAGTCCTTGCTCGAGTCTTCGACTTCACCAAGAACTCGGGGGCTACTCCCATAGGGAGCGCTGGTCGTGCACCCTACGATTTTTCTTTTTCTTTTCTACAGGAATATGGACATTTAAAACATACCCAACCACTTGAATCAACGATTCGACTATGGACATGGGTTACTCCCATAGGGAGCGCTGAAAATAAATTCGACTGAAACAAGCAAACAAAAGATGACAGCAGTCGCAAAAGTTCTTTAGTCCCCGCCTAAGCCTTCGACTCAACCAGGCACTCGAGGGCTATTCCCATAGGGAGCGCTGGTCGTGCACCCTATGATTATTTGTACATCGTACTGTGTGCTGATAACATCCACACTCAAAGCTTATGGCGAGACTGCCTCCTGATGTTTCCCTACAAAGAGACTGTGTCTCCTGGGTCACCCGAATCATCTCCACGATGACAAAATTTGGATGCCGCGCTTGCAGCGTGAAGATAAGACCTAAGTAAGGCCTGGCAATGCATTTACTGCGCACTACTAGAAATATATCCGTGCCAACAGGTACGATGAACATGCCTTGAAGGACGCGTCGAGTGCTCACACCCATATACTGGAATTCGACTCCTGTAAGACCTCCGTGGCTTGAGTCGAATTACACCAGCACTTTTCCGGATTCGAGTCTAGGGACTCGAGTTCGAGTAGATTGCGTTGTTTTACCCTAGGTTAAATCAGGCACGCACATCAACAATCCCTATGACACAAACAAAGCAGTTGAAAATATACTCATTCATGCACTCGAAAGGCTTCATAAAGTCCCCAGTCGAATCTGCGATTCCACTGGACACTCGGGGGCTACTAACATGGGTATACCCTATAGGTACTCGAGCTTGGTATATACGGCTGAATACAAGGAAGCCCACAGTGTCGCCAAGGCCCAAATAGAGAACTCGAGTAGCCTACGGACTCTCGATTGCTTGAATAACAAGAAGAAGCTAAAGATAGAAAGTTCGAAGGGAAAAACCCTAACCTGTAACCGACTCGACCTGCTACCCGAGACCTAGCCTATCTATATAAAGGCTAGGAGGGGGCGGCGAGAAGGACACACGCAACCCTAGTTTCCATAACCCTCGCCAGATTGCATCTGCGCACCATTATAATCTTCGATTTCTCTGTTAATTCCACGAGCAGACAAGCAGGAGTAGGGACCTCTACGAGGCCTAAACCTAGGTAAATCTTCGAGTACCCTGTGTGCTTGTTTGCTAGCCGATTGATGCTTCCAGTGCTCCCTTCTTCTCCAAAACCCAAGTCCATAACAATGGGCATTGATGAGTTAAACCCTTGTCAGGTTGAATTCCTTAACTAGGAATAGTATTGATTCTTGGACTAAATGCAAAGATGCTTTCATTGGAAAATACTATCCTCCTGCTAAGATTATATCTATGAGAAGTGAAATAATGAAGTTTAAACAATCTGATAATGAACATGTTGCTCAAGCTTGGAAAAGAATGAAATCTTTGGTAAAGAATTATCCCACTCATGGACTGACTGCTTGGATGATTATCCAAACTTTTTATGCAGGATTGAACTATTCTTCAAGGAACCTATTGGATTCCGCTGCTGGAGGTACCTTTATGACCATTACTTTGGGTGCTGCAACAAAGCTTCTAGATAATATGATGGTTAACTACTCTAAATGGCATACTAAAAGAGCCCTACAAGGTAAGAAAGTAAATTCTGTTGAGGAAACCTCCTCCTTGAGTGATAAGATTGATATTATTATGTCTATGCTAATTAATGGGAAAGCCCACATTGATCCAAATAATGTTCCCTTAGCTTCTTTGGTTGCTCAAGAAGAGCAAGTTGATGTGACCTTCATAAGGAATAACAATTTTAGCAACAATGCCTACATGAACAATTTTGGCAACAACAATTATAAGACATATCCTCCCAACAATGGTAATGCTTATGGAAACTCCTACAACAATAATAGGAGTGCTCCCTCTGAAATTGAAGTTATGCTTAAAGACTTTTTTAGTAAACAAACTGCTTTTAATAAAACTATTGAGGAAAAACTCTCTAATGCTGAAACAAATATAGCATCACTTGCTGAAGCTCAAACTTCTTTGAATAAAATGGCTGCTAAACCTGAAACTAATGAGAATCCCTTTGCAGCTACTAATTCTAAACAAGTAAGAATTGATGAAAATATTAGACTATTAGCTGAATTACATGCTAAGTGGGAAAGAGAAGATGAAATTGCTAGAAACATTAGTGTTTCTACTATCGCTACCACTAGTGTTGAGGCTAGTAATAGCTCTACTACCTTAGATGATAATTTTGATTTTGATCTTGATGGTTGCAATATCTCTGAAGTTATTAAGTTCCTACAAAAGCTTGCTAAAAGTACTAATGCTAGTGCTATGAACATGGCCTTTACAAAACACTTTACTGATGCTCTCATAAAGATTAAAGAAGAAAAGATGAAACATAAAGCTTATATTCGTATAAAACAAGAAGATGGTTGGGAACCCATCATTAATATGAAAGTGAATGATTTTGATTTCAAAGCTTTATGTGATCTTGATAGTAGTGTTTCTATTATGCCTAGAAGGATTTATGATATGCTTGATTTGCCACCACTTGAAGATTGTTATTTGAATGTCCCACTTGATGATAATGCTAAAAAGAAACTCATGGGGAGTATTAATGATGTTCTTATTATGGTTAACAATGCCTATGTCCCCGCTGATTTCTATGTTTTGGATGTTGAATGCAATGCTTCTTGTCCTATTACTTTGGGAAGACCTTTTCTTAGAACTGTTGGTGCCATTGTTGATATGAAAGAAGGCACCATTAAATATCAACTCCCACTCAAGAAAGGTATAGAACACTTCCCTAAGAAGAGGGAGAAGATTTCGTTTGCCTCTCATATGAAAACAAAATTTGCTTTTAATGCTTCTTCATTTGAGAACACTTGATTCTTTGTTGCTTCTTATGCCTAACTTAAAGGCGTTAAAGAAAAGTACTTATTGGGAGATAACCCAAAAGTTTTAGATGAGTCTTGGAATTTATTACTTCAGTAATAACCGCTCCTTATCCTTTTTATTTGCTTTTTGTGCCAAGAGTAACCTCTAATGAGAGAGAAGTAATGATTGGAAAAGTTGCTGTCCCGAAACAGATTTCTGTGCTTCACCATAAAAATTCGTGTAAAATCTCTGTACGTCCTTTTGAGGCGTGAATTTTTGTTCTTCTGCCCCAGCTTGTTATCTAACTTTCATTCGTTCAACATTTTTTGATTCGAGTAACAGAAGGTCTTCGAAAAAATTCGTCTTTACCTGCTGGTCTGTTTTGACAGATTTCTGCCATTTTCTGCATTTGCTTCTTGTTAGTTCCTTTTTGAGTTCTTTTGGGGAATTGAGATTTTTGAGGGAAGCGCTATAGTAGCTTGTGTTTTAATGCAAGTTTATTTGTGTTAGAACTGAACCTAAAGACCTATTATCTTGAGTGCACTAATGTTGCTAATAAAGATTGTGTGAAGTTTTGTATGAAGGAAAAATTTCAGGTGTATAGAAGGAATGAGTAATGAGATGAAGGATGGACTAAAGCTCAAGCTTGGGGATGCCACGCGTGTCACCCCAAGAAATATCCAAGAAGTACAAGCATCAAAGCTTGGGGATGCCCAAGGCATCCCCTTCTTCATCAATAAAAATCTCAGGTTTCTTTCAAACGCTTCATTTTTATTGTTTCATGCACAGTTGTGTTGTTCTTGGAGCGTCTTCTTTTTCGTTTTCATTTTGGTTTTTCGTTTTCTTGGTTTGCTTAGTTTGCTGAATAAATGGGTTGGACCCCCTCTTTCATACATTGGTTTTCAAATAGTTTGGTTTGGATTGGAAAAGAGTAGGAAAGTTCATGCTTAAGTGGTAAAGAGAGCTTGTTTTTGACTGTGGCCTATGCTTTGTCATGCCATGCTTGATATTGTTTTGGCTTTATGCTTAGTATTCTTTGCTGTAGCATGACTTGTTATAAACAATTGAGATTGCTTAATGTGCCTTGGATGAATCATGCATTGTTTTAGCATACTAAAGCATAATATTGTGGTATTCTCCTTTGATGCTTTATTTGGGTTGACTTGGCGCATGCTCACACCATGTTATGACTATCTCAAGTCACCATATCCTTTAAGATCCTTTAGTTTTCAACTTGTAGTATCACTTTATGCTTTGATCAATGATGTTTTGTCACTTTGCATGATTATGGCCATTATTGCTCTCTTAGTTTGTCGCTCCCAGTCTTTTGCTAGCCTCCATAACCAAGTATGAGTTCCACTCATGCATCCAACTCCTTAAACCAAGTTATTCCAAAGATCCCACCATACCTACCTACTAGCATATGCTATTCCAAGTATATTCTTGCTTTTGTTTATCTTCCAAATTAAACTTGTTATGAGAAAACTAGTGATTAAAGCTCTCACGAACTTGATGGCACACTTTACTTTTTTGCATTTAATAAACTTGAACCATTGGGTCCTTCTTTGTTGCGTATATGCTTGCGCTTTATAAGTTGAAATTAGCAGAACCATGTATCATGGGGAACGCTTTCAACATTGCACCTGTACTTTGTACCCCGTTGATATCATGTTCTTTTGCTTATGGATCCCGGCGGTGTGAAATAAAAGTGGAACTTGTAAGATCATGGAGTTTGTATGTGTGTTAGAGAGACGCCTGGGCCGCTAGCCTAAGACATGCCTAATCATGGTGGAAACTTGCAGCATCACCATAATGAGCACTCTATGAAGCATCCTCAATAAAAACCTATGCAAATAGCAAATAAAAAGATCGCTGAGATGCACATTGTCTGCTTGCCTTGTCATTTTGATTATGGGATAGCTCTTGTATCATGTGCAAGGGATAACCCGTTGGCGGTTCTTTATGATACATATGTACTTACAATGACAAGAGCTTACTCGAGACTAAAGTTGAGTAGCATGAGGTTTGGTCTTCATAAGTAAGGGGCATGAGATTTCGGTTTATAACTTGTTAAGCATATCCTCTTAGTTGTGTCACTTTAACCTTAATCACCTTCAAGATGCTCATGATAGGGGCAATGAGAGCTGAAAGCTAATAAGTACCATACTTTTTGGAAGCTCTTTACGAGACTTGAATTCCTACTTCCTTCTATGAAGGCCTTTCTTTTACTTTTATGTTGAGTCTCCACCTTCTATCTTTATGCACCTACTTTGAGAGCATAGTGACCATTCTTAGTTCTATGTGCATTGTCCCAAGACTTGTTGATTGGTGCATAATTTGATATTGCTTGTTTTAAACTATTTGTATCTAGTCACTCTTATAAACTTTGAAGGTGTCATATGCATTTATGTTTTGCTACTCCATGAGGGACAAGCTGAATACTACTATGCTATGTTTTCTTTATGTGAAACAAACAAACGTCTTGCAAAGCATTGTTATTCATGAATCTTTTGTTTGTGCCTTTTCATGTTGCAACATAGTTTCTTTGTCTTATTGCTAGAACTTTGTCATTCATGTTATGATTGAAGTGCTATGATCCTAGCTTCAAATGTTTTACAAATACTTTGATCTATGATGGTGCATGTCACCTCAAAAATTATTCTTTCTTTTTATCACTTACCTACTCAAGGACAAGCAGGAGTTAACCTTGGGGATGGTTATACATTGCAAATGTATCTATAATTTTTGATGTTCCATGCTTGGTTTTATCTACTTTCTTGTGTTTTGTCCACACTTTGGAGTACTTTTCATATGATTTCTTGGACTAACCTATTAACAAGAGCCATAGTGCCAGCTGCCTGTTTCCTACTGTTTTTTGGTTCTAGGAAGTCAGAAAATGAATATTCTCGGAATTGGACAGGACAAAAGCCAAAGTTATTATTTTACCAGGGGACACTTGGAGCTAGAATACGAGACGGAGAAGGGCCAGAGGGCGTCCACACCACCTGGCCACACGGCCAGGCTTGGCCCGCGCCAGGGGGTGGTGTGGCCAGCCCAGGAACCCCCTCGGCCTCTCCTTTCGCCTATATATTGCCTCTGATACGGAAACCCTAAGTACCCGATCAAAATTCCACGAAAGAGTCTATAGCCGCCATCATCTCCATCCCTAGATAGGGAGGGATCTGAAGCTCTTCCCGGCACCCTGCCGGAGAGGGGAATTCACCCTGGAGGCCTTCTTCATCATCATGCAAGCCTCTGGTGTGATGCGTGAGCAGTTCATCTCTGGACTACGGGTCCATGTAGTATCTAGATGGCTGGTTCTCCTCCTTTGTGCTTTCTTGTCTAGATCTTGTGAGCTCCGTTCATGATCAAGATCATCTATTTGTAATTCTGCATGTTGTGTTTGTGGGGATCTGATGGATATTGAGATGCTATGTCAGATTGATTATTGATTATATCATGTCTTTGTTATTTGTGATCTTGCATGCTTTCCGTTGTTAGTAGCTATCTTGGCCAAGTAGATGCTAGCA
Source organism: Avena sativa (assembly GCA_916181665.1). Classification (NCBI taxonomy): domain Eukaryota; kingdom Viridiplantae; phylum Streptophyta; class Magnoliopsida; order Poales; family Poaceae; genus Avena; species Avena sativa. Next base: position 366,454,967 of record OV702287.1, on the reverse strand, counting down.
ACTCCAAGAGTTAGTATTTATGCTCGATAGTGGGTTCATGCCTCTGGTAATCTGGGGAAATGACAGAAATCTCTAAGGCGCTAGATGTGTTGTTGCTACTAGGGAGAAAACAACAATCCTTTGTTCATAGAACAATCGTATTGTTTACTTTACACGCAATTCGTAATGCAATTATCTGTTGCTTGCAACTTAATACTAGAGGGGGTTCGGATGATAACCTGAAGGTGGATTATTAGTCATAGATGCAGTTGGATGGCGGTCTATGGATAATGTTGTAATGCCCAATCGAATCTCAAAGGAGTCAAGATGATTAGTATATGCTTATATGCTTTCTCGATGTTTGTCAATTGCCCCGCTGTAATTTGTTCACCCAGCATGTTATGTATCTTAAGGAGAGTAACCTCTAGTGAACTATGGACCCCGGTCCTTTCTTTTAGTTTCAATCTACAAACTGTTTTCTGCTTTGTGTTTACTTTCTGCAAACTATTACTTCCTTCCATTCGATACGTTTAATCCTTTGTTTTTAGCAAAACCGGTGAGATTGACAACCTCATCGCAAGTTGGGGACAGAGTTCTGTGGTTGTGTTGTGCAGGTCTGGACGTTGCTGCTGGCACCGGTAGTGCGTGCTGCCAACGTTTAGTTAGCAACACCTTTGGGGTGTTTCCTTGCTCCTACTGGATTGATAACCTTGGTTTCATACTGAGGGAAAACTTGCTTCTGTGCTCATCATACCTTCCTCTTGGGGTTCCCCAACGAGCTCGATATATTTTGGGCCATCAAACGACGCCCCACTTGGGCACATACTCAACAATCCCGATGCCACTGGACGAGTCGCGCTCTGGGAATAGAGTTGTCTCCATGAGACATCACATATGAGAAGCGCAACGTGATCAAGTCACAAGTTCTCTCGGACTTCCTCATCCATTGGATGGAAAACCAGCTCCCCGACAAGCTACACATGTCCTATCTATGGACAATGCACTTCGATGGGTCCAAGCGCAAGGAGGGAGCTGGTGCGGGCGTCATCCTGACATCGCCGCAAGGTGACCAGATGAGGTACATTCTGCGAATGCAGTTCACCGCCTCCAATAATGAAGCTGAATATGAAGCCTTCCTCCATGGGATGCGTATGGCAAAAGCCTGCAGCGCAAAAGGACTCGTCATCTACGGTGACTCCAAACTGGTGGTCAACCAAACAATGAACAAGTGCGACGCTCTGAGCGACAATATGATCGCCTACTGTGACCTCTACGATGCACTCGAGGGGGACTTCGACGACTGCGAGCTATGACATGTAGGCCGCGAGAGCAACGAGGAAGCAGACATACTCGCCAACATTGGCTCCACCTGCGCCCAAGTGCCACCCGGAGTATTTCTAGAGCGCATATGCGAGCGCTCCGTCAAGCAAAAGGCTCCAGAGCATAAAGCTAGCATGACAAAGGACTCGGGGGCTACGCCACCCAACGAGCCAACGGCACTTGACAACATGGAGCCAGACACAGGACTCGAAGGCCCCATGGAGGTGATGATGATCGAGCCATCCTGGACGCAACCATACATCACATACCTGCTCAGTAAAAGGTTTCTAGATGATCCGACAGATGCGTGCCATATAGTGCGACGATCCAAGGCATTTGCCCTCATCAATGGCGAGTTGTACAAGCGCAGAATCATAGGAGTCCTTCAACGACGCGTCTCCAATGGGGACAGAAGAGCAATCCTCCTCGACGTAGACGAAGGCACTTGCGGGCACCATGTCAGCAGTCGCGCCCTTGTCGCCAAAGCTTTACGAGCTAGATTCTACTGGCCAACGGCAATGCGTGACACCAAGGACATCGTCCAGCGTTGCAACGCCTGCCAGCGATTCGCGGACAAATCGCACGCACCTGGTGCGGAGCTCAGGCCAATACCTGTGGCCTGGCCCTTCGCGCAATGGGGACTCGACATGGTCGGCAAGCTCTAGAAGTCCTCACCTAGAGGATATGTCTACCTCCTCGTCTCAGTCGACAAATTCACCAAGTGGATTGAGTCCATGCCAGTGACAAACCAGACAGGAGCCAGCGCCGTCAAATTCTTTGAGTCCATCATCTTCCAGTTCAGGGTGCCAGACAACATCATCACGGACAATAGAGAAAACTTCACCTCGAAAGAATTCTAGGGCTTCTGCGAAAAACTGGGGATCAACATCAGCTATGCCTCTATGGTGCATCCTCAGACTAACAGTCAAGTCAAAAAGGCCAACGGCCTTGACTGCGGCGGAATCAAGAAAAGGCTCCTTCGACCACTCGAAAGAGCTACCGGGTGCTGGCCTGATGAGCTACAATCAGTACTATGCAGCCTGCGCACAACTCCAAACAATGCTACAGGCTACACTCCGTTCTTCATGGTACACGGTGCCGAGGCGGTACTGCCTGCAGAGGTGCGCTATAAATCCCCACGGGTAGTGGCATACAACGAGGCAGAATCCACCCTCACACACGAAGACTCTGTCGAACTCCTCGATGAGGCACGCGAGATTGCAGCAGAGAGATCGACAATCTACCAGCAGAACCTCCGCAACTACCATAGCAGAAGGCTACGCCCCAGATCCTTCATCAAAGGAGATCTGGTCCTGCGACTGAAGCAACAAGGGGAGATCAAGCTCGAGTCCCCTTGGGAAGGACCTTATGTGATTACCGAAGTAATCCCAGGTGGCGCCTATCACCTTAAAGACTTAGAGAACGGAGTCGCATATTCCAATCCCTGGAACGTCACGCAACTACGCCGCTTTTACCCTTAGATGTTTTTACTTTACAAATAAGGCTATTCAGCCAGGCTACTTAGCCATACATTATACCTCGTGATATTCTGTGAATAAATAAAGCTAAGTGCTCCAAACCTTGAGTTTTTTCTGTTTTACTTACAATTATATCACTCGGGGGCTGCGCCACCCTTTACACTTTGTTCCACGAGGAACATAGTATCCTGAGTAGCTGATGCACTATCAATCGAACCCTTGATAAACACCAACCCAGCTGCAACGCACCTGACATGTTGGCAAAGTGCTGAGATGAATATATGTCAGGCTAACAAAAAAGAACTGCAGATTACCATACACTCGAAAAATATACAAGCTAGCAAGATCTTTACACATTAACGGGTATCAAACACACCCGACAAAATTGTATGAATTTTACAACACTTATACATCCATGTGCAAGTCTACACTACACTACTGCCACAAAAGGAGAACATTTGTTTGCTCTTCAAAGAAATCTACAATATCTTCGGCTGGCCGGTCAACCGCCTGGTAGTGGGGCACCATATTCTAGGTCATCCCTTCTGGCGGCGGTGGTGGTCCAGCGGCAACAGCCGAGACATCTACATCTGGCCGGTGCATGCAGCCTTGGCACCTGCGACCAGCTGCTGGCTCATGCACTCGTGGACCGCGCTTATATCTTGAAACTTCTCCAGCAGAGCTAACAAGCTTGAAGGCACCACGTCCAGGGGAAACATCGCCTAAAAAATATGCCTAAGGCACGACTACGCCTTCTTCAAATACTGAAGCACCCGCGATGCACAATCCTACAGCGTCGCCAACGCGACTGCATGATCGTGGTCCACCTATAAGTACCCACTAGCTTGCGGCTGCTCCTGGGTCAAGTCATGCATTCGAATGGCAACCCGATCCCTCTCATCCTGCGGATGACGAGCGCTAACAACTACAAAAAGCAGAGCAGAAGCATAAGGACAGGGCATCGCCGCGAATGGCTAAATAAAAGGATAAGAAGATAGCGAGCTAACACTTAAATTGCTCATTCAACTGCGCAACCTTGCCTAGGAGATACTTCTCGCGAGCACTGGCTTTCTCAGCTTTCGACTTCCACACGTCCGCGTTACCGCGGATCATGGGCAACTCTCGCTCCAGCTGCTTTATGCGATCACGCAGTCGCGCAAGCAGCGACAACTCCTCCACTTTTGAACGCGGTTGTGCCACAGTTTCATCGGTGGGAGGAGAGTCAGGAGGACCACTCGAAGGACCCTATTACAGCCAAACAAGAGGCAAATAAGACCAACTATACATCGATAAAAGCAAGGAGTGCATTCAAATTTAACAAAGTATCAACATGGGTACCCCCACAAAATACGGTTCAGCAAAAGGAAAGCTAAGCTATTACACAAGGAAGCTAAGGAATGCTCTACTTTTTCCCTTTCGACCTCGGGGGCTTCCTCAAATCTGTGGCAGTCTCTGATGCCACAAATTTCCCAGTTGTAGCCCCAGATGCCGTAGCCTTTGCCACCTTCACTTGTAGCAGCTCCGCCAAGTAATTGGCGATTGTTTTAATGAGCCGAGGCCCATATTTACTGTAAGTACCGGTGAAGGGAGCGAACACTACCTGCTGGCCATCTGCGGTGACCGACATCGCCTCGGAGATCTCACTGGGGTCCAGCTCCACACCATGGGCTTGCGCCATTGCGAGTGCCATGGTCGCGCCAACTGACCTCTGCACATTGTTGAATTCCATTGGTAGGCCCTCGGCGAAAGACTCCACCAGGCCATCAAGATTTTCGATTAATTTGGCCTTGGGGACCATCTCCTCTTGGAGGCGGCTCAGCATGCCCTTGGCCTTTCCAAGTGTATCTTGGAGGGAGACGATGCGGTCCTCGACTTCAGCCACGGCACCAACCAAGGACACCGTGCGGGCCAAGGCCTGGGCGTCAAAGCTCACACGTGCAGCATCTGAAGAACACATGTATTAGCACGGTAACACGTATACCAAAAACTGGGGAAAATGCAAGTGAAGCGGCATAATACCTGGGAGCTCTTTCGCGAAAGAGAAGAGCTGTTCTACGAACAACTTTTCCCTCTCAGCAGTGGAAGAGCGCAAATCTTCCTCGCGCTTTTGCGACTCCTCCAGAGCCTCGACTGCCTCGACGCATTTCTTCTCTGTCGTGGCAAGTCCCTTCTCGAGGGAAGTGACGCGACGAAGAAGCTCATTATGCTCACCTACAAGGGACACAACATGATGAAACCTGAGTTCACCAACAGAAGTAGAGCGGAGAGACAAGTATAACACTAACCTTCGAAAGCACGATGGCGGTTATCCAGCATAGCATGCTGTCGACCTAAGGAAATGATCTGCTCGGCAAGACGAGCAGAATTCTTCAAGAGAGGTGATGCGCTCGACGATCAATGTAGAGCTCGTTGGGAACCCCAAGAGGAAGGTATGAGAGCACAACAGCAAGTTTTCCCTCAGTTATGAAACCAAGGTTTAATCGAACCAGTAGGAGCAAGGAAACACCCCAAAGGTGTTACTAGCTGAGCTTTGGCAGGGCGCACTACCGGTGCTAGTAGCAACGTGGTGACCTGCACAACACAACCACAGAACTTTGTCCCCAACTTGCGATGAGGTTGTCAATCTCATCGCGTTTTGCGGAAAACAAAGGATTAAACATATCGAATGGAAAGAAGTAAAAGTTTGCAGAAAGTAAACACAAAGCAGTAAATGATTGTAGCTTGTATGTAAAAGACAAAGGACCGGGATCCATAGTTCACTAGAGGTGGCTCTCCTTAAGATAGATAACATGCCGGGTGAACAAATTACAGCGGGGCAATTGACAAACACTGAGAAAGCAATACATGCATATACTAATCATCTTGACTCCTTTGAGACTTGATTGGGCATTACAATATAATACATAGACCGCCATCCAACTGCATCTATGACTAATAATCCACCTTCAGGTTATCATTCGAACCCCCTCCAGTATTAAGTTGCAAGCAACAGATTATTGCTTTACGAACTGCGTGTAAAGTAAACAATACGATTGTTCTATGAACAAAGGATTGTTGTTTTCTCCCTAGTAGCAACAGCACATCTAGTACCTTAGAGATTTCTGTCACTTCCCCAGATTACCAGAGGCATGAACCCACTATCGAGCATAAATACTAACTCTTGGAGTTGCTAGCATCTACTTGGCCAAGATAGCTACTAACAACGGAAAGCATGCAAGATCACAAATAACAAAGACATGATAGAATCAATAATCGATCTGAAATAGCATCTCAATATCCATCGGATCCCCGCAAACACAACATGTATGGATTACAAATAGATGATCTTGATCATGAACAGAGCTCACAAGATCTAAACATGAAAGCACTAAGGAGGAGAAACAGCCATCTAGCTACTACATGGATCCGTAGTCCAAGGATGAACTACTCACGCATCCCACCGGAGGCTTGCATGGTGATGAAGAAGGCCTCTAGGGTGAATTCCCCTCTCCGGCAGGGTGCCAGGAAGAGCTTCAGATCCCTCCTGATCTAGGGATGGAGATGACGGCGGCTACAGACTCTTTCGTGGATTTTTGATCAGGTACTTAGGGTTTTCATCCCGAGGGCAACTTATAGGCGGAAGGAGAGGCCGAGGGGGTGCCGGGAGCCACCACCCCCTGGCGCGGGCCAGGCGTAGCCGCGTGGCCAGGTGGTGTGGCCGGCCCCTGGCCCCTCTCCGTCTCGTATTCTGGCACTTGATCCCTTCTGGAAAAATAGGCACTTTGGCTTTTGTCCCATCCAATTCCGAGAATATTCATTTTCTGACTTTCCTGGAACCAAAAACAGCAAAAAACAGGCAGTCGGCACTGTGGCTCTTGTTAATAGGTTAGTCCAAGAAATCATATGAGAAGTACTCCAAAGTTGAAACAAAACACAAGAAAGTGGATAAAACCAAGCATGGAACATCAAAAATTATAGATACATTTGCAATGTATCAATAGGCTACACCAAAGAAAAGAAGCATCAACATTAGCGAAAATTCGACTACCGACGGTAAGAGACACTTACATGTTCCTCCAGGGACTCCGAAGGTTCCTATCGAGTCAACATCTATGCAACCATTTGGTGCCCCCAGTGTGGGGGGAACTCGAAGAATTGGCGCTGGAGTGGGCCACCACCGGAGGAGAAGGAGATTGTGCTACCACTTCTTCATCTTTGGAGTCTGCGACTCCGCTATCCTTGACAATTTGGCAGTCATTGGAAGACGACGATGCTGTTTGACTAAAAAATATCTCGCACTACTTCAGAAGAGAAGATTTTGGGAGAACAAAACGAACTCGCAAGGATATAAAGACTTACCCGTCAAAATTCTCGAGGTCAAAGGAATCTCCAGATGACTCCTTCGACAACCTCAGTTTCTTCCGCGAGGGAGGAGCCATGGCGCGCATAGGAACGGCGGGGATTGGCTCCTCTGCAGCACTAGGAGGACCTTCCGGCGTTGTCGGTGATGAAGCATCCGAATCCTTGCTACGGGAACGCTTGTGATTCCCATGCTCACTGGACTCAGGGGCTTCCTGCTCCTCCCCAATAGGGACGGTGGATCCCGACTCGTCCTCTTCCTCCACCTCGCGTGGAATTATTCCTTCGGGCTGAGGAGGCAAGTTGGCGGCCACTTTCTAGTCCTAAAATCAGAAGAAGCATCAGTATAAAGACACCTAGTAGGTAATCGAAAATCAAGAAAGCTTCAAAAAGATATCCACCTCAGGCGGAGGATTGCTGGCGCAAAATGGAGGCACGACTGAGTTACCCAGGAGTTCCTCCTTGGTGGTGTACTTGGTCAGCAGTCGAAACCTCCTGTCTACCTCACCAAAAGAAATGCCCTCTGCAGAGATACGAGTGACTGATACGTCTATTTTGCATCACTATTCTATATATTAATTCACTATTATTCATTGATATATTTCGTATTGAGAGGTGATACTTATGTTATTTCATCTGTTTTTGCATGGTTGATGACTTTTGGAGCATGGACCGCTGCAGTCAGGATTCTGATGGAAAAGGTGATGTTTGGAGGACAAATTCGCGAAGATCAGAAAATCCGGGAAAATATACAGAAAATCCTATTTTTCTAGAAGACTAAGGACACCAGAAGACGGAGTGGAGATGGGCCACAGGGGCCCACACCACCCCCTGGCGCGGGCAACCCTAGGCCACGCCAGGAGGTGGTGTGGCCGCCCTAGCCCACCTCTGGCTCTCCCCTCTAGCGTATATATTCCTCCCGAAACCCTAAGACTCGGGGAGCAACCACAAAAAGATTTCGCCGCCTCTGCGGGGTGAAAAACATTGAGAGAGAAAGATCTCTCCGGCAGATAGATTTCTGCCGGGGGAATTCCTTCCCGGAGAAGGGAGATCGTCGCCATCAACACCACCATCAAGCTGGACTTCATCGGGATCATCATCATCATCACCACCATCATCATCACCATCAGCACCCTCATCACCATCTCTATATTGTTGTAACAATTGAGTTGAATCTTGCATTAGTTCATAGGGGAAACTTTCCCGGTGTTGATTACTCTTTGTAGTTGATGCTATTGAGTGAACCATTGAATTATTGTTTATGTTCAGATTGTTATACATCATTATTCCATCTCTGATCATGATCCATATGATGTCTTGTGAGTAGTTTGTTTTGTTCTTGAGGACATGGGAGAAGTCATGTTGTTAGTAGTGGAGTTGTGTTGAGAAAGATTCAATAGTTTGATATTTAAGTTGTGGTGTACTTCTTCTAGTGGTGTCATGTGAACGTCGACTACATGACACTTCACCTATATGGGCCTAGGGGAATGCATTGTGTATTTGGCTACTAATCGTAGGGGTTGCCGGAGTGACAGAAACCTAAACCCCCGTTAGGAAACCATTGCACAAGGGACGTAAGGGTCTTAGAGTTTAAAGCTGTGGTTAGATCTCTACCTTAATTACTTTCTTGTACTTACGGATGTTTGCAAGGGGTATAATCACAAGTATGTATTAGTCTTGGATGGGGCGGTACATTAGCACAAGTTTACCCACACAACACTTAGCAAGCTAGAGAAGATTAATCAACTATATGAAGCAAAAGCACTTGACAGTCTTCCCATGTGTCCTCGAGAACGTTTGGTCATCTTAAGTAATACAACCGGCTTGTCCTTTGCTGCATAAAGGATTGGGCCACTTGCTGCATTTATTCCTACTGTCTTTTATTTGCTCGTACTTTGTTTACTTGCTTTATCAAAAACCCCTAAAAATCCGTTTGCTAAGTATTTGCAGAGAATTCCTGATCCATACCACTAGCCAGCACCTTCTGCTCCTTGTTGGGTTCGACACTCTTACTTATCGAAAATACTGCGATACACCCCCTATACTTATGGGTCATCAAGACTATTTTCTGACGCCGTTGCCGGGGAGTGAAGCGCTATTGGAGAGTGGAACTGGTAAAGGAAACTTCTACTGTGAGTATTGTTTACTTCTGCTAGTTGCTTTATTTTCATTATGGATAATTCGCTGAGTTTCTTATTTGGTAATGCTACTACCACTGCTAAGGTAGTAGATAAGCCACCACCTACCGATAGTGATGTTTTCAAAATACCTACAAGAATTATTGATCGTGTTATGGATAACTACTATGTTGGGGATGGAACTGTCCATCCTGGTGATCATTTTCTTTTTATACACGAATTATGCGGGTTGTTCAAGTGTGCAGGTATTACTACAGATCAAGTTAAGAAGAAGTTATTCTCATTATCGCTGAAAGGAAGAGCTGAGGAATGGTATAAGCTGCTGAAGAATGGTCAAGCTCTGGAATGGGAGGAAATAGTGCCTCTCTTTTATTGAATGTTTTATCCTTCTAGTGAGATTCATAAAGATCGGAATCAAATATACAACTTTTGGCCTCTTGATGGAGAGAGTATAGCCCAAGCTTGGGGGAGATTGAAGTTACTAATGCTCAAATGTCCCATTCATGAGCTCCCCAACAATATTATTATCAATAACTTTTATGCAAGGCTCCCTCTATATGACAAGGATTTATTGGATGCTTCTTGTGCTGGATCGTTCACTCGCATGGAAGAAGAAGCTAAATGGGATCTTCTGGACCGTATTCAAGGAAATGCTGAAGCTTGGGAGAATGACAAAGGTAGAAAGTCAGGTATAAATTATGATTATGAATGCATTAAATCTTTTATGGGAAATGATGACTTTCAAAATATTAAAAATGCTTATGGTCTAGACTCTCAAGCTATTGCTTCTTATTTTAAGGCTTTTGCTTCATATATTGAAGTGCCTAAAAAGAAGTGGAATAAGTACCATGAACCTTATAAAGATATTGCTAAGAGTGTTCCTGCAAGAAATACTAAAGTTTATACTACTAATCATGTCTTACCTGAACCTTACATTGAGAAAATGCCTTTCCCAGTTAAGGTAAAGGAACATTCTATGATAGCTAGTATGGTAGATGAAAGTATGAATAAAGCTGTTGAACCTGATAAACAAATGGTTGATGAACCTATAATATAAAATGTGAAAGAGTTTGTCACTAAATATGAAGAAGAGGGACACACTATCCTTTGTAAGGATACCTCTAATATTGTTTCACAAAGTAGCGTTATGAGATCTAGTATTTCTGTGTTTTCAGTTAGAATAAGTGATCATTGCTATGATGGTACTTGTGATAGCTATATTGTTAAGTTTATGCATGATACTGAAAGTTACTATGAGAGAGGGAAAAGTGTTCTTATGCATCTCAATAATATCAAGTTTCCTCGTTTTATGTTGAAAGCTTTTATGTTGCACTTCTTTTGCCTTCTTATGCAAGTAGCCTCTGGTTTCAACAACTTGTTTGTTTACAAAATTCCTTTGCATAGGAAGTGGGTTAGACTTAAATGTGTGTATTTTTGCTTCTTAATGCTCTCTTTCACTTCAATTCATATTCCTATGTGAGCATCTTCAAAATTATAATGCCCATCTTAAGGGCTTTAAAGAAAGAGCTTTTTGGGAGATAACCCAATTTGTTTTCGCTTTCAGTTTTTTTTCTTTGAGTCTTGGAAGTTATTACTTCGGTAATAACCGCTCCTTATCCGTTTTGTTTGGTTTTTGTGTCAAGATCAACCTCTAATGAGAGAGAAGTAATATTTGGGGAAGTTGCTGTCCCGAAACAGATTTGTGTGCTTCACCGTAAAAATTCGTGAGAGATCTCTGTATGTCGGATTAAGCTGTAATGTTTTGTGCTTCTGTCCCAGGTTGTTATTTAACTTTCCTTAGTTTTGAACTTTTTGATTTGAGCAACAGAAGATTTTCGAAAAAATTGATATTTACCTGTTGGTCTGTTTTGACAGATTTTGCCACTCTTGCATTTGCTTCTTTATTCGATTTCCTTTTTGAATTCTTTTTGGGTTTTCAGAAGGAGTTGCTACAGCAGCTTATGTTTTGATGGTTTTCAATTAAAGTTGAACTCAAAAGGTTTTATCACTTCACTTATACTAATGTTGCTAATGAGAACTGTGTGAAGTTTTGTGTGAGAGAAATTTCCAGGAAGTGGAGATAATGGTGTAATAAGGAAGAGAAGGGTTTTATGACTCAAGTAATAAGTGTATGAAGATGAAGATATTGATGTTATTCAAGTGGTGACTCCGAAAGAATCTACTAGATACCAAATTCAGAGACCTGCAGAGTCTATTTTCAAATAGGTAACAGTTCTGGTAAGAAAAGTTCCACGAAAATACTATCCAACTATATTTTTGCAGTTTTCAGACAATAAGGAAAGTTATGAAGCGAAGAAGGGATGGAAACGGAGCCAGGGTGGATCACACCACCCTGTGGCGCGGGCCCACCCCTGGCCGCACCATCAGGTGGTGTTGCCACCTCGGACTCCGTCTCCGACCCGTTTTCTCCAAGTACCTTCCTTTCATTGTGAAACTTCATAATATATAACCCTACGGATCTCCCGAGGTTCGTATATCGTGTTTTCTTCGTGTTTTCATTTCGATCTGTTTCTATCAGGAACTATCTTTGAAAGCTTAGAAGCACAATGGTGTCCGCCAAAGATAAAGGAAAGGAGACTATGGAGGAAGATCTCCAAGACCCTAAGCAGGGGCTGGTACCTTTAGTCACTTGCCCTGCATCAATGGAAGCCCTACGAGTCACTAAGGAGTTCTGTGATAAGTACCGAGACTTGAGGAGGAAGGTGGACATGCTTCAATGGGAGAATAATAGGCTTCACAAGATGCTGGAAGATTTCCTCACGTCAACTAAGAAAATATTACCACCACCACCGAAGGAGTAATTCGTCATCAGGTTTGGCATCCCCTTGGTTTGTTCCAAGCTTGGGGGAGTGCCGCGGTATCACATCACTATCTTCTATCTTTTTACCTTTTTAGTAGAGTCATATCATGAATAGAGAAGTTATCATGTAGGATGGTTTGTATTATGGAAGTGTCCCCTCTCTCGTTAGATATGTATCCCTTGGTGTGAGTTGCCGTTATGGAATATTAAAGAGAAGTTCTATTATTTACTCTTTTGCATATCTTATATTAGTTTTCAATTCATGGTTATATGATTGATCTTGTTGTTAGTATTGGTATCACTTTGGGATCATGGAGTTAATTTAGTTGGTTTTGGCAAACCTGGCTCGGTCAGTAGCAACACTATTTTTGAGAGTTGAAAGAAAAGATAAAAGTACCTTTAAAGAAAAATAATTTCATCATCTTTCTTTCTTGATTTGCTCATAAGTTTAGTATTCTCTAGTTAAGATCTTTTGTGCTTCCAAGGAAGATTGCATGTTTGCCTTTATCACTTGTATGCTTGGTTGTTTCCTTCAACTCTTATACTTGCTACCCAGCCTTGCTAGCCAAAAGCCTATACTGAGAGGGTATTCTTCTCGTGCATCCACTTCCCTTAAACCAAAACCCACGCCATTTGTGTCCACCATACCTACCTAGTAGAATTATTGCTATTCCAAGTAAATTCTTGTTTTATCTACCTCCCAAATTAAACTTGTTATGTGAAAATTAGTGATTAAAGCTCTCACGAACTTGATGGCACACCTTACTTTCTTGCATTTAATAAACTTGAACCATTGTGCTCACCTATGTTGCGTATATGCTTGCGCTTTGTAAGTTGTGAATTAGCAAAACCATGCTGTCATGGGGAACGCTTTCAACATTGCACTGGTACTTTGTACCTAGTTGATATCATGTTCTTTTGTCTATGGATGTCGTTAGTGTGAAATGAAAGGGGAGCTTGTAAGTCCATGGAGTTATGCATGTGTGTTAGAGAAACGCCTGGGCCACTGGTCTAATCCATGCTGACATGGTGGAAAACTACAGTGTAACCATAACGAGTATTATGAAGCATTCTTCTTATATAAAAAGAGAGAGAGATTGAGAAAAAGAGAAAAAAAGAGATATTATGAAAAGAGGAAAGAGAGAAAAAGGCACCATATTCCCATGGTAAATAAGAAGATTGCTGAGATGCTTGTTGTCTGCTTGCCTTGTCATTTTGATATGGGGATTCTTCCGTATCATCGGTCAAGGGGTACCCCATTGGCGGTTCTCTATGATACACATATGCTTATGATGACAAGAACTTACCGGTGACTAAACTTGAGTAGCATGAGGAGCGGCCCTCGTATTCAAGGGACATGAGATTCTCAACTTACAACTTGTTAATGCATATCCTCATATTTGATCACTTTAACCTTAATCACCTAAAGATGCCTATGATAGGGGCAATGAGAGCTAAAAGCTAGTAAGTATCATAATTTTTGGGAGCTCTTTATGAGACTTGCAATCCCTGCTTCCCTCTTTGAAGGGCCTTTCTTTTACTTTGTAATTGAGTCAGTAAACCTACTCCCTTCTATCTCAACAAGTATTTTGAGTTGATGTGTTTCATTCATTCATATGATGATTTATTCAATCATGTCTTATGTTTCTTGTTTTGCACATTGCTCTTATCTTGATGTTTACTACTTTGAAAGCTATCATTGAAAACGAGTTATTTGTGAACTCCAGCAAATTATCAACTATTCTGCGACCAAGAGCTAAGTTTGCCATTACCAATTATGATTTACTTTATGTATCTCTATTATGTTTCCTTTACTCATTACAAGTTGAGTTATATAATAGTGAGTTGTCTTCTATTATGATCTATGTATTTGATGAATGTGATGCTTCTTGTCCGTATTCTTTTATCGACTCTTCACTCCATAAACCCGAGGCCATGTTTATTGAGCTCAGTTTCGCTTGGGGACAAGCGAAGTCTAAGCTTGGGGGGAGTTGATACGTTCATTTTGCATCACTATTATATGTATTAATTCACTATTATTCATTGATATATTTCATATTGAGAGGTGATACTTATGTTATTTCATCTGTTTTTGCATGGTTGATGACTTTTGGAGCATGGACCACTGCAGTCAGGATTCTGATGGAAAATGTGTTGTTTGGAGGCAAAATTCGCGAAGATCAGAAAATCCGGGAAAATATACGGAAAATCCTATTTTTCCAGAAGACTAAGGATGCCAGAAGACGGAGTGGAGATGGGCCACAGGGGGCCCACACCACCCCCTGGCGCGGGTAGCCCTAGGCCGCGCCAGGAGGTGGTGTGGCGGCCCTGGCCCACCTCTGGCTCTCCCCTCTGGCGTATATATTCCTCCCGAAACCCTAAGACTTGGGGAGCAACCACAGAAAGATTCCGCCGCCTTTGCGGGGCGGAAAACATCGAGAGAGAAAGATCTCTCTGGCAGACAGATTTCTGCCGAGGGAATTCCTTCCTGGAGAGGGGAGATCATCGCCATCAACACCACCATCAAGCTGGACTTCATCGGGATCATCATCATCATCACCACCATAATCATCACCATCAGCACCCTCATCACCATCTCCATATTGCTGTAACAATTGAGTTGAATCTTGTATTAGTTCATAGGGGAAACTTTCCCGGTGTTGATTACTCTTTGTAGTTGGTGCTATTGAGTGAACCATTGAATTATTATTTATGTTCAGATTATTATACATCATTATTCCATCTCTGATCATGATCCATATGATGTCTTGTGAGTAGTTTGTTTTGTTCTTGAGGACATGGGATAAGTCATGTTGTTAGTAGTGGAGTTGTGTTGAGAAAGATTCAATAGTTTGATATTTAAGTTGTGGTGTACTTCTTCTAGTGGTGTCATGTGAACGTCGACTACATGACACTTCACCTATATGGGCCTAGGGGAATGCATTGTTTATTTGGCTACTAATCGTAGGGGTTGCCGGAGTGACAGAAACCTGAACCCCTGTTAGGAAACCATTGCACAAGGGACGTAAGGGTCTTAGAGTTTAAAGCTGTGGTTAGGTCTCTACCTTAATTACTTTCTTGTACTTACGAATGTTTGCAAGGGGTATAATCACAAGTATGTATTAGTCTTGGATGGGGCGGTACATTAGCACAGGTTCACCCACACAACAATTAGCAAGCTAGAGAAGATTAATCAACTATATGAAGCGAAAGCACTTGACAGTCTTCCCATGTGTCCTCGAGAACGTTTGGTCATCTTAAGTAATACAACCGGCTTGTCCTTTGCTGCATAAAGGATTGGGCCACTTGCTGCATTTATTCCTACTTTCTTTTATTTGCTCGTACTTTGTTTACTTGCTTTATGAAAAACCCCTAAAAATCCGTTTGCTAAGTATTTGCAGAGAATTCCTGATCCATACCACTAGCCAGCACCTTCTGCTCCTTGTTGGGTTCGACACTCTTACTTACCGAAAATACTGCGATACACCCCCTATACTTGTGGGTCATCAGTGACATCACCAGTACCAATCCAGCGGAACATCAGGTGTACCCTGGCCTGCAGAGGCTGTACTCGGCAATATATCCAAGTGCGAATGAGCTCTACGCCGCCTACTTCTTTGCCTATGCGGTGTTCGAGGTCATAGACACGCTGATACAGGGTCTCTGTTTCCTCGACTTTGTCGGGCATCACAACGTTCTTCCACGACCTCCTCCTCTTGCAGGCTGCCACTGGATCGAAGGGTGCGAGTCTGTAGTGCTCTCCATCAGCTTTCTGGTCACGGATGTAGAACCACTTCTCTCTCCATCCTTGGACAGACGCAGTAAGTTTGATGGAGAAATAGTTGACGTTGGAGTCGATGTGGATCCCGCACCCTCCTATATCATAGACTACTGAACCCGAAGCCGATTGACGTTTGAGCTTAAAGAGTTTTTTGAAGAGGCCAAAGTGTGGCTTGATTCCGAGCCAGCACTCATAGAGAGTAATAAAGTAGGAGATGTGGAGGATAGAGTTTGCGGTCAGCTGATCCAGCTGGAGCCCATAGAAACAAAGAAGACCCCTAACAAACGGATGAAGGGGAAGAGAAAGAACACGAATGATGAACAGAGGGAACATCACTCAAAACCCCGCAGGAGGACTGGGGATTACCTCATCACCGGGAACACGGGTGTCATCCTCCGCCGCAGAGAGCGCTCTGTCCTGGCACTGGGTGAACAACTCAGAGGGCTTGATGACGGATGGGTGCCATGACCCATTGGTGACGCGAGTCCCCGCACCCTTCTTCTTCCCAGCTCCGGCAGCGTTGGTGCCCGTGGTGGCGGCGCCCTTCTTCTTGGCTGCAACAGCGGCAGCCACAGATCCAGCGGTGGAGGCTCCCTTCTTCTTGCCCATCTTGCGCTGGCGGTGCGAGCGCAGGAAGTCGCTGGGGAAGGTACGAAGTTGGTCCAGTGCCACAAGGAGGATGAGAGCAATGGAACAACAAGAGCAGCAATGGCGGAGGTGTGCGAGCAAGAAGAAAGATGTGGGGAAATTATTGCACGGCGAGCCTCTACTTAACCTCATCACAGATGCCATCGAATGGCCAGGAGAAAATGAACCCGATGCATGGCACAAATCGACGTTGACGTGTGGCAACGGTAAACCATGAACCATTGCCCACTCCTCCCATTACGCGCGAGAATCAAGGAGACACAGTTAAACCAGAAGATTACACACGCCTGGTCAAGTCCAAGTCAGAAAATGGGACCCACTACTCGTCACGTCCCATCAAAGCCACTCACGCGAGCAACTGAGGTCATCTCACCGTTAGCACTAACGTCACCAACTCCAGCAAGAGCACATTTTGACTACTCTAGACCTTACTCGAGTCTTCGAATCCACCAAGCACTCGGGGGCTACTCCTAACAGGAGCGCCAGCTGTGCACCCGAAGAACTTTGTAAAAATATCCAAGCATCACGAAAAGCCCTTCACTCGAATCTACGATTCGATTGTGGAATTCGGGTTACTCCCATAGGGAGCGCTGAAAGCACATTCGACTGAAATAAGCAAAAGACGACAGCAGCCGCAGAATAATTATAGTCCCCACTTGAGTCTACGACTCGAATAGGCACTCGGGGGCTACTCCGATAGGGAGCGCTGGTCGCACACCCTATGATCTTTTCTTATACATAAACTGTGTATTGACTATGTCTACATTCGATATTTTCAGTGACTCCGCCTCATATTTTCCCTACAAAGAGACCGCGTCTCCTGGGTCACCTGAATCATCTCCGCGATGACAAAAATTCGGATGCCACGCTTACAGCGTGAAGATAAGATCTGAATAAGGTCTGGCAACGCATCTGCTGCGCTCTACCAGAAACAATCCGTACCTACAGGTACGATGAATAAGCCTTGACAGACGTGTCGAGTGCTCACACTTATACAATGGTATTCGACTCTATAAGACCTCCGCGGGCTGAGTCGAATTACACCAGCACTTTTTCAAATTCGAGTCCGGGGACTCGAGTTTGAGTAGATTGCGTTGTTTTGCCCTAAGGCAGTTAACTGATCCCGATACATCGGATAAATCAGACACGTATATCAACAATCCCTATGTGACGAGGGTTTAACTCGTCAATGCCCATTGTTATGGACTTGGGTTTTGGAGAAGGAGGGAGCGCTGGAGACATCTATCGGCTAGCAAACAAGCACACAGGGGACAAAGGATTTACCCAGGTTCAGGCCTCGTAGAGGTCCCTACTCCTGCTTGTCTGCTCATGGAATTATCGAAGGAGTCGAAAGTTACAATGGTGCGCAGATGCAATCTGGCAAGGGTTGTGGAAACTAGGGTTGCGTGTGTCCTCCTCGCCGCCCCCTCCTAGCCTTTATATAGATAGACTAGGTCTCAGGTAGCAGGTCGAGTCGGTTACAAGTTAGGGTTTTCCCCTTTAAACTTTCTATCTTTAGCTTCTTCTTGTCTTTCAAGCAATCGAGAGTCCCTAGGTTACTCGAGTCCCTCCATCCGGGCCTTGGCGACACCGTCGGCCTGTATGTATTTGGACCGTATATACCAAGCTTGAGTACCTGTAGGGTATACCCATGTCAGTAGCCCCTGAGTGTCCAGTGGAATCGCAGATTCGGCTGGGGACTTTTTGAAGGCTTCGAGTGCCCAAATGAGTACATTTCAATTGCTTGTATTTGTGTCATAGGGACTGTTGATATACGTTCCTGATATAACCAAAGCATCGGTATCAGTTAACCACCTTAGGGTGAAACAACGCAATCTACTCGAATTCGAGTCCCCGGACTCGAATCCGAAAAAGTGCTGGTGTAATTCGACTCAGGCCGCGGAGGTCTTACAGGAGTCGAATTCCAGTTATATGGGTGTGAGCACTTGACGCGTCCGTCAAGGCATGTTCATCATGCCTGTAGGCACGGGTATATTTCTGGTAGTGCACAGTTAAATGCGTTGCCATACCTTATTCAGGTCTTACCTTCACGCCATAGGCGCGGCATCCGAATTTTATTATCGCGAAGACGATTCGGGTAACCCAGGAGACGTAGTCTCTTTGTAGGGAAAAATTATGAGGCGGTGTCGCCATGAGTTTCGAGTGTGGATGTTATCAACACACCCCTTTTTTTGTACAAATAATCATAGGGTGCGCGACCAGCGCTCCCTATGGGAGTAGCCCCCGAGTGCCTAGTTGAGTCGAAGACTCAGGCAGGGACTAAAGAACTTTTGCGACTGCTGTCGTCTTTTGCTTGCTTGTTCAGTCGATGAAGGCAGGTACTAAAACACTTTCGCGACTGCTGTCATCTTTTGCCTGCTTGTTTCAGTCGATGACTCAGGCAGGTACTAAAATATTTTCGTGACTGCTGTCGTCTTTTGCCTGCTTGTTTCCGGCGCTCCCTATGGGAGTAACACATGTCCATAATCGAACTGTGTTTCGAGTGGTTGAGTTTGCTTTTGTGATTGTCCATGTTCCCGCAACAAGAAAAAGAAAAGTCATAGGGTGCGCGGCCAGCGCTCCCTATGGGAGTAGCCCCCGAGTGCTTGGTGGAGTCGAAGACTCCAGCAAGGACTAAAATAGTCGAAGTTTTCCACTGCATAGCATTGGTGACGTCAGTGTTGATGCTTGTATGACGTTAGTTGCCCGCATGAGCGGTTTTGATGGGACGTGACGAGCGGTGGGTCCCACTTTCTGACTTTGATTTGACTGGGCGTGCGTAATCTTATTTTTAACTGTGCCTCCTCGATTTCCGCGCGTAATGGTAGAAGTGGGGGTACGGTTCGCGCTTCCTCTTCTCCACGTGTCCTACGCGATGCGTGCCACACGTCCAATAGGGTTTTTGTCAGCCATTGGATTGCATCTCCCAGGGGTTAAGTAGCGATGCTGCGGCGGTAATTTCCCATCTGTGCTCTTTCTTCCTTGCTGCCATCGCCATTGCCATTTGCTTTTCTTCTTTCCTCTGCGCCCATCTTCTCCACGATGCTGGACCATCTCCGTTCGTTCCCAAGCTACTTCCTTCACTCTCATCACCATCGTGCAATGGGGAAGAAGAAGGGAGGCGCTGCCGCTGATTTCGCGGCCACCCTCGCTGCAGAGAAGAAGAAAGGTGGCTCCGCTGCTGCCGGCACCAGTGTCGCCGCCGTCGGGAAGAAGAAGGTCGTGGGCACCCGCGTGACTAATGGCGCATGGCGCCCCTCTATCATCAGGGTGTCGGATCTCCATCTTCTTCGCCAAGACGGAGTTATTTCTGGAGCAGTCACCGATTCGCGCGTCCCCAGCGGTGAGACCATTCCTGTGCCCCCCGCTGGTTATCAAGTGATGTTTCTTGCTTTCATCATTCGCGGTCTTTCCTTGCCTCTTCACCCCTTTCTTCGGGGTCTTCTTTGTTTCTATGGGCTCCAGCTCCATCAGCTGTCCCCAAATTCTCTCCTCCACATCACTTGTTTCATCACTCTCTGCGAGTGCTGGCTCGGAATCGAGCCACACTTTGGTCTTTTCAAGCGCATCTTTAAATTGAAGCGTCAGTCCGCATCTGGCTCTTTAGTTTATGACGTAGGTGGTTGCGGAATCCACGTTGACCCATCCGCCACCTACTTCGATATCAAGCTTACCAAGTCCGTCCAGGGATGGAGGGACAAATGGTTCTATGTGCGCGACCAGAAGGCCAAGGACGAGAACTTTGGACTCGCGCCTTTCGATCCCACGACTCCCTGCAAGAAGATGCGTTCTTGGAAGAACGTGATCATGCCTTCTGAACTCGCGGAGACAGACGTGTTATATCAGCGTGTCTGCGACCTCGAGAATCGCATAGGCGCAGAAGAGGGAGGCTGCGCCCTTGTCAGGACTTGGCTGCGTCGTCGCGTCTAGCCTCTCCAGGCCAGGGTCCATCCCATGTTCCAATGGGGTGGCGCTGATGATCCCACTCGCGTGTCTGCTGATGGAATGTCCGCGAGTGAGGTAGATAAGAGGGTGCGACTGGTCACGAAGTACACCCTCAAGGATGTGCTGCCGAACGAGCCAGTCGTTCCTCCCTTCGATGCTTCGAATCCTCCTCCCGAGGTACAGTTGCGCTACATAGTAGCTTATTTTCTCGATTGCGTTTTCTATTGTGTTTGCTAATCTTTACTTTTTGTATGTAGGGGTGGGCGGTGTCGCCTTGCATGCCTCCCCTCCCTGAGGGGATTATTCCTCGTGAAGCTTTGGAAGAGGACGAGTCTGAGTCGACTATCCCTTCCGATGTGGAAGAGGAAGCCCCCGGGTCCGAGAGTCCGGATACTCGCAAGCGTTCACGTAGCGGGGATTCTGACGCGTCGACTCCTTCATCTCCAGGAGACACGGCTGTTGACACGGAATCGCCAATTCCAGCTGTTCCTATGAGGGCTGTGGCACCGTCTTCTCGCAAGAAGATGTGATTGCCCAAGGAGTCTTTGTCGGAGTCGGCGGAGGCCACGTTTGATCTTGACAGATTTGACTGGTAAGTTTGTTAGTGCATTCATTCTTCTCTTGGTTTCTTCTTGTTGGCTTTGCCTTGGAGTTTGCCCTTTCTGAGTGCGGATTTTGTCTTGCAGTCAAGAGGCGTCGTTATCTTCTGACGACGTCGAATTTTTGAAGGAATCAGGAGTCGCGACCTCAAGGGCCAAGATATAGGTCCAGCGTGCTCCTTCTCCTCCGGCGGCGGCCCACTCCGGGCACAATTCTTCGAGCTCTCCTCACGTAGGGGAGCACCGAGTAGTTGCTCGGATGACGGTTCGGCAATCTTCTTCGGAGTCGATGGAGGACCAGGTAAGTATATCTTTCTTTCTTTTATAATTTGACAGTCAACGCCCTTTTGTTGCCCTCTGTTGACTCCTTGTTTTGTGCGACAGCTCCTTGTAAAGGAAGCCGCGCAGGTGGCGGAGCAGGTGATGGTGATGGGTCGTTAGCATGCGATGCTGGAGACGCGCCACCGCGTGGTCGAGAGTGAGTGTTCTATACTTATTCTTTTCGTCTTCTCTGTATTTTGGTATAATCGACTGACAGCCAAATTTTTGACTGCCATGTAGCTGAGCATAACGTTTTACTGGGTGATGTCGCCACGTTGGAGAAGACGCTAGCCGCAGCTGTGAAGGGGCGCGACGAGGCGATCGCGGCTCGTGATGAAGCCCAGAAGTGCGAAGAGGATCTGCGTGCCTCCTTTGCGGCCAGGGAGAAGTTGTTCGAAGAGCAACTGTTCTCAGTCGCCAAGGCCCTCTCAGGTACTTTTACTGGTAGATATTTTATTGATGTTCTTCTCTTCCTCTGTAGTGCCGGTGGCATTAGAAGTTTTATCCATGTGTGTATTTTGGTGTAGATGCTGGTGGCTTGAGTTTTGATCCACAAGCCCTTGGTCGCGATGACGCTCTGGCGGGCGTGGTATCTGCGGTCGAAGATCGTAGCGCCGCTGTCCAAAATACGCTGTCCAAAGCCAAGGCCACCCTGAGTCGCCTCCGGGAGGAGCTGATGCCGAAGGCGGAGCTGGTCGACAATGTGGAAGAGCTGGTGGAGTCGCTCGCTGGGGGTGTGCCTGCCACGTATAAGAACTCCCTCCGCGCAGCTGGCGCGACCATGTCGCTTGCCATGGTGCAAGCCCATGGAGTCGAAGTGGATCCTTCTGCGGTGTCGAAGACGATGCCTGTTGGCACGGATGGTCAACAGGTAGTATTCGCTCCCTTTGCGACTGCCTGTGCCAAATATGGCCATTCCTTGATAAACATTGTTGCCAAGTATTCGGAGGAGCTCAATCGCGCAAAGGAGGCGGCAAAAACTTCGGCCTCAGGGGCCGGCGGAAAGTCAGTGGCATCTGATACTGCCACGGACTTGATGAAGCCCCCGAGGTCATCGAAGTCGAAGAAGCCAGCTGCTCCGTAGTTAGTTTCTTGTAATAGCTGATGAACTTGCTCTTTTGATTGGAGAACATGCCTGTTGGCGAATGTGTTTGTAGATACTTTTATTGATCCTGAATGCATCTGTTATTTTTGACTTTTGAGTTGGTCGCCTTATTTGCCTCTGGCTTGATATTTGGTAGGGTACATCAAGTGGTCCTGTGGGGGGAACCCCGTACTCGCCATCTCTTGAGGATGCAATGGCACCACCATGCTCCATGGTAGAGGAGCTGTCCTTGCTTTCGTGACTTCGTGATCGCGTGAAGCAACTGGAGCGTGAATTGCCCATGATCCGTGGTAGCGCGGACGTGTGGAAGTCCAAGGCTGAAAAAGCCGCCGCCCGTGAGCAATATCTGCTTGGCGAGGTGACGCAACTGGGCGACCAGTTTAAGTGTTAGTTTGCTCATCCTCGTCTTTTCCTGTGTAGTTAATCGCAATGGTACGTTGTACTCATGCTGTTGATGCTGCTTCGTGTAGTTGTTAGCGCACACCGTCCGCAGGAGGAGAGGGATAGGATTGCCATCCGCCTTCATGATCTCACCCAGGAGCAACTTCAGGAGAGTGGATACTTCTGGGTAGATCATGATCGTGCGACTGCGTTAGCGACCCTACAGGATCGCGCCTCGCGAGTGCTGCTCTTTCTGAAGAAGTCGCAGTCTTGTTTGAAGAACATCTACCGGGCGATGTTCCCGCTGGATGATACTCCATCAAGCTTGTTGGCCCTTCTGACCAAATTTCAAGATATGTCCGCGGTTTGCGAGTGCGTGAGGCAGCAGTTGGTGGCTGGTGCCAAGGCTACCCTCTCCGTGGTGCGTTTGCACAGGCCTGACGTGGATGTCGCCGCCATTGCCTCTAGGCCACTGGTGCCACCAGCAGGATCTTCCTGGAACATGGTGCCACACTATCAGGCTGTGGATCGTCCAGCCGAGGAGATCATCGACTTCTTCGAGGAACAGACTAATGTTCTTCTGTTGCAAGGGTAGCCAAATATGTATCCTGCATATAAGTGTACTAGTGTTATAAAGCTCATATATATTTGTAGATAATTTATTGTTGAATATATACAAATAGCTTTATAAGGGTGGGGTGCGTTGCACTTATGTGAGTCCTTTTCGTTAGCCTGGCCATCTTTGTATCGTTCCCTTGTCAACCTGTCAGGTGCGTTGCAGCTGGGTTGAGTTTGTGCTAAGGGGTTCGATTGATGTGCCAGCTACTCGGGATGTCACGTTATTGTTCGAAGAACATGTGTGTATAGGGTGGCGTAGCCCCCGAGTAAGAAAGTTGACAAAAGAAAAGAGAACATGGAGTTTTGGGGCACTTAGCTTTTATTTATTCGAAGATCAGTACGGAGTACAATGTGCGGCTAAGTAGCCTTGGCTGAATAGCCTTATTTGCGATGCAAAAGTAAAGAAGAAATGACTAAGGGTAGAAGCGTCGCAGTTGTGCGACGTTCCAAGGGTTGGAGTGTCCTGTCTCTAAATCTTGAAGGCGATAGGCGCCACCTGGGATTACTTCTATAATCACGTACGGTCCTTCCCAGGGGGACTCGAGCTTGAGATGTCCCTGCTGCTTCAGTCGCAGGACTAGGTCACCTTCGACGAAGGATCTGGGGCGAAGCCTTCTGTTATGATAGTTGCGTAGGTTCTGCTGGTAGATCGTGGATCTTTCTACGGCGATTTCTCTTGCTTCGTCAAGGAGGTCGACGGAGTCTTCGAGTGCGAGGGATGACTCCTGCTCGCTGTAGGCGACTACGCGTGGCGCTTTGTACCGTACTTCGGCGGGTAGTACTGCCTCTGCTCCGTGTACCATAAAGAATGGCGTGTAGCCGGTGGCGCTATTTGGAGTTGTATGCAGGCTCCAGAGTACAGATTGCAGTTCATCTGGCCAGCAGCCCGCGGCTTGTTCAAGTGGTCGGAGGAGTCGCTTCTTGATGCCGCTGCAGACGAGCCCGTTTGCCTTTTCCACCTGACCGTTGGTCTGTGGGTGTGCTACTAAGGCGTAGCTGATGTTGATCCCCAGGTTCTCGTAGAATTCTTGGAACTCCTTGGATGTAAAGTTTGTTCCGTTGTCGGTGATGATGTTGTGCGGCACACTGAAGCGGTAGACGATGGACTCGAAGAATTTTACTGCGCTACGCCCTGATTGCTTGGTCACCGGCATGGCCTCAATCCACTTGGTGAATTTGTCGACTGCGACCAAGAGGTAGACGTAGCCTCCTTGCGAGGACCTTGGAAGTTTGCCAACCATGTCGAGTTCCCACTGGGCGAAGGGCCAGGCCAATGGGATAGGCCGGAGTTCTGCGCCTGGTGCGTGTGGTTTGTCTGCAAATCGCTGACAAGCGTTGCACTTTTGGACTATATCCTTGGCGTCGCGCATGGCCGTGGGCCAGTAAAATCCAGCTCGTAGAGCTTTGGCAACGAGGGCGCGACTGCCGGCGTGGTGCCCGCAGGTCCCTTCATGGATGTCGAGGAGGACTGCTCTTCCATCGGCTAGGGAGACGCATCGCTGTAACACGCCTGTGATGCTGCGTTTATACAGTTCGCCGTTGATAACGGCGAATGCCTTGGATCGTCGCGCGATGTGTCGTGCCTCTGTCGGGTCGTCCGGTAGGCGCTTACTGAGGAGGTACGTAATGTACGGCTGCGTCCAGGATTGTTCGATCATCATGACACTCATTGGTCCCTCGAGTCCTGTGTCGAGCTCCAAGTCATCGATTGTCATTGGCTCATTGGGTGGCGTAGCCCCCGAGTCTGTTGCTGCGCTTGTTTTCTTCTCTGCGGCGTTCGTCTTGATGGAGCGTTCGCATATGTGCTCGAGAAATGCCCCAAGTGGTATGGGTGCGCAGGTGGAGCCTATGTTGGCGAGTGCGTCCGCCTCCTCATTGCTTTCGTGACCTATGTGTCGCAACTCGCAACCATCGAAGTCTCCTTCAAGTGTGTCGTAGAGGTCGCGGTGTGCAATCATGTTGTCGTTTAGTGCGTCGCACTCGTGCATTGTTTGGTTGACGGCCAACTTGGAGTCACCATATATGATTAGCCTCTTTGCGCCGCAGGCTTTTTCCATTCTCATCCCGTGTAACAGGGCCTCGTATTCAGCCTCGTTGTTTGAGGCTGTGAACTGCATTCGCAGGACGTACTTCAGCTTATCCCCTTGAGGCGATGTCAGTATGACACCTGCTCCTGCTCCATCTTTCCTCTTGGACCCATCGAAGTGCATTGTCCAGAGGTAGGACATGTCTGGCCTGTCCAGGAGTTGGTTTTCCATCCAATGTACGAGGAAGTCAGGGAGAACTTGCGACTTGATTGCGCCGTGCTTTTCGTAATGGATGTCTCGTGGAGACAGTTCGATTCCCCAAAGCGCGACTCGTCCTGTGGCGTCTGGGTTATTGAGGATATGTCCCAATGGGGCGTCGTTGACTACCACGATTGGGTGTTCCTGGAAGTAATGGCACAGTCGCCGGGCGGTCATAAAGACGCCGTACGCCAGCTTCTGGTAGTGCGGGTACCACTGTTTTATTGGCGTGAGGACCTCGTTGAGGTAGTATATCGGGCGTTGTACGCCGTAGACCTTGTTTTCCTCGGCCCGTTCAACGACGAGTACTGTGCTAACCACTTGGTTGGTGGCGGAGATGTACAGCAGCAGTGGTTCCCTTTCTCGTGGAGTTACCAATACTGGCAAGGTGGATAGCAGGCGCTTGAGGTCTTCGAATGCTTCTTGCGCTTCGTTGGTCCATTCGAATTTGTCAGCTTTGCGGAGGAGCTGATAGAAGGGCAGCGCCTTTTCTCCCATTCAACTGATAAATCGACTGAGGGCCGCGATTCGCTCGGTTAGTTGCTGAACGCCTCTTATGTTCTTTGGCTTCTCCATGGCCAGTATGGCCTTTATCTTTTTCGGGTTTGCCTCAATCCCTCTCGCGGAGATAAGATACCCGAGCAGTTGCCCAGAGGGTCACCGAAGGCGCATTTGTCCGGATTGAGCTTTATCCGGTAGCGATCGAGATTGGCAAAGGTTTCACGCAAGTCGTCGATTAGAGAGGCTTCTTCCTTGGTTTTGATTACTATGTCGTCGACATAGACTTGAATGTTGCGACCAAGTTGCTCCTTGAGGCAAGCCTGCATGCACCGCTGGTACGTGGCTCCCGTGTTTTTTAGCCCGAAGGGCATTGTGTTGTAGCAGAACACGCCGAAGGGCGTTGTAAACGCGGTCTTCTCCTGGTCTTCCTCCTTCATTCGAATTTGGTTATAGCCTGAGTAGGCGTCGAGGAAGCAGATGCGCTCGCATCCAGCGGTGGAGTCGATGATTTGTTCGATCCGTGGTAGCGGGAAGTGATCTTTTGGGCAGTGCTTGTTTAGAGAAGTAAAGTCCACGCACATCCGCAGGATATCCGTGTCCTTTTTTGGCACCAGCACCGTATTGGCGAGCCAAGTGCTTTCCTTGATCTCGCGTATGAATTTGGCCTTGAGGAGTCTGTTGATCTCCATTCCGACTGCCTGTGCCTGTGGCTCAGACAGTCGCCTGATTGTTTGCTTGACTGGCCTTGCGTCGGGGTTGACGTTGAGTGCGTGCTCGGCGAATTCCCTAGGAACTCCTGGCATGTCCGCAGGACACCAGGCGAAAATTTCCCAGTGCTCACGGAGGAATTCGACGAGCGCGAGTTCCTATGCGGGACTCAAGTTGTTGGCGATGAGGGCCGTTTTAGCGGGATCTGATGGATGGACCTGTACCTTCTTTGTGTGCACAGATGAGTCGAAGGAGAGGTCAGGTGAGCTTGGCCTACTTGGGGGGCAGACTATTGTCTGTCATTTCCTTCAATCGCGCGAGCTCCTCCTACATGCCGAAGGACTGGGAGATGCTGTTGAATTCCCTGTCGCAATTGTCAGATCGCTCGAAACTCCCGTTGATCATGATGACGCCGTTGGGACCTGGCATTTTCATCTGCAGGTAGGCGTAGTGAGGTACTACCATGAACCTAGCGAACGCGACGCGCCCGAGGATGTAGTGGTATTGTGAGGGCTAGTCGACAACTTCAAAGTCGATGCGCTCGTGCCAGAAGTTCTTCGGCGTGCCGAATATGACGTCGAGGTTGATTTTGCCCAGGGGGTATATGCCTTTTCCTGGGACGATGCCGTGGAACGTTGTGTCCGATGCCTCCAAGCAGGTTAGAGGGATCCTCATTGCTCGCAAGGTACTCGCGAATATGAGGTTGATACCGCTTCCGCCATCCATGAAGACGCGACTCATGTCGAAGCCTCCAATTTGCGCCTCGAGTACGAGGGGGCAATGACCTGGGCGAGGTACTTGAGGCGGGTGGTCGCGTTTGTCGAAGGTAATGCATGACTCACTACCACTGAGGTACTCAGTGGTGGATGGTGGCGAGTGCATGGCCAAGTTGACTTGGCGAGTGATGGCCTTCTGCACCCTATTGGAGGGGCGTCCCTTTTGGATCATCATGGTACCCATGGCCCGTGGGTATGGTTCGCCTCCGTGGTGCTGGTCCGGTGCAGCTCCGTTCGGGGGTGGCCCAGGTGGTGGTGGTGCGCCATGTGCCACTGCGCCTGGAGCGGTTCCGTAGCCTCTTTCGACTGCATTGCGGTTCATCCGAACCAACCCCTCATGTAGCTTGAGGAACTCGCGGTAGTCCTTGAGGAGGTGACTGGACTTTCTCTTGCCATCATGCTTGTCGATGTAGAAGTGTACCGTGCATGGTCCGGACAGTTTGTATTCAATGGAGGCCGCGGGTGCTTCGTCGCGAGTGCGGCTTTGCCATACTTGCGTGGTTTTCCCGGAGTCGCGGTATCCGCTGTTGCAGTTATCGTCGCGTCTATCGGCGTAGCCGGCTGCGACCATGTTGACGTCATCGCGATCGTTGTAGACGCGCATACAATGTTTACTCCGGCGGTCGCGTCTTCGTTCGAGTCCTGCCTCCTCGTCAGAGTGAACGCAGTTCTTCAACAAATCTTCCCCATCGGCCCACCGATTCGCGATCTCCATCAGGTGGTCGATGGTCTTGGGCTTCGAGCGGCCTAGCTCCTCCCTGAGTTCCATGCGGCGGACACCACCATTGAATGCATCAATCGCGCGGTCTTCCGAGATGTTCTCCGTGGAGTTCTTGATGATGGACCATCTTTGGATGTAAGAGCGTAGCGATTCGCCAGATTTTGCTGGCAGCATCTCAGTTCTTCGATTGAAGCGGGGCATTTGTACGTGCCCTTAAAATTGCGCACGAAGCTGTAGACCAGCTCATCCCAGCTGCGAATGGATCCGCGTGGGAGGTTATTGAGCCATGCCCGGGTGGCGCCCTGCAGCTGTAGCTGCAAGTATTGCATGACAGTACTTCGACTGCCTCCGTGCAGTCTGACGGAGGAGATGTGATCCTCCAGCCAGATCTTGGGGTCCTGCAGACCATCAAATTTCGGGTTCTCCGATGGGAGTTTGAACCCTTTAGGTATTCGCTTTTGCCTGATGGATCTACTGAAGCATCTGGCGCCACAGAGCTCCCCATCTTCTTCTTCCGAATCAGTCGACCAATCACGTCGTGCCCTTGACTTGTCGATCTTGTGCTGCGTGAGTTCGTCGCGTGCATCGTAGTCGCGATCGTGTCGTCGTGAACGGCGGCGCCGAGACAGGTCGTGACTGTCATCGCTTGACGAGGGCGAGGAGTAGCGTTTTGCTAACGCTTTGCCCTTTTTTAGGTCTGGTATTGGTTCTTTGTCGAGGGCGGCCTTGATTAACCCCAGGCCCGCAATCGTAGATCGGTGCATGGCCGTTCGGGGATCTTCAGCCGGTGGCTGGTTATAGAGAAGGTACATGGTGGCCGCTGTCACTGCGGCCTGTGGCGTCCTGGGAACCACGTTGCCTCTCGTGTCGACCGTCATAGAGCCGAAGTCGAGGACTTTCGCGGCGTCTATGCGTTCTTGTTCGGTGAGGTGAGCCATCCGCGATTGCCTCTTCCTGGCGAGATGCTCGTTGCCTCTTGAGGAGGATCCTCCGTAGGAGAGCCTAGCGCGACGAAGGCTTGACTCGTCCGCCGCCTTTTTACGCGCCTCAAGTTGCGCGATTGCTTGTTTCTGGCGCTTGAATTCCTCTTTTAGGAGCCAGTGTTAACCCATCAGTAGTTCCTGAGGGGACCCGAAGGGTAGAGGTGCACCTCTTAGGGCTTCGCGGCAGCGTTCCCACTCTTGCTCGTTGAGCCAGATCACGACACGTTCGCCGGTTTGCTTGTTGATTATGCTGGGGGGTTCGACTGCTCCTCCATTGCCACCGTTGTCGCCGTTGGCGGTGTTGGGCGGGTCAGTGCCGTTGCCGGTGTTACCACCGTTGCCGCAGTTGGCGGAGGTGTCGCCCGCGTTGATGATGGCGCACATGAAGTGATTTGGGAAGCTGTTGCTTCCACAACTTTCAGATTGGGAACCGTAGGTTCCATCTTCAATGGCCAGATCGCTTAGGTCGGAGTCGCGACTGCTGTCGATGACCATGTTTCCAATTGCCGCCGGAGCGTTGAGCTCGCTGAGGGTGCCGATCGATGGAGGGAACCATGATGCTGGGGCAATCGTCGGTGCTGTCGGCTGATCGGGCATGCGAAGCGTGCCCATCTGACCAACTTGGAAGCGGAAGCTCCCAATCGCCAGGCTGATTCCGTCGCCTACGGACTCGAAGGTCGGGCGAGTAGCCGGCGTGTGGACGGCGAAGTCGAAGGTGCCGAAAAGCTAGCGAATCTCCGCTGTTGCAGAGTTGTAGATCGCGTTTGATGGGACCGAAGAAGCCGCAACATCAGCACTTCCAATTCCCACAGACGGCGCCAATTGACGAGGGTTTAACTCGTTAATGCCCATTGTTATGGACCTGGGTTTTGGAGAAGGAGGGAGCGCTAGAGACATCTATCGGCTAGCAAACAAGCACACAGGGGACAAAGGATTTATCCAAGTTCAGGCCTCGTAGAGGTCCCTACTCCTGCTTGTCTGCTCGTGGAATTATCGAAGGAGTCGAAAGTTACAATGGTGTGCAGATGCAATCTGACAAGGATTGTGGAAACTAGGGTTGCGTGTGTCCTCCTCGCCGCCCCCTCCTAGCCTTTATATAGATAGGCTAGGTCTCAGGTAGCAGGTCGAGTCGGTTACAAGTTAGGGTTTTTCCCCTTCAAACTTTCTATCTTTAGCTTCTTCTTGTCTTTCAAGCAATTGAGAGTCCCTAGGTTACTCGAGTCCCTCCATCCGGGCCTTGGCGACATCGTGGGCCTGTATGTATTTGGACCGTATATACCAAGCTTGAGTACCTATAGGGTATACCCATGTCACTATGACACAAGTTAAAGCACTCGAAATTATGCCCAGATATGCACTTGAAAGACTTCATAAGTCTCTACTCGAATCTGCGATTCAACCGGACACTCGGGGGCTACTGATGTGGCCATACCTTACAACTACTCGAGCTTGGTATATACGGCCCGATCTGGCAGAAGCTCACGGCGTTACCAGGGCCCAATCAAAGATTCGGTTGACCGAAGGAGACTCCGACTGCTTGCGGCACACGACAAGTTTAAAGATAGAAAGTTTAAAGGGACAAACCCTAACTTGTAACCGACTCGACCTACTACCCGAGACCTAGCCTATCTATATAAAGGCTGGGAGGGGGCGGCGAGGAGGACAATCACAACCCTAGTTTCCACAACCTCGCCAGATTGCATCTACGTACCCCCTGTAACTTTCGTCTCCCTTGATAATTCCAAGAGCATACAAGCAGGAGTAGGGTCCTCTACGAGGCCTGAACCTGGGTAAACCTTGCGTCCCTGTGTGCTTGTTTGCTAGCTGATTGATACCTCCAGCGCTCCCTCCTTCTCTAAAACCCAAGTCTATAATAATGGGCATTGATGAGTTTAACTCTCATCACCAAGTATTTCCGAAAAGTGCTTAATTGTAGTGTCAGAAATTGGGGTGCAATTTCTATATTGAGAAATTTCAGAAACTGTATTTTCAACTTCAGAAAGATAGTTTCCAGGCAATGCCTTAGTTACTGCATATAATTGGTCGCAAGGATCTCTGAGGTGGATACAGTCTAAAATGTAGAATGAAAAAGGGGAACACAAAATATTTGTAGGAATGTGTCATTCTTGAACACGAAAATGAGGGTGCTTTGTAGTCCATGCAATTAACAGTGGGTGTGAGAAAAAATTCACTGAAAATTTTATGTCTCCACACATGGGTAGACTTAAAATTGGTCATTTGTTGGTTGTGCAGGATTCGGGTGGATTGGGCACCACCTAACAAGACATTATGTCCTTCTAGATAGAGTGCACTTGAGAAATCAACACGTGGTTATGCAGAAAAGCTGGGAATGAGGTCATCGATCATTGCTTGACAACTTTAGATTCGATGGGTGAAGCTTACGACTTCTACAACCTATACGTACTCCTGGGAACATAGTTTCGGAATATGATATGGCAAGATCCGTCTAAATAAGGAAAAGACAAAACACATGCAAAAAATTGTGTGCGGATCCTCGGTATGTTTATGGTACAATCCGGATTTCTTTGTGCTGGATAATCACACGGTTGGCTTTGTGCATTGTTCTAACATGGATTGTTGCATTGCCATTTTTCGTTCAAGATGACTCCACGCAGTTAACTAGGAAAATAAATCCCCTCTCTCCTGTTGGACAAAAAGGTATAGCTTAACAACTCTGGCTTACCTGTTAGCATAATTGAATCAATGATGTAGACAACACTTTTGTTGCTCTCAATTCAATTGGATTTTGCATGGTGTGGTTAGCACAGATTTAGGAGATATTGTTAGATTTGAACAAGGTGTGCTGGTCTGTTGGGTAGCAATACATGTTGTGTCGTCAGGGTAGATTCAGAGAAGTCACTAGGGTTCGTGTCACATAACTGTATTGCTGATATTAACATCCACTATGTAAATATCTACCCTAATCTGTTAATTATGTATGGCATTTTGTGGCTATTTTAAGTGTATTCTGTTTAGTTTTGTCAGATTGCATACCCGAGAAATTCGCAGCGATGACAGTTTCACAAAACGAGTGTTGCATTTAATTTTTGGATTCAGTTCATAGTATCCTATCATTTTTGTTAGAACACAAATAAACCGTTTGTAGTTAGGGTTTGTTTAGTGTCATGGTGTCCTTTGTGATGTCCATATTGCGACAACTAGACGGTCAAGTTTCAGCATGCCATGTGCAATAAGTTTTTGATGCATGTTTATTCCCTTTTTTACGGGAACTGTGTCGATCGGGCACCGCCAGACCAGACACCTTGTGCTTCTAGGAATAGTACCCTGTAAAAATCGATCCATGGTTATGCAGATAAGATAGGGGACGAGGCCATTGATCGTTGCCTGAGAATAATGTTTGATTAACTAGGCGAAGCTTACGACTTCTACAAACTTGTACTCGTGGGAGCATGGCTTCGGGATTAGGTATGGAAAGAGCCAACTAAATGCGGAGAATACAAAATGCATGCAGAAAATTGTGTGTTGATGCTCGGTAAGTCCTAGAACTTGTAGATTGCATCTTGGTATTTAGAAAAATATGTAAAATATTTGTTTGTTGCAGGGAGGAGTAGGTGTGCAGCATAATCTGGACACTGAGAGGCATGTTGGTCAGCACACGCATGCATGCCTTTCTATGGTGGTCAGTTGGTAAGTGTACACTATTTGTGCTTAGGTTGGATACCTCACAAACTATTATTATGTTTTTTTTAATTTATTCTTAATTTGCCTATTGACGAGGGGTTAACTCATCAATACGCATCACAGATGGACTTAGGTTCGAGGAAGTGGGGAGCGCTGGAGGCATCGATCGGCTAGCAAACAAACACACAGAGACGAAAGGTTTACTTAAGTTTAGGCCTCGTAGAGAACCCTACTCCTACTTGTCAGCTCTTGGGATTATCGAGGAATCGAAAGTTACATGGGGTGCATAGATGCAATCTGGCGATGGTGTGGAAACTAGGGTTGTGGATTGTCCTTCTCGCCCCCCTCCTAGCCTTTATAAAGATAGGCTAGGTCTCGGGATAGCAGGTCGAGTCAGTTACATATTATGGTTTTCCCTTTAAACTTCTATCTTAAGTTTGTCGTGTGCCGCAAGCAGTCAGAGTCTCCCTTGGTCACCCGAATCTTGATTTGGGCCTTGATAATGCCGTGGGCTTTTGCTAGGTCAGGCCGTATATGCCAAGCTCGAGTACCTGTAAGGTATGCCCATATAACCTATATTTTCGAAATGGAAAGTATAGCCTGGCCTCTGCACCAATCGATACACACATCTGATGTATTGCATAGTTTTAGAGTTCAAAAGCTTTACAATTCATGGATCACTCAACTTGTACACAAAATTCAGCCAATGAAACAGATAAAGAACTAAATGCCTATGCATCATGCAGTCTTCTAGAAAGCCACCACCCACCCTGGTTGTAGATAGCCCATGCAATCCATAGACGTTCATTGCACCTCCAGGAGAAGGTATGACCATTGGTGGATCCCTGCGTAGCCATACCAATAACTTGTAGAAAACGAGAAGTTCTATTCTTATTAAAAACCAACACATTCCCACAATTTCAAATCTCCCAAACTAAAGCACATATCACCTCTTAATTTTGCTATATATAGACTAAGGCCCTATTTGAAACATAGAATATGTCGGGGTTCCGCGTATGAAAACAATAAATTTTACTCTACGCCCCTGAACCCATGAAGCTGCCAGGACCTATCTATTAGTAATACAGTAACGGGAGGGGATTTTCGTGAACTTACCCTTGAAGACCGAAAAGCATTGTCAATGCTCAGGAGAGCGTGGTTGATGTAGACGAGCCGAAGCCGACCTCAAGGTCGTGATGAAGTCCTTGCGCTCCTTGGCTCCAATGACTTGAGTGCCTCAAGTGCGACACCTCGGGGGAGTTACACACGTCCGGTGCCTGACGATGAGTCCTGCTTCCCAGATCCAGCAGCAGTTGCGGAAGTAGATCTCCCGGATCCGAATCCCGCAGCGCGACGGCGCTCCACGGTGAAGATGTCTCTCGCTCACACAGTCCAGTACTTGGGACCACGATCACGAGAGAGAGGGGAAGAGAGAAAATATCAATTAGAGGTCCTCCCAAAAGTGGGGAGACCTTTATTGATTATTGGTGTATTTAAATTGGCCAAATACGCCCACTATATATAGGGGGAGGGGAGGTACTACCTCCCTCAAAGTCCCGAGGTGGGACTAAAGGAGAGGAGGGGGGAGGGGTGGCCACCGGCCACCCTAGTGGGCCCCACATGGGGGGCTAGGCCCAGCCGGCCTCCCCCTTGCCCCTTCTCCCTCTCTCCTTTCCCCTAATGGGCCTTCTCCCTTCGAAAATTGGCCCATTAAGCCTTTGACCATTTATTTGATTTTTCTCTTTATTAAATAATTATGAATAAATGATTAAATCATCATTTAACATTCATTCACATATTATTCAATCTCCGTGGCCATGGAACACCTTCCACCTCCACTCCGGACAACCTCCGGACTTACCGAAACCCTTCCGGTTTTCTCTCTACAATTCTTCGGCGATTCTACCGATCCTATAAACACTCTCTAAGCATCATCAAGCCCTTAAGCGTGATACCCCACGGTTCAGGAACACTCCAGACATGGTCGGGACACTCCCGCACCAATGATCGATAGAGGGACCTGGATGGTCATGTGACCCCTGTGCGTTCCACGAAGATCTTTCGTCGTTTGAACCGGGATAATCGTGTCTTATTCCCTTTGTCACTCGATACTTGCATTGCCCGAGATATGATCAATGACATCTCCATGTCATGTTCAATCTCGTTACTGAACAATGCTACTTGACTCGTTCTGACAAGTGATATCCCCATGATCGAATCACACGATGCGCAGCTATTGGATATAATTTCTCCGAGTAGGCCCTTTAGTATCTTCTCGTCACATGGACAGACAAATCCCGCTCTTGACATATATTGCCTCTACGATTTCATCCGAGTACCTGAACACACCTTTATAACCACCGTATTACTAGATGGCGTTTGATGCTATCTAAGCATCTCGGGAGACAGTGATTGATATAGCCTCACGGTCTAAGGAATAGTCTACGAGGATCCATTTCTAATCATCGTAACTTGAACTTCGTGACATGATCGGGTCACGATGTTTAGGTTGGGTATTGGTTCATCATCTCATTCTCATAATGAGATGACCTCATTTCCAACTGGCATAAATGCCACATGATCAGGAAACTTGATCATCTATTGACCAATGAACCAGTGACTAGAGTTTCATTGGGAACCCCTGGTTGTTTGTATATCACACGTGTATTGATGTTTCCACTCAATACAGTTATAGCATGATATAAAACTTAATCATAAACTATATGAAATATGATAATAGTCCTTACTACTATTTGTCTCTAGGGCATATTTCCAACAGTCTCCCACTTGCACTAGAGTACAAATACAGTAGCTGCATTTGTTCTCAATCATTGGCACCATATACCCGGTACCCTGAACATGCTTGCTCATGGAAGAGGTTGAGTCTTGGGTCTGTACTTTACAGTCCCAAATCCTTTGCAACTTACTAATATCACCTGGATTGACATTAATACTCTATCATCACATGATAGCATCTGTGTATATGCATTGTCGCTATGGCAGCAGAACGAGGCCTGATTCCAGGAGCCTACAGTGACGTTAGATCAACCTCGAGGGCTTTCTCATGGGCACTGTGCCCTGGGACACATCATTCTACGTTAAAAGTGAACTAGCCCCGCCATAACATTATATAACACTTTAGATGGTACCTTTATCTATTATTATAAATGTATTCATCGAAACACTACTGCACTCTGTGCAACTTTCGATGTTTTGTTCACCTCGCTTCCTACTTGACTTTGATCGGTATTACGGGAGTTTCCAACATGTTCCCTTATAACATAACCCTTTATGCTTTAAGATATGTCATCCTTTATGGATTTGGAAAACATGTCTACAGTTCTCTATTAGACACTGCGGACAAACTTAGCTCAACATTCTGTGATTCAAACTTAATCACTTTCAAACGTTCCTTATTTGGATCATTTATTATGCTAAGTTATAATCATGGTTTACTAAGATAGAACCTATGTCTCAACATAGTGGATGACAATCATCCTTTTCTTTCTTTCAACCAGCGATGTTAAAACTTAGTGATATTCCTAATTTGAGTTATCAAGGACCAGTTCCTTAATTAACTTCTATTCTGAAAACCCCTTTTAGAATCTCTTAAGGAATACTACATAATATCATAATACACCTATTATTAACTTCCACATCTTATAAATCATTATTTATAAGTATTTGCGCTTTCATTCTTAACATACTTAAGAATTGCTCCTATAAGCTCCCACTCTGAATATGTTCCTACATATTTGAATTTGAGACTTATATTGCTCCCACTTAAAAATATGTCAATCACATATTGTTTCAGGAAGACTTTCATAGCTCCCACTCAATTTTAAATGCAAATTGCATATCCACTTACTATTTTGAACAATTTCAAAATCCTTTGATCAAATATCAAAGTGAGAGATTTACTATGAGACACTAGTACTTTTACTAGTCTTAAATTCACTAGACATTCAACACACTTGAATCAAATTCATTTGAATTTGTCCAATACCTGACAAATCGTGCTTTTGTCATTCACCCCCTTTTCCACTACGGCTTTGCAGTCATTTGGGAAAATTCCAAGTAACCCCTTTTACTTGTGAGATTCAGCAACGAATTGCTTTCTAATCTCAAGGGAAGTTTGCTTCTAGGATTTCTCATAATTTTAGTTTACCATTACTTCCTTAGTAGTTCGTAGGTATGTCATATTCCAGTAATCATGACAAATGATTCTCAAATGTCTCCATACAAGATATGGATTACATTTTGAATCCTACTTTATGTAGTGAAAACACTAGTGGGGAAAACACAATGATCAATATCATTGATTCTTTCCTTCTATGAAGAGAATCATTCAGGAACATTGTCCGTTGCACTTCTCAACACTCTGATGCAGGGTTTTGAATCCTCATCGTGTTTTTCACTATCTTCCATTTGCTCCATAATCGAGAAACATCACCAGAAGTGAGCTTTCTCAAGAATGCACCAAAATCCAAGCAATACAAGTTTTTCTTCTCTTTTGGTTTCAGCTATGGATTTCGTATTCAAAGTTTCCAATGAATATGCTACAAGGACTTATTCGCTATTGTTTTGGTTATATCGAATAACCCCAAAACTTTCATGAATTCAAATGGTTCATGACTTTCTAATTGAGTGCTAACTATTTCTAACTAATGGTCTCTACATCTACACTACAACGATTTATTTGGTGCCTTCTATTCACCCATTTTGATATCTAATATCACATTGTGATGCTTTGCATTTTGTTGTTTCAAAACTCTTTGCATTCCACAATTTCTTTTATGCCATTCTTATAAAGTCGAATTTCATTACTATTGATCAAATCATAGTAATTAGATCCTCTTTTATCTTTATACCCTTTGTTGATGAAGCACTTTGATCAAATCAAATAGTTTCATATTCATGTTTCCTTTGGTAAACTTCTTTACACATTTAAACAATCATATAATGATGATTACCATTTTCGTTAAAATGCAATACATAGAATATGTATTTACTTTTAACAATTCATTAAACACTTTGTATTCAAGTAATACTCGGTGTTCAAGTTATATTGCCGAACTTAGGCATGAGTTATATGTGATAAGAAATCGAATGACTTTCACATATTATCACATAACTTTGAATTTAAACAATGGTTTCATTCATTAATGAAATATTATTAATTGGGTATTTTTCAAGGCATTTCAATATTTTACAAATGTTCACGCATTATCAATTAGTTTCAAACAACAAGGATAATTCAGAAGTAATCAAACAAGATATGAACACAAATAGAAATCATTCATAAAAGTAGAACAACTGTTTGTTACAAACTGATATGAATAACTGTCTCACGAAGTGTGAGACACACTAAAGAAGTTCATAATCTCTCGATTACAATAATCATCCTAAAACATAAAATAAGTGATAAATATCGAGGGAGAGTGTCGTCGGCCATCATCATCATGCTCGCCATCAACATACAACATCACCTCCTCTCCAGCAAGCACCTCTCATGCAGAAGGACCTGTTTTCAGCAAAACAGAACAAGTATCAGATATACTTAACACTGCAAATGTGTTTGCAAGATTATAACATTTATAAAATTGTATATCAAATATATACCTTTGCCGTTAACGACCTGAGCGACTTCTGGTTCAACCAACACATTCCTGAGATGTGTCATGAACCGGTGGAACTCCATTGTTTCTGCGTCGCCCCTCATTACGCAAGTCCTGACTTGTGCTTGGTAGCTTGGTGGCAGCGACCGCAGCACAGCGGCATTTGCAAATGAGCCCGTTATACAGATGTCCAGGAAGTATGCAGGCCTCATGTACACATCATGCATGTGCTCCAAGTGGTCGTCCAGTGATGAGTTCTCCTCTATATTAATGGAGAGGAAGTCTCCCATCAGCTCATGCTCCCAAATGCGTGTCTGCTCCACGAAATGTGTCCTAAGCTGCAGCATCACTGAAGGAGGGTTGACATCACCCATGAAAGGCCACAGCTCGTCCACCATTCCGAAACGCATTACAAATGAAATATAGGAGGCCATCTCCCGACGGAGATAGCGGTCTTTCCGCTCCTCTAGGGTCTCTAGGTCAGTGGACTGATCCAAATCCACCCCGTCGAGTATGTAGTCGACCACGTCGTTCTTGCTAAGCAGAACATGGAGACTTGCAACCCATATGGAGAAGTTCGATCCATCTAATCTAAGCTTCTCTCCTTCTAACCAATCAATCATCAACACGAAAGGTCCCATCTACATTTATAATTGCAAAAGGAATTTAGACTAAGTTTATAATTAAATGAGTTAATAATAACTCCACTCAGAAACACCTATCCCCAGTGAGGGTTCCTAGTGATAACACGACCCCTATTAGGCACATCTCCCTCGATTGATCACGGCCATCGATGTGGGTTCAAAGGTGGACGCTAAACGTCGGTCACATCATTCATGCGACTAGTGCTCGATCTTTCGACCATCCGTGTTCCGAGGCCACACTTCTGTGGCGTGATAGGCTCGCCAACTCAACCTTAGATTATTTGCTGTGCAACATGGCTTACACCCACTGTATGCGAATGTAGATATGTCTGACACCCAGGCCTGTAACCCTGGATCGCCTCATACCGAAGAACTTTCTTGGTGGTGCACAATAAGGGGGAACACAATCGTTGGTAATTTTAACAGCGATCATCTTATTAGGCTACCATCGAGTATCTAATACTAGCACACAATAAGACATACAAACAATAACATTGAATGTAAATGCTATGTGATATGGTCCTTCACGTTGTGATCTCCATCCGCCGTCACCGGGTTCCGGCACCAGGGTTCCGGCGCCGTAGACACCAGGGTACCGGTGTCATTCCGGCGTGGTAGTTCGTCACCTCCGTGACTATCTACTGCTACGTAACAAAAGGTAATCACTTTACCTTTGCCACAAACATATCATAAAGCAACGCCCCCCTGCAAAACAAAGTTAGATGCCTCTACTTTATCTTTGCATGTTTTACGTGTCTGAATGGGCTTTCGCACAAGAACCGTTCTTACCTACGAACTTTCAGCACAACGCTGATCAAGTAGTTGTCTATACTACACCCCTTTCGGGGCCCTCCGTTGCAAATGGTATACCAACTAATGCGAGAGAGACATACACCCCCGTAAGCCACTTTATACGGTACAAGCCGTATGTCAAGCGTGGACCAGTCTCGCGAATGAACGTGTAAAGTCGGTTGGGGGCCGCTTCATCAATCATTACTGCGGTATACACAAGTACACGTGGGAGGGTAAAAGATCAACGCCCACATGCTACATCTCGTGTGTTCTACCCGTACTAGCATTACTACGCATAGATCTAGCTCTGATACCACTGTCGGGGTTCCGCGTATGAAAACAATAAATTTTACTCTATGCCCCTGAACCCCTGAAGCTGCCAGGACCTATCTATTAGTAATACAGTAATGGGAGGGGCTTTTTGCGAACTTACCCTTGAAGACCGAAAAGCGTTGTCAACGCTTAGGAGAGCGTGGTTGATGTACACGAGCCGAAGCCAACCTCAAGGTCGTGATGAAGTCCTTGCGCTCCTTGGCTCCAACGACTTGAGTGCCTCAAGTGCAACACCTCGCTGGGAGTTACACACGTCCGGTGCCTAACGATGAGTCCTGCTTCCCCGATCCAGCAGCAGTTGTGGAAGTAGAGCTCCCGGATCCGAATCCCGCAGGGCGATGGCGCTCCGCGGTGAAGATGTCTCTCGCTCGCGTAGTCCAGACTTGCGACCACAGTCACGAGAGAGAGAGAGAGAGGGTAAGAGAGAAAATATCAATTAGAGATCCTCCCAAAAGTGGGGAGATCTTTATTGATTATTGGTGTATTTAAATTGGCCAAATACCCCCACTATATATAGGGGGAGGGGAGGTACTACCTCCCTCAAAGTCCTGGGGTGGGACTAAAGGAGAGGAGGGGGGAGGGGTGGCCGCCGGCCACCCTAGTGGGTTCCACGCGGGGGGGCTAGGCCCAACCGGCCTCCCCCTTGCCCCTTCTCCCTCTCCCTTTCCCCTAATGGGCCTTCTCCCTCCGGAAATTGGCCCATTAAGCCTTTGACTATTTATTTGATTTTTCTCTTTATTAAATAATTATGAATAAATGATTAAATCAACATTTAACATTCATTCACATATTATTCAATCTCCGTGGCCATGGAACACCTTCCACCTCCACTCCGGACAACCTCCGGACTTACCGAAACCCTTCTGGTTTTCTCTCTACAATTCTTCGGCGATTCTACCGATCCTATAAACACTCTCTAAGCATCATCAAGCCCTTAAGCGTGATACCCCACGGTTCAGAAATACTCCAGACATTGTCGGGACACTCCCGCACCAATGATCGATAGAGGGACTTGCATGGCCATGTGACCCCTGTGTGTTCCACGAAGATCTTTCATCGTTTGAACCGGGACAGTCGTGTCTTATTCCCTTTGTCACTCAATACTTGCATTTCCCGAGATCTGATCATTGACATCTCCATGTCGTGTTCAATCTCGTTACTGAACAATGCTACTTGACTTGTTCCGACAAGTGATATCCTCGTGATCGAATCACATGCTGTGCAACTATTGGATATAACTTCTTCGAGTGGGCCCTTGAGTATCTTCCCGTCACATGGACGGAAAAATCCCGCTCTTGACATATATTGCCTCTACGGTTTCCTCCGAGTACCTGAACACACCTTTATAACCACCGTATTACCAGATGGCGTTTGATGCTATCTAAGCACTCTCGGGAGACAGTGATTGATATAGCCTCACGGGCTAAGAAATAGTCTACGAGGATCCATTTCTAATCATCATAACTTGAACTTCATGACATGATCGGGTCACGATGTTTAGGTTGGGTATTGGTTCATCATCTCATTCTCAGAATGAGATGACCTCATTTCCAACTGGCATAAATGCCACATGATCAGGAAACTTGATCATCTGTTGACCAATGAACCAATGACTAGAGTTTCACTGGGAACCCCTGGTTGTTTGTATATCACATGTGTATTGATGTCTCTACTCAATATAGTTATAGCATGATATAAAACTTAAACACAAACTATATGAAATATGATAATAGTCCTTACTACTATTTGTCTCTAGGGCATATTTCCAACAGAATAGGCAAAACGTAGGAATAGAAAAAACGCAAAAATTGAGATGTCATAACTCCCCAATCCTACGTGGTTCTAAAACAAAGGATGAAAAATAGTTGCAATTTTGATTGTAGGATTGGAAAACTAAAGGTTTTCTTTTTGGTTTGCAAAAATCACCACTTGAATTCCTTCTGGCTTGAAAACTTAGGCTTTGAAGACGAACAACGTCACCAGGTCACATACAATTTTCTCAATGTGGCCCTATATTCCTCTCATTAAACTCAAGAATAGGGAAACCATGCTAACAAACAAAAACTACAATGATCAGTCATGCTAATTATACGACCACATGATAAGTTGTGCTAATCACATTGAAGGAGAATAAGAAAAAATGGCAAAGAAAAGGTACTAATTTAACACAGTGATACAATCACGATGCATATAATTAGAAACTAGGCCGATCCTTGTCAAAAAAGGAACTAGATCTATCTAACAGCTGGAGGTGATACTTTCCTATGATGCTACGAAGACTACCACTTGCGTGATGTTGGATGAGCGTCGTTCTTTTGATGATGGGCAAGCCTCTACATGGGCTTTTTTGGCACGCTAGCAAGCAAAAAGCTAGGTGCAAGAGAAGGACATAGAAAGCTAGTGTTTCAGTCCTTCCAAGAAGTTTGATTAGATGTTTATTTTCCTATGAATCTCGAAGTGTAGGCGCCTACTCCACTGGAATTCCTTCTCCTAATCCTATGTTTCAAAGGAAAACTTTCCTATAAAATTCCTATC
The DNA here is from genome assembly GCA_916181665.1 of Avena sativa. NCBI lineage: Eukaryota > Viridiplantae > Streptophyta > Magnoliopsida > Poales > Poaceae > Avena > Avena sativa. The sequence continues at coordinate 366,411,936 of OV702287.1, read as the reverse complement.
CTTCATAATTTCTATGGAATTCTCGTGTTCCAAATGACCTCTAAGGACCCATTTGGAACACATGGTATAAAAACACATGAATACCTCTCCAATCCTAGAGGGTTCTAAAATAGAGGAATGAAAAATAGTTGCAATTTTGATTGTAGGATAGGAAAAATATCCGTATTTGCAATAATCGCCAGTTGACTTTCTTCTTCCTTAATATCTCAGGCTTTGAACGCGAACAACGTCACCATGTCACATCAAGTTTCTTGATGTGGCCTTGTATTCGTCTCATTAAACTCAAGATCAGGGAAACCATGCTAATCAAACAAACTACAACGATCTCTCATCTGAAAAAGTATAACAAGTCTAAAACCGAGTTTGCATATGGAGCAATCATGTTAATTATACGAACACATGATTGTGGAAAGTGGTGGAATATAGTGTAGGGAACAACCCCCATACGTGGCATATACATGGGTTTGTATTTGTACGTCGGAGTACTACTCCATACACGTACACATACGATTGCAACCTCTAACATCCCCTCAATCTAAACCATGAGATAGGTTTAGATTGCGCTTGAACTCATCTAGACTTTTAGAAGGAAGAGCTTTAGTAAAACCATCAGCTAGCTGATCTATGGTGGAGATGAATTTGATATCTAGATTGTTTCTTGCAACTCGTTCGCGAAAAATGATAATCAATCTCAATGTGCTTGGCATGGAAAATAGGATTGGCAGACAAATAGGTAGCACCTAAGTTGTCACACCACAAGCAGGGCTTCTCCTTCAGCTTGACACCGAGCCCGGTGAGAAAAGCTTCAACCCATATTAATTCAGTAGTAGCAGTGGCTAAGGCCTTGTATTCAGCTTGAATACTTGAGCGAGAGACAATGGCCTGTTTCCTAGCAGCCCATGAGACCAGATTTGGACCAAGAAAAATAGCAAAGCCACCTGTGGAACGATGATCCTCAAGACAACCAGCCCAATCTACATCAGAAAAGGCACTGAGAAGTGTGGACGAAGATTTCTAAAAAGTGATACCAAGATGGGAAGTATCGTTGACATATGGAAGAATTCTTTTAGCGACAGTCCAATGAGCTATTGTAGGTGCATGAAGATACTGACAGACCTTGTTAACAGAGAACGATGGACCTGGACGAGTAAGAGTAAGGTACTGGAGAGCCCCAACTATACTTCTGTACTGTGTATTATCATCAGGACCAAGCAGTGTACCATCATGAAGAGTTAATGGCTCGAATGTGGATAATGGTGCAGGGGCTGACTTGCAGTCAAGCATGCCACATTTGGCTAAAAGATCATTAGCATATTTTTCTTGTGTAAGCAATAGACCATCTAACATCTTTTTGAAATCAATTCCAAGGAAAAACTGAAGCTCACCCAAATCCTTGATAGCAAAGTTATCATTGAGATCCTTGAGCAAGACTGAGATAGCATCATCAGAGTAGCTAGTAACAATAATGTCATCAACATATATCAAAAAAATATTGTAACACCAGACTTGTGGTAGAGGAACAGAGAAGTGTCATATTTGGAGGGTAGAAAACCAATATCATGCAACTTGGAGCTCAAACGAGAATTCCATGCACGTGGATCCTGTTTCAAACCATACAAAGCTTTGTCAAGTATGCAAATATGATGAGGTGCATCAGGATGTTCAAAACCGGGTGGTTGTTTCATATAAACTTCCTCTTTCAGAACACCATGAAGAAACACGTTCTTGACATCAAGCTGCCGTAAACTCCAACCACGAGAGACATAGATGGAAAGAACAATTCTAATGGTGGCTATCTTTACAACTGGACTAATAGTATCTTCATAATCAATTACATACCTTTGTTTAAATCCTTTTGCCACTAATTGGGCCTTATAACGATCAATAGAGCCATTTGCACGTCGTTTGATGCGGTAGACCCATTTATAGTCAATGATATTTTTGTTTTTGCTAGAGGGAACCAAACTCTAGGTTTTATTTGTCATTAGAGCATCATACTCTTATTGCATAGAATTTCACCATTTGGCATCATTGAGAGCAGAGGACAGAGTGCGAGGTTCTCCTGTGGAAGAAAACATGCCATAACAGATAGTGGCATCAGTGTACTTTTTAGGTTGTTGGATACCTTTTTGGAGATGAGTACACGACTCAGGTTGAGGTGCAACAAGAGCAACAAAATGAGCAACAACATTGGCCAGCACAGAAGATCCGGGAGCAGGAGAGCAATCATGGCTCAAATCATTTGTAGGCACGGGGCCCGAGGGCACTGTCGCGCGTGACGGAGACAACGCATGAGCATGGGGCGGGGTGAAGCAGGGCCCGAGGCGGAAGCGCGTGCTGACGCTGTCGAGGACGTGGCGGGTGACAGGGAATGGCGCGCGTGGACCAAGGAGGGCACGTGAGAATCAGCTCCGTAGTCCGTGTCCTCGGGATTAGCAGCAGCAGGAGAATGTTCCCCTAGATCTTCCTCACATGACGAGCTTTCGTCATTTTCTGCTAAAATTTCAGAGGAAGATTCTGGGTGCCGTGAATCACCGTTTTGGACATTTTTTAGCTACATGTGTATTTTCCTGTGTAGCATCATAAAGAGGCAACGTAATAGGCACAATAGTAGGCATATGTGTTGGGTCCGCAGCATAGAAAACAAAAATTTTCCTACGGTGTGAACTACACGCCAAGATCTATCTACTAGGTACAAAGCAAACGGGTGGACATACATCCATAGAGAACTTACCCTCGAAGACAACGAGCTTTGTTAACGAGTAGGAACTCGTGGTTGATGTAGTCGTACACTTGCCGACCTCAAGATCGTGAGGAAGTCCGAGCGCCGCAACTCAGCAGCGCATCCGCACTCGCACACACGTTCAAGCCACCGGACAACCTCCACCTCCTCGCTCCAGCGATCCAGCGGAAGTAGCAACTCCTTTCAGACGAAATGCCACCGGGAACATGTATCTCGCTAATCCGAGACCATGAGGGAATAATTCTAGAGGGGGAGAGAGATCCTTCACAAGGAGGTGTTAGGATGAAGGAGGGAATGGGTGGCCTTTTATAGGAGGAGGGGGGTGCCCCCTCTCTCCATGGCCGGCGCATGGGGGGGTGACCCCTCACCTCCCCCATTCATGTGGTGGTAACTCCTCCACATTAAAATGCCTCTTCACATTCCCTTCTAAAGTCTCCACTTTAAATGCATTAAGTTTCTCCAAATTTAATGCTCTCTCATTTAATAAAACTCTTTTATTAAATTTATTCAGAATTTTGTTAATTACTTTAATTACAAACATTCACATATAGCCCCTTGCAATATTTCAATATCACATGCAGAACCACCTTCTGCAATTTCACCTGAAACAATTTCCGGTTTCTATTGAAACAATTCCTGCGCTTTGCAATTCTTTCGTCTGAAACATATGTGCTCCAAAATGGTGTCCGGTAACTCTTAAGTGTGCCACCCTACGGTTCGCGAATAATGCAGACATGATCGAGACCCTTCTCTGATCAATAATCAGCAGCGGGACCTGGAGATTCGTACTGACTCCTACACATTCAACGACGACTCCTGTGATCGTGAGAACCTTTAACGCTTGTAACTAAATCCCTTTGTATCTCGATATATTACATGTCCGAGATTCGATCATCGGTATCTCCATACCTAGTTTGATCTCGTTACCGACATGCACTCTTTTCTTGTTCCCGTGATATAACATTCTAGTGATCACATCACTTGCTTGCAAGCTATCCTAATGTGATATCACCGAGAGGGCCCAGAGTATATCTATCCGTTATCTGGATTGACAAATTCCACTCTTGATCCATGAGCCTCAACATAACACCTTCGTAGCACTGAACCCATCTTTATAGTCACCCTGTTACGGTGTGACGTTTGATGTTATCAAGATACTCTTCCGGTGTTAGCAATTAACATGATCTCATGGTCTAAGGATAAAGATTACTTCGTATAATGTTATAGCAATATAAACACAATGACTTGATCGTAATGCTATACTTCGGATGAATGTTCATCACATCATTCCACCAATGGCGTGACCTTGTTATTAACAACATCCAATGTCCATGATCAGGAAACCTTGATCATCCTGTTAATCAACAAGCTAGTCTATAAGAGAGGCATGACTAGGAACCCTTTTTGTTTATTAAACACACATGTATTGATGTTTCCTATCAGTACAATTATAGCATGCAAAATAAACATCTATCATATACAAGGAATACATAATAACAACTTTATTATTGCCTCTCAGGGCATATTTCCTTCAGTCTCCCACTTGCACTAGAGACAATAATCTAGTTCACATAGTGATAAATCTAACACCCATGGAGTTCTGGTGTTGATCATGTTTTGCCCTAGGGAGTACTTTAGTCAATGGATCTACTACATTCAGGTCTGTGTGCACTTTACAAATCTTTATATCTCCATCCTTGACATGCTCGCAGATGGAGTGAAACCGGCGCTTAATATGCTTGGAATTATTGTGAGACCTTGGTTCCTTTGCGTTGGCTATGGCTCCATTGTTGTCACAATATATCACCATCGAGTCCAACGCACTAGGAACCACACCCAGTTCCGTTATGAACTCCTTCATCCAAACTGCTTCCTGCGCTGCTTCTGAAGCAGCAACATATTCCGCCTCCGTTGTTGATCCAGCCACCACAAGTTGTTTGGAGCTCCTCCAACTAACTGCTGCTCCGTTCAAGAGAAATACGTATCCGAATTGAGACTTAGAGTCATCCGGATCAGTGTCAAAGCTAGCATCGACATAACACTTAGCGACTAGCTCTTCTTCACCTCCGTATATAAGAAACATATCCTTAGTTCTTCTCAAGTACTTAAGGATATTCTTGACCGCTATCCAGTGTTCCGAACCTGGATCAGATTGGTACCTACTAGTCAAACTAATAGCATGTGCCACATCCGGTCTTGTACATAGCATGGCATACATTATAGAGCCTATGGCTGAGGCATAGGGGATCTTATCCATTATCTCTCTTTCTTCCGCCGTAGCCGGACTTTGAGTCTTACTCAATGTCTTGCCTTGCAACATAGGTAAGAACCCCTTCTTACTTCCGTCCATATTAAACTTCTTTAATATCTTATCAAAGTATGTACTCTGCGATAGCCCAATTAGGCGTCTTGATCTATCTCTATAGATTTTAATGCCTAATATATATGAAGCTTCACCAAGGTCCTTCATCGAAAATTTGCTATTTAGATAACTTTTAACACTGTTTAAAAGATCTAAATCATTTCCAATCAATAATATGTCATCCACATATAATATCAGAAATGCCACATTGCTCCCACTCACTTTCTTGTAAATACAAGCCTCTCCATAAGTTTGGACAAATCCAAACTCTTTGATCACCTCATCAAAGCGGAGATTCCAACTTCATGATGCTTACTTTAGTCCATAGATGGATCGCTGAAGTTTGCACACCTTATTAGCATCCTTAGGATCGACAAAACCCTTAGGTTTTATCATATACAACTCTTCTTCAATCTTACCATTGAGGAACGTAGTTTTGACATCCATCTGCCATATTTCATAATCGAAATATGCATCAATTGCTAACATAATCCTAACTGACTTAAGCATCGCTACGGGAGAGAATGTCTCATCGTAGTCAACTCCTTGAATTTGTCGAAACCCCTTTGCGACAAGTCGAGCCTTATAGATGGTCACATTACCATCAACATCAATTTTTCTTTTGAAAATCCATTTATTCTCAACAGCCTTTCGGTCGTGAGGTAAGTCCACCAAGTTCCAAACTTGCTTCTCGTACATGGATTCCATCTCGGATTTCATGGCTTCTAACCATTTGTTGGATCTGGGCTCATTATCGCTTCTTCATATGTCGCAGGGTCATCCATTTCATCAATCATGAAATTCATAACAGGATTGCCGTACAACTCAGGAGCTGCACGTGTCCTGCTTGACCTGCGAGGTTTGGTAGTGTCTTCTTTCGGAGTTTCATGATCAATATCATTAGCTCTCTCTTCATCAGGTGAAGTCAACTCCGAAACAACTTCCGGTGCTGCGCCACTCGCCATTCCATGAAGAGAAGGTTCAATAACCTCTTCGAGTTCTACCTTGCGACTACTCACACCTTTCGCGAGAAACTCCTTCTCAAGAAAGGATCCATTCTTGGCAACAAAAACCTTGCCCTCGAATCTATGATAGAAGGTATACCCAATCGTTTCCTTAGGGTATCCTATGAGGACGCATTTTTCCGCTTTGGGTTCAAGTTTATCCGGTTGAAGTTTCTTCACATAAACATCGCATCCCCAAACCTTAAGAAATGACAGCTTAGGTTTGTTTCCAAACCATAATTCATACGGTGTCGTTTCAACGGATTTAGATGGTGCCCGATTTAAAGTGAATGCAGCTGTTTCCAGTGCATAACCCCAAAATGACAGTGGCAAGTCAGTCAGAGACATCATAGATCGAACCATATCCAATAAAGTACGATTATGACGTTCTGACACACCATTACATTGTGGTGTTCCGACAGGCATGAGTTGTGAAACTATTCCACAGTCTTTCATATGTGTGCTAAACTCGTAACTAAGATACTCTCCTCCACGGTCGGACCGCAGAAATTTGATCTTTCTGTTACGATGATTTTCCACTTCATTCTGAAATTCTTTGAACTTTTCAAAAGTTTCAGACTTGTGTTTCATCAAATAGATATACCCATATCTACTCAAATCATCCGTGAAAGTAACAAAATAACGATATCCACCTCGCGCCGACACACTCATTGGTCCACACACAACAGTATGTATGATTTCCAATAGATCTGTCGCCCGTTCCATTGAACCGGAAAACGACGTTCTAGTCATCTTGCCCATAAGGCATGGCTCACATGTATCAAATGATTCAAAATCAAGTGATTCCAAAAGTCCATCAGAATGGAGTTTCTTCATGCGTTTAACGCCAATATGACCTAGACGGCAGTGCCACATATATGTAGATATATCATTATCAAGTTTAATCCTTTTAGCATCAACATTATGAATATGCGCAATACTACTATCGAGATCCAACAGAAACAAACCATTCAACATAGGTGCATGACCATAAAAGATATTATTCATATAAATCGAACAACCATTGTTTTCAGACTTAAATGGATAACCACTTTGCATCAAACACGATCCGGATACAATGTTCATGCTCAGTGCAGGGACCAAATAACAATTATTTAGGTTTATAACTAATCCCGATGGCATATGGAGAGGCAGCATTCCGACGGCGATCACATCAACTCTTGATCCATTGCCGACCCGCATCGTGACCTCATCCCTTGCTAGTTGTCACTTGTTCCGCAGCCCCTGAACCGAGTTACATATATTAGCAACCGATCCCGTATCAAATACCCAGGTGCTACTGCGAGTACTAGTAAAGTACACATCAATAACATGTATATCACATATACCTTTGTTTGCCTTGCCGGACTTCTTGTCCGCCAAATACTTGGGGCAGTTGCGCTTCCAATGGCCAGTCCCCTTGCAATAGTAGCACTCAGTGTCAGACTTAGGGCCAGCTCGGGGTTTCTTTTCAGGCGTGGCAATAGACTTGCCACCCTTCTTTCCCTTGTGCTTGCCTTTCTTGTCCTTCTTGAAACCGGTGGTCCTATAGATCATCAACACTTGATGTTCTTTCCTAATCTCCACTTCTGTAGTCTTAAGCATTGAGAGAAGGTCGGGAAGAGACTTCTTCATGCCCTGCATATTATAGTTCATCACGAAGCTCTTGTAGCTAAGTGGCAGAGATTGGAGAACACGATGTATGCCTAAGTCAATGGGAATCGTTATTCCCAAGGACACAAGCTTATCGGCGTACCCAGACATTTTGAGTACGTGCTCACTAACGGAGCTGTTTTCCTCCATCATGCAGCTAATGAACTTTTCTGTAGCATTATAACTCTCTACGGCAGCATGGGTATCGAAAATCATTTTCAATTCTCCCATGGTATCAAAGGCATTGCCATTTTCGAAATGCTTTCGAAGTTCTGGCTCTAGCCCATACAGTATGCCGTAATGAACTAAGTTGTGGTTCTCCTGACGAGTTATATAGACGTTCTTTTCCTCGTCAGGGGCATCAGGAGCTGGTGGGGGGCCTAGCGGCCCATCTAGCACATATTGCTTTTGTGCAGCAGTGAGGAGAATCCTCAAATTCATAGCCCAGTTGGTGAAGTTGCTACCATTCGCAGCAAGTTTCTCTTTCTCCATGAACACATTGAAATTAAAAGCAGGTGGTGCCATCTACAACAGAATTTGTAAAGTATATTTAGACTAAGTTTATGATAGATTGAGTTCAACTAATCCAAATTACTAATAAACTCCCACTCAAAAACGACATCCCTCGTGTCCTTTTGGTGATTACATGAACCAAATCCACTACACCAAGTCCGATCATCACTTGAGTCGGTGTAGCTTCAAAGGCGAGCATCTATATAGGCATCATATCAACTATATGGCTCATGCTTAACCTTTCGGTCTGTGTTCCGAGGCCATGTCTGTACATGCTAGGCTCGTCAAGTAAGAACCTTAGTATTTGCGTGTGTAAAACTGTCTTACACCCGTTGTATGAAAGCATAGAGTTGAGAACACCCGATCATCACGTGATGCCTCAAAACACGATCCACAAAACGGTGAATACTTAAGGAAGAACACATTTTATCTTGATATCTAAATGAGGGATCATCTTATAATGCTACCAAAACGCGCCAAACTAGCAGTATAAGATGCTAACATCTAATGTGTGAAGTGAGGTGATATGGTCCATGCATTTGATCTCTATCATTTGCATCGTGGTATGATCTCTATCATTCCTTTGTGTGTAAGGCCAAGGTCTATGGAACTTACACGTTAAGTGAGTTGTAAGAGTATCTATCATACATCTACTTACAACAATACCATATCGAAACACTAGCCCAGCAACGATCTAAACTAGACGCCTCTAATTTATCAATTGCAAGTTTTACGTGGCTTAGGGCTTTCAAAGATAGAACCTGTCTAACCTACGAACATGAACCACAACGAGGATAACCAAGTTATTAGCAACTCGTTGTAAATCAGATATTGACTATAGTAGGAGAGACAGACACCCGCCAGCCACTTATGCAAAACAAGTTGCATGTCAGTCGTGGAACCGGTCTCATGTACGATGACATGTAAGGTTGGTCCGGGCCGCTTCATCCTACTATGCCACCAATATCCAAAGTACATAGAAGATGCAATAACATGATCATCATCGCCCACATATAAACATATGTGTACTACCCGTGCAAAGCACCTACGCATAGATCAGGCTCTGATACCATTGTTGGGTCTGCAGCATAGAAAACAAAAATTTTCCTACGGTGTGAACTACACGCCAAGATCTATCTACTAGGTACAAAGCAAACGGGTGGACATACATCCATAGAGAACTTACCCTCGAAGACAACGAGCTTCGTTAACGAGTAGGAACTCGTGGTTGATGTAGTCATACACTTGCCGATCTCAAGATCGTGAGGAAGTCCGAGCGCCGCAACTCAGCAGCGCATCCGCACTCGCAGACACGTTCAAGCCACCGGACAACCTCCACCTCCTTGCTCCAGCGATCCAGCGGAAGCAGCAACTCCTTCTAGACGAAATGCCACCGGGAACATGTATCTCGCTAATCCGAGACCATGGGGGAATAATTCTAAAGGGGGAGAGAGATCCTTCACAAGGAGGTGTTAGGATGAAGGAGGGAATGGGTGGCCTTTTATAGGAGGAGGGGGGTGCCCCCTCTCTCCATGGCCGGCGCATGGGGGGGGTGACCCCTCACATCCCCCATTCATGTGGTGGTAACTCCTCCACATTAAAATGCCTCTTCACATTCCCTTTTAAAGTCTCCACTTTAAATGCATTAAGTTTCTCCAAATTTAATGCTCTCTCATTTAATAAAACTCTTTTATTAAATTTATTCAGAATTTTGTTAATTACTTTAATTAACAAACATTCACATATAGCCCCTTGCAATATTTCAATATCACATGCAGAACCACCTTCTGCAATTTCACCCGAAACAATTTTCGGTTTCTATTGAAACAATTCCTGCGCTTTGCAATTCTTTCGTCTGAAACATATGTGCCCCAAAATGGTGTTCGGTAACTCTTAAGTGTGCCACCCTACGGTTCGCGAATAATGCAGACATGATCGAGACCCTTCTCCGATCAATAATCAGCAGCGGGACTTGGAGATCCGTACTGACTCCTACACATTCAACGATGACTCCTGTGATCGTGAGAACCTTGAACGCTTGTAACTAAATCCCTTTGTCTCTCGATATATTACATGTCCGAGATTCGATCATCGGTATCTCCATACCTAGTTTGATCTCGTTACTGACATGCACTCTTTTCTTGTTCCCGTGATATAACATTCTAGTGATCACATCACTTGCTTGCAAGCTATCCTAATGTGATATCACCGAGAGGGCCCAGAGTATATCTATCCGTCATCTGGATTGACAAATTCCACTCTTGATCCATGAGCCTCAACATAACACCTTCGTAGCACCGAACCCATCTTTATAGTCACCCTGTGACGGTGTGACGTTTGATGTTATCAAGATACTCTTCCGGTGTTAGCAATTACCATGATCTCATGGTCTAAGGATAAAGATTACTTCGTATGATGTTATAGCAATATAAACACAATGACTTGATCGTAATGCTATACTTCGGATGAATGTTCATCACATCATTCCACCAATGGTGTGACCTTGTTATTAACAACATCCAATGTCCATGATCAGGAAACCTTGATCATCCTGTTAATCAACAAGCTAGTCTATAAGAGAGGCATGACTAGGAACCCTTTTTGTTTATTAAACACACATGTATTGATGTTTCCTATCAATACAATTATAGCATGCAAAATAAACATCTATCATATACAAGGAATACATAATAACAACTTTATTATTGCCTCTCAGGGCATATTTCCTTCAATATGATCATCAATATTATGTGCACCCTCACTGGAAGTGGATGGTGAAAGTAGTAGAATCTCTTTTTTAAGAAGAGCACCAGCATTTGGATGGAGGGCTTCAAAAGGAAAAACATTATTCTCATAAAAAACAACATCATGAGAAATATAAACACGACCTGTGGAGACATCTAGGCATTTAACACCCTTGTGTAGAGGACTATAACCAACAATGACACATCGTTTGGAACAAAAAGCAAGTTTCCGTGTGTTATAGGGGCGAAGATTGGGCCAGCAAGCACAACCAAAAGTTCGAAGAGCATCATAATTAGGTGTGACTTGAAGCAGACATTCAGTAGGAGACTCAAGATTGATGACTTTGCTAGGGAGCAAATTTATGAGAAACGTGGCAGGTGAGAAAGGCTTTATCCCAATATTTGAGAGGCATGGAAGCATTTGCAAGAAGTGCTAGGCCAACCTCAACTATATGATGGTGTTTTCTTTCAGCAGAACCATTTTGTTGATGCGCATGGGGACATGAGACATGCTGGGCGATACCCACTTTTTGAAAAAAGGCATTGATTTTCTCACTCGCCCCAATCAGTTTGCATAGTAACAATTTTCTTATCAAACATGCATTCAACATACTGTTGCCAATTAAGAAAAGCTTGATAAACATCAGAACATTTTTTGAGCAAATAAATCCGTACATACTTGCTAAAGTCATCAATAAAGCTTACATAATATGCATGTTTTCCAACATAAAGAGGAGAAGGACCCCATACATCAGAGAAAACCTACTCAAAGGGAACAGTGGATCTACTGGTGGAGATGGGATATGGCAACTGGTGACTCTTAGCTAACTGACAAGAATCACAAACATATGGAGTAATTTCAGGTGTGTAAGCTATTTTATTCCTTCTAAGAACTTGTTGAACCACGAATGAAGATGGATGTCCTAAACGGTGATGCCATGTAGAGGATGATGGCTTTATTGTGATGAAAGCATGCTTGGAGGACTCATTTGAGATGGGCATCAAGGGATAAAGGCCTCCATAGCATGGACCCTTAAACAATATTCATCGTGTTGCTTGGTCCTTAATCAAAAAGAAGAAAGGATGAAACTCAATAAAGACATGATTATCAAGAGTGAAACGATGAATATATAAAAGATCTTTAGATGCACTAGGAACGTGTAGGATGGCATTGAGATTGAAGGAATTATGAGGGGTGCGCAAAATTTAATGACCAATATGACTAATGTGCATACCTATGCCTTCAGCAGTTCAAACACGATCTTGTCCATTGTAGGTGATGACTGCAAGTGCACAGATCAATTGTAGCTAGTTTCGAAGTAAAGATATTGAACCCACAGAGAGCTATTGGTAAAGGTCTTTATGCCCCTTGTTACTATTCACTAGAGAGTACTTGTAAGTTATCTTTAATTCCAAGTAAAGGGTGTGTAAAGAGCGTGTTTGAATAAGTGCTGAAGTAAAAAAGAACAAAGTAAATAACAGAAGTAAACTAAAACAAGAGAGTGTATATGAAGTGTTGTGTGATGTGGTTAAGGGGTTCTCAAGGAGTGTAGGTGATGTCTGTAAGTGCACAGATCGTTTGTAGCTAGTTTTGAAGTATAGATATCAATCCCACAGGGACCCCAAAGATAAGTGTTTATGAGTGAAGTCTTTGTCACACCCAAAGTTGTCACAGGTATACGAGTGAAATGACTGCAAGTGTTGAAATGAGAATGGAGTTTGGATTAAACTGAGTGTATTTTAAAAAACTAAATATGTAAACTTTAGAAATATAAAGCATAAAAGTAAAGAACTACTTGGTTGTTTTGTTGTTTTCTACAGATGGCAAAAGAAAGCGTGGGGAGATTTAGTTCATGGTGATAGTGACTGTGCCAGGTGGATGAATGGTAAATGTAACAATTATAATCTTATAAGTATATGTGTAGGCGAGCAACCCATAATTAGCCAGAACTCCTCTTGGTAGATTTCATCCCAACTTCAATAATCCTACTAGTCTGTTACCAAAACCATGGTCAGACACTAGACGATTAAGAACCTTTAGGTTGCTTAATTATTAAGCTCCTTGGATCAGACTAATGCAATAAGCACAGTGGTTCCTTGTTATCCTCGAGTGTACTAGTTTTCCATTGATATCCCCGTGTCACTCGGGGGTCGCCGGTCTGCTAGCGAACAAGATCCTATCTATGTAGAACAAAGCATCATGTTATCTGGGTCCTTAATTAGACAACAAGCATTAGGCATCCCACAAATAGTCAAGCACACATAATATAGTAATTAGAATCAATCACAAGCTAATGGAAAATATATGGAGGCACATCACATCTCACCAATCCCCTACATCTCCCATGCCCAAGGAACTTACTCACACATGAGAGAAGAACGGATCATCGATATAATTAAATAAAGGAAGTTCTTATTGATATACCGTGGAGATCCACAATAAGAATAGAAAAGTAATCCAACACAATTCAAGATAGGAAGAAACAATCTCAAACCCTAGTCTTGCAAGGTGAAGATCCCTCTCTCTCTAGTAAAAGTAATGGCTATTATCGTCGGATTGATGACAAGTACGCCATGAGGGGGTCCTCGAGGCGTGCGGAAGAGAGGGGTGTGAGACGTACGGTGTTCCGGGACAGTGAGCACACAAGTTTACCCAGGTTCGAATCCGCCGGCTTTGGACGGACCCTACTCCTGCTAGCAATCCAGTAATACGGCAGAGCCGGAATATGGGTTACAAGGGTTCGCCTGTGCGAGTTGAGATTGTAGACTATTGAGGGTGCCCTAAAGGCTCTCCCTAGGACGGCTTATATAGATATCTGGCCTAGGGTTTACAGGAGATATCTATCCGGCTACGATTGAGAGTCGGTTACAGAGTACATCTTGAACTACAAGTAACACTATGGGCCTAAGTCGGTAAGTCTTCTGGGCCTTCCTGTAGCCGGATTGGACTCCGCCTCTTCCCCCTAACTGGGCCGCCCGTGAAGCAAAGCTCTAACCCGAAGTGGGCCACCGTGGTCAGTGAGGACTGTGAGGATACCGAAAAGTATATCCCCAACAGCAGCCCCCAGAAGTCTCCAAGATCCAAAGTCGGATTCTTCATCATCTAGCTTGATCTTCGGCTTGCAGAATCTTGAAGGGTTCCTGAAACTTCAAAACAAAAGATACGATCAGGGTCTCAAAATAAGTCGGACCTATCAGTACATTATTCGGATTTTCCAACTTGATATTCAAACTAAGCAGGAACTTGGTCTCTGACATCATCTGACACTGGTCATGGTCAAGTCACGTCATCTGACAAACATCCTGTCAGCACAACCGTTGGTGGGTCTGCCGTTCGCGGAACCGAGGCGCTGTTTCAATGCATACACGGAGATCGAGGCGACGTAATCATCGTGTGGGTCCTTCCCAGTTCCTTCCACGACACGTGGCATTTACACAGTGCCATTTGCATGAATCTTGGCGCTGTTAGGTGGTTATAAGGGGTGAGGATTTCATTTTCCTCTTCTTCACCTATTCCCTTGCCGTTCCTTCTCCTCCACTTCTCCCTCGCGCATAGAGCTCTACTGCCTCCCAGATTCCCAGCGCCGCCCATCCAAGGTCACTGGCGCACCGGAGAAATGGCTTCTTCTTCATCGTCCGGCTTGGCTGGCTTCGTAGCGGCGGCGACAACAGCGGTGGCGGAAAAAGAGAGCAACCATGGGGTTTGGATCTCGTGTCTCCTCGACGACGAGAAGCTTCGCGGCGTGGAGAATGAAGGGCTCCTCCGCGCCAGAGACTAGCAGAGCGTTTTCGGCGAAACCATCCGCCACCCGCATGCCAACGAGCGTGTACACTTCGGCACCCACCTCGACAGAGGTTTGTCTTTCCCTCCCTCGGATTTCTTTTCCGAGGTGATAGACCATTACGGTGTTCAGCTCCACCATCTTCCTCCCAACTCCATCTTAGAAATGAGCGCTTCTGCGACTTTGTGTGAGGGATATATCGGCATTAGGTCGAGTCTCACTTTATTTCGTTTCTACTTTCATGTCCGTAGAAACTCCATCACTTCCGGTAATCCTTATATTACCGGCACTATTAGCCTTTCAGTTAGACGCGAGCGTAGTTATCCTCGCATTTCAGCCAGTGAGTCGGTCAAACAATGGCCGGCCACTTTCTTTTACCATAAGGATATTCCTGCTCCCGGCAAAGCTACTGTTTTGCCGGCTTTCATTGACGGAGCCGCCATGGCCCTTCCATCTTGGGACGAGGCTCCTTCGGCTCTCAGTGATGATCTGATCCTCGCTAAGAGGCGGATCGAATACCTGATAAAACACAAGGGCCTGCAAGGGTCCGACTTAGTCCAGTCTTGGGTTGTACGTCGGATCTAGCCCCTCCAGCACCACAGCGACCATCTGATGCATTCCATCACGGCGTCGAAGAATGACTCCCTCCGCATCAGTCCTAAGGCTTTAAAGCCACATGATTACATAAGCCAGATCAAATGGCTGATCAAGGAGCGGATTGAGAGAAAGATTCCGGACTTGTCTCTGGACATGCACACAACGGAAGACCATGTAGTGCCGGTAAGCTTTTAACAATAAACCCTTTTTTTATGTGTCTCGCCTTTAAGTTATTTCGCAATACTGAGATATTATCTTCTTTTCAGCTTGACGACCTCCCCAAGTCGGAACTAGCTCCTATCGAGGGATATCCTCTGGAGTTTTCTTAGGAGGAGGAACTGGTTCTACTGCCGGACGTTGTGCCCAGGAAGCGCAAAGCTTCGACAGTGGCCGTCGGCACAAAGGAAGTGCCAATCGTGAAGAGGTATCTTTCCACACAACTTCCGCCTTTGTACTTTACTCGTAATTTCCTCCGAGATGTAATGTTTTCTATTCTATCACATTCCCAGAGCTAAGCGGCTCATCAAGGGCAAGGGAAAGGGAACTTCTTTGAAGCCCTTGCGGCAGACGAAGCTGACTATGGCTTCTCCTGCCGCGGCTCCTCCGACTCCTGCCCCTCAACCTTCTGCAACACCGGTGATTATTCCATCGCTGGTTGTCGTAGAAGATCTGACTCCTTCAATGGGGCCATCGATCCTTGAATCGCAGACTGACGCCACCATGGGTGGCTCAGGTTTAGATAAGGGTGAACCATCTTTGGGTAATGATCCCTCGGCAGAGACCTTTGCCGAAAACCTCCTGAACAATTCGGGACTTGCCAAATTTGGCTTGTCTCGGAAATTTGCGGAAGAAATCCAGCTTCTGGCCCGGCAATGCCTAGAGATCCGAAATCTCTCTGTCGAAGAAGAAGCACAAGAAGTGGAGGACATCAAGTACTCCGACCTTCTTGAACAAGTCCACCTTCGTGACGAGGGACTGAAAGCTGGTGTGCTTACACCACCTCCAATTATTCCACTCACCCTCGCCGAGAAGGTTACAACTGAGGTGAACATGTGCTTGAGCATGCTCACACATGAACATCATGTAAGTCGGAATTCCAACTCACGTTTTTCTTTATTGTACTTTATATCATATCCTCTAGCCCCCAAGCATGAATTTGGGTATACAATCCAGGTTTATGCTTCCTTAGGATGCCAAAGAATGAACTAGTGTAGCCCCCAAGGCTCGTGCTGATATTAGTAACAATATTAGCCCGAGTCTTCAGTAGACTTCTGACTCTGGGTATTCTGACTTACAGAAAGTTAATTCATATATCCAAGATTTGTTGAAGAACGTTTGCAACAAGCGGAGAGAGATCAGAGCTCTCCGACTTAAGAATGCTGAGCTGAAGGTTGCCAAGGATGAGTCCGAAGGTAAACATTCCGAGACTCAAACCTTGTGTTGTGTTTTCATAGTCGAATATTTTTTGCTAAATTGTTGTTCTTTTTGACTTACAACACTGATAAAGCAGTCCTGTGCTATGATAGAAGAGGCCGAGAATCTCAAAACCTTGGTGGTGGAGAGTAAAGAACTTCGTCAAGAGCTGGATAAGCTCAAGGCAGATCATGAGAAGAGCATCACTCAAGTTCTCGAATCCTCCTCCATGGCTACTGATGAACGCGATCGTAAGATTGCGGCTCAAGATCAGAGAATCTCGGATCTCAACAATGAGCTTTGAAGAGAGAAGGATCTTTCCGAGGCGCTCCGGGCTGAACTCCGGAGTCTTCGAGAAGAGAAGACCAAAGTTGATGACGTCATCTTTGGTATGTTTCCATATTTCTGACTTGTCTACATTCTTCGACTCTTTCGATGTCGGATTTACTTAACCGTTTTGCGTTATACGAATAGGTGCTCTTAACTTGACGGACTCTGCTTCTACCGAGCCTCACACCCACCAACTTACCCAAGTCGGTGATTTGCTTCATGACTTCCGCCAATCCATCGAGGACATTGGCGAAGCTCTCAAGGTTCCGGACATGCAACGCATGTCCGACTTTCAGGTACGATACCAGGCGAAGGAGATGCTGTAGCTCGCCCGGGACTGGAATATGTCCTACGCGCGATCAGCAGCGCAAAACGCCCTTACAATGGTCATGAGCCACCATGGAAGCATGGAAATCTGGCAGGTGACCAGAGGGTACTGCAAGATGGACGAAGACGGACATGAGCAAGACATCAAGGCCATTATGGACTCCTACGCCCGATATGGGTGCCACGTAGCTTACTTAACCAGCTACGACACTCCCTTCTTCACCGGCATGGACACGCCGCCTCTGCCTCCTGAAGAAGCAGCCGAAGTTTCCGACGATGGCCAAACTATATTGGATTTTCTACATCTTGGATCGTTATCAGGGCGCGACTGATCTGTCCAGCGAGCCAGTAGCTCCTACCTCCTCTCCTGCATCATAGATGATCAGAAAACAAATGTATTATTCTGAGAAACATTATGGGTCTATAATTATGCAGTACTATACTTTTGCTAGTGCTAAGCTTTTATCAATTCAGCACTTTTGGCTTAAATTTTTGTGTTCCTGAAATGTTTACATAAGCACTTGTACTTTTTTTGTCTATATTTATCGTTTATCTAGCTTTCCGCTTCGTCCCTTTTGTGATCCGGCTAAACCTTTAGCACGAAAACTTTGCCAAGCAACGGAGCTCAATTGCTAAACCAGTTTAAACTCGGAAACAAAGCCGGCTTCTAGAACCAACAATTCACTACTCGGAAAATGCCCGCATCCGGCAATTAGACAAATAACCAAAGTATAGACTAGAAACTTTAGAGTTATACCCAAAGGTAGCATTTTTAGAATCAGAAATCTAAACCAGAACAAACATGAGCATAAAGTACTTTCAAGTATTCTGGGATTTTCGACTATGACATGATCATTAGGAAATAAGATGGTAAAAACTTCTTAGAAAAAACTTGAGGCAACCAAAACTTTTATTTCTCACAGAACATGTACATATGTATGATTACAAAGAAGGATAAACTAAGAATAAAAGGGACGTAGCTGAGCAATATTCCATGGTCTGTCTAACTCATCCGGATTTGTACTGCCTCCAGCTCTCTTTCTCTTCTTAGTAGCAGGTCTTTCTTTGATTGGCCTCATATCAGTTAAGTAGTATGAACCGTTGTGCAATACTCGGCTAACTAAAAAGGGCCCTTCCCATACTGGGGAAAGTTTGTGCTTTCTTTGTTGCACAAGACGGAGAACCAAATCGCCTTTATTGAAAGATCTATTTCTGACTCTCTAGCTATGATACTTGCGTAACTTCTGCTGATAGGCTGTTGATCTCATTTCAGCAACAACGCAAACTTCTTTGACTAAGTCGAGATCATTTTGTCGAGAAATCTCGGCATCCTCTTCGATATACGCGGCCACTCTAGGAGAAGTGTGAATCAAATCACTAGGAAGAACTGCTTTTGCGCCATAGACCAAGAAGAAAGGTGTGTATCCGGTTAACCTGTTTGGAGTTGTTCGTAAACTCCATATTACAGAGGGTAATTCCTCTGCCCAAGCCCCCACAACACGTCGTAGTGGTGCTTCGAGTCTCGGTTTTAGGCCTTGTAGGACTAAACCATTTGCCCTTTCGACTTCTCCGTTAGCCTGTGGATGTGCGACTGACGCAATGTCAAGCCGGATATTTTGTTCATTGCAAGATTCGGCCAATTCTCCCATAGAGATATTACTCCTGTTGTCCGTGATAATACTGTGCGGATATCCATACTAGATTATAACATCCTCGACAAATCTTTTGGCTATTTCTCCATCACAACTAGTGACGGGTTTAGCCTCAATCCATTTGGTGAATTTATCCACCATCATTAAGAGGTGAGTAAATCCACTTGGAGCCCGTCTAAACGGTCCTACCATGTCAAGCCCCTAGACCGCGAAAGTCCATGTTATAGGTATTGTTCGCAGCTGATCAACTGGAACGTGAGCTTGTTTGGCGTATTTTTGGCAGCCTTTGCACGTCTTGACTAGCCGTTCGGCATCTGCCTGAGCTGTAAGCGAGAAAAAACCGTGTCTGAAAGCTTTTGCCACTAAAGATTTAGCTGCAGCATGGTGACCACACTCGCCTTCGTGGATTTCTCTTAACACTTCCACTCCTTCTTCCGGAGATACGCAACGCTGAAAACCCCCAGACACACTCCGCTTATAGAGCTCACCTTTAACTATAGTATAGGCTTTCACTCGTCGGATAATCTGCCGGCTCAGAACCTCATCTTCAGGTAATTTGCCATCTACCAGATAATCAAGATAGGGTTGAGTCTAGCTGGGAATTATAGCCAGAACTGCTATTCGAGGTGAGTCAGATTTGGTCGGATATTCCTCATCCACTCCCTTTATTGAGGGAACTTTGAGGTGCTCTAAAAAAGCGCCATCCGGGACCTCTTTCCGTGCAGAGCCTATTCGAGATAGCGCATCTGCTTCCTCATTTTCTGCTCGAGGGATGTGTTGAACCTCAAACCCTTCGAACGATTTAGTTAAATCATCCACGACAGCTTTATATTCTGCCATGTGTCTATTTGCATTACAAATATCTGACACTTGCTGAGCAACAAGATCCGAATCTCCGTAACACATCAAACGTCAGATGCTGATATCCTTAGCAATACGGATTCCGTGTAGCAGTGCTTCATACTCGGCTATATTGTTTGTCGCTGTGAAGTGGATCTGCAACACGTATAGAAGTTTATCTCCTTGGGGTGATTTGAGCACCACGCCAGCCCCCGAGCCCCCGAGCCCCCGTGAGCCCCTGTGAGCCTTAGACCCATCAAAATATAGGGTCCAATATTCCGACTCAGGGAGGGTAATATTCTCCTTCGTCTTTGTCCAATCAGCAACAAAGTCAGCAAGGATTTGGGATTTAATTGTTGTCCGAGGTTTGTACTCAATATCGAAAGCCGAGAGCTCTATGCCCCATTTTGCGACGCGTCCTGTGGCGTCACTGTTGTTGATTATATCTCTCATGGGAGCTGTGCTCACCACGGTAATTGGATGCTCCTGAAAATAGTGTCGTAGCTTACGAGATGCTAGGAAAACACCGTAAGCCAGCTTTTGATAGTGCGGATACCGCTATTTTGATTCTGTTAGAACCTCGCTGACAAAGTAAGTCGGACGCTGCACCAAGTGTTCCTGATTTTCCTCCGGTCTCTCCACTACCATGACGATACTGACGACTTTATTTGTCACAGCAAATGATAAAGCAACATCGGTTCTTGTGGTTCTGGTGCGACAAGGATAGGAGCAGATGAGAGTACTTTCTTCAGGTCTTGTAATGCAGCTTCAGCTTCGTTGGTCCACACAAAATCCTTTGTCTTTTTCAGGAGTTTGTATAATGGTGCCGCTCTTTCACCGAGCCGGCTTACGAACCGACTGACTGCAGCGATGCAACCAGTTAGTCTTTGTACGTCCTTTAGGCGAGTTGGCCTGGAAATATTGAGTATAGCCTTGATTTTATCTCGGTTCACTTCTGTGCCTCTTTGAGACACGATGAAACCTAACAGTTTTCCGCCTAGAATTCCAAAGAAGCATTTCTTCGGATTAAGTATTATGTTGTATTTTCATAGATTGGCGAACGTTTCCTCCAATTTGGAAATTAGTGTTTCCTTCTTTTTGGACATGACCACAATATCATCCACATAGGCATGTACATTGCGTCCGAGTTTGTAACTACCTCGGTGAATTACGCTCCTAGTTACCAGCCTGGATGAGCGGAAATGGTTAAAATAGTATGGTGGGGCCCAAATGCCACTCACAGGTAGGCCTTTCGGCCGTCCTAACCATTTCCAAACATCGGGACAAGAACGGGCGGCGTAATCGGCAGGCGAAGGGATCAACGACATACACAAATGAGTTTGTATGCAAGCCACCATACAATCGTTCTCAGAGCCATTCCATCTAAAAGAAATAGAAATATTGCAACGCCATACGGCAAGATCCAAATATCCTAGATAGATATAATAGTTTAGGATATCTCCTCATACATCAAACATCAGAGTATCAGGCGGAAGCGGAAAACAAGATCTGAGTACGGATAAGAAGCAAATCGGCATAAGATGCCACATAAATAAACACATCCCGCCCACAGATCTCACGGATCCCCGTTCCCGGAATCTCTACACCGAATGATCGTTGCCCACATCGTCCGTCTCCTCCACCCAGTATCCATCTTGCGAGTTTACCTGTTCATCTGAATCAAACAATTTATCGTGTGAGACCCTAGGGGTACTCAGCAAGTCTTTATGCCTCTAAAGGGGACACAACCTGGGGTGACGCAATTGCAGCAAAAGATAAACCCTAACAATTCTATAGATACGCGCTAACCATCCGCCTAACCAGAGATAGACGGATGTCCGTGAATTAATAACAACAGTTATAACAGTAATATTAACAGATCCATCCTCCTCCTCGCTTACCAACGAGAAAGCGGACGAACAACCCCCCCATCCGTTGGCAGTTTTATTATCCATTCCATGAGTGTTGCACTATTTACTAGTCAGTTACTTAGTCAAGTTAAAAGCGGTACTTTAGTTATACTTGTCTATGATCGAGAAACTGTGCTCCAAGTCGTCCATAACCGCGGACACGGCTTTCAGAAAGTTTTACCCTGTAGGGGTGCACAAATAGCAACACACACTCGATCAACCTCGGAAAAACCAAATCAAAACCCAACGAGGCATTCACGACAAAGCGATCACAGGATTCAGAAATATTTTAGGGGGCCACCCCATTAAGCTACCCGCAACGAAGTTGGCCGGCTCCGAGACGGACTCAAGGTTTGCGTCAATGACTGTAAACGACTGGGAACCCGAAAGTGTGACTGGGCTTGTCGATACCGCGAAAACACTCCGCTTTCCTAAACAGTATAGGTGCATTCCTCGCACAATCTTAAATACAGCAGTAAAGCATGGCATAAGTACAGGATAGTAATAAAGCCCCAAACTACTTATGGCCCCAAGAAATAAGAATGAATCAAGATCTGGCTCAGGGGGGTTCATAAGCCTCCCGGATGTGGATAGCGTGAATATTCAAGGAACAGGAATCAAGTACTCGGGGTCCTACGGGACACAAGTGAGCATGAAAAACCAAATAGCAGATATTGCTCACCGGTGCCACTTTCATTAGTTATCCCATTACTACTCAGGTTAAGTTGTTTAGGTATCTCGTTATCCATCAGACACTCACATACCCTACACATGATGTTCTACGACTCGCATGGCTCAAACAACTCCTGTAGTAATGGCTCATGGGATGGAGGAACAAGCTTCGGTGGGGTTTAAAAGTAAAGGCTATGCAATACTTGGGATTCAGTTTAATGCAATCGCGACTCAATGATGCAAGAATAAGACAGAGGCAATAGGCACTGTATGTATGCAAGCATGTGGTAGTGCTTGCCTGGCAGCTCAGTTGAAGCGAGAGAAGGATCTAGGTAGTGCTCCTGGGTTTCTTGATATATCCCCTGCTCAGCGTCTATTCGAAGAAGAACCAAACAAACAAGGGCCAACATAAATAAAGTGCACAAGCATATGAATAAAATGCATCAAGCAAACAATCATGCCATGATGAATGATGCACAATTTGCATGGCAATGATGTAGCATGGCATGGGTGAGGTGTGGAATACAAGAATAAACCTTTTATTGAGTTTTGGTCACATTTTAACCTCATATAAGTTGCTGTATGCTTTATATTTATATGATGCATGCTGCAAAACAGAACATGGAATGCATAAACAGAAAGGTTTCGTCGAGCTGATCATTTTAGACATATTATTTGTTAAATTTGGAGTTATAAAACAAAAGTTATTAATTAATTAAGGAAAAGGGCATTTTATTGTAATTTTAATCAACTTGAAAATTAAAGTGTCCAAAATATATTTTGAAGGCCATATTTGAATTCCTCATATTTTTCTGATTTCAAAACATATATTATTTGTATTATTTGGATTTGAAAATTAAAAGTTATTTTAAAACAGATTTGAATTTGTATTTAAGCATTTACTAAAATTTGTTTTTATTAAACAGAGAAACAGGAAAACCTTTTACACTCAGCGAAACTTAGCCCGAGCCACTGACGGTGGGGCCGATGCTGACTTGGGCGAAACGGCGTGCAACGGACTTTTCTCACCGCAACCGAAGCGAGCCGCGGTGACCGACTGGTGGACCTGGCGCGGACACAGGCCCACATGCCAGCGGGTGAACGGGCGGGTGACACGCGGCACAGACAGGAACCGCAGTTGAGGGCAAGGTCTTACGGGTGTACTTTTGTAAAAACACTACCGCGGATGACAGGTGGGACCGGCTGGACCGCGGGTTGAGCGCGCAAAAAGGCAGGGGGGGTATGCGAAAAAGGGCCACGACCACTGTTTTTCTTCTACCGCGTCTCTGACGAATCTGTCGGCGGCAGCGTGCACGACGCAGAGGGGATCGAACTCGCGACCGATCTCTCGCGCGCAGGCGACAGCGACCAAAGCGGCTCGGCGGGGGTTGCTGGTAGGAGAGGGTCGCACGGCTAGATATGCTTCTGCGACGTCACGGCGAGGAGAACCGACCGCGACGCCGGCGTACAGAGGGCGTTCGTCGGAGTGACCGGCGCGTACAGGAAACGACGGCGAAAAGGAAGGTGTCGGGGGGAAACGGGGGCTCACCGCGGACTCGTCGGAGGCCTCAGATCGTGACGGGGGGGCAGCAAGCCGACGACGATGCAGAGGCCGGCGGATCTAGGGTTTTGCGGTGGCCGTCAGCGATCAGCAATGCAGGGATCGGATCCTCCTTGCTGGCGTGTACGGGGGTGATGCGGTAGTCCCTGCTGGCCTTCCCTGGCAACCACGACACCACGTTCGCCTCCTTGATCTGCAGGTGGAAGAAGAAGCCGAGAGTGGCGGCCGGCGTTGGAGAAGAAGTGGAGCAAGGGGAGCTGGGAGAAAAGGGTTGCCGCAGGGCCAGGGGAGGGGCACTGGGACACGGCAGAGGCGAGAGGGGTGAAGATAAGGACGGGGGTAGGAGGGGATGCCGTGGGGCTCGGGATGGGAAAAAGGTGGCTCGGGTGGTCACCTTTCCCTCCTTCCTCACGTGCTGGACATGGGGAGGACAGGCAGGCAGCTGCAGGTGGGGCTAGGACGAGGTGGAGGAGGGGACTGGCTCGGGTGCCCCTTGGTGGCAGAGAGAAAGGAGAGGGGGAGGCTCGGGTTTAGCTAGGGTAGAGGAATGGGGCTGGCTCGGGTTAGGGCTTTAGGGTTGGGGTAGGCTTCGGCCTGGGGGGTTAGGTAGCTAGGTGGGGCCAGCTAGGTGAGAGAGGAGAGAGGCCGAGAGAGAGGGTGGGAACTAGGGTTAGCTAGAGAGGGGGCTCGGGTTAGGTTAGATGGTGCTCATGGTAGAGAGAGAAAGAGAGAGAGGGGCTAGGTGGAGTGGTTTTCTTTGACAAGATCAAGCAAGACAGACCAAGATCAAACAAGAGCTAGACAAAAGGGAGGATGAGATAAAAAGGTGGTGAGGGTTTAGAGAGAGAGGTTAGGGTTTGGAGATAGAAAAGAGAGAGGGGTAAGAGAGATTAGGGTTTAGAAGAACTAGGCTAGGAGAGAAAAGAGAGAAAGAAAAGAATAAGCCTCATATGATCATGCATAAGAGTTTTATTTAAAAGAAAAGATATGGGTGAGATAAAGAGGTGATGGGATGGATGGAGATGGGTGTAGGGTTTGGCATGATCCAAACAAGATCAAGCATGAAGAGGGGTAGAGAGAGATATGGGGGATGATCCACTCAAAGATTCAAATAAAATCCAAAAGACTAGAATGTGGTGGTACTTGCATGGCCCATGCAAAATATTTAATGCCATGTTTATTCTTGTGAAAACAATAATATTCACATGACATTATTCCTCTGCATTCCCAAAAGTGGAATAAAGCCAAGCAAAAGGATTTAAAGGAAAGTTCCAGATGGAGTAGATGGAGATGATCACATTTGATTATAATTGGGACTTGCTAGTGTGTATATTCCACTAGATGTTTAATAGTCCCAAAAATACCCCAACATGAGCATAAATCCATAATAATCCATATGAAAGCTAGGAAAAAGGGGCACTACTCATAATGCATGCAAGGTGGCTCCACATATCAATAATGTGAAAACAACATGATGCTAATATGAGAGCATGTGGAAAAAAAAGAAATGGATCAATCCCTTCCCACATGAGCTAGAGGTAAAACCCAAAAAGGTGCAAAGCTCATATTTAGTTGGATGGTGGAATTATAAGGTGGTGACAGAGAAAAGTGATGGAGTTGAATAAAAGATATGCCCCCAACTCAACTTGGGCATTAAACAATATATCAATAACCAAATACAATATCAAGAGGCAAAATACAATTTACAATGCATATGAGAGAAGAACCAAGACAAAAGGGTTCTATATGATGCTCAAATGCAAGGTGGCATGATGACATGAGCATGATATAATTATGATGCAACAAATATATATATGAAGTAGTCATTATATAGACTAGGCTAGTAGCATTGCAATTGTTAGACAATTGGGATGCTACAACTCTCCCCCACTAAACAAGAATCTCGCCCCGAGATTCCTAGGAAAAAGAAAACAACACAAGGAGAGGCGGGTGTTCGAACGAAGATGACCCTCACGTTCCCAAGATGATGAAGAACGGAATGGTGCGACCACTACACCTTGCAAAACTTGCTAGACTTGTTGCGAGTCTTGCGTTTTGCTTGAGAAACAACGGTTAGAAGAGTTGAAGGATTGTCGTGAGACAAGAAGGATAGGATGGACATAGCTTCGGGTTTTCTCAAGAAACGTGATAAAAGAAAAGAACCACTTGTGAAAGAAAAAGGAAAAGATGATGTATCATGGATAAAGAAAGACACACCGTTAAGATTAAAGATTTACCGATACTAGAGATGATGAAATCTTTGTCTCGCCGGAAGAAAGAGCTAGGTTGGAGAGGTTTGAACCACTATGACAATAGCATCATATCTTCTCTCGGATTTGAGAAATGAAGTACGGAAACAACATTGCCTTCAAACAAGAGAGTCCCTTGATGTCAACAGAAAGATTTAGTTAGACATCGTCGGATTAGATTCTTGTTGCGCCGGTAAGAACCAAGGATCACGCAATTGAGGTGCGCGGATATAACTTCCAGAGACGGATGTGAAGCTAGATCATGGTGGAATCCCGAGAAGCAAAGAATATGGAGGATCTGGAGTTTATTGTAGATATACTTATTTCTTTCTTTAGCCTTGAGGCTAACACAATAGATTTGCGGCTGATGGCATCAACCATAATTGGCTTTACCCCAGAAAAGAATTGATGAAACAAAGAGAGAGCTAGTTTCCTTTCATCTTGTTTGGGGATGTCAAGCACCGGTAGAAAGACGAGGATAGAAAAGAGTTTGCGTTTGTTTCCACCAGATAATTGAAGATTTTGCTCCATCTAGAATAGACAGACCACCAACAAGATATTATTGATTACTTTCTTCGAGAGAGCACTCCGGAAAAACAAGGACGGAAGTAAAAGTATCGAGGGATAAAGGCCACTTCCAACTTCCGTGGAATGAGTGAAATCACATTAATTCACCAATTCAATGTACATGAGCGAATGATAAGAGTAGTGGTATGGTAGCTACTCCATCCCGCACTCAAAGCATTACTCCGCACATGAATAAGAAAACCATGCAACCCAACTACTGAAACAGACTGAAGGTATTGACAAAAACTCATGGATCTTCGTTAGAAAACAAGGATAGATGCAAACGATTCACCGGATCCAAGATAGATAAGGTTGATGATGTTGTCGTCATGTCTGAAGTATCAAGCCACCGGAAAGATATGAAGGAAGATTATGGAGAACAACTGCAAGATTCAACAGCTACAGAAAAGATAGCACCGATTTGAACAAAAGGAATACAAGATCTGGAAGGT
Organism: Avena sativa; assembly: GCA_916181665.1. Taxonomy (NCBI): domain Eukaryota; kingdom Viridiplantae; phylum Streptophyta; class Magnoliopsida; order Poales; family Poaceae; genus Avena; species Avena sativa. The sequence continues at coordinate 366,384,565 of OV702287.1, read as the reverse complement.
CTCCATGGCCTCCGGTGGATTGAGCATAGACGATAAAGCGAGAGGGTTTCAAGAGATTACTTGACGAGACTGAGGTGAAAAGAACTCCCTGTTGTTCTTGAAAAGATTGAGAGAGGTTTAGCGGTCTTGAGGAAAACTTTAGTGGAACGACTATGATAACTTGCCAACAAGGAATAACTCCAGATTGGTTGAATATGGAGGATGGAATTAACAATGGACTTGCTGATTCCAGAGTTGAAGCGATCTATTTAGCAGAAGGACGTGGCCGAGATAGGTGACTTCAAGAAGCCAGAATTTCCACTTTGGGAACTTTGCACGCGGCAGTGTTAACAAAGCTTGAGAGAAAGAGACACAGATGATCTTCCATGTTCTTCCATTGATATGGAATAGGCAAGCATATTATCAACATATACCACCATGGATTAACAGGATATTCCCAGAATATCAAGTTCAAAAGGCGAGAGAAACGAACAAATGCTCGAACACTTCCTGAGCTCAACGCTCTTAGAAAGATCAATATTAAGAGCACGGGTTCGTGTTGAAGAAGATGCACTGGAAGAATAGATTATCTGGTCCTTCGGAAAAAAAGAGATGTCACCTGGTTCACATTGTCGATTGGATCGCCGGTTACAAAGATAAAGAGATCTTGGATAACAAAAAGATGATAGATCATACCATAAGCAAAGCTATCAGAAGCAAAAAGATGCAATTCCCTCGTCTCAAAGAGAATTTTGCAGATATGGAGTTCCAAAAAGATGTGCAGCATGATGGACAGATGATAGACCGCCGTAGTGCCTTGAGAAACTCCGGTTTGCCAAAGATGCTTGAATATGCATAGATATGATCACGGTGTACTCTAAATCACAGGAGATAACCGTCACCATTTGGAGGATAGTGGTGATTGCATTTTCCATATTCCACTCATGATAAGTGTCATATAGCTATGCCGAGAACCAAATTACAATCACCAGCATCGGATCGACGTGAGTTATGTAATTAGCCGAGAGAATTGGAGATGAAATAAAACTCCAGGATTAAGCGCCGGTGACAAAAGAATGAGTTAGCATGGACATGCTGATAAAAGGGAGATAGATAATGTTTCACACACGACTGAAAAGGAGTGTGGAAACACAGATGTATCAAAGAAAATTTTTCCGCATTTTTCGGCATTAAAATACCAATAGATGCGCAAAATCACTTATCAGGTAGCGATTAGCAACTGATGGTTTCACAGAATGTGGAGTTGCTAGAAGGAAGGACACCCTTGAGAAGATGGCACCGGTTAACAAGGAGTCAGATAGATCGCGCCGGTTTTCAAAAGCCTGGCAGTATGGAATGTACCAACAGTTGATAACCAAAAGGCCGATAAAGATAACATGTTGGATGCAACAGATAGACAAGGAATTACACACACACACACACACACACTTTCTATGGTACTACGGAAACCCAGAACACGTGAATCCTATTTTGAATTTTTAAGAAGAGGATTGAAAACGTTACACTTCCTTACCAGAAAAGGGTGGGTGGTTGGGTAAGAAGAAAAGTGGAAGCAGTCCTACTCTCACGTTTTGTTTTTCCCTAGTATACATAGCTACCAAAAATATTTGCTAGACTGACAACGACCATTTGGCTGAGACCCTGAAGGGCGGGATGGCTCTGATACCAATTGTAACTACCTCGGTGAATTACGCTCCTAGTTACCAGCCTGGATGAGCGGAAATGGTTAAAATAGTACGGTGGGGCCCAAATGCCACTCACAGGTAGGCCTTTCGGCCGTCCTAACCATTTCCAAACATCGGGACAAGAACGGGCGGCGTAATCGGCAGGCGAAGGGATCAACTACATACACAAATGAGTATGTATGCAAGCCACCATACAATCGTTCTCAGAGCCATTCCATCTAAAAGAAATAGAAATATTGCAACACCATACGGCAAGATCCAAATATCCTAGATAGATATAATAGTTTAGGATATCTCCTCATACATCAAACATCAGAGTATCAGGCGGAAGCAGAAAACAAGATCCGAGTACGGATAAGAAGCAAATCGGCATAAGATGCCACATAAATAAACACATCCCGCCCACAGATCTCACGGATCCCCGTTCCCGGAATCTCTACACCGAATGATCGTTGCCCACATCGTCCGTCTCCTCCACCCAGTATCCATCTTGCGAGTTTACCTATTCATCTGAATCAAACAATTTATCGTGTGAGACCCTAGGGGTACTCAGCAAGTCTTTATACCTCTAAAGGGGACACAACCTGGGGTGACGCAATTGCAGCAAAAGATAAACCCTTACAATTCTATAGATACGCGCTAACCATCCGCCTAACCAGAGATAGACGGATGTCCGTGAATTAATAACAACAGTTATAACAGTAATATTAACAGATCCATCCTCCTCCTCGCTTACCAACGAGAAAGCGGACAAACAACCCCCCATCCGTTGGCAGTTTTATTATCCATTCCATGAGTGTTGCACTATTTACTAGTCAGTTACTTAGTCAAGTTAAAAGCGGTACTTTAGTTATACTTGTCTACGATCGAGAAACTGTGCTCCAAGTCGTCCATAACCGCGGACACGGCTTTCAGAAAGTTTTACCCTGCAGGGGTGCACAAATAGCAACACACACTCGATCGACCTCGGAAAAACCAAATCAAAACCCAACGAGGCATTCACGACAAAGCGATCACAGGATTCAGAAATATTTCCGGGGGCCACCCCATTAAGCTACCCGCAATGAAGTTGGCCGGCTCCGAGACGGACTCAAGGTTTGCGTCAATGGCTGTAAACGACTGGGAACCCGAAAGTGTGACTGGGCTTGTCGATATCGCGAAAACACTCCGCTTTCCTAAACAGTACAGGTGCATTCCTTGCACAATCTTAAATACAGCAGTAAAGCATGGCATAAGTACAGGATAGTAATAAAGCCCCAAACTACTTGTGGCCCCAAGAAATAAGAATGAATCAAGCTCTGGCTCAGGGGGGTTCATAAGCCTCCCGGATGTGGATAGCGCGAATATTCAAGGAACAGGAATCAAGTACTCGGGGTCCTACGGGACACAAGTGAGCATGAAAAACCAAATAGCAGATATTGCTCACCGGTGCCACTTTCATTAGTTATCCCATTACTACTCAGGTTAAGTTGTTTAGGTATCTCGTTATCCATCAGACACTCACATACCCTACACATGCTGTTCTACGACTCGCATGGCTCAAACAACTCCTGTAGTAATGGCTCATGGGATGGAGGAACAAGCTTCGGTGGGGTTTAAAAGTAAAGGCTATGCAATACTTGGGATTCAGTTTAATGCAATCGCGACTCAATGATGCAAGAATAAGACAGAGGCAATAGGTACTGTATGTATGCAAGCATGTGGTAGTGCTTGCCTGGCAGCTCAGTTGAAGTGAGAGAAGGATCTGGGTAGTGCTCCTGGGTTTCTTGATATATCCCCTGCTCAGTGTCTATTCGAAGAAGAACCAAACAAACAAGGGCCAACATAAATAAAGTGCACAAGCATATGAATAAAATGCATCAAGCAAACAATCATGCCATGATGAATGATGCACAATTTGCATGGCAATGATGTAGCATGGCATGGGTGAGGTGTGGAATACAAGAATAAACATTTTATTGAGTTTTGGTCACATTTTAACCTCATATAAGTTGCTGTATGCTTTATATTTATATGATGCATGCTGCAAAACAGTACATGGAATGCATAAACAGAAAGGTTTCGTCGAGCTGATGATTTTAGACATATTATTTGTTAAATTTGGAGTTATAAAACAAAAGTTATTAATTAATTAAGGAAAAGGGCATTTTATTGTAATTTTAATCAACTTGAAAATTAAAGTGTCCAAAATATATTTTGAAGGCCATATTTGAATTCCTCATATTTTTCTGATTTCAAAACATATATTATTTGTATTATTTGGATTTGAAAATTAAAAGTTATTTTAAAACAGATTTGAATTTGTATTTAAGCATTTACTAAAATTTGTTTTTATTAAACAGAGAAACAGGAAAACCTTTTACACTCAGCGAAACTTAGCCCGAGCCACTGACGGTGGGGCTGATGCTGACTTGGGCGAAACGGCGCGCAACGGACTTTTCTCACCGCAACCGAAGCGAGCCGCGGTGACCGACTGGTGGACCTGGCGCGGACACAGGCCCACATGCCAGCGGGTGAACGGGCGGGTGACACGCGGCACGGACAGGGACCGCGGTTGAGGGCAAGGTCTTACGGTACTTTTGTAAAAACACTACCGCGGATGACAGGTGGGACCGGCTGGACCGCGGGTTGAGCGCGCAAAAAGGCAGGGGGGATATGCGAAAAACGGCCACGGCCACTGTTTTTCTTCTACCGCGTCTCTGACGAATCTGTCGGCGGCAGCGTGCACGACACAGAGGGGATCGAACTCGCGACCGATCTCTCGCGCGCAAGCGACAGCGACCAAAGCGGCTCGGCGGGGGTTGCTGGTAGGAGAGGGTCGCGCGGCTAGATATGCTTCTGCGACGTCATGGCGAGGAGAACTGACCGCGATGCCGGCGCACAAAGGGCGTTCGTCGGAGTGACCGGCGCGTACAGGAAACGACGGCGAAAAGGAAGGTGTCGGGGGGAAACGGGGGCTCACCGCGGACTCGTCGGAGGCCTCAGATCGTGACGGGGGGGCAGCAAGCCGACGGCGATGCAGAGGCCGGCGGATCTAGGGTTTTGCGGTGGCCGTCAGCGATCAGCAACACAGGGATCGGCTCCTCCTTGCTGGCGAGTACGGGGGTGATGCGGTAGTCCCTGCTGGCCTTCCCCGGCAACCATGACACCACGTCCGCCTCCTTGATCTGTAGGTGGAAGAAGAAGCCGAGAGTGGCGGCCAGCGTTGGAGAAGAAGTGGAGCAAGGGGAGCTGGGAGAAAAGGGTTGGCGCAGGGCCAGGGGAGGGGCACTGGGACACGGCAGAGGCGAGAGGGGTGAAGATAAGGACGGGGGTAGGAGGGGATGCCGTGGGGCTCGGGGTGGGAAAAAGGTGGCTCGGGTGGTCACCTTTCCCTCCTTCCTCACGTGCTGGACATGGGGAGGACAGGCAGGCAGCTGCAGGTGGGGCTAGGACGAGGTGGAGGAGGGGACTGGCTCGGGTGCCCCTTGGTGGCAGAGAGAAAGGAGAGGGGGAGGCTCGGGTTTAGCTAGGGTAGAGGAATGGGGGTGGCTCGGGTTAGGGCTTTAGGGTTGGGGTCGGCTTCGGCCTGGGGGGTTAGGTAGCTAGGTGGGGCCAGGGTGGCCAGGTGGGGCCAGCTAGGTGAGAGAGGAGAGAGGCCGAGAGAGAGGGTGGGAACTAGGGTTAGCTAGAGAGGGGGCTCGGGTTAGGTTAGATGGTGCTCATGGTAGAGAGAGAAAGAGAGACAGGGGCTAGGTGGAGTGGTTTTCTTTGACAAGATCAAGCAAGATAGACCAAGATCAAACAAGAGCTAGACAAAAGGGAGGATGAGATAAAAAGGTGGTGAGGGTTTAGAGACAGAGGTTAGGGTTTGGAGATAGAAAAGAGAGAGGGGTAAGAGAGATTAGGGTTTAGAAGAACTAGGCTAGGAGAGAAAAGAGAGAAATAAAAGAATAAGCCTCATATGATCATGCATAAGAGTTTTATTTAAAAGAAAAGATATGGGTGAGATAAAGAGGTGATGGGATGGATGGAGATGGGTGTAGGGTTTGGCATGATCCAAACAAGATCAAGCATGAAGAGGGGTAGAGAGAGATATGGGGGATGATCCACTCAAAGATTCAAATAAAATCCAAAAGACTAGAATGTGGTGGTACTTGCATGGCCCATGCAAAATATTTAATGCCATGTTTATTCTTGTGAAAACAATAATATTCACATGACATTATTCCTCTGCATTCCCAAAAGTGGAATAAAGCCAAGCAAAAGGATTTAAAGGAAAGTTCCAGATGGAGTAGATGGAGATGATCACATTTGATTATAATTGGGACTTGCTAGTGTGTATATTCCACTAGATGTTTAATAGTCCCAAAAATACCCCAACATGAGCATAAATCCATAATAATCCATATGAAAGCTAGGAAAAAGGGGCACTACTCATAATGCATGCAAGGTGGCTCCACATATCAATAATGTGAAAACAACATGATGCTAATATGAGAGCATGTGAAAAAAAAATGGATCCATCCCTTCCCACATGAGCTAGAGGTAAAACCCAAAAAAGGTGCAAAGCTCATAGTTAGTTGGATGGTGGAATTATAAGGTGGTGACAGAGAAAAGTGATGGAGTTGAATAAAAGATATGCCCCCAACTCAACTTGGGCATTAAACAATATATCAATAACCAAATACAATATCAAGAGGCAAAATACAATTTACAATGCATATGAGAGAAGAACCAAGACAAAAGGGTTCTATATGATGCTCAAATGCAAGGTGGCATGATGACATGAGCATGATATAATTATGATGCAACAAATATATATATGAAGTAGCCATTATATAGACTAGGCTAGTAGCATTGCAATTGTTAGACAATTGGGATGCTACAGAGTTGGTCGTGGAGGTAATGCTGCATCATGCGCTGGTACGTAGCTCCTGCGTTCTTTAGCCCAAAGGGCATCGTAACAAAACAGAAGGTTCTGAAGGGGGTTATGAATGAAGTTTTGACTTTGTCAGATTCCTTCATCCGGATTTGGTGATAACCGGAATATGCGTCAAGAAAACAGAGGAGTTCCGAGCCTGCTGTCGAATCGATAACTTGATCAATCCTAGGCGGAGCGAACGGATCTTTTGGACAAGCCTTGTTCAAGGTAGTATAATCAACACACATCCTTAAATCAGTGGTGTCCTTTTTAGGGACCATTACAGGATTGGCCGACCACTCAGTGTGGATGACCTCTTCTATGAATCAGGCTAACTCGAGCCGTGCAAGTTCCTTAGCTATTGCCTTACGCTTTTCATCGCTGAAACATCGTAAGGACTATTTGATGGGTTTAGTGTTCGGGTTTACATTTAAAGAGTGCTCGACAAGTTCCCTAGGTACTTTGGTCATGTCAGATGGCTGTCATGCGAAGATATCTTGATTTGCTTTGAGGAACTTGACGAGCGCGGTTTCCTATGCGCTATCTAGGCCTACGCTTATCTGGGTCACCTTGGAGGGGTCATCATCCTTCAACGGCGTCTTCTTCGTATCTTCTGATGCCTTGAACTCCAGATTCGGCTTTGTCACCTCCTTCTTCGTTGCAGGCATCTCAGACGGATCCATGCTCTTCTTGATCTCCTGGTACTCCTGGGCGTGTAGCACAGCTTCAGCAAAGGCGGCATTTCCATCCTCACACTCTCACGCTTTCTTCGGGTCTCCCCTGATGGTGATCATGCCGTTGGGACCTGGAATTTTCATCATATTGTAAATGTAACACGGACGAGCCATAAAAGCCCAGTAAGCCGGAAGTCCGAATATAGCATGGTACGCGCTCTTGAACAGGACCACTTCAAAGGAAAGTGCCTCCGTCCGATAGTTCTTTGGAGTTCCAAAAGTAACAACCAAAGTGATTTCTCCCAGGGAATTTGCTTGTCTTCCTGGGACAACCCCGTGAAAGATCACAGAGCTGTGGTTCAGCCGGGTCTCCGAGATCTTCATCCGGCGTAGCGTTTCGACATAGAGAATATTAATACTGCTGCCACCGTCCATGAGAGTCTTGGAGAAACCATAACCGTCAATAAGTGGATGGACGATTAAGGCGTATTTTCCTCGCCTGTGCAACTTAGGCGGATGATCAGCGCGGTCAAATGTGATTGCCACTTCCGACCAGTCCAAGAATTGGGGGACGGCCGAAACTGTTGCATTGATCTCATGAAGCACTGCCTTTTTGACCTTTGCTGGTTGAGATCCGAGGAAGGTGACATAAGTGTCTTTCTTGGTCGGAAATTTTTTCTTCCCTTCCGGCTTGGGATTTGAAGCATCATCTTCCTCCATGTCAGAATCTTCCTTAGTCTCTTTATCTTTTTCGGGATTCTTCTTTCCCTTCTTCCGCTTAGCTTTGTAGCCAGCGGTATCATCTCTCTTAATGTTGTCGTTGAAACGACACTCGGCGTTTGTGTGGGACGAGCCCCCATTGGCGTCTAAGTGATGCACACATGGGTTATTGGCAATGTCGGCCCAAGAGTAGGTTTTGCCTGGTTGCTGGTCTCCTCTACCTTGAACTCTCGAAGTCCCACGGCGGCGTCTGCGGCCACCGCCACGTCCTCCTCATCCTCCAGACCCAAAAGTAGCAGTAACCACTGCCGTTTCCGCGTTGGGTTTCTCTTCCGAGGTATTCTTGCGCTTCTGAGCTTGTTGCTTTGGTTGTTTTGCCGACTATGGCACAGCCAGGGCGTTGAGTAATCCCTCTGCATCATGGTCTGCATCTGCATACTTGCTCGCTGTTTCTATCATCTCTCCCAAATCAGTGACTTTGTCACACTTCAAGCGATGACGTAGTAAACCAATTGGGAGACCTGCAATGAAAGCTTCAACCGTAGTTTGGTCATTTACTCCTTCACAGGAGTTCTTGGTGTCGATCCATCATCCGAGATAACCCCGACAAGTTTCTCTGGTTTTCTGGGTGCAACGCTGTAGATCTCCGACCATACAGGGCCTCCGGTATGTGCCTTCGAAATTCCGAAAGAAAGCACTTTGCATGTCATACCAGTTGTGGATAGTGTTCTCCGGAAGTTCATTGAGCCATGATCGTGCCGTCTTCCGCAACATGAGTGGGAGATATCGGGTTGCGACCAGGCTGTTTCCGCCTTTGGCAATGCAGCAAGCTTGGAAGAAATCCTGTAGCCAAGTATCTGGCCGAGCTATGCCGTCGTAGGCTTGGATATGTTTTGAGATAGAAAATCCTTACGGGAATCTTGTAGCTCTTATGCGTGGTCCGAAGCACTTTGGGCCCACGTATATATCATCATTTTCATAGCGCCACGCCTCTATATTGGAATTGATCCTGTGCCTTGCGTCATTCGGGGATAGAGATCGTCCTGAGTGTCAGCTGTGGCTGCGGTGTCTTGGAGCCGGACTTCAGCTTCTGCCACCACCTCCTCCACCATGACGCCCTCCTTGGCCTCCATGGGAACCATTGTGATGGCTACTTGGTGGAGAGGGTGGAGCAGCTGGGTTATTTCCAGCTGATCGCCGGCCTCCATCCGGAACGCCATTATTCCGGTTCTAGGGAGGGTCTTCATTGTGACGAGCCCCCTGTCGGCTTATCTCGGCACGGTGTCCATCATTCTTTCATCCATCATCCGGACGGCTTGCATGTCTAGGAGGTGGCATTCTTTGTCGGTCCTCCTCCCGACGTTTCTCTTTATCATCGTCCCTGCGGTCTTTCAACTCTCGCCGGGGCGGGTTCCTCGGATTCAGTGCAACAATTGCCTCTTGCTCTGCAACTGGGTTAACGTTATGCCAGTCACGTGCAACTTTGTGGTGCTGTCCCAAAGATCCGGTTCTTGAGTAATTGTCCTCCCGGCGATCGGAGCGGTGGTGCTGCTCCGGAATGCGCTGGGGTCTTATGTCAGACCATGCTGGATCTGTGCGACACTGGTCCGAATCGGAGACCAGCTTTTGACTTCCGGACATGGCGACCTTTTGCTGCTCCAGTCCCTTGTTGAGTAATTTGATTCCCAACCGGATCTGCTCCGGGCCTGGTTTAGCCCATAGGTTTTCTCGGGCCGCAACGGTGTTCTGCACTGGTGTTGGATACACCCAATCCCCTTTGCTATCTTTCCGAGGCATCCCCATTTATCCTCCGAAAAGGAATTTGTGAATCTGCGGGAATTGGTTGTCATTGGTATGAAGTTTCCCGGTCTTCTAGTGTTGCCTGGAGTTGTACTTCTCCACAGATGCCATGCGTTTCTTTTCCTCCTCAATGTTTTTGGCTTCATCGAGGAGTACTTGACGACACACTTCTAGGGCATGTGCCCTCTCGTCCAGCTCTTCAGCAGTAAGTTCTGCAGCTGTAGGAATAAGTGTGGTTAATGCAGCATCGATGAGTTTACGTCCAGCTCTTTCTCGTATTCCTCGGCAATCACCTCCTTTGCTGGAGGGTCTTTCGCTGGGGTCTTGTTCTTCTTCTTTGCTTTCTTGGCAGCTCCGGTAGCAAAGACGGCTTTGGGTCCGTTTCCCGGAGTCAAGCTCTGATCGGTACTTTCGGACATCTGGACCTCGGGATTATCTCTGACTTCCATGTCATCCTGCGCTTTGGGAGAGTGTTCCCCGGATCCTTCATCCATGGCTTCTCCTTCGTCTGCAGCTTTGGAGTTATACTCCTCTTCATACTCCACGGAGAACTTTCAGAAATCTGCTTACGTCATCGATTCATCCGAGGATGCGGGTACGTCGGCGTTTGTTCCAATCGCCTCCAGCACAGAGTCGGTGTTGTCTCTAGCGTCGGCAGTGCCGGATCCGGATCCCACATATCCGACAAAGTGTGATGTGCCCCTCCTGAGATAGCTGCGGTCTTCATAGTAGGCTTCATCGAAACGTTTGATGGTCTTGAGAATTGCATCTACGCCTGAGTTTTGCATTATCATGCGTCTTAGTGTGTACGTCAGGAAAGGCCTGTCTGTCCCGTCATCATCAGAGCTGGAACCATCGTTGTTATTGTGCTCCTCCTGGATTTCGACCTCAGCGGGTGGGTCTATCTGGGATTCGGTCTCTCCAGAGAGATCCACTCCAGATTCGATTTGGACTGCTAGGTCTGCTTTAGGCTCGGATTTCTCCTCTATCTCTGTGACTGGTGCGAGCTGGGTGGGATTAGGGTTTTTTGAGATCCGGAACTCTGCCGCCTCCGCGGACAAAGGGGACCCAGAAATTTCCTCTGCCTCTATCATCACCGCTGGGGTGGGTAGGACAGATTCAGCAAAACCGATGTAAACATCAATCTCGCCAAAAGACATGATGGTGTAGGCAGTCATAGCCTCCCTAGCCGGAATCCAGGTCTCGTCGAGAACGATGAGAGGGATGTCGCTAGCGTAGAGGATGCGACCGACGGTGATAGTCTCGCCGATTCCGATTCTTGCAGATTCCGCTCGGAACGCAGATCCGAAGCTCACTTGCCCCATGGTGGGTGCCAACTGTCGTCGGATTGATGACAAGTACGCCATGAGGGGGTCCTCGATGCGTGCGGAAGAGAGGGGCGTGAGATGTACGGTGTTCCGGGACGGTGAGCACACAAGTTTACCCAGGTTCGAGTCTTTCGGCTTTGGACGGACCCTACTCCTGCTAGCAATCCAGTAATACGGAAGAGCCGGAATATGGGTTACAAGGGTTCGCCTATGCGAGTTGAGATTGTAGACTATTGAGGGTGCCCTAAAGGCTCTCCCTAGGACGGCTTATATAGATATCCGTCCTAGGGTTTACAGGAGAGATCTATCCGGCTACGACTGAGAGTCGGTTACAGAGTACATCTTGAACTACAAGTAACACTATGGGCCTAAGTCGGTAAGTCTTCTAGGCCTTCCCGTAGCCAGATTGGACTCCGCCTCTTCCCCCTGACTGGGCCGCCCATGAAGCAAATCTCTAACCCGAAGTGGGCCACCCTGGTAAGTGAGGACTATGAGGATACCCAAAAAGTATATCCCCAATAGCTATGGGGGTGTATTGGCTAGGAGGTCGAAGATCGTGGAGCGAGATGAAGAACGTCTTCCCCTTCTTCTCCGGAACTCTTCTTTCTCCCTTATGGATGGGATGGCGGGTCCTGTGTTATGTTTTCACGTATGACCTCTTCACGGAGGTTGTCCCTTTAGATAAGACAGAGGCGGCGGCATCTATATGGTGGGAACTATACGGCCGTAAAAATGTTCCCGCCGTATAGTTGCTCGTTAAAGCCTCTGTATGCTCCCCTCGAGTGCTTCCAAAGAGAGACTTGCTTATTTTCGCCTGAATATTGTGTTTCTCTAGGTAAAACCTTTTGTTGACGTTCACAGCCTGAAACACACATTAAAAACCAAGTTTTCTTCGCTACCGAAGTATTAGTGTTAGGTAAAGCTAGAAAACAATCAAATCCGGGAGAAAACCATCAATAAAAGCCATCAAAAATGTGTCGAATCTCACAGCTAATAGTAGGATACACCGCTTGCATGGTACTAATATTATATGTAATCAAGATAACATACTTATTATGTCATGATATGTGTGGAGAGAGCCCCATAATAAGATGTTCACGACAAGGCTCGTAGGAAGCCACTTTGTTGAGCCAAGTGTGAGGTCACCTCTAAATAACCACTGCAATGCCTGAGAGCAATCATCCATACATGCTGATGACTACAAGTGCACAGATCGTTTCTAGCTAGTTTCAAAATAAAGATATCAATCCCACAGGGAGCAGTAGGCAAAAGACTAAAATGCTTTTAACTACAACTAAACAAAGTACTTAAGAAATAACTTTAAGATGCAAGAAAAGTAGAGTTGTTTTTGGGTTTTTGGTTGAACGAGGTAATTTAAAGTAAACCAAACTTAATGCAGAAAGTAAGAATCACGTGTGTAATAGAGCTTTGGAACCGCAATAGGGAAAAAGGCGTTCTCGGGGAGTGGTGGATACACCGCTAGTAATTTAGACTAAGCAATCAAGATTATTATAACAAATATTCTCATAATATGTATTGTGTATGTGGGAGGAGCTCCATATATGGACAAATAGGCAGCAACCGCTGCTCACATCATCCTTCATAGCCACAGCTGACGAATAAACGACATCAATTGTATTATCCCGCTATTAAGGGATTTCTCCTGTGGCATGGACATGGCTTAATGAGTTCTCCTTGATTCCCCAAGTTAGCACGTAAGGAATGACAACAACTGTATAGTCACAGTAAGTGATATCATTCCTCTGTCTACCAACAAGTAATCCCCTTCATCGAGTCCCCATAGGAGGCAAATATTAAGGAGGTGTACAACTCCCAACATCAAGATGAAGACAATTAACACATACATATAATGATGTATAACATAATAATCTCTATCTCATCTCAATCATATGCTAGGGTTTCTCCATCTCCCCAAGAACTAGAGATCTACTCAAACATGGAGGCAATCAACATCATGGCAATGGTAGTGGAAACAATCATAGATGAATAGTACTTGTATAATCCACAATGAGTACAGGAATTACAGCAAGATCTAGACAAGATGTAGACGGGATGGATGGAGATGGTGGTGATGTAGCGGTGGATGATGAAGATCGATGCCTTAGCCTCCTGGATCTGCGTAGGTTGAAGATGGATTCCTGGTGGACGAGTTCACCCTTCAGATGCCTTCTGGAGGTGAGGTTTCTATGATTTTTGGGTGTTCTGTATGTCGTTTCCCCGATCAGGTTGCACGGGGTGAAACTATTTGAGGAGACGGTGGCGGCGCCAACTATACGACCGGAACTATATGGCCAGAAAATTTATTCTAGTCATATAGTTGGTCATTAAACCGTCTGTCTCCTTTGATCGCTTCGGGTTTTCTTCTAGTATTATTAATATTTCCCAAATAAGCGAATTACGTTGTTTTTTACTCCTTTTCTCCATAGTACAACTGCTCCAAGAATTGTATCCATTGGATCCATCATCTGTCCTGATCCTGGTGAAAACAGACATAAAATGTGCACGAGAGCACCGTAAAATACCAAGATCCTACCTCTACCATGTAAAATAATAATGTACAACATGATGCAAATATGCACTCATCAACTTCCCCAAGCTTAGACTCTTGCTCATCCCAAGCAAGTTTAGCTTAATGGATGTGATCCTCATATTCATGAAGCCGAGTCGATAAAATAAATGAGGCAGTTGCATCATGTGTTTATCATATGCGATACATAGGAATAAGTTCATGAATAGTACCTTACTCGAACCATCTGAATAGTATTAGTAGGCTTCCACACCTTAGTGATCAATAGTTCACAAAAGATTAATCTCAACATAATGTAAAAGTATCCAGTTTGATCGAATGAGTTAGTGAGGTAGTCCCAAGTGTTTTTAGGATCAACGTATTCAATTGGGATTCAAAATCTCAAAAGTGTTTCTTTGTCCTACTACAATGTAGTGGTATATGCCTATTTGCTCTTTGCACACTCGCTTTTTTCTTCTTTATGTTCTTCTCCTTTTGTGTATATGCTCACACTTTTGTTTAAGTGTTGTGTAAAGGAGCTAGCCATACATTCCACTTCATGTAGGAACTCAAAGTTTAACAATCTCAATTATCAAATACCAATTGGATATGAAGCATTCTTATGACTTGAAGATTCTACCTCGACTTGTTCTCACTCTATTTTGATAGCATTTTAATTTTCCTTTGTTCAAGGTTTCTTTTTCATCTTAACTGCATAGATAATTTTTCTTTGTAAATCAAACCATAGACTTACAACATATTGACCAAATTATCTTTATATGTTCCATTAATACCAATGGTGTGGAAGACTCCTATTGCTATCATCAAGTGCAAGTAAAATTATACTCAAGCCATTCATATATCCAATAAGATAAGCACAAACCCAATATTGCTCCATAATAATAATAAACTCAGAATTCCATAAAAGGGATTGACTATTCCTGAAGGGAATTCTAATGATGCAAACTTTATTTCTAGTTTGAACTAATGCAAAATAAAATAGCGATATAAAATTTATAAGATAGATTACAAGGTCTTTAGAGATCTCCCCAAGCTGGAATCAAGCCAGGCAGGATCAAATAACTCCTTATTGGTACCTATTCCTCCTCCTGGGTAGAAATAGCGTCGCCCTCTTCTTTTGTTGCCATCTTTAACTATGCTTGCAAAGAGGATGCTGTGCTCGGCCATGTCGTACTAGAGCTTCAACATTTTCTTCTTGAGGAATTTCTTCGCATCTGTCAACTCAAATATAGCCTTAATCAAGAAACCAACTCTACCATCAATGTCATCGACCTTTTTCTCAAGGTCTTTGCTCATCATCTAGTAGGAGTCAATCCCTTCTCCAATTGTTTCAACGCATGCCTTTGAAGCCTTTTCCAATTCATAGATCTTATCATGAATCTCATCTAGCCGCACCTTCTTAGGTTTAAGAGGTGATGGACCAAGAGGAGGTTTATAATATGATCCTATGTTGTAATGATAAGGATTGGGGAGATACTCATCCTTGTTCCTTCCCTGCTCAGCTTGCCTCATCATCTCCATCCTTTGTGGGAACATGTCTTCCCAATTTGGGAAAGGCTTGATCTCCGGGCTAGATGATGACGATGATCCTTTAGGTTCTACTTCTTTGATCCTCTTCACGGGCATCTCTTGTTTCTTCTTCCAGATCTTGTTGACATGGAAGGGCTGCATGGATTCGCTGCACGGATGTTGTTAGAGGGACTTGTATAGGGATGATGAGGATTTATCGAGGTTGGAGGCTGTAACTCTGCGAAAACTTAATGAAAAAGGTTAGATGTGATCAGCTTTAAAAGGGGAGGTCAAAAACCCTAGCCACCTTTCGTAATGAGCAACTATACGGGCGCGACCCGTATAGATCCCCCCATATAGTTGTGAACCGATTATAGATTACATCTATGTTGGAACCAACTATACGGCCGGAACTATACGGGCGGGAATTTTTATTCCCGCCATATAATTGGTCGTTAAACCTCCTGGACTCTGAATAAAATTCTTGGAGATGAGTCGATAACTATATGACCACAACTATACGGGCGGAATTTTTAATTCTGGTCATATAGTTGGTCGTTAAACTCTCAGTACTTAGGAAAATCTTTTGTCAAAGGCATCGATATCTATACGACCGCACCTATTGTCGTCGGATTGATGACAAGTACGCCATGAGGGGGTCCTCGAGGCGTGCAGAAGAGAGGGGTGTGAGACATATGGTGTTTCGGGACAGTGAGCACACAAGTTTACCTAGGTTCAAATCCGCCGGCTTTGGACGGATCCTACTCCTGCTAGCAATCCAGTAATACTGCAGAGCCGGAATATGGGTTACAAGGGTTCGCTTGTGCGAGTTGAGATTGTAGACTATTGAGGGTGCCATAAAGGCTCTCCCTAGGACGGCTTATATAGATATCCGGCCTAGGGTTTACAGCAGAGATCTATCCAGCTACGACTAAGAGTCGGTTACAGAGTACATCTTGAACTACAAGTAACACTATGGGCCTAAGTCGGTAAGTCTTCTGGGCCTTCCCGTAGCTGGATTGGACTCCGCCTCTTCCCCCTGACTGGGCCGCCCGTGAAGCAAAGCTCTAACCTGAAGTGGGCCACCCTGGTCAGTGAGGACTGTGAGGATACCCAGAAAGTATATCCCCAACAGCAGCCCCCGGAAGTCTCCAAGATCCAAAGTCGGATTCTTCATCATCTAGCTTGATCTTCGGCTTGCAGAATCTTGAAGGGTTTCCTGAAACTTCAAAACAAAAGATACGATCCGAGTCTCAAAATAATTTGGACCTATCAGTACATTATTCGGATTTTCCAACTTGATATTCAAACTAAGACGGAACTTGGTCTCTGACGTCATCTGACACTGGTCATGGTCAAGTCACGTCATCTGACAAACATCCTATCAGCACGACCGTTGGTGGGTCCATCGTTCGCGGAACCAAGGCGCCGTTTCAATGCGTACGCGGAGATCGAGGCGACGTAATCATCGTGTGGGTCCTTCCCAGTTCCTTCCACGACGCGTGGCGTTTACACAGTGCCATTTGCCTGAATCTTGGCTCGGTTAGGTGGTTATAAGGGGTGAGGATTTCCTTTTCCTCTTCTTCACCTATTCCCTTGCCGTTCCTTCTCCTCCACTTCTCCCTCGCGCACAGAGATCTACTTCCTCCCAGATTCCCAGCGCCGCCCATCCAAGGTCACCAGCGCACCGGAGAAATGGCTTCTTCTTCATCGTCCGGCTTGGCTGGCTTCGCAGCGACGGCGACGGCGGTGGCGTCGGCAGCGGAAAAAGAGAGCAACCATGGGGTTTGGATCTCGTGTCTCCTCAATGACGAGAAGCTGCGTGGCGTGGAGAATGAAGGGCTCCTCCGCGCCGTCGACTGGCGGAGCGGTTTCGTCAAAACCATCCCTCAGATTTCTTTTATGAGGTGATAGACCATTGCGGTGTTCAGCTCCACCATCTTCCTCCCAACTCCATCTTAGAGATGAGCGCTTATGCAACTTTGTGTGAGGGATATATCAGCATTAGGCCGAGTCTCACTTTATTTCATTTCTACTTTCATGTCCGTAGAAACTCCATCACTGCCAGTAATCCTTATATTACCGGCACTATTAGCCTTTCAGTTAGACGCGAGCGTAGTTATCCTCGCATTTCAGCCAGTGAGTCGGTCAAACAATGGCTGGCCACTTTCTTTTACCATAAGGATATTCCTGCTCCCGGCAAAGCTACTGCTTTGCCGACTTTCATTGACGGAGCCGCCACAGCCCTTACATCTTGGGACGAGGCTCCTCCGGCTCTCAATGACGATTTGATCCTCGCTAAGAGGTGGATCGAATACCTGGTAAAACACAAGGGCCTACGAGGGTCCGACTTAGTCCAGTCTTGGGTTGCACGTCGGATCCAGCCCCTCCAGCACTACGGCGACCGTATGATGCATTCCATCACGACGTCGAAGAATGACTCCCTCCGCATGAGTCCTAAGGCTTTAAAGCCACAGGATTACATAAGCCAGATCAAATGGCTGATCAAGGAGCAGATTGAGAGAAAGATTCCGGACTTGTCTCTAGACATGCACACAGCGGAAGACCCTGTAGTGCCGGTAAGCTTTTAACAATAAACCCTTTTTTATGTGTCTCACCTTTAAGTTATTTCACAATACTCAGATATTATCTTCTTTTCAACTTGACAACCTCCCCGAGTCGGAACTATCTCCTATCGAGGGATATCCTCCGGAGTTTTCTCAGGAGGAGGAACTAGTTCCACTGCCAGACGTTGTGCCCAGGAAGCGCAAAGCTTCGACAGTGTCTGTTGGCACAAAGGAAGTGCCAGTCATGAAGAGGTAACTTTCCACACAACTTCCACCTTTGTACTTTACTCGTAATTTCCTCTGAGATGTAATGTTTTCTATTCTATCACATTCCCAAAGCTAAGCCACTCATCAAGGGCAAGGGGAAGGGAACTTCTTCGAAGCCCTTGCGGCAGACGAAGCTGACTATGGCTTCTCCTGTCGCAGCTCCTCCGACTCCTGCCCCTCAACCTTCTGCAACACCGGTGATTATTCCATCGCCGGTTGTTGCAGAAGATCCGGCTCCTTCAACGGGGCTAGTGATCCTTGAATCGCAGACTGACGCCACCACGGGTGGCTCAGGTTTAGATAAGGGTGAACCCTCTTCGAGTAATGATCCCTCGGTAGAGAACTTTGCCGAAAACCTCCTGAACAATCCGGGACTTGCCAATTTTGGCTTGTCTCAGAAATCTGCGGAAGAAATCCAGCTTCTGGCCCGACAATGCCTGGAGAGCCAAAATCTCTCTGCCGAAGAAGAAGCACAAGAAGCAAAGGACATTACTCCGACCTTCTTGAACAAGTCTGCCTTCACGATGAGGGACTGAGAACTGGTGTGCTTCCACCACCTCCGACTATTCCACTCACCCTCACCGAGAAGGTTAGCACCGAGGTGAACATGTGCTTGAGCAAGATCACACATGAACATCATGTAAGTCGGAATTCCAACTCACGTTTTTCTTTATTGTACTTTATATCATATCCTCTAGCCCCCAAGCATGAATTTGGATATACAATCCGGGTTTATGCTTCCTTAGGATGCCAAAGAATGAACTAGTGTAGCCCCCAAGGCTCGTGCTGATATTAGTAACAATATTTGAAGGAAATATGCCCTGAGAGGCAATAATAAAGTTGTTATTATGTATTCCTTATATATGATAGATGTTTATTTTGCATGCTAGAATTGTATTGATCGAAAACATCAATACATGTGTGTTTAATAAACAAAAAGGGTTCCTAGTTATGCCTCTCTTATAGACTAGCTTGTTGATTAACAAGATGATCAAGGTTTCCTGATCATCGACATTGGATGTTGTTAATAACAAGGTCACACCATTGGTGGAATGATGTGATGAACATTCATCTGAAGTATAGCATTACGATCAAGTCATTATGTTTATATTGCTATAACATCATACGAAGTAATCTTTATCCTTAGACCATGAGATCATGTTAATTTCTAACACCGGAAGAGTATCTTGATAACATCAAACGTCACACCGTAACAGGGTGACTATAAAGATGGGTTCAGTACTACAAAGGTGTTATGTTGAGGCTCATGGATCAAGAGTGGAATTTATCAATCCCGATGACGGATAGATATACTCTGGGCCCTCTCGGTGATATCACATTGAGATAGCTTGCAAGCAAGTGATGTGATCACTAGAATGTTATATCACGGGAACGAGAAAAGAGTGCATATCGGTAACGAGATCAAACTAGGTATGGAGATACCGATGATCGAATCTCGGACATGTAATATATCGCAAGACAAAGGGATTTAGTTACAAGCATTAAAGGTTCTCACGATCACATAAGTCATCGTTGAATGTGTAGGAGTCAATACGGATCTCCAGGTCCCGCTGCTGATTATTGATCGGAGAAGGGTCTCAATCATGTCTGCATTATTCGCGAACCATAGGGTGACACACTTAAGAGTTGTCGGACACCATTTTGGAGCACATATGTTTCAGACGAAAGAATTGCAAAGCACAGGAATTGTTTCAATAGAAACCGGAAATTGTTTCGGTTGAAATTGCAGAAAGTGGTTCTGCATGTGATATTGAAATATTGCAAGGGGCTATATGTGAATTTTTGTTAATTAAAGTAATTAACAAAATTCTGAATAAATTTAATAAAAGACTTTTATTAAATGAGAGAGCATTAAACTTGGAGAATTTTAATGCATTTAAAGTGGAGACTTTAAAAGGGAATGTGAAGAGGCATTTTAATGTGGAGGGGTTACCACCACATGAATGGGGGAGGTGAGGGGTCACCCCCCCATGCGTCGGCCATGGAGAGGAGGGGCACCCCCTCCTCCTATAAAAGTCCACCCATTCCCTCCTTCATCCTCATACCTCCTTGTGAAGGATCTCTCTCCCCCTCTAGAATTATTCCCCCATGGTCTCAGATTAGCGAGATACATGTTCCTGGTGGCATTTCGTCTGGAAGGAGTTACTGCTTCCGCTGGATCGCTGGAGCAAGGAGGTGGAGGTTGTCCGGTGGCTTGAACGTGTGTGTGAGTACGGATGCGCTGCTGAGTTGAAGCGCTCGGACTTCCTCACGATCTTGAGATCGGCAAGTGTACGACTACATCAACCACGAGTTCCTACTCGTTAACAAAACTCGTTGTCTTCCAGGGTAAGTTCTCGTTGGATGTATGTCCACCCGTTGCTTTGTACCTAGTAGATAGATCTTGGCATCTAGTTCACATCGTAGGAAATTTTTTGTTTTCTATGCTGCGGACCCAACAGTGGTATCAGAGCCTGATCTATGCGTAGGTGCTTTGCACGGGTAGTACACATATGTTTATATGTGGGAAATGATGATCATGTTATTGCATCTTCTATGTATTTTGGATATTGGTGGCATAGTGGGATGAAGCGGCCCGGACCAACCTTTCATGTCATCGTACATGAGACCGGTTCCACGACTAACATGCAACTTGTTTTGCATAAGTGGCTGGCGGGTGTCTGTCTCTCCTACTATAGTCAATATCTGATTTACAACGAGTTGCTAATAACTTGGTTATCCTCGTTGTGGTTCATGTTCGTAGGTGAGAACGGTTCTATCTCCGAAAGCCCTAAGCCACGTAAAACTTGGAATTGATAAATTAGAGGCGTCTAGTTTAGATCGTTGCTGGGCTAGTGTTTCGATATGGTATTGTTGTAAGTAGATGTATGATAGATACTCTTACAACTCACTTAACGTGTAAGTTCCATAGACCTTGGCCTTACACACAAAGGAATGATAGAGATCATACCACAATGCAAATGATAGAGATCAAGTGCATGGACCATATCATCTCACTTTACACATTAGATGTTAGCATCTTATACTGCTAGTTTGGCACTTTTTGGTAGCATTGTAAGATGACCCCTCTTTTAGATATCAAGATAAAATGTGTTCTTCCTTGAGTATGCACCGTTCTATGGATCGTGTTTTGGGACATCACGTGATGATTGGGTGTACTCGAATCTACGCTTTCATAGGAATGGGTGTAAGACAGTTTTACACACGCGAATACTAAGGTTCTTACTTGGCGAGCCTAGCATGTACAAACATGGGCTCGGAACACGGACCAAAAGGTTACGCATGAGTCATATAGTTGATATGATGCCCATATAGATGCTCACCTTTGAAGCTACATCAACTCACGTGATGATCAGACTTGATGTAGTGGATTTGGTTCATGTAATCACCAAAAGGACACGAGGGATGTCGTTTTTGAGTGGGAGTTCATTAGTAATTTGGATTAGTTGAACTCAATCTATCATAAACTTAGTCTAAATAAACTTTACAAATTTTGTTGTAGATGGCACCACCTGCTTTTAATTTCAATGTGTTCATGGAGAAAGAGAAACTTGCTACGAATGGTAGCAACTTCACCAACTAGGCTATGAATTTGAGGATTCTCCTCACTGTTGCACAAAAGCAATATGTGCTAGATGCGCTGCTAGGCCCCCACCAGCTCCTGATGCCCCTGACGAAGAAAAGAATGTCTATGTGAGTCGTCAGGAGGACCACAACTTAGTTCATTGCGGCATACTGTATGGGCTAGAGCCAGAACTTCGAAAGCGTTTCGAAAATGGCAATGCCTTTGATACCATGGGAGAATTGAAAATGATTTTCGATACCCATGCTGCCGTAGAGAGTTATAATGCTACTGAAAAGTTCTTTAGCTGCATGATGGAGGAGAATAGCTCCGTTAGTGAGCATGTACTCAAAATGTCTGGGTACACCGATAAGCTTGTGTCCTTGGGAATAACGATTCCCATTGACTTGGGCATACATCGTGTTCTCCAATCTCTGCCACCTAGCTACAAGAGCTTCGTGATGAACTATAATATGCAGGGCATGAAGAAGACTCTTCCCGAGCTTCTGTCAATGCTTAAGACTACAGAAGTGGAGATTAGGAAAGAACATCAAGTGTTGATGATCAATAGGACCACCGGGTTCAAGAAGGACAAGAAAGGCAAGCACAAGGGAAAGAAGGGTGGCAAATCTATTGCCATGCCTAAAAAGAAACCCCGAGCTAGCCCTAAGTCTGACACCGAGTGTTACTATTGCAAGGGGACTGGCCATTGGAAGCGCAATTGCCCCAAGTATTTGGCGGACAAGAAGTCCGGCAAGGCAAACAAAGGTATATGTGATATACATGTTATTGATGTGTACTTGACTAGTACTCGAAGTAGCACCTGGGTATTTGATACATGATCGGTTGCTAATATATGTAACTCGATTCAGGGGCTATGGAACAAGCGATAACTAGCAAGGGATGAGGTCAGGATGCGGGTCGGCAATGGATCAAAAGTTGATGTGATCGCCGTCGGGACGCTACCTCTCCATATGCCATCGGGATTAGTTATAAACCTAAATAATTGTTATTTGGTACCTGCACTGAGCATGAACATTGTATCCGGATCGTGTTTGATGCAAAGTGGTCATTCCTTTAAATCTGAAAACAATGGTTGTTCGATTTATAAGAATGATATCTTCTATGGTCATGCACCTATGTTGAATGGCTTATTTTTGATGGATCTCGATAGTAATATTACGCACATTCATAATGTTAATGCTAAAAAGATTAAACTTGATGATGATATATCTGCATATATGTGGCATTGCCGTCTAGGTCATATTGGTGTTAAACGCATGAAGAAACTCCATTTTGATGGACTTTTGGAATCACTTGATTTTGAATCATTTGATACATGTGAGCCATGCCTTATGGGCAAGATGACTAGAACGCCGTTTTTCGGTTCAATGGAACAGGCAACAGATCTATTGGAAATCATACATACTGATGTGTTTGGACCAATGAGTGTGTCGGCGCGAGGTGGATATCGTTATTTTGTTACTTTCACGGATGATTTGAGTAGATACGGGTATATCTATTTGATGAAACACAAGTCTGAAACTTTTAAAAAGTT
Organism: Avena sativa; assembly: GCA_916181665.1. NCBI lineage: Eukaryota > Viridiplantae > Streptophyta > Magnoliopsida > Poales > Poaceae > Avena > Avena sativa. The sequence continues at coordinate 366,361,423 of OV702287.1, read as the reverse complement.
CAAAGAATTTCAGAATGAAGTGGAAAATCATCGTAATAGAAAGATCAAATTTCTACAGTCTGACCATGGAGGAGAGTATCTAAGTTACGAGTTTAGCACACACATGAAAGAGTGTGGAATAGTTTCACAACTCATGCCTGCCGGAACACGACAATGTAATGGTGTGTCAGAACGTCGTAATCGTACCTTATTGGATAAGGTTCGATCTATGATGTCTCTGACTGACTTGCCACTATCATTTTGGGGTTATGCACTGGAAACAGCTGCATTTACTTTAAATCGGACACCATCTAAATCCGTTGAAACGATACCGTATGAATTATGGTTTGGAAACAAACCTAAGCTGTCATTTCTTAAAGTTTGGGGAGGCGATGTTTATGTGAAGAAACTTCAACCGGATAAACTTGAACCCAAAGCGGAAAAATGCGTCTTCATAGGATACCCTAAGGAAACGATTGGGTATACCTTCTATCACAGATCCGAAGGCAAGGTTTTTGTTGCCAAGAATGGATCCTTCCTTGAGAAGGAATTTCTTGCGAGGTGTGAGTAGTCGGAAGGTAGAACTCGAAGAGGTTATTGAACCTTCTCTTCATGAAATGGCGAGTGGCGCAGCACCGGAAGTTGTTTCGGAGTTTACTTTCACCTAATGAAGAGAGAGCTAATGATATTGATCATGAAACTCCGAAAGAGGACACTACAACATCGCAGGTCAAGCAGGACACGTGCAGCTCCTGAACTGTACGGCAATCCTGTTGTGAATTTCATGGTTGATGAAAAGGATGACCCTGCGATGTATGAAGAAGTGATGATGAGCCCGGATTCCAACAAATGGCTAGAAGCCATGAAATCCGAGATGGAATCCATGTACGAGAACCAAGTTTGGACCTTGGTGGACTTACCTCATGATCGAAAGGCCGTTGAGAATAAATGGATTTTCAAAAGAGAAACTGATGTTGATGGTAATGTGACCATCTATAAGGCTCGACTTGTCGCAAAGGGGTTTCGACAAATTCAAGGAGTTGACTACGATGAGACATTCTCTCCCGTAGCGATGCTTAAGTCGGTTAGGATTATGTTAGCAATTGCTGCATATTTCGATTATGAAATATGACAGATGGATGTCAAAACTGCGTTCCTCAATGGTAATATTGAAGAAGAATTGTATATGATACAACCTAAGGGTTTTGTCGATCCTAAGGATGCTAATAAGGTATGCAAACTTCAGCGATCCATCTATGGACTGAAGCAAGCATCCCGGAGTTGGAGTCTCCGCTTTGATGAGGTGATCAAAGAGTTTGGATTTGTCCAAACTTATGGGGAGGCTTGTATTTACAAGAAAGTGAGTGGGAGCAATGTGGCATTTCTGATATTATTTGTGGATGACATATTATTGATTGGAAATGATATAGATCTTTTAAACAGTGTTAAAAGTTATCTAAACAGCAAATTTTCAATGAAAGACCTTGGTGAAGCATCATATATATTAGGCATTAAAATCTATAGAGATAGATCAAGGCGCCTAATTGGGCTATCGCAGAGTACATACCTTGATAAGATATTAAAGAAGTTTAATATGGACGAAAGTAAGAAGCGGTTAATACCTATGTTGCAAGGCAAGACATTGAGTAAGACTCAAAGTCTGGCTACGGCGGAAGAAAGAGAGATGATGGATAAGATCCCCTATGCCTCGGCCATAGGCTCTATAATGTATGCCATGCTATGTACAAGACTAGATGTGGCACATGCTATTGGTTTGACTAGTAGGTACCAATCTGATCTAGGTTCGGAACACTGGATAGCGGTAAAGAACATCCTCAAGTACTTGAGAAGAACTAGGGATATGTTTCTTATATATGGAGGTGAAGAAGAGCTAGTCGCTAAGTGTTATGTCGATGCTAGCTTTGACACCGATCCGGATGACTCTTAGTCTCAATGCGGATACGTATTTCTCTTGAACAGGGCAGCAGTTAGTTGGAGGAGTTCCAAACAACCTGTGGTGGCTGGATCAACGATGGAGGCGGAATATGTTGCTGCTTCAGAAGTAGCACAGGAAGCGGTTTGGATGAAAGAGTTCATTACAGAACTAGGTGTGGTTCCTAGTGCATTGGACCCGATGGTGATCTGTTGTGACAACAATGGAGCCATAGCCAATGCAAAGGAACCGAGGTCTCACAAGAATTCCAAGCATATTAAGTGCCGGTTTCACTCCATCCACGGGTAAAACATGATCAACACCAGAACTCCATGGGTGTTAGATTTATCACTATGTGAACTAGATTATTATCTCTAGTGCAAGTGGGAGACTGAAGGAAATATGCCCTGAAAGGCAATAATAAAGTTGTTATTATGTATTCCTTATATATGATAGATGTTTATTTTGCATGCTAGAATTGTATTGATCGGAAACATCAATACATGTGTGTTTAATAAACAAAAAGGGTTCCTAGTTATGCCTCTCTTATAGACTAGCTTGTTGATTAACAAGATGATCAAGGTTTCCTGATCATGGACATTTGATGTTGTTAATAACAAGGTCACACCATTGGTGGAATGATGTGATGAACATTCATCCGAAGTATAGCATTACGATCAGTCATTATGTTTATAATTCTATAACATCATACGAAGTAATCTTTATCCTTAGACCATGAGATCATGTTAATTGCTAACACGGGAAGAGTATCTTGATAACATCAAACATCACACTATAACAGGGTGACTATAAAGATGGTTTCAGAACTACAAAGGTGTTATGTTGAGGCTCATGGATCAAGAGTGGAATTTGTCAATCCCGATGACGGATAGATATACTCTGGGCCCTCTCGGTGATATCATATTGAGATAGCTTGCAAGCAAGTGATGTGATCACTAGAATGTTATATCACGGGAATGAGAAAAGAGTGCATGTCGGTAACGAGATCAAACTAGGTATGGAGATATCGATGATCGAATCTCAGACATGTAATATATCGCAAGACAAAGGGATTTAGTTACAATCGTTAAAGGTTCTCACGATCACAGAAGTCATCGTTGAATGTGTAGGAGTCAGTACGGATCTCCAGGTCCCGCTGCTGATTATTGATCGGAGAAGGGTCTCGATCATGTCTGCATTATTCGCGAACCGTAGGGTGACACACTTAAGAGTTGCCGGACACCATTTTGGAGCACATATGTTTCAGACGAAAGAATTGCAAAGCGCAGGAATTGTTTCAATAGAAACCGGAAATTGTTTCGGGTGAAATTGCAGAAAGTGGTTCTGCATGTGATATTGAAATATTGCAAGGGGCTATATGTGAATGTTTGTTAATTAAAGTAATTAACAAAATTCTGAATAAATTTAATAAAAGACTTTTATTAAATGAGAGAGCATTAAACTTGGAGAATTTTAATGCATTTAAAGTGGAGACTTTAAAAGGGAATGTGAAGAGGCATTTTAATGTGGAGGGGTTACCCCCTCCTCCTATAAAAGGCCACCCATTCCCTCCTTCATCCTCACACCTCCTTGTGAAGGATCTCTCTCCCCCTCTAGAATTATTCCCCCATGGTCTCGGATTAGCGAGATACATATTCTCGATGGCATTTCGTCTGGAAGGAGTTGCTACTTCTGCTGGATCGCTGGAGCGAGGAGGTGGAGGTTGTCCGGTGGCTTGAACGTGTGTGCGAGTACGGATGCGTTGCTGAGTTGCAGCGCTCGGACTTCCTCACGATCTTGAGATCGGCAAGTGTACGACTACATCAACCACGAGTTCCTACTCATTAACAAAACTCGTTGTCTTCAAGGGTAAGTTCTCGTTGGATGTATGTCCACCCGTTGCTTTGTACCTAGTAGATAGATCTTGGCGTGTAGTTCACACCGTAGGAAATTTTTTGTTTTCTATGCTGCGGACCCAACAATATTAGCCCAAGTCTTCAGTAGACTTCTGACTCTGGGTATTCTGACTTACAGAAAGTTAATTCATATAACCAGGATTTGTTGAAAAATGTTTGTAACAAGCGGAGAGATATCAGAGCTCTCTGACTTAAGAATGCTAAGCTGAAGGTTGCCAAGGATGAGGCCGAAGGTAAACATTCCGAGACTCAAATCTTGTCTTGTGTTATCATAGTCGAATATTTTTTGCTGAACTATTGTTCTTTTTGACTTACAACACTGATAAAGCAGTCCTATGCTATGATAGAAGAGGCCGAGAACCTCAAAACCTTAGTGGTGGAGAATAAAGAACTTCGCCAAGAGCTGGATAAGCTCAAGGCAGATCATGAGAACAACATCGCTCAAGTTCTCGAATCCTCCTCCATGGCTACTGATGAACGTGATCGTAAGATTGCGGCTCAAGATCAGAGAATCTCGAATCTCAACAATGAGCTTTGCAGAGAGAAGGATCTTTCTGAGGCGCTCCGGGCTGAACTCCGGAGTCTTCGAGAAGAGAAGACCAAAGTTGATGACGTCATCTTTGGTATGTTTCCATCTTTCTGACTTGTCTACATTCTTTGACTCTTTCAATGTTGGATTTACTTAACCGTTTTGCGTTATACGAATAGGTCCTCTTAACTTGACGGACTCTGCTTCTACCGAGCCTCGCACCCACCGACTTACCCAAGTCGGTGATTTGCTTCATGACTTCCGCTAATCCATCGAGGACATTGGGGAAGCTCTCAAGGTTCCGGACATGCATCGCATGTCCGACTTTCAGGTGCGAGACCAGGCGAAGGAGATGCCGCAGCTCGTCCAGGACTGGAATATGTCCTACGCGCGATCAGCAGCGCAGAACGCCCTCACAATGGTCATGAGCCACCATGGAAGCATGGAAATCTGGCAAGTGACCAGAGGGTACTGCAAGGTGGACGAAGACGGACAGGAGCAAGACATCAAGGCCATTATGGACTCCTGTGCTGGATATGGGTGCCATGTAGCTGACTTAACCATCTACGACACTCCCTTCTTCACCTGCGTGGACACACCGCCTCCGCCTCCCGAAGAAGCAACCGAAGTTTCCGACGATGGCCAAACCATATCGGATTTGGGCATCTCGGATCGTTATTAGGGCGCGGCTGATGTGTCCAGCGAGCCGGCAGCTCCTACCTCCTCTCCTGCATCATAGATGATCAGAAAACAAATGTATTATTCTGAGAAACATTATGGGTCTGTAATTATGCAGTACTATACTTTTGCTAGTGCTAAGCTTTTATCTATTCAGCACTTTTGGCTTAAATTTTTGTGTGCCTGAAATGTTTACATAAGCACTTGTACTTTTTTGTCTATACTTTTTGTTTATCTAGCTTTCCACTTCGTCCCTTTCATGAGCCGACTAAACCTTTAGCATGGAAACTTTGCCGAGCAACGGAGCTCAATTGCTAAACCAGTTTAAACTCGGAAACAAAGCTGGCTTCCAGTACCAACAATTCACTACTCGGAAAATGCCTGCATCCGGTAATCACACAAATAACCAAAGTATAGACTAGAAACTTTAGAGTTATACCCGAAGGTAGCATTTTTAGAATCGGAAATCTAAACCAGAACAAACATGAGCATAAAGTACTTTCAAGTATTCTGGGATTTTCGACTATGACATGATCATTAGGAAATAAGATGGTAAAAACTTCTCAGAAAAAACTTGAGACAACCAAAACTTTTATTTCTCACAGAACATGTACATATGTATGATTACAAAGAAGGATAAACAAAGAATAAAAGAGACGTAGCTGAGCAATATTCCATGGTCTGTCTAACTCATCCGGATTTGTACCGCCTCCAGCTCTCTTTCTCTTCTTAGTAGCAGGTCTTTCTTTGACTGGCCTCATATCAGTTAAGTAGTACGAACCATTGTGCAATACTCGACTAACTAAAAAGGGCCCTTCCCATACTGGGGAACGTTTGTGCTTTCTTTGTTGCACAAGCCGGAGAACCAAATCGCCTTTATTGAAAGATCTATTTCTGAGTCTCTCTGGCAATGATACTTGCGTAACTTCTGCTGATAGGCTGTTGATCTCATTTCAGCAACAACGCGAACTTCTTCAACTAAGTCGAGATCATTTTGTCGGGAAATCTCGGCATCCTCTTCGATATACGTGGCCACTCTAGGAGAAGTGTGAATCAAATCACTAGGAAGAACTGCTTCTGTGCCATAGACCAAGAAGAAAGGTGTGTATCCGGTTGACCTGTTCAGAGTTGTTCGTAAACTCCATATTACAGAGGGTAATTCCTCTGCCCAAGCCCCCACAGCACGTCGTAGTGGTGCTTCGAGTCTCGGTTTTAGGCCTTGTAGGACTAAACCATTCGCCCTTTCGATTTGTCCATTAGCCTGTGGATGCGCGACTGATGCAATGTCAAGCCGGATATTTTGTTCATTGCAGAATTCGGCGAATTCTCCCATAGAGAAATTACTCCCGATGTCTGTGATAATACTGTGTGGATATCCATACCAGATTATAACATCCTCGACAAATCTTTTGGCTGTTGCTCCATCACAACTAGTGACGGGTTTAGCCTCAATCCATTTGGTGAATTTATCCACCATCACTAAGAGGTGAGTAAATCCACTTGGAGCCCGTCTAAACGGTCCTACCATGTCAAGCCCCTAGACCACGAAAGGCCATGTTATAGGTATTGTTCGTAGCTGATCAGCTGGAACGTGAGCTTGTTTGGCGTACTTTTGGCAGCCTTTGCACGTCTTGACTAGTCGTTCGGCATCTGCCTGAGTTGTAAGCCAGAAAAAACCGTGTCTGAAAGCTTTTGCCACTAAAGATTTAGCTGTAGCGTGGTTACCACACTCGCCTTCGTGGATTTCTCTTAACATTTCCACTCCTTCTTCCGGAGATACGCAGCGCTGAAACCCCCCAGACACACTCCGCTTATAGAGATCACCTTTAACTATAGTATAGGCTTTCTCTCGTCGGATAATCTACCGGCTCAGAACCTCGTCTTCGGGTAATTTGCCATCTACCGGATAATCAAGATAGGGTTGAGTCCAGCTGGGAATTATAGCCAGAACTGCTATTAGAGGTGAGTCGGATTTGGTCGGATATTCCTCATCCACTCCCTTTATTGAGGGAACTTTGAGGTGCTCTAAAAAAGCGCCATCCGGGACCTCTTTCCATGCAGAGCCTATTCGAGATAGCGCATCTGCTTCCTCATTTTCTGCTCGAGGGATGTGTTGAACCTCAAACCCTTCGAACGATTTAGATAAATCATCCACGACAGCTTTATATGCTGCCATGTGTTTATTTGCATTACAAATATCCGACACTTGCTGATCAACAAGATCCGAATCTCCGTAACACATCAAATGTCGGATGCCGATATCCTTAGCAATCCAGATTCCGTGTAGCAGTGTTTCATACTCGGCAATATTGTTTGTCGCTGTGAAGTGGATCTGCAACACGTATAGAAGTTTATCTCCTTGGGGTGATTTGAGCACCACGCCAGCCCCGAGCCCCCATGAGCCTTAGACCCATCAAAATATAGGGTCCAATATTCCGACTCAGGGAGGGTCATATTCTCCTTCGTCTCTATCCAATCAGCAACAAAGTTGGCAAGGATTTGGGATTTGATTAATGTCCGAGGTTTGTACTCAATATCGAAAGCCGAGAGCTCTATGCCCCATTTGGCGACGCGTCCTGTGGCGTCACTGTTGTTGATTATATCTCTCATGGGAGCTGTGCTCACCACGGAAATTGGATGCTCCTGAAAATGGTGTCGTAGCTTACGAGATGCTAGGAAAACACCGTAAGCCAGCTTTTGATAGTGCGGATACCGCTGTTTTGATTCTGTTAGAACCTCACTGACAAAGTAAGTCAGACACTGCACCAAGTGTTCCTGATTTTCCTCTGGTCTCTCCACTACCATGATGATACCGACGACTTTATTTGTCGCAGCAAGATAAAGCAACATCGGTTCCTGTGGTTCCGGTGCAGCAAGGACAGGAGCAGATGAGAGTACTTTCTTCAGGTCTTGTAATGCAGCTTTAGCTTTGTCGGTCCATGCAAAATCCTTGGTCTTTTTTAGGAGTTTGTATAATGGTGCGGCTCTTTCACCGAGCCGGATTACGAACCGACTGACTGCAGCGATGCAACCAGTTAGTCTTTGTACGTCCTTCAGGCGAGTTGGCCTAGAAATATTGAGTATAGCCTTGATTTTGTCTCTGTTCACTTCTCTGCCTCTTTGAGAAACGATGAAACCTAACAGTTTTCCGGCTGGAATTCCAAAGAAGCATTTCTTCGGATTAAGCATTATGTTGTATTTTTGTAGATTGGCGAACGTTTCCTCCAAGTTGGAAATCAGTGTTTCCTTCTTTTTGGACATCACCACAATATCATCCACATATACATGTACATTGCGTCCGAGTTGGTTGTGGAGGCAACGCTACATCGTGCGCTGGTACGTAGCTCCTGCGTTCTTCAGCCCAAAGGGCATCATAACAAAACAGAAGGTTCCGAAGGGGGTTATGAATGAAGTTTTCACTTTGTCAAATTCCTTCATCCAGATTTGGTGATAACCGAAATATGCGTCGAGAAAACAGAGGAGTTCCGAGCCTGCCGTAGAATCGATAACTTGATCAATCCTAGGCAGAGCGAACAGATCTTTTGGACAAGCCTTGTTCAAGGCAGTATAATCAACACACATCCTTAAATCAGTGGTGTCCTTTTTAGGGACCATTACAGGATTGGCCGACCACTCAGTGTGGATGACCTCTTCTATGAATCCGGCTAACTCGAGCCGTGCTAGTTCCATAGCTATTGCCTTACACTTTTCATCGCCGAAACATCGTAAGGACTGTTTGATGGGTTTAGCGTTCGGGTTTACATTTAAAGAGTGCTCGGCAAGTTCCCTAGGTACTCCGGTCATGTCAAATGGCTGCCATGCGAAGATATCTTGATTTTCTTTGAGGAACTTGACGAGCGCGCTTTCCTATGCGCTATCTAGGCCTACGCCTATCTGGGTCACCTTGGAGGGGTCATCATCTTTCAACGACGTCTTCTTCGTCTCTTCTGGTGCCTTGAACTCCGAATTTGGCTTTGTCACCTCCTTCTTCGTTGCGGGCATCTCGGACGGATCCATGCTCTTCTTGATCTCCTGGTACTCCTAGGCATGCAGCACGGCTTCAGGAAAGGCGGCATTTCCATCTTCGCACTCTCGCGCTTTCTTCGGGTTTCCCCTAATGGTGATCAAGCCGTTGGGACCTGGAATTTTCATCATATTGTAAATGTATCACGGACGAGCCATAAAAGCCCAGTAAGCCGGACGTCCGAACATAGCATGGTATGCGCTCTTGAACGGGACCACTTCGAAGGAAAGTGCCTCCGTCCGATAGTTCTTTGGAGTTCCAAAGGTAACATGCAAAATGATTTCTCCCCGAGAATTTGCTTGTCTTCCTGGGACAACCCCGTGAAAGATCACAGAGCTGTGGTTCAGCTGGGTCTCCGAGATCTTCATCCGGCGTAGCGTTTCGACACACAAAATATTAATACTACTGCCACCGTCCATGAGAGTCTTGGAGAAACCATAACCGTCAATAAGTGGATTGACGATTAAGGCGTATTTTCCTCGCCTGTGCAACTTAAGCGGATGATCAGCACGGTCAAATGTGATTGTCACTTCTGACCAGTCCAAGAATTGGGGGACAGCTGGAACTGTTGCATTGAGCTCATGTAGCACTGCCTTTTTGACCTTTGCTGGTTGAGATCCGAGGAAGGTGAAATAAGTGTCTTTCTTGGTCAGAAATTTTTTCTTCCCTTCCGGCTTGGGATTTGAAGCATCAGCTTCCTCCATGTCGGGATCTTCCTTAGTCTCTTTATCTTTTTCAGGATTCTTCTTTCTCTTCTTCCGCTTAGCTTTGTAGCCAGCGGTATCATCTCTCTTAATGTCATCGTTGAAACGACACTCGGCGTTTGTGTGGGACGAGCCCCCACTGGCGTCTAAGTGATGCACACATGGGTTATTAACAATGTCGACCCAAGAGTAGGTTTTGCCTGGTTGCTGGTCTCCTCTACCTTGAACTCTCGAAGACCCATTGCCGTGTCCGCGGCCACCGCCACGTCCTCCTCGTCCTCCAGACTCGAAAGTAGCAGTAACCACTGCCGTTTCCGTGTTGGGTTTCTCTTTCGAGGTATTCTTGCGCTTCTGATCTTGTTGCTTTGGTTGTTTTGCCGACTGTGGCACAACCAGGGCGTTGAGTAATCCCTCTGCGTCATCGTCTGTATCTGCATACTTGCTCGCTGTTTCTATCATCTCTCCCAAATCAGTGACTTTGTCACACTTCAAGCGATGACGTAGTAAACCAATTGGGAGACCTGCAATGAAAGCTTCAATCGCAATTTGATCATTTACTCCTTCATAGGAGTTCTTGGTGTCGATCCATCATCCGAGATAATCCTGGCAAGTTTCTCCGGCTTTCTGGGTGCAACGCTGTAGATCTCCGACCATACAGGGCCTCCGGTATGTGTCTTCGAAATTCTGATAGAAAGCACTTTGCATGTCATACCAGTTCTGGATGGTGTTCTCTAGAAGTTCATTGAGCCATGATCGTGCCATCTTCCGCAACATGAGTGGGAGATATCGGGTTGCGACCAGGCTGTTTCCGCCTTTGGTGATGCAGCAAGCTTGGAAGAAATCCTGTAGCCAAGTATCTGGCCGAGCTATGCCGTCGTAGGCTTGGATATGTCTTGAGATAGCAAATCCTTCTAGGAATCTTGTAGCTCTTATGCGTGGCCTGAAGCACTTTGGGCCCACGTATATATCATCATTTTCGTAGCACCGCGCCTCTATATTGGAATTGATCTTGTGCCTTGCGTCGTTCGGGGATAGAGATCGTCCCGAGTGTCGGTTGTGGCTGCGATGCCTCGGAGCCAGACTTCGGCTTCTGCCACCACCTCCTCCACCACGACGCCCTCCTTGGCCTCCTTGGGAACCATTGTGAAGGCTATTTGGCGGAGAGGGTGGAGCAGCTGGGTTATTTGCGGCTGATCGTCGGCCTCCATCCGGAATGTCATTATTCCGGTTTCGGGGAGGGTCTTCATTGTGATGAGCCCCCTGCCGGCTTGTCTCGGCACGGTGTCCGTCTTTCCTTCGTCCGTCATCCGGATGGCTTGCATGTCTAGGAGGTGGCATTCTTTGTTGGTCCTCCTCCCGACGTTTCTCTTTATCATCGTCCCTGCGGTCTTTCGACTCTCGCCGGGGCGGGTCCCTCGGATTCAGTGCAGCAATTGCCTCTTGCTCCACAACTGGGTTAACATTACGCCAGTCACGGTCAGCTTTGTGGTGTTGTCCCGAAGATCCAGTTCTTGAGTAATTGTCCTCTCGGCGATCGGAGAGGTGGTGCTACTCCGAAACACGCTAGGGTCTTACGTCATCCCATGCCGGATCTGTTGGGTTTGCAGCATAGAAAACAAAATTTTTCCTATGATGGGAACTATTTGCCAAGATCTATCTACTAGATACAAGCAACAGGTGGATATACATCCATAGGAACTTACCCTAGAAGGCAACAAAGCTTTGTTAACTCGTGGATGATGTAGTCGTACACTTGCTGATCTCAAGATCATGATGAAGTTCAGCAGGTCCGGCTCCAGCATGTCCTTCAGATCCAGCTCCAGCAAGTCCAGCACCACCAAGTCCAGCACCGCAAAGCAGCGGTGCATCCGTGATCGCACACACGTCTAGTACCCCGACAACCTCCGTCCCTCGCTCCAGCAAAGGAGCGGAAGCAGCAACTCCTTTCCAGATAAAGCCACCGGGAACATGTATCTCGCTAATCCGAGACCATGGGGAATAACTAGAGGGGGAGAGAGATCCTTCACGAGGAGGTGTGAGGAAGAAGGAGTGAGAGGGGGGCCTTTTATAGGAGGAGGGGAGGGTGTCCCTTCACCTCCCCCATTCATGTGGTGGTAACCCCCTCCACATTAAAATGCCCCTTCACATTCTCTTTTAAAGTCTCCACTTTAAATGCATTAAATTTCTCCAAATTTAATGCTCTCTCATTTAATAAAACTCTTTTATTAATTTTATTCAGAAAATTGTTAATTACTTTAATTAACAAACATTCACATAAAACCCCCTACAACATTTCAATATTACATGCAGAACCAATTTCTGCAATTTCACCCGAAATAGTTTTGGTGTCTATTGAAATAATTCTAGCGCTTTCTTAAATCTTTATCAGAAACATATTTGCGCCAAATGGTGTCGGTATCCCTTAAGTGTGTCACCCTACGGTTCGCGAATAATGCAGACATGATCGAGACCCCTCTCCGATCAATAATTAACAGCGGGACCTAGAGATCCGTACTGACTCCCACATATTCAATGATGACTCTTGTGATCGTGTGAACCTTTAACGCCGTAACTAAATCCCTTTGTCTCGCTATATATTACATGTTCGAGATTCGATCATTGGCATCCAAATACCTAGTTTGATCTCGTTACCGACATGCACTCTTTTCTCGTTCCCGTGATATAACATTCTAGTGATCACATCACTTGCTTGCAAGCTATTTCAATGTGATATCACCGAGAGGGCCCAGAGTATATCTATCCATCATCGGGATGGACAAATCCCACTCTTGATCCATGAGCCTCAACATAACACCTTCGTAGCACTGAACCCACCTTTATAGTCACCCTGTTACGGTGAGACGTTTGATGTTATCAAGATACTCTTCCGGTGTTAGCAATTAACATGATCTCATGGTCTAAGGACTAAGATTACTTCGTATGATGTTATAGCAATATAAACATAATGACTCTGATCGTAATGCTATAATTCGGATGAATGTTCATCACATCATTCCACCAATGTCGTGAGCTCGTTATTAACAACATCCAATGTCCATGATCAGGAAACCTTGATCATCTTGTTAATCAACAAGCTAGTTTATATGAGAGGTAGTACTAGGAACTTTGTATTTTGTTTATTAAACACACATGTATTAACGTTTCCAATTAATACAATTATAGCATGCAAAATAAACATTTATCATAAACATGGAATAAGATAATAACCACTTTATTATTGCATGTCGGGCATATTCCCTTCAGTCTCCCACTTGCACTAGAGTCAATAATCTAGTTTGAAAAACTTTGTGTATTGAACACCTATGGCTTTCTGGTGTTGCATATACGCGATTGCTAGTGGTTAACATAATTTACGGATCTGACAGTTTCAGGTCCGTGTGTATTTGCATGTCTTTGCATCTCTATGCATCACTCATTCTCAAATGAGATGGCATTGTATAAATTTTGGACCTTTGGTGAGACCTTTAGTTCGTTCGGGTTAAAATATGTTGATATTATTGTCATACAATATATCTTGATAGTATTAGCCCACTTTGAACCACACCTAGTTTGATAACAAACTACTTAACACAAATGCCCTCCTTTGCTGCCACTATAGCAGTCATATACTTAGGCTTTTGTTTTAGTATCCGTCACAATGTTTCAACTTTGGAACTTATCCAAATCCATCATGGAACATCCTTTCCATTACATTGTGCCACCCATAGTCTAAATTTAGATAAATTTAATTTGTATCTTGTGACAAAACTAGTATCAATGTAACACTTTACAATGAACTACCTTTAACTATTTGTCACTTATACATGATATATTCTTAGTTCTTCCAAAGCTCATAAGTATATCTTTACTATCATCCAATGATCATCTTATGAATCATTCTGGTATGTGCTTATAACATTTAGAGCATAGGACATATTTGGATATATACATATCACGGTATAATTGTTCAAAATATTCATGTGATTTTACTCACCAAGTGTTGAAACACTTGAATCTTGATACAATCATTTCCATGCAGCAAGAACTTTTCTTGTTGTTTCCATATTGAACCGTTTCAATATATCATATATGTACGTCTGGCATAACCATATTAGCGCCTCAATCTATCCATATAGACATTGATGCCAAATATTCCGGTTTTGCCCAAGTCTTTCATCGAAATCCTATTTTAATGAAATTCTTAACTTGTGTCAATAAAAGATACATCATTTCCAATCAATGATATGTACTCTGCATTAATGTATTGGAAATTTGTCTCAGCGCTCCCACTTAATTTCTTGCAAATGCAAGCATCTTCATCATCTCCTATGAAATTAAACTCCTTTAACATTTTTCATCATGGTGAAGATTCCAACTCCGCTATGCTCACTTCAACTATTAAAGTTTGCATGCCCTTTTAGCATCCTTTGAATTAACAAAACCCTTCGGACCGTGTCATGTACACGTCCTAGGTAACCATTCTATTAGAAGAACCTTGTTTTGTTTATTCAACTACCATATACCAAATTATATGTAGTGGTTTCTACATTAATCCGTCAAGACTAAATATCGCTATGAAAGATCAAATCTTGTCATAGTCAACTCCTTGAACATTGCTGTAAACTTCTTTCCGACATGTCGACTATTTCATAGATGTTAAACATCCATGTCTATTTCTATATAGATCCAAACACGACCGATAGGCTTCACGCCTTTCTGGAGGGTCTTCCAAGTTCAGAAACTTGATTTCTCGTGTATGGATACTATCACGGATTCTATGACTTATAGTCCTTTTATGGAGTCAGGGCCTATCATCGCTTCTTTGCATGTAGTCGGTTCATCATTGTCAAAACAATAACGACTTGCTTATCAAATCACACTATTTGATTCTCACCAACCCACACGGTTCAATAGGAACTCTAATCTCCGAGATCACAACCTTTGTAATCACGGGAGCCATGAGCATTGTGGCCGCCACTGGGACACTTTCCGGCGTTGCGCTACTTAGCATATATAGCTAAGGTTCAACAACCTTATCAAAGTTCTATTGTCCTCCCACTTAACTTTTCACGAAAAACTCCTTCTCAAGAAACTTGATGTTCCAAGTAACAAACTCTTTTGTCCTCGGTGTTATGGAGAAATTCCTAGCAAATTCTTTGGGATAACCTACAAAGACATGCTTATCCGACTTTGGTTGTAAACATTTTACTTATGTACGAAAATTTAAGAAAAGACAATTCGGGTTTTATCCCAAACCATAACGTATATGGTGTCATTTCAATGGATCACGATGGTGCTCTTTTTAGTTTAAAAGCGGTAGTCTCTAAAGCTTCAATCCTTAAAACATAATGGCAGTTTTATAAATGACACCTTTGATCTTACCATGTCAAACATGGTTTGATTTAATATCTCGAATATGCCATACTCCTATGGTTTATCGGGAAACACAAATCATGGAACAATTCCTCAAATGATAAGTGTTTTGCTAAACATGTAACTCAAATATATTCCTTTATGATCAAATCATAAACTCTTTTATTTTCTTGTTACACTGATTTTTCACTTCATCTTGAAAGACTTTGAACAATTTTCAAATGTTTCATACTTCTTCCTTATTAAGTAAATATATAGATATATTCACTCAAATTTCTGGAGAAAGCATATGAAGCAAAAAGATCCATCGCACATGGCTACATATAATGGACTATATACATCAATATGTATAATATCCGATAAGTTAGTCACCCGTTCCTCTTTGGCCTATGGACGGAGTTTCAATTATCTCAAGGAAAGTCTCACACGCATCAGTTGATCAAAATCAAAGACTCCAAAAATCCATCAACATGGAGTTTCTTCATGTTTTCTTTCCAATATAATTTAAACAGCGATGTCACTTCATAAGTGATCTTTCAATCATTTGCCTTGCGACATTTTAGCAATAGTGTTTATGGATGTGATTTCTCCCACCAGACTTGTAAAAGTTCATCCATCCTTTATGGAATATGGTAATTATTCAAACAACCATTGTTCTCATAATACCAGAACAAAATAACAATTATTCAAACAAATCTTGAAGGCTAGGTTTGATGACAACGAAAAACACAATAACACTTTATTTGTTTTTGATGAACATCATCACTTATTCTCTTGCTAGTTACATAGGCCATTGCAGTTCATGAATTGCGTTGTCATGTATGACACTTCATACCAACCAATTCAGCATCTAATACCGGTATCCAATACCTAAGAACCACATTGTTTAACAAGCAAGGAATACAACCATAACATGTATATCTTCTATATACCTAAGCTGGACATTTCCAACTTTTTATTTTCTGCCAAATATTTTATAGATTCTCTTTCAGCAATTCCTTTTCCTTTCAAAAGAATATATCAACATCAATAGTGGTATCATTCACATGACACATAGTACAAATCAGATATAGTCAAATACTAATACCTTTGGACTTGCACTTTGAAGTGGATCACCATCATCAAATGTTTGGTATTCTTTCAAAAATCCATTCTTTAGTAATCTATTAGTGTAGTAAACATTTTACTTGCATCTTCTATTCATCCTTATCATGACAACTTTCATGATCAAGCTACTATAGCCTGTAAGGAAGAATCGCGAGTATAATGTTAGTTCCCAAAAACCTTTTTGGGAGATCCGGATGCCTAGCATCTCCATCCTTCACAAATTCTCATAATATGAGAACATGTATTTTTCTAAATTATACTCTATCATAATGCAACCAAAAACATTGTTTCAGATATCACAATATCTTTCACACATGATGGTTTCTGAAACAATTTTCAGCTCCTATATAATCTTGATATTAAAACAACTTTTGAATATCAATAATCATGGAGGCAAACATGATACTTTAGATACTAACATTGGAATTCTTACTCTTGATTTAATACTAATTAAACTTCATGGAGTAAATAGAATTTGCTGAAAGTTTGCAATAGGACTTCTAAACTTTAAATTGACATTCAAAACAATACGATACCAGTTCGTAAAGTAAATATCTAGAATTATATAGTTCTATTATCTCAATTAAAACTAAGCATAAGGTAGTGAACAGATGCCAATGTCTACAACAAAATATGCAAATTCACTTTGATTTAGTTTATGACAAATTGAGTTTGACTAATCCAAATTAGAAATGAGCTCCCACTCAAAAACGACATCCCTCGTGCCTTTTTGGTGATTACATGAACCAAATCCACTACACCAAGTCCGATCATCACGTGAGTCGGTGTAGCTTCAATGGCGAGCATCAATATGGGCATCACATTAACTATATGACTCATGCTTAACCTTTCGCTCTATGTTCCGAGGCCATGTCTGTACATGCTAGGCTCGCGAAGTAAGAACCTTAGTACTCGCATGTGTAAAACTGTCTTACACCCGTTTGTATGAAAGCACAGAGTCGAGTACACCCGATCATCACGTGATATCTCGAAACACGATCCATAGAACAGTGCATACTTAAGGAAGAACACATTTTATCTTGATATTTAAATGAGGGATCATCTTATAATGCTACTAAAACGCCAAACTAGCAATATAAGATGCAAACATCTAATGTGTAAAGTGAGATGATATGGTCCATGCATTTGATCTCTATCATTATCATCATGGTATGATCTCTATCATTCCTTTGTGTGTAAGACCAAGGTCTATGGAACTTACACGTTTGGTGTGTTGTAAGAGTATCTATCATACATCTCCTTACAACATTACCATATCATGACACTAGCCCAACAACGATCTAAAATAGACGCCCCTAATTTATCCATTGCAAGTTTTACGTGGCTTAGGGCTTTCGGAGATAGAACCGTTCTTACCTACGAACATGGAACCACAACGAGGATAACCAAGTTATTAGCAACTCGTTGTAAATCAGATATTGACTATAGTAGGAGAGACAGACACCCGCCAGCCACTTATGCAAAACTAGTTGCTTGTCAGTCGTGGAACCGGTCTCATGTACGATGACATGTAAGGTTGGTCCGGGCCGCTTCATCCCACTGTGCCACCAATATCCAAAATACATGAAAGAAGCAATAACATGATCATCATCGCCCACATATAAACATATGTGTACTACCGTGCAAAGCACATATGCATAGATCAAGCTCTGATACCACTGTTGGGTTTGCAGCATAGAAAACAAAAAATTTCCTACGATGGGAACTATTCGCCAAGATCTATCTACTAGATACAAGCAACGGGTGGATATACATCCATGGAGAACTTACCCTAGAAGACAACAAAGCTTTGTTAACGAGATGGAACTCGTGGATGATGTAGTCGTACACTTGCCGATCTCAAGATCATGATGAAGTCCAGCAGGTCCGGCTCTAGCATGTCCTTTAGATCCAGCTCCAGCAAGTCCAGCACCACCAAGTCCAGCACCGCAAAGCAGCGGCGCATCCGTGATCGCACACACGTCCAGTACCCCGACAACCTCCATCCCTCGCTCCAGCAAAGCAGTGGAAGCAGCAACTCCTTTCCAGATAAAGCCACTGGGAACATGTATCTCGCTAATCCGAGACCATGGGGAATAACTAGAGGGGGAGAGAGATCCTTCATGAGGAGTTGTGAGGAAGAAGGAGTGAGAGGGGGCCTTTTATAGGAGGAGGGGAGGGTGTCCCTTCACCTCCCCCATTCATGTGGTGGTAACCCCCTCCACATTAAAATGCCCCTTCACATTCTCTTTTAAAGTCTCCACTTTAAATGCATTAAATTTCTCCAAATTTAATGCTCTCTCATTTAATAAAACTCTTTTATTAATTTTATTCAGAAAATTGTTAATTACTTTAATTAACAAACATTCACATAAAACCCCCTACAACATTTCAATATTACATGCAGAACCAATTTCTGCAATTTCACCCGAAATAGTTTTGGTGTCTATTGAAATAATTCTAGCGCTTTCTTAAATCTTTATCAGAAACATATTTGCGCCAAATGGTGTCGGTATCCCTTAAGTGTGTCACCCTACGGTTCGCGAATAATGCAGACATGATCGAGACCCCTCTCCGATCAATAATCAGCAGCGAGACCTAGAGATCCGTACTGACTCCCACATATTCAACGATGACTCTTGTGATCGTGTGAACCTTTAACGCTGTAACTAAATCCCTTTGTCTCGCTATATATTACATGTCCGAGATTCGATCATTGGCATCCAAATACCTAGTTTGATCTCGTTACCGACATGCACTCTTTTCTCGTTCCCGTGATATAACATTCTAGTGATCACATCACTTGCTTGCAAGCTATTTCAATGTGATATCACCGAGAGGGCCCAGAATATATCTATCCATCATCGGGATGGACAAATCCCACTCTTGATCCATGAGCCTCAACATAACACCTTCGTAGCACTGAACCCACCTTTATAGTTACCCTGTTACGATGTGACGTTTGATGTTATCAAGATACTCTTCCGGTGTTAGCAATTAACATGATCTCATGGTCTAAGGACTAAGATTACTTCGTATGATGTTATAGCAATATAAAAATAATGACTCTGATCGTAATGCTATACTTCGGATGAATGTTCATCACATCATTCCACCAATGTTGTGACCTCGTTATTAACAACATCCAATGTCCATGATCAGGAAACCTTGATCATCTTGTTAATCAACAATCTAGTTTATATGAGAGGAAGTACTAGGAACTTTGTATTTTGTTTATTAAACACACATGTATTAACGTTTCCAATTAATACAATTATAGCATGCATAATAAACATTTATCATAAACATGGAATAAGATAATAACCACTTTATTATTGCCTCTCGGGCATATTCCCTTCAGGATCCATGTGACACTGGTCGGAATCGGAGACCAGCTTTTGACTTTCGGACATGGCGACCTTTTGCTGCTCCAGTCCCTTGTTGAGTAATTTGATGCCCAACCGGATCTGCTCCGGGCCTGGATTAGCCAATAGGATTTCTAAGGCCGCAATGGTGTTCTGTACTGGTGTTGGATATACCCAATCCCCTTTGCTATCTTTCCGAGCCATCCCCATTTCTCCTCCGAAAAGGACTTTGTGAATCTGCAGGAATTGGCTGTCATTAGTATGCCATTTCCTGGTCTTCTGGTGTTGCCTGGAGTTGTACTTCTCCACAGATGCCATGCGTTTCTCTTCCTCCTCAATGTTTTTGGCTTCATCGAGGAGTACTTGACGACACGCTTCTAGGGCATGTGCCCTCTCGTCCAGCTCTTCAGCAGTAAGTTCTGCAGCTGTAGGAATAAGTGTGGTTAATGCAGCATCGATGAGTTTATGTGCACCTTTAGTGATCACGTGTCCATCCACCGATTCTTCTTTTTTGGGCTCGTATGGGATAAGCGCTCCATCCGAGTCTTCCTCGTATTCCTCGGCAATCACCTCCTATGCCAGAGGGTCTTTCTCCGGGGTCTTGTTCTTCTTCTTTGCTTTCTTGGCAGAGCCGGTAGCAAAGACGGCTTTGGGTCTGTTTCCCAGAGTCAAGCTCTGATCGGTACTTTCGGACATCTAGACCTCGGGATTATCTCCGACTTCCATGTCATCCTGCGCTTTGGGAGAGTGTTCCCCGGATCCTTCATCCATGGCTTCTTCTTCCTCTACAGCTTTGGAGTTATACTCCTCTTCATACTCCACGGAGAACTTTCAGAAATTTGCTGATGTTATCGATTCATCCGAGGATACGGGTACGTCGGTGTTTGTTCCAATCGCCTCCAGCACAGAGTCGGTGTTGTCTCTAGCATCGACAGTGCCGGATCTGGATCCCACATATTTGACAAAGTGTGATGTGCCCCTCCTGAGATAGCTGCGGTCTTCATAGTAGGCTTTGTCGAAACGTTTGATGGTCTCGAGAATTGCATCTACGCCTGAGTTTTGCATTATCATGCATCTTAGTGTGTACGTCAGGAAAGGCCTATCTGTCCTGGCATCGTTAGAGCCGGAACCGTCGTTGTTATTGTGCTCCTCCTGGAATTCAACCTCAGCGGGTGGGTCGATCTAGGATTCGGTCTCTCCAGGGAGATCCACTCCAGATTCGATTTGGACCGCTAGGTCTGCTTCAGGCTCAGATTTCTCCACTATCTCCGCGACTGGTGCGGGTTGGGTGGGTTTAGGGTTTTCTAAGATCCGAAACTCTGCCGCCTCCACGGACAAAGGGGACACAGAAATTTCCTCTACCTCTATCATCACTGCTGGGGTGGGTGGGACAGGTTCAGCAAAACCGATGTAAACATCGATCTCGCCAAAACACATGATGGTGTAGGCAGTCACAGCCTCCCTAGCCAGAATCCAGGTCTTGTCGAGAACGATGAGAGGGACGTCGCTGGCGTAGAGGTTGCGACCGACGACGATAGTCTCGCCGATTCCGATTCTTGCAGATTCCGCTCAGAACGCATATCCGAAGCTCACTTGCCCCACGGTGGGCGCCAACTGTCGTCGGATTGTTGACAAGTACGCCATGAGGGGGTCCTCGAGGTGTGTGGAAGAGAGGGGTGTGAGACGTATGGTGTTCCGGGACGGTGAGCACACAAGTTTACCCAGGTTCAAATCCGCCGGCTTTGGACGGATCCTACTCCTTCTAGCAATCCAGTAATACAGCAGAGCCAGAATATGGGTTACAAGGGTTCGCCTGTGCGAGTTGAGATTGTAGACTATTGAGGGTGCCCTAAAGGCTCTCCCTAGGACGACTTATATAGATATCCGGCCTAGGGTTTACAGGAGAGATCTATCCAGCTACGACTGAGAGTCGGTTACAGAGTACATCTTGAACTACAAGTAACACTGTGGGCCTAAGTCGGTAAGTCTTTTGGGCCTTCCCGTAGCCGGATTCGACTCCGCCTCTTCCCCCTGACTGGGCCGCCCGTGAAGCAATGCTCTAACCCGAAGTGGGCCACCCTGGTCAGTGAGGACTATGAGGATACCTGGAAAGTATATCCCCAACACCTATACGGGCGGAATTTTTAATTCCGGCCGTATAGTTGGTCGTTAAACTCTCAGTACCTTTCATGGATGGAAGAGGTGATGTCGCAAAAACTATACGACGACAACTATACGGCCAAAAAATTTATTCCGGTCGTATAGTTGGTCGTTAAACCTTCTGTGTCCACCAAAAAATTTCTGCTTCTCTAAGGATTCTTTATTAATTCGAAACTTAACAAAATATCAAGTTTTGATAGAAAAATATCAGCTTAGATTTTCGATCAATTTTGGCATTATAAATCTTCCTTCTTCTTTGCTAGAGCATCAAATGTTTCTTATTTAACACAATGCTCAAATAAAACTTTAATTGAAAATTTAAAAACTTACTCAAACCTTTACTTCGCATGGGTTGCCTCCCATGAAGTGTTCTTTTATGTCAATAGCTTGACCGTAGTATTGCTCACTCCGTCTCGAGTCCATTCTTCTTGCAGTTGCCATTCCTTGTATACCTTTGCTTAATCACTTCTTCCGGGGTGATTACTTCTATGGTGACTGCACTTATATCTTCTTTTACTTGATAATGTTTCAAGCGTTGTCCATTTACGACCCATGCAAGAGAGGGTGTTTTACCTTGGAGCTTCACTTCTCCCGATGAATAAGCTTCTTCAACTATATATGGGCCTTCCCACTTTGATCTGAGCTTTCCTAGAAATAACTTAAGACGAGAATTATAGAGCAACACTTTGTCTCCACTTTTAAAGGTCTTATTATCTATTTTTCTATCATGCCATATTTTCACTTTTTCCTTAAACAACTTAGCATTCTCATAGGCTTCACTTCTAAACTCATCTAAAGCATGAATATCTAATAAACGCTTTTCTCCTGCTGCTTTAAGATCATAATTTAGGTTCTTCATTGCCCAAAAAGCTTTGTGTTCCAATTCTAAAGGTAAATGGCATGCCTTACCATACACCATCTTATAAGGTGTCATACCCGTTGGGTTTTTAAACACAGTACGATATGCCCATAGAGTGTCATTTAGCTTGTATGACCAATCTTTTCTTGAGTTGTACACCATCTTCTCAAGTATGGTCTTCAATTCTCTATTAGAGAGTTCACTTGACCACTTGTTTTGGGATGATATGGTGAAGCAATGCGGTGAGTTACTCCATATTTGCTGAGGATTTTCCTAAAAGTTCCTTTCATAAAATGAGAACCACCATCAGTGATTAAAAATCTAGGAACTCCAAACCTAGGGAATATGACATCCTTGATCATCTTCACTGAGGTGGCTGCATCTGCATGACTTGTCGGAATAGCTTCAACCCATTTAGTAACATAGTCAACAACAACAAGAATATGAGTATAACCATTCGATTCTATAAATGGTCCCATGTAATCCATTCCCCATACATCAAAGGGTTCAATTATGAGACTATAATTCATTGCCATTTCTTGTCTCCTACCTATATTACCCCTTCTTTGACAAGCATCGGAGTATTCCACATACATGTGTGCGTTCTTGAGCAACGTGGGCCAATAGAATCTGGATTGAAGTACCTTTGCAGTTGTTCTCTTACCTGCATGATGCCCTCCATATGGACTGTCATGACACGCTTTCAAAATTGCATTCATTTCATGATTAGAACACACTTCCGAATCATTCCGTCAGGTCCATGACGATATAGATACGGATCATCCCAAAAGTAATATTTAAGATCATTAAAGAATTTCATCCTTTGATTTCTTGACATACCAGGAGGTATAAATTTTGTTGCGAGATAATTAGCATAATCCGCATACCACAGGTCAACAATTTCAATATATGCTAAATTTTCTCCGAGAAATGATTCATTTATAGGTACGGGGTTATTAATTATTCCCTCCATCCTAGAGAGATGATCTGCTACCGGATTATCTTTACCCCTCCTATCTACTATTTGCAAATCATATTCTTGTAGTAATAAAACCCACCTAATCAACCTGGGCTTAGCATCCTTTTTCACAAGGAGGTGACGCAAATCTTGGTGATCCGTATGAATTATTACCTTAGAATTAACGATGTAGGATCTAAATTTGTCGCAAGAAAAAATTATAGCTAGGAACTATTTTTCTGTAGTAGCGTAATATTTCTGAATCTTATTAAGAGGCCTACTAGCGTAATAAATAAAATTCAAATTCTTTCCGTCTCTAATGAGGGTAACCTCGGAAATGGCCATGATGATGGACTTAGGGTTTCGCGGAAAAGAGAATGCTAGGATTTCGTCGGATGTTAGGAAAACAATGGAGTCAAAGTTGCCTGAATATTTGGGAATCGCACTATTACAAGTTGCTTGGGAGTTTTCGGTACCCCCGCTTGGGCTTATCCCGTCCTATATATAATAGGCCAGGTCTCAAAGCTGTATGCGGATAGGTTTCATTCTCGCGTAATTACAACACCAATACAATGTTGGTTCATAGTCACTTTCCTAATACAATCAAAGTCTTTGTCGGTTGCTTCCTTGGGTTATCATCTGAAATCTTCATGGGCCGTAAGAATTTTACCTAGTATAGGGTAGTGAATCATAAGCATCCGAGTAATCATACCTATGTCAGTAGCCCCCGAGACTCTACTTGAACCACCATTTCAGGTTGAGTCTCAAAGTTACTTTTTCCTTGTTTTCTTTTATGTTTATTTATTTATCTTTATTTTCATAGGGATTTGGTACAACGAGTCTGATGCTTCCGACGGATCAGGAATCAGTTAATTGCTCCTGGGCAAAAACAAGGTTGTCCTACATCAAGTTCAAGACCCCAAGCCTGAACTCAGAATTTACTACTGGCGTAATTCAGTTCGGGCCGCTGAGGTCTTATCGATACTGAATTCCAGCTTCTATTTTATCGGGTACCCAATGCGTCCATTAGGATTTTTCATCGTACCGTTGATACAGATATTTTACTAGCAGAGAGTATTCTTGTGCGATTACCAGGCCACACAGGACGAACCTTGGGGTCTTACCTTCATGTTTTTGAACACGGCATTCAGATTTTTGTCGCGTTTGAGCGCAATCCGAGATTTTTTTGGTTTTTTTGCGGTTGGCCTGCTGGGCTGCCAATATTTCTGACTTATCAGATAGTTGTAATGCTTTATACTGGCTCCCGATGGGAGTAATCTTTTTGAGGATACCTTTTTGAGGATACATTGATGTAAAACTCAAAGGTATTCTCAATCATGAGTATCTTTGTTTTAGTCATACACAATTGGACTTCTATCGAGTGCACGCCAGCGCTCCCGATGGGAGTAGCCCCCGAGGCTATGTCCGGATGCCTGTATCTGGACATAGGCTCATAGTTGTTGTTAGCTTTGATGAAAAGCATAGATCTTTGAACGAATATAAATAATAAAGAGCTTAAGGTACGAAAAACTTATCTCTTTATACATAAGGCGAAAAATCAATGATACATTATTCTTCGGGCGGATGGCACCTAGCCGTTGGCCTGGATATTCTAGCTTTGGAAGCCGAACCATAAATCTTATTGTATTGTAAGTAATCTTATGCGTAAAAGCATCGTAGCTATGCTACGTTCCATGGATTGGAGTAATTGACTCCTGTATTCTTGTCTTGTAGTCAATATGCTCCTCTGGGGATAACTTCTGTGATGATGTATGGTCCTTCCCATGTCAATTCTAACTTTCGGTGGCCATCTTGCTTGAGGCGAAGAACTAGGTCCCCTACTGCGAAGGACCTAGGCCGCAATCTTCAGCTGTGGTAATTGCGCAAGTTTTGCTGATACATAGTTGCTCTTTGTATGGCTTCATCTCGAGCTTCATCAAGTGCATCCACATCATCTTCGAGTGCTTCTCTTGATTCTTCTTCATCATATGCAGCTACTCTTGGGGATTCATGTGACACTTCAACGGGAAGCACGGCTTCTGCGCTGTGGACCAAAAAGAATGGTGTCTCTTGTGTCGAATTATTTGGGGTTGTATGTAAACTCCATAAGACAGATGGTAATTCATCAACCCAGGCTCCTTTTGCTCTGTCAAGTGGTGGTAGCAGTCTTTTCTTGAGTCCAGCAGTGACTAGTCCATTGGCTTTTTCTACTTGTCCATTTGTTTGCAGGTGAGCTACCGAGGCATAGCCTACTTTGATACCCATCTCCTAGCAGTACTCCTTGAACTCATTGGAAGTGAAGTTAGTTACATTGTCTGTAATGATGCTATTCGGTACGTCGAACCAGAATGCTATGGATTTAATGAAATTCACAGCCGAAGTTCCATCTTGGGTGGTGATAGGCATTGCTTCAATCCATTTAGTAAATTTGTCGACTGCTACTAGCAGAAAAGACATGTCCTCCTGGCGATGATTTGTGAAGTTTTCCCACCATATTGAGTCCCCATTGAGCGAAGGGCTAGGCCAGAGCTATAGGATTTAACTCAGCGGCGGGTGCTCCAGGCTTTGTTGCAAACCGTTAACATGCTTCACATGTTCTGACGATATCTTTTGCATCTTGAACTGCAGTGAGCCAGTAAAACCCTGCCCTGAATGCTTTGGTAGCAATTGCTCGGCTACTAGCATGATGACCACAAACTCCTTCATGTATATCTTTGAGTATGCTTTTCCTTCTTTGGGTGTTATGCAGCACTACAACAGCCCCAAAATACTTCTTTTATATAGCTCTCCTTTGATTATTCTGAAGGCCTTCGATCTTCGGGTGATTCATCGGGCTTCTCTCACATGTTCGGGTAGCTCACCCTTAGTCATATATGCTATATATGGTTGCATCCATGTAGGTTCAATTAGCATGACCTCTCCAATTTCCTGTTCTTCCTCTTCAATGTCCTTTTCCATGCTCTTGGTCGCTGATGGAGCCCCCGAGTCTTTTTGCGGGTTATTCTTTTTTCCTGTTTTTGGTGCTACAACCTCGGAGACTCTTTTTGCCTTGATCAATCGTTCCGTTATTTCTTCCCAAAAAACTCCGGGTGGTACTGGTAAGCATAAGGACCCAATGTTTGCTAGATTGTCGGTTTCTTCATTGCTTGCTCTCCCTATATGTGATACTTCGCATCCATCAAACTGAGCTTCCATAACACCATATAGGTCGCGGTAGGCAACCATGTTATCGCTGATGGCATGCGAATGGCTAAAGCTTGCGGTGCAACTCGCCTCAAAATCGCCTGAATATTTGGGAATCGCACTATTACAAGTTGCTTGGGAGTTTTTGGTACCCCCGCTTGGGCTTCTCCCGTCCTATATATAGTAGGCCGGGTCTCAAAGCTGTATGCGGATAGGTTTCATACTCGCGTAATTACAACACCAATACAATGTCGGTTCATAGTCACTTTCCTAATAAAATCAAAGTCTTTATCGGTTGCTTCCTTGGGCTATCATCTGAAATCTTCATGGGTCATAAGCCTTTTACCCAGTATAGGGTAGCAAATCATAAGCATCCGAGTAATCATACCTATGTCAGTCTCGCTATCCCAACACAGCCCCTAAAGCATAGTCACTAGCATCACACATGATTTCGAAAGGTTCATCCCATTTTGGAGATTGCATGATAGGTGCTGAAACTAATTAATTCTTAAGGTTCTCAAAGGCTACAATGCAGTCATGATCTAAGTAGAATGGAGTTTCTTTATCAAGAAGGTTGGTGAGAGGCATAGCTATTTTAGCAAAATCTTTTATAAAACTCTTATAAAAACCTGCATGTCCTAGAAACATTTTTAAGTTTTCAATGTCCTGAGGTATTGGAAGATTTTCTATAGCATTTATATTAGTTTTATCTATTTATATTCCCTTCTCCGAAACCTTATGACCGAAAACTTTACCTTCTCTTTCCATGAAACGACATTGTTCCCAATTCAAAACCAAATTTGATTGCCTGCATCTCTGCAAGACTTTGGTTAGATTGTAGAGGCAATTATCAAAAGTTGTTCCACGAACAACAAAATCATTTGTTAGAACTTCCATAGTCTTCTCAACAAAATCATCAAAAATATTTAGAACACATTCTTGAAAAGTTGCTGCAGCGTTACGTAAGCCAAACAGAATTAATCTATAAGCATATGTGCCATAAGGGCAAGTGAAAGTTGTTTTCTCTTGATCTTCCGGTTGTATGGCAATTTGAGAATATCCAGAATAACCAACAAGAAAACATAAATAAGAATTATTACTAAGTCTTTCTAAAATTTTATCCATGAATGGTATATGTTTATGATTTTTCTGTGTCTCGCGGTTTAGCTTCCTAAAATCAATGCACATACGATATCCTACAACGGGCCTTACAGGAATTAGCTCACCATCCTCATTCATAGCAGCATCAAGACCACCATGTCTTGGTATGCAACGAGCTGGGCTAACCCACTTACTATCAGAAATAGGATATATTATACCAGCATCTAATAAGCATATAACCTGTTTTCTTACTACTTCCTTCATTTTCGGATTAAGCCTTCTTTGTGTATATACTACAGGTTCAGCATCATCAAGCATGGTAATCTTATGTGTTACGATAGATGGATCTATTCCTTTAATATCACTCAATGTATATCCAAAGGCTTCATGATGCTTAACCAAAACTGAAATGAGTTTATTTGTTTCATACTCTGATAAATTCTTGCTAATAATAACAGGGCATTTATTTTAATTATCTATAAACTCATACCTCATATCATCTGGAAGTTGTTTTAATTCAATTGGTGGAGGCTCTTCATCTCCTTTTCTTACCAGTTCTTCATAGTCATGTGGATTTTGTGCTTCCGGAACTGAATCAAGGTAATCATCCATGTCTTATCTCTCCTAATCATCTGGTGCTTCCTCCCAGTTAATCAGGCTCCTCTCTAATTCATCTTGTGGAGTACTGAAATGAATTGTTGCCAACTCGGCAATCATTTTTCTCTTCCATGGTATCTTCCACTTCATATGGCCTCTTCTTTAGTTTGGCAAAGTGGAATGTCATTTCCTATTCTCCAAACATCAGTGAAATAGTCTCCTTCTTATTATCGACCCGAGCTTTGGTGATAGAAACAAAAGGCCTGCCCAAAAGAATAGGACAAAAAGAATCTCGAGGCATATCAACAATATGAAAATGAAGGGGGTACATGAGTGATCCAATAAAGACAAAGATATTTCTAATTACACCTTCTGGTTTTATATTGGTCCTATTAGAAAATTTAATAGTAGTGTCTATCGGTTCCACATCTGGATTATTTAAATTATAGCGGAGTTCCTCATAAAGTGATGAAGGCATAATATTTATAGTGGGAATCATCTCACAAATTCTGTATATAAGAAAGTTTCTCCACAATATATAGGGGTCATTGGTTTTGAAGTTTCATTACCTCGTACCTTACCTTCGATGAATTCTGAGGTTTCAAGGTCTAGCATAACCACTTCATTTTCCACTATTCGTGCTTCCATAAGATCCTTTAATATAACATTATTTATATTTGTAGCTTCGGGGTTCCTTTCTGGTTTCTTCGGTCTCTTTTTTATTTGTTCTTCCTATTTTTGCCTTTTCTTCACGATCCCTTGAATATGTGTTGAGGAGAACTCTTCCATCAGCGCTCTTGCACGCTTCTTTTCTTCGAGGGGTTTACGAGGTTCCCATTTTGTTGGTACCTGCAAATGCCCGGCATAATTCTCAATAATTTTCTTTACTGAGTACGAATCAATACCGAGGGTTTTAATCATTGCATATGTCCTTTCATCTGCAAGGAAATCATTAATGCAAGCATATTCAGAAAAACTATTTGTAATGTTTTCCTTATCTTTAAGATTTTCTGTTGCTTCTCTCATTTTTATTATTAGATTCCAAGCATCATCATAGGTATAAGATAGAAAATCGCCATTAGAAGCAGTGTCTTGATTCATTCTATTTTCAATATTTAGCCCTCCATAAAAAGTATGAGTGATTAACCAATCAAGCAAACGATGATGGGGGCAATTATCTAGGTAGCTTTTGTACCTTAGATATCCTTCATATAGCCTTCACTAGAATTATTTTTGAAACTGATAATAATACCTCTCATCCTGTGAGCTTTGCTTTCTAAATAATATTTTGATAGGAATTTGGTTGTCAATTCCATCCAAGTCCTCGGTGCTTCTACACAAAAAGATCTATACCGGTCGCAAACATTATTAGAGAGATTTTTTTCTAAACAACTGGGTTTTAACCTTATCAATATTACAGTCATTGAAAATAAAGGAACTGAGAACATCTTCAAAGAATTGTAAGTGTCTATATGGACTCTCTTCATTGGTTCCTGAAAATTTCTTAGAGTGCAATAGTTCAAATAATAAAGGGTGGATCTCGATTCCATCCGGATTTATGCTTTTATTGATAGCTATAAAGGCATCCATGGGCGAACCCATTTTCCTTACCACGTCCACCTGGTTTAAATGCTGAGTGTTGTCCATTGTTGCGGTCCTGCAACTTAAGTAAAAATTAGTACAACGAAAGTAAATAACTAAAAGTAAAGTGACTTATAGCGCTAAGCTCCCTGGCAACGGCGCTAGAAAATAGCTTGATGATTGCATGCACAGATTGTTTGTAGCTAGTTTTGAAATAAAGATATCGATCCCACAGGGAGTAGTAGGCAAAAGACACATATTTTTAACTACAACTAAACAAAGTACTTCAGAAATAACTTTAAGATGCAAGAAAAGTAGAGTTGTTTTGGGTTTTTTGGTTGAACGAGGTAATTTAATGCAGAAAGTAAGAATCGCGTGTGTAATGGAGCTTTGGAACTGCAATAGGGGAAAAGGTGTTCTCAGGGAGTGGTGGATACACCGCTAGCAATTTAGACTAAGCAATCAAGATTATTATAAAAAATCTTCTCATAATATGTACGTATTGAAGGAAATATGCCCTGAGAGGCAATAATAAAGTTGTTATTATGTAATCCTTGTATATGATAGATATTTTTTTTGCATGCTATAATTGTATTGATAGGAAACGTCAATACATGTGTGTTTAATAAACAAAAAGGGTTCCTAGTTATGCCTCTCTTATAGACTAGCTCATTGATTAACAAGATGATCAAAGTTTCCTGATCATAGACATTGGATGTTGTTAATAACGAGGTCACAACATTTGTGAAATGATGTGATGAACATTCATCCGAAGTATAGCATTACAATCAAAGTCATTATGTTTATATTTCTATAACATCATACACAGTAATCTTAGTCCTTAGACCATGAGATCATGTTAATTGCTAACACCGGAAGAGTATCTTGATAACATCAAACGTCACACTGTAACATGGTGACTATAAAGGTGGGTTCAGTGCTACGAAGGTGTTATGTTGAGGCTCATGGATCAAGAGTGGAATTTGTCAATCCCGATGACGGGTAGATATACTCTGGGCCCTCTCAGTGATATCACATTAAGATAGCTTGCAAGCAAGTGATGTGATCACTAGAATGTTATATCACAGGAACGAGAAAAGAGTGCATGTTGGTAACGAGATCAAACTAGGTATTTGGATACCGATGATCGAATCTCGGACATGTATTATATCATGAGACAAAGGGATTAAATTACTAGCGTTAAAGGTTCTCACGATCACAGAAGTCATCGTTGAATTGCAGGAGTCCGTATGGATCTCCAGGTCCCGCTTCTGATTATTGTTCTGAGAGGAGTCTCAATCATGTTTGTATTATTCACGAACCATAGGGTGACACACTTAAGGGTTGCCGAACACAAAAGCAATATGTGCTAGATGCGCTGCTAGGCCCCCACCAGCTCCTGATGCCCCTGACAAAGAAAAGAATGTCTATGTGACTCGTCAGGAGGACCACAACTTAGTTCATTGCGGCATACTGTATGGGCTAGAGCTAGAACTTCGAAAGCGTTTCGAAAATGGCAATGCCTTTGATACCATGGCAGAATTGAAAATGATTTTCGATACCCATGCTGCCGTAGAGAGTTATAATGCTACTGAAAAGTTCTTTAGCTGCATGATGGAGGAGAACAGCTCCGTTAGTGAGCATGTACTCAAAATGTCTGGGTACACCGATAAGCTTGTGTCCTTGGGAATAACGATTCCCATTGACTTGGGCATACATCGTGTTCTCCAATCTCTGCCACCTAGCTACAAGAGCTTCGTGATGAACTATAATATGCAGGGCATGAAGAAGACTCTTCCGAGCTTCTGTCAATGCTTAAGACTGTAGAAGTGGAGATTAGGAAAGAACATCAAGTGTTTATGATCAATAGGACCACCGGGTTCAAGAAGGACAAGAAAGGCAAGCACAAGGGAAAGAAGGGTGGCAAATCTATTGCCATGCCTGAAAAGAAACCCCGAGCTGGCCCTAAGTCTGACACCGAGTGTTACTATTGCAAGGGGACTGGCCATTGGAAGCGCAATTGCCCCAAGTATTTGGCGGACAAGAAGTCCGGCAAGGCAAACAAAGGTATATGTGATATACATGTTATTGATGTGTACTTGACTAGTACTCGCAGTAGCACCTGGGTATTTGATACGAGATTGGTTGCTAATATATGTAACTCAGTTCAGGGGCTGCGGAACAAGCGACAACTAGCAAGGGATGAGGTCACGATGCGGGTCGGCAATGGATCAAGAGTTGATGTAATCGTCGTCGGATCTTGAAAGTAGTATTACGCATATTCATAATGTTGATGCTAAAAGGATTAAACTTGATAATGATATATCTGCATATATGTGGCACTGCCGTCTAGGTCATATTGGCATTAAACGCATGAAGAAACTCCATTCTGATGGACTTTTGGAATCACTTGATTTTGAATCATTTGATACATGTGAGCCATGCCTTATGGGCAAGATGACTAGAACCGTTTTCCGGTTCAATGGAACGGGCGACAGATTTATTGGAAATCATACATACTGATGTGTGTGGACCAATGAGTGTGTCGGCACGAGGCGGATATCGTTATTTTGTTACTTTCACGGATGATTTGAGTAGATGCGGGTATATCTATTTAATGAAACATAAGTCTGAAACCTTTGAAAAGTTCACGGAATTTCAGAATGAAGTGGAAAATCATCGTAACAGAAAGATCAAATTTCTGTGGTCTGACCGTGGAGGAGAGTATCTTAGTTACGAGTTTAGCACACATATGAAAGACTGTGGAATAGTTTCACAACTCACGCCTGCCGGAACACCACAACATAATGGTGTGCGGAACGTCGTAATCGTACTTTATTGGATATGGTTCGATCTATGATGTCTCTGACTGACTTGCCACTGTCATTTTGGGGTTATGCACTGGAAAGCGTTGCATTCACTTTAAATAGGGCACCATCTAAATCCATTGAAACGACACCGTATGAATTATGGTTTGGAAACAAACCTAAGCTATCATTGCTTAAAGTTTGGGGATGCGATGTTTATGTCAAGAAACTTCAGCCGGATAAACTCGAACCCAAAGCGGAAAAATGCATCTTCATAGGATACCCTAAGGAAATGATTGGGTATACCTTCTATCATTGATCCGAGGGCAAGGTTTTTGTTGCCAAGAATGGATCCTTTCTTGAGAAGGAGTTTCTCGCGAAAGGTGTGAATAGTTGGAAGGTAGAACTCGAAGAGGTTATTGAACCTTCTCTTCATGAATTGGCGAGTGGCATAGCACCGGAAGTTGTTTCGGAGTTGACTTCACCTGATGAAGAGAGAGCTAATGATAATGATCATGAAACTCCGAATGAGGATACTGCCAAACCTCGCAGGTCAAGCAGGACACGTGCAGCTCCTGAACTGTACGGAAATCCTGTTATGAATTTCATGATTGATGAAATAGATGACCCTGCGACGTATGAAGAAGTGATGATGAGCCCTGATTCCAACAGATGGCTAGAAGCCATGAAATCCGAGATGGAATCCATGTACGAAAACCAGGTTTAGACCTTGGTGGACTTACCACACGATCGAAAGGCCATTGAGAATAAATAGATTTTCAAAAGAAAAACTGATGCTGATGGTAATGTGACCATCTATAAAGCTCGACTTCTCGCAAAGGGGTTTCGACAAATTCAAGGAGTTTACTACGATGAGACATTCTCTCCCATAGCGATGGTAAAGTCGGTTAGGATTATGTTAGCAATTGTTGCATATTTCGATTATGAAATATGGCAGATGGATGTCAAAACTACGTTCCTCAATGGTAATATTGAAGAAGAGTTGTATATGATACAACCTAAGGTTTTTGTCGATCCTAAGGATGCTGATAAGGTATGCAAGATTCAGCGATCCATCTATGGACTGAAGCAAGCATCCCGGAGTTGGAATCTCCGCTTTGATGAGGTGATCAAAGAGTTTGGATTTGTCCAAACTTATGGAGAGGCTTGTATTTACAAGAAAGTGAGTGGGAGCAATGTGGCATTTCTAATATTATATGTGGATGACATATTATTGATTGGAAATGATATAGATCTTTTAAACAGTGTTAAAAGTTATCTAAACAGCAAATTTTCGATGAAGGACCTTGGTGAAGCTTCATATATATTAGGCATTAAAATCTATAGAGATAGATCAAGACGCCTAATTGGGATATTGTAACTACCTCGGTGAATTACGCTCCTAGTTACAAGCCTGGATGAACGGAAATGGTTGAAATAGTACGGTGGGGCCCAAATGCCACTCACAGGTAGACCTTTCGGCCGTCCCAACCATTTCCAAACATCGGGACAAGAACGGGCGGCGTAATCGGCAGGCGAAGGGATCAACTACATACACAAATGAGTATGTATGCAAGCCACCATACAACTGTACATTAGAGCCATTCCATCTAAAAAGAAAGGAAATATAGCAACGCCATACGGCAAGATCCAAATATCCTAGATAGATATAATAGTTTAGGATATCTCCTCATACATCAATCAACAGAGTATCAAGCGGAAGCGGAAGACAAAATCCGAGTACGGATAAGAAGCAAATCGGCATAAGATGCCCCATAAATAAGCAGATCCCGCCCACAGATCTCACGGATCCCCGTTCCCGGAATCTCTACACCGAATGATCATTGCCCATATCGTCCGTCTCTTCCACCCAGTATCCATCTTGCGAGGGTACCTGTTCATCTGAACCAATAATTTATCGTGTGAGACCCTAGGGGTACTCAGCAAGTCTTGATGCCTCTAAAGGGGACACAACCTGGGGTGACGCAATTGCAGCAAAAGATAAACCCTAGCAATTCTATAGAAACTCGCTAACCATCCGCCTAACCAGAGATAGACGGATGTCCGTGAATGAATAACAACAGTTATAGCAGTTATAACGGTAATCTTAACAGATCCATCCTCCTCCTCGCTTACCGACGAGGAAGCGGACGAACAACCCCCCATCCGTTGGCAGTTTTATTATCCATTCCGTGAGTGTTGCACTATTTACTAGTCAGGTACCTAGTCTAGTCAAATTAGAAGCGGTACTTTAGTTATGCTTGTCTATGATCGAGAAACTGTGCTCCAAGTCGTCCATAACCGCGGACACGGCTTTCAGAAAGTTTTACCCTGCAGGGGTGCACAAATAGCAACACACACTCGATATGCCTCGGAAAAACCAAATCAAAACCCAACGAGGCAGTCACGACAAAGCGATCACAGGATTCAGAAATATTTCAGGGGGCCACCCCATTGAGCTACCCGCAACGAAGTTAGCTGACTCCGAGACGGCCTCAAGGTTTGTGGAGCTGGCTGTAAACGACTGGGAACCCGAAAGTGTGACTGGGCTTGTCGATACAGCGAAAACGGGTCACGGCCCTAAACAGTACAGTGTGCAGTACCTCACACAATTTAAATAAAGCAGTAAAGCATGGCATAAGTACAGGATAGTAAATAAAACCTCAAACTAGTTTGTGGCCCCAAGAAATAAGAATGAATCAAGCTCTGGCTCAGGAGGGTTCATAAGCCTCCCGTATGTGGATAGCGCGAATATTCTTGGAACAGGAATCAAGTACTCGGGGTCTTACGGGACACAAGTGAGCCTGAAAAACCAAATAGCGAATATGGCTCACCGATGCCACTTTCATTAGTTATCCCATTACTACTCAGGTTAAGTTGTTTAAGTACCTCGTTATCCATCAGACACTCACATACCCTACACATGCTGTTCTACGACTCGCATGGCTCCAACAACTCCTGTAGTAATGGCTCATGGGATGGAGGAACAAGCTTCGGTGGGGTTTAAAAGTAAAGGCTATGCAATACTTGGGATTCAGATTAATGCAATCGCGACTCAATGATGCAAGAATAAGATAGAGGCAATAGGTACTATATGTATGCAAGCATGTGGTAGTGCTTGCCTGGCAGCTCAGTTGAAGCAAGGGATGGATCTGGGTAGTGCTCCTGGTCCTCTTGATATATCCCCTGCTCAGCGTCTATTCGAAGAAGAACCAAACAAACATGGGCCAACATAAATAAAGTGCACAAGCATATGAATAAAATGCGACAAGCAAACAATCATGCCATGATGAATGATGCACAATTTGCATGGCATTAATGTAGCATGGCAAGGGTGAGGTGTGGAATACAAGCATAAATCATTTTATTGAGTTTTATCCTCATTTTAATCTCATATTAGTTGCTGTACACATTATATTTATATGATGCATGCTTCAAAACAAAACATGGAATGCATAGACAGAAAGGTCTCGTCGAGCTAATCATTTTAGACATATTATTTGTTAAATTTGGAGTTATAAAACAAAAGATATTAATTATTTAAAGTGGAAGGGCATTTTATTGTAATTTAATTAACTTGGAAAATAAAGTGTTCAAAATATATTTTGGAGGGCATATTTGAATTCCTCACATTTTTCTGATTTGAAAACATATATTATTTGCATTATTTGGATTTGTATTTCAAAAGTTATTTTAAAACAGATTTAAATTTGGAATTTGAAATAATTTGAAAAATATTTGAGTTAAAACAGAAATCCAGAAAAACTTTTGTTACTCAGTTCAGCTCTAGCCACAGTCAGTGACAGGTGGGACCAACTGCTGACTGGGCGTTCACGGCGCGCAAAAGCTCTGTCACCGCGAGCTGTGCTAGCCCTAGCGGTTGACAGGTGGGTCCAGCGGCCACGGGTCCACGTGCCAGCGGCCGAACGCGCGGAGGCTGACAGGTGGGACGATGGCTGGAGCGCGGTTTGCGAACGAGAAAACCAGGGGGTTTCCTGTAAAAGCGCTCGCGCGGATGACTAGTGGGCCAGGCGGACCGCGGGTTGAGCAGATCAAAAAGTTAGGGGGCTATTTGCAAAAATAGCGGCGGCTACTGTTGTTCTTCTCTGAATCTGTCTGTCGACTGATCGGTGCGCGGCAAAAAGACAGGGCGCCGCGGCGGGGCTCGAACGCGTGACCGGGGGCGCGCGCGCAGAGGCGGAGCCACTGCGGTGGCTTGGGCTAGGTGTCAGGAGAGCGGACGGGGTCTAGATAGGGTGCTGTGCTGGGCGGAAGGTTGCAGACGCCGGCGAGCTCTGGCGCGCAGAGGGCGTTCGACGCAACGTCCGGCGATGCTAGGTTGGTACAGAGAGGCGGACCATGTCCAGGAGGGTTGTGGGCTCACCGGGAGGTTGTCGGTGGCGCTGGATCGGGCAGGGGCGCTGGCGATCGACGGCGATGCAGACGGCTAGAAGATCTAGGGTTTCGCGCGGGCGATGATGGTGTGCAGGGGTACAGGCTTCCTCCTCCTCGACGTCGTGCTCCGCGCTGCTGTAGAGGACCTCCTCGGTCTACCAGGCTTCCTCCACGACGTGCTTGCGAGCCAGAACGACGAGGAGCAGGGGGTAGACGGTAGCCGGCGAGAGGGAGGGTGGCGTCGGTGGGGAGGAAGGAGAGGAGATGCAGGGGCGCTGGGGGCTAGATCTGGCGAGGCAGAGAGGAGAGCCGAGAGGGGGATAAAGCAGAGAGAGGGGAGGGAGGAGCCGTGGGGAGCAGGTAGATGGAAAAGGTGGCTCGGTGCCACCCTTCTCTCCTCCTTCTCTCACGTGCTAGGGTCGGCAGGGGCAGGGCAGGGGCAGCTGGCAGGTGGGGACGGCAGGGTGAGGCCAAGGAGGTAGGGGGAGGCTCGGGTGGTGGGGCATGCAGGCAGAGATAGAAGAGGGAAAGGGGTAGAGGTAAGGCTCGGGCTGGGTGGTGGTAGCCTCGGGCTAGGGTTGGCATTAGGGTTGGGGTAGCTAGGTGGGGCCAGGGAGAGAGGGTGGCCAGGTGGGGCCAGCTAGAATGGGCTCGGCATGGAGTGACTAAGGGAGGGAGAGGGGGAGGTGTGGTATTCTAGGGTTATGGTTTTAGAGAGGATGGGGGTGGTTTAGATGGGGTAGGGATTAGAGGGAACTTAGATAAAGGATTAGAGAAAGAGGGGTGAGAGCTAGGGTTTTAGAAGCATGCATGCTCCAAACCTAGATCAAGCAAGATCATGTGGATTAGGTGTAGGGTTTGGGTTTAGCTTAGATATAGATTAGGAGAGAGGTTTAGAGAGAGAGGAGAGATTAGATGGAGTGGTCTTTTATGACAAGATCAAGCATGCTCTAGACAAGCTCCAACAAGATCAAGTCAAGAAAAAGAGAGGGATGATCCACTCAAAATGCAAATAAAAAACCAAAGCTAGAAAAAGATGATACTTGCATGGCCCATGCAAATTATTTAATACCATGTTGATTCTTGTGAAAACAATAATATTAAACATGGCATTGTTCATTTGCATTTCCAAAGGTGGAATAAAGCCAAGCAAAAGAAATGAAAGGATACCCCATGTGGAGTAGTTGGAGATGTCCATGTTTGAAATAAAATGGGACATGCTAGTGTGTATGTTCCACTAGATGATTAATAGTCCCAAAATATTCCAACATGAGCATAATTCCATGATAATCCATATGGAAGCTAGGAGAAAGGGTTCCACTCACAAGGCATGCAAAAGGTGGCCATGTGGCTCTCATATATCAATGATGTGAAAACAACATGATGCTAAGATGAGAGCATGTGGAAAAGAATTGGATCCATCCCAACCCACATGAGCTAGAAGTAAAACCAATAAATGCCAAGCTCATATTTAGTTGGATGGTGGAATTATAGGTGGTGAAAGAAAAGGTGGTGGAGTTAACAAAAGATATGCCCCCAACTCAACTTGGGCATTAAACAATATATCAAGAACCAAATACAATATTAAGAGGCAAATACAATTAATAATGCAGGTGAGATAAGAACCAAATGGAAAAGGGTTTTATATGATGCTCAAATGCAAGGTGGCATGATGACATGAGCATGATATAATTATGATGCACAATTATATGTAGGAAGTAGCATATATCTAGACTAGGCTAGTAGCATTGCAATTGTTAGACAATTGGGATGCTACAGCTATCGCAGAGTACATACCTTGATAAGATATGAAAGAAGTTTAATATGGACGGAAGTAAGAAGGGGTTCTTACCTATGTTGCAAGGCAAGACATTGAGTAAGACTCAAAGTCCGGATACGGCGGCAGAAAGAGAGATAATGGAGAAGATCCCCTATGCCTCAGCCATAGGCTCTATAATGTATGCCATGCTATGTACAAGACCGGATGTGGCACATGCTATTAGTTTGACTAGTAGGTAGCAATCTGATCCAGGTTCGGAACACTGGATAGCGGTCAAGAATATCCTTAAGTACTTGAGAAGAACTAAGGATATGTTTCTTGTATACGGAGGTGAACAAGAGCTAGTCGCTAAGTGTTATGTTGATGCTAGCTTTGACACCGATCCGGATGACTCTAAGTCTCAATCCGGATACGTATTTATCTTGAACGGAGTAGCAGTTAGTTGGAGGAGTTCCAAACAACCTATGGTAGCTGGCTATACGACGGAGGCGGAATATGTTGCTGCTTCAGAAGCGGCGCAGGAAGCGGTTTAGATGAAG
Organism: Avena sativa; assembly: GCA_916181665.1. Lineage (NCBI taxonomy): Eukaryota > Viridiplantae > Streptophyta > Magnoliopsida > Poales > Poaceae > Avena > Avena sativa. The sequence goes on along the minus strand of OV702287.1, from coordinate 366,321,855 downwards.
GAGTTCATAACGGAACTAGGTGTGGTTCCTAGTGCATTGGACCCAATGGTGATATATTGTGACAACAATGGAGCCATAGCCAACACCAAGGAACCAAGGTCTCATAGGAATTCCAAGCATATTAAACGCCGGTTTCACTCCATCTGCGAGCATGTCAAGGATGGAGACATGAAGATTTGTAAAGTGCACACGGACCTGAATGTAGCAGATCCGTTGACTAAAGTTCTCCCTAGGGCAAACCATTATCAACACTAGAACTCCATGGGTGTTAGATTTATCACTATGTAAACTAGATTATTGTCTCTAGTGCAAGTGGGAGACTGAAGGAAATATGCCCTGAGAGGCAATACTAAAGTTGTTATTATGTATTCCTTGTATATGACAGATATTTATTTTGCATGCTATAATTGTATTGATAGGAAACATCGATACATGTGTGTTTAATAAACAAAAAGGGTTCCTAGTTATGCCTCTCTTATAGACTAGCTCGTTGATTAACAAGATGATCAAAGTTTCCTGATCATAGACATTGGATGTTGTTAATAACGAGGTCACAACATTTGTGAAATGATGTGATGAACATTCATCCGAAGTATAGCATTACGATCAAAGTCATTATGTTTATATTGCTATAACATCATACGAAGTAATCTTGATAACATCCAATGTCCTTAGACCATGAGATCATGTTAATTGCTAACACCGGAAGAGTATCTTGATAACATCAAACATCACACCGTAACAGGGTGACTATAAAGGTGGGTTCAGTGCTACGAAGGTGTTATGTTAAGGCTCATGGATCAAGAGTGGAATTTTTCAATCCCGATGATGGATAGATATACTCTGGGCCCTCTCGGTGATATCACATTAAGATAGCTCGCAAGCAAGTGATGTGATCACTAGAATGTTATATCACGGGAACAAGAAAAGAGTGCATGTCAGTAACAAGATCAAACTAGGTATTTGGATACCGATGATCGAATCTCGGACATGTATTATATCATGAGACAAAGGGATTAAATTACTAGCATTAAAGGTTCTCACGATCACAAAAGTCATCATTGAATGTGCAGGAGTCAGTATGGATCTCCAGGTCCCGCTTCTGATTATTGATCTGAGAGGAGTCTCAATCATGTCTGCATTATTCCTAATCGTAGGGTGACACACTTAAGGGTTTCTGGACAGCATTTAGGAGCACATATGTTTCAGACAAAAGGTTTGCAAAGCGCAGGAAATGTTTCGATAGAAATCGAAATTGTTTCGGGTGAAATTGCAGAAAGAGGTTCTGCATGTGATATTGAAATGATGCAAGGGGTTTTATGTGAATGTTTGTTAATTAAAGTAATTAACAAAATTCTGAATAAAATAAAAGATTTTTATTAATTGAGAGTTGCATTAAATTTGGTGGAAATTTAATGCATGTGAGTGGAATTTTGGGTGGAGTCAAAATTTATGTGAGTGGAGCTTCACCACATGAATGAGGAAGAGGTGGGGGCACCCCCCTTTGGACACCGGCCATGGGAGGGGAGGAGCTCCCCTCTCCTATAAAAGGCCCCCCTCTCCTCCCTCACAAAGCACACCTCCTCGTGAAGGATCTCTCTCCCCCTCTACATATTCCCCCATGGTCTCGGATTAGCGAGATACATGTTCCCGGTGGCCTTGCGTCTGGAAGGAGCTGCTGCTTCCGCTGATTCGCTGGAGCGAGGAGGTGGAGGTTGTCCGGTGGCTTGAACGTGTGTGCGAGGACGGATGCAGTGCTAATTTGCGGCGCTCGGACTTCCACACGATCTTGAGATCGGCAAGCGTACGACTACATCAACCACGAGTTCCTACTCGTTAACAAAACTCGTTGTCTTTAAGGGTAAGTTCTCCATGGATGTATGTCCACCCGTTGCTCTGTATCTAGTAGATAGATCTTGGCGTATAGTTCTCATCGTAGGAATTTTTTTTTCTATGTTGCGGACCCAACACGTATGTGGGAGGAGCTCCATATATGGACAAATAGGCAGCAACCGCTGCTTACATCATCCTTCATAACCACAGCTGACGAATAAACGACATCAATCGTATTATCCCGCTATTAAGGGATTTCTCCTGTGGCATGGACATGTCTTAATGAGTTCTCCTTGATTCCCTAAATTAGCACGTAAGGAATGACAAGAGCTTTATAGTCACAGTAAGTTCTATCATTCCTCCGTCTACCAACAAGTAATCCCCTTCATCGAGTCCCTATAGGAGGCAAATATTAAGAAGGTGCACAACTCCCAACATCAAGATGAATACAATTAACACATACATATAATGATGTATAACATAATCTCTATCTCATCTCAATCATATGCTAGGGTTTCTCCATCTCCCCAAGAACTAGAGATCTACTCAGACATGGAGGCAATCAACATCATGGCAATGGCAGTGGAAACAATCATAGATGAATAGTACTTGTATAAATCCCCAACAAGTACAGGAATTACAACAAGATCTAGACAAGATGTAGATGGGATGGATGGAGATGGTGGTGATGTAGCGGTGGATGATGAAGATCGATGCCTTAGCCTCCTAGATCTGCGCAGGTTGAAGATGGATTCCCGGTGGATGAGTTCCCCCTCCAGATGCCTTCCGGAGGTGAGGTTTCGGTAATTTCTGGGTGTTCTGTATGTCGTCTCCCTGATCCAGTTGCACGGGGTGAAACTATTTGAGGAGGTGGTGGCAACGCCAACTATACGACCGAAACTATATGGCTGGAAAATTTATTCTGGTCGTATAGTTGGTCGTTAAACCGTCTGTCTCCTTTGATCGCTTCGGCTTTTCTTCTAGTATTATTAATATGTCCCAGATAAGTGAATTATGTTGTTTTTTACTCTTTTTATCCTTAGTACAACTGCTCCAAGAATTTTATCCATTAGATCCATCATCTGTCCTGATCCTGGTGAAAACAGACATAAAATATGCGCGCGAGCACCGTAAAATACCAAGATCCTACATCTACCGTGTAAAATAATAATGTAAAACATGATGCAAATATGCACTCATCACAGGCCATCGCAATTAAGTATTTCCCCATGGATATCGTAATTAGCTTAGGGAGTCCCTCTTAATCCCCCTTTGACCATGTGGCTTACGAGCCGACGCCAATCTGTCACGGGGCACTCTGGGTACGCTTCCACAACACGTCCAAAGGGTTTCTTCCCCCTTTAGTCCCGAAGGCAAATGATATGTGGTCGACTTCACATATCATCTAAGGAGAGAAATCAAACACAAGTCATAATTATATCATAGACAAGCAAGTCATATGGACACAAGAATAGATCATCTTTATTACAAGTACATAGTGGTGCTAGTGTTTCACCATCTCTACCCAAGAACAAGGCAAATACGTATATATGAAGGGGATCAACAAAATGGCAATTGCATGGATGCAATATGAAGGTACAATTGAAGACAAGTGCAAATCCACAATAGAGATTGGACTACAACAAAGTAAACAAAGGGGATCGAAGTTGGAGACGATGTTGATGAAGATGGCGATGAAGATCGATGCATAGCCCTTCAAGATGTAAGCCTCCTCTATCTCCCTTGAGTGGTATGGTGGTGTAGATCTCGTGGGCGGTGGCTATGGAGGCGGCGGAGCGGCAAATCTCCGCCCCTTAGGCATGTGTGGACTCTCTGCCTTCATCTAGGGTTTCCCCTCTTTAAATAGGCATTTGGATGTCAGTTTCACGAACCATCAAAGCTGGGGTCTGAAAATGCCCATTGGTCCTTCACAAATGTTGTTCCGTTTGACGAAACAAAGTCGTCGGAGGGCGGTATGGTGATATATGTGAGATTCGACAAATTTTTGATGGCTTTATTTGATGGTTTTCTCCCGGATTTGATCAGTCTATGGCTTTACCTAATGCTAATACTTCGGTAGCAAAGAAAACTTGGTTTTTAATGTATGTTTTAGGTTCTGAACGTCAACAGAAGGATTTAACTAGAGAAACACAATATTCTGGAGAAAACAAGCGAGTCTCACTTTGGAAGCATGTGAGGGGAGCTCACAGAAGCTTTAACGAGCAACTATACGGCGGGAATATTTTTCCGGCTGTATAGTTTCCGTCATATAGTTGCCACCGCCTCTATCTTGTCAAAAGGGACAACTTCCGTGAAGGGACCGGGGACGAAAACACAACACAGCAGCCGCCACACCATCCATAAGGGAGAAAGAAGAGATCCGAAGAAGAAGGAGAAGACGTTCTTCATCTCACTCCACGATCTTCGACCTCCTAGCCAATACACCCCATAGCCACTACTTGTACTTGAGAGAGAGAGGGATCTTCACCTTGCAAGACTAGGGTTTGAGATTGTTTCTTCCCATCTTGAATTGTGTTGGATGTTTTTCAATTCTTATTATGGATCTCCATGGTAATACAAAGACGATTTCCCTTTATTTAATTATATTGCAGATCCGTTCTTCTCTCATGTGTGAGTAATTCCCTTGGGCGTGGGAGATGTAGGGGATTGGTGAGATGTGATGTGCCTTCATATATTTTCTGCTAGTTTGTGATTGATTCTAATTACTATATTATGTGTGCTTGAATATCTATGGGATGCCTAATGATTGTTGTCCAATTAAGGGCCTAGACAACATGATACCTTGTTCTACATAGATATGATCTTGTTCGCTAGTGGACCGGCGACCCTCCGGTGACACGGGGGTATCAATGGAAAGCTAGTTGACCCGAGGATAACGAGTAACCACTGTGCTTATTGCATTAGTCCGATCCAAGGAGCTTAATCGCTAAGCAACCTGAAGGGTCTTAATCATGTAGTGTCTGACCATGGTATTGGTAGCAGGCTAGTAGGATTATTGAAGTTGGGACGAAATCTACCAAGAGGAGTTCCAGCTAATTATGGGTTGCTCGCCTACACATATATCTATAAGATTATAATTGTTACATTTACCACTCGTCCACTGGCACAGTGTCAAAACCCGGATTTTTATTCCCAGATGACTGTTATGCCATACCTCGCAATCCCAGGATTACCATTTTTGCGAGACATAACAAATTGGATATTGATACGTCCATTTTGCATCACTATTGTATATCATAATTCACTATTATTCATTGATATATTTCATATTAAGAGATGATACTTATGTTATTTCATCTGTTTTTGCATGGTTGATGACTTTTGGAGCATGAACCGCTGCAGTGAGGATTCTGATGGAAAAGGTGTTGTTTGGAGGCAAAATTCGCGAAGATCAGAAAATCCGGGAAAATATATGGAAAATCCTATTTTTCCAGAAGACGAAGGCTGCCAGAAGGAGGAGTGGAGATGGGCTACAGGGGGCCCACACCACCCCCTGGCGCGGGCCAGCCTAGGCTGCGCCACCAGGTGGTGTGGCCGCCCTGGCCCACCTCTGTCTCTCCCCTCTAGCATATATAATACTCCCGAAACCCTAATACTCAAGGAGCAACCACAGAAAGATTTCGCCGCCTCTGCGGGCGGAAAACACCGAGAGATAAAGATCTCTCCGACAGACAGAATTCTACCGGGGGAATTCCTTCCCGGAGAGAGGAGATCATCGCCATCAACACCACCATCAAGCTGGAATTCATCGGAATCATCATCATCATCATCACCACCATCATCACCATCAGCACCCTCATCACCACCTCCATATTGCTGTAACAATTGGGTTGAACCTTGCATAGTTCTTAGGGGGAACTTTCTCGGTGTTGATTACTCTTTGTAGTTGATGCTAATGAGTGAACCGTTGAATTATTGTTTATGTTCAGATTGTTATACATCATTATTCCATCTCTGATCATGATCCATATGATGTCTTGTGAGTAGTTCGTTTTGTTATTGAGGACATGGGAGAAGTCATGTTGTTAGTAGTGGAATTGTGTTGAGAAAGATTCAATAGTTTGATATTTAAGTTGTGGTGTACTTCTTCTAGTGGTGTCATGTGAACGTCGACTACATGACACTTCACCTATATGGGCCTAGGGGAATGCATTGTGTATTTGGCTACTAATCGTAGGGGTTGCCAGAGTGACAGAAACCTAAACCTCCATTAGGAAACCATTGCAAAAGGGACGTAAGGGTCTTAGAGTTTAAAGCTATGGTTAGGTTTCTACCTTAATTACTTTCTTGTACTTACGGATGTTTGCAAGGGGTATAATCACAAGTATGTATTAGTCCTAGGAAGGTCGGTACATTAGCACAGGTTCACCCACACAACACTTAGCAAGCTAAAGAAGATTAATCAACTATATGAAGCGAAAGCACTTGACAGTCTTCCCGTGTGTCCTCGAGAATGTTTCGTCATCTTAAGTAATACAACTAGCTTGTACTTTGTTGCATAAAGGATTGGGTCAATTGCTGCATTTATTCCTACTGTCTTTTATTTACTCGTACTTTATTTACTTGCTTTATCAAAAACCCCTAAAAATCCGTTTGCTAAGTATTTGTAGAGAATTCCTGATCCATACCACTAGCCAGCACCTTCTGCTCCTCGTTGGGTTCGACACTCTTACTTATCGAAAATACTGCGATACACCCCCTATACTTGTGGGTCATCAAGACTATTTTCTGGCGCTGCTGCCGGGGAGTGAAGCACTATTGGAGAGTGGAACTGGTAAAGGAAACTTCTACTGTGAGTATTGTTTACTTCTGTTAGTTGATTTATTTTCGTTATGAATAATTCGCTAAGGTTCTTATTTGGTAATGCTACTACCACTGCTAAGGTAGTAGATGAACCACCACTTGCTGAGAATGATGCTTTTAAAATACCTACAAGAATTATTGATCGTGTTATGGATAACTACTATGTTGGGGATGGAACTGTCCATCCCGGTGATCATTTACTCTTTATACACGAATTATGCGGGTTGTTTAAGTGTGCAGGTATTACTACATATCAAGTTAAGAAGAAGTTATTTTCATTATCACTGAAAGGAAGAGCTGAGGAATGGTATACTGCTGAAGAATGGTCAAGCTCTTGAATGGGAGGAAATAGTACCTCTCTTTTATTCAAAGTTTTATCCTCCTAGGGAGATTCATAAAGATCGGAATCAAATATACAACTTTTGGCATTTTGATGGAGAGAGTACAGCTCAAGCTTGGGGGAGATTGAAGTTACTAATGCTCAAATGTCCCATTCATGAGATCCCGAACAATATTATTATCAATAACTTTTATGAAAGGCTTTCTCTTCATGATAAGGATTTATTGGATGCTTCTTGTGCTGGATCATTCACTCGCATGGGAGAAGAAGCTAAATGGGATCTTCTGGACCGTATTCAAGATAATGCTGACGCATGGGAGAATTACAAAGGAAGAAAGTCAGGTATAAATTATGATTATGAATGCATTGAATCTTTTATGGGAACTCATGACTTTCAAAATATTAAAAATGCTTATGGTCTAGACTCTCAAGCTATTGCAACTTATTTTAAGGCTTTTGCTTCCTACATTGAAGTGCCTAAAAATAAGTGGAATAAGTATCATGAACCTTATAAAGATGTTGCTAAGAGTGTTCCTGCAAGAAATACTGAAGTTTATACTGCTAATCATGTTTTACCTGAACCTTACATTGAGAAAATCCCTTTCCTAGTTAAGATAAAGGAACATTCTATGATAGCTAGTATGGTTAATGAAAGTACAAATAAAGCTGTTGAACCTGATAAGCAAATGGATGATGAACCTATAATAGCAAATGTCAAAGACTTTGTTACTAAATATGTAGAAGAGGGACACACTATCCTTTGTAAGGATACCTCTAATATTGTCTCACAAAGTAGTGTTATGAGAGCTAGTAGTCCTGTGTTTTCTGTTAGAATAAGTGATCATTCTTACGATGGTCCTTGTGATTGTTATACTGTTAAGTTTATGCATGATACTGAAAGTTACTATGAGAGAGGGAAAAGTGTTCTTATGCATCTCAATAATATCAAGTTTCCTCGTTTTATGCTGAAAGTTTTTATGTTGCATTTCTTTTGCCTTCCTATGCTAGTAGCCTCTGGTTTCGACAACTTGTTTGTTTACAAAATTTCCTTGCATAGGAAGTGGGTTACACTTAAATGTGTGTATTTTTTCTTCTTAATGCTCTCTTTCACTTCAATTCATATTCCTATGTGAGCATCTTCAAAATTATCATGCCCATCTTAATGGCTATAAAGAAAGAGCTTTTTGGGAGACAACCCAATTTATTTTTGCTTTTAGTTTGTTTTTGGTTCTTTGAGTCTTGGAAGTTATTACCTCGGTAATAACCTCTCCTTATCCTTTTTGTTTGGTTTTTGTGTCAAGATCAACCTCTAATGAGAGAGAAGTAAGATTTGGGGAAGTTGTTGTCCTGAAACAGTTTTTTGAACTTCATCGTAAAAATTTGTGAGAAATCTCTGTATGTCGGATTGAGCTGTAATTTTTTGTGCTTCTTCCCCAGGTTGTTATTTAACTTTTGTTACTTTTGCACTTTTTGATTACAGCAATAGAAGATTTTCGAAAAAATTGATTTTACCTGCTGGTCTGTTTTGATAGATTTTGCCACTCTTGCATTTGCTTGTTTAATCGATTTGCTTTTTGGATTCTTTTTGGGTTTTCGGAAGGATTTGCTATAGTAGCTTATGTTTTGATGGTTTTCAGTTGAAGTTGAACTCAAAAGGTTCTATCACTTCACTTATACTAATGTTGCTAATGAGAATTGTGTGAAGTTTTGTGTGAAAGAAATTTCTAGGAAGTGGAGATAATGGTGTAATAAGGAAGAGAAGGGTTTTATGACTCAAGTAATAAGTGTATGAAGATGAAGATATTGATGTTATTCAAGTGGTGATTCCGGAAAAATTTATCAAGGACTAAATTTAGAGACCTGCAGACTCCATTTTTAAATAGGTAACAGTTCTGGTAAGAAAAGTTCCATGAAAGATCTGTCCAGTTATATTTTTGCAGTTTTTATCCAACAAGGAAAGTTACGAAGTGAAATAGGTACGGAAATGGAGCCAGGGTGGCTCACACCACCCCCTGGCGTGGGGCCCTTGGCCGCGCCAGCAGGTGGTGTGGCCACCTCGGACTACGTCTCCGACCCGTTTTCTCCCAGTACCTTCCTTTTGTTGTGAAATTTCATAATATATAATCCCCCGGATCCCCCGAGGTTCGTATATCATGTTCTCATCATGTTTTGGTTTCGATCTGTTTCTGCCAGGAACTATACTTGAAAGCTTAGAAGCACAATGGTGTCCGCCAAGGATAAAGGAAAGGAGCCTATGGAGGAAGATCTCCAAGACCCTGGGAAGGAGAAGGAGATCAAGAGTGAAGAAATATTTTATGGGAATCTTTTATGCCGAAAACCTGTACTGAGAGGAAGAAATCTTTTATGGGAATCTTTTATGGGAATGCATTTACAAAGGACCGTATTGCTAACGTATCCATAATTTTTGATGTTCCATGCTTGGTTTTTATCTGCTTTCTTATGTTTTGCCCACACTTTGGAGTGTTTTTATACACTTTCTTGGACTAACCTATTAACAAGATGCCACAGTGATAGCTGCCTGTTTTTTGCTGTTTTTGGTTCCAGGAAAGTCAGAAAATGAATATTCTCGAAATTGGACGGGACAAAAGCCAAAGTCAGTTTTTCACCGAGGGGGACACGGAGCCAGAATACGAGACAGAGAGGGGCCAGAGGGCCGTCACACCACCTGGCCGCGCGGACAGGCCTGGCCTACGCCAGGGGGTGGTGTAGCCGCCTAGGGAACCCCGTTGGCCTCCCCTTTCGCCTATAAGATGCCTCCGATACACAAAACCCTAAGGACCCGGTCAAAATTCCACAAAAGAGTCTGTAGCCACCGTCATCTCCATCCCTAGATCGGGAGGGATCTGAAGCTCTTCCCAGCACCCTGTCGGAGGGGAGAATTCACCCTGGAGGCCTTCTTCATCACCATGCAAGCCTCCAGTGTGATGCATGAGTAGTTCATCCTTGGACTACGGGTCCATGTAGTAGCTAGATGGTTGGTTCTTCTCCTTTGTGCTACCATGTTTAGATCTTGTGAGCTCCGTTCATGATCAAGATCATCTATTTGTAATTCTACATGTTGTGTTTGCGGGGATCCAATGGATATTGAGATGCTATTTCAGATTGATTATTGATTCTATCATGTCTTTGTTATTTGTGATCGTGCATGCTTTCCGTTGTTAGTAGCTATCTTGGCCAAGTAGATGCTAGCAACTCTAAGAGTTAGTATTTATGCTCGATAGTGGGTTCATGCCTCTAGTAATCTGGGGAAGTGACAGAAATCTCTAAGGTACTAGATGTGTTGTTGCTACTAGGGAGAAAACAGCAATCATTTGTTCATAGAACAATCATATTGTTTACTTTACACGCAATGCGTAATGCAATTATCTGTTCCTTGCAACTTAATACTAGAGGGGGTTCGGATGATAACCTGAAGGTGGATTATTAGTCATAGATGTAGTTGGATTACGGTCTATGTATAATGTTGTAATGCCCAATCAAATGTCAAAGGAGTCAAGATGATTAGTATATGCTTGTATGCTTTCTCGATGTTTGTCAATTGCCCCGCTGTAATTTGTTCACCCAACATGTCATCTATCTTAAGGAGAACCACCACTAGTGAACTATGGACCCCAGTCCTTTCTTTTACCATCAATCTACAACTGTTTACTGCTTTCTGTTTACTTTCTGCAAGCTTTTACTATCTTCCACACAATATGTTTAATCCTTTGTTTTCAGCAAAACCGGTGAGATTGACAACCTCATTGTAAGTTGGGGGCAAAGTTCCGTGGTTGTGTTGTGCAGGATTCCAAGTTGGCAACAACACCTTGGAGGTGTTTCCTTGCTCCTACTGGTTCGATAACCTTGGTTTCATAACTGAGGGAAACTTACTACTGTGCTCATCATACTTCCTCTTGGGGTTCCCCAACGATCTCGATATCAACCACGAGCCAGCAAGTATTTTTCTGGCGCCGTTGCCGGGGAGTCAAGGACATCTTCCCAAGGGGAGTCCCTCATAACCAATCTCTTTACTTTGTTGTTTTTGTTTTGCTTAGTTTATTTTTTCTTAGTTTGCTTGTTTCTTTATCAAAAACACACAAAAAATAGTTGTACTAGTTTGCTTTCTTTATTAAAAACACAAAAAAATGACTACTCTTGAAAACACTAAGTTGTGTGATTTCACTAGCACTAACAACAATGACTTCATGTGCACACCTATTGCTCCACCTGTTCCTGAAGCTACTTACTTTGAAATTAAACCTTCTTTAGTCAATCTTGTTATGAGAGAACAATTTTCTGGTATTGGTAATGAAGATGTTGATGCTCATCTAAATAACTTTGTTGAACTTTGTGAGATGCAAAAGCATAGGGATATAGATGGAGATATTATTAAGCTTAAATTGTTTCCTTTCTCTTTGAGAGGAAAATCTAAAGAATGGTTACAATCCCTAATTAGAAATAGTATTACTTCTTGGACTAAATGCAAAGATGCTTTCATTGGAAAATACTATCCTCCTGCTAAGATTATATCTATGAGAAGTGAAATAATGAAGTTTAAACAATCGTATAATGAACATGTTGCTCAAGCTTGGGAAAGAATAAAATCTTTGGTAAAGAATTGTCCCACTCATGAACTGACTGCTTGGATGATTATCCGAACCTTTTATGCAGGATTGAACTATTCTTCAAGAAATCTATTGGATTCTGCTGCTGGAGGAACCTTTATGACCATTACTTTGGGTGTTGCAACAAAACTTCTGGATAATATGATGGTTAACTATTCTGAATGGCACACTGAAAGAGCTCCACAAGGTAAGAAGCTAAATTCTGTTGAAGAAACCTCCTCCTTGAGTGATAAAATTGATGTTATTATGTCTATGCTTGTTAATGGGAAAGCTCATATTGATCCAAATAATGTTCCCTTAGCCTCTTTGGTTGCTCAAGAAGAGCAAGTTGATGTGAACTTTATAAGAAATAACAATTTTAGCAACAATGCCTACAGGAATAATTTTGGTAACAACAATTATAGTCCATATCCTCCCAACAATGTTAATGCTTATGGAAATTCCTACAACAATAATAGGAATGCACCCTCTGAACTTGAAGTTATGCTTAAAGATTTTATTAGCAATCAAACTACTTTCAATAAAACTATTGAGGAAAAACTCTCTAATGCTAGAAGAAATATAGCATCATTGGCTGAAGCACAATCTTCTTTAAATAAAATGGCTGCTAAACCAGAAACTATTGAAAATCCCTTTGCTACTACCAATGCCATACAAGTTAGAATTGATGAAAATGTTAGACTATTAGCTGAATTGCATGCTAAGTGGGAAAGAGAAGATGAAATTTCTAGAAACATTAGTGTTTCTACTATCACTACCACTAGTGCTAAAGCTAGTAATATCTCTACTACTTTAGATGATAATTATGATTTTGATCTTGATGGTTGCAATATCTCTGAAGTTATTAAGTTCCTACAAAATCTTGCTAAAAGTCCTAATGCTAGTGCTATGAATATGGCCTTTACAAAACACATTATTGATGCTCTCATAAAAATTAAAGAAGAAAAGATGAAACATAAAGCTTCTATTCCTATGAAACAAGAAGATGGTTGGGAACTCATCATTAATATGAAAGTGAATGATTTTGATTTCAAAGCTTTATGTGATCTTGATAGTAGTGTTTCTATTATGCCTAGAAGGATTTATGATATGCTTGATTTGCCACCATTGGAAGATTGTTATTTGAATGTCCCACTTGATGATAATACTAAAAAGAAACTCATGGGGTGTATTAATGATGTTCTTATTATGGTTAATGATGCCTATGTCCCTGTTGATTTCTATGTTTTGGATGTCGAATGTAATGCTTCTTGTCCTATTACTTTGGGAAGACCTTTTCTTAGAACTATTGGTGCCATTATTGATATGAAAGAAGGCACCATTAAATATCAACTCCCACTCAAGAAAGGTATAGAACACTTCCCTAAGAAGAGAGATAAGATTTATTTTGCCTCTCCTATGAAAATAAAATTTGCTCTTATTGCTTCTTCATTTGAGAACACTTGATTCTTTTTCTTGCTTCTTATGCCTAACTTAAAGGCGTCAAAGAAAAGTACTTATTGGGAGATAACCCAAAAGTTTTAGATGAATCTTGGAAGTTATTACTTCTGTAATAACCGCTCCTTATCCTTTTTATTTGCCTTTTGTGCCAAAAGTAACCTCTAATGAGAGAGAAGTAATGATTGGGAAAGTTGCTGTACCGAAACAGATTTTTGTGCTTCACCGTAAAAATTCGTTTAAAATCTTTGTACATCGTTTTGAGGCGTGAATTTTCGTTCTTCTGACCCAGGTTGTTATCTAACTTTTGTTAGTTCAACACTTTTTTATTTGAGCAACAGAAGGTCGTCGAAAAATAGGTATTTACCTGCTGGTCTGTTTTGACAGATTTCTGCCATTATTTGCATTTGCTTCTTGTTGGTTCCTTTTTGAGTTCTCTTTAGGGAATTGAGCTTTTTGAGGGAAGTCCTTCAGTATCTTGTGTTTTAATGGAAGTTTTATTGGTGTTGAAACTGAACCTAAAATACTTATTATCTTGAGTGCACTAATGTTGCTAATAAAGATTGTGTGAAGTTTTGTCTGAAGGAAAAATTTCAGGTGTATGGAGAGAATGATGTAATGAGATGAAGAATGGACTAAAGCTCAAGCTCGGGGATCCCACCCTGTGTCACCCCAAGAATTATCCAAGAAGTACAAGCGTCAAAGCTTCGGGATACCCAAGGCATCCCCTTCCTCATCAATAAAAATCCCAGGTTTCTTCCAAACACTTCATTTTTATTGTTTCATGCACAGTTGTGTTATTCTGGGAGCGTCTTTGTTTTTGTTTTTGGTTTTCGTTTGCTTGGTTTTCTTAGTTTGCTTGAATAAATTGGTTGGACCCCCTCTTTCATGCATTGGTTTTAAAATAGTTTGGTTTGGATTGGAAAAGGAGTAGGAAAGTTCATGCTTAAGTGGTAAAGAGAGCTTGTTTTTGACTGTGGCCCATGCTTTTTCATGCCATGCTTGATATTTTTTGGCTTTATGCTTAGTAATATTTGCTGTAACATGACATGTTATAAACAATTGAGATTGCTTAATGTGCCTTGGAAGAATCATGCATTGTTTTAGCATATTAAAACATATGAGAAAAGAGGAAAGAGAGAAAAAAGCAACATTTTCTCATGGTAAATAAGAAGATTGCTGAGATGCTCGTTGTCAGCTTGCCTTGTCATTTTGTTATGGGGATTCTTCTATATCATTGGGCAAGGGGTAACCCGTTGGCGGTTCTCTATGATACACATGTACTTACTATGACAAGAACTTACCGGTAACTAAACTTGAGTAGCATGAGGAGCGGCCCTCGTATTCAAGGGACATGAGATTTCCAACTTATACTTTGTCAAGCATATACTCCATAGTTTGTTCACTTTAACCTTAATCACTTCAAGATGCTTATGGTAGGGGCAATGAGAGCTGAAAGCTAATAAGTACCATAATTTTTGGAAGCTCTTTATGAAACTTGAATCCCTGCTTCCTTCTATGAAGGCCTTTCTTTTACTTTTATGTTGAGTCTCCACCTTCTATCTTTATGCACCTATTTTGAGAGCATAGTGGCCATTCTTAGTTCTATGTGCACTGTCTCAAGACTTGTTGATTGATGCATAACTTTGATATTGCTTGTTCTTAAACTATTTGTATCTAGTCGCTCTTATGAACTTTGAAGGTGTCCTATGCAATTATGATTTGCTACTCTATGAGGGACAACCTGAATACTACTTTGATATGTTTTCTTTATGTGAAACAAACAAACGTCTTGCAAAGCATTGTTATTCATGAATCTTTTGTTTGTGCCTTTTCATGTTGCAACATAATTGCTATGTCTTATTGTTAGAACTTTATCTTTCATGCTATGTTGAAGTACTATGATCCCAACTATCAATGTTTTACAAATACTTTGATCAAGTTTATGATGGTGCATGTCACCTCAAAAATTATTCTTTCTTTTTATCACTTACCTACTCGAGGACGAGCAGGAGTTAAGCTTTGGGATGTTGATATGTTGCTAACGTATCCATAATTTTTGATGTTCCATGCTTGGTTTTTATCTACTTTCTTATGTTTTGCCCACACTTTGGAGTATTTTTATACACTTTATTGGACTAACCTATTAACAAGATGCCACAGTTCCAGCTACTTGTTTTATGCTGTTTTTGGTTCCAGGAAAGTTAGAAAATGAATATTCTCGGAATTGGACGGGACAAAAGCCAAAGTCAGTTTTTCACCGAGGGGGATACGGAGCCAGAATACGAGATAGAGAGGGGCCAGAGGGCTGCCACACCACCTGGCCGTGCGGCCAGGCCTGGCCCACGCCAGGGGGTGGTGTGGCCGCCTAGGGCACCCCCTCAGCCTCCCCTTTCGCCTATAAGATGCCTCCAATACAAAAACCCTAAGGACCTGATCAAAATTCCATGAAAGAGTTTGTAGCCGCTGTCATCTCCATACCTAGATTGGGAGGGATCTGAAGCTCTTCCCGGCACCCTGCCGGAGGGGAGAATTCACCCTGGAGGTCTTTTTCTTCACCATGCAAGCCTCTGGTGTGATGCGTGAGTAGTTCATCCGGGGACTACGGGTCCATGTAGTAGCTAGATGGTTGGTTCTTCTCCTTTGTGCTACCATATTTAGATCTTGTGAGCTCTGTTCATGATCAAGATCATCTATTTGTAATTCTACATGTTGTGTTTGCGAGGATCCGATGGATATTGAGATGCTATTTTAGATTGATTATTGATTCTATCATGTCTTTGTTATTTGTGATCTTGCATGCTTTCTGTTGTTAGTAGCTATGTTGGCCAAGTAGATGCTAGCAACTCCAAGAGTTAGTATTTATGCTCGATAGTGGGATCATGCCTCTAGTAATCTAGGGAAGTGACAGAAATCTCTAAGGTACTAGATGTGATGTTGCTACTAGGGAGAAAACAGCAATCCTTTGTGTTGGGGTTCCGCGTATGAAAACAATAATTTTTACCCTACGCCCATGAACCCCTGATGCTGCTAGGACCTATCTATTAGTAATACAGTAACGGGAGGGGCTTTTCGTGAACTTACCCTTGAAGACCGAAAAGCGTTGTCAACGCTCAGGAGAGCATGGTTGATGTAGACGAGCCGAAGCCGACCGCAAGGTCGTGATGAAGTCCTTGCGCTCCTTTGGATCCAATGACTTGAGTGCCTCAAGTGCGACACCTCGCGGGGAGTTACACACGTCCGGTGCCTGACGATGACTCCCGCTTCCCTGATCTAGCAGTACTTGCGGAAGTAGAGCTCCTGGATCCGAATCCCGCAGCGTGACGGCGCTCCGCGATGAAGATGTGTCTTGTTCGCATAGTCCGAACTTGGGACCACGGTCACGAGAGAGAGAGAGAGAGGGAGAGAGAGAATATCAATTGAAGGTCCTCCCAAAAGTGAGAAGACCTTTATTGATTATTGGGTGTATTTATCTGGTCAAATACCCCCAATATATATAGGGTGAGGGGAGGTACTACCTCCCTCAAAGTCCTGGGGTAGGACTAAAGGAGAGGAGGGGAAGGGGAGGCCGCCGGCCAGCCTAGTGGGACCCGCGCGGGGGTGCTTGGCCTAGCCGGCCAACCCCCTTACCCCTTCTCCCTCTCTCCTTTCCCTAATGGGCCCTCTCCCCTCCGGGAATTGGCCCATCAAGCCTTTTTACCTTTTAAATTGATTTTCTCTTTATTAAATAATTATGAATAAATGATTAAATTAATATTTAACATTCATTCACATATTATTCAATCTCCGTGGTTATGGAACACTTCCACCTCCACTCCAGACATCATCCGGACTTACCGAAACCCTTTCGGTTTTCTCTCTACAATTCTTCGGTGATTCTACCGATCCTATAAACACTCTCTAAGCATCATCAAGCCCTTAAGTGTGATACCCCATGGTTTGGGAACACTCCAGACATGGTCGGGACACTCCCGCACCAATGATCGACAGAGGGACCTGGATGGCGATGTGACCCCTGTGCGTTCCACGAAGACTTTCGTCGTTTGAACTGGGACAGTCGTGTCTTATTCCCTTTGTCTCTTGATACTTGCATTGCCCGAGATCTGATCAATGACATCACCATGTTGTGTTCAATATCGTTACTGAACAATGCTACTTGACTCGTTCCGACAAGTGATATCCCCATGATCAAATCACAAGATGCGCAACTATTGCATATAACCTCTCCGAGTGGGCCCTTGAGTATCTTCCTGTCACATGGACGGAAAAATCCCGCTCTTGACATATATTCCCTATACGGTTTCCTCCGAGTACCTGAACACACCTTTATAACCACTGTATTACCAAGTGGCGCTTGATGCTATCTAAGAACTCTCGGGAGACAATGATTGATATAGCCTCACGGTCTAAGGAATAGTCTACGAGGATCCATTTCTAATCATCGTAACTTGAACTTCTCTACCAGACACTACAGACAGACTTAACTCAACGTTCCGTGATTCAAACTTAATCACTTTCAAATGTTCCTTTTTGGATCATATATTATGTTAAGTTACCATCATGGTTTTCTAAGATAGAACCTATGTCTCAACATAGTGGATGATGATCATCCTTTTCTTTCTTTCAACCATTGATGTTAAACTTAAAACTATTCCTAATTTGAGTTATTAAGGACTAGTTACTTAATTAACTTATATTCCGAAACCCTTTTTCAGAATCCCTTAAGGAATACTACATAATATCATAATACACCTATTATCAACTCCTACACCTTATAAATCATTATTTATAAATATTTGTGGTTTTATTCTTAACACACTTAAGAATCACTTTATAAGCTCCCACTCAAAAATATGTCATTCACATATTGTTCTAGGAAGTCTTCCATAGCTCCCACTCAATTTTATGAAAATTGCATATCCACTCACTATTTTGAATACTTCAAAATCCTTTTATCAAATATCAAACTTGGAGTTTTACTATGAGATACTAGTACTATTGCTAGTTTTAAATCCTCTAGACATTCAGCACACTTGAATCAAATTCATTTGAATTTTTCCAATAGTTGACAAATTGTGCTTTTGTCATTCACCCCCTTTTCGACTATGGCTTTGCAGTCATTTTGGGAAAATTTAAGTAACCCCTTTTACTTGTGAGATTCAGCGATGAATTGCTTTCTAATCTCAAGTGAATTTTGCTTCTAGGATTTCTCATAATTCTAATTTACCATTATTTCCTTAGTAGTTTGTAGGTATGTCATATTCCAAGAATCGTGACAAATGATTCACAAATGTCTCCATACAAGATATGGATCACATTTTGAATCCTACTTCATGTAGTGAAAACACCAGTGGGAAAAACACAATGATCATTATCATTGATTCTTTCCTTTGTGAAGAGAATCGTTTAGGAACGTTGTCCGTTGCGCTTCTCAACACTTTGATGCAGGGATTTGAATCCTCATCGTGTTTTCACTATCTTCCATTTGCTCCATAATCGAGAAATATCACTAAAAGTGAGCTTTCTCAAGAATGCACCAAAATCCAAGCAATACGAATTTTGCTCTTCTTTTGGTTTTAGCTGTGGACTTCGTATTCAAAGTTTCCAATGAATACTCTACAAGGACTTATTCGCTATTGTTTTGGTTATATCGAATAACCCCAAAACTTTCACGACGATCCATACTAGATATGGAGCCACTTTCACGAATCCAGATGGTTCACTACATATTCTAATTGAGTGCTAACTATTTCTAACTAATGGTCTCTACATCTACACTACCACGATTTATTTGGTGCCATGTATTTACCCACTTTGATATCTAATATCACATTGTGATTCTTTGCATTTTGACGTTTCAAAACGCTTTGCATTTCACAATTACTTTTATGCCATTCTTATAAAGTCGAATTTCATTACTATTGATCAAATCAGAGTAAATAGATTTTCTTTTATATTTATACCCTTTGTTGATGAAACACTTTCATCAAATCAAATAGTTTCATATTCATGTTTCCTTTGGTAAGATTCTTTACACTTTTAAACAATCATATAATGATAATTACCATTTTCGTTAAAACACAATACATCGAATACGTATTTACTTTCAACAATTCATTAAACACTTTGTATTCAAGTAATACACGGTGTTCAAGTTATTTTGCCGAACTTAGGCATGATTTATATGTGATAAGAAATCAAATGTCTTTCACATATTATCAACATAACTTTGAATTTAAACAATGGTTTCATTCATTAATGAAATATCATTTAAGTTGGGTATTTTAAGGCATTTCAATATTTTACAAATGTTCATGCATTATCAATTAGTTTCAATCAACAAGGATAATTGACTTATAATCAAACAAGATATGAACACGGATAGAAATCATTCATAAAAGTGGAACAACTGTTTGTTACAAACTCATATGAATAACCATCTCACAAAGTGTGAGACACACTAAAGAAGTTCATAATATTTTGATTACAATAACTATCCAAAAACATAAACTAAGTGATAAATGTCGAGGGAGAGCGTTGTTGGCCATCATCATCATGCTTGCCATCAGCATGCAACGTCACCTCCTCTCCATCAAGCACCTCTCATGCAGAAGGATCTTTGTCATTGATGAACTCAGCGACATTTGGTTCAACCAACACATTCCTGAGATGTGTTACGAACCGGTGGAACTCCATTGATTCTGCATCGCCTCTCATAATGCAGGTCCTGACTTGTGCTTAGTAGCTTGGTGGCAGCGACCGCAGCACAACGCCATTTGCAAAAGAGCCCGTCATCTAGCTATCCAGGAAGTATGCAGACCTCATGTACACATCATGCATGCGCTCCAAGTGGTCGTCAAGTGATGAGTTCTCCTCCATCTTAATGGAGAGGAAGTCTCCCATCAGCTCATGCTCCCATATGCGTGCTTGTTCCACGAAATGTGTCCTAAGTTGTAGCATTACCGTACGAGGGTTGACATCACCCACAAAAGGCCACAACTCGTCCACCATTCCGAAACACATTGTAATTGAAATGAAGGAGGCCATCTCCCGACGGAGATAGCGGTCTTCCCGCTGCTCTGGGGTCTCTAGGTCAATGGGCTGATCCAAATCCATCCCGTCGAGTATGTAGTCGACCACGTCATTCTTGCTAAGGAGAACGTGGAGACGCGTATAGAGAAGTTTGATCCATCTAATCTGAGCTTCTCTCCTTCTAACTAATCAATCGTCAACGGGAAAGGTGGCATCAGGGAGAACTTGTCTACATTTACAATTGCAAAAGGAATTTAGACTAAGTTTATAATTAAATGAGTTAATAATAACTCCACTCAGAAACACCTATCCCCATAAGGGTTCCTAGTGATAACATGACCCCTATCAGCCACATCTCCCCCGATCATCACGGCCATCAATGTGGGTTCAAGAGTGGACGCTAAACGTCGGTCACATCATTCATGCCACTCGTGCTCGATCTTTCGACCATACGCATTCCGAGGCCATGTCTGCACATGCTAGGCTTGCCAACTCAACCTTAGTGTATTCGATGTGCAACATGGCTTACACCTAGTGTATGCGAACGTAGATATGTCTGACACCCATGCCTGTACCATGGATTGCCTCATACCGAAGAACTTTCTTGGTGGTGCACACTAAGGGGGAACACAATCGTTGGTAATTTTAACAGGGATCATCTTATTAGGCTACCGTCGAGTATCTAATACTAGCACACAATAAGATATACAAACAATAACATTGAATGTAAATGCAATGTGATATGGTCCTTCACGTCGTGATCTCCATCCGTTGTCACCGGATTCTGGCGCCAGGGTTCCGGCGCCGTAGACACCAGGGTACTGGTGTCATTCCGGTGTGGGGCTTGTTCGTCTACGGTACCAAAGTTGGCAGGCCAGCGCATGGCGGTACCTAAGTTGCCTGAAATCACCGTGTTTTGAAAAGTTGGGCCGCCAACTACTGAGAGGGGCCATTTCGAGGCAAACTCATCTCACCCCGCCAAATACAAACATTCCGTTAAACCGCCCCGTGAAGTAGACGGTCGGGACCCACATGTCGGTTATCTGTCCGTGACGCGGGCGCCAACGCAACAACCTCTTAGGCAAATCAAGCAGCTAAGTGGATCGGATGCATTGACCAATTTCACAAATCCATTCCCAGATTTCCCCTAGCACCGGCGGCGGCGGAATCCACCCTCCAGGCAGGACGATCCCTTCGAACATTTGACTTCCGGTGCCAAGTTGCTGCGGCCAGTTGCTGCGCCCAGTCGCTGATCCTGAGCTCCAATGGCGCATGCCGTAGCCGCCGTTGCGAGGCTCTAGCCCGCCTCCGCCGCCGACGAGCCGAGCAGCTCGGAGGATGGCAGATCCTACTATCAAGAAAGAAGAAGTTCTGTCTACAAGCGGGTGAGCTACCCTTCTCTTTGCTATTCGCACTAATTACAACTGCTAGCTGGCTACTGAACCTCAAATTGTTTGTTAGCCCAACGCTGACAAACATATTTTGTCCATAGTTTTCTGTCAAGTGGGATCTGCGCGGACCCTCCTTACCTGGTTACGGTAGTCCTCTACAGGTTCGACTCTAATGGCAAGTGGTATGGAAGCCATTGTTTCACGATGGAAGAAGCGCCTGCACAGATCTGCACTATATCTAGTATGGTTTCTGCTCTGCGTAATCATGTTGAATTATGGCCGAAGCAGACAGCAAAGTTCAGCTTCATGGATGAACGTGGCATCATGGTTCCTATAACGTGTGATAGTCAGCTAATTGGGTTGATGAAAAGGTATGCTCCAGTTGCCATGTTTGACCTGAAATGTCATGTACTGGATGTGGAAGCTGCTGCAACTAGGAGTTGCCCTTCTATTCTTGGACAGGATGGTTGCTTGAACCCAATTAGCTCCTGGTAAGCAAAGGTCGCTTGCGGTTCGCATGTTTGTGCTGAATTGTAATTTTTGTTTTATTTACTCTGTAGATATTAGGCAGTTATGCAACAGTCTTGTTTCTTTGACAGGAAGCGCCGCAAGGTTAGAAACATTACTGCTGGGTCAGTGATTTTGCTGCCCGAAGAAATTAAAAACGAGTGGAAAGATGATGCTGGACACGATTTTGGTGCCCATTGTCCCGGCGATGTAGAGTACATGAAGCTAAGAAAATTGGCACCGAGGAAGAGGAAGAAGGCAGGAAATGAAGAAGCCAGTGGATGTGAAGGCTTGGCACCCAGGCTGCGGAAGAAGGCTGCTAGCAATGAAGATGCATAGTAATGTGTTGAACTTGAACCTATATATGTAATTCTGTTAAATTTTGATCGCTCTGTGTGTGGCACGTTGCTGGGCGAAACAATCTACCCACGTTCTCTGAGTAAAATGTACCATGACTTAGGGGTTGGAAATGCCCTAGTCAGTAGTTGAATCCGAAATTGTGACTGTGCCACTGTTATCTGAAAACAATGATCCACCAGTTCCACGATTGTTGAGGGGCAGGAGGTCTCCAAATACGACGGAATGTAAGTGGCACATAAATAAATTATTTAAGCTGCCACACTCCACGAAACAGCAACTTATTTCAGATGCTGCACAATGACGTGGCAACATAAACAGCAATGTTCTCACCTATAATGCCCAGATGAGGAGGAAATGGGTACCACTTTCTGGCCTAATCTTGAGCCCGTCTATCTCACCGCCTCTCTGCTCCTACATCCCCTGCATCTAACGAAGCTCCCGGATCTCCAGTAACCGGGTGTACGTGCTTCCACTTTATAAATTGTGGTTGTGCCATTTTCATGCGGCACATTCCACGTAGATTACATTTAAACAAACCACCAGTGTCAGAATACATTAGTAGAAAAGGTGTCTTTGGTCCACGGTTACGTTCCCAATCCGGGACAGAGATCTAAATCGAGGCAGAAATTGATCTAAATCACAAATTCTTCCACAAATTAATGCAGGGTCAGAGCAATTTTTTTCCTCCCTGGAATCCGGGACCAATAGTTCAGACCGCTAGGTCAACAAGTACAAATATTACAACTTAAATAGGCACGGAGCTTAAGCTAAATAGAACTAGTTATCACACATCTCCTTGATCTTCCTAATCTTGGCCCGATGCGCATCTTCCTGCGAGAGCAAGGATCGAATTATCTGCTCCTTCTTTTTAGCATCTTCCTTGCACAACTTCAATTGTTTCTCTGCATCTTTCCTCATGCACTTGTCAATACTCGTAGTTGTGAACTGCAGGACTTTGGCCTGGTGAAGATCCTTCCTTGCTTGAGTCAGTTCTTGCTCTGCTTTAGCCTTCAGGGCCAACGCCGCGTCCCTCTCCTTCTCGACTTTGCTAACCTTGTCTTCCACCCCCATGATATCTCTCTTATGCTTGGTCATGTCAACTGGTTCCCATAGCTTCATCTCAACACTGTCAAGAAGTGAGCTGAATGCGGATTCTTTCAACTCAACAGTCATTTCCCATAGTTTGTCTAGCGTTTTCTTTATTGATTTGGGCCACTCTGGATCTACCCATTTGACAACACCGCAACTTCCCCCTCGTATCATTGCACGATGTCCTTGACACCATAGAAACCTCCTGCCTGCGTTTCGTCCTTCGAACGCTACAAATTTAGCGGGCACATATCCATGTCTACATAGCAGAGGACTATCTTCATCCGCTAAACCATGATAGTCGGCGTCATACATCGTCTGGTTGGCCTAACACATCATACGTGCATGAGTAAACGGAGTAGATCTGGCTCAAAAAATAGATAACTAGCCACGGATGATAGAGATAGAGATGAGACGACTCACATCGAAATCACCGTCCCTATCATCACGACGTGTTTCCTTGTCGTCTCCCCTTGAACCCATGGCAAGAGGGGAGGGGGGTGGTGGCTGCCGGAGAGGGGATTGGGATGGAGGCGCCGTCGGCTTGCGGCTATGGCAGGATGGGAGTGAAGTGGGGAATGTGGCTTTGAGGGGAAGGAAGAGAAGTATAGGGAGGAAGAGAAGTAATGGGGACGTGACACTGGGATATGGCCCGCTCAACTGGTGAGTCGTGACACTCGCAACAGGGGATCCCCGATGTTGCCAGTTTGTCTAGAGCAAGCGTGGCCAATCATGCCGCGGAACAGACTACTCGCGGATCGATCTCACGAAAACCATCTCAATCGTCCAAGCGCCCCGATCGGACGGTATGTAATAATCGACAAAGAGAACAACTGTGTTAGGGCGTGCCTTCTAGAAGACTCGGTCTAACGCTAAGGTTAGGGCTCTCCTAAGGTTAATTAGTATCCATATGCGGTTTATGAAAAGAACATGCATCCAATGACACGGGTGGATCTAGCTGTGGTTAATGAGAAGAGCAGACATGCATTGACACCGGTGATATGTGGTTTGTGGGAAGAACACACATGCAATGACTCTGGTGATATGTGGTTTGTGAGAAGAACACACATGCAATGACTCTAGCTGTGGTTAATGAAAAGAGCAGACATGCAATGACACCGGTGGATCCATGTGTGGTTCATGGGAAGAACACAAATGCAATGACACTGGGTGTGGTTCATGATATGGTCTGTGAGAAGAACTCACATGCAATGACACTGGTGGATCCATGTGTGGTATGTGAGAAGAACACACATGCAATGACACTGGGTGTGGTTCATGATATGGTTTGTGAGAAGAACACGCATCCAATGATACTGGTGGATCCATGTGTGGTCTTTGGGAAGAACACACATGCAATGACACTGGTGATATGTGGTCTGTGAGAAGAACACACATCCAATGACTCTAGCTGTGGTTCATGAAAAGAGCAGACATGCAATGACACTGGTGGATCCATGTGTGGTTCATGGGAAGAACACACATGCGATGACACTGGGTGGATCCATGTGTGGTTCATGAGAAGAGCAGACATGCAATGACACTGGTGGATCCATGTGTGGTTCATGGGAAGAACACACATGCAATGACACTGGGTGTGGTTCATGATATGGTCTATGAGAAGAACACACATGCAATGACACTGGTGGATCCATGTGTGGTCTGTGAGAAGAACACACATGCAATGACATTGGGTGCGGTTCATGATATGGTTTGTGAGAAGAACACACATGCAATGACACTGGTGGATCCATGTGTGGTCTTTGGGAAGAACACACATGCAATGACACTGGATCCATGTGTGGTCTGTGAGAAGAACACACATCCAATGACTCTAGCTGTGGTTCATGAAAAGAGCAGACATGCAATGACACTGGTGGATCCATGTGTGGTTCATGGGAAGAGCAGACATGCGACGACACTGGTGATATGTGGTTTGTGAAAAGAACAGACATGCAATGACTCTAGTTGTGGTTAGTCAGAAGAACACACATGCAATGACACTGGGTGTGGTTCATGATATGGTTTGTGAGAAGAACACACATGCAATGACTCTAGTGGATCCATGTGTGGTTCATGGGAAGAGCACACATGCAATGACACTGGGTGAGGTTTGGTTTGTGAGAAGAACACACATGCAATGACACTGGTGGATCCATGTGTGGTCTGTGAGAAGAACACACATGCAATGACACTAGTTGTGGTTAGTGAGAAGAACACACATGCAATGACACTGGGTGTGGTTCATGATATGGTTTGTGAGAACAACACACATGCAATGACACTGGTGGATCCATGTGTGGTCTTTGGGAAGAACACACATGCAATGACACTGGTGATATGTGGTCTGTGAGAAGAACACACATCCAATGAACTCTTGTGGATCTATCTTGGCATAATTTGATATATGCCATGATGTATTTCATTGTACAAGACACTCACTTTCCATTTTTATACTACTCAGTATCGCCCTTGGTTTTATGCGGTACTACTCATTTTTGCCCCCCCCCTCTCCCCTCTCTCTATCTTTCGTAGAAGCACAAATCTGTGCTCACCCTGTCTGCTACTCTATGATTGGTTATCACAGTTGTCACGTGGATCGTGCGCACCAGCCGTTGATTCTGTACGATCCAACGATGATCGTTGCGCATGTCATGCCCTTCACAGTACAGCGCGAGATAGCATGGACGTCTCCCTCAGCGAGACTTCTACAAGAAGGAACACGATGCCGTCCATGGAAAAAGTCGTCGAGCGGTCATGTCATGTTTAATCAAGTCTGAAAAGCCTACTACTGCTACTACTACGCCACAACGCATGCGTCATAGAATGCACGGTCGTCGATGGACAGCTGCAATTTATTGCCACTTGATTGTAATAAGACATATCCCATTTTTACGCAGCGGCTCTCAATCGCCAATTTTAGGGTCGTGTCAAACTTCGTACATAGAAATTGTGTGTGCGCCCTTTGCATGCGGCTCAATACAAAACTGCCATGCATGGCCCGGGAAAAAACGTGACGTACCGTGCACGTGTCGCGGTGCACGGTGCAGTCGACTGCACGGCGTGTTGCATGGTGGTGCAACGAAATGTGCCTTGCTTCTATCCACCTTATCTATAGAGCCCCTCTCCGCACACCCACTCCCACTCTCGCTCACTGTCCCCACGCAACCCTCTCCACTGTCCCACCACCATCCGCAAACTCCCGAGAATACCCCGTCCATGCCGACGATGGCTGAGGAGGATAAGGTGGCCATCGTCGCCTCCGTGGCTGCCAGCGAGGAGGCCCCCGTCTCCTCGTCGGTCCCCCTCGATGCGTTGAAAGCAGCCGATGTCCCTATCTAGGCCCTAGTGGATCCATCGATGGCAGTCGCCGTTCCCGTCTAGGCCCCCGTCCCAGCTACCGACGGAGACGCCGAAGAGGAGCCCCCGCCGGCGAGGAGGCCCCCGCCGGTCACAAGCAGATCACGCACTTCTTGGGCACCTATGATCTAGATAAGTACATCGCTCCGCTGAACCCCTACGACACCGGCATCGACGACCTATGGTCGGAGGTAACTTGGGTTTGCTCCCCTCCCCTGGTTCTTCTACCGTTTGTTAGAAATAATGGGCTAATCTATTTAAAATTTAGCTGGTATTGTCATGTTTAATATTCTGGAATTAATCATGGAAATTGTGCCTAATTATCCAACACCGTTCCCATCGTTGGATGCTAGATCTTGGTTTATTAGGATTCTCTTGTTCGCATTTCGATTTCTCGATCTTATTACACCATCTACTCCCCCATTTTCCCTTTCTTCAATAGGTTTCCGGCAGCGACGTCTGTAGCAATGACGAGTCCATTCACACCAAGGCTCATCAGGTGCTGAGAAGGATGCGAGCCGGCAAGTACGACGGCTTTCTCAGGGACCCCTACAGCTGCCCCTTCCGCAAGGGGGGCGTCTATTGCTTGACGAGTCGTGCCGCCGGCGGCACCGTCTTGAACACCTTACTGAAGCATGTAGAGGCCGTGGGCTCCAGCATCCACAAAAGCGGCAAGCCCGAGCCCGCGAACATCAACGCCTACATCGCTGAACACCGTGCTCTCTGCATTCACCTCCGAAACCTCCAGCGGGTGGCCATCAAAGAGGGTCGCATGCCTCCAATCAGGCCCAAGGACCCCAAGTCCAAGAAACTGGGCAGCAAGAAGTGGCGGAAGCACCAGAGGGAGATGGCGGAGGCGCGGGCGCTTGCAGGATGTGCATGCAGTTGCGGCGACTGCCCCTGCTGCCCAGCAGCTCCTTTCTAGCTATATCCTATTTCTGGCTGAATGCATCGAACCTCGTTAAGCAACCTACTTTCTATCACTATATCCTATTTAGCTGTGCACAGCTATATCTACATTTGTTTTGTTTTCTGAATGAATGTATTCTGCCTGGTGTGGTTTGTTGCTCTAGATTTGCTACCTGTTCGGAGGCAAAAAGAGGTCCAAAAGGGAACGAAATATCGAAGTGAGAATCTTCTCTAGATTTGCTACCAATTTGGGCAAAATGAAACATATATGTTTAGCGAGAGAGGAAAAGGGCACTGTTTCAAACTCCCAGTTAAGAAGCTACCATCTTGACAAGCTACAAGACACATACATAAACATAACACAACGAGGGTTAAATTTATTTTACTAGTATCACTTGATGCACTAGACATCTTGCAAGCTAACTGAGTTCCACAAAACAGAAACATAACACTGACAAGTAAAATTTAATTCACTCCTCATCAGACCACTTGACGCGCTTGCCATCATTACAGGTACTCCACATCCGACGAACTACTTTGTCCCAAATTGCATCTGACTTGGCTTTCCTATCTTCAGCGTCCTGCGGAACAATTAGCGGTGCATCACAGGCCTGATTGTTGCCGCTAGAAGATGCCGCCTCTCTGTTTGCCGCTTCAGCTGCAGCCTCTCTGTCAGCTGCTTCTTTAGCTGCAAGCTCTCTTTCAGCTGCTTCTGCGGCCTCTCTATCAGCTGCTTCAGATGAATTTCTTTGCATATTCAACTTCAAACTCAGCTATTCGGCATTTTCTACAAAGGGCTCCCCTAAGCTCGTCTTCCTTCTTGCAAATAGGGCAAAACACGAGGTAACGTTGAAAAAAATGGATCTTCTTGTACAACTGGTAGGTCACGTAAGCATCTATGGCTGCATACTTCAGGTTTATATCATACAACGGCCACTCGTTCCAGAAATTGTGCCTATCCGTAGAGAAATCTTCCTTCATTGTGACGTACGACTCATCGAGGATTCTAGTTGCGAGTGATGCCATTCCATCCTTCTTCCTGCCCCCTAGGATCTTGACAAGATGCTGAATATCGATCCAGTTGTGCGCAGGAATTATAATTTCCTCTTGATACAATTTCGAAAAATCAGTTGTTGTGTCGACAGTGCAGAAAACAATTCCCTTTTTTCAAGGAACTGGCGCAGCTCCGGACATTTCCTGTCAGTCCTAAAAGTATGTAGTTTGTCATCACCAAAATTTGTAACTACAAATATTTTGTCAATGCAAGATCATCATCTCAATATAATTTTGAAAAGTTTAGTAGATGCAAGATCAAGACTCTCAACATTGTATTGTCATAATTTATTCGGTTTTGCTATTTCTCAGTCGACTGAACGAGTTGCACATTTCTTTTAACTACGGTTGCACTTTTCTTAGGTGATTGAGACTAAAGAAAATCTTAGTCGATTGAGACATAGGCAAACCCTAATTTATTTGGTCCTAAATAAAATCCAGTAGTTGCAAGATGAGCAAGTGGATAAAGAACAAGAGGAGAAAAACCTAAAAGCGGTTAGCTACAGAGAGCAGATTTACAAACCGGGAGAGGTGATAGACGATGACGTGTTTCCGCATGGCCGGTTGAACGACGGCGACTTCACTCCCTTCATATGGATGCTCTGGGGTGTACTCGAGGTCCAATCCCACAAACTTGTCCTCGTCTATCCCAAGCCAACCCTCGTACATCCTTAGGACACGCACCACTGTCTCCTCCTCATTGGTGTAGACAACGTCTATCTTCTTGTTGTCATGGGTAGTGAAGCTTGTCTCTAGCACTTCGTAGAAAGAGGGTCTTTGGTCCAGCGCCCAAATTCCATCGGTCCCGGTTCGTTTCCATAATCGGTACCATGCCACGAACCGGGACCAAAAACCCCGCGATGGTTAGCAGTCCAGGACAATTAATGTAAATTAATTCGGGGCAGAAATTAATTCGAGGTATAAATTGAATTGATCGGTATTTTTGAAAAAATCTTTCACAAATTAATCGAGACAAAGATCTAAATTGAGACATTTTATTATTCGAGCACAAATTTTTCCATACAAAGATGCGACTTTACAAATTTTCCTAGTCACAACACTTCCGCTGCCGCTGTCCTCCGAGCCGCCGGCTTCCTCGTCATCGTCGGACGGAATCTCCACGATTTCGGTGTTGTTCGGGAGACGGAGCTCCTCTGCACGGCTAGCGGCGTCGATGGCGGTGTAGATGGTCTGTCCAGGGATGGACCAGAACATCTCCCACCCTTCTTGGTTGCGGCGATCCGGGTGCACCAGGCGCCCGTCCACGATACGGTTGCCAAGCTGGGCCTTCCTCTCCTTCTTGAACAGCCGGGGCCAGTACTCGCTGGCCGCCGCGTACCGGGGCAGCGCCCTCATGCACGCGGGCAGCTGGCGGCGATGCTCCGCGATGACGCACTCCATCTCGTATCCGCGGGGATTGAGGAGCGGAGCCACCGGCACACCCGCCTCGCTGATGCGAAATCCGGCATGCAAGGTCGCGCGCGGCAGTGCGAGGATGCCGTAGTACGCAAAAATCGCCGACTCGTAGTGGTTGAGCATGGGCACCTCCATGGCGGCGCGGTGGAGATTGGAGAGGGAGGGGAGGCGAGACGACAGCGCGGTGGAGAGGCGATGGCTAAAGGGGTGGGGTGGAGATGGACTGCAGACAGGCCGAGGCGATGGCGAAAGCGAGCGCTGTGGCCTCATATTTATAGAGTGCGTAGACCTTCCATGGCGGCAAGGAGAATACGGGAAGAACATAGTAGATGACAGGAAGAAGAAGAGTGGTTTTTGCGATTCAGGGGAACGGTGGAACAATAAATGCGATTTTATGGTAGGGGTTAACATTGGGATGGAAGTCCAAGGAGAGACGCGTGGCGGTGGCCATTCCAGCTTCTGAGTAAACAAAAAATAATTATAACGCCGATACATGGGCCCTGTTTTGTCACCTCAATACACTAGGTAGGGGCGGGTTGTCCTATCCAATGTGTCAACACTACAAGCCTACGTGACAGCCACCCCGCCTAAACAACGGGAGCAACATAACGGTGAGAACTGACAGGGGGGCCCAACTTGACGCCCGTTAGCCTGATTTTTTGTATTGAAATATAAAGTTGAATTCGTGGCGAAAAAGACCCTCTGAGTATTTGGCACATCAACTGTAGTCATCCCAGCTGATTTCAGGGAACTTGGGTACCGCGTTGCCTGTACACCCCAACTTTCGGGCCACAAAATGATATTCTCTCCGGCGTGATAGTCCGTCACCTCCGTGACTATCTACTACTACGTAACATAAGGTAATCACTTTACCTTAGCCACAACCATATCACAAAGCAACGCCCCCCTGCAAAACAAAGTTAGACGCCTCTACTTTATCTTTGCATGTTTTACCTGGCTGAATGGGCTTTCACACAAGAACCGTTCTTACCTACGAACTTTCAGCACAACGCTGATCAAGTAGTTGTCTCTACTACACCCCTTCGGGTCCCTCCACTACAAATGGCATACGAACTAATGCGAGAGAGAGACAGACACCCCCCCCCCTAAGCCACTTTATAAGGTACAAGCCGTATGTCAAGCGTGGACCAGTCTAGCGAATGAACGCGTAAAGTCGGTTGGGGGGCGCTTCATCAAGCATTGTTGCAGTATACACAAGTACACGTGGGAGGGTAACAACTAAAAGATCAATGCCCACACGCTACATCTCGTGTGTTCTACCCGTACTAGCATTACTACGCATAGATCTAGCTCTGGTACCACTGTTGGGGTTCCGCGTATGAAAACAATAATTTTTACCCTATGCCCCTGAACCCCTGATGATGCTAGGACCTATCTATTAGTAATACAGTAATGGGAGGGGATTTTCGTGAACTTACCCTTGAAGACCGAAAAGCGTTGTCAATGCTCAGGAGAGCGTGATTGATGTAGACGAGCTGAAGCCGACCTCAAGGTCGTGATGAAGTCCTTGCTCTCCTTTGGCTCCAACGACTTGAGTGCCTCAAGTGCGACACCTCGCGGGGAGTTACACATGTCCGGTGCCTGACGATGACTCCTGCTTCCCCGATCCAGCAGCAGTTGTGGAAGTAGAGCTCCTGGATCCGAATCCCGCAGCGCGACGGCACTCCACGGTGAAGATGTCTCTCGTTCGCACAGTCCGAACTTGGGACCACGGTCACGAGAGAGAGAGGGAGAGAGAGAATATCAATTGGAGATCCTCCCAAAAGTGAGAAGACCTTTATTAATTATTGGGTGTATTTATCTGGTCAAATAGCCCCACTATATATAGCGGGAGGGGAGGTACTACCTCCCTCAAAGTCTTGGGGTGGGACTAAAGGAGAGGAGGGGAAGGGTAGGCCGCGGGCCAGCCTAGTGGGACCCGTGCGGGGGGCTTGGCCCAGCCGGCTAACCCCCTTGCCCCTTCTCCCTCTCTCCTTTCCCTAATGGGCCCTCTCCCTCCGGGAATTGGCCCATCAAGCCTTTTGACCTTTTAAATTGATTTTCTCTTTATTAAATAATTATGAATAAATGATTAAATCAATATTTAACATTCATTCACATATTATTCAATCTCTATGGTTATGGAACACTTCCACCTCCACTCCGGACGTCCTCCGGACTTACCGAAACCCTTCCGGTTTTCTCTCTACAATTCTTCGGTGATTCTACCAATCCTATAAACACTCTCTAAGCATCATCAAGCCATTAAGCATTATACCCCACGGTTCGGGAACACTCTAGACATGGTCGGGACACTCCCGCACCAATGATCGATAGAGGGACCTGGATGGCCATGTGACCCCTATGCGTTCCACGAAGATCTTTCGTTGTTTGAACCGGGACAGTCGTGTCTTATTCCCTTTGTCTCTCGATACTTGCATTGCCCGAGATCTGATCAATGACATCACCATGTCGTGTTCAATCTCGATACTGAACAATGCTACTTGACTCGTTCCGACAAGTGATATCCCCGTGATCAAATCACACGCTGCGCGGCTATTGGATATAACCTCTCCGAGTGGGCCCTTGAGTATATTCCCGTCACATGGACGGACAAATCCCGCTCTTGACATATATTGCCTCTACGGTTTCCTCCGAGTACTTGAAAACACCTTTATAACCACTGTATTACCAAGTGGCGCTTGATGCTATCTAAGCACTCTTGGGAGACAGTGATTGATATAGCCTCACGGTCTAAGGAATAGTCTACGAGGATCCATTTCTAATCATCGTAACTTGAACTTCGTGACATGATCGGGTCATGATGCTTAGGTTGGGTATTGGTTCATCATCTCATTCACAGAATGAGTTGACTCCATTTTCAACTAGCATAAATGCCACATGATCAGGAAACTTGATCATCTGATGACCAATGAACCAGTGACTAGAGTTTCACTGGAAACCTCTGGTTGTTTGTATATCACACGTGTATTGATGTTTCCATACAATACAGTTATAGCATGATATAAAACTTAATCATAAACTATATGAAATATGATAATAGTCCTTATAACTATTTGTCTCTAGGGCATATTTCCAACACTTTGTTCATAGAACAATCATATTGTTTACTTTACACGCAATGCATAATGCAATTATCTGTTGCTTGCAACTTAATACTGGAGGGGGTTCAGATGATAACCTGAAGGTGGATTATTAGTCATAGATGCAATTGGATTATGGTCTATGTATAATGTTCTAATGCCCAATCAAATCTCAAAGGAGTCAAGATGATTAGTATATGCTTGTATGCTTTCTTGATGTTTGTCAATTGCCCCGCTGTAATTTGTTCACCCAACATATCATCTATATTAAGGAGAACCACCACTAGTGAACTATGGACCCGGTCTTTACTTTTACCATCAATCTACAATTGTTTACTGCTTTCTGTTTACTTTCTGCAAGCTTTTACTATCTTCCACACAATACGTTTAATCCTTTGTTTTCAGCAAAACCGGTGAGATTGACAACCTCACTGTAAGTTGGGGGCAAAGTTCTGTGGTTGTGTTGTGCAAGATTCCAAGTTGGCAACAACACCTTGGAGGTGTTTCCTTGCTCCTATTGGTTCGATAACCTTGGTTTCATAACTGAGGTAAACTTACTACTATGCTCATCATACCTTCCTCTTGGGGTTCCCTAACGAGCTCAATATCAACCACGAGCCAGCAGTAGTACTCCTCCTCCTCGTATCCCGGGCCGGTACTATCATCTATAAATGAATACGGGGTACACAATCACCAAAAAATACTTAACTATTTCTATTTAGGACACTAAGGCTCACACTTGATGATCTAGCATCATCACAAACATCACATGAATTAAAGGCTTAATCTTATTTATCTTATTTTAGAAAAGTAATTTCTACTCATTAAAAATACTTAAGATTTAATATTCTCCAATTAAAATATGGGATCATGTTGACACATGTCATCACCACATATTCTAATACATGGGAATGTGATTTAAAGTGTTGGTCATATTTTATAAAGTTTAAGATTATCATTTAATAGAATTAAAGTGACTAGAAATTCCTATATAGCAATATTTTGGTACTAGTCCAATGTCACTGCATGCAAACCTAAATATTTTTACATATTCAGATAGATCTTATCAAATGTGATTTTTGAGAGTTGGAATCAACTCAAAAGCATTTATGGTTGATTTTTGAAAAATGTTTGAATGTGCAAAAGTATCTGTCTAATTATTTTTGGTATATGTGATCTCTAACTCCAAATGATTTAAATCCAATGGGCTTGGATAGATAATTTAAATACATTTCTAACAAAATTGGAATCATGCAATTTGGTTCAGTGAATCTCTCAGAATGGATTTTTGAATCTACTGACATAATCTGGTTTTAACTTAATTGGAAAATACTTGTTTGAATTCACTGCGCTACGCTAGAAACTAAACGGGCCAGCCCAATCTACACAGCACAGCACTACAGGCTGCTGACAGAGGGGTCCACTAGTCAGCGACTTAAACTAACCGAAACGGTATCATGTAATCTAGGCCCTACAATTAGAAGACGATCTAACAATTGTGATTCGTCGTCTCCGACGAATAACTCCGGCGAGGAATTAAACCTAACATGGCGGTGGGGGTCTGGTGAGGCTCACCTGGGCTCCAGCTAGGGTTGGTGATGGGGGCGAACGACGTGGTAGATGACGACGGTTCGAACGATGGTCGGGGCAGCTCCTAGGGTGGCTCCAATCGACAGCGGCCTTCTCCTCCTTCAGCGGTGGGCTCCGGCCAAATTCTGGTGAGGAAGAGCTCGCCTTGCTCCAGGGAAGGGTGTGGGAGGATCAGTGAGGAGTGGGGAGTGTGTTGGTATGGAGAATGGAGGCGAAGGGGGTCTCTATTTATACAACAGCGAGGGAACTGAGCAGGATGGGCTCGGGCTCGTCGGTGACGGCGATACAGGCGACTAGCGGCACGGCTAAGGGTAGGGGTTGGTGCGGTGTTCCCTGGCGATCATCACTAGCGTAATGGCGTGGCACGGGGTGTCTAGGTTGGTTGGGCGCACGCGATGCTCTGTGCGGGAGCGGCGGTGTTCGAGACGGCGCACGGGTGCTACGGGTCGCGCAGCGGCGAACAGGGGTGTCTGGGAGGTGGTGGTGATCATGGCGAGTGTGCGCGTGCGCGGGGAGAGCGAGGCGTTGTCTGTGTGAGCCGGTCGGGTGTGGCG
Organism: Avena sativa; assembly: GCA_916181665.1. NCBI lineage: Eukaryota > Viridiplantae > Streptophyta > Magnoliopsida > Poales > Poaceae > Avena > Avena sativa. The sequence continues at coordinate 366,286,431 of OV702287.1, read as the reverse complement.
CTCTAGCGCGTTTTCGGCATGGCGTAGAGACATTGGGCGTGGCGCTTCTAGGGTGGTCCAGGGCTCTCCGGTGGTGGGCTGGACAAGGGGTGGAAGTGGACGGTGGCATGTCTGGTGCGCATCGTGGGAGAGGGCGGTGTGGTCTCTATCGCTCTGTCCACGGTCAGCCGGGGAGTGTGGCTTCGGGCGGCGGCGCACTGGTGCAAAATGGCTAAGGGGGAGAGTGGTCTGGTGCTGCTCGACACTAGGGGAGACAGGGGTGTGAAGAGGGAACCAATTGGTCGAGTGATCACTGCTCAAACAGTGAAGTTAGGCAGATGTTAATTAGTGTTTGCAAGGTGTTTGTCTTAATGGCTACAAGAAATTTAGTTTGAAATTTTTGAATGAAATTTGGTGAGTGTTTGGATCTTATGCTTGAGTATCTATGGTTGCTTGGAAAAGTTAAGTGGAATTGGTTTGAGTGGTTTTTGCAAAATGGTGATCTTACCATATGAACTAGATTCAATTTTGAACTGTCCTTTAAATTGATTTGGAAATAGATTTTGTGAAATTGTAAAGTGGGCATTGGTTCACTTTTACTTGGTCTAGCAAGGGGTGAAAATAAGTGGAAATGTTTCTGTTAGAAATTCTCTTCTAGGAACACTCAAAGTGGCCTAGTGGTTAACTTTGGTCAAAATGACCATTAGCTTATTTAATTCATATTTGATTTCTTTTTCTTTTTATTTTGTTTGTAATTGGCCTAGATGATGTAGCCTTCATCTTTAAACCTTTTCTCATCATTTGTAGCAATCAAACATGGCAAATTCACTCAATTCTACACTAAGGCAAATCACACATGTATTCTTATAGATTTTTGGAATCAAAATTTTTGCTAACCCTAAATTTGGGTGATTAGAACTTGATAATCTTGATTAAAATTTTTGGGGTATTACAAACCTTCCCTCCTTAAACAGAATCTCTTCCTGAGATTTAAGAAAAACTAGGAACTAAAGAGATTTGGAAACTCAGTCCCAATGTAATCTTCTCGCTCCCAAGTAGCTTCTTCTTTAGTATGATTGCTCCAGTGGATCTTGAGAAACTTGATACTCTAGGTCCTAGTGGTTCTGAAGGCTTCTTCCAAAATACGAATGGGTACTTCACGATAAGTTAGATCCTTGTTGATATCTATGGCTCGGTGATCGATGTTGTTGAACACTTCGGTCTTCTCCGGAACTTCTAAGCATTTGCGAAGTAACGAGATATGGAACACATTATGGTTGGCTGACATCTCCTCTGGCAGTTCTAGTTGATATGATACTTCTCCTCGGTGATTCAAAATCTTGAAGGGTCCAATATATCTGGGAGCTAACTTTCCTTTCAGTTGAAAACATTGCATTCCTTTCAAGGGCGATACTTTGAGATACACAAAATCTCCGACATTGAAGGTCAAGTCCCGATGTCTTTTATCTGCATAACTCTTCTGTCTCGATTGGGCGGTCTTGAGGTGTTCACGGACTTTGTGAACCTTCTCTTCGGCTTCTCGTAGGATGTCGGGTCCGAAAATCTGACTCTCTCCTACTTGCGACCAATTCAAGGGGGTACGACACTTCCTTCCATACAAGAACTCAAATGGGGCCATTTGCAAACTGGCTTGATAACTGTTGTTGTACGAGTATTCTGTGAAAGGCAGACAATCTTCCCATTTTGATCCATATTCTAGCACACAAGCTCTCAACATATCTTCTAAGATTTGGTTGACTCTTTCAGTTTGTCCATCGTTCTGCGGGTGATAAGCTATGCTGAAGTTCAGCTTGGTTCCTAATCCTTCTTGGACTTTATGCCAAAATCTTGAGGTAAACTGGGTACCTCGATCCGACACTATGGTCTTAGGGGTTCCATGCAAACTGACGATTCTATCAATGTACAACTCTGCTAGCTTCGAACTTTGGTAGGTGGTCTTGACCGGTATGAAATAGGATACCTTGAATAGTCTATCAACTTTGACCCAAATAGAGTCATTTCCCCTACTAGAAGTAGGCAAACCGGTGATAAAGTCTATTCCGAAAGAATCCCATTTCCATTCTAGAATCTGTAATGGTTGCAAAAGTCATGCGGGTCTCTAATGTTCCGCTTTGACTCTCTGAAAGATATCACACTTAGCTATGTAGCTTCCGATTTCTCTCTTCATCTTGTGCCACCAAAATTGCTCCTTCAAATCCTGATACATCTTTGTTCCTCTGGGATGGATAGAATAAAGAGTATCATGAGCTTCCTGCATGATAACTTGCTTCATCTCAGAATCTGCTGGCACACAGATACGTCCTTTGTACCACAAAACTCCTTCTTCATCTTCGGTGAATCCGGGTACCTTTCCTGTACCGATACAACGTTTGATTCCGTCGATACTCACATTTCCTTTCTGCGCTTCCTTGATCTGACTGATCAAAGTGGGTTGAAGTTCAATGCTAGCTAAAAATCCTTTGCTAACTAGCTTTGTTCTAAACTGCTCCAACTCTTCATGCACACTTGGCTGGTTCTCTTTGATCATGGTGTTTAACCTATACGGTAATCTGCTAAGAGCATCCGCTACCACATTGGATTTGCCGGGGTTATGGTGAATGTCAAGGTCATAATCCTTGATTAACTCTATCCATCTCCTTTGCCTCATATTCAGCTCCTTCTGGGTGAAAATATACTTCAGAATCTTGTGATCTGAATAAATCTCACAGCGGTTACCCATAAGGTAATGACGCCATGTCTTCAAAGCTAAAACTACAGCTGCTAGTTCAAGATCGTGGGTAGGGTAGTTTTGCTCATGCTGCTTCAGTTGTCTAGACAGATAGGCTATGACTTTGCCTTCTTGCATCAACACACATCCGAGACCAATCTTCGATGCATCACAATACACATCAAAAGGCTTCTTGATATCTGGCATAATCAGAATTGTGGCTGAAATCAATCTCTTCTTGAGCTCTTGAAAACTGGCTTCACATTTATCCGTCCATTCAAACTTCTTATGTTTCTTCAACAACTGGGTCATCGGTCTTGCAATGCTCGAAAATCCTTCAACAAACTTGCGGTAATATCTCGCTAATCCGAGAAATGCACGGACTTGGGTTTGAGTGGTTGGGGCTTTCCATTCTTCAACATCTTTGATCTTGGCTGGATCGACAGCGACTCCTCCTGCTGATACTATATGCCCGAGGAATCCTAATTCCTTCAACCAGAACTCACATTTTCTAAACTTGGCATACAACTGATGCTCTCTAAGGGTTTCAAGGATGGTTCTCAGGTGTAGCTTATGGTCTTCTTCTGGTTTGGAATAGATGAGAATATCGCTGATAAACACAATGACAAACTTATCCAGGAAGTTCATAAAAATCTTATTCATGAGGTTCATGAAATAAGCGGGGGCATTGGTTAATCCAAAAGACATGACAGTATACTCATACAATCCATATCTGGTGGTAAAGGCAGTCTTTGGAATATCCGTTGCATGAATCTTGAGTTGATGATAACCAATTCTAAGATCAATCTTAGAGAACACTCTGGCACCAGTCAACTGGTCAAACAGATCCTCTATCTTCGCCAGTGGGTACTTGTTCTTGATGGTGACATCATTTAGCTTCCGGTAATCCGTACACAAACGGTTACCTCCATCTTTCTTATCCACAAACAAAATAGGTGATCTCCATGGCGATGCGCTTGGTTGAATCAGACCTTTCTCCAGCATAGCATCAAGTTGCTTCTTTAGATCCACTAATTCAGATGGGTTCATACTATAAGGTCTCTGAGCTATGGGTCTAGTTCCAGGAATTAGTTCAATGATGAACTTGATATCCCGATCTGGGGGCATACTAGGAAATTCATCTGGGAATACGTCAGGGTATTCATAGACTAATCTGACTTGGTCTAGAGTTGGTTGGGCTAAACTCTTGTTGCATTTGAACTGACGGGGCAATGTCTCAAATACATGCTCTACTGATACTCTAGTGCTACTGGTCATGGTTATGGCTTTCTTGGCACAGTCGATCAGCCCTTTTTGTTTCGACATCCAATCCATTCCCAGTACTACTTCCAAACCTTTGGTTCCAAGTACTATTAGATTGGCATAAAAATCTATTCCATGGATTCTGATAGGTATAGCCTTGCAAATTTTTCTAGCTTTGGTAGTTGAACCAGGTATTTGAACTATCATAACATGCTTCAATTTTGTTGGTTGAATCTTACTAGTGCATGAAAATTCGTATGTAACAATCGAGTGCGATGCTCCAGAATCAAACAACACTCTTGCAAGTACTGAGTTAACAGAAAACATACCCAACATGACATCGGGCGCTTCCTGAGCTTCTTCAGCATTCATGTGGAACAGACGGCCGTTGCGGTTGAGCGAATTCCCTGGGGCAAATCTCCTTCCAGGCCGAACACGGTGTTGCTGCTGAGCAGGTGCATTCACATTGGTGGTGGCTGCAAGATTCTTGGGGCACTCGTTGGACTAGTGACCCTTGACTCCACATTCAAAGCAAGTAATCTGGGACTTGTCTTTGGCTACAACAGGCACAACATTGCTTACAGTCATTGGGGTAGTATTATTGTTGTTGTTGTTGGACTTGGGCGGTGCACGGTTGAAGTTGTTGGAGTTGTCGGGGTTGTTGTTGTGGTTGCCTCTAGACTTCAAGTTTCCTCTGCTACGATTGGGGTAGCTGGGACGGGACATCAGGGGTCTGTTGTTTCTTGGGGCATATCCTATAGACGGGTTGGGGCGATACTTCTGAGTATTGTGGGATCCAGTCTGGTGCATCATGTGATGCTTGCGGTTGTCATTGGCTTGGTTGATCTTCCCTTCCATTTGGATGGCAGAGTCTACTAGCTCTTCTATATCTCCAAAACGGATGTTGACTAACACAGTTTGCATCTCATTATGCAATCCATTCAGGAACCTTTCCTTCTTCTTGGCTTCAGTGTTAATCTCATCAGGGGCATATCTAGCTAGCGACAGAAATTTGTCACAGTACTCAACTACCGTCATCCTTCCTTGCTTCAGTTCCCTAAACTCATCTCTCATCCTGGTGACCAAACCTTGTAGCACATGGGTGCGGCTGAACTTGACCTTGAATGCTTCCCAAGTCATCATCTGACAGTCTTTCATGGTACGGGTGCTATTCCACCAGGCTCTTGCATCGCTTGCCAGATAATGGGTGGAAAATAGTACTTTCTCATTGGCTTCAACTCCTGCGACCTCCAGGTTGTTCTCCATGGTTTGCATCCAGTCATCAGCATCTAAGGGATCCTCAGGTTTATTAAAGATGGGTGGGTTGGTATTCTGAAAGTTCTTGAGCTTGGATCCATGGTGATCCTGGTTTCAGTGACCTTGGTTGTTGTGGGCCATCTGAGAAATCTGTTGAAGTGTGGCTAAATTGGCTTGGCGTTCGGCTCTACTAGCTTCATGGTCAGAAACTAGCATTTGTAGAATCTGCAGCATCGGGTCCTAAGATGAGTTGCTTCCTCCGGGATTTCCACAAGTCATCTGAAGATAGATAATGAGATAAGAGGGAAATTTCTAAGGTTCATGGTTTTGTTTCAAAAGCTTTAAACTTTGAGTTTGACTTAGGTTTGGCAAACTAACAACTTCTTCTCATTCATTCATTGAAAGCACACCATACAAACACACACCACACACAAATAGAATACAGATGGTTTTAAGAACCATTCTGTGAAACTACGATACAGTGGGACCGGTACAACTCATTCCTACGGTAGTGATCAAGTGCATCTAATCATCATCAATGAAGTCGGAATCATCATCATCAGTGTGGAACTCCATGGCATCATCCTCTAGGTAGTCGTTGTGATCACTGAGGTAAGAGTAAAGATCTCCCTGGATATCTTCACCTTCCTCCTCCTCCTTTGCTTCAAGTTGGACTTCCTGTTCACGGATGGTATTATCGAGAGTGGCCACCTTCTTGCAAAGACGATCGATGGTGCGATCCTTCTTATCGCGCTGACGACGAAGTGATTGGCTCTCCTTGGCGAGAATGGCCAGGGTCTGGTCCTTCTTGACAGCAATGGCAAGGTTGTGGTTGGCATAGGCTCGGGCGTTGTCCAACTCCTTCTGCCTATCATACAGCATGAAGTCAAGATTATCCACCTGGTGCTTCAGCTCCGGATGGCTTGGCATCTCCAAGGGCATTCCCATAGAATCACGCCTTGCATAGTGAGCAAAGCGAGTTCCCTGGATCTGGTTGATGTTTTGCCCGCACAGACGGGCGAGAGCTTCATGCATAGCCCTGGCTAATCCATCTAGACAGTTATTCTCATGTAAGGTGAATTGGATCTTCTCAGAAGTGGGTGCTTCCATCTTGCCTTTGAGATCTGCAATTATCAGCCACGATAGTTCTCCTCCTTGTTGATCATTGAGTTGGGCCCCGAAGAATTCCGGATGTGGGAACTCAAGATACTCTGATAGTGCATCTAGATCCCTCTCAAAGATCAGTTGGCCTTCGTTGCCCAGCTGGTAGAACTTGAAGGAGACATGCCCTAGAGGCAAATAATAAATAGGTTTTTATTGTCATATCTCAATTAGTTTATAATAGTTTTATATTGTGCTATAACTATGCCAAGTAGAAACATTGGTACAAGTGTGGTATGAAACAACAAAGTCCCTAGTAGCCTCTATTCATACTAGTTCGTTGGTCATGAGGATGATCTGGGTTTCAAGATCATGGGCATTTATGCCGACAGGATCATATCATTGGAGAATGATGTGATTGGACATTCCTCAAAGGATTGCAACACGATCAAGTCATATAGTTCATTGTTGCAATAGCTATACCTAGACTCCTTTTCCTTAGACCGTGAGCTCATATTACTCACTATTTCCCAAGGCTGCTTAGACTGCATCAAGCGCCACTTGGTAATACAGTGGTTATAAAGGTGTATGTACCCCTGCAAAAAAAAGGTGTACGTTGGGTATTCCGAAGGAACAGTAGATGACATGTGACTGCAAGACCGGGATTTGTTCACCCACATGACGGGTAAAGATACATATGGCCGGCTTGGTGAGATTACATCCATAAATGTTGCAACATGTGACTCGGTCACGGGGATGTAATATCACGGTAACAAGAAAACAGAACTTGTTGTGAACGAGATTGAACAAGGTATGGGATACCAATTATCGGATCTCGGACAAGTCGTCTCAAGAAACAAAAGGAATTGGATGCTACACGGTTCAAACGACATTGTCATCAGGAAAGCATAGGGGTCACATGGATATCCCTGGTCCCTCTGTTGATCATTGATGCAGATCATGTCTAGAGCATTCCCGAGCCGTGAGAGGATACACTTAAGGGTACGATGAGAGAGATCATTCGTAAGACGGAATCACAGTAGAGAAAGAGAAAGCCGGAATCGTTCCGCAGAGAGATCCGAAGTTGTTTGGAGAAAGAATAAAGGAAAAGACCCGGAAAAGTGTTTTCGGATAAATGGGAATTTGAATATACATTTAGTATATGTTAATTATGAATTGATATATTCTAAATAATATTTAGATTAAGATTTATAAAAGCAACTTTTATATTAGGCCAAATCCCCGGAGGGAAATAACCTAGAAGAAAAGTTGTAGAAAAAGAAAAAGAAAAAAAGGAAAAACAGCCAGCCCCGTGGGCGACGGATAACCGCCACCGCATAGGGCGGTGAGTAGCTGGGTTGCGCCAGGCGCCGAGCCGCGCCGAGCTGGGCCGCCGGGGCATCCGGCCCACCCGGGCTGGCCGCTGGCCGCTGGGCCGCGGGTGAGCGCCGGCCCACCCGGGCGCTGGCAGCAGCAGCTGCTGCAGCTGGGCTGCGGGGGGCAGGTCGGCCCACCCGGCCGGCTGAGCCCCAGGTTATTGTCTGCTGTTTGCGTTTTGCCTCTTGGGCTGGTTCCAGCTGGCCCATCCGGCTGGGATGTTTTCCCCCTTTATTTCTCGTTTACTATTAGTCCCACATGGCTAGCCTAATGGGGAGGGCACACCCCTCCGCCTATATAAAGGGGTGCCCATGGGTGGGATTAAACACACAATTTGAGAAGTCCTTTGGTTGACTTTCTCCCTCCCTCTCTCTATACCTTGTGACCATGGCCCCAAGTCTGGACTGTGCGATCAAGGCACACCTGCAGCACACCGTTGCGCTGCAGGGATTCCTAGCCGGATATCAACTTCCGCACTCCCGGCGGGATCGGGGAGCCGGAGGTCTCATCGTGCACCGGATGTGTACGAAGACACGAGGCACAACACTTGGGGCGCTTGAATGTCGTGAGCCGGAGCTACTGCACGATGAAGATGAAGAAGGAGCAAGGGGTGACCTACGAGGAGCTTCGCGACCTTGAGGTCGGCTACGAGTACGACTACTTCAACCACGTTCCCCGCGGAACGTTAACCGCGTACGGTCTACAAGGGTATGTATTCTATACGCTCCGGCCATTACCGCATTACTACATAGATAGATCCTAGGCAGTTTTGGGGGTTCCATCGTAGGAATTTTTTTGTTTTCTACTGCGGATCCCCTTCAGAACTTGCTATAGGTGACTTCTATCCATAAGAATTTAGGATAAGTAAGTTAGTGAGGTGATCAAGTGTGTCGAATTTTATGTATGATTGCAAGAATTTTTGAGGAACATGATTTTTCTTGAAAGAATCTCAAGGATAAGAGTGGGAATATGTTTTCATAAATACTCACTTCTTCTTTTTTGAAACTTAGTTTTTGTTCAGACGTCCATTCTAACTAGGGTCTCCTATGGTCAGGATGGTTCTGATACCAACTTGTCAACACCCGGATTTTTAATCCCAGATGCATGTTATGCTATACCTCGCAATCCCAGGATTACCATTTTTGCGAGACATAATAGATTGGATATCACAGTACATCATCCATTACAAACCATAATAAGGTTATACAAATAAAGGATCTCATGATCCAGTCTTAATACAAATCAAGCAGCAGAAAAGAAACGTAGTAGGGGCTCCATCTTCAGAGTCACAAGCAATGCTGACGATGGGAGATGATCCTAGTTGTCGTAGACGTCCTGCTATCCATCATCCTGATAGTCCTCCTCATAGTCTAGCCACGGGAATAGCCAGGGACAAAGCCATGAGTACTCTTTAAGTACTTGCAAACTATCACTAACAAGTAAGGTAGTTCTAGTAGGAATCTTAAGCTCTAGGTTTATTTGCAAAAATCCAGGTTTATCTTAAACTGAGTTCATAGTTTAGTGATAGTTTGTAGTTTAGAAACGGTTCTAGTGCGAAATCCCTAACAACCATATAAACTTGCAATAGATAAAGTAGAGGCGTCTAACTTTATTTTGCAGGGGGCATGTGATTATGATATCGCATTGGTCGTTGCGAAGGTAAAGTAGTTTACTTTTCTGTTACTAAGTAGTATAGTAATAGTCATCGTTCTGATGGACGACCTGGTGGAGGCGTCGTGAACTTGGCGTCAAACCAAGGGCAAGATGGAGATCATGCCGGAGCGCTCGATGGAGATCAAGGCGCAAGAAGCACCATATCATATCACATTTTACATATGATGTTGATACATGTTTTACATCTTATTGTGTGTAGTATTAGATACTCAACGGTAGCAAATAAGATAATCCCTATTTAATTCCAATGTTCCGTGTTTCCCTTGTGTGTGCACCACCAAGAAAGTTCTTCGCTATGAGGTGCCCTGCGGTGAGTAGGGGTCAGACATATCTACGTTCGCATATAGTGGGTGTAAGCCATGTTGCACAGCGAATACACACAAGTTAGATTTGGTGAGCCTAGCATGTGCAGACATGGCCTCAGAACACAAGATATCGAAAGATCGAGCATGAGTCACATGGATGATGTGATTGGCATTATTGAATGTCTACCTTTGATAATGCACTGATGGCCGTGACGATCGGGGGAGGTGCAGAGGATAGGGATCATGTGATCACTAAAATCGTCTAGGGGATGACAATTTTAGTGGAGACCAATTATAAATTGATCTCTTATTATAAACATAGTCTAGATGTCTGTTTGCAAATATCTTATTAGATCATGGCCTATCTCATTGAGGTCCTTTGCGACCATGGGAATATATTGCTTAATTTGGAACTTATCAAAAGGGGCCAACTTCATAGATTAATACCCATGCCTGAGGGATATCCTCGTAAAAGGTGATCTTCTCTTCTTGATACAATAACCATTAGGAGATAATTCAATGACTCCAGAATGTTTGTGCTTTCTCCATAATCATCCAATAAGCCGTTCTCCATTCGATGGAGATTTGGGCTAAATTTTGTATTCTACGGAACAAGGCACATAGAGTATGAGCCGTTGGATGGGTTTTCCTCCATCATGGATGAAAAGGAATATTTGGAAAAACACTTAGCGATCTTGCATTAGAGTTGAGAACTCTTGGAAGGGCTTGATTGTAATGGAGGTCATGGATCAAAAGGTATATGTAAGATATACAAATTATAAATGTGGTTCTTGCAAAACTCGTTGCAGTTTGCAAAGTATTTGATACTTGTCTCGTTTTGTGAAAACAGGAGGATCTGCTTGAAAATTGCTGGTTTTGAGGCAACATGACTTGATGACGGCAAGCAAAACAGTTGATGGCCAACATCACCTCTTCCATCAAAGTTTGTCATTTGGATTAGTGGACTTGAATATAATTTTGTAATCCCTGTATGTGTGTCTTGCTTTTGGCGAGACAATTATTCATATGAACAAGTAACAAGCCAGTTTGTACTATTCTTAAAAACAATACCGTTATGGTCACATTACGATTACAAACAAGTTATTCTCATCACTGTGTTAATGATAATAGTTCAAACATTTATAAAGGATTAAGAATGCTAAAAGATATCCAATATTTAATAATGAAATGACACTATAGTTTAAGTCATTTTGGTTATTGCATGTTCTTCATTCTAAATGAAGATCGGGGTCCTGGATGCTTGATCTAGAGACTTTGCAAAACCATGCCTCTTGGGCAGAATGACTAAAACTCAGCATTCTGGTAAAACGGTGATATGCGAAGAAATGTTAAATCTTATACATAGTGATATATCGTATTTTCAACAAGTAGTGGAAATCATTTGTTAATTGTGGACTTAAGTGAATAAGCATATTTACTTAATGAAACATTAGTTTGAAATGATTTGAATTGTTCAAATAAGTTCACAACAACAAAGAGGATATTGAATTAACAAGTCTCTTCAATTTGATCGACACGACTAAAGTATTCAAGTTAAGTTTAGCATAAAAGGGACTTGTGAAAGATGTTTCATAAATTATGATAATTGGATGAATTCAAACTTTGTTGAAGTGTCTAAACATCATAATTATTATGTATTAAGATACATATGGTATAATATTATCTCTTATAGGGGTTATAGTTGTTGTGTAGAGTTAAAGATCAAAATAAGCAAACACTTAATTGAAATACAAAGGAACATCCAAAAGATTCGTGGAAACAACACCATAAGTGTTATGGCACGTTCGAGTTTCTGGAGGTTTCGATAAGTCGAAGTCGTGGCGAATAAACAAGTCTTTGTAAAGCATTCTTAGGAAGCTATGAATGCATCGTCCACAATGGGCAAACCTGCTGTTGTCCTAAGTTGATGTGTCTTGATGAAGATACAGGTGGAAGAAAGTAAAATATCAAACAAGGTATTTGACCTTACCTCTAGATTGTTGAGTAGCGCAGCAGAATTTGTTTCGCGAATCCAAACTCTACATATAGAGGACAAACCAATGATAATGATCATAAAGTTTCAGTAAATACTTTTACTAAAGAAGGTAGGATTCAACTATATATTCTACAAGTTTGTGGAATTATATTGTTGATTCACTTGTCATGTTTTGAACAAGACATACCTGCAAATTACAAAGAAGTGTGATGGACCTGAGTGCGAGAAATGACTAGGAGTCATAAAATCCTATATTAAGTTACATTTCAGATTGCAAAGTAATATGTTACTTGATCTTATTAAAGTAAAGAAGTTTACTTGATATTTCTTAATGACTGCAAATTCATAAGAAGGAAATGAAACTTAATGAATAAAAAAAAGCTCGATTTGTCACAAGTTTGGACAAATTCAAGGAGTTGACTACAACAGTAGTGATGCTTAAGTCTTTTGGATTTACACTATAAATATTTGGATATTGAAGTCTCGTAATTGGAATTCTCAAATTGATGATGATCAAGGAATTTTGGAATGTCCAAGGTTATCGAGAGGACCTAGATTTGAGTGGGAGAAAATCAACTTCACTAATTCATAATATGTAGCTGACATATTTTGAGTGGGAGCTAAGTGAAATCCCTGGATCTCAAACATGAATGTCATATTTGAGTGGGAGCGTGAAATCATTCTAGGGTATGTGGACGACATATGTGAATGATGTGATTGGTGTTAATAATATTTAAGTTAGATTAATAAGGATGAAGTTGAAGTTATTAAATAATAAGGTCTATCGAGATAGATTGGTGAGTTTAATAAACACTTAATGTCGAATGCTTCCTGGACGTGATTCTGAAAGATGTTCAGAATGTCCTAAGACAAGATTCTAAAGAAGCTCATAATGGAACAAGGTAATAAAGAAGTTCTTACTATATGAAGCATTGAGTTAATATTGCAACTATGGTTGAAAGAAAGAGATGCGTTGCATCTCCTATGCCTCAGTCATAGGTTCTTCCATATAACCATGTTGTATACTCGACGTAATGTGACCCGAGGTTCTAGTTGGTAGGACAAAGTCTTAACTATAAGAGCATGTCTTTAAGTGATTCCTGAGTTGATCACTGAACCAGAATTAAGTTTATACTTAAACGGCAAGAAGCAAAGTAAGTGGCATAGTTGCATTTCATGTACTGGGATCTACATAGATATAGAAGTATAAAGGCTCCATCTGATGTGATGTATAATGTTATGGCGGGGCTAGTTCACTTTTAACAAAGAATGATGTGTCCCAGGGCCTAGTGCCCATGAGAAAGCCCTCGAGGTTGATCTAAAGTCACGGTAAGCTCCTAGAATCTGGCCTCGTTCTGCTGCCATGACTACAGTATATACACAAAGGATAGCAAAGTGTGTTTCGAAGTTTAGATGACAACAGTGAAAACGACCGTCATTATAAACACTAGAAACAAAGTCTCACTTTGTGGCCAAACAAATGCTTCGACCCATTATACAATAATGGTGTGAATGTCAAAATTAGGAAGACATTAACAATTTGCAAAAGACATAATGATCTGGTAAAACAGAACATGGACATGACGTTTCCCATGAGCATGCATGATTTGTAAACCCATATGGTATATGGTTTATATGAGTAAAATGTGAGATGGATTATTTGTACTCTAGTGCAAGTGGGAGACTGAAGGAGATATGCCCTAGAGGCAAATAATAAATAGGTTTTTATTGTCATATCTCAATTAGTTATAATAGTTTCATATTGTGATATAACTGTGCCAAGTAGAAACATTGGTACAAGTGTGGTATGAAACTACAAAGTCCCTAGTAGCCTCTATTCATACTAGTTCGTTGGTCATGAGGATGATCTGGGTTTCAAGATCATGGGCATTTATGCCGATTGACAACGGGATCATATCATTGGAGAATGATGTGATTGGACATTCCTCAAAGGATTGCAACACGATCAAGTCATATAGTTCATTGTTGCAACAGCTATACCTAGACTCCTTTTCCTTAGACCGTGAGCTCATATTACTCACTGTTTCCCGAGGCTGCTTAGACTGCATCAAGCGCCACTTGGTAATATAGTGGTTATAAAGGTGTACGTTGGGTATTCCGAAGGAACAGTAGATGACATGTGACTGCAAGACCAGGATTTGTTCACCCACATGACGGGTAAAGATACATATGGCCGGCTTGGTGAGATTACATCCATAAATGTTGCAACATGTGACTCGGTCATGGGGATGTAATATCACGGTAACAAGAAAATAGAACTTGTTGTGAACGAGATTGAACAAGGTATGGGATACCAATGATCGGATCTTCGACAAGTCGTATCGAGAAACAAAAGGAATTGGATGCTACATTTAGCGGTTCAAACGACATTGTCATCAGGAATGCATAGGGGTCACATGGATATCCCTGGTCCCTCTGTTGATCATTGATACAGATCATGTCTAGAGCATTCTCGAGCCGTGAGAGGATACACTTAAGGGTACAATGAGAGCGATCATTCGTAAGACGAAATCACAGTAGAGAAAGAGAAAGCCAGAATCGTTTCGCAGAGAGATCCGAAGTTGTTCAGAGAAAGAATAAATGAAAAGACGCTGAAAAATGTTTTCGAATAAATGGGAATTTGAATATACATTTAGTATATGTTAATTATGAATTAATATATTCTAAATAATATTTAGATTAAGATTTATAAAAGCAACTTTTATATTAGGCCAAATCCCCGGAGGGAAATAACCTAGAAGAAAAGCTGCAGAAAAAGAAAAAGGAAAAACAGACAGCCCCGTGGGCGGCGGATAACCCTACAGAGGTGGTACACTTTCACCACAAAATTCGATACATCCATTAGGGATAACTCTGAATCATCATACTTAGTATACGGATAATCAATCATTACCTTTCAATTACACACTCTAGTATAGGCACCTCCCCTATGAGCTTGGCCTCCTAGCCATGGCCATCTGCCATCCTGGGAACTGCATAGGTGGACAATTTCACATTCACGAGGTAGCCTCAGCTCGACCTCTTCCACTAGGGAACCCATACTAAGGCATATAAACTTCCAGTTAAGCCCTACGCAATTCAGGTATTGTGGTTGTACGGTAAAATTGGAATGGTATCGCATCTGAACCCAACCATCAATTTTTGTAAAGGGCTAAGGCTCATGCCTCAACATTTTCATCATCAAATTCTTCTATGTTTCTCAACACATGTGAAAACATTTCAATAGAATGAAGCATCATTCCAAGGTTTTCATAATCCTTTTTCACCAAGTATTCCCATCTAAAGTGATCAAATTTTATCCTTAGCACTAGCCACTAAAGTTAAGAGTGTTCACTAATGAGGGGTGCTAATCTCCAATCTCATGCCATGGAATGACATCTAAGTATAGGCCTAGTTTTATACTCTTTATGCTATCTATACTAAATTTTCCAATGCTCATAAAGCACTAACTAAAACTAAAGAACTTTGGTAAAGTAAAATAATAAAGCTTGCAAGTAAAACTTGCGATTGGTATAATCAAAGTTATATAACCAAGCATGCCTAATGCATCTTGCTTAGGTTATCTTGCAATTAGTGATGGCTTGCATAGCTATGAAACTTGCAAGTGTTAGCTTGCCTTGAGTAGAGCAGTGGTTGAAGTTTTCTTCTTCTTCTTGGTAGTACTCCTCCTCATCGTATCCTAGGTCGATACTATCGTCTATAAATGAATATGGGGTACACAATCACCAAACAATACTTAACTATTTCTATTTAGCACACTAAGGCTCACACTTGATGATCTAGCATCATCACAAACATCACATGAATTAAAGGCTTAATCTTATTTATCTTATTTTAGAAAAGTAATTTCTACTCATTGAAAATACTTAAGATTTAATATTCTCCAATTAAAATATGGTATCATGTTGACACATGTCATCACCACATATTCTAATACATAGGAATGTGATTTAAAGTGTTGGTCATATTTTATAAAGTTTAAGATTATCATTTAATAGAATTAAAGTGACTAGAAATGCCTATATAGCATTATTTTGGTACTAGTCCAATGTAACTGCATGCAAACCTAAATATTTTTTCATATTCAGATAGATCTTATCAAATGTGATTTTTGAGAGTTGGAATCAACTCAAAAGCATTTATGGTTGATTTTTGAAAAATGTTCAATGTGCAAAAGTCTTTGTCTTGTTATTTTTGGTATAGGTGATCTCTAACTCCAAATGATTTAAATCCAATGGGCTTGGATAGATAATTTAAATACCTTTCTAACAAAATTGGAATCATGCAATTTGGTTTAGTGAATCTCTCTGAATGAATTTTTGAATCTACTGACAGAATGTGGTTTTAACTAAATTGGAAAATACTTATTTGAATTCACTGGGCTGCGCAGGAAACTAAACGGGCCGGCCCAATCTGCACAGCACAGCACAGCACAGCGGGCTACTGATAGAGGGGGTCCACTAGTCAGCGACTTAAACTACGAAAAGGCTAGAAAAAGGGCGCGCTCCTGGGAGGTTGCGTTCCGTCGCTACTGCTGCATGCACGTGGCGGGTGCGGAGTGCCTCACGCGTTGTCCCGGCCTTCTCCTGTGCGACACGTGGTGGATGTGGAGAGGGTCGCGAGTCCTTTTTCCTTTTCTTTTTGTAGATTTGAACACGAAAACTGCGATATCTTTCAAATGGTGAGTCCAAATCTATATCCGTTTTCATAGCCTTGCTAGTCACGTCCAGATCTTCAAAACTAGATCCATTGTTGATATATTTCGACGAACTTTTTTCTCATACAGCCTTTGATTTGTAGGTTGCACTGCCTTTTGGTCCAGTGCAAGGTGCCTTTGGTTGCAATGCACGACACGGTGTCCTGGCAGTGCACTGCCTTATTATACTGTGTTGCACTGCCTAAGGTCGCAGTGCACTGCGTGATATCCTGGTAGTACACCGTCCACACACTGTCTTATTATACTGTGTTGCACTGCCTAAGGTTGCAGTGCACTGCGTGATGTTCTGGCAGTGCACCGCTGATGCACTGCCTTGTTGTTCTATCTTGCACTGCCTTCAATCACAGTGCATTGCGTGGTGTGCAGGTAGTGCACTTCGCACTATCTAGGCAGTGCACAGTCCATGCACTGCCTTGTTGTTCTGTGTTGTACTGCCTTAGTTCACAGTGCACTGCGTTGTGTCCTGGCAGTGTACTGCCTCATTGTACTGCCTTGCACTGCCTTCAGTCGCAGTGCACTGCGCGGTGTTTAGGCAGTGCACTGCGCGGTGTTTAGGCAGTGCACTGCGCAATGTCCAGGCAGTGCATCGTCCATGCACTGCCGTGTTGTATTGGGTTGCACTACCTAAGGTCACAATGCACTGCGCGGTGTTCTTGCAGTGCATGGTCCATGCACTGCCTTGTTGTACCGCGGTGCACTGCTTTCGGTCGATGGTACATACACAAGTTGCACCGCTCGTGCACTGTCTCATTGCACTGCGTTGAACTGCCTTTGGTTGTGTGCCTGCATGAGCAGCTAGCCACATGTCGGGCTGCCGTGCGGACAGAAATACGCGCGCTGCCGAGCATCCAGAAATACGCGCAGGTAAACTTCTACACGCCACGTGTCAGGTTGCCATGCGTCCAGAAATACGCGCGCTGCCGAGCGGCCAGAAATGCTGTGCTGTGGCCAAAGCACACACTTCCTAGAGAGCGCACTCCCGCTAGTCGTCATCCTTAAACTAACCGAAACGGTATCGTGTAATCTAGGCCCTACGATTAGAAGACGATCTAACGGCTGTGATTCGTCGTCTCCGATGAACAGCTCGGCGAGGAATTAAACCTAACGCGGCGGTGGGGGTCTGGTGAGGCTCACCTGGGCTCCACCTAGGGTTGGCGATGGGGGCGAACGACGTGGTCGATGACAGCGGTTTGAATGGTGGTCGTGGCAGCTCCTAGGGTGGCGCCAATTGACGACGCCCTTCTCCTCTTGCAGCGTTGGGCTCCGGCCAAATTCCGGCGAGGAAGAGCTCGCCTTGCTCTGGGGAAGGGTGTGGAAGGCTTGGTGAGGAGTGGGAAGTGTGTTGGTGTGGAGAATGGAGGCGGAGGGGGTCTTTTTTATACAACGGCGAGGGGACTGAGCGGGATGGGCTCGGGCTCGTCGGTGATGGCGATACAGGCGACTAGCAGCGCGGCTAAGGGTAGGGGGCGGTGTGGTGTTCCTTGGCGATCATCACTGGCGTAATGGTGCCGCACGGGGCGGTCTAGGTTGGTCGGGCGCGTGCGATGCTCTCCACGGGAGCGGCGGTGTTTGAGACGGCGCACGGGTGCTACGGGTCGCGCAGCGGCGAACGGGGATGTCTGGGACGTGGTGGTGATCATGGCGAGTGTGCGCGTGCACGAGGAGAGCAAGGCGCGGTCTAGGCGAGCCGGTCAGGTGCGGCGCTCTGGCACGCTCTCGGCACAGCGTAGAGACATTGGGCACGGCGCTGCTAGGGTGGTCCAGGGCTCTCCTGTGGTCGTGGGCTGGACAAGGGGTGGCGGTGGACGGTGGCATGTCTAGAGCGCGTCGTGGGAGAGGGCGGCGTGGTCTCTGTCGCTCTGTCCACGGTCAGCCGGCGAGTGTGGCTTCAGGCGGCGGCGCACTGGTGCAAAACGGCTAAGGGGGAGAGTGGTCTGGTGCTGCTCGACACTAGGGGAGACAGGGGGAGTGAAGAGGGAACCAATTGGTCGAGTGATCATTGCTCAAACAGTGAAGTTAGGCAGATATTAATTAGTGTCTATAAGGTGTTTGTCTTAATGGCCGCAAGAAATTTAGTTTGAAATTTTTGAATGAAATTTGGTGAGTGTTTGGATCTTATGCTTGAGTATCTATGGTTGCTTGGAAAAGTTAAGTGGAATTGGTTTGAGTGGTTTTTGCAAAATGGTGATCTTACCATATGAACTAGATTCAATTTTGAACTGTCCTTTAAACTGATTTGGAAATAGCTTTTGTGAAATTGTAAAGTGGTCCTTGGTTCACTTTTACTTGGTCTAGCAAGGGGTGAAAATAAGTGGAAATGTTTCTGTTAGAAATTCACTCCTAGGAACACTCAAAGTGGCCTAGTGGTTAACTTTGGTCAAAATGACCATTAGCTTATTTAATTCATATTTGATTTCTTTTTCTTTTGATTTTGTTTGTAATTGTCCTAGATGATGTAGCCTTCATCTTTAAACCTTTTCTCATCATTTGTATCAATCAAACATGGCAAATTCACTCAATTCTACACTAAGGCAAATCACACATGCATTCATATAGATTTTTGGAATCAAAGTTTTTGTTAACCCTAAATTAGGGTGATTAGAACTTGATAATCTTGATTAACATTTTTGGGGTGTTACACACAGTCACTATCACCATGAACTAAATCTCCCTGCGCCTTCTTTCGCCATCTGCAGGAAACAACAAACAAGCAAAGTTGTTCTTTACTTTTATGCTTTATATTTCTGAAGTTTACATTTTAGTTTTATTTAAATCTATCACATTTAATCAAAACCCCATTCTTATTTCAAATCTTGAAGTCAATTCACTCGAAGACCTATGACAACTTTGGGTGTGACAGAGACTTCACCAATAGACACTGACCTTTGGGCTCCCCGTGGGATCAAAATCTGAACTTCGAAACTAGCTACAAACGATCTGTGCTCTTGCAGACATCAAGCAATTTTCTGGCACTGTTGCCGGGGAGCTAAGCGCTAAGTTTTTGTCTTTTGACATTTCAGGTGTTGCTACTACAAAATGTTCTCCTTAGGAGACAAAGGGTCTACACGCTCTGGTAGGACCTATCTGCCAGATTATATTGAGCGCGTGCCTGCTCAAAGGCGCGAAGAAATTATTAAAAAACTTTTAAAATTAAATAAAGTTGAAGTTGAAAACCTGAGTGATATTATGGAAATTATGTCTATTTACAGGACAACTCCTATGAAACCTAAGAAAACTCTAAGGGAATACAGTGCTCCAAGTTCTGAATTTCTTAAACAACCAATAGAATTCCCTAATCCTGGAGTTAGAGAATATCGATTTGATGGTGGAATCATTAAAATTTTGCAGGAAAAAGCTTTCAGTGGTAGGGAAGATGAAGACCCAGAAAGACACATTAGAGAATTCGACGATGTGATAAAGCTTTAGACTGGTTATACTCTCTCCCTCGCCATTACATTAAATGTTGGGAAAAATGCATTACTAAAATCATAAATAGGTTTATTCCTTTTAAAAAGGTAACTGAACTAAGAAAGAACATAGGCAATTTTAGTCAGAACATGGGAGAAAACTACCCACAAGCCTGGGAAAGATTCTTTGGAATGATCAATAGTATTCCTAATCATGGCTATTCTGAACTAACAATTTGCCATTTATTTTACCATGGTCTCAATACTCAATGTAGAGAGTTGTTTGACTTCTCAGCAGGAGGATCAATAAATACTTTAACTATTAAAGAATGTTTGGAATTAATGTCTACTAGGGCTAAGAATGATTCTTTATATAATCCTGATTTTGGCACTAAGCCAGAAAAAGGGATACTTTGGATAACTCCTGATCTTATGCCTGAGGTACGCAAAACTATGAAATAAAAAGGTATACCTTCTGAACTTGCTAAGGAAAACAAAGAAGATTTGTTCCAAGTTTTAATTGAAGAAGATTAAAATAGAAAAGTTTTTCAAGATTAAAGCATCGACAAGTAAAATCTCATAATAACTTGCATAGGCATTTCCAAAAACATAAAAATATTTTGGTAGAACTCACGAAAAATTATGATGAGATAGGCCAAGAAATAAAATTATTTCATAAGCATCTTAGTATGATTGAAACCTAGTGCGAGCAAATAGCATTTGGTTATCAAATTTTTCTTCGTGAAGACGAAGATATTCCTATTTCTGCTAATGTTGTCACAAGAAGGGGTGCAGTTGTTACAGGACCCTTAGGACCACCGAAATATAAAGCTGAAAAAGAGCGCAAGGAAAAAGCCTTGCTCGAAGCAAGCCAAGAAGATGATACATTGGTGGATCCTCAAGATGAAACTGAGACGCAAGAGCAGACTAAGGGGGACCAAAATGATGCACAAGATGATCATTATGACTCTGATGCAGAGACGGTTGATCCAAGAGAAGATAAAGAAACAAGTAAGGAAGATGAAGTTGTTGTAGTAGAAAAGAAGAAAAGCAATAAGCAACAACAGAAGAAAGCAACGAAAGAGCCTGACCCCCCCCCCCCCAAAGGTGAAAGACAATAGTAAGTCAGGTGAGAAAAAACTTCCTTATCCTGATCGAAAAAACAAAGCACCGGATGAGTTAATTTATAATTATTTTACAAAGGCACTTAGTGACCTTCGTCCATTTGTGGATGCAATCAAAGTTCCAACTTACGGCAAATTCCTTCGTGATATTCTTAGTAGAAAGAAAGAAATAACTGAAACTATTGCCATGGTAACTAGTTATCCTGCTAACAGGAAACTGTTGTCTAAGTCTGGAGATCCTGGAATACCAACTATTTCATGCTAAATAGGTAAAACAGATATTCACAACGCCTTATGTGATATAGGAGCAGGAGTTAGTGTAATGCCATACTCCCTCTATAAAAGGTTAGGATTAGGGGATTCTCCTACTACTATCAATTTACAGATGGTTTACAAGTCCACTAAAGAACCCATTGGTATGATTGAGGATGTCTTACTTAGGATAGATGAACATGTTATTCCCACTGATTTTATTATTCTTGAAATGCTAGAAGATGAAAGACTATCCATAATACTTGGAAGACTCTTACTCAGTACTGCGGGTGCATCAGTAGATTGTGCAGAAGGGAAGATAATCTTCAATGTTTATGATGCTGAAATCATCCGGTATTTTCCTAAGAAGCTAGAAGAAGGAGAAACATATATTCCACTGGCAAAACAAGTTCACATGGTAAGTGCCATTGATAAGGGGCAACCAAAGGTAAGAATTCGAGAAGAGAGAAGAGGTTGAGTTATTCAACCATTCTTAATAAATGCTTGATGGAAGTCAACCCATTTTCGTCAATTTAGTAGAATAAAGAATAAGAAGTTCATCGCATTGCTACCACTTTTTCACAAACATTCTTGCGGAAGCGTACCCATGAAGATGCAGCTATCAAAAAGTAGTAGAAACGTCGATTGAATAAATAGAGAATAATAATAAAAATAAAAGTTTGAGTTTTCTATTTGTAGAAGCTAAAAAATTTCTTTTAATATGCTAATATTGGTCAACAGTTTTTACTGTCATTTTTCTGTTAAAAGCTAGGTATTTCGCTAAGTTATGGGATAAGAAGGTATCCTCGAAGAAATAGAATTTTTTTGATGTTTACTAGTGGTTTAACGAGCAACTATACAGTGGGAATAAAAAATTCCGGCCGTATAGCTCCGGTCGTATAGTTACCTTTGCCATCAACAAAATTTTCTTCGAAGGCACAAAGAGTTTAACGACCAACTATATGACGAGAATAAAAATTCCGGCCATATAGCTCCGGTCATATAGATATCAATGCCTCCATACAAAAATTTCTGAAAGGTACTGAGAGTTTAACGACCAACTATACGGCAGGAATAAAAATTCCAGCCGTATAGATATTGATGCCTTCGTAGAATTTCATCCCAAAGGTACTGAGAGTTTAACAACCAACTATACGACGGGAATAAAAATTCTAGCTGTATAGTTGCGGTCGTATAGATATCGATGCCTTCGTAGAGTTTCATCCCAAAGGTACTGAAGTTCAATGACCAACTATATGGTGGGAATAAAAATTCTGGCCTTATAGTTCCAGTCGTTTAGATATCGATGCTAGTTTTAGAAATTTATATCGAGAGGCAGACGGTTTAACGACCAACTATACGGCGGGATCATTTTGATCCGGCCGTATAGTTGTGCCTGTATAGCTGTTTTCTTAATAAAGAAACCCTTGTTGGTGGCACCGCCACAACTATACGGGCAGAGCAACATCACCCGCCCGTATAGTTCCAGCCGTATAGGTCGGCGCGACCACTTAATCGCACCGAGGCGGCTAGGTCTTCCTCCTCTCCTCATTATTTCTCTCATATTCTCTCTCCAAACCTCTCAAAATCCACCTAGAACTTTTGATTCTTCGCGGATTTTGTTCATTTGAGTGGGGAAATCAACAGATCGATATGTTTCTCTCCCTATCCATGCTTTATTTTCAGATTTCTATGGTTGAAACTCTAACATTGGTCTAGTGACTGAACTCAAGCTTATTTCGTTTTTCCTATTAATTTCTCACATTAGGATTGAATTTTTCCATGTAGAATCGTTCATATATCATATAGAAACTATATGCCTAAGGTTTTATGGTGAATTTTTTCAGTAAATCATGATGAACAAAATCGGTAACCTTTTTTGTTCGAGCAAGTGCCAACGGGGCGAGGGCTCAATCTCGGGGTCCTGAGCTTCGTGCAACTCCAAGTTGGACATTGTCTCATCGAGGAGGGTGCTGCCCACACATTGGGCCGACCACAACTTTCTCACCGCGGCAGGGTTGAAGGAGGACTTCGACCTCATGTGCAGCAGGTCGGGGTTGGCGGTGATCAGCTTCGCAAGCCACGACACCTATGCTGAACTCACCCACGAGTTCCTTGCCTCCTTCTACAACGACCACAAGGAGAAAGGTAACATGTGCACGATCAGCTTCACCATGAACCGGCAGCACTATGAAATAAATTTCAAACAATTTTGCAATGCTTTTAGCCTTCCTCGTACTGGGGAGCCCAATGTTACTATCCTCTATAGCGTCACAAGTGGAACGACTTGGGAGGTTATTTCTGTTAATGGTGGCAGGCACTTTTATTAGAAGAAGATGTCCACCATTCCGAACCCAACCATTCACTACTATGCTCTATTCCTTGCCAACACACTACTAGGGAGAGGTGACACAGGCTCCATGGCCAATGCGGACATGGCAATAATCATCAAGGCTCTCTTCCCTACTTCACCGCAGAGCCCCAGTCCTGCAGCTCTACTCATCCAGCACTTCCGTCACCAAAGCAACAAGACCAAAGGTGATATTCCCATTGGTGGATTGGTAACCCACCTTGCCTATGCATTGAACGTTGTAGTACCTGTCATGGAACCTGTTGACGGCTCCACACTTATGGACATCAAATATTTGACTGCTTGTGGCTTCCTTGGTGTTTACCATACTAACCGGAGGCTCCGAGCATATCAATTCAGTTATCTTGATGATGTATAGGGTGAGCAGGTTCAGTTGCCCTGCCCCCAAGCCTTCTCAGTTGTGGACAAGAACACTTGGATCCTCACCAAGGACCAAGTGACGGTGATCTTGGCCGAGCACCAGCCCGAGGAGGAGGAAGATGAAGAGCAGCAGGATGAGGAGGAGCAGGAGCAGGAGTAGGAGGAAGAGCAGGGACACAACCCTGCCTGGGAGGGACAACAGCAGCAGCATTAGCAAGGAGGAACATGGGACCCATGGCCTAACTAGCCACAATAGGGGTACAGCTACGTCCCCTACCAGGAGTTCCAGCAGCTCAACCAACGCGTTGGGGAGATCGACCACACTCTTCAGGATGTGAATGAAGATGTGAACACTTTGACTCACAGCTTCAGTCACTTCATGACCCACTTCCCCGACTTCTACCAGCAGTATCTGCACTAGCCGCCAAATGACGGCAACAACTGAGCCTAGCAATTGCCTAAGCTTGGGTAGGTTTGAAAACCTCCAAACTTTGCTTTCATATTTTTATTTTCTTCTTTTGATTTATTTTATTACTTAAAATTTGCATGTTTTCTTTCATCTTTGCATGTCTAAACCAAAAATACAAAAAAATTAGTTGTAATTTTATTTGAAAGTTTGTTTATTTGTTTCTCTCAGAGATTGCTTAATTTCAGGTGACTTGGCAATAGGAAAGAATAGAGGGGTTTCTACTCAAATACAAGAATGAAGCAAGTTAGAAGAGGTATCATGTTCCTTTGATCATCCTCTCTGCAACCTTAAATTGATCGTACAAATATTTACTCGCTTGCACTGAGGATGCTCCCCACTTAGATTGTTATCATATAAATTCTATTTCTTTGCTAGTGTCTCCTTTTTAGCCTTGAAATAATGAGCAAAGAACTTGGTTTAAAATACTTCCAACATTTTTACAACAAGAAAAAGCATCTGAAAGATTATTTGAGTCCAACTTGAGCCCAAAGAATTTAATTTTGGAACCACTCCATCCCATTTGAGCTTAATACAAATAGACTTGATAGTACCCTTGATCGAAATTGCTTGATGAAATGGATGCTTCGAAGTAGTAGAAATTATGCCACTACTTTTTCTGATAATTACCGTAAGATATTGCTTTACGCGTGTCATTACAACTCTGTCGTGCTCCATGGGGAACTATTAACTCCGCTGGCCAATGAACGATCTAAATGTGGGAAACCACTTGATTTCGGCTATTGAGTTATGTGAACGTCTGTAGCAGCAATGCTATGATAGGTAAATTTTTTAGTCTCCTCGTGGTTTCACGTCCCAAGTGAAGTTGTAGTACTCCTCTGGCCAATTATTGCTCAACAATTATTTATTGGCATGGTCACGAGTGCACAACATAGCCCTAATTAAACACGATAAAAATAGTGGCATGATTTCTCTATGAAAGAGCTAAAGTTTTTGAAAGGCAAAAGAAAAGAAATAGGTGCTTTGATAGTCTTGATATTTTGACATGGGATAGATGAGTTGTTCTTAAATTTTATGCTTTGAAGCCTACTTGAGTACTCTTAATTGGGTAAACAAACAATAATAAAAGGTTTTCATCTCTCTATAAAGAGAGTGACCAAAAGAATTTGTCTCACTTTCCTAGCTAAACTCTCAACACTTGCTTAGGCATATGATTTATTTGCTAACAAGATATACGTGGTTAGGAAGTGGACTCAGTGCAATCTTGTGAATACTTGTATGATTATATTTAAGATTGCAGGGATTATGAAGAAAAGATTGCAGGGATTATTTGCTATTCTTCTTTATTTCCTTGTCACTCGAGGGCGAGCAACATCTAAGCTTGGGAGAGTTGATAGCCGTGAGATTCGACACATTTTTTATGGCTTTATTTGATGATTTTCTCCCGGATTTGGACGTTTTCTGGCTTTACCTAACGCTAATACTTTGGTAGCGAACAAAACTTAGTTTTTAATGTATGTTTTAGGTTTTGAACGTCAATAGAAGGATTTAACTAGAGAAACACAATATTCTGGAGAAAACAAGAGAGTCTCACTTTGGAAGCTGATACATTGCAAATGTATCTATAATTTTTGATGTTCCATGCTTGGTTTTATCTACTTTCTTGTGTTTTGTTCCAACTTTGGAGTACTTTTCATATGATTTCCTGGACTAACCTATTAACAAGATGCCACAGTGCCAGTTGTCTGTTTTCTGCTATTTTTGGTTCCAGAAAAGTCAGAAAATGAATATTCCCGGAATTGGACGGGACAAAAGCCAAAGTTCATATTTTTCCGAAAGACTCATGGAGCCAGAAGACAAGACGGAGGGGGGCCACAGGGTGGCCACACCACCCCTTGGCGCAGGCCAGCCCAGGCCGCGCCAGGGCATGGTGTGGGCCCCCTGGCCGGCCACCGACCTTGCCTCTCTCGCCTATAAGAGCCTCCCGATGCAAAAACCCTAAGGGAATCAATCAAAAATCCACGAAAAATTCCGCAGCACCGTCGCCACCGAAGGGGAGATTCGGGGGATAGAAAGTCTCTGTTCCGGCACCCTGCCGAGACGGGGAAGTGCCCCCGGAGCCATCTCCATCGATCTCCACCGCCATCTCCATCACCGTTGCTGATTCCCATGATGAGGAGGGAGTAGTTCTCTCTCGAGGCTAAGGGTTCTACCGGTAGCTATGTGTTCATCTCACTCTCTATGCATGATCATATTGTGATCATGAGCTTTGTAATCTATAGATCTACCTTGCTACTCAAGTGCTTTAATAGATCTCTGCTCTCCCCATGTGTGTGAAAGTGACAGCGTGCACACCATGGTGGCACTTAGGCTAGAGACTACAAATACTTGTTATGAGTTATATTTGGAGTTGGATGTCTTTATGAAATTGTGGTGTTTGTTGGAACCATCTAGTACTCAAGGTGACAGTGTGGGGTTTTCTAGATGGGAAAGGCTTACTTTGAGGTGTGCTGTTATAGCCCTACCGTTGATTAGAGTGTCCAATCGGAGAGTGGTTCAACGTAGTATCATGAAGATGATATATTTATATGAGAGAGTGTTCACTAGTGAAAGTATGATCCCTAGGCCTTGTTTCTAAGCACTGAAACCCCGTCTGCAATTAGATCTGTTACATGTTTGCTTGCTTCCTTCTTTATTTCAGTTTGCCTTTAGTCTCTTCCATGCCATCAAAGTATTTTCTAGCACCGTTACCACTTATAATTATCTATACCACTTGTATTTTACTATCTCTTTGCCGAACTAGTGCACCTATACACCTGACAAGTGTATTGGGTGTGTTGGGGACACAAGAGACTTCTTGTATCTTGATTGCAGGGTTGCTTGAGAGGAATACCTTTGACCACTTCCTCCCTGAGTTTGATAAACCTTAGGTGATCCACTTAAGGGAAAACTTGCTACTGTTCTACAAACCTCTGCACTTGGAGGCCCAACAACTGTCTACAAGAATAGAAGTGCATAGACATCAGAAGCACGCGAGGGGAGCTCACAAAAGCTTTAACGAGCAACTATATGGCGGGAATATTTTTCCGGCCGTATAGTTCCCGCCGCCTCTATCTTGTCAAAAGGGACAACTTCCATGAAGGGATCGGGGACGAAAACACAACGCAGCAGCCGCCACACCATCCAGAAGGGAGAAAGAAGAGATGTAGAGAAGAAGGAGAAGACGTTCTTCATCTTGCTCCACGATCTTCGTCCTCCTAGCCAATACACCCCATAGCCACTACTTGTGGATCTCCACGGTAATACAAAGACGATTTCCCTTTATTTAATTATATTGATGATCCGTTCTTCTCTCACGTGTGATTAATTCCCTTGGGCGTGGGAGATGTAGGGAATTGGTGAGATGTGATGTGCCTTCATATATTTTCTGCTAGTTTGTGATTGATTCTAATTACTATATTATGTGTGCTTGGCTATCTGTGGGATGCCTAATGCTTGTTGTCCAATTAAGGGCCAGACAACATGATACCTTGTTCTACACAGGTAATATCTTGTTCACTAGTGGACCAGTAACCCTCGGGTGACACGAGGATATCAATGGAAAGCTAGTTGACTCGAGGATAACGAGTAACCACTGTGCTTATTGCATTAGTCGAATCCAAGGAGCTTAATCGCTAAGCAACCTGGAGGATCTTAATCATCTAGTGTCTGACCATGGTTTTGGTGACAGGCTAGTAGGATTATTGAAGTTGGGATGAAATCTACCAAGAAGAGTTCTAGCTAATTATGGGTTGTTCGCCTACACATATATCTATAAGATTAGAATTGTTACATTTGCCACTCGTCCACCTAGCACAGTCACTATCACCATGAACTAAATCTCCTCGCGCCTTCTTTCGCCATCTGCAGGAAACAACAAACAAGCAAAGTCGTTCTTTACTTTTGTGCTTTATATTTCTGAAGTTTACATTTTAGTTTTATTTAAATCTATCGTATTTAATCAAAACCCCATTCATATTTCAACACTTGCAGTCAATTCACACGAAGTTCTGTGACAACTTCGGGTGTGACAGAGACTTCACCAATAGACACTTACCTTTGGGATCCCTATGGGATCGATATCTGAACTTCAAAACTAGCTACAAACAATCTATAATCTTGCAGACATCATATGGCCGTACGGTACAGGCGGGCTCTGCCCGTACCAGTGGTTGTTACGCACGCGGTATTCTGTAGTGTTTTGGCCACCATTTCTTCATATGGACTCTGATTGAGGTGTTCTTTGGCTCGTTGGATTCGTATGGACGAGGGATTCAACTCCATGGCCTTGGATATTCATTTGGAATTGGTGGAAAAACTGACTTCTTCCTCCCCTCAAATGGCTAAGTCTGGTGCCTGCAACTCCTCCATATTGAATCCTCTTTGCTCCTTTTATCCATGATTCTCCATAGCACCTACACACATATAAAAGACAAGAAGAAGGTAATAAAATCCTAGTAAAACTAATATTGAAAAGCCCATGTGGAAATGAATGAAAACTAAAAATCAAACATAATAGGCATAGTTATGGAAAGATGTAACATGTAATGAGTGAAAATATGAATAAATTTTATACTTAAATATGCATCAATTTTGGACTCATCAACTTCCCCAAGCTAGACTCTTGCTCGTCCCGAGCAATAAAGTGGATTATGGACAAGGTCATCGTGTTCATGAGGCACGAGTCAATAACACAAATGAGGCAAAAATTGAAACTAAAGTATAATACCGGATGTAGAAGATCAATGCCTTGTATCCTTATTTTCCCTGCAAGCTCAAAGTAAGAAAGAACATATTCATATAAGGCAACACAGGCTTAGTTATGTCAATCTATAAAAGATCAACTAAAACTTCAATGCTCCATGTCAAAATGTGAATCTAGCTTGAAAGCAAACTTGTGATCCTTTTGTTGAGACTTTTAATAAGTTTTGTATCTCCTTACTTTTGTACAGTAAGAGATTCAACGAGAATATGAATTCACTTACGGTTGGCGGTCATATAGGTCCAACACTTCATCTATTTGTAAATCTCATCAAAGTTAGAGAGGTGTCAAGAATACTATACAAGCTTAGGTAAATCAGGACAATCAAAGTAGAGTTTAGTGATACGTCCATTTTGCATCACTATTCTATATCATAATTTACTGTTATTCATTGATATATTTCATATTAAGAGATGATACTTATGTTATTTCATCTATTTTTGCATGGTTGATGACTTTTGGAGGATGGACCACTGAAGTCAGGATTCTGATGAAAAAGGCACCGTTTGGAGGCGAAATTCGCGAAGATCGGAAAATTCTAGAAAATACATGGAAAATCCTATTTTCCAGAAGACGAAGGATGCCATAAGGGGGAGCAGAGATGGGCCACATGGGGCCCACACCAACCCCTGGCGCGGGACAGCCCTGGCCGCGCCACCAAGTGGTGTGGCCACCCTAGCCCACCTCTGGCTCTGCCCTTTGGCGTATATTATCCCCACGAAACCCTAAGACTCGGGGAGCGACCACAGAAAGATTTCGCCGCCTCTGTGGGGCAGAAAACTGCAGAGAGAGAAAGAGCTCTTCGGCGGGCATAAATCTGCTAGGGAAATTCCTTCCCGGAGAGGGGAGATCATCGCCATCAACACCATCATCAAGCTGGACTTCATCGGGATCATCATCATCTCCATCATCATCTCCACCAGCACCATCATCCCCACTTCCTACCGCTGTAACAATTGGGTTGCATCTTGCATAGTTCTTAGGGGAAACTTTCCTGGTGTTGATTACTTGTTGTAGTTTATGCTATTGAGTGGAACCATTGAATTATTGTTATGTTTAGATTGTTACTTATCATTATTTCATCTCCAATCTTGATCCATATGATGTCTCGTGAGTAGTTCGTTTAGTTCTTGAGGACATGGGAGAAGTCATGTTGTTAGTAGTGGAATTGTGTTGAGAAAGATTCAATAGTTTGTTATTTAAGTTGTGGTGTTATTCTTCTAGTGGTGTCATGTGAACATCGACTACATGACACTTCACCTTTATGGGCCTAGGCGAATGCATTGTGTTTTTGGCTACTAATCGTAGGGGTTGCTGGAGTGACAGAAACCTGAACCCCCGTTAGGAAACCTTTGCACAAGGGAGTGTAGGATCTTAGAGTTTAAAGTTGTGGTTAGGTTTCTATCTTAATTACTTTCTTGTACTTGCGGATGCTTGCAAGGGGTATAATCACAAGTATGTATTAGTCCTAGGAAGGTTGGTATATTAGCACAGGTTCACCCACACATCACTTATCAAACTAAAGAAGATTAATCGACTATATGAAACGAAAGCACTTGACAATATTCCCATGTGTCCTCGAGAACGTTTGGTCATCTTAAGTAATACAACCGTCTTGTCCTTTGATAAAGAAAGGATTGGTCCACTTGCTGCATCTATTATAATTGTCTTTTATTTACTCGCACTTTATTTATCTGCATTATCAAAAACCCCTAAAAATCCGTTTGCTAAGTATTTACAGAGAATTCCTGCTCCAAGCCACTTGTCAACACCTTCTGCTCCTCGTTGGGTTCGACACTCTTACTTATCAAAAATACTGCGATACACCCCCTATACTTGTGGGTCATCAAGACTATTTTCTGGCGTCGTTGCTGGGGAGTGAAGCGCTATTGGAGAGTGGAACTGGTAAAGGAAACTTCTACTGTGGGTATTGTTTACTTCTGTTAGTTACTTTATTTCAATATGGATAATTCACTTAGTTTCTTATTTCGTAATGCTACTACCACTACTAAGGTAGTAGATGAACCTACACCTGCTGAAAATGACACTTTCAAGATACCTACAAGAATTATTGATCGTGTTATGGATAACTACTATTTCGGAGATGGAACTGTCCATCCCAGTGATCATTTGCTCTTTATACACGAATTATGAGGGTTGTTCAAGTGTGCAGGTATTACAACAGATCAAGTCAAGAAGAAGTTATTCTCATTATCACTGAAAAGGAAGAGCCGAGGAATGCTACAAGCTGCTGAAGAATGGTCAAGCTCTTGAATGGGAGGAAGTAGTACCTCTCTTTTATTAAAAGTTTTATCCTCCTAGTGAGATTCATAAAGATCGAAATCAAATATACAACTTTTGGCCTCGTGATGGAGAGAGTACAACTCAAGCTTGGGGGAGATTGAAGTTACTAATGCTCAAATGTCCTATTCATGAGCTCCCCAACAATATTGTCAGGGGGATTATCTCCGGGTACCCCAAAGAAGCGCTCAAGACGGATAAAAAAGGCAAAAACAGATAAAGGTAAAAGAAAACTTGGAGCACCTGGGCGTCCTGGGCCGACTAGGATCTCCCAGCCGGCTTGCATCACTATTTCCGGCTGGGTCTCCTCCCCAAGCCAGCCCGCCAGTGCTCCTCGCCGAGTCCTCTATCCGGCTAGGCCTCCCCGCCCCAGCCGGCCAGCTCCACGCCGTCCAGCCCACTTCTGGCTCCACCTCTCTCGCGTCCTGCTCCGCCCTGCGGCTCCCGCCTGGCGCTGTTCTGGCTGGGCCGCCCGAGCCGGCCCACTCCCGCACCGCTCCCTCCGTCCGGCCAGGCCTCCCCGGCTGGCCCCCTCTGCTCTGTCCGGCTGGGCCGCCCCAGCCGGCCCACTGCTGCTCCGCCCAGCCTCCCTGGCTAGGCCCTCCTCAATCCGGCCTCCCCTGCTGCGCCTCCCGCCTGGGCCGCCGCCCGGCTGGGCTCCCCTGGTCCACGCTGCTTCCCAGCGGGGGAGCCAGCTCCTGATCGCCACCAGATGTTGTCGCTCGATCCCCTGTGGGTTGCTGGCCAGGTCCGGCTAGCCCCAGCGCCCCCAGTCCGGATCGGTGTATCTGGCTGCTACTACTACTACAAGACCGAGTACTAGTGCCCACGTACGAGAAGCCAGGAAGGACGAGTACCAGACAACGAGAAGACTGACAAGACCGAGCCCATGCTACTTTATCAGATGACATGCCAAATAGTATACACTATGCATGCCATATTGTACCATGATCAGATGACATAGGGAATAGTACTAGTTAGGCGGCGGGTCCCACCTTTGTCCCTTGGGCCTCAATATAAGGCACTAAGTGAGGGCCTCCTTCTCACAGGCACACACGTTCACTGGGAGCCTCACTCCTTTGATCGATAGCTAGCTCGCTCAGTTAGCTAGCTCTTCCACTGAGTATACACGGACAGATATAGGTTGGTCTGAGCGCATTTAAGACAGTAGCTAGAGAATACAGCTCAAGGAGCACTTGTAGTTCGGATATCCCACATAGTCAGATCCGGCAGGAGTAGGAGCTTTACCTCACCACGAGGGCTCCGAACCTGGGTACTTCATGCGTCCAGCTACGCTTGCTTGTATCCAATCCCGCCTGTGGACGCCGTCGATAGCTTCCCTGCTAGTCCCCACACCTCTATCTAACCTTCTTAGGTACTGTCGTTCCCAATACAACGACATTTGACGCCCACCGTGGGGCAAGATAGCTTCGGCCGGAGTTCCGTTCCGCACGGGACCACATCGTCTTCATCGGCACCGACGCTGCTCGAGTTGCTCGGGGGCTCGCCACCTCCGTGCCGTCGTCACTGACACCGCTCCATCAAGTCTCTCGGGGGCTCGCCGAGTCGCTTGGGGGCTCGTCGCCTTCGCCGCGCCGCCGTCGCCGACTCTGCGCCTCAAGTTCCTCGGGGCCTCGCCACCGATAATATCATTTTGCGGCCCAAAAGTTGGGGTGGCCAGGCAACGCGGTACCCGAGTTCCCTGATATCATCCGTGATGACTATAGTTGGCGTGCCAAATACTCAGAGGGTCCTTTTCGGCACGAATTCAAATTTACGTTTCAATACAAAAAATCAGGCTAACGGCCATCAAGTTGGGTCCCCCATGTTAGCTTTCGCCGTTATGTCACTGCCGTCGTCGCTGCCATGTAGGCTTGCAGCGTTGGCGTATGCATCCTTTACGCGTCTGCTTGTTCCTCTGGGGCGGCAATCTGTGGTCACGGCCATGGCACAGAGCTAGGACTTGGACAAACCTGCTCGGCCCGTTCTCCTCCCCATCCAGAATCGGAGCTCGCCCTCACCATGACCGCACCATTGGCACGGCGCGGGGACGGGAATTCATTCCCGAGTGAGATCTGTACCCATGCCGACCATGCTCGGTCCTGTTGGTCTCCTCTAGAATCCGAGCTCGCCGTCGCTGTGGTCGCACACGCACCAGCCACGGCGCCTTCCTCTCCGAACCCCAAAGCCACATCCACCCAGTTCGGCACAACGCCAACAAGGTGAAAATGCATCAAGTTTTCTTCTTGTGATTGTAGAAAAACATGTATGTACCGTGGCCGTAGCATACTCTAACAATGTACACATATATTGTTTACTAGATTTTCATTTGAAATTAGTAGCTCCGTGATGACGAAACATAGAGAACCTAAATGGAATGACGATGACGACCATGTTCTGTACTTTGCATTGCATCAACAAGTGCTTGCTGACCAAGCAAGTTACCAAGAGAGTGGAGTTCATCAGCCATTGCCAAAAAATATGTGAACAAATCAATGAGCGATTCAATGCAAATAAGCGCAGAAAAGCTAGATCCATGTCATCAATCATCAATAGGTGGCACATTCTAGTGATGCGTTCAAATGCGTACACGATGTATCATTTGCTTGAAGTGGTTGTTATCCTAAGAAAAAATGCGTGGTATGCACATTACATTTGTATGTTCTATGGTGCAATTTTGTTGTTATGGGTGTGGAAAGAAAAGCTAGGCTTCACTGAATATTACGCAGTTAGGCCTAACTTAGTCTTACACAAATAAGCACAGCTTAGTATTTACACACATAAGCGTAACTAATGATAAAGATAAAGACAAATGGTTCATCGGATCTGCCAGTATGAGCACTAGGTCCCTGGAGCTGGTGGTATCGTCGGAATGAACCAGAATGCTGCATTTGGTCGTCTTTCATTCTCCTTCAAATAGTATGACCCCACTGATGAGCCAATTGTAGGCCCCCTCCCCCCGACGTGGATTCGGCTCCAGGTCGGATCTGGAGTGTCAACATGATAGGCGCGTGAGTGTGCAGCAAACACATAGTCTGCTATCAACACTGGAAGTGCTGGCACCTCAGCAACAACACCAGCATGTTCTTCCTAGACTCCGGCAGCAGCCTCAACAGGTATTTCGTCAGCTTCACCAGCAGCAGTATTAGCAAGTATTTCGTCAGCTTCACCAGTAGCAACATCACCAAGTATTTCGTCAGCTTCACTAGGAGCAGCAGCAGCTAGTTCTTCGTCAGCTCCACCACCACCAACACCACCACCACCAGCAGCAGCAGCAGCATCAGGGGCCAGGGCTGCATGAGCAATTATAGGTTCAACAGCTCTAGGGGCTCGACAAAGAAAGGGTAGTTGATCCCAAGAAACACAGATTGTCCCTTTAGGTTGTTGACTCTGCTCCAAACTTGCTCTACTGGGTCTTCGGATGGGCATGCGGACCTCGAGAAAACGTGACACCGCAGCGATGGGTATGAAGAAAGTTGTGTCCCCATATGTTCTATTGTATCACCAACGCTGTTTAGTGCTCCCCTGATATGAATCCAAAAGAGTTCATCATGTTGTTCCGTGTTGTCTCCGAGAGGTGCCAGGAACCAGCGCCGTGTCCCAAGTTCAGCATCTGCTACTGCATCTTCGATGACCGGAGCTGGAATTATGCGTGGGGCAGCGTTGGTACCCGCGTGTTACTAACAGTTAGTAAGCAGAATTTTGAATGGGATTTTACATGCTATATGACACCATGACTCACCCCAAATGGACGGCTCCCAAACACGCACGTCGCCGCTAGGTTTAGTGACCGCATAAATGCGTTGCGGTCTGTACGAAGAGTAGCCGTAGGTGAAGACGGTGTCGACATACTTCTCCGGCCGCAGGAAGTCGTCGTGCAAGACTGTCCATTCCTTGTCTTCTGGGCATCTAATGAATGCGATTGCCTTGTCGACACCGCTAAGAGGTCATACTCCCAGTTCTTCCACGCCCCCTCCCGCGGTCTATGTGGGAGCTGTACCTTCACGACCTCAAGTTCTGTCATGTTGAACCTGTAAGCGAATTCGGAAATGGGCGGCGGCCATCCGCTGTTGAATGCAGTAATGCCGACACCCTTCAAAGATGGCACTGCAAGTCTCTTCGATCTGTAGCAATTTTTTAGAGTCCAAGTACTCCCATCCTGGGATAAAAGGACTAGCCACTCGCCGTTGCCACCCACCCAGTTCTGGTCATCTCTCATTTCTGTCTCTTCTTCTTCCTTGATATTCACCACTACTGATTCCGACCACTTATCTAGCAGCATCAGTTTTGCATCAATATTCTGCAGAGTTTGTTGTTAGTTGGTATAATCACCTAGCATGGATTCCATTGCAGATACAATTTTACAACTGGATCTTTAGATTAAAGTACACAAAATATCCCCTAAATACGAGTGTCTCCTCAGATATCGCCTAAATTGTGCCTATGTCACTACGAAGATACTCAATATATGGAGTAGGAGCAAAGCCCCCCAGAACAAACTCCTGACAATGATCATAATTAAACAGCTCGGGGCATAACAGCCTTAAATCGTCTAATCTGTTTGTTTTTATTTTAGGAAACAGAATATCACCTAGCAGGCATTCCATTGCAAAATCGAAATTGACAACTCGTCTATCACCTAAAGTAAGACTATGTCACTATGAAAATACCAGAATATCAGGTACGAGCAGAGCTTCCGCTATACAGAATAGTCTTAAATGGTTCGATTTGTTCAAACCGCGCGTGCACACAACACGTTCGACGAAAGGAACATAGGATTTCGATGAGAGTTCAGCACATATGAATCAACGATATGCCTGAACGAATAAGCTAGATACTGGAACTTACGTGGCCATCGCGGTCGTCTGGCCATTTGCTGTTATCGGGGTAAAGAAGGCCTGGCATGCCGAACGGTTGTTCGTCCATGTTCCGCATCATCACGCGGTAGCCAGGGATGCAGCGAGCGAGGCGGCCGGCTGAGATGATGTCCAACTCTGAGGCGATCATGTGCACGTTCGTGGCGCTGAGGTTCGGCCATCTCCAATCCTCGTGGTAGCGGTCGCCCTGGCCATCCGCGTCATCGTCGCATGCCTTTCGCTTCAGCCTGCTGCTACCCCAAGCTCTACCCATAGCGGCAAATGGAGTCTGGAATCCGGTAGATTAATGGAGGCGTTGTGATGAGGAGGCGGATGGATTCGAGAGGGGGTGGAATCAGGGATGGGGGCAGTTGTTCGAGTGGGGAGCGAATCTGCAAGGAACCGCCGCCGCCACCGGTTCTCGTCTGCATGGAAGAAAAGAACGGGGGCGTAATTATTGAGGGCGGGCACCGGAACCATCTAGAGGAAGTCAAAAAATAAATCATAAAAGGGAAATGTGTGGCCCGCCTGTCAGTGAGTGAAGGTCGGCACGCGTAAACGTGCCTACATTTGAATTGATTCCACCGCATGCAAGTGGCGCAGAACAAATTTTAGGAAGTGCTAGCATCGACGTGTAAAACCGCCGTTTTTCGCCACCTTCACCCTACTACGAACGGTCGTGCACCATTCCAGATATTGGTAAGGGAGGTTCCAATCTTTCACTTCTCCGTCTCATTTCCTCCTCCACGTCCCCATCATCTTTCTCCTCCACGGCCTCATCCATTTCCTCCACCACCGCATCACCCTCTTCCTCCGTATCCTTTCCCTCTTGCCTGTAGTCATGGACGCTCCGGACGTCCGAAATGACGGCAGGCAAGAAACTGCGCACTTCGACATCAAAGTACATGGCGGGAAGAAGATCAATGTCGTCTACACCATCGACCCTCGGATGGTGAGGAACACTCTGAATAATTTCACGAGTTGGTTGTAGTTCGAAGAAAACAGGTTCGTAGGTCTCGACCTCGAGTACAGCCACGATTGCCATAGGATCATCGTGGTGCAACTCTCCATGAAGGGGCACGTCCTTGTATACCAGCCTTTTTGCGAGAAGGGGGCTGACGGGATCTGGTAGACTTTGCTGTCTTTTTGTTCCTGAACCGTCTGTTTGCAAAAGTTATTGCTATATTATTTGTCTGAATTCATTTTCATGCAGGTGGGGCGAAAGCATTAGGGATCTGTTTCATGACTTTCTGGTCAACCAGCACATAACATTTACCAGTGTTAACATCACGAATGACAGTAAACTGCTTGAAAGCCCGACTGTCAACATTAGAATCCCAAAGGAGTGAAGAGTGGACATCTAGGAAATTTACTGGATCCCAGGGACGAAGGGCGGCAAGACCGGGATGGCCGCTCTTGCCTCCGAACTCATAGACCCGTGGTACGCTGACATGAAGGACAGATTGCCGAGATGTTCGTGGAGGCATTTAGGGCACGATTACTGGGAGGATAAGCCACTTTCTGAACCTAATCTGAAGTACGCTGCAATTGACGGGTATGTTAGCCACGAGATGTACCACCAGATTGTAAAATCTCGTTCTAGGCATCGCATCATTGAACCACCACCAAGGCAGGTTGTTTGTCCCAGATGCCAGATCATAGATGAATCTACAAACCGGGGCAAGCGACCGAAGGCATCCTAGGATCGGTTGCCTTCTCCAATAGGCTGGGATGTAGACTATTAGTGCATGATTGTTGTGTTTATGAAAACATGTTATTTCATAAGTACACTATGTGAGCAATTACGAACTGCTGTGTATTACCTTTGTCAAACTATAATCTAGTTTATGACTGTATCCTTCTCTATAATCTGGGTTTAGTTATGACTTATGACTGTATCACACCTTATGCATGTCAGTCCTGGATTCTGCCGCATGCAAATGGCACAAACAAAATTTGTAAGAATGAATGTTGAGCATACAAAAGGGGGAATGTAATTCATACAGGTTAAATAGCTAATAGCACAGGGATCATACGAGCTTGGTTCTTACAAACAGAATGCTTAGAAAATACAGGCGAGATAAAACTAGGAACGAAATGCGAAACTAGTAGTGGTAAACAGCACACTCACCCACCCGCTAGATCCTGTTGAGCATCTCGTAGCAGACATACGCGTCCATGGCTGCGTACTTGATCGCATCGTAATCCAGGTGCCTCCACTCCCATCGCTCGTGCAGGTGCTTCGGGAACTCGATTTTCATGCCGGCATACTCGCGGTCGATGATGTCGGAAGCGAGTCTAGCCATGCCAGCTTTCCCTGTACCGCCATCCGGGTACCTCTACAAACATTGGAGATCGACATGATTGATGACATGAACGAGGAGATCCCGTTCTAGCTTCGGAGTGTCGTTCTTGATGTCGACGCTGGCGAAGTAGATCTCCCTCCTGTGTAGGAACTCGCGAAGCTCCGGGCATACAGATTTGGCCCTACATACGTGATATAGTAGGCAGTGGTTGCGCATGGACAGCTGCAAAAGCGCCGTCCTCTTCCTATCTCTGGTATACTCGAGGTCAAGACCGACGATTTTGTACCTGTCCATCGGATCTTGTAGCCACCGCTCGTACATTGCGATGACCTTGGCCACCTCCGCTGACGCATTTGTGTGGACGACCGTCAGCTTGGTGGTGCCATGGGCGGTGACGGTGTACTCGTCGGTGTAGTCGCTCCCGTCGCCGAACACGCCGTACTCTGCGTCCATAGCAGTAGCTAATGCGGCGGCGGTGGCCTAGTTTCGGTAGCGGTGGCTGGGACTGGGCATGGAGGTGGAGTGATCTGTTGCGGTGGTATGGCCAGGCGGAGGCGGTGCCTGCGGCAGCGTCGATGGTTCTTGCGGTGGCGGCGCCGGCGAAAGGAATGAGTTGGGGATTTTTGCACCGTGATGTGCTGAGGAGACAGAAGGCGATGCTTAAATTCCGTTTACCAATATTCCGGTCATACCCATGCGGAAGCAAGTTTGACCGGGCGAGCACCGATGGTTTCCAATCCTAGCGATTAAATTCGGCGTCCGTCCCGGTAGGCGATGGGACGGGTGTGCGACGTGGCTTTGGCGTGGCAGAGACCGGTCACGTAGACCACCGTCCCATTGCCGATCCGCAACGGGTGTGCGGTGCTGACACGACGTAACATGACAGGACAGAAGGAAGTGTACAAGTTTAAGAAGTGTAAGCATAGACATGGACCTAGCATCCCTGCACCCCGGGGCAGCCGATCAGGCTTGCCGATTGCGCAAAGCTTGTCCCGAATTTGCCAAAATGAAGCTCGTTTGCCCATGCTTCTATAAGTTTCTCTGTAGGCCACTTGTCTAAGCATGCACGATCAAGCAACTTTGCAACACACGTGTCGATGGAAAAGCATTAGGTTTCAACGCACCACATAGTTTAGGGATTTAGAATAGCTACATTGTGGAGCTCTAGCCAAATTGCATGGTAAAGCCAAATTTAGCTTTTTGTCAGATTTAGCTATAGCAACATTGTGTCTCGTTTGTCCTCACTTTTGCCCTCCCGATATTCTGAAGCCCTCACATGCGCTCGGAGGGGGTGCCGTCTGGTCAAAGGCTTGGCCGTTACGTGCGTCATGACGCCTAAAGTGGCATTTTTAAAGAGCGCCTTTTCCCCTCTCTCTCTAATAGTTGTGTTTTTTTTGCCCAAAAAGGTACGGAATCTAGAGCAGCTTCTCTCTTCATTCATTGTTCCTTTTGCAATCGTTTTACCCCAATCTGGTAGCAAATCTAGAGCAGCAAAACAAACCAGCACCATAAATAAATTTAGTAAATAGAACAGATGTAGATAAAGCAGCTAATATAGGTTATATAGTACGGTACTTAACGAGGTTTGACAATTAGGCTTCTCAGCAGCAGCAGCAGCGGACTGCTTCAACACAGACAAGACAAAAGAAGCTGCTTTACAGCAGCAGCAGCAGCTGATCAGTGGCCCCTCGTGGTCTCTACCAGGAGGGCATCCGCCTCCTCCCTCTGGCGCCTCCTCCACTTCTTGCTGCCCAGCCCCTTGACCTTGGGCACCTTTGGTCTGATCAGGGGCATGCGACCCTCCTTGATAGCCACCTTCTAGAGGTTGCGGAGGTGAAGACTGAGCGCCTGGTGCTTGGCCCTGAAGCCGTGGACATTCACGGACTCGCCGCAGGTCCTCATGTCCTCGGCATGCTTCACGAGGGAGTTGAAGTCCATGCCATGGAGCCTCCTGGTGGGGCAGAAGGGGCACCTATACACGTCACTGGCGAAGAAGTTGTTGTGCTGACCAAACTTTAGCCTCCTCAGCACATGACGAGTCTTGGTGTCCTGCGACTCGTCGTCGCTGCGGAGGTCGCTGCTATCCTCCTGTTGGAAAAAAACAGAAGAGTGAAATAAGGACATGATTGAGATACTTTGATTATCGGGATTGATTTTTTGCATAAATTAACCGAATGAGATCTCCCAATTATTCCCCAAATCTCAAACCAAATCGAATACCGATCCCAACTACGAATAGGGGGATTCATCGAAAATCGAGATCTAACACAATAGGATTAGCTACTGTAAAAAATACGAACAGAAGAGCCCTAATAACATACGATCTAGCATCCAACGATGGGAACGGGGGAAGAACAAGGGAAGGGGAGAAAACCCTGGTTACCTCAGACCATGGGTCGGTGATGCTGGTGTCGTAGGGGTTCTCCGGCCTTATGTAGACAACCTCCTCGTAGGGGTCCTAGCCGAGCGGGATCTGTCTGAGACCGGCGGGGGCCTCCTCGCCGGAGGCTGCGGTGGATGCGGGGACGAGGACGGGGGGCTCCTCGCCGGCTGCCTTGGAGGCGCCGATGGCCACCACGCCGATCTTCTCCATCACCGGCGTGGTTGGGGTTTTGTTGGGCGTTTGCAGAAGGTGATGGGACAGTGGAAATGGTTGAGTGAGCGAGTGCGTGATGAGTGGGAGTGGGAGTGGGAGTGGGGAGGCCTCTATTAAAGGAGAAGGGAAGCGGCGTTTCGTTGCACTACCGTGCACCGCATAGGCTAATGCACCGTGCACGGCCACACGTGTCCGCTACAGCCCCGTGCACCGCACATGCGTACCGTGAGTCACGTTTTTTTCCCTCGAGTCTAACCATGGCGATTCAGTTGTACTCAGTTTTGCCCACCAACCATTAATCCTCTGTGATCTAGCGGACAGGATAACCCTTATATCTGTCGGGGGCACCCCTCTATCCATGCAAAATAACGAGTATGCCACCGGAACTTTAACAACATAAACAGATGAACTTGAATATATTTTGAAGGGTACGAAAATAGAAATCCACATAGTTTAAGGGTCTAGATACGGTAAGAGAACTAAATATTATTAGTGGCCGGGCCAACACAGTGACGGGGTTGGTCGGCTAGGAGTTGATGATTCCTAAGTAAGGGGACACTAGGCCGTTCTTGACATACTCCCTCAGGAACTTGCCATAATCAGCGTGCTTAGCCTTGGTCGTCGAGTTGTGTTTACTAGCTGGGCTTTTAACGATGCCAACCGCATGCGGAATCAAGATGGCAATCCTTGGGTTGACTCCTTTCTTACAGAAAGGGCACCTAAGCTCCCCAAGTCGAGTGAGGAAAGGGATTATCCCGCTCTTGAGCTTCTTCATGACATGGCGGCTCTTGTTGTCCCTGGTCTCCTTGTCAGAGTCCATCTCACTTGAATACACCTGATGTATGGAATACAAACCGAAATGAGCAAAATAATAAATATATATTCCTTCCACCATTCTAAGTTACTTTCGATGCAATAACATGTCTATACAGGTTCAGCAGTTCATTACGACCGTCTCCCCAGCTCGCTCCTAAATTAATGTGGTTTGTGTTCTTGGTAACTTATTAATAAATAATGTGGATTCATTCAGAACAGACTAGATCTCTCCATGTACCGGTTCGTACGTTGCATCTAATCATTAGGACTAGATTTTTTATGACGCCTGGATAGATTAAGCTCGAGCAGAAAATATGAAACATGTAGAAATAGATGTACCTCCGGGTACACGAGCGGAGCATGTTCGTCGAACTCCACGCCCTCATCGGCGCCTCCGAAGTCGTCAGCACCGGCGTGCACATGGTCCCCCAAGGGGTTGAACTGCACGTCCTCCTCGGCCTGTGCTGCGTGATGCTCCTCCAGATCTGCCGCGTGAAGCACCACCCCGGCGGCGATGCCCGGACACTCACCCCCACGCACGGGTTTCATGGAGAAGGTTCGTGCAAGTACGTTCAAGATTGTTGTGTTTTGCTGGATAGGGAAGAGAGAGTAGTGGATGAGTGCGAATGGAGGACCCGATAGGCTGGTTTTTTAATGCGGGGACGTTTAGGCCTCCTCGAGGGCCCCGGTTGACAGCTCTTCCAGCTATGGCTGCCGCATGGAAGGTTCGTGTGGTGGGGGCCTGACGGAAGTGAGAGTGCAGGCGTGCTGCATAGTAAAAATGGTATAGCCGGTGGTCCATGGATGACCAGTTGCCGTGTAGTAGACTTGTAGCCTTTGCAGACTAGATTAAACATGACATGACCACTCGACCACTTTTTCCATGGACGGCATTGTGTTCCTTCTTGTAGAAGTCTCGTTGAGGGAGATGTCTGTGCTGTCTCGCGCTGTCCTGTGAAGGGCACGACGTGTGCAACAAGCCTCATTGGATCACACAGGATCAACGGTTGGTGCGCATGATCCGCGTGGCAGCTGTGACAACCAATCAGGCGGTAGCAGACAGAGTGGGCACATGTTTGGGCTTCTACGAGAGAGAGAGAGAGAGAGAGAGAGAGGATGTTTGTTCTTATACTAAAACCACAAACAAACATGGATCAACCACTAGAGTCATTGCATGTGTGTTCTTTTCCACAAACCACACATGGATCCACCAGTGGTCATTGCATGTGTGTTCTTTCCACAAACCACACATGGATCAACCACTAGAGTCATTGCATGTGTGTTATTTCCATAAACCACACATGGATCAACCACTAGAGTCATTGCATGTGTGTTATTATACTAAAACCACAAACCAGTACTAGAGTCATCGCATGTGTGTTCTTTCCCACAAACCACACATGGATCCACCAGTGGTCATTGCATGTGTGTTCTTTCCACAAACCACATATGGATCAACCAGATTCATTGCATATGTGTTCTTCCCACAAACCACACATGGATCAACCACTAGAGTCATTGCACGTTTGTTCTTATACTAAAACCACAAACCAGCACTAGAGTTATTCCATGTGTGTTCTTTTCCACAAACCACACATGGATCCACCAGTGGTCATTGCATGTGTGTTCTTTCCACAAACCACATATGGATCAACCAGAGTCATTGCATGTGTGTTCTTTCCACAAACCACACATGGATCAACCACTAGAGTCATTGCATGTTTGTTCTTATACTAAAACCACAAACCAGCACTAGAGTCATTGCATGTTTGTTCTTATACTAAAACCACAAACCAGCACTAGAGTCATTGCATGTGTGTTCTTTTCCACAAACCCCACATGGATCCACCAGTGGTCATTGCATGTGTGTTCTTTCCACAAACCACATATGGATCAACCAGAGTCATTGCAGGTGTGTTCTTTCCACAAACCACACATGTGGACCCATTACAGTCATTGCATGTTTGTTATTTCCACAAACCACACATGGATCAACCACTAGAGTCATTGCATGTGTGTTCTTTTCACAAACCACACATGGATCAACCACTAGAGTCATTGCATGTGTGTTATTTCCACAAACAAACATGGATCAACCACTAGAGTCATTGAATGTGTGTTCTTATACTAAAACCAACATGGATCCACCAGTGGTCATTGCATGTGTGTTCTTTCTAGAAACCACACATGGATCAACCACTAGAGTCATTGCATGTGTGTTATTTCCACAAACCACACATGGATCAACCACTAGAGTCATTGCATGTGTGTTCTTATACAAAAACCACAAACCAGTACTAAAGTCATTGCATGTGTGTTCTTATACTAAAACCAACATGGATCCACCAGTGGTCATTGCATGTGTGTTCTTTCCAGAAACCACACATGGATCAACCACTAGAGTCATTGCATGTGTGTTATTTCCACAAACCACACATGGATCAACCACTAGAGTCATTGCA
Source organism: Avena sativa (assembly GCA_916181665.1). Lineage (NCBI taxonomy): Eukaryota > Viridiplantae > Streptophyta > Magnoliopsida > Poales > Poaceae > Avena > Avena sativa. Next base: position 366,241,934 of record OV702287.1, on the reverse strand, counting down.
TGTGTGTTCTTATACTAAAACCACAAACCAGTACTAGAGTCATTGCATGTGTGTTCTTTTCCACAAACCACACATGGATCCACCAGTGGTCATTGCATGTGTGTTCTTTCCACAAACCACATATGGATCAACCAGAGTCATTGCATGTGTGTTCTTTCCACAAACCACACATGGATCAACCACTAGAGTCATTGCATGTTTGTTCTTATACTAAAACCACAAACCAGCACTAGAGTCAAATTGCATATGTGTTCTTTTCCACAAACCACACATGGATCCACCAGTGGTCATTTCATGTGTGTTCTTTCCACAAACCACATATGGATCAACCAGAGTCATTGCATGTGTGTTCTTTCCACAAACCACACATGGATCAACCACTAGAGTCATTGCATGTTTGTTCTTATAATAAAACCACAAACCAGCACTAGAGTCATTGCATGTGTGTTCTTTTCCACAAACCACACATGGATCCACCAGTGGTCATTGCATGTGTGTTCTTTCCACAAACCACATATGGATCAACCAGAGTCATTGCATGTGTGTTCTTTCCACAAACCACACATGTGGACCCATTACAGTCATTGCATGTGTGTTATTTCCACAAACCACACATGGATCAACCACCAGAGTCATTTCATATGTGTTATTTCCACAAACCACACATGGATCAACCACTAGAGTCATTGCATGTGTGTTCGTATACTAAAACCAACACTAGAGTCATTGCATGTGTGTTCTTTTCACAAAACCACACATGGATCAACCAGTAGAGTCACTGCATGTGTGTTATTTCCACAAACAAACATGGATCAACCACTAGAGTCATTGCATGTGTGTTCTTATACTAAAACCAACATGGATCCACCAGTGGTCATTGCATGTGTGTTCTTTCCACAAACCACAGATGGATCAACCACTAGTCATTGCATGTGAGTTTTTTCCACAAACCACACATGGATCAACCACTAGAGTCATTGCATGTGTGTTATTATACTAAAACCACAAACCAGTACTAGAGTCATTGCATGTGTGTTCTTTTCCACAAAACACACATGGATCCACCAGAGGTCATTGCATGTGTGTTCTTTCCACAAACCACATATGGATCAACCAGATTCATTGCATGTGTGTTCTTCCCACAAACCACACATGGATCAATCACTAGAGTCATTGCATGTTTGTTCTTATACTAAAACCACAAACCATCACTAGAGTCATTCCATGTGTGTTCTTTTCCACAAACCACACATGGATCCACCAGTGGTCATTGCATGTGTGTTCTTTCCACAAACCACATATGGATCAACCAGAGTCATTGCATGTGTGTTCTTTCCACAAACCACACATGGATCAACCACTAGAGTCATTGCATGTTTGTTCTTATACTAAAACCACAAACCAGCACTAGAGTCATTGCATGTGTGTTCTTTTCCACAAACCACACATGGATCCACCAGTGGTCATTGCATGTGTGTTCTTTCCACAAACCATATATGGATCAAATAGAGTCATTGCAGGTGTGTTCTTTCCACAAACCACACATGTGGACCCATTACAATCATTGTGTTATTTCCACAACCACACATGGATCAACCACTAGAGTCATTGCATATGTGTTATTTCCACAAACCACACATGGATCCACCACTAGAGTCATTGCATGTGTGTTCTTATACTAAAACCAACACTAGAGTCATTGCATGTGTGTTCTTTTCACAAACCACACATGGATTAACCACTAGAGACATTGCATGTGTGTTATTTCCACAAACAAACATGGATCAACCACTAGAATCATTGTATGTGTGTTCTTATACTAAAACCAACATGGATCCACCAGTGGTCACTGCATGTGTGTTCTTTCCACAAACCACACATGGATCAACCACTAGAGTCATAGCATGTGTGTTCTTTTCCACAAACCACACATGGATCCACCAGTGGTCATTGCATGTTTCTTCTTTCCACAAACCACATATGGATCAACCAGATTCATTGCATGTGTGTTCTTCCCACAAACCACACATGGATCAATCACTAGAGTCATTGCATGTTTGTTCTTATACTAAAACCACAAACCATCACTAGAGTCATTCCATGTGTGTTCTTTTCCACAAACCACACATGGATCCACCAGTGGTCATTGCATGTGTGTTCTTTCCACAAACCACATATGGATCAACCAGAGTCATTGCATGTGTGTTCTTTCCACAAACCACACATGGATCAACCACTAGAGTCATTGCATGTTTGTTCTTATACTAAAACCACAAACCATCACTAGAGTCATTGCATGTGTGTTCTTTTCCACAAACCACACATGGATCCACCAGTGGTCATTGCATGTGTGTTCTTTCCACAAACCACATATGGATCAACTAGAGTCATTGAGGGTGTGTTCGTTCCACAAACCACACATGTGGACCCATTACAATCATTGCATGTGTGTTATTTCCACAAACCACACATGGATCAACCACTAGAGTCATTGCATATGTGTTATTTCCACAAACCACACATGGATCCACCACTAGAGTCATTGCATGTGTGTTCTTATACTAAAACCAACACTAGAGTTATTGCATGTGTGTTCTTTTCACAAACCACACATGGATTAACCACTAGAGTCATTGCATGTGTGTTATTTGCACAAACAAACATGGATCAACCACTAGAGTCATTGCATGTGTGTTCTTATTCTAAAACCAACATGGATCCACCAGTGGTCACTGCATGTGTGTTCTTTCCACAAACCACACATGGATCAACCACTAGAGTCATTGCATATGTGTTATTTCCACAAACCACACATGGATCGACCACTAGAGTCATTGCATGTGTGTTCTTATACTAAAACCAACACTAGAGTCATTGCATGTGTGTTCTTTTCACAAACCACACATGGATTAACCACTAGAGTCATTGCATGTGTGTTATTTCCACAAACAAACATGGATCAACCACTAGAGTCATTGCATGTGTGTTCTTATACTAAAACCAACATGGATCCACCAGTGGTCACTTCATGTGTGTTCTTTCCACAAACCACAGACGGATCAACCACTAGAGTCATTGCATGTGTTTTATTTCAACAAACCACACATGGATCAACTACTAGAGTCATTGCATGTGTGTTCTTATACAAAAACCACAAACCAGTACTAGAGTCATTGCATGTGTGTTCTTATACTAAAACCAACATGGATCCACCAGTGGTCATTGCATGTGTGTTCTTTCCAGAAACCACACATGGATCAACCACTAGAGTCATTGCATGTGTGTTATTTCCATAAACCACACATGGATCAACCACTATAGTCATTGCATATGTGTTCTTATACTAAATCCACAAACCAGTACTAGAGTCGTTGCATGGGTGTTCTTTTCCACAAACCACACATGGATCCACCAGTGGTCATTGCGTGTGTGTTCTTTCCACAAAGCACATATGGATCAACCAGAGTCATTGCATGAGTGTTCTTTCCACAAACCACACATGGATCAACCACTAGAGTCATTGCATGTTTGTTCTTATACTAAAACCACAAACCAGCACTAGAGTCATTGCATGTGTGTTCTTTTCCACAAACCACACATGGATCCACCAGTGGTCATTTCATGTGTGTTCTTTCCACAAACCACATATGGATCAACTAGAGTTATTGCATGTGTGTTCTTTCCACAAACCACACATAGATCAACCACTAGAGTCATTGCATGTTTGTTCTTATAATAAAACCACAAACCAGCACTAGAGTCATTGCATGTGTGTTCTTTTCCACAAACCACACATGGATCCACCAGTGGTCATTGCATGTGTGTTCTTTCCACAAACCACATATGGATCAACCAGAGTCATTGCATGTGTGTTCTTTCCACAAACCACACATGTGGACACATTACAGTCATTGCATGTGTGTTACTTCCACAAACCACACATGGATCAACCACTAGAGTCATTGCATATGTGTTATTTCCACAAACCAAACATGGATCAACCACTAGAGTCATTGCATGTGTGTTCTTATACTAAAACCAACACTAGAGTCATTGCATGTGTGTTCTTTTCACAAAACCTCACATGGATCAACCAGTAGAGTCATTGCATGTGTGTTATTTCCACAAACAAACATGGATCAACCACTAGAGTCATTGCATGTGTATTCTTATAGTAAAACCAACATGGATCCACCAGTGGTCATTGCATGTGTGTTCTTTCCACAAACCACATATGGATCAACCACTAGAGTCATTGCATGTGAGTTATTTCCACAAACCACACATGGATCAACCACTAGAGTCATTGCATGTTTGTTCTTATACTAAAACCACAAACCAGCACTAGAGTCATATCATGTGTGTTCTTTTCCACAAACCACACATGGATCCACCACTGGTCATTGCATGTGTGTTCTTTCCAGAAACCACATATGGATCAACCAGAGTCATTGCATGTGTGTTCTTTCCACAAACCACACATGGATCAACCACTAGAGTCATTGCATGTTTGTTCTTATACTAATACCACAAACCAGCACTAGAGTCATTGCATGTGTGTTCTTTTCCACAAACCACACATGGATCCACCAGTGGTCATTGCATGTGTGTTCTTTCCCCAAACCACATATGGATCAACCAGAGAGATTTCATGTGTGTTCTTTCCACAAACCACACATGTGGACCCATTACAGTCATTGCATGTGTGTTATTTCCACAAACCACACATGGATCAACCACTAGAGTCATTGCATATCTGTTATTTCCACAAACCAAACATGGATCAACCACTAGAGTCATTGCATGTGTGTTCTTATACTAAAACCAACACTAGAGTCATTACATGTGTGTTCTTTTCAGAAACCACACATGGATCAACCACTAGTCATTGCATATGTGTTATTTCCACAAACCAAACATGGATCAACCACTAGAGTCATTGCATGTGTGTTCTTATACTAAAACCAACACTAGAGTCATTGCATGTGTGTTCTTTTCACAAAACCTCACATGGATCAACAAGTAGAGTCATTGCATGTCTGTTATTTCCACAAAAAAACATGGATCAACCACTAGAGTCATTGCATGTGTGTTCTTATAGTAAAACCAACATGGATCCACCAGTGGTCATTGCATGTGTGTTCTTTCCACAAACCACATATGGATCAACCACTAGAGTCATTGCATGTGAGTTATTTCCACAAACCACATATGGATCAACCACTAGAGTCATTGCATGTTTGTTCTTATACTAAAACCACAAACCAGCCCTAGAGTCATTGCATGTGTGTTCTTTTCCACAAACCACACATGGATCCACCAGTGGTCATTGCATGTGTGTTCTTTCCACAAACCACATATGGATCAACCAGACTCATTGCATGTGTGTTCTTTCCACAAACCACACATGGATCAACCACTAGAGTCATTGCATGTTTGTTCTTATACGAAAACCACAAACCAGCACTAGAGTCATTGCATGTGTGTTCTTTTCCACAAACCACACATGGATCCACCAGTGGTCATTGCATGTGTGTTCTTTCCACAAACCACATATGGATCAACTAGAGTCATTGAAGTTGTGTTCGTTCCACAAACCACACATGTGGACCCATTACAATCATTGCATGTGTGTTATTTCCACAAACCACACATGGATCAACCACTAGAGTCATTGCATATGTGTTATTTCCACAAACCACACATGGATCGACCACTAGAGTCATTGCATGTGTGTTCTTATACTAAAACCAACACTAGAGTCATTGCATGTGTGTTCTTTTCACAAACCACACATGGATTAACCACTAGAGTCATTGCATGTGTGTTATTTCCACAAACAAACATGCATCAACCACTAGAGTCATTGCATGTGTGTTCTTATACTAAAACCAACATGGATCCACCAGTGGTCACTACATGTGTGTTCTTTCCACAAACCACACATGGATCAACCACTAGAGTCATTGCATATGTGTTATTTCCACAAACCACACATGGATCGACCACTAGAGTCATTGCATTGGTGTTCTTATACTAAAACCAACACTAGAGTCATTGCATGTGTGTTCTTTTCACAAACCACACATGGATTAACCACTAGAGACATTGCATGTGTGTTATTTCCACAAACAAACATGGATCAACCACTAGAATCATTTTATGTGTGTTCTTATACTAAAACCAACATGGATCCACCAGTGGTCACTGCATGTGTGTTCTTTCCACAACCACACATGGATCAACCACTAGAGTCATAGCATGTGTGTTCTTTTCCACAAACCACACATGGATCCACCAGTGGTCATTGCATGTTTGTTCTTTCCACAAACCACATATGGATCAACCAGATTCATTGCATGTGTGTTCTTCCCACAAACCACACATGGATCAATCACTAGAGTCATTGCATGTTTGTTCTTATACTAAAACCACAAACCATCACTAGAGTCATTCCATGTGTGTTCTTTTCCACAAACCACACATGGATCCACCAGTGGTCATTGCATGTGTGTTCTTTCCACAAACCACATATGGATCAACCAGAGTCATTGCATGTGTGTTCTTTCCACAAACCACACATGGATAAACCACTAGAGTCATTGCATGTTTGTTCTTATACTAAAACCACAAACCATCACTAGAGTCATTGCATGTGTGTTCTTTTCCACAAACCACACATGGATCCACCAGTGGTCATTGCATGTGTGTTCTTTCCACAAACCACATATGGATCAACTAGAGTCATTGAGGGTGTGTTCGTTCCACAAACCACACATGTGGACCCATTACAATCATTGCATGTGTGTTATTTCCACAAACCACACATGGATCAACCACTAGAGTCATTGCATATGTGTTATTTCCACAAACCACACATGGATCCACCACTAGAGTCATTGCATGTGTGTTCTTATACTAAAACCAACACTAGAGTTATTGCATGTGTGTTCTTTTCACAAACCACACATGGATTAACCACTAGAGTCATTGCATGTGTGTTATTTGCACAAACAAACATGGATCAACCACTAGAGTCATTGCATGTGTGTTCTTATACTAAAACCAACATGGATCCACCAGTGGTCACTGCATGTGTGTTCTTTCCACAAACCACACATGGATCAACCACTAGAGTCATTGCATATGTGTTATTTCCACAAACCACACATGGATCGACCACTAGAGTCATTGCATGTGTGTTCTTATACTAAAACCAACACTAGAGTCATTGCATGTGTGTTCTTTTCACAAACCACACATGGATTAACCACTAGAGTCATTGCATGTGTGTTATTTCCACAAACAAACATGGATCAACCACTAGAGTCATTGCATGTGTGTTCTTATACTAAAACCAACATGGATCCACCAGTGGTCACTGCATTTGTGTTCTTTCCACAAACCACACACGGATCAACCACTAGAGTCATTGCATGTGTTTTATTTCAACAAACCACACATGGATCAACTACTAGAGTCATTGCATGTGTGTTCTTATACAAAAACCACAAACCAGTACTAGAGTCATTGCATGTGTGTTCTTATACTAAAACCAACATGGATCCACCAGTGGTCATTGCATGTGTGTTCTTTCCAGAAACCACACATGGATCAACCACTAGAGTCATTGCATGTGTGTTATTTCCATAAACCACACATGGATCAACCACTATAGTCATTGCATATGTGTTCTTATACTAAATCCACAAACCAGTACTAGAGTCGTTGCATGGGTGTTCTTTTCCACAAGCCACACATGGATCCACCAGTGGTCATTGCATGTGTGTTCTTTCCACAAAGCACATATGGATCAACCAGAGTCATTGCATGTGTGTTCTTTCCACAAACCACACATGGATCAACCACTAGAGTCATTGCATGTTTGTTCTTATACTAAATCCACAAACCAGCACTAGAGTCATTGCATGTGTGTTCTTTTCCACAAACCACACATGGATCCACCAGTGGTCATTTCATGTGTGTTCTTTCCACAAACCACATATGGATCAACTAGAGTTATTGCTTGTGTGTTCTTTCCACAAACCACACATAGATCAACCACTAGAGTCATTGCATGTTTGTTCTTATAATAAAACCTCAAACCAGCACTAGAGTCATTGCATGTGTGTTCTTTTCCACAAACCACACATGGATCCACCAGTGGTCATTGCATGTGTGTTCTTTCCACAAACCACATATGGATCAACCAGAGTCATTGCATGTGTGTTCTTTCCACAAACCACACATGTGGACACATTACAGTCATTGCATTTGTGTTACTTCCACAAACCACACATGGATCAACCACTAGTCATTGCATATGTGTTATTTCCACAAACCAAACATGGATCAACCACTAGAGTCATTGCATGTGTGTTCTTATACTAAAACCAACACTAGAGTCATTGCATGTGTGTTCTTTTCACAAAACCTCACATGGATCAACAAGTAGAGTCATTGCATGTCTGTTATTTCCACAAAAAAACATGGATCAACCACTAGAGTCATTGCATGTGTGTTCTTATAGTAAAACCAACATGGATCCACCAGTGGTCATTGCATGTGTGTTCTTTCCACAAACCACATATGGATCAACCACTAGAGTCATTGCATGTGAGTTATTTCCACAAACCACACATGGATCAACCACTAGAGTCATTGCATGTTTGTTCTTATACTAAAACCACAAACCAGCCCTAGAGTCATTGCATGTGTGTTCTTTTCCACAAACCACACATGGATCCACCAGTGGTCATTGCATGTGTGTTCTTTCCACAAACCACACATGGATCAACCAGACTCATTGCATGTGTGTTCTTTCCACAAACCACACATGGATCAACCACTAGAGTCATTGCATGTTTGTTCTTATACGAAAACCACAAACCAGCACTAGAGTCATTGCATGTGTGTTCTTTTCCACAAACCACACATGGATCCACCAGTGGTCATTGCATGTGTGTTCTTTCCACAAACCACATATGGATCAACTAGAGTCATTGAAGTTGTGATCGTTCCACAAACCACACATGTGGACCCATTACAATCATTGCATGTGTGTTATTTCCACAAACCACACATGGATCAACCACTAGAGTCATTGCATATGTGTTATTTCCACAAACCACACATGGATCGACCACTAGAGTCATTGCATGTGTGTTCTTATACTAAAACCAACACTAGAGTCATTGCATGTGTGTTCTTTTCACAAACCACACATGGATTAACCACTAGAGTCATTGCATGTGTGTTATTTCCACAAACAAACATGGATCAACCACTAGAGTCATTGCATGTGTGTTATTATACTAAAACCAACATGGATCCACCAGTGGTCACTGCATGTGTGTTATTTCCACAAACCACACATGGATCAACCACTAGAGTCATTGCATATGTGTTATTTCCACAAACCACACATGGATCGACCACTAGAGTCATTGCATGTGTGTTCTTATACTAAAACCAACACTAGAGTCATTGCATGTGTGTTCTTTTCACAAACCACACATGGATTAACCACTAGAGTCATTGCATGTGTGTTATTTCCACAAACAAACATGGATCAACCACTAGAGTCATTGCATGTGTGTTCTTATACTAAAACCAACATGGATCGACCAGTGGTCACTGCATGTGTGTTCTTTCCACAAACCACACACGGATCAACCACTAGAGTCATTGCATGTGTGTTATTTCCACAAACCACACATGGATCAACTACTAGAGTCATTGCATGTGTGTTCTTATACAAAAACCACAAACCAGTACTAGAGTCATTGCATGTGTGTTCTTATACTAAAACCAACATGGATCCACCAGTGGTCATTGCATGTGTGTTCTTTCCAGAAACCACACATGGATCAACCACTAGAGTCATTGCATGTGTGTTATTTCCACAAACCACACATGGATCAACCACTAGAGTCATTGCATATGTGTTCTTATACTAAAACCACAAACCAGTACTAGAGTCGTTGCATGGGTGTTCTTTTCCGCAAACCACACATGGATCCACCAGTGGTCATTGCATGTGTGTTCTTTCCACAAAGCACATATGGATCAACCAGAGTCATTGCATGTGTGTTCTTTCCACAAACCACACATGGATCAACCACTAGAGTCATTGCATGTTTGTTCTTATACTAAAACCACAAACCAGCACTAGAGTCATTGCATGTGTGTTCTTTTCCACAAACCACACATGGATCCACCAGTGGTCATTTCATGTGTGTTCTTTCCACAAACCACATATGGATCAACTAGAGTTATTGCATGTGTGTTCTTTCCACAAACCACACATTGATCAACCACTAGAGTCATTGCATGTTTGTTCTTATAATAAAACCACAAACCAGCACTAGAGTCATTGCATGTGTGTTCTTTTCCACAAACCACACATGGATCCACCAGTGGTCATTGCATCTGTGTTCTTTCCACAAACCACATATGGATCAACCAGAGTCATTGCATGTGTGTTCTTTCCACAAACCACACATGTGGACACATTACAGTCATTGCATGTGTGTTACTTCCACAAACCACACATGGATCAACCACTAGAGTCATTGCATATGTGTTATTTCCACAAACCAAACATGGATCAACCACTAGAGTCATTGCATGTGTGTTCTTATACTAAAACCAACACTAGAGTCATTGCATGTGTGTTCTTTTCACAAAACCTCACATGGATCAACCAGTAGAGTCATTGCATGTGTGTTATTTCCACAAACAAACATGGATCAACCACTAGAGTCATTGCATGTGTATTCTTATATTAAAACCAACATGGATCCACCAGTGGTCATTGCATGTGTGTTCTTTCCACAAACCACATATGGATCAACCACTAGAGTCATTGCATGTGAGCTATTTCCACAAACCACACATGGATCAACCACTAGAGTCATTGCATGTTTGTTCTTATACTAAAACCACAAACCAGCACTAGAGTCATATCATGTGTGTTCTTTTCCACAAACCACACATGGATCCACCACTGGTCATTGCATGTGTGTTCTTTCCAGAAACCACATATGGATCAACCAGAGTCATTGCATGTGTGTTCTTTCCACAAACCACACATGGATCAACCACTAGAGTCATTGCATGTTTGTTCTTATACTAATACCACAAACCAGCACTAGAGTCATTGCATGTGTGTTCTTTTCCACAAACCACACATGGATCCACCAGTGGTCATTGCATGTGTGTTCTTTCCCCAAACCACATATGGATCAACCAGAGAGATTTCATGTGTGTTCTTTCCACAAACCACACATGTGGACCCATTACAGTCATTGCATGTGTGTTATTTCCACAAACCACACATGGATCAACCACTAGAGTCATTGCATATCTGTTATTTCCACAAACCAAACATGGATCAACCACTAGAGTCATTGCATGTGTGTTATTATACTAAAACCAACACTAGAGTCATTACATGTGTGTTCTTTTCAGAAACCACACATGGATCAACCACTAGAGTCATTGCATGTGTGTTATTTCCACAAACAAACATGGATCAGCCACTAGAGTCATTGCATGTGTGTTCTTATACTAAAACCAACATGGATCCACCAGTGGTCATTGCATGTGTGTTCTTTCCACAAACCACACATGGATAAACCACTAGAGTCATTGCATGTGTGTTATTTCCACAAACCACACATGGATCAACCACTAGAGTCATTGGATGTGTGTTCTTATACTAAAACCACAAACCAGTACTAGAGTCATTGCATGTGTGTTCTTTTCACAAACCACACATGGATCCACCAGTGGTTATTGCATGTGTGTTCTTTCCACAAACCACATATGGATCAACCACTAGAGTCATTGCATGTGTGTTATTTCCACAAACCACACATGGATCAACCACTAGAGTCATTGCATGTTTATTCTTATACTAAAACCACAAACCAGCACTAAAGTCATTGCATGTTTGTTCTTTTCCACAAACCACACATGGATCCACCAGTGGTCATTGCATGTGTGTTCTTTCCACAAACCACATATGGATCAACCAGAGTCATTTCATGTGTGTTATTTCCACAAACCACACATGTATCAACCACTAGAGTCATTGCATGTTTGTTCTTATACTAAAACCACAAACCAGCACTAGAGTCATTGCATGTGTGTTCTTTTCCACAAACCACACATGGATGCACCAGTGGTCATTGCATGTGTGTTCTTTCCACAAACCACATATGGATCAACCAGAGTCATTGCATGTGTTTTCTTTCCACAAACCACACATGGATCAACCACTAGAGTCATTGCATGTGTGTTCTTATACTAAAACCAACACTAGAGTCATTGCATGTGTGTTCTTTTCACAAACCACACATGGATCAACCACTAGAGACATTGCATGTGTGTTATTTCCACAAACAAACATGGATCAACCACTAGAGTCATTGCATGTGTGTTCTTATACTAAAACCAATATGGATCAACCACTAGAGTCATTGCATGTGTGTTATTTCCACAAACCACACATGGATCAACCACTAGAGTCATTGCATGTGTGTTCTTATACTAAAACCACAAACCAGTACTAGGGTCATTGCATGTGTGTTCTTTTCCACAAACCACACATGGATCCACCAGTGGTCATTGCATGTGTGTGCTTTCCACTAACCACATATGGATCAACCACTAGAGTCATTGCATGTGTGTTCTTTCCACAAACCACACATGGATCAACCACTAGAGTCATTGCATGTTTGTTCTTATACTAAAACCACAAACCAGCACTAGAGTCATTGCATGTGTGTTCTTTTCCACAAACCACACATGGATCCGCCGGTGGTCATTGCATGTGTGTTCTTATACTAAAACCAATATGGATCAACCAGAGTCATTGCATGTGTGTTCTTTCCACAAACCACACATGGATCAACCACTAGAGTCATTGCATGTTTGTTCTTATACTAAAACCACAAACCAGCACTAGACTCATTTCATGTGTGTTCTTATACTAAAACCAACATGGATCCACCAGTGGTCATTGCATGTGTGTTCTTTCCACAAACCACACATGGATCAACCACTAGAGTCATTGCATGTGTGTTCTTATACTAAAACCAACACTAGAGTCATTGCATGTGTGTTCTTTTCACAAACCACACATGGATCAACCACTAGAGTCGTTGCATGTGTGTTATTTCCACAAACCACACATGGATCAACCACTAGATTCATTGCATGTGTGTTCTTATACTAAAACCAGCATGGATCCACCAGTGGTCATTGCATGTGTGTTCTTTCCACAAACCACACATGGATCAACCACTAGAGTCATTGCATGTTTGTTCTTATACTAAAACCACAAACCAGCACAAGAGTCATTGCATGTGTATTCTTTTCCACAAACCACACATGGATCCACCAGTGGTCATTGCATGTGTGTTCTTTCCACAAACCACATATGGATCAACCAGAGTCATTGCATGTGTGTTCTTTCCACAAACCACACATGGATCAACCACTAGAGTCATTGCATGTTTGTTCTTATACTAAAACCACAAACCAGCACTAGAGTCATTGCATGTGTGTTCTTTTCCACAAACCACACATGCATCCACCAGTGGTCATTGCATGTGTGTTCTTTCCACAAACCACAGATGGATCAACCAGAGTCATTGCATGTGTGTTCTTTCCACAAACCACACATGTGGACCCATTATAGTCATTGCATGTGTGTTATTTCCACAAACCACATATGGATCAACCACTAGAGTCATTGCATATGTGTTATTTCCACAAATCACACATGGATCAACCACTAGAGTCATTGCATGTGTGTTCTTATACTAAAACCAACACTAGAGTCATTGCATGTGTGTTCTTTTCACAAACCACACATGGATCAACCACTAGAGTCATTGCATGTGTGTTATTTCCACAAACAAACATGGATCAACCACTAGAGTCATTGCATGTGTGTTCTTATACTAAAGCCAACATGGATCCACCAGTGATCATTGCATGTGTGTTCTTTCCACAAACCACAGATGGATCAACCACTAGAGTCATTGCATGTGTGTTCTTTCCACAAACCACACATGGATCAACCACTAGAGTCATTGCATGTTTGTTCTTATACTAAAACCACAAACCAGCACTAGAGTCATTGCATGTGTGTCCTTTTCCACAAACCACACATGGATCCACCAGTGGTCATTGCATGTGTGTTCTTTCCACAAACCACATATGGATCAACCAGAGTCATTGCATGTGTGTTATTTCCACAAACCACACATGGATCAACCACTAGAGTCATTGCATGTGTGTTATTTCCACAAACCACACATGGATCCATTTGAGTCATTTCATGCTTGTTCTTATACTAAAACTAGCACTGCCCCCCCCCCAATGGATCCACCGTTAGACCGAGTCTTCTAGAAGGCACGCCATAACACAGTTGTTCTGCTTGACGATTGTTACATACCGTTCGATTGGGGCGCTTGGACGATTGGGATGGTCTTCGCGAGAGCGATCCTCGAGTAGGCTGTTCTGGGGCATGATTGGACACGCTTGCTCTGGAAAAACTGGCATGTTGCGAGTGTTACGACTCACGAGTTCAGTGGGTCATATCCCAGTGGCACGTCCCCGTTACTTCTCTTCCTCCCCGTACTTCTCTTCCTTCCCCTTGAAGCCACTTTTCCCACTTCACTTCCATCCTGCCGTAGCCGCAAGACGATGACATCCGCCAATTCTCTGGTCACTACCTTCATGGTAAGAAATCATTTTACAAGATTTTGAACTTATCCTACACATTCCTGCTATTCGCCAATCTAACTACTGATCTTTTTTCCGATTTCTCGACGAACTTTAGTTGTGGCAGATGTGGGAGCCCAAGAATCTGGAGATCCTCGCGCGCAACTTCGTAGCAGCGTTCCCGCTCGTGTGCTCCTACCCAGGATGCTTTCACCGTTACTCCTACCGCGAGCTCCCGCTCCACGATCTCGCGTGCCCGCACGGCGCGTGCACCTGCATGGAGCCAGGCTGCAACTACACCGGCCCACCGGTAGAGCTCGCCGTCCACCTTGCAGATGGGCACTTGATCAAAGTGATTAGGATCTCGTACGGGCAAGCCCAACTTCTCCAAGAGCAGGTGCCGTTCACTGACTCGGCACGCTGCCTGCTAATTTTCTAGGGGGGACGGCTCTGTTTTCGTCCTGACCATCACCGCCGGTGTTCCGGGAACCAGAGCCAGGCCCACCGTCGTGGGTGCCGTATGCGTCAGGTCGGTCTCATGCGCCTGGCCCGTATACACGGTGCGCATGTGGGCGAACGCCTAGCCGCCGTCGTCGGATAGCATTCTTGTGCTAGCCGAGGCGCCGAGCTGCCCGACGCCGCAGGAGGTGGAGTATGTGGACCTAAGGTCGATCCTATGTGTTCCATCTCAGTACCTTATCGGTGCTGGACCAAACAGACAGATGCATTTCTACATTTGTATCGAGAAGACCGACAGACAAATGTAGTACTTGTGCTGTCGTTACTGTTAGACTTAAGAGATGCTTCTCACGTGCTTAGAGCATATGTGTTGTGCGAATGTACCCCAGTTGTAGTTTTCAGTACTCCTTAATACTTCGACGAGTTATTATATTGGTCCAATCAGCTTGTTGTTGTCACGTTGCAAAGTCTGCTTGCTCTAGACAGACCAGCAATACTGTGTGCTCCCGCTCCCGCATGTCAGTGTTCCGAGGGCCCACCTGCCAGTGTCCTTCCCCTCGAAGCCACTGTCCCAACTTCTCTTCCATCCTGCCACTCCCGTCCGATGGTTGTAATCTGATGATTTCCGTTGGATTGTTTACAAGTAATCTATGTTGATAATGCAACATGCAAATGGCACAGACACAATTTCTAAAGTGGAAGCACTCACCGACTGCTATTGCACACATTTCTTAATATAGCTCGACAAACACATTACAATAATTGTACTCGCATTAAACAGAACCGAAATTGTAACCATCCTAAACAACATCTAAACCTACATCACATAGCTGTCGTCGGAGTCCACCTCGATTGGTGACACCGCCGTGCCCTTCCCGCCGACATCCACTCCCGCCCATGGCTTGCCCTTCGCCAAGGAGGCAACAATGGCGTTCTGCATAGCTTCGTCCCCGTCGCCCTCCACATCAAAATCGACAATGACGAAGGTGACAGGGTTGGCGTGGACCGAGCGCCGTCGCGCCTGGCGGCTCCTGCTCGAGCTCGACGCCGCATCAGTCCTTCTACAGGTAGGAGGGGCCGAGCTCGCATACGTAGCGTCGTCGCTCCTCTCAAGAAACCATGGCCATTTGATACTACGACGGTAAGATCTTGGGGTGGATCCGCCGCGGCGAGCCCTACCGAAAGCGGTGGAGCGGATGGATCTACCGGCGCGAGCCATGACAAGTTCCTAGGAGGGAGTAAGATTGTGGGCCAGGCGTGTCTAGTTCCTGAGCAAGACCTCCCAGTGATATGTACGCGGGCAAGGTACCAAATTTTTTTGTCCAATGCGTGCGACAGGGCTTTTGAACCACGAAGGCGCGAGTTTCTTTTAACAAGTCCACATGCTAGGTCCCCCACCTGTCAGCCAAATGTGGACGGTAGGATTCTTCCTGAGTTATTAAGTAGGGATAAATCATGCTTCACCACTACCCTGACATCCAAAGGCTCCTCTTTCTTCTGCCCTCGCTCCCCTCGCTCATGGCTCGCAGCTCATGCAGTTCGTCTCGGGCGGAATCAGGGTCGGCTCAACACCGTCAGGCGGGTGCCCCCATCAGGTACCAGAGGGCGCCCTACGATTACTACCCCGATATGCTGTGTTTGTGTGGTGAGAAGATGCTGAGATGGATTTCATGGACCGACGAAAATACTGCAGGAAAATTCAGCAACTGTAGCATCAGAGCGGTAAGTTCCTACTGTAGGTACAATGGTAACCTGGATCCGGAAAGCGTAATGTAATTCTTTTTTTGTTTCCTTCGATCTACTACGCAGGAAGGGAGGGGGACTGGCTGTGACAAGTTTGTGTGGATCGAAAAGCCACTGACATGTTTTCACAAAGAGCTTGTTCAGGATCTGCGTGATGCTGTGTGGGACAAGAAAGAGGAGATTCGTGCGATGGAGCGAGAGATCCGGGAGCTTCGCCAGGTGCAGGGGAGGCAGGGGCAGGGAGGTGGTGAGACAAACAGGCTCAAGATTAGGCCAGATAGTGGACACAATTTCCTCATTATCTGGGCATTATCTGTTGCATTTGCAGTTTATGTTGCCATGTCGTTGTCCAGTAGCTGAAATAAGTTGTTGCTTCGTGGAGTGTAGCGGCCAGCTTAAGAAATTGTTTTCCAGCCCAGAAACTTATCATAAGTGTAATGCCAACAATAGGGATTTATTAAGCGCCTATAAATAAATCATGTCTGTGCCACTAACACCCATCAATTTTGGAGAGGATTTAACCGCTCAGCTATCGCAATTGTTCAGATAGTAGTGGCACAGTCACAGTTTTGGATTCAACTAGTGGCCTCGGCCGTATCAAATCCTAAAGTCGCGATACATTTTACTCCGAGTACAAGAGGCAGATTGTTTCGCCCGACAAGTTCCACGCACACAGCTCCATAGTTTAACCGAACTACATATATAGGTTCAAGTTCAATACATCATTAGGCTGCTACACTGCTAGCCCTATTTCTCTGCTTGGGTGCCAACTTTCTTCCTCTTTCCTTCACGTCCACTGGCTTCTTCATCTCCTGCCTTCTTCCTCTTCCTGGGTGCCAATTTTCTTACCTTCACATACCCTGCATCTCCGGGCCGAGGGAAGTCAGGCCAATCAGCACGAGAATCTTGTCCGGCATCATCACTCCACTCGTTTTGGTTTTCTTCCCGCAGCAAAATCATTGAGTCGGTTGTCTTGTTTCTTACCTTGCGCTTCCTGTAAAAAAAACAGTATATGGATTACTACCTTATATCTACAGACTATAAACAATTTTTTTGTGTGAATGTACCATCTCATACCTAGGTTTGGGAGCATTAAGGGGACATCCAGCTGCTCTATGGCCTATAAGATGGCAGGTCTTGCATCTGTTTTTGCCCTTCTTTGTAGCACAGAAAGCCGAACCCTTCTTCTCGAGAAAATTCTTAAACCTATTCACATGGGGTCTTCCTCTACCCCTTTTTGTAACTGGCTGGCACAGCTCGAAAGACAGTTGGACTTGAGGCCACTGCTATGGGTCTGTACATGGCTCGACGGATCCAGCGTACGCAGCTCTGAACTTTTCCATAGAGTAGTAGTCTAACAAATACTGATCCAAATGTGGTAGAGTTCTTTTCTTCACCAAGAAGGCCAAGGCGTGGTCGCAAGGTTTCCAGGTATGCTGCCACTCTAAGCAGGTGCATTCTTGCAGCTGGATATTCACAACATCCCTTTTGCCACTCTTGGACATATCGACCACCTCACAGCTTTTGTTGGTTGACGGGAGAACCTTAAGATGAGCAAGTCCTCGGCTTCTCTTGTGCAGTTGTTGTACAACTGGCGGTAGCATATGTCCTCTAAGTCTCCTACCGATCTCTCTCCTTATATTTAACAGCTTCATGATCATACCACGTATGTTGTCCATCAAGATATGAACAGGACGCACTTTTATGTCCTTCACCCAGTTATTCAGGCATTCTGCAAGGTTGTTGTTTATGTAATCAACTTTGATGTCAGGGTTGAATTGACTCCTCTTCCATTGCTGTGAATGATGGATGGCTAAGTACTCTGGAAGTTCAGGGGCCTCGGCAAAAATCTTGCTCATGAAATAATCGCTGCTACTAGGTTTGTAAACTCTAGCAGCAGGAAACATGTAACGAAATACGCTGCCTGCATAGTGTGAGTACAAGTTGAGCAACATATGGGCATGACATTCTCTACCTTCAGCTCGCGGGAACACCTCCTTCACTGCATTCGTCAGCCCTTTGCATGCATCCGTGGATATAGCCAATGGATCCATGTGGCCTATTGATCTCCTGAGCTGCCTCATAAACCAGACCCAGTTTTCCTCCGTTTTTGTTTCAAATAGCCCGAATGCCACTAGGAACATCTAGTTGTGACCATCAAGTGATGTGGCAGATGGCAGGCAACCTTTCCATTTGCCAGTTAGGATAGTGTTGTCTACACTCAGATACGGCATACAGCCGCCCTTGAATCCATCGATGCAAGGTTTAAGCGCCATGAAAAATCTTTTGAAATATATTTTACCACCTTCTGATTCGGTGTCAATCTCTACAACACTCCCCAGACACCTAGCTTGTACCTCCGCCTTGAAGTTGTACAGCATCCTGAAGCTATTGGTCCAATCCCCGTGCAAGACCCCTAGAGCTTTCTCTTTACCTTTCCAAACCATGTAATACGGAAGGACAATGTTGTATTTAGAACCGAGGCTAGTCTGAATATTCTTCGCGGTCTCCTTAGGGTTATCCTTTAGTATGGACATAGATTGCATAGCCACCCACTTCGTATCAGCCATTGAGGATTTCAGTTTGCTTCCTGTCGGACACATGTGTGCAGGGCCCATTCTGTTCACCTGCAACACAGATTCATTTAAAAGATAAGCGGAGTCAACTAGTTGCCAGAAAGATATCAAACATCAATTGTAGTTATAGAGTGAAAAGAGAGAGAGAGAGAGAGAGAGAGAGAGAGAGAGAGAGAGAGAGAGAGAGAGTTCTAATGGTTTGTTGCATTCATTGCCCCAATACCCTAATTGCAGTCGACACAGGTAAGGATCTTGCTGTGATCCTCCATGGACAATGTACCTCGGCCCATCCATTCAACCACGTTAACTTGCAAACAGCCTCATACCTCTCGGCAGAGTTCTTCAGTCGATAAACGTCGAACTCCCCCTTGATACAAAAATGCCAGAACGACATCCTGAACTCATGCATGCTCCTGAACTCGGTGCTGACCGAAATTATAGGATACTCGTGGTCATGTTTCATTTCTTGTACTTCAACACCCAAATCATCGACTGGAATACCAGTCTCATCGTTAAGTTCCTCGTCTATTTCATCATCACCAGATTCTTGATCCTCTATAGTGCCTGCTTCTTCATCTGATTCAGAATCTTCGCCATCGTCTCTAATGCCTAGTACTGCACACATCATATTGACTCCCATGGGTGGGGCTGCACCATCGTCTCCACCCGGATGGACAGGAACATTGCCCCAGTCCACCTCACCGGCAACTCTATTTTCTCCAAGACACTCGGTTGGTTGTGCTGCAACCACATGGGGTGGTCTTATGTTTGCACGCATCCCAGGTACTTCAGTGGACAAACAGCAGTCATAATCAATTTCATCTTGAGTGTACAGAACCCTCTTGCTCTTCCTGTGTACATCCTCCTTCCTGATGTAATCTTTCCTGATGGTATCAGTAGGGCTTGACATCCGCGTTCCATTCCCCATCGAACTAGGCCTTTTGCTGTCGCTCTTGGGTGTGATCTCCTTACTGCCCGCCCTCACGGGTGTTGGCTCCAGGGTGCTGGCATTATTGCCTGACCTCTGCGGCGTGTTCTTCTTCGAATTAGCCCTTTTGCTGCTACTATTGGGCGTGTTCTCCTTCGTGCTGGCATTATTGCCTGACCCCATCAGCGTGTTCTGCTCCAAATTAGCCCTTTTGCTGCTACTATTGGGTGTCTTCTCCTTCGTGATGGCATTATTGCCTGACCTCAGCGGCGTGTTCCGCTCCAAATTAGCCCTTTTGCTGCTACTATTGGGCGTGTTCTCCTTCGTGCTAGCATAATTCCCTAACAGCGGCGTGTTCTGCTCCAAATTAGTGTTTTTTCTGCTCCCACTGGGTGTGGTAGCCTCTGTGCTGGCCATCTTCGCCTCTTTGCTACCACTCGTGGGAGTGTTCACCACCGTGCTAGCCCTCTTAGAGTTTTTGCTGCTACCGTTCGGTGTGGCATTTTGACTAGATCTCAGGGGTGTACTCTGCGGCATGGTGCCTTTTGTCGTGCGACTCTTGGGCGTCCTCTTCTCTGGCGTGGTCTCCTTGGTGACGTTCTTCTTCGGGGTGCCCTTTTTGGGGATGCTCTTCCTGCTCCTCTTTATGACGCTCCTCTGTAAGACTCTCCTCTGTTTGAAGCCACCCTCAGTCGCACCAGCCCCAGTGATGCCATGGATCAGGTCATGCATGCCTTCTAAAAGTCCATCATCTCTATTGTCGAGTTCCAATTCCTCTCCAACCATGAGCACTACCAAGTGGAAGTAAACTTCACCTCTATAATGTTTCCTTGTAAACGGTACGACTAAATCCCTGGTATCTTTCACTTCGATAGCCTTTTTGCTCCTATAACCATAATATAACAAACGTGCTTCCTGGGAGGACCCCCACAACACCTTCACACGTAACGATGCCATCAAGTCAGATAACTCTACCACTTCAGGGTCGTATCTGCCAAGGATTACATCAAACTCGTCATAGAATTTTTCTGTGCCATCATCTAATTTTGCAGTATAATCCGCGACACCGACACGAACGATTACTTTGCCATCATCAGGTTCTTCATGATAGAAACCTCCGAGAGGTTTGAGAGATGGAGCGGCACCATCAGACCCAGCCCCAATGCCACCGCCACCATCACCAGCGTCATCATTAGCTGGATCAACCTCGGTGGAAGTACCATGACCAGGAGCAA
This sequence comes from Avena sativa, assembly GCA_916181665.1. Classification (NCBI taxonomy): domain Eukaryota; kingdom Viridiplantae; phylum Streptophyta; class Magnoliopsida; order Poales; family Poaceae; genus Avena; species Avena sativa. The sequence goes on along the minus strand of OV702287.1, from coordinate 366,220,254 downwards.
GGCGAGGGCCCTTAGCAGCGGGAGCTACATTACATGGTGGACAGATAGGGCCCCTTCTAATGGCAAACACAATAGGATCAGCTGCTGCCATGCCACCTCGACGATCAGGAGCAGTTCCCACAACAGAAGTGTTTCGAGTGCTAGCAGAGTCTAGACCATGAGCTGGCTTCAGACCAGCAGCTCGCTGAACCCGAGCACGGGTTTGAGGAGGAGAGAATGGTTAAGTCTTTGCAATAACAGTGGGGCAGCCTCCAGAAGCCTTAGTTTGCTCAACAGCGGCAGGGATTGGGTCAACAACGTCCAGATCAACAACAACACGAGGACGACCAGTACCAGCAGATTCCAGAGCATGGGTTCACACAACTTGAGGACGGTTTCGAGGAGGAGCAGCACACAAGGCGGCGGTCTTGGCAACAAAAGCGGGGCAGCCTCCGGACGCCTTAGTTTGCTCAACAGCGGCATGGATTGGGTGAGCAGCAGCCGCAGCAACACGGGCACGGGGACGGGGATGACCAGTACTAGCAGATTCTAGAGCAGAGTTTTCCACAACGGCAATACGGGGACTCCTACGAGGAGGTTGCCTGACATAAGCATGTCGCGGACGAGCAACCACATTTTTCTCAACAACAGCAGGGGTTCGAGTTAGACCTCCCTGTCCAATAATAGCTGGGCGACTCCCAGTAGCAGGAGCTTCCTCATCCACTATGTTACACACCAGCGTAACCACGTGAACCTAACATGCTGTTTCATCAACCCAATTAGCTGACTGTCACACGCTATAGGAACCCTGAAGCCTCGTTCATCAATGATGCTGAACCGTGCAGTCTGCTCTGGCCTCATTTCAGCAAGTTCACGCACAGCAGCAACCAAACCAGGGACAGTGCATAACTGCACAAGCGCTACTTCCATCTTCAGACTCTGAGCCTGTTTCCACGTGCTCTTCCCATGTGCTAATTTAACGAGGTAGCCGCAGATGCTCACCAGAACCGTGTATTTGGGTTCAGCGGAGATCCTAGTTGATAGAAAATTGGAGACAAAAGATAAGAATTGTTTGTCAGCGTCGTGCTAGCAAACAACTCTATGTTCGATATATCTCTGTAATGCCAATAGCCAGCTAGCAGTTATAGGTAGTGCGAATAGCAAAGAGAAGAGTAGCTCACCTGAAATTAGCCAGAAGTACTTCTTCCTCGGCAAATGGATCTGCCATCCTTCGTGCTGCTCAACTCGTCGGCGGTAGAGGCGGGCTAGATCGTCGCAACGGCTGGCACGACATTCGGCATTAGAGCTTGGTAGCAGCGAGTAGGCGCAGCAACTTGATGCCAGAAGTCAAATGCCCGAAGAGATCATTCTGGTTGGAGGGGGGATTTCGACGCCGTCGGTGCTAGGGTTCATGCGAAAGGAGGAAGGGAGTGGATTTGTGAATTTGGTCAACGCACGATGCTCCTTTAGTATCTCGTTTCGCCTACGTGGTTGCCGCGTTGGCGCTCGCGTCACGGAAATATTACTAACATGAGGGTCCCGACCGTCTACTTCACGGAGCAGTTTCACGACATGTTTGGATTTGGTAGGGTGAGACGAGTTTGCATCGAAATGGCCTCTCTCGGTAGTTGGCGGCCCAACTTTTCGAAACGCGGTAATTTCAGGCAACTTAGGTACGCTGGCCTGCCAACTTTGGTACCGCAGACGAACAACCCCCGCTGCCGCGCTGTCATCGCCTCCTCCTTGCCGAGTCTCTCGGGGGCTCACCGTCGCCTCCGCGTCGTGGTCGTCGTTGCCACGGCAAGATCCCCGGGGGCTGGCCGCGGCTGCTTTGTCGGCCACCTCGCCGTTCGTGTCGTCACTGTCGATGCCGCTGCCGTCCTCGCCGTCGCTGCGTCCGTGGCAAGTTCCGCCCGCAGCAGCACTTCCACAACCACTGGCAGGCGTGTGTCCTCATCCCCGTGCGAGTACGCCTCGCCCTGTTCCTCTCTGCGGCAAGTCCTGCGAGCCCGTGGTCCCTTGCGCGCCCGTGCGCGACGTCGCCGCCCGCCGTTGCACGTCCGTCACCCGTAACCGCGCCTCCGTCCGCGTGCACCTCCCCGCGGCTGTCTCTGTCGAGCCCGTCAACTGCTCCGACTCCTCGCACGCGGCGAGTCAGCAGCGCGCGCGGCAAGCAGCAGCAGCAGCAGCGCTCGCCGGCGCGAGAAAGCAGCATAGCAGGCAGGCACGCAAGCAGCGTGCATGCTCGCGTGAGCATATGGCCACAAAAACCATGCAGCGACATGCACATGAAATCACGCAATATCGACTCTGCAGCTCCATCCAACTACTTGCTACGCGCTCACGCATACTCGTCCGGATGCGGCATCGCTGCACTCTCCCCTGCCGTGTCTCCTCCGGCCTGCCGCGACCGCATGTCCGGCTCCAGCGCATCCGCCTGCGCGCCTGCGTCTCCTCTGGCCGGCCGACTCGTGCCGTCACGCGCTTCCGGCTCCTCCGCATGGGGCCGCCCCTACGCGCTCTTGCGCCTCAGCTCGCCGCGCATGCCGGCTGGCCTCCTAGGCGCCCGTATGCGCGTACTCGTCAGCAAACAAGAGGAAAAAGATATAGGAAAGGAATGACCGATTGGTTGTTGTCCGGTTGAAAAATAAAAAGAAAAAAGGAAAAAGAAAGGAGAGGGGCCAACTGCTGATAGTCGGTTGGAGAAAAAAATAAGAGGGGAAAAGAAAGAAAAAAAACGTGAGAAAAAATCCGGCTATTACTAGTCCGGCTAAGAGAAAACCGGATGAAAAAAGAGAAGCAGAGAAAAATTTCAGATCCGGCTACATCCGTCTGACTACCCGTTCTGTCTGTCCGATTCGGCCGGTTTGGACCCGTTCTGGCTGAGTCGAACCGACTCCGCACGACTTCGTCCCGTTTGGTTGCCGTTCAGCCGGCTGGACCCGTTCCGACTGGGCCAGGCCGGCTCGGCGCATCCTGGCGCGTTTGGTTGCCTGGCCGGCTGGGGACCGAATCCGGCTACGCCGTGTTTGGTTGCCTGTCCGGCTAGGGCCAGGCTATCCGGCTGGAACGCCAGTTGGACCGTTTCAGCAGCCGCAACACCTGCGGAATCGTACCTTCGACCCTGCTACACCGACAGCTGCAATGTGGGTGTTTTTCCGACCTCGAGCAACCCTCGAGAGCTCGCCAGATGTTGTTTTACTTCCTGCTTTCAGTTTTCCGGCGCCGGCAACCCCTACCCGGGGGCTCGCCGGTTGGTCCAGCCTGCTAAACCTGTTATCCGGTGAAGCCCGAGCTAGTTTTTGAAAAATAAAACCGTTGTCCGGTGGATAGCATGTGTACTATATGTTGATGTACTAACAATCAATTCTGTTTGTTTGTTTGTTTTGGCACGACTGCACCGAGTCGGATTTTAAGGACATTTGAAGATTCAAAGCACGTCGCCAGCTACTTTGAATCTCGGGGGCTACACCCACCGAGATGCGCTCGCACGCCCCCGGTGTAATCAAGTGCTCCAGTCCGGCTGAAGGCGTTCAGCCGGATAGCAAGTTCGAGGTGTCGAAAAGGGCAATATAGAGAAGATTCGCAGCACCTGTCTTCGTCAGCTACTCCGAATCTCGAGGGCTACACCACGCGGGTGCGCTCGCGTGCCCCCACGGTAGTTGTGTTGCTTCCGGGCCGGAGGTGTCCAACCGGACGCCATTCAAGTACTTCATCTACAACGACAACGTCAAGTTTTTGTGGAGCTCGTGCGAATTTCCCCCTCTAGGTGAAATCAGCGCGCGCTTAGGGGCTAGTGTCGGGGGGATTATCCCCGGGTACCCCAAAGAAGCTCTCAAGACGGATAAAAAAGGCAAAAACAGATAAAGGTAAAAGAAAACTGGAGCACATGGGCGTCCTGGGCCGACTAGGATCTCCCAGCCGGCCTGCATCACTATTTCCGGCTGGGCCTCCTCCCTAAGCCGGCCCGCCAGTGCTCCTCGCCGAGTCCTCTATCCGACTGGGCCTCCCCGCCCCAGCCGGCCCGCTCCGCGCCGTCCAGCCCACTTCCGGCTCCACCTCTCCCGTGTCCTGCTCCGCCCTGCGGCTCCCGCCTGGCGCCATTCCGGCTGGGCCGCCCTAGCCGGCCCACTCCCGCATCGATCCCTCCGTTCGGCCAGGCCTCCCCGGCTGGCCCCCTCTGCTCCGTCCGGCTGGGCCGCCCCAGCTGGCCCACTGCTGCTCCACCCAGCCTCCTCGGCTGGGCCCTCCTCAATCCGGCCTCCCCTATTGTGCCTCCCGCCTGGGCCACCGCCTGGCTGGGCTCCCCTGGTCGACGCTGCTTCCTAGCGGGGGAGCCAGCTCCTGATCGCCACCGGATGCTGTCGCTCGATCCCCTGTGGGTCGCTGGCCAGGTCCGGCTAGCCCCAGCGCCCCCAGGTCGGATCGGTGTATCCGGCTGCTGCTACTACTACAAGACCGAGTACCAGTGCCCACGTACGAGAGGCCAGGAAGGACGAGTACCAGACAACAAGAAGACTGACAAGACCGAGCCCATGCTACTTTATGAAATGATATGCCAAATAGTATACACTATGCATGACATATTGTACCACAATCAGATGACATAGGCAATAGTACTAGTTAGGCAGCGGGTCCCACCTTTGTCCCTTGGGCCTCAATATAAGGCACCAAGGGAGGGCCTCCTTCTCACAGGCACACACGTTCATTGGGAGCCTCACTCCTTTGATCAATAGCTAGCTCGCTCAGTTAGCTAGCTCTTCCACAAAGTATACATAGACAGATATAGGTTGGTCTGAGCGCATTTAAGATAGTAGCTAGAGAATACAGCTCAAGGAGCACTTGTAGTTCGGATATCCCACATAGTCAGGTCCGGCAGGAGTAGGAGCTTTACCTCACCACGAGGGCTCCGAACCTGGGTACTTCCTGCGTCCAGCTACGCTTGCTTGTATCCAATCCTGCCTGTGGACGCCGTCGATAGCTTCCCTGCTAGTCCCCACACCTCTATCTAACCTTCTTAGGTACTGCCGTTCCCAATACAACGATAAATATTATTATCAATAACTTTTATGCAAGACTTTCTCTTCATGATAAGGATTTATTGGACGCTTCTTATGCTGGATCATTTACACGCATGGAACAAGAAGCTAAATGGGATCTTCTAGACTACATTCAAGACAATGCTGAAGCATGGGAGAATGATAAAGGAAGAAAGTCAGGTATAAATTATGATTATGAATGCATTAAATCTTTTATGGGAACTCATGACTTTCGTAATATTAGTAATGCTTATGGTCTTGATTCTCAAAGTATTGCAAATTATATTAAGGCTTTTGATTCTTATATTGAAATTCCTAAAAAGAAATGGAATAAGTATCATGAGCCATATAAAGATATTGTTAATTGTGTTCCTGCAAGAAATAATGAAGTTTATATTGCTAATCATATTTTACCTGAACCTTACATTGAGAAAATGACTTTCCCAGTTAAGATGAAGGAACATTCTATGATAGCTAGTATGGTTAATGAAAGTACAAATAAAGCTGTTGAACCTGATGAACAAATAGCTGTCGAACCTATAATAGCAAATGTGAAAGACTTTGTCACTAAATATGTAGAAGATGGACACACTATCCTCTGTAAGGATACTTCTAATATTGTTTCACAAAGTAGTGTTATGAGAGCTAGTGTCCCTGTGTTTTCTATTAGAATAAGTGATCACTGTTACAATGGTGCATGTGATAGTTATATCGTTAAATTTATGCATCATACTGAAAGTTATTATGAGAGAGGGAAGATTGTTCTTATGCATCTCAATAATATTAAGTTTCCTTGCTCTATGTTGCACTTGTTTTTCCTTCCTATGCTAGTAGCCTCTGGTTTCAACAATTTATTTTCTTACAAAATCCCCTTGCATAGGAAGTAGATTAGACTTAAACATGTGTATATTTTCTTCTTGATGCTCTCTTTTACTTCCATTCATATTCTTATATGAGCATCATTGAAATTATCATGCCATCCTTAATGACTATAAAGAAAGAGCTTTTTGGGAGACAACCCAATTTATTTTTGCTTTCAGTTTGTTTTTGTTTATTTGAGTCTTGGAAGTTATTGCTTCTGCAATAACCTCTCCTTATCCTTTTGTTTAGCTTTTTGTGTCAAGATCAACCTCTAAAATGAGAGAGAAGTAATATTTGGGGAAGTTGCTGTCTTGAAACATATTTTTGTGCTTCACTATAAAAAACGTTAAAAATCTCAGAACATCGTACTAATCTGTAATTTTTTGTGTGCATGCCCCAGATTATTATTTAACTTATGTTAATTTTGCACTTTTTGATTTGAGCAACAGAAGATTTTCGAAAAAATTGATCTTTATCTGCTGGTCTATTTTGGCAGATTTTTGCTACTCTTGCACTTGCTTCTTATATCGATTTCCTTTTTGAATTCCTTTTGGGCTTTTGGAAGAAGTTGCTACAGTAGCTTATGTTCTAATGGATTTCAGTTGAAATTGAACTTGAAAGGTTTATTACTTTGCATACACTAATGTTTCTAATGAAAATTGTGTGAAGTTTTGTGTGAAAGAAATTTCCAGGTTATAGGAGAAAATGGTGTAATGAGATGGTTAATGGCTAAATGACTCAAACAATAAGTTTAAGAGGATGAAGATATTGATGATATTCAGGCGGTGACTCCGGAATAATTTATTAAAAGCCAAGTTCAGAGACCTATAGAATCCGTTTTTGAATAGGTAACACTTCTGGTAAGAAAAGGTCCGTGAAAAATCTGTCAAGTTATATTTTTGCAGTTTTTATCTAACATGGAAAGCAATGAGTCGAAAGTGGGACGGAAATGGAGCCTGGGTGGCTCACACCACCCGTGGCGCGGGCCACCTGGCCGCGCCACTAGGGGGTGTGGCCGCCCTGGAGCCCGTCTCCGACCCGTTTTCTCTCAATACTTTCCTTTCATTGTAAAACTTTGTAATATATAATCCCCCGGATCCCCTAAGGTTCGTATATTGTGTTCTCGTCGTGTTTTCGTTTCGATCTGTTCTGTTCAGAGGTCATTCCAGGGTTCGTTTTCGGAGGACTATGAGCTGCGACGCTGGCACAAGCTCCATCGCGACCTTGAGCAGAGGGCCTTTGTAGGATGGGTGGAAGAAGAAAAGATCACAGCTAGGCACGAAGATATGGATCGGAGCATCAAGGAGGAAGCGAAGGGCATGTCGGCAGGCATGAAAGGACAAGGGCCGATACCTCCAATTCTAAACCTCAGTTCCTGCCCTGCAGCAGTGGAAGCTCTACGGGCCACTAATGAGTTTTGCGATAAGTACCGAGCCCTGAGGAGAAAGGTGAATATACTGCAAGAAGAGAATAACAGGCTTCACAAGATCCTGGAAGATTTTCTCACTCCCATCGAGAGAACACCACCACCACCAAAGGAGTAATTCGTTATCAGGTTTTGGCATCCCCTTGGTTTGTTCCAAGCTTGGAGGAGTTTCGTGGTATCATATCACTATCTTTTATCTTTTTATCCTTTTAAGTAGAGTCATATCATGAATAGAGAAGTTATCATATAGGATGGTTTGCATTATGGAAGTGTCTCCCCTCTCGTTAGTTATCTATGTATACCTTGGTGTGAGTTGCTGTTATGGAATATTAATGAGAAGTTCTATCATTTACTCTTTTGCACATCTTATATTAGTTTTCAATTTATGTTATATGATTGATCTTGTTGTTAGTATTGGTATCACTTTGGGATCATTAAGTAAATTTAGCTGGTTTTGGCAAACCTGGCTCGGTCAGTAGCAACACTATTATGAGAATTGAATGAGAAAGATAAAAGTACTCTTAAGAAATATAGTTTCATCATTTTTCTTTCTTGATTGGCTCATAAGCTTAGTATTCTCTAGTTAAGATCTTTCATGCTTCCAAGGAAGATTGCATGTTTGTTTTTATCACTTGTATGTTTGTTTGTTTCCTTCAATTCTTATGCTTGCTACCCAGCCTTGCTAGCCTAAAACTTGTACTGAGAGGGAATGCTTCTCGTGCATCCAATCCTTAAACCAAAACCTATGCCATTTGTGTCCACCATACCTACCTATTAGCATTATTGCTATTCCAAGTAAATTCATGTTTTTATCTACCTTCTGAATTAAACTTGTTATGTGAAAATTAGTGATTAAAGCTCTCACGAACTTGAAGGCACAATTTACTTTTCTTGCACTTAATAAACTTGAACCATTGTGGTCATCTATGTTACATATATGCTTGCGTTTTGTAAGTTGTGAATTAGCAGAACCATGTTACCATGGGGAACCCTTTCAACATTACACTTTATTTAGTTGATATCATGTTCTTTTGCTTATAAATCCCGGTGGTGTGAAATGAAAGGAGAGCTTGTAAGGCTCATGAAGTTCGTATATGTGTTAGAGAAACGCCTAGGCGGCTGGTCTAATCCATGCCTAATCATGGTGGAAACCTGCAGCGTAACCATAGTGAGCAATCTATGAAGCATCCTATATATACAAAAAGCAAATGATCCGTTGTACGAACGGAGTTCGTTCATCCAACAGTGAGAAGAAAATAAAAGAAACACAAAACACTACAGAGAATTATAGGCTAGGGAGTTTCGAAGGTAGGTAAAATAAAATAAAGTATAAAGGAACATGTAGAAGGTAACCCACTGACCTGAGATTGTCAAAATAAAAATATTGGAGGGGTTATAACCTTTTTGTACTCGTCCCTGTCCTTACTGCGTGATGCTTCTCCTTGGTACGAGCACGTGGTACGGACGGGCTCCGCCTATACTGCACCTTGATTTCTTCTTCTTCCTTTTTTTGAAGGTTTCCGTCGAAGTTGGTACGACTAGGTGGTACGAGCGGGATGCGCCCGTACCAGTGGTCGTTAAAACTTCTGAGTCTTCTTCATGTTTCCTTCGCCTGGTAACGTGGTCGGTATGGGCAGACGGTATGGACACATCCCACCGTACCAGTGCTCGTTAAGCTTGCGGTAGCTTTTCTGAAAAAATTCCTATTTCTTCCGATGTGTCACATGGGCGGTACGGGCGCACGGTATGAACGTGTACGCCCGTACTGCTGCTCGTTAAGCTTGCAGTGAACTCTGGAACGAGTTATTTTCCCCGAATTTTTTACTAAGGACCTGAAACGTTAGTCCAACATCCAAACAAAGCAAACATATATTTTTGATGAGAAGATTTAACCAAGATATGCAATGCATCATTAGAGCAACAAATAATTCTACCTATAAAAAATAGTCCCAAGCCAACTTTAATAGGAAATCATGCATATATACAAGTATCAATGCAACATGAATGCAACTAGACTCAAGATACAAAATTAAGAAAGACACCTAAAAACTTTCGGGCTGCCTCCCGGAAAGCGCTTTCTTTAAAGCCATATAGCCAGGCTTAGATGCTCCATTAAATTATCCACCTGGATCCCATGGGATATCAATTCGAGGTGTGATTGTACTTACCTCCAGCAAAGAGTTGGAGCATCTCATTGTAGAGTACGGTCGGAGTCGTTCCCTCTTGAGGTGCATCAGCATCATATAGATGAATAAGTTCTCGCTTCCAAGCGAGTGTGGATGCACCAAGCATGGTGAACATTCCTCCTTATATAGCTGCAACGAGAGGATTAGAGGTTGATATATAATTATTGAACTTTTACCTTGGTTACCATTGTAGGGGAACACTTCATAATATTCTTCCTTTGCAACAGGGAGTAAATCAGGTCCCTGCATATTAGCATCATAAGATTCATAGCAAGGTTCTATATCTAGTTCATCATTAGTAATGCTCTCCTCATGAGTGTCTAGGCACAAGGCCTCCATAGATAAATTACAATCAGTTTTAGCATTATAAGAATCATTACTAGAGAGATGCATCATAAACGAATGTAGTATTTGTAATGTGCCAATGTTTGTCAACCTCACCTTTTTGTTGTTCTTCCTCTTTATCTTGTAGTTCCTGCAAATGGTTATCTTCGGGAACTACGGTTTTAGATCGTGCCTTACTCTCTACCACAAGTGGATTATCACTAAGATGTTCTTGGCAATAAGATTATAACTTTGGTAACAAGTTGAGAAGTTGCATAAGAAGCATACTATCACATCTCTTTCTCATAATTAAATCGTTTGAGAGTAGATCATGGACACCTTTATAAACCAAATACTCTAAGAGTTCAACTCTAGTGTAAGATACTAGGGATTCTTCAAGAGTAATGGAACATTGAAAACTAAGGTGGCCAACTACCATACATTTATAAAAAATCTCATGACATGAATTACAAAATGATTTTGCACAACAATCTAGCAGGTCATACAAATTAAACAATCCCATACCAGTGGCAGTAGTATCTTCGCTGCCATGTATATCCTCTTCTTCTTTCTTCCATGAGTCCTACACAAAGTTAGTCTCTTCCACAGCTATCCGCTTGTGAGAAATCACTATCACAAAAGTTATCAATACAATAAGAGTATATAAGGTATACTATTCCATAGATCTTATCGAGTACTTCATCTTCTCTTTTTATATCACTCATGCGAGCTAGCAACTCACAACAACTGGTAAAAAGTACTCTCTCATAAACCTCTACATTAGCAGAGAATTCCCAATTCCCATTATAAAGCGCTAATTTGATATCAAAGGTATTATTCTTACATTGATAAATAAAATGATCTTTGGAACCGCAACATTCACAAGTAAAATTGTACGAGGTACATAATGTGGATGAATAGCCTTTCAACCAACTCACCCATTCTTCTAATACTTTTTTCCCTCGTAATGTAATATCCAAAAGTTCCAACTTCCTTCTCCTATATTGCGAGCTTCATCTGTTCAAACATAGCAATCTCGGAAGACATGATTAGTAGCAAATGTTTTTATAATTTTTGTTTTATAAATTTTTTATGAGTTTTTGGTTTTATAATTTTTTTGTTCTTTTCAAATAAGTAAAAGCAGTAAAAAGTAATAAACGGAAATAACTTGAAACTTGTTAATAACTTTTAGTACAACAACAATAAATTAGCAACTAAAGACAAAGACCAAAAGCGCTTAGCTCCCTGGCAACGGTGCTAGAAAATAGCTTGATGACTGCAAGTGCACAGATCAATTGTAGCTAGTTTCTAAGTAAAGATATCGAACCCACAGAGAGCTATTGGTAAATGTATTTATGCCCCTCATTACTATTCACTAGGGAGTACTTGTAAGTTATCTTTAATTCCAAGTAAAGGGTGTGTAAAGAGTGTGTTTGAATAAGTGCTAAAATAAACAAGAACAAAGTAAATAATAAAAGTAAACTAAAACAAGAGAGTGTCTATGAAGTGTTGTGTGATGTGGTTAAGGGGTTCTGAAGGAGTGTAGGATACACCGCTAGCATGGTACTAATATTATATGTAATCAAGATAACATAATTCTTATGTCATGATATGTATGGAGAGGGCCTCATAATAAGATGTTCACGACAAGGCTCATAGGAAGCCATTTTGTTGAGCCAAGTGTGAGGTAACCTCTAAATAACCACTGCAATGTCTAAGAGCAATCACCCATATAGGCCACCGCAATTAAGGGTTTCCCCATGGATATCGTAATTAGCTTAGGGAGTCCTTCTTAATCCCCCTTTGACCGTGTGGGTTACGAGCCAGCGCCAATCTATCACGAGGCACTCCGGGTACGCTTCCACAATACGTCCAAAGGGTTTCTTCCTCCCTTTAGTCCTGAAGGCAAATGATATATGGTCGACTACACATATCATCTAAAGAGAGAAATCAAACACAAGTCATAATAATATCATAGACAAGCAAGTCATATGGTCACAAGAATAGATCATCTTTATTACAAGTTCATAGTGGTGCTAGGGTTTCACCATCTCTCCCCAAGAACAAGGCAACTACTCATACATGAAGGGGATCAACATCATGGCAATTGTATGGATGCAATATGAAGGTACAATTGAATACAAGTGCAAATCCACAATAGAGATTGGACTACATCAAAGTAAACAAAGGGGATCGAAGTTGGAGACGATGTTGATGAAGATGGCGATGAAGATCGATGCGTAGCCCTTCAAGATGCAAGCCTCCTCTCTCCCTTGAGTGGTATGGTGGTGTAGATCTCGTGGGCGGTGGCTATGGAGGCGGTGGAGTGGCATGGCTCCGCTCCTTAGGCATGTGTGGACTCTCTGCCTTCATCTAGGGTTTTCTCCTCTTTAAATAGGCATCTAGAGGTCGGTTTCGCGGACCGTCGAAGCTGGGGGTGAATATGTCCATTGGGCCTTCACAAATGTGGTTCCATTTGACGAAACAAAGCTGTCAGAGGGCGGTACGGTCGTACGGTACGGGCAGGCTCGGCCTGTACCAGTGGTCGTTACGCGTGCGGTACTCCGCAGTGTTTTGACCGCCATTTCTTCATACAGACTCCAATTGAGGTGTTCTTTGGCTCGTTGGATTTGTATGGACGAGGGATTAAACACCATGGACTTGGATCTTCATTTGGAGTTGGTGGAAAAACTCACTTCTTCCTTTCCACAAATGGCTAAGTCTGGTGCCTGCAACTCCTCCATATTGTATCCTCTTTGCTCCTTTTATCCATGATTCACCATAGCACCTACACACATATAAAAGACAAGAAAAGGTAATAAAATCCTAATAAAACTAATATTGTGCAAAGCCCATGTGGAAATGAATGAAAACTAAAAATCAAACATAATAGGCATAGTTATAGAAAGATGTAACATGTAATGAGTGAAAATATGAATAAATTTTATACTTAAATATGCATTAATTTTGGACTCATTAGTAGGCTTCATGTGTAGAAAGCTTGTTCAGTTTTGCAACAACATGATAAGTGGCGACAATATCATAGTACCAATTTGTATCAACACCATGAGAAGCATAATTTGCACTTTTATTTACACGGTCTCCATCACCACGGTCACCACAGTCATCACCGTAGCGCCACCAGCAATCACGGGCAGGATGCCCATGGATGAATCATATCTGACATGTGGTATCCATGTAGGGAGTGGGCTGACAATCACGACGCCTCCCACCATCATCACGTATGTCCTTATCATCACGATGACGGGGACGGTCATCATCATACTGGCCACCCTGGTAGCCACCTCCATCACGGTGGCCCTGATAGCCACCTCCATCACGGCGATCGCGGTCATCACGGCGATCACGGTCATCACGACGGTCGCGGTAATCCCGGTGGCCATGGTCATCACCGTCGCCACGATCATCATGCTGTTGTCGAGGATGCTCATCGCGCCAGCATTCTTGACCTACGCGGCCATCACACCAGCATTCATGGCCGCGTGGTGGATAAGCACCACGACAAGCCACGTTGGCGGATGACGAGAAGCCCACGTCTTCAGTTTTGTTCATGCGATCATACGCTTGGACTTGATCAAATAAATCAGCCAGAGTAGTGTCGGGATTGGCATGAGCGGCGGTGATTAGCGTGTCGTAGGAGTTACCGAGACCGTTCAGCACATACCAGAGAAGCTCATCATCATCAAGCGGTTTACCTGCAGCAGCAAGTTCAGAGGCAAACGTCTTCATCTTTGCAAAGTATTTTTCAGCAGAGAGGTCATTCTTCTTGGTGTCATTGAGAGCACCCTAGAGACGTTGCGCCCGGGATTTTGACGCGGCAGAAACATGAGTGTTGAGAGCAGCCTCCAATCACATGTGCCAGAACGTCTGGAGATAGCGCATTCAGAAGACAGCGAAGAACCTGCTGATCACGAGCGATCCAAGAGGAATACTCAGGGTTCTCGATTGTAACCTTTTTCTTGTTGATGTCTTCGGTCTCCAGCTGTTCATCGGGTGCCTCCTCAGATCCTTCCACGAGGTTGAGGACTCGGGCACCGCGAAGGGCGGGAACTACGAGAGCCTTCCAAACCAAGGCGTTCTCGCGGGTGAGAAGCTGAGTGGGAGGTGCTCCAAGGGCAGTGGCTAATGCCGTGGCCGATGAAGAGGTCGCCATGGAATCGATGCGATCCAGTGTCAGGGGTCGTGGGCGTGTCATTGTTGTAGGCACGGTGGTGGCAGATGACTGCGGCGGCGGCGTGTCGTCGGTGTCGTAGATCTTGGCTCGATGCGATAGCGGCACAAAGAAGGCGGCGACAGAGATGTTTAGGGTTTTGGTGTTTGGCTTGTGTGTTTAGACTTGGATCTCGATGCGGCCGGCGATGGAAGATCGACAGCGGCGGCAGAGGGTTTTGACGGTTGTGTGTTTGGGCTTGGCTTGGAGATAGGCGGTGACAGGGCTGTGGCGCGGCGTCGGGGTTTAGGGTTTCGGCAGCCAGACGCAGGAAGAGGCCTGCTCTGATACCATGTGAAAAATGGTGGAATGATGCGTACCCGTAGGGGCATCGGTTGCATGTTTATATAGTGTAGGAAACCGCCCTATACGTGTCATATATATATGGGTTTGTATGTGTACATCGGAGTACTACTCCGTACACGTACACGTAGGATTACAGCCTCTAACAATGATAAGTTCTACTAATCACATCGAATGCAAGTAAGAAAAAACTGGCAAAGAAATAAATACTAATCTGACTACAGAGTAATACAATCACGATGCATATAAGTACAAACTGGACCAATCCATGTAAAAAAGTGGAACTGGATCGATTTAACAGCCGGAGGTGATACTTGCTGATGAATGATGATGCAACATAGAGCATACCCACGTTCACCGGCCGCTATGCTGCAAGACCACTTGCGTGGTGCTGGCCGACCGTCATTCTTTCGGTGCTGGGCAAGCCTTTACGCAGGATTTTTGGCGCGCTAGCGAGAAAAAAGCGGGGCACCAGGGCAAGGAAGCTAGCGTTTCACTCGAGGAATTTTTGCAAGAAGTTTGATGGGATGTTTCTTTTCTTATGAATCCTAAAGCGTAGGGGAATTCCTTTCCTATCCCTATGTTGGTACAAAGGAAAGCTTTCCCGCAAAATTCCTATCCCTGATAATTCGTATGGGTTTCACGTGTTCCAGACGACCCCTGTAGAAAATTTAGATAGGATTACTATAGAAAAAATTTCTATGATACCATTTGGATCAAATGAATAGGAATCCGGGATTCCTTTGAAATTCTTTCACATGAATTTGGGAGGAAACGGCCTCATGTTTTTATCTCTTTGTGTCTACACTTTCTGCGTTTTCTCGTGTGACATCCAAACGACACTTCAAAGTTTTTCTGTGGTATTGATTCTTATAGGAATTCAGGTTACATCACATCTCAATTCCTACATTTTTTTCAAATCCTCTGTTTTGAGATCCAATGTTGCAAACAGGGCCTAAATTTCTGTTAACAAAGATTAAAAATGTTCATACGAAAACGAACAATGTTGTAAGCTATTTGGAACATCATTTTTTCACACAGAATGGCCATCCTCCTCCGAAATCTGAATAACAAAGCGACAATTTTGAAAACAATGTTTCATCTATTTTTTCCTAACATTTTTTAATATTTATATGAGTTACCAAACAATCTTCTATCTTTTATACGAACATAATAAACACTTAAACAAACTATATGATGTTTCTAATACCGGCAGCAACTCCATCTGAAGCAACATGTCTAGTAGAGAGTTTTTACTTTTAACTTGACATGGGCTTGAGACTTCCTTTTTTACTTTTTTTTAAAGAAGGTCATTTTTTTACTTATTATCTCGAGCAGATACGCGACTTTACTTTTTTCTGGAGGAAGACATGACTTTACTCGTCATACTTTCCTTTAATTCTTAGAGGATCAACCCTTTTCGTTCGTACTCTTTTCCTCTTAATTCAATGGGCCTCACAATTATCGTAAAATACAAATGGGCCTCACTGCACTAATACAAAATACAAATGGGCCTCACTGGACTAATAATGACATCCAAAGACGATCCAATTCCACGCCAGACGCTTCCGACAGCGGCCACCATTGCTCGCCGCGAATTCCCCATCCGAACCCCGACTGCGGCTGCCATGGACCGCGTCCTCGCCTTCTCCCGCCGCCGCCGCCGCCTGATCCTCTGCGCCGGCGCTGCCTCTGCCGCTTACCTCCTATACCACCACCCGGCCGTCGCCGCCCGCCGACGCCGCATCTCCCGCCTCACCTCAGCTCTCTCGTCCCTCGCCGACGCTGTAACCGCCGTCGCCGCGGACCTTGCCGCCTTCCTCAGATCCGACTCCGACGTCCTTCCCCCCACTCTCACGCAGCTATCCAAGCTCGCATCATCCCCCGAGGCGTTCGCTTCCGCCTCTGCGCTCTCCGGCGCCCTCACAGCCGGCGTGCTCCGCGGCTACACCTCTGCCTCCGGTCCAGCGTCCAGTGGTGAGGTGGCGTTCTCGGACCGTCTCGTTGAGAAGATGTTCTCCCCTTCAGGTGAGCGGCTCGTGTCGGCCGTGGCGGGCAGCTTCGGGCGCGACCTCGTGCTCGCCTTCTACTCCGTCCCATCCGATCCTTCGGAATCATCGGGATCATCGCCGGCGAGCTGGGTCGACGTGGTCACCAGAGGGAGTTGCCGGAGGGCGATTCGCAGCTGGGTCGAGGTCTTTACCGCCACCGCCGTGGGCGTCTTCATAGACAAGACCATCCACATCAACACCTACGACCAGATCTGCGCCGCCGCCACAAACCCCGCCTACGACGCCAGGCTACAGAAGCTTTTAGTTGCACTCTGCAGTGCTTCTATCGAGACATTGGTGAAGACCTCCCACAGCGTACTCTCCAATACCAATGGAAATGCTAATGACAATAGCAGTTCCAGTGGCAATGGTGAGATTCGGGAAGGATGGGCACAGACGGTATCGAGTGCGCTTGCTGTTCCAGGCAACCGGAAACTTGTGTTGGATCTAACAGGCAGGGCGACGTTCGAGGCAGTGCGGTCTTTCCTCGAGTTTGTGCTATGGAGACTGCATGATGGCGCAAAGGCTGGTGGTGATGCCACAGTCAGGGCTGGGCTGTGTGCTTTGAGGTATATGAGCGAAAGGTCCATGGTTATCACTGCCATCTGCATAGTATTGTGCTTGTATGTGTTGAACGGTACATGGCTCTTGGCGCCGGCTTGAGCCTGCTATCATCTCTTGGCATGCAGTTCGTATATTTATGTGTAGCAAATAGAGTATAGAATATACTGAAACTGTAAATTTAGAAAGGGAGAGGAGCAACAGAAGAAATTACTTTGGTAATTGGTAGATTTTTTGTTGTGTAACAATCTGTCCCTGCATACAGTTAAAGAAATTGTCTGACAATATGATTTTGCCTGTACATTGAGAATTTTATTGGTCAGTATTATATTTCCTTTTGGTGAAAACATATCATTCTGGTTAGTGTATTGTTGTATATGAGGCTTAACAAGGGCCACTAATTGTTTTAGCTGTTTAGTAGTATTTTACAATCTGCTCAGATCAGCATATCATTCAGGTGTTCAATTCATGGTTTTTAAGGCGTTAAGGCGACCTAAGGCGATCTAGGGGTGCCCTGACGCCTAGGCGGGCGCTTTGGATGCCTAGGCGCCTAAAGCGGCCATTTTTCCAAAGCAGGGGAGGGGCGCCTGGACGACGCTTGGTTCAATGGAAGTTGTGGAGATTTTGATTGTTTAGGTAGTTGCACATGTTTTGATACATGATCTGTTTTATCCGATTGATTGTTCAACTTGTTTGCCTGCATGGACATTTAGAATATTCATACTTTTCTGTCCCACCAGCTTGATCAAGAAAATATCAATATAAATTTTGAATATCTTCGTTTCACTTTGTTTAATGAAGAATCAGTTATAGACAGCCAGGCAAAAGTGTTATTGCTTCTGCTTCAGGTTGCCCTCATTGGTACAAACTACAAACTGCATTTTGTGCTCACCTAATTGTCAAGAACCCTTTAGATAATGTTTCTGTCAAAACCAGGCATTTTATAATTGGTGTACAAAAATTATCCTCTGACTCATGGTATCTGTTCATATTCTGTTAAAAATGATCATCCTTGTTCGGGAGTTCTGTACCCAGTTTAATTTTGGATACAAGTTTCTCATCATGAAATGAATACAGATGACCTTTTGGGATCACAGACTGAAACTAGTTAGTTTTCTTTGTTTGAAATACTTCTACTAAAGATTAAAGTGGGCATATTTCCATGCAAGTTATAATCTTATGTTGAATCTTGTATAGCTGATATGGACATATTCCATTCTGAAATTGATGTTTTTAAAAATCTCAGTGACAGCAGGTCCGGTGAGTTTTAGATTGAGGCCTGCAACCCATTGTACATCGGCTTCACCATGTCGATTTTGGAGTGCTTCTGAATTTTCATAGGCCCAGGTCTGAATTTTCTCAAGCTCTCCCGTGTCGCTTCTCCCCGTCCCCCTCATATTTCAAGCTTGAATCTACTGAATGCTTAGTCTACAGGTAGCAATGCTCTAGAACCATAGGCCCTTTACTTGCGTGAGCAAAATTGTGTACTGCCAGCCTCCCTTTCGTAATAAAAGATTGCTTGACCAATGTATGAATCAGGTTGCATTTTCACACCTTCACAACCATCTGTGATCTGTGCTCCTCTGATTAGTGAGTATTGGTCAGAGGAGGGAAGATAGCCCCTTATCTCTTGGCAAGCAGTTCGTATGTTTATGTCCAGTAAATAGAGTATGGAATATACTGAACTGTAAATTCAGAAAGGTAGACGAGCAACAGAAGGAATTACTTCGGTAATTGGGAGGAGTAGATTTCTTTGTTGTGTAAGTGTAACAATAAGTTAAAGAAATTTTCTGGCAATGTGGCGTTGCCTATATATTGATAATTTTGCTGGTCAGTGTTTATATTTCCTTTTTGTGAATATACGTGGTTGTGGTTACTGCGTTGTGTATGATCCTTGACAAGGGCTACTAATTGTTTCAGCTATTTAGTACTCCGTCCGTTTCAAAATATAAGATGTTTTAGCTTTCTGAAGCTAGTGTATCTAGACCCCTTTTGGTATGTAGGTTCGGAGAGGTTCGGAGTGAACCTACACACTAAAAGGGGTCTAGATTCATTAGCTTCACAAAGGTAAAACATCTTATATTTTGAAACGGAGGGAGTATTTTAATATCTACTCAGAACAACATGTTATTCAGGCGCCCAATGGAAGCTGTGGAGATTTTCATTTTGTAGGTAATCGCGCATGATATAGTACACAATCTGTTTTGTCTGCTAGATTGTTCAATTTGCTTGGCTGCATGAACATTTAGAATATTCATATTTTTGTGTGCCACCGGATTGATCTATAGTAAATATCGATATATATTTTGAATTTCTGCAATTCACTGCTTCTGTTCCATCATGCCCTCATTGGTACCAAATGCATCTTTGTCCTTACCGAATTGTCAACACCCTTCTGGAAAAAATTTCTGTCCAGACCACACCGTTTACAAATGCTACACACGAAATTATCTTCTGATTCATGGTATCTGTTCATGTTCTGTTACTAATGATGATCCTTGTTTGGAGTTCATGAAGGGTTATGCACCCATTATAATTCGGATTACAATGAATTCAGAGAACCTTCTGGGATCACAGAGTAGTGCATTTTCCCCTGTTTGCAATAGTAAAGATTAAAAATGAACTTACATCTGTACAAAGTTAGAACCTGATGTTGAATGTTGTATTGTTTGCATGGATATGTATTTAACATCAAACTCAATTCTGAAACTGATGTTTTTTAAAAATCTCATTGGTCACAGGTTCGTTATGAGTTTCAGAGCGAGGACTGGAAATCATTGCGCATCGGCATCACCACGTCAATTTTGGAGGCTTTCTGAATTTATCTCAGGCCCAGGTCTAAATTTTCTCAAGCCCTGGCGTGTCGCGCTCCTCTCCTTTTCCCTCCCTCGTGTTTCAAGGTTGAGCCCTTTCTAGAAGAGCAATATGTAGTTTGTACGGAACAATTCTTCTGAGCCGAAGGTCCTTTACTTCCGTGTGGAAGAATTGTCTGCTGCCAGCCTTCTCCTTCCCGTAATAAAAGATTGCTTGACTCCCTGCATGAATCAGGTTGCCATTTCATACCTGCATGCACTCCCGCCTGTGCTCCTGTGATTAGTGAGTTGTGAGTATTGGTCAGAGGAGGGGAAGATATATGCAGGTCCTGAGAAATACGTGCAGCTCTAGAAATCTCATGGGGCCTTGGCTAGCTAGCGGTAGTCAACTCTCTTTGTCGCCATCACCCAGGCACGTAATCAGATTGCTCGTCTAATCTAACCATGTCAGGGTCGCATCCATAAGACCTTATAGTCTAACTTACATGTCACCTTCTAAGAAGCGAGACGACTTACGTAGGCATCGATATGCAGTGTCTAAACACCAGGTTGATCCCTTTCTGTGCAGGAGGAGGCAGGTCGCCCGGGCCAGTTAGACACGAACAGGTGTTAGCTTCAGTCAGCTACTTGAATGTTAATTAAGCACCAATCAAGTAGACATTATACGCCGTTGAGAATCATTCAGTTAACAAAGGTCAAAATCAGGTACTGATGCCACCAAGAGCGTTCTAGAGGAGATGGCCATGCTTATCTGTGGCGTATCCAGACAGACATCCAGCAGCAGGTACGCTGTCGTCAACATTTCATACACTACCCTACTAAATTGCTGACCTGGGCTCTCATCTGGAGAGGTCAAATGGTCCCGTTGTCGCTGCCCAAAACCCTGACGGCCAACCTGGCTATTGTATGCTGTCTTTCTTCGGTTGTTTTGACCTGTTGCGCTCCGTCCGTCCGTCAGGAAGTCTTCGCTGCCGGCATCCAGAAGAATGCAGCCGACATCGACCGCGCCTGTGTCACTAAGCTGGTGGCTCCCCCTCTGAGTTGTTTAGTTGCGTGCTGATTTGTATTGCTTGGGTGTCATGGTCTTGTGACTGGTTTTGTTCCCTTGCAGCGTGTGGAACAGTGTGCGTCGGAGATGCATTGTGGAAGATTCGGTGATTTTTACGCTTTGGTTTGCAGAGAAATTGAGTGAAACGCGTGGAAACTACTAGGAAAATTTCGGCGTTATGTGCCCGAAGTATTAGCTGGCCTGGGTTTTGGTCAAGTTTGGCTCGGACTGCCCGAAGAAAGCAAAGCCATTTTTCTCGTCAAACCGAAGAGTAGGCAAATTAAGATGCCGAGGTTTGGCTGTGGTAGTGAGGGGATTGAAACGAGACAGGGCCCAGCATATGTATATCCTAGACGACAAACTAATCCACCTCGCCCAATCCAGGTCCAGGCATATGCACGTAGAGTCGTTTGCAAATGGAGCGAGAGATTAGTAACAGACTTTAATCCTGCCATAACTAAATTCCTTTATGAGACGCCCAAATAAAGCTGGCGAGGCTCTTCATGCATGCATGCACACGGTGTGATCAATCCCTTCTCGGGCACTCCTACCGAGGAAGGATGACGGAGATACTACTACTGATGATCAGCACACCATTACATGGACTCGCATATATACGCAAGTCAATACTGCTAGTTGTGGCCGTTGTCCTGGGTGTAGATGTAGTCGGTGTGGGCGGCGAGTGTCCTCCTCGCCAGGCAATCCTCCCGCTGCTGCTCGCCGGCCACCATCTCGCAGTCGCGTCCTTCAGCCGCCGTCGCCGCCGCGACCTTCTGAATGAAAGAGAAATGTGATCAGATATCGTTGGAAGACGATCGATGGACCGAGAGTCATTGAGAAGTCCGTAGATCCTGGGCTGCACGCGTGCATACCTGGCTGGGAGATGCCTTCCTTGCGGAAACAACGTCCGCCGGCAAGGTCCGTGCGGCGGTGGCCTGAGCGGGGCCGGACGCCAGGAGGAGGAGGACGGCGAGCGCCGCCACGAGCACCATGGTCGTCGCCCTCGCCATGGATGTCGACCCACACGGTGACGCCTAGTTTTTTTCTTTTTAAGATGGATTCGAGAGCAGTTTCTGGGAGCGGTGGCGATGGTGAATAATGCGGGCGGAGGAGGAATGGAGTGCGGTATTTAAAGCGGCGGAGGGGGAAACGGCCGGACCACGGGAACCGGGCTAACGCGCCGCAGGGAAACGCTGGCGGCCACACGTGCGGACCCGTCTGCGCGCGTGGGACTGCTGCCTAGACCCACTGACACCTGGGGCCCTCTGTTGTGCGGTGGCCAACCTGTCGGTGACTGTACGCCCGTGCAGTGCAGGTCTTAGCTGTCGACGGTGATGATGCTAACGGGTACTCCCAGACCGTGTTTATTTATACTAGTACTACTAGTAAAAAGAAAATGAAAATCGTTCATCATCGATCTCGATCGATACCTTGTTCAGCGGAGCGACGCCGACCACCATGCAGCGTGCTCCTGCTTGGGGGTCCATCGACTGAGTCTCACTCACATATGATACGCGTACCTTGGCTGCAAACCCGCACGTCGCATACTCGCATGGGTGGCTGCATGTCGAGCGGTTCTGCTGCGCCTCCTTTCGCGCCTGCGCACGCATCTGCAACAACTCCTGGACCTGGATCACGATGGGGATTTGGGGGTAGGATAGGCGATATCCGCACTAGCTGTGTCAGCCGGGCCTTGTGTTGCTGCGGCCTTGAGGCCTTGAGGGCGCACAGTCACTATGTTTCGCTCATTGCTATTACTCGCTCCCAGGGACTCCCCGGCTTGGCCGGCCCATGTGTTGTTCATTTGCCTTTTTTGTTTTGTTTCTTTGTTTAGTTTCTTTGTTCCTGTTTCTGTTTATATTTTCGGAATCTTCAACGGAGTCGGGAGGAGATAAGTGGGCCACATTGTTGTGCCGAGGTGGTGCTTTGTCTTGTTCCAGGCGGAAGGGATCTTTAGTTGCTTCAAAGACCAAATGAGCCTTTCCTATAATATTATTATATTTGGACTGGAGAAGTTATTTAAAAAAGAGTAAGTTCTACTTTTTACTCCCTAGTTTTAATTTTTGACACTAATTACCACATTTAGCAAGATTTCATCCTAATTACCCCATTTACCAAAAGTTGTGCCAAATTTTACCCCTTCTAAGTTTTGTGAGCATTCTGATCTTGAGAGTCGTTCGTGTGGTTCAATAGTTCGCTCTTTTATTTCAAGTTTCAGTCTCTCCGGTACCTGGGTCTGCCAACTGTGGTAGGACGATCAAAGAATGGGGCGTTTAAGCACCCTTACTGACAAGGCGAGGGGGAAAGTGTCGGGCTGGGCTGGAAGGGGCAAGGACTCTCCAAAGCTGGGAAGGAAAGACTGATAAAATCTGTTTTAGAGGCGGGTGCTACATACGCTATGGGCTGTTCTCAGCTTACCAAGCTGGCCTCCATTGGCTCGGACTTATGGTGGGGCGACACCACGAAGAAGAGAAAGACCCATTGGATTAGTTGGCAGCGGGCGTGCGAGGCAAAGCAAAGGGGAGGTATGGGCTTCAGGGATTATGCTGATTTTAACCAAGCGTCGCTCACAAAGCAAGCATGGAGGCTGACCACGAACACTAACTCGTTATGCGCAAGGGTCCTACGAGCTCGCTACCACAGGGATAGTGTGTTCCTCGATGCCAAGTGCCCTAAGAGGGCTTCCTTCACCTGGAAGAGCATTATGCATGGTAGGGACTTACTACGGGAGGGCATTATGTGGCGGGTCGACAGTGGTGAGCATGTCCGGGTGTAGCAGGACAATTGGATTCCTCGATCATCGTTAAAAAGGCCCTTGGGGCAAAGCCAAACACCCCAGCACTAGAGCAAGTAAAGGAGATACTATTACCGAATGGTGCTGGATGGAATCAACATAAGCTGAAGGAACATTTTTTTGATGCGGATGTGACTGACATCTTGAAAGTCCCCGTTGGTAGAGTTGGAATAGAGGATTACATGGCTTGGAATTACACCAAAAATGGGGTTTTCAGTGTGCGGTCTACATATCATCTCAAGCAGCAGTTGAAGAGAGAAGAGGAGGGCCGAGCATGCTCATCTTTAAATCTGGTGGAGCATAAGGGCTGGCTATCGCTCTGGTCGGCTCAGGTTCCAAACAAGGTCAAGGTACATTGCTGGAGGTTGGCGAAAAATGGACTCGCTGTGGGATACGAACTCCAATGCAGAAACATAAAACAGGGGTCAAGTGTATTGCTTGTGCTCGCGATGAAACACTGGTTCATCGGCTCTGGGCCTGCCAACATTCACAACAAGTTTGGAGGCATCTTCGGTCGATGATGAATTTGGAATTAAAGGATCCACCAGGTGATATTAGGATGCCACGGGGCCTCCAATCCTGGTTACTCGACTAGTTCGTGATGCTTGACAATAGTGAACTAGCGCTGGTCGCTAATGGCTATTTACCAGGTCTGGCTGGCCAGGAATAATGCGCGTGAGCTCCCTATGATTGACAACTCGATGGCCATTGCGCGGCGTGTTCATGACTCGATGGCCATTGCGCAACATGTTCTTGCCCTAGCAGCTGAGTGGAAACAGATGCACTCACCGCAGCCAAAACAAACCACGCGGATGGGGGAGCGCTGGCGCCCGCCGGCCAATGGATGGCACAAGGGAAATGGTGATGGAGCATTCTACCAGAAGGAAGGACACGGAGGTGGCGGGGCGATTATTCGCGACCAACATGGCACCTTTGTTGCAGGGGCTTGCCATTTTTTTTCTCTGGTGTCGGATCCTGTTCGGGCGGAGCTCCTGGCTTGCAGGCGTACTGTCCAATTGACGATGTAGATGAAGGTGCAAAAACTAGAGCTAGAATCGGATTGTGCATCCGTGGTTTCAAAGCTGAAGGACTCGAGCTGGGACAAGTCAGTGGATGGACACCCTGTTGAGGAGGTGAAACGGCTTCTTCGTGGGTTCGACGAATGGACGATCAGACATGTTCGGTGCTCGGGCTACGCTGATGCTTACAATTTGGCTAAGGAGGACTGCACGAATAAGTTAGTTAAAACATGGGTGAGTATTCCCCCTATTTTTGTAAGTTCTGTACTGGAATTTGATGTTGAAGTTTAGTAATGCGGCCATTCAATCTAAAAAAAGTTTCGGTCTCTCCCATGTCACCGTGTTTGATTTAGCGCTTCGAACGCACATACATATATGTTAGTACGGAATGCCCATGCTAACTAAGCTTGTTACTTGTCAAATATAGGCCATTATAGCGGGAACCTAGATGGGATGTACATAGAGCTGCTCCTCATATATACCTTGAAAGGACAAGCATGTCGCCTAGAGGGGGATGAATAGACGGTTTAAGACTTTTACAAGAGTGGCTTAATAAAGGAGGAATTAAATTAGAGTTCACTTTGTCAAGCACAAAACCTAGAAAAACTAGGGTTCACTTATGTACACCAACAACTTATGCTAAGCAAGATAAGCAACTATGTGATAGCAAGATATAGACTTTAAGCATGAAGATTAACATAAAGTAAGGTGCATAAGTAAGAGCTCGGGTATAGAGATAACCGAGGTACGCGGAGACGATGATGTTTTACCGAGTTCCTCCCAACAATAGAGTACGTCTCGTTTGGAGAGGGGGTGGTTTCAAACCACCAACGCCACAAAAAGGTTTCCTTGTTCTCCGGTGAATCTCACCCCAACGGGATCGATCCACACTTCCACTATCGGTGCACTTGTCGGTAGAAATCCGGAACCTCTCACAAGATTGGGGCACTTCTCCACAACTCAATTGAAGGCTCCCAACAAACAAGCTTGAGAAAAGCTCCACAACTTAATTGGAGGCCCCAAGTAATCCACAAACCTGCAATTACAAGTAAACCGTCTAGGGTTCCAAGAACCCAAGAGTAAAAAGCTTCTCACCTTTCACCCAATCGAATCCTCACCGAGAACTCAAACCGATGCACCAAATGCAATGATAAGAACACAAGAAGTGCTTAAGTCCTTCTCTCCCAAATTCCACCAAAGATACAAAATCTTATGGGGGAATAAGAGAGGAAGAATAATGAAGAAAATCCACAACTCCAAGATCTAGATATCAAGATGTTCCCCTCACTTAGAGGAGAGATTGATTGGTGGGATTGTAGATATAGATCCCCTCTTTCAAATCTCTCAGTAATATGCAAGAATCATAAGAGGG
This sequence comes from Avena sativa, assembly GCA_916181665.1. Lineage (NCBI taxonomy): Eukaryota > Viridiplantae > Streptophyta > Magnoliopsida > Poales > Poaceae > Avena > Avena sativa. Next base: position 366,194,247 of record OV702287.1, on the reverse strand, counting down.
ATTGAGGGATAGCAAGCTCAAGAAGGTCAAGAATAGAGGGGAAAACTTGCAAGAAAGGTTAGGGAACCATTGCGGGAAGAAGGGCCCCTTAAATAGGCCCCTAGAAATCCAACTGTTAGGCCCAGGAATCGCCCGGTCCGGAGTCTCCGGACTGGGACTGGAGTCTCCGATGTACCCATTCCAAATGGGGACAAATTGGAGGACAGTCTGTACGCAGTCCAGAGCTAGATCGGAGATTTAGTCTAGAATCTCCGGTCTTACAAAAACTAGCAGAAAGACCAATACGAAAATAGCCATAACTTTTGCATCCAGACTCTGATTTTAATGATTTTGAGCTCATTTTAAAGAGGACAATAAGCTCTACAAGATCATACAGAAAAACATCATAGTCCAGCAAGGTAGGATAGAACCAAATGACGAAAAGTTTGACCTCTCTCAAAAAGATGAACTGGTAAAACTTTCAATATCAAAAACACAATAGAGAATGCATATGAAATTCGTTTTCGATAAACTTGAGATTGTCATGAATATTAACACAAACTCTAAATACTCTCATGGATAAGAACCAAATAAGAACCAAGAAATATGATGCCAAGTATGCAAAGGTTTGAGCACTCTCCGAAGGATATGATAAAGTTACTCACTCGAGAGCCCCTCTTGATAGTACGACTATCTATCCTATAAACCAGTCTCTCCAACTAACACCACGAGACCAGTAAGAAGGAAACCCTATCAAGAACATACCTTTGCCTTGCAGATATTCCACTTGAGCTTGATGATGACGATCTTCTCCACCTCAAGATGGAACACCTTTCTTGATTCCGCTAGCTTGGTGAAGACTTACAAATTGCTCCCCATACTCCACTATGGTAGAGCTTCTATTTTGGGCATATCATCTTCCCATATCCAAGATAACCATAGGATGGAAAGATTCAAGAAAATGATCTCTTCGAGATGGCTCATCTGATCTTGAACTTGCACAATTTCTTCTTTATTCATCATGTTGGTGTCTTGAAGGTATACAAGAGATATCACTCCACCTTATTATTCAATACACACTTGCCATAGGCACAACTCTCACATGACCAATATTTGGATCACTCCTTAAACACCTTGGTCATCACTTGATCCTCTTCACTTTCTTCTTCTCCCAATCTTGAAGCCAACATATGGTTTAAGCATTGCCTATGGACAAATCCTACAAGTAAAACTCAATGCAAACATAAGTCCATAAAGATTGTCATTAATTACCAGAACCACACATGGGGGCACACATGCACTTTCAATCTCCCCCATTTTAATAATTGATGACAATCTCTTTGAGAGGGTTTATATAAGGAATTAACTGAACAAAACGTTGTGCTAACATCAAATACTACATAAGTATGTGATGTTAGTACAACCACAATATCGAGAAAACTCCCCCACAATCTATGCACGTGTGGATGAACTTGAATTTCATTGCATATATTGTCAACCATTACCGGTGGTAGAGTTTCCTCGATATATTCAACATGCAAATCAATATGCTAAGATGCAAACCACACGAGGCAAATGTAACCATTACTGGTGGTGGAGTTTCCTTGATATATTCAACATGCAAAGCAACACGCTAAGATGCAAAGCACACGAGGCAAATGTTTAAGTACAAAACTCAAAACACAAAACCAAATTCCCTTAAACCCTCTAAAACTTTTCCCCCACTGGCATCTGGCATCGATTGCCGAAATGGAAAAAAATTAGAAGGCTAATTTAGTGAGAGTTCCTCCATGTGGTGTGCATTTCTCATAATATGAGTGGAATCAAATACACGTATCCAATGACGAATACGTAGATGGAATCAAACTAAATTGAGGATCCAACGATTGCGAAGAAATAAAATGGTGAAGAAGCATCAATGAATGAAGCAAGCAATCAAAAGATCCAAAGAATTACTTCACAAAAGAAGACACCAAAAGAAAGATTTATATTATGATAAGTCGACATGAGAGTGATTTAAATAATATGAGAAGACTCCCCAAAGTTTTTGCACAAATTATAATTTGCATTTGAATACAATATGCATAACATGGCATCCTCATTCCCTCTATATTATTTAAACCATGAGCACAAGCAAGAGAGAGAATATTATGATGAGAGAAAATGGGTGTTTAGATGAAAATAGGAAGCTCCCCAAGGTTCATGCACAACAAAGTGCACAATTATGGAATCCTAACTCCCCATAATCAAACAAAACACCAAACAAGAACAAGAAGGCAAATGCGTGTTCTTAGGTAAATTGGGACAGCTCCCCAAGGTTTATGCACCAAATATAATAATTGCTTTGAATACAAAGTGCGTAAACATGGTATCCTTGCTCCCCCAAACTTACATAACAACATAATGGCATGAGAGATCAACTTTATTAACACCAATGAGTGCCAAAAGATGCAAATGAAAAGGTCAAGCAGTCAAAGCAAAACTTTTGGAGCCACCAAAGAATAAAAAGGGGCACAAGGTGTAGACTCCAAAGAAAAAGGATATCAACTAGAGATTTAGCCATAATCATGTATATAAGTTTCTAGGTAGACAACAATCACCAAGATATACATCCACAAAGAAACATGTACACATAAAATGGATACTCAAGAATGAACAAGATATCCCAACGAAAGTCATAGATAATGCCAATAAGGTTTTTACTAGAAAGCATGGCCAAAGGCTCAAATTTATCTAATTGAACATCAATGACCTTCAAACACCAACGAATACATCACAACTATCACAAGGGAACAAGAGATAGTTGGAATGCATTGGGAAAGACAACAAGTATCATAAATAACAAATAAACCTTGCAAACTTATTCATAATCCACATGAGAGAAATTGAGGAAATGATTGGCAATAGAATTGCTAGATTGGCATATGTGGGATTGGTGAATCATAAACATGATTTTATTATACTCCCCAAAATATGCATTCATCTAAACTTACTCATATAATAATAAGGATGATACAATAAAATCTTGCAAGAACCACAATAAAAACAACTGAAGGAAATCATGGCAAGATGCAACCACAAAGGTTGGATGCTAGAAAAGTATGCATGAGAGGGATACTTGTTACCGAGATACCATTGGTAGGATGTAGTTTATATGAGTTTGTTAATCATCCTAGCTTGCCTCCAATTATCATTTAGTCACCACATCTTATTATTGAGACAATCATCCAATGTATCTCCAATGTACCTAAAACACATTCAAGTACACAATGGTCCAAAAACTCATTGGGTCCAAAGTAGTTAGATACACTACAATACATAGGACAAACTCAACAAAAACATGTGCATATTGATATAAAATTGAATTTCATGCACATCTTAACCAAAATAGGATTTGGTGGAGTTTTTCCTATATATTGGATCAAAGAAAGAAAGCATACCATAATATGTGCATTTAGTAAATATGCATGCACAAGGCTTTCAAGAACCAAAAAGGAGATACAATTTGAACAACAACACCAAGTGGACTGAGATGGCACACATAAAGCGTGACACGACCAAAGGTGTCCAAATTGTATCAAAGAACAAATTCAACACATGAAAGATCACAAGTTCAACAAATGAACTAGACAAAAGCCAAAAGAGCAAAAGATAGATAAAAACACAAATGCTCGAGGATTTATCTCATTCTAAAAGGTCAAAACACGAAACGAGGAATGAGACAAAACCAACTCCCAAAAAAAGAGCAAGGTTCCAACAAATAGACCAAACTCTCTACACTTTTCATGATGGTACAAAATACCAAAATGAAAATATCGAACTTCCAAGCACATAAAACATGATATGGAACAAAATAAGAAGCATAAATATGGGTGTTCTAAATAATACAGGAGAGCTCCCCCATGGATAGTGCATTATGTAGGTGATAGCTCCAAATTTCATCACTTTTTACCATTGGTTTTCCTCTTGTTTATTACTGGATTTCCCCAAAGATTGCCTTTTCCACTAACATTAATATTGCAATTAGCGAATCCTTTGGTTCTTGTGATGGTTTTCAGGCAATGAATATTTATTGAAGATCTAATAGCATTTGTGGGCTAATTACACCAGAATAAGCAAATCCCCAATTGGAACCACTTTCATTGGAGGCATCTGCACGCATAACGACCACTGGTACGGTCGGGGCATGCCCATACCGTCCGCCCGTACTACCCACCGGCGTCTTCCTTATATCAATACAAGCAACTTTCATAAAGGAGGAGAGACAAAAAGAACCACAGAACATAAGTTACAGCCACCGCAAGCCATCTAGAGGGGAAGATCAGATCTGAAAGAGGAGAAGAACTTCGCCTTGTTCCTCGATGATCTCCAACCTCTAAACCACACACTCCACCATCATTCCATCATTACTTAGAGAGTAGGAGAGAGATATTGACACTTGTAAGATTAGGGTTTGACACTTTGATCTACCTACGGTTTGTATTTAATTGGATCTTTAATCACTATTGTGGTTTGCTACAATAACTTGGAGATGATTTCTATTTGCAATACAATTATGACTTTTGTTTATCTTCCTCTCATGTCTGAGTAAATCCCCATAGGCGTGGGAGATGTAGGAGATTGGTGAGATGTGATGTGCCTCCTTTAATTCCATCCATTTGTGATTGTTGCAATGTTTATTTAAACAGTGAGAATGAATATATATGTTTGCCTAATGCGTATTATCTAATTTAAGGGCCTATGTAACATGATCCAAAAATCTCATAGGTATGAACTTGTATGCTAGTAATTCGGCGACCCCCCGAGTGACACGGACGATATCAAAGAAGAGCTAGCACTACTCGAAGATAACAAGGAACCATCAAGATTAAAGCCTTGATCCGGTCGAAAGACCTTAATTAATATGCTGACCATGGCCGTGGTAACATGCAGATGGATCATTGGGATTGGAAAGAATTGTCCATGAGGACTCCTAGTCGGTATATGGGATGCTTTCCTACTCACCTATAAATAAGAATTATCATTATCACTTATTCCACTTATTCCATTTGGCACTTGCACTATCACCATGAATTGATTCTCTTCGTGCCTAAGTTCTCATCTGCAGGACCTTTACACGCCTTTCGCATCTTTACTTTTATGCAATTTATTTATTTCCTAAGCAAGTAGCTCTATATTTTAATCACCACTTCCACCCTCAACATTTGCAGTCAATTCACTCAAGACCCGTGACACCTTGGGTGCGACAGAAACACCGCATAAAAACACTTTCCTAGGCTCCTCGTTGGGATTGATATAAAAGCTGGAATTAATACTTCCGCGTAAACATTCTCTGACGAACCTATGCACCTGCAGGCCATCAAGATATTTTCTGGTGCCGTTGCCGAGGAGCTAAGCGCTAAGTGTTGTTTCTTGACAATAGCAACTGTTGATACCATTCATGATCTTTGTTGAAGACAGAGGTACCACTCGATCAGGAAAAACTTATTTACCTCCATATATTGATCGTGTTCCGATCGAGATACGATTAGAATTTATTCAAAGATTTACTAATTCGCGTACTGTAGAGATGAACAACTTGATTCCGTTGATGGCTGATTTAACCATCACCTGAGGGGCCGAACTTGAGCTACCTTTGGGAGAGTACAGGAATCCATCTAGGCACTTGAGGAAAATGCCTATTCTTTATCCTGAACTTGAAGGCCAGGAATTTGAAATATATCCTGAGCTAATATATATGATGAAAGAAATTGCTTTCGCAGGAAAAGAAGAGGAAGACCCTAGTGACCACTTAACAAGGGTACACGACCTTTGTGTTACTCTTAAACCAACAAGTTTGCCAATAGAGTTTGTACTTCTTAAACTCTTTCGTTGGTCTTTGAAAGATAATGCTTTAGCTTGGTTACAATCAATACCTAATCATACTATAAAAAGCTAGGAGGATTGCATTCGAGCATTTATGCATAAATATTGTTCATTTACTAAAATCATGCAAATCAAACGAGGCATAACAAAAGAATTGCAAACAATTGGAGATACCTTTTATGAAACATGGAATAGATATTATGCAATGATTATGAAAGTTCCAAATCATGGTTTTCAAGAGAGTCTAGTTATCCAGTATTTTTATAATGGGCTTAATGACGAAACAAAAGATATGATTGATCTATCTGCATGAGGAGCAATATGCAACCTGACGCTATCGGAATGTGTAAATATTTTTGAGGTAAGATCCTTTAATGATGAACAATATAATCCAAATGAGGATATTGAACCACAAAAAGGTATGATTCACATACCACAAGGTCTTGTATCCGAAGTCAAAAAGTCCATGAAAAAAAGGTATAGCTTCAGAACTTGTAAAAGAAAACAAAGTTGACATTCTTCAAACTTATGTAATAGAAGATGATTTAAATCTTGTAATGCAAAAGTTTAAATATCAAAAAAATCAATTCCATGAGAAAAACTATAAACGTCTTATGACGCAAGAAAAGAATATAAGAGACTTAACATAAGTCTTTGATGACTTGGGTCAAGCCACGAAACATTTAGATAGATATCTAAGTATGGTTAAAACCCAGTGTGAGCAAATAAATGAGACTCAAGCTTTGATTTTGAACCAAGGAAATTTTAATACTATTTCTACTAACATTGTTACTAGGTGTGGTACAGAAACTCGGGAACCACAATGGCCACCTTGGTATCAAGAAGAGCAAGACCGGAAAGCAAGAGAGACTCAGGAGATGAGTCAAGAAGATGAGGATCTAGTAGCCCCTAGGATGACATTGATTATGAGGCCCAGAAAAGGGAAAATAAAGCTTCCAGCACTCAAGAAGAAGAGAAAGAAGGGGATAAGCATAAACCATATGATTTAGATGCTGAGACTATCGATTCAAGAGAAGAAGCCGATCTCAGAAAGGAACAAGAAGAGCAAGTTGTTATCCCGCATGAAGAGCATGCCAATAAGCAAAAATCAGCTGCAAGGAAAAATAAAAAGAATGTTGAACTGGTGACAAAGGTAAAAGAAAAGGTAATACCTACCAAAAAGAAAGTCCCTTACCCTAATCGAGTTCATTACGAACCAGATAAAGCTATTTATGATTCTTTTGTTGAGGCACTAGGCAACTTGCGTTTAGAACTTCCTTTAACTGATGCTATTCAAGTTTCTACTTATACAAAATTTATGCGAGATATACTTAATTTAAAAAAGAAAGTAACTAAGACTATAGCAGTTATGACAAGCTTTGGTGATAAACTTCCTGCTAAGCTTGGGGATCCAGGGATACCAACCATCTCCTGTGCAATAGGGAAAACTAATATATTCAAGGGATTTCTATTTTCGTATCCTCGGTTCGTTAGTTGTACTTGGTTTTCCCTACCTGCTTAACTTTTCCTCCCTTTTGCCCATCTCCTTGTACAAAACTCTCACATGGTCTGAAACTTGCCGTCCGTCAGCCTTGCCGTTACGTGCTGACAAGTGGGGCCGTGTTCAGTCGGGTCCCGTAGTGGACCCTCGCTGTTACATGCTGACGAGCAGGGCCGCATTCTGTCGGGTCCCGTAGTGGACCCTTGCTGTTACATGCTGACAAGTGGGGTCGTGTTTAGTCGGTTCCCGTAGTGGACACCTCTGTCAACTTATCCAGATCAGCATCAGACCCACAGCTTATCCACGTGAGCGCCGGACCCACATCTTATCCACATGAGCGCTGGACCCACAGATTACCTAGGTTGGCGTTGCAAGATGGGACCCCGAGCCAGCCTCGCACCCGCGCCTGTGCCGTTGCCTCCCCTTTCTTCTTCTTCTCCGGTAACGACAGTCCTTTGTCTAGCTTCATTTTCATATAGTGAAATGTAATGCATATATGAAAATTATACGAAAAGTATACACCTTTGAACTCTTTTAAATCGCACTTAGGACATGTGTTGTGCTAATAAAATCCTGATCATTTATCATTTCCATGGAGTGAAATATAATGCATAAACTCGCGTATACAAAAATTATATACCTTTGAACTCCTTGAAATCGCACTTAATACGTGATAATGTTGTGCTAAGAAAATCTTGAGAGATTATCATTTTCATAGATGGAATGTAATGCACAAACTTCCATATGCAAAAACTATAAACCTTTGAACATTTTTAAATTGCACTTAATACGTGATAATGATGTGCTAACAAAATTTTGAGAGATTATTATTTTCTCCCCCATTTTCATAGAGTGGAATGTAATGCATAAACTTACATATACGAAGTTTATACACCTTTGAACACTTTGAAATCGCACTTAATACGTGATAATGTTGTGCTAAGGAAATCTTGAGAGGTTATTATTTTCATAGACTGGAATGTAATTCATACACTTGCATATACGAAAATTATACACCTTTGAACTCTTTGAAATCGCACTTAATACGTGATAATGTCGTGCTAAGAAAATCTTGAGAGATTATCATTTTCATATAGTGGAATGTAATGCATAAACTGGCATATACGAAAATTATACACCTTTGGACTCTTTGAAATAGCACTTAGGACATGATAATGTTGTGCTAATAAAATCCTGATCATTTATCATTTCCATGGAGTGAAATATAATGCATAAACTTGCATATACGAAAATTTTAAACCTTTGAACACTGTGAAATCGCACTTAATACGTGATAATATTATGCTAAGAAAATCTTGAGAGATTATCATTTTCATATAGTGGAATGTAATGCACAAGTTATACACCTTTGAACACGTTGCCTTCAAATTATATTCAAGTTCATTTGTTTATGGAGTTAAAGTACCAGTGGCTAACTCGTTATTTTGCATGAATAGAGGGCTGCCCCTGACAGATATAGGGGTTATCCTGTCCACTAGATCACAGAGGATCAACGGTTGGTGGGCATGATCCGCGTGAGAACTGTCTTAACCAATCAGAGTGTCACAGCAAAAATGAGCACATGTGAGAGAGATTGTGACTAAGAGAGGGGAAAACTGAGTAGAACTTATGTAGCATCCCAATTGTCTAACAATTGTAATGCTACTGGGTCTAGTAATATAATGGCTACTTCATATATATAATTGTTGCATCATAACTATATCATGCTCATGTCATCATGCCACCTTGCACTTGAGCATCATATAAAACCCTTTTTCTTTTGGTTCTTATCTCATATGCATTATTAATTGTATTTGCCTCTTGATATTGTATTTGGTTCTTAATATATTGTTTAAATGCCCAAGTTGAGTTGGGGACATATCTTTTATTAACTCCACCACCCTTTCTTTTCACCACCTTATATTCCACCATCCAACTAAATATGAGCTTTGCACTTTATTGGGTTTTACCTCTAGCTCATGTGGGTTGGGATGGATCCAATTCTATTTTCCACATGCTCTCATCTTAGCATCATGTTGTTTTCACATTATTGATATATGAGAGCCACATGGCCACCTTTGCATGCCTTGTGAGTGGAACCCTTTTCCTAGCTTCCATATGGATTATTATGGGTTTATGATCATGTGGGGATATTTTTGGGAATAGTAAGCATCTAGTGGAATATACACACTAGCAAGTCCCAATTATAATCAAATGTGATCATCTCCATCTACTCCACTTGGAACTTCCTTTTAAATTCTTTTGCTTAGGCCTTACTCCACATTTTGGAATGCATAGGAATAATGCCATGTAAATAATCTTGTTTTCACAAAAATAAGCATGGTATTAATTATTTATGCATGGGCCATGCAAGTACCACCACAATTAAGTCTTTTGGTTTTTTATTTGAATTCTTGGGTGGTTCATCTCTCTCTCTCTCCCTCTCCTTTCTTTTGGCTTGATCTTGTTTGAGTTTGCTAAACCCTACACCTTTTCCACATGTTCTTGTTGGATCTATTTTGGTGCATGCAAGCATCTAAAATTCTAACTCTAATCCTAGACCTACCTCACCCTCTTCTTTTCACCTATGCCGAGCCCTCTCTCTCTAGCAAACCCTAAAACCCCTTTCTCTCTAGCTCCTCTCTCTCCAAACCTCTACCCTAACCACCTGCGAAGGCTACCCCACCTAGCTACCTAACCCCAGGCCAAAGCCTAACCTAACCCTAAAGCCCTAACCCGATCCACCCTCTTCCATCTAACCTAGCTCCAACCCGAGCTTCCCCTCTAGCTCTCTCTCTCTGCCACCCTAGCCCCACCAGCCCGAGCCTTCCCCTGCCTGCCTGGCCTCGCCCTGACCCCACCTGCCAGCTCCCTACCCCGCTCCTGCCCTGCCGAGCCAGCTAGCGCACGTGAAGGAGGAGGGAAAAAGGTGGCCGAGCCACCTTTAACCTACCCACTCCCCCACGGCACCCCCTCTCCCTCTCTGCTATCTACCACCATCGCCCGGCTCCCTCTGTCTCCCAGATCCGTCCCAGGGCCCTGCCCTCTCCCCCTCTTCTCCACCGCCTCCATCTACCCCATTGCCGGCAAAACCTCGGCCTCCACCGCCCCTTCTCTTCCAGCCGGTGGCGTGGCGCTCTGGCGTCGAGGAAGACCGCACGGTACCCCTGCGTCACCTGGACCGCGCCGTCGAGGAGGAGAAGGGCTGGAACCGCCAGGACCGACGCCGCTCCGACGAAACACTAGCTCCGCCCGGCGTCTGCCTCGTCGCCGATCGACCGCTCCCCAAGCCGATCCAGCTACACCAACATCTCCTCGGTGAGCCCCTAAACCCCCTGGACATGTCCCGCCTCGCCGTACCGCCCTAGATCCGCCGGCCCTTCTGTCGAGCACCCTCGGTGCACCGATGAGCGTGCGCGTCTGCTCGCTCCCACGTTGCGCAAAACCCTACCTAGGCCACGCCTACCTCCCTGACACCAACCCCAGCCCACCGCGCTGGTTCGCACCCCCAGCGCGCACCCGCAACGTCCCTGGATCGATCCCCGCCCGCGCCGCGCACCGATCCGTCGCTCGGTGCAGAGAGAGAAGAAGCACAGTGCATCGCGATGTCGTTTTGCGCTAAACCCCCCATAGCTTTTTACTCCTAAACCCGCGGTCCAGCCTGCCCCACCGTCAGCCTCTCTACACGTTTACAGAACACCCCCCTAGCCTTTTTAAAACTCAACCCGCAGTATCCTGGATCGCCCACGTGTCGCGTCACCGCTGGCTCGCCCGCGTGTGGCCCTGGAGATGCTGTGGCCCCACCTGTCATTCGCTGGGGCTAGAACAGCGGTGATAAAAGCTTTTCCGCGCGCTGTGCTGCTGAGTCAGCGCTGGACCCACTGGTCAGTGTCTGTGGCTAGGTTCGAGCGAGTGACAAAAGTTTTTCCTGTAATCTGTTTTAATTCAAATCTTTTCAAAATTAATTCAAATTCAAATTTAAATCTGTTTTTAAATATCTTTTAACATATAAATCCAAATAATGCAAATAATATATGTTTTCAAATCAGAAAAATGTGAGGAATTCAAATATGCCATCCAAGATATATTTTGAACACTTTATTTTCTAAGTTGATTAAAATTACAATAAAATGCCCTTTTACCTTAATTAATTAATAACTTTTGTTTTATAACTCCAAATTTAACAAATAATATGTCTAAAATGATTAGCTCGACGAGACCTTTCTGTTTATGCATTCCATGTTTTGATTTGAAGCATGCATCATATAAATATAAAGTATACATCAACTAATATGAGGATAAAATGTGGCCAAAACTCAATAAAATGATTTATTCTTGTATTTCACACCTCACCCATGCCATGCTACTTTATTGCCATGCAAATTGTGCATCATTCATCATGGCATGATTGTTTGCTTGATGCATTTAATTCATATGCTTGTGCACTTTATTTATGTTGGCCCTTGTTTGTTTGGTTCTTCTTCGAATAGACGCTGAGCAGGGGATATATCAAGAGACCCAGGAGCACTACCCAGATCATTCTCTCGCTTCAACTGAGCTGCTAGGCAAGAACTACCACATGCTTGCATACATATAGTACCTATTGCCTCTTTCTTATTCTTGCATCATTGAGTCGTGATTGCATTAAATTGAATCCCAAGTATTGCATAGCTTTTACTTTTAAACCCCACCGAAGCTTGTTCCTCCATCCCATGAGCCATTACTATAGGAGTTGTCTGAGCCATGCGAGTCGTAGAACAGCATGTGTAGGGTATGTGAGTGTCTGATGGATAACGAGGTACCTAAACAACTTAACCTGAGTAGTAATGGGATAACTAATGAAAGTGGCATCGGTGAGCCATATTCGCTATTTGGTTTTTCAGGCTCACTTGTGTCCCGTAGGACCCCGAGTACTTGATTCCTGTTCCTTGAATATTCGCGCTATCCACATCCGGGAGGCTTATGAACCCCCCTGAGCCAGAGCTTGATTCATTCTTATTTCTTGGGGCCACAAACTAGTTTGAGGTTTTATTTACTATCCTGTACTTATGCCATGCTTTACTGCTTTATTTAAATTGTGTGAGGTACTGCACACTGTACTGTTTAGGTAAGCGGAGTGTTTTCGCGGTATCGACAAGCCCAGTCACATTTTCGGGTTCCCAGTCGTTTACAACCATTGACGCAAACCTTGAGTCCGTCTCGGAGTCGGCCAACTTCGTCGCGGGTAGCTCAATGGGGTGGCCCCCTGAAATATTTCTGAATCCTGTGATTGCTTTGTCGTGACTGCCTCGTTGGGTTTTGTTTTGGTTTTTCCGAGGTTGATCGAGTGTGTGTTGCTATTTGTGCACCCCTGCAGGGTAAAACTTTCTGAAAGCCATGTCCGCGGTTATGGACGACTTGGAGCACAGTTTCTCGATCATAGACAAGCATAACTAAAGTACCGCTTTTAATTTGACTAAGTAACTGACTAGTAAATAGTGCAACACTCATGGAATGGTTAATAAAACTGCCAACGGATGGGAGGGGTTGTTCGTCCGCTTCCTCGTCGGTAAGCGAGGGGGAGGATGGATCTGTTAAGATTACCGATGTAACTGTTGTTATTAATTCACGGACACCCGTCTATCTATGGTTAGGCGGATGGTTAGCGAGTATCTATAGAATTGTTAGGGTTTATCTTTTGCTGCAATTGCGTCACCCCAGGTTGTGTCCCCTTTAGAGGCATAAAGACTTGCTGAGTACCCCTAGGGTCTCACACGATAAATTATTTGATTCAGATGAACAGGTACCCTCGCAAGATGGATACTGGGTGGAGGAGACGGACGATGTGGGCAACGATCACTCGGTGTAGAGATTCCGGGAACGGGGATCCGTGAGATCTGTGGGCGGGATGTGTTTATTTATGGGGCATCTTATGCCGATTTGCTTCTTATCCGTACTCGGATCTTGTTTTCCGCTTCCGCTTGATACTCTGATGTTTGATGTATGAGGAGATATCCTAAACTATTATATCTATCTAGGATATTTGGATCTTGCCGTATGGCGTTGCTATATTTCCTTTCTTTTTAGATGGAATGGCTCTGATGTACTGTTGTATGGTGGCTTGCATACATACTCATTTGTGTATGTAGTTGATCCCTTCGCCTGCCGATTACGCCGCCCGTTCTTGTCCCGATGATTGGAAATGGTTAGGACGGCCGAAAGGTCTACCTGTGAGTGGCATTTGGGCCCCACCGTACTATTTTAACCATTTCCGCTCATCCAGGCTTGTAACTAGGAGCATAATTCACCGAGGTAGTTACAATTGGTATCAGAGCCATCCCGCCCTTCAGGGTCTCAGCCAAATGGTCGTTGTCAGTATAGCAAATATTTTGGTAGCTATGTATACTAGGGAAAAACAAAACGCGAGAGTAGGACTGCTTCCACTTTTCTTCTTACCCACCCACCCACCCTTTTCTGGTAAGGAAGTGTAACGTTTTCAATCCTCTTCTTAAAAATTCAAACTAGGATTCACGTGTTCTGGGTTTCCGTAGTACCATAGGTTGTGTGTGTGTGTGTGTAATTCTTTGTCTATCTGTTGCATCCAAGTTGTTATCACCATCTGCCTTTGGTTATCAACTGTTGGTACATTCCATACCGACAGGCTTTTGCAAACCGACGCGATCTATCTGATTCGTTGTATACCGCCACGATCTGTCTCACTCTTTGTTATCCGACGTTATCTTGTTTGGGGTGTTCGTTTCCGTAGTTACTAATCTTTAGGTTCATCGTGAGAAGAAGGTGTTGGGATATGTGTTTTACTTATTCATGTGCGGAGTAATGATTTGAGTGCGGGATGGAGTCGCGACCATACCACTACTCTTATCATTCGCTCTTGTATATTGAATTGGTAGAGTCACTAATCTTGATTCGTTAAGTGATTTTGCGCATCTATTGGTATTTTAATGCCGAAATTTGCGGAAAATTTTTCTTTGATATATCTGTGTACCACACTCCTTTTCAGTCGTGTGCGTTATGCTTAATATCTTCTAGGTGCTTTGAACTTTGTTGATATTTTAATATCATCTTAGTAAATTGTATCCTTTAATCTTGGTTAATTCCATCTTGGTACTATTTTGGATTATTATTATTCTCCATCATAGTACTGACTTGTGTTTTATATCAATCACAGGATGGCACCACCACGCCGTTCTGAGGAGGACATACAACCTGAACTGGGGGCAGCATTGTCAAGCATCGCCAATGCCTTGGCAGCAATGCAGCAGAACCAACAGCGTTTTGAAGAAAGTGTCAGGAGGAATGAGTTTGTTCCGCTACCTCCACCTCCCAAGCGAGGAGACATCAAAAGCTTTCTGAAGTTCAACCCACGCCAATTTGATGTTTCTGATCAACCACTTGATGCTGATGATTGGTTGCGTGAGATGTCAAGGCTGCTGATGACTGCTGATGTTCCTGAGCAAGAATGGGTAAAGTGTGCTACTCACCTTCTGAAGGGAGATGCAGCTCTCTGGTGGGAGAATTACCTGAAGGCAAACTGCACTGGTTTTCAGCCTACTTGGGGACAGTTCACTGGAGCTTTCAAAGAGCAGTATCTGTCAGAAATTGTCATGGAGAGGATGAAGGAAGTGTTTCTCAACCTCAAGCAGGGCAATGACAATGTCAATACCTACATCAGGAACTTCATGAACCTTTCTCGTTATGGTGGCGATGAGATCTCTGATGACAAGAAGAAGCAAAAGAGGTTCAGGCAAGGGCTCAATGCATCGATTAAATATGCAATCACACATGCAAGGCCGGCGTCTTTTTTGGAACTTCAGCATACAGCTCTGCAAGAAGAGGCAAGTGTTTGAGGAGTCAAAGAAACACAGCCGTGATGCAGCAAGCTCTTCAGCTATGTCAGCTCCTTCTAAGCGTCGTGTCTGGGTTCCTAACACCCCACCGTCGCTCCCGGCTCCACCAAGACCTTCAAGCTACGCGGCAAGGCCACCAAACTTCCTCACTGCTGCTCCCAGGGGATACCAACCACCACTACCCTGGAGCGCCTGGCGGAGTCCCTGGCTACGTTGCTCCACGTCCACCTGGTGCTTGTTACACTTGTGGAGACACTGGGCATCACAACTGGAACTGTCCGATGAAAAACAAAGCTCTTCCTCCACCACCTCCAAGATCTGCGGCAAGCTCTCCTTTGGTTCGTGCACCACCACCTCGGGCTCTCAACATCAACACCAAGCCCGGGTCTGCTATTGCTCGTGCCAACTGTGTCAACGCCGCTCAAGCTGAGCATGCACCTGGAGTTGTGATGGGTATGCTTTCCGTTAACTCAGTCCCTGCACGAGTTTTGTTTGATTCTGGTGCATCGCATTCTTTTGTGTCTCACAAGTTTGCAAATGAGCATGAGTTAGCTATGGATCCTCTCCTTAAGCGGTTAATGGTCCTTTCTCCTGGAGCAACAATGGCAGCTTCTAAAATCAGCCATGGCAATCAAATTGAGATTGGTGGCTCTTCGTTCTCGGCTTCCTTAATTGTTCTGGGCAATTCTGACATTGATGTCATCTTGGGCATGGATTGGTTGACAGCAAATGCAGCTGTGATTGATTGTGCTGAACGCTCGGTTTCTCTGAAGATTCCTGAAGGCCATATAGTCTATTCTACGAGTCTGACTCCTGCTATCCAGCTTTTCTCTTTGGCGGCTCTGAATGATGATGCTATGGAAGCTATTCAGAGTGTTCCGATGGTCTGTGAGTTCCCAGATGTCTTTCCTGAAGAGTTGCCAGGTATGCCCCCGGATCGTGAGGTTGAGTTTGTAATTGAGCTTGAACCTGGTACCGCTCCTATCTCCAAGCGACCTTATAAAATGGGTCCTGCTAAGTTGGCTGAACTCAAACGTCAGCTTGATGAACAAGAGAAGTTGGGTTTCATTCAACACAGTACTTCTTCTTGGGGTAGCCCAACCCTCTTTGTGAAGAAGCGAGACCAGACTGATAGACTTTGTGTTGACTATCGGGCTCTCAATGCTAAAACCATCAAGAATAAATATCCCCTTCCGCGGATTAATGATCTCTTCGATCAGCTAGCTGGAGCTGTGGTGTTCTCTAAGCTTGATTTGAGAAGTGGTTATCATCAAATCAAGATTCGCAAGGAATATGTTCCCAAAACAGCTTTCACCACCCGCTATGGCCTGTATGAGTACACGGTCATGTCTTTCGGTCTCACCAACGCACCTGCCACCTTCTCGAGGCTCATGAACTCGGTTTTCATGGAGTATCTTGAAAAGTTCGTTGTGGTCTATCTAGATGACATCCTAGTCTATTCTAAGTCGAAGGAAGAACATGAAGAACACCTTCGGTGTGTCCTAAACAAGCTTCGTGAGAACCGCTTGTATGCAAAGTTCTCCAAGTGTGAGTTTTGGCTGCCTCAAGTAACCTATCTTGGTCACGTCATCTCTGCCAAGGGCATTGCAGTCAACCCGGAAACTGTAAGGACAATTGTTGAATGGCTTCCTCCTGTCAATGTCAAAGAAGTGCGGAGTTTCCTTGGTTTGGCTAGTTATTGCCGTCGCTTCGTTCAGAACTTTTCGAAGATAGCGAAGCCTCTTACCGATCTCCTCAAGAAAGGCAAGAAATACCTTTGGACTCCTGCATGTCAAGCAAGCTTTGAGACACTCAAAGAGAAGCTCACTTCCACACCAGTCTTGGTTCCTCCGGATACATCCAAGCCTTTCCAGATATTCTGTGACGCCTCTTTGCAAGGATTGGGTGCGGTCCTTATGCAAGAAAAACAAGTTGTTGCTTATGCCTCTCGACAGTTGAAGACGCATGAGATCAACTATCCTACACATGACCTCGAGCTCCCAGCAGTTGTCTTTGCTTTGAAAGTATGGAGGCACTACTTGCTTGGCAACCGTTGTGAGATCTTTTCTGATCACAAGAGTTTGAAGTATATCTTCACTCAGCCTGATCTCAACCTTCGGCAGAGGAGATGGATTGAAGCAATCAATGATTTTGATTTGACCATCAACTACACTCCGGGAAAAGCTAATGTCATGGCCGATGCTCTCAGCCGCAAAGCTTATGTCAACAACCTCATGACGGAAGAACAACAGCCTCTCTTGTGCGAGGAATTCCGTCAGCTCAACCTTGAGATTGTGGAACAAGGGTATCTCCTGAACCTTCTAGCAACCCCTCTCTTGGAAGAAAAGGTTCGCTCCTTTCAGCTTGGTGATCCGTACACAAGAAAGGTCATCTCCAACATCCAGCTTTCGAAGTATGAGTCCTTCCACGTCGATGATCAAGGCACACTTTTCTTTGAACACCGGATGTTTGTTCCGAACTACCCGGGTTTGAGAGAGCAAGTTCTCAAGGAGGTGCATGATTCTGTTCTTTCTATCCACCCTGGCAGCACAAAGATGTACATGGACTTGAAAACACAATACTGGTGGCCGGGTTTGAAAAGGTATTGTGCCAAGTATGTCTCGGAGTGTGATGTCTGCCGCAGAGTTAAAGCTGTCCATCAGAAACCTTCCGGTCTTCTATAGCCATTGAAACCCCCGAAATGGAAATGGGAGAAAGTAGAGGTGGACTTCATAACTGGTTTCCCAAGGTCGTAGAAGGGCAACAATGCAATCTTTGTTGTCATTGACAGGCTTTCTAAAGTGGCTCACTTCTTCCCCGTCAAGGAAACAATTTCTGCAATTCAGTTGGCGGAGCTCTATATCAACAGAATTGTCTCTCTGTATGGGGTTCCTATCGAGATCAGTTCAGACCGTGGAAGCATCTTCACTTCCAAGTTCTGGGAAAGTTTCCAAAATGCTTTGGGAACAAAGTTGAACTTCAGCACAGCTTACCACCCTCAGTCGCAAGGACAAGTTGAAAGGATCAATCAGATTCTGGAGGATATGCTCCGTGCTTGCGTCATCTCGTTCGACATGAAGTGGGAAGAATGTCTTCCTTATGCTGAATTCTCTTACAACAACAGCTTCCAGAAAAGTCTGAAGATGGCACCATTTGAGGCTCTCTATGGTCGCAAATGCAGAACTCTGATTGGTTGGTCGGGTGCAGGTGAAAGAATATTGTTTGGCCCTGACATTGTAACTCAAGCGGAGGAGAAGGTGCATATCATTCTTGAAAATCTGAAGATTGCTCAAAGTCGCCAGAAGAGCAATTATGACAGAAAGCACACGGACATGGAGTATGTCCCTGGTGATCTCGTTTACCTTCGTGTCACTCCCATGAGAGGCATGCACCGTTTTGGTATCAAAGGAAAGCTGGCTCCTAGATACATCGGTCCTTTCAAAATTCGTGGAAGAAGAGGAGAAGTTGCTTATGCTCTTGAGCTTCTGGAAAAACTCAAGGTCCATGATGTTTTCCACATCTCTCAGCTCAAGAAGTGCTTCAAGGATCCCGGCAGGACCGTGGACCATGAGCTTATCAATCTCCAAGAAGACCTGTCTTATCAAGAACACCCCACAAAAATCCTTGAAGTCGCAGAAAGAAGGACTCGCAACAAGTTCATCAAGTTCGGCAAGGTGCAGTGGTCGCACCATTCCGTTGATGAAGCCACTTGGGAACGTGAAGATGAGCTCCGTGCCAAGTATCCTACCCTCTTTGTGTCTTCTCCTTCTTCCTAGAATCTCAGGGCGAGATTCCTGTTTAGTGGGGGAGAGTTGTAGCATCCCAATTGTCTAACAATTGTAATTCTACTGGGTCTAGTAATATAATGGCTACTTCATATATATAATTGTTGCATCATAACTATATCATGCTCATGTCATCATGCCACCTTGCACTTGAGCATCATATAAAACCCTTTTTCTTTTGGTTCTTATCTCATATGCATTATTAATTGTATTTGCCTCTTGATATTGTATTTGGTTCTTAATATATTGTTTAAATGCCCAAGTTGAGTTGGGGGCATATCTTTTATTAACTCCACCACCCTTTCTTTTCACCACCTTATATTCCACCATCCAACTAAATATGAGCTTTGCACTTTATTGGGTTTTACCTCTAGCTCATGTGGGTTGGGATGGATCCAATTCTATTTTCCACATGCTCTCATCTTAGCATCATGTTGTTTTCACATTATTGATATATGAGAGCCACATGGCCACCTTTGCATGCCTTGTGAGTGGAACCCTTTTCCTAGCTTCCATATGGATTATTATGGGTTTATGATCATGTGGGGATATTTTTGGGAATAGTAAGCATCTAGTGGAATATACACACTAGCAAGTCCCAATTATAATCAAATGTGATCATCTCCATCTACTCCACTTGGAACTTCCTTTTAAATTCTTTTGCTTAGGCCTTACTCCACATTTTGGAATGCATAGGAATAATGCCATGTAAATAATCTTGTTTTCACAAAAATAAGCATGGTATTAATTATTTATGCATGGGCCATGCAAGTACCACCACAATTAAGTCTTTTGGTTTTTTATTTGAATTCTTGGGTGGTTCATCTCTCTCTCTCTCCCTCTCCTTTCTTTTGGCTTGATCTTGTTTGAGTTTGCTAAACCCTACACCTTTTCCACATGTTCTTGTTGGATCTATTTTGGTGCATGCAAGCATCTAAAATTCTAACTCTAATCCTAGACCTACCTCACCCTCTTCTTTTCACCTATGCCGAGCCCTCTCTCTCTAGCAAACCCTAAAACCCCTTTCTCTCTAGCTCCTCTCTCTCCAAACCTCTACCCTAACCACCTGCGAAGGCTACCCCACCTAGCTACCTAACCCCAGGCCGAAGCCTAACCTAACCCTAAAGCCCTAACCCGAGCCACCCTCTTCCCTCTAACCTAGCTCCAACCCGAGCTTCCCCTCTAGCTCTCTCTCTCTGCCACCCTAGCCCCACCAGCCCGAGCCTTCCCCTGCCTGCCTGGCCTCGCCCTGACCCCACCTGCCAGCTCCCTACCCCGCTCCTGCCCTGCCGAGCCAGCTAGCACACGTGAAGGAGGAGGGAAAAAGGTGGCCGAGCCACCTTTAACCTACCCACTCCCCCACGGCACCCCCTCTCCCTCTCTGCTATCTACCACCATCGCCCGGCTCCCCTCTGTCTCCCAGATCTGTCCCAGGGCCCTGCCCTCTCCCCCTCTTCTCCACCGCCTCCGTCTACCCCATCGCCGGCAAAACCTCGGCCTCCACCGCCCCTTCTCTTCCAGCCGGTGGCGTGGCGCTCTCTGGCATCGAGGAAGACCGCACGGTACCCCTGCGTCACCTGGACCGCACCGTCGAGGAGGAGAAGGGCTAGAACCGCCAGGACCGATGCCGCTCCAACGAAACCCTAGCTCCGCCCGGCGTCTGCCTCGTCGCCGATCGACCGCTCCCCAAGCCGATCCAGCTACACCAACATCTCCTCGGTGAGCCCCTAAACCCCCTGGACATGTCCCGCCTCGCCGTACCGCCCTAGATCCGCCGGCCCTTCCGTCGAGCACCCTCGGTGCACCGACGAGCGTGCGCGTCTTCTCGCTCCCACGTTGCGCAAAACCCTACCTAGGCCACGCCTACCTCCCTGACACCAACCCCAGCCCACCGCGCTGGTTCGCACCCCCAGCGCGCACCCGCAACGTCCCTGGATCGATCCTCGCCCGTGCCGCGCACCGATCCGTCGCTCGGTGCAGAGAGAGAAGAAGCACAGTGCATCGCGATGTCGTTTTGCGCTAAACCCCCCCATAGCTTTTTACTCCTAAACCCGCGGTCCAGCCTGCCCCACCGTCAGCCTCTCTGCATGTTTTACAGAACACCCCCTAGCCTTTTTAAAACTCAACCCGCAGTACCCTGGATCGCCCACGTGTCGCGTCACCGCTGGCTCGCCCGCGTGTGGCCCTGGAGATGCTGTGGCCCCACCTGTCATTCGCTGGGGCTAGAACAGCTCGCGGTGATAAAAGCTTTTCCGCGCGCTGTGCTGCTGAGTCAGCGCTGGACCCACTGGTCAGTGTCTATGGCTAGGTTCGAGCGAGTGACAAAAGTTTTTCCTGTAATCTGTTTTAATTCAAATCTTTTCAAAATTAATTCAAATTCAAATTTAAATCTGTTTTTAAATATCTTTTAACATATAAATCCAAATAATGCAAATAATATATGTTTTCAAATCAGAAAAATGTGAGGAATTCAAATATGCCATCCAAGATATATTTTGAACACTTTATTTTCCAAGTTGATTAAAATTACAATAAAATGCCCTTTTACCTTAATTAATTAATAACTTTTGTTTTATAACTCCAAATTTAACAAATAATATGTCTAAAATGATTAGCTCGACGAGACCTTTCTGTTTATGCATTCCATGTTTTGATTTGAAGCATGCATAATATAAATATAAAGTATACATCAACTAATATGAGGATAAAATGTGGCCAAAACTCAATAAAATGATTTATTCTTGTATTTCACACCTCACCCATGCCATGCTACTTTATTGCCATGCAAATTGTGCATCATTCATAATGGCATGATTGTTTGCTTGATGCATTTAATTCATATGCTTGTGCACTTTATTTATGTTGGCCCTTGTTTGTTTGGTTCTTCTTCGAATAGACGCTGAGCAGGGGATATATCAAGAGACCCAGGAGCACTACCCAGATCCTTCTCTCGCTTCAACTGAGCTGCTAGGCAAGCACTACCACATGCTTGCATACATATAGTACCTATTGCCTCTTTCTTATTCTTGCATCATTGAGTCGTGATTGCATTAAATTGAATCCCAAGTATTGCATAGCTTTTACTTTTAAACCCCACCGAAGCTTGTTCCTCCATCCCATGAGCCATTACTACAGGAGTTGTCTGAGCCATGCGAGTCGTAGAACAGCATGTGTAGGGTATGTGAGTGTCTGATGGATAACGAGGTACCTAAACAACTTAACCTGAGTAGTAATGGGATAACTAATGAAAGTGGCATCGGTGAGCCATATTCGCTATTTGGTTTTTCAGGCTCACTTGTGTCCCGTAGGACCCCGAGTACTTGATTCCTGTTCCTTGAATATTCGCGCTATCCACATCCGGGAGGCTTATGAACCCCCCTGAGCCAGAGCTTGATTCATTCTTATTTCTTGGGGCCACAAACTAGTTTGAGGTTTTATTTACTATCCTGTACTTATGCCATGCTTTACTGCTTTATTTAAATTGTGTGAGGTACTGCACACCGTACTGTTTAGGTAAGCGGAGTGTTTTCGCGGTATCGACAAGCCCAGTCACATTTTCGGGTTCCCAGTCGTTTACAGCCATTGACGCAAACCTTGAGTCCGTCTCGGAGTCGGCCAACTTCGTCGCGGGTAGCTCAATGGGGTGGCCCCCTGAAATATTTCTGAATCCTATGATCGCTTTGTCGTGACTGCCTCGTTGGGTTTTGTTTTGGTTTTTCCGAGGTTGATCGAGTGTGTGTTGCTATTTGTGCACCCCTGCAGGGTAAAACTTTCTGAAAGCCGTGTCCGCGGTTATGGACGACTTGGAGCACAGTTTCTCGATCATAGACAAGCATAACTAAAGTACCGCTTTTAATTTGACTAAGTAACTGACTAGTAAATAGTGCAACACTCATGGAATGGTTAATAAAACTGCCAACGGATGGGAGGGGTTGTTCGTCCGCTTCCTCGTCGGTAAGCGAGGGGGAGGATGGATCTGTTAAGATTACCGATGTAACTGTTGTTATTAATTCACGTACACCCGTCTATCTATGGTTAGGCGGATGGTTAGCGAGTATCTATAGAATTGTTAGGGTTTATCTTTTGCTGCAATTGCGTCACCCCAGGTTGTGTCCCCTTTAGAGGCATAAAGACTTGCTGAGTACCCCTAGGGTCTCACACGATAAATTATTTGATTCAGATGAACAGGTACCCTCGCAAGATGGATACTGGGTGGATTTGACGGACGATGTGGGCAACGATCACTCGGTGTAGAGATTCCGGGAACGGGGATCTGTGAGATCTGTGGGCGGGATGTGTTTATTTATGGGGCATCTTATGCCGATTTGCTTCTTATCCGTACTCGGATCTTGTTTTCCACTTCCTCTTGATACTCTGATGTTTGATGTATGTGGAGATATCCTAAACTATTATATCTATCTAGGACATTTGGATCTTGCCGTATGGCGTTGCTATATTTCCTTTCTTTTTAGATGGAATGGCTCTGATGTACTGTTATATGGTGGCTTGCATACATACTCATTTGTGTATGTAGTTGATCCCTTCGCCTGCCGATTACGCCGCCCGTTCTTGTCCCGATGATTGGAAATGGTTAGGACGGTCGAAAGGTCTACCTGTGAGTGGCATTTGGGCCCCACCATACTATTTTAACCATTTCCGCTCATCCAGGCTTGTAACTAGGAGCGTAATTCACCGAGGTAGTTACAACTTAAGAACCCACGGCAAAATTGAGTAGAACTTAAAAACTAAGGGCAAGACTGACAAAGGGATTCAAATAGAAAATAAAAAGAGATTTAAAAATGGAAATTGCGTCTTTTATACAATAAAATACATCTTGGCATACATTAAACTATTTGCAATTCAAATATACACCAGTTTGACAATTATTGCCTCATTTAGACAAACTATGTTTTGGGGAGGGATGTTTGGGGAAGAGGATTGAGTAGAAAGCCATGAACCTTCATAGATAGTAGGTGATTTGAGAAGTGGTGATTTAGGTTAAAACATGATTTATATACATTTCTTATGGTGGCAGGTCACATAATAATACTCCCTGGGTAGATGCCACTATGTTTTGATCTTTTTGAATTTGTTGTCCATAAAATGACTCAATTAGCTAGCTAAAACCCATTCATTGACTCTCTGTTGACTAGCCACCGGAGGGTAAAACTGAGTATATTGCACACGACAGTGTTAGTACTGGAGGGCAAAACTGAGTACAACCAAACTGCTAGTGTTACACTCGAGGGAAAAACTGAGCACAACTAAGTCACCAGGGTTAGACATGAGGGAAAACGTGACTCACGGTACGCGTGTGCGGTGCACGGGGCGGTAGCGGACACGTGTGGAGGTGCATGGTGCAGTAGCGTATGGGGTTACGCGGTGCATGATGGTGCAACGGAATGTTGCTTCCCTTCTCCTTTAATAGAGGCCTCCTCACTCTCACTCATCACTCACTCGCTCACTCAACCGTCTCCACTGTCCCATCACCTTTTGCAAACCCCCAAGAAAACCCAACCATGCCAGCGATGGAGAAGAATGGCACGGTGGCCATCAGCGCCTCCAAGGTCGTCGGCAAGGAGGCCCCCGTACAGACCCCCATCCATGCATCGAAGGCAGCCATTGTCCTCGTCCCCGCATCCGCCGTAGCCACCGGCGAGGAGGCCCCCATCAGTCTCGGGAAGATCCCGCTCGGCTGGGACCCCTACGAGGAGGTTGATTACATAAGGCCGGAGAACTCATACGACACCAGCATCATCGACCCACGGTCGGAGGTGACCAGGGTTTTCTCCCCTTCCCTTGTTCTTCCCCCAGTCCCATTGTTGGATGCTAGATCGTATGTTATTAGGGTTCGTCCGTTCATATTTTTACAGTAGCTAATCCTCTTGTGTTAGATCTCGTATTTCGCTGAATCCCCCTATTCGTATTTGAATCCCCTTGTTCATAGTTGGGATCAGTATTCGATTTGGTTTGAGATTTAGGGAATAATCAGGGGATCTCAATCGGTTAATTTATGCAAATAATCAATCCCGATAATCAAAGTATCTCAATCATGTCCTTATTGCACTCTACTGTTTTTCCAATAGGAGGATAACAGCGACGCCTGCAGTGATGACGAGTCCAAGGACACCATGACTCGTCATGTGCTGAGGAGGCTAAAGTCCGGCCAGTACTACAACTTCTTCGCCAGCGACGTCTACATGTGCCCCTTCTACACCACCAGGAGGCTCCATGCCACCGACTTAAACTCCCTCGTGAAGCATGCCGAGGATGTGAGGACTTGCGGCAAGTCCATGAACATCCACGGCTTTAGAGCCAAGCACCAGGCGCTCGGCCTTCACCTCCGCAACCTCCAGAAGGTGGCCATCGAGGAGGGTCGCATGCCCCGATCAAGCCCAAGGCGCCCAAGGTCAAGGGACTGGGCATCAAGAAGTGGAGGAGGCACCAGAGGGAGGAGGCGGAGGCCATGAGGGGCCACTGATCTTGTGCTGCTACTGCTGCTGCTACTGTCAAGCAGCTTCTTTTGTCTTATCTGTGTTGAACTTATCTGTTGCTGCTGCTGAGCACCCTAATTGTCGAACCTCGTTAAGTACCATACTATATAACCTATATTAGCTGCTTTATCTTCATCTGCTCCGTTTACTGAATTTATTTATGGTGCTGGTTAGATTTGCTGCTCTAGATTTGCTACCAGATTGGGGAAAAACAAGGGCCAAAAGGAACAATGAATGAAGAGAGAAGATGCTCTAGATTCACTACCTTTTTGGGCAAAAAACACAATTGTTAGCGAGAGAGAGGGGAAAAGGTGCTCTTAAAAAGGCCAATCATAAAACAAAGGGAATGAACCCTAGGTTCATGGTGAGAGGGAGAGTACTAGATCTGTCCATTGGAGAGATTCTACCAGTGGGGAATGTCCTAGGGGTGGAGAGGGGGGAGTGGGCCAGCGGCACGGCAAATCCCAGCGGCTACAAGGGCCCCGAGTGGCGTTTTTGGAGGATGAGGCGACGGGAGTGAGTGGGGAGGTCGGGGTGGAAGAAAGAGTTTTGTGCCTCTTTCACCCTGGCCTCCCATAAGTGATAGCCCGAAATCGTTTGAGACTGGAGATTCCGGTCCTTCGGATCGGAGACTCCGGACTGACTGGAGACTCCGGTGTTTGCACACCATAATCTCTGGCCCTCTTCGACCAAAAATAGCCAGATTCAAATTTGGGACATATATGATAGATGGAATGTGTTTAGGGGAGAGTATAAGGTCTAGGTTTAGATTCCAAACTATGAAGAACCAAGTAGGCAATGAAATCCAAATTAAAGATCAAGTGAAACTCCACCTCAATTGAAGCAAGATCCAACTCTTCATAATGAAGAGGGCGGTGGCCGAGGCCACCATGTAAGAGTGTGAGGCATGATACCTTGGGTTCATGACCTCTACTCATCAATGAAGCTCACATATCACAAAATGATATTAGGAGAATTGATTTTCTTAATTTTGGCATTATGGGGGGAGGGATAGCCCAATAGATTAGGACCGCACTCCCCCTATCTCCATGCGTGCACCTAAACCAAGTATGGATCAAGATATTGGTGAGTATGCAAGATGATCAAGTCAAACTCCTTGAATCTATGATATTTAGCTCATTTCTCAAATAGAAAAACCTTGATTCATCATGTGGCTTCGTGAATATGTCTGCAAGTTTGTCTTTGGTAGAAACATAAGATAGCTCAATATCTCCTCGGACAACATGATCTCTAATGAAATGATGATGGATCTCAATATGCTTTGTCCTTGTATGATCCACCAGATTGTAGGCAATCTTGATAGCGCTTTCATTATCACATAAAAAAGGCACTCTGTCACAATGGACACCATATTCTTTAAAAGTTTGCCTCATCCATAACAATTGAGTGCATGCACTAGCAGCTGCAACATATTCAGCCTCGGCGGTGGAGAGAGATATACATTTTTTCTTCTTAGAAGACCAACACACCAAGGACCTAAAAAGGAATTGGCATGCACTGGAGGTTGATTTTCTACCATCCTTATCCCTAGCCCAATCCAAATCTATGTACCCACAAAGAGAGAATGTTGAGCCCCTTGGATACCACACCCCATAGTTTGGGGTATGAACCAAATATCGAAAGATTCTTTTGACAACCATCAAGTGACTTTCTTTAGGAGCTGCTTGATATCTTGCACACACTCCTATAATTAACACAATATCGGGTCTAGATGCACATAGGTAAAGAAAAGAACCAATCATGGATCAGTATACCTTTTGATCCACATCTTTACCATTTGGGTTAAGCTCAAGATGAGTCTTGGTTGCCATGGGAGTAGGAGCTGAAGGGTTCACATCATAGAAAACAAAAAATTTCCTACGATGGGAACTATACGCCAAGATCTATCTACTAGATACAAGCAATGGGTGGATATACATCCATGGAGAACTTACCCTCGAAGACACCAAAGTTTTGTTAACGAGTAGGAACTTGTGGATGATGTAGTCGTACGCTTGCCGATCTCAAGATCGTGTGGAAGTCCTAGCGCCGCAAACCAGCAGCGCATCCACACCCACACACACGTTCAGGCCACCGAACAACCTCCGCCTCCTCGCTCCAGCGATGCAGCGGAAGCAACAACTCCTTCTAGACAAAATGCCACCGGGAACATGTATCTCGCTAATCCGAGACCATGGGGGAATAATTCTAGAGGGGGAGAGAGATCCTTCACGAGGAGGTGTGTGGAAGAAGGGTGAGAGGGGTGGCCTTTTATAGGAGGAGGGGGTACCCCTCCCCATGGCAGGCGCCCCATGGGGGGTGACCCCTCACCTCCCCCATTCATGTGGTGGTAACCCCCTCCACATTAAAATGCCCCTTCACATTCTCTTTTAAAGTCTCCACTTTAAATGCATTAAATTTCTCCAAATTTAATGCTCTCTCATTTAATAAAACTCTTTTATTAATTTTATTCAGAATTTTGTTAATTACTTTAATTAACAAACATTCACGTAAAACCCCCTGCAACATTTCAATATTACATGTAGAACCAATTTCAGCAATTTCACCCGAAACAGTTTCGGTGTCTATTGAAATAATTCTAGCGCTTTGCAATTTATTCATCTGAAACATATTTGATCCAAATGGTGTTGGTGTCCCTTAAGTGTGTCACCCTACAGTTCGTGAATAATGCAGACATGATCGAGACCCCTCTCAGATCAATAATCAGAAGCGGGACCTAGAGATCCATACTGACTCCTACACATTCTGCGATGACTTCTGTGATCGTGAGAAACTTTAACGCTAGTAACTAAATCCCTTTGTCTCACGATATATTACATGTTTGAGATTCGATCATCGGTATATCCATACCTAATTTGATCTCGTTAACGACATGTACTCTTTTCTTGTTCCCGTGATATAACATTCTAGTGATCTCATCACTTGCTTGCAAGCTAACCAATGTGATATCACCGAGAGGGCCCAGAGAATATCTATCCGTCATCGGGATGGACAAATCCCACTCTTGATCCATGAGCCTCTACATAACACTTTCATAGCACTGAACCCACCTTTATAATCACCCTTTCACGGTGTGATGTTTGATGTTATCAAGATACTCTTCCAGTATTAATGATTAACATGATCTCATGGTCTAAGGACTAGGATTACTCTGTTAGATGTTATAGCAATATAAACACAATGACTTTGATCGTAATTCTATACTTCAGATGAATGTTCATCACATCATTCCACTAATGTTGTGACCTCGTTATTAATAACATCCAATGTCCATGATCAGGAAACCTTGATCATCTTGTTAATCAACGAGCTAGTTTATAAGAGAGGCATAACTAGGAACTTTCCTTTTGTTTATTAAACACACATGTATTAATGTTTCCAAATTAATACAATTATAGCATGCTAAATAAACATCTATCATATACTGGGAATATGTATAATAACAACTTTATTATTGCCTCTCAGGGCATATTCCCTTCAGTCTCCCACTTGCACTAGAGACAATAATCTAGTTACATGGTGATAAAGCTAACACCCATGGAGTTCTGGTGTTGATCATGTTTTGCTCTAGGGAGAGTTTAGTCAATGGATCTACTACATTGAGATCCGTATGTACTTTACAAATATTTATATCTCCATCCTTGACATGCTCACGGATGGAGTGAAACCGACGCTTTATATGCTTGGAATTCTTGTGAGACGTTGGTTCCTTTGCATTGGCTATGGCTCCATTGTTGTCACAATAGATCACCATTGGATCCAATGCACTAGGAACCACACCCAGTTCGGTAATGAACTCCTTCATCCAAACTACTTGCTGTGCTGCTTCTGAAGCAACAATATATTTCGCCTCCGTTGTTGACCTTGTTACCACGGGTTGTTTGGAGCTCCTCCAACTTACTGCTGCTTCCTTCATGAGAAATACGTATCCGGATTGAGAATTAGAGTCATCCGAATCAGTGTTAAAGCTAGCGTCGACATAACAATTAGCGACCAGAGACAAATAGTAATAAGGACTATTATCATATTTCATAAAGTTTATGATTAAGTTTTATATCATGCTATAACTGTATTGAGTGGAAACATCAATACATGTGTGATATATAAACAACCAGGGGTTCCCAGTGAAACTCTAGTCACTGGTTCATTGGTCAACATATGATCATGTTTCCTGATCATGTGGCATTTATGCAAGTTGGAAATGGAGTCAACTCATTCTGAGAATGGGATGATGAACCAATACCCAACCTAAACATCATGACCCGATCATGTCACGAAGTTCAAGTTACGATGATTAGAAATGGATCCTTGTAGACTATTCCTTAGACCGTGAGGCTATATCAATCACTGTCTCCCGAGAGTGCTTAGATAGCATCAAGCGCCACTTGGTAATACATTGGTTATAAAGGTGTGTTCAGGTACTCGAAGGAAACCGTAGAGGAAATATATGTCAAGAGCAGGATTTGTCCGTCCACGTGACGGAAAGATACTCAAGGGCCCACTCAAGGGAAGTTATATCCAATAGCTATGCAGCGTGTGATTTGATCACATGGATATCACTTGTCGGAACGAGTCAAGTAGCATTGTTCGGTAACGAGATTGAACACGACATGGTGAAATCATTGATCAGATCTCGGGCAATGCAAGTATCGAGATACAAAGGGAATAACACACGACCGTCCCGGTTCAAACGACGAAAGATCTTCGTGGAACGCACAGGGGTCACATGGCCATCTAGGTCCCTCTATTGATCATTGGTCCGGGAGTGTCCCGACCATGTCTGGAGTGTTCCTAAACCATAGGGTATCATGCTTAAGGGTCTAATGATGCTTAGAGAGTGTTTATAGGATCAGTAGAATCGCTAAAGAATAGTAGAGAGAAAATCGAAAGGGTTTCGGTAAGTCCGAAGGATGTCCGGAGTGGAGGTGGAAGGTGTTCCATAGCCACGGAGATTGAATAATATGTGAATGAATGTTAAATATTGATTTAATCATTTATTCATAATTATTTAATAAAAGATAAAATTAATTTAAAGGTCAAAAGGCTTAATGGGCCAATTCTGGAGGGAAGAGGGCCCATTAGGGAAAGGTGAGAGGGAGAAGGGCCAGAGGGGGTGGCCAGCGCCCTAGTGGGCCAGCCCCCCCTGCGCGGGGCCCATGGGGGTGTCCGGCGGCGCCACGCCTCCCCCTCTCCTCTCCTTTAGTCCCACCCTAGGACTTCGAGGGAGGTAGTACCTCCCCTCCACCTATATATAGTGGGGGTATTTGGCCAGATAAATACACACAATATTAAATAAAGGTCTTCTCGCTTTTGGTAAGACCTCCAATTAATATTCTCTCTCTTTATCTCTCTCGTGACTGTGGTCCCCAGTTCGGACTACACGAACAAGAGACATCTTCACCGCGGAGCACCATCGCGCTGCGGGACTTGGATCCAGGAGCTCTACTTCCACAACTGCTGATGGATCGGGGAAGCAGGAGTCATCGTCAGGCACCGGACGTGTGTAACTCCCCGCGAGGTGTCACACTTGAGGCACTCAAGTTGTTGGAGCCGTTGGAGCGCAAGGACTTCATCACGACCTTGAGGTCGGCTTCGGCTCGTCTACATCAACCATGCTCTCTTGAGCATTGATAACGCTTTTTGGTCTTTAAGGGTAAGTTCGCGAAAAGCCCCTCCCGTTACTGTATTACTAATAGATAGGTCCTGGCAGCATCGGGGGTTCAGGGGCGCAGGGTAAAAATTATTGTTTTCATACGTGGAACCCATACAGTGGTATCAGAGCTAGATCTATGCATAGTAATGCTAGTACGGGTAGAACACATGAGATGTAGCGTGTGGGCGTTGATCTTTTAGTTGTTACCCTCCCACGTGTACTTGTGTATACCGTAGTAATGCTTGATGAAGCGGCCCCCAACCGACTTTACACGTTCATTCGCGAGACTGGTCCACGCTTGACATACGGCTTGTACCGTATAAAGTGGCTTAGGGGGTGTCTGTCTCTTTCGCATTAGTTGGTATGCCATTTACAACGGAGGGCCCCGAAAGGTGGGTAGTAGAGACAACTACTTGATCAGCGTTGTGCTAAAAGTTCGTAGGTAAGAATGGTTCTTGTGGGAAAGCCCATTCATCCACGTACAACATGCAAAGATAAAGTAGAGGCGTCTAACTTTATTTTGCAGGGGGCGTTGCTTTGTGATATGGTTGTGGCAAAGGTAAAGTGATTACCTTATTTTACGTATTAGTAGATAGTCACGAAGGTGACGGACTACCACGCCGGAAAGACACCAGTACCCTGGTGTCTACGACACCGGAAACCTGGCGCCAGAATCCAGTGACGACGGATGGAGATCACGATGTGAAGGACCATATCACATCGCATTTACATTCAATGTTATTGTTTGTATATCTTATTGTGTGCTAGTATTAGATACTCGACGGTAGCCTAATAAGATGATCCCTGTTAAAATTACCAAAGATTGTGTTCCCCCTTAGTGTGCACCACCAAGAAAGTTCTTCGGTATGAGGCGATCCACGGTACAGGCATGGGTGTTAGACATATCTACGTTCGCATACACTGGGTGTAAGCCATGTTGCACAGTGAATACACTAAGGTTGAGTTGGCGAGCCTAGCACGTTACAGAGACGTGGAACGCGGATGGTCGGAAGATCGAGTACGAGTCGCATGAATGATGTGACCGACGTTTAGCATCCACCCTTGAACCCACATTGATGGTCGTGATGATTGGGGGAGATGTGGATGAAAGGGGTCGTGTTATCACTAGGAACCCTTATGGGGATAGGAGTTTCTGAGTGGAGTTATTATTAACTCATTTAATTATAAACTTAGTCTAAGTTCCTTTTGCAATTATATATGTAGAAAATGGTTCTCCCCGATGCTACCTTTCCTGTTGATGATTGGTTAGAAGGAGAGAAGCTCAGGCTAGACGGATCAAACTTCTCTATGTGGGTTGCACGTCTCCACGTTCTCCTTAGCGAGAATGACATGGTCGACTACATACTCGACGAGATGGATTTGGATCAGCCCATTGACCTAGAGACCCCAGAGCAGCGGGAAGACCGATATTATCGCCGTGAGATGTCCACCTTCATATCAATTACAATGTGCTACGGGATTGTGGATGAGCTGTGGCCAGTCATGGGCAATCTTGACCCTCGGGCGACTATGGTACAACTTAGGACACATTTCGTGGAACAAGCACGCATATGGGAGCATGAGTTGATGGGAGACTTCCTCTCCATTAAGATGGAGGAGAACTCATCACTTGATGACCACTTGGAGCGCATGCATGATGTGTACATGAAGCCTGCATACTTCCTGGATAGCTGGATGACGGGCGCTTTTGCAAATGGTGTTGTGCTGTGGTCACTGCCACGAAGCTACCAAGCACAAGTCAGGACTTGCATTATGAGAGGCGACGCGAAATCAATGGAATTCCACAGGTTCGTATCACATCTCAGGAATGTGATGGTTGAATCCGTTGTCACTGAGGTCATCAATGACAAAGGTATATATTTGATATACAATTTTATAAATGTTATAATCTTGCAAACACATTTTGCAGTGTTAAGTATATTTGATACTTGTTCTGTTTTACTGAAAACAGGTCCTTCTGCATGAGAGGTGCTTGCAGGAGAGGAGGTGATGTTGCGTGTTGATGGCGAGCATGATGATGATGGCCAATGACACTCTCCCTCAACATTTATCATTTAGTTTATGCTTAGGATGATTATTGTAATCAAAAGATTGTGAACTTCTTTAGTGTGTCTCACATTTTGTGAGACGGTTATTCATATCAGTTTGTAACAAACAATTGTTCCACTTTTATGAATGATTTCTATTTGTGTTCATATATTGTTTGATTATATGTGAATTATCCTTGTTTTGAAACTAATTGATAATGCATGAACATTTGTAAAATACTGAAATACCTTAAAATACCCAACTTAATGATATATTCATTAATGTATGAAACCATTGTTTGAATTCAAAAGTTATGTGATAATATGTGAAAGACATTCGATTTCTTATCACATATAAATCATGTCTAAGTTTGGCAAAATAACTTGAACACCGTGTATTACTTGACTACAAAGTGTTTAATGAATTGTTAAAAGTAAATACATATTCGATGTATTGTGTTTTAACAAAATGGTAATTATCATTATATGATTGTTTAAATGTGTAAAGAAGTTTACCAAAGGAAACATGCTTATGAAATTATTTGATATGATCAAAGTGTTTCATCAACAAAGGGTATTAAAAATAAAAGAGAATCTAATTACTACGATTTGATCAATAGTAATGGAATTAGACTTTATAAGAATGGCATAAAAGAAATTGTGTATTGTAAAGTGTTTTGAAATGTCAGAATGCAAAGCATCGCAATGTGATATTAGATATCAAAATGGGTAAATAGATGGCACCAAATAAATCGTTGTAGTACATATGTAGAGACCATTAGTTAGAAATAGTTAGCACTAAATTAGGATATATAGTGAACCATTTGAATTCATGAAAGTGACTCCATATCTAGTATGGATCATCATAAAAGTTTTGGGGTTCTTCGATATAACCAAAACAATAGCGAATAAGTCCTTGTAGAGTATTCATTGGAAACTTCGAATACCAAATCCATAGCTAAAACCAAAAGAGAAGGAAAATTCGTATTGCTTGGATTTTGGTACATTTTTTAGAAAGTTCGCATTCAGTGATATTTCTCAATTGTGAAGCAAATGGAAGATAGTGAAAAACACGATGAGGATTCAAAACCCTGCATCAGAGTGTTGAGAAGCGCAACGGACAATGTTCCTGAATGATTCTCTTCAAAAAGGAAAGAATCAATGATAATGATCATTGTGTTTTCCCCACTGGTGTTTTCACTACATGAAGTAGGATTCAAAATGTAAACCATATCTTGTATGGAGAAATTTGTGAATCATTTGTCATGATTCTTGGAATATGACATACCTACGTACTACTAAGGAAATAATGGTAAACTAAGGATATGAGAAATCCCAAAGCAAAATTCACTTGAGATTAGAAAGCAATTCGTTGCTAAATCTCACAAGTAAAAGGGGTTACTTGGAATTTTCCCAAATGGCTGCAAAGCCATAGTGGAAAAGGGGGTGAATGACAAAAGCACAATTTGTTAAGTATTGGACAAATTCAAATGAATTTGATTCAAGTGTGCTAAATGTCTAGTGGATTTAAAACTAGTAAAAGTACTAGTATCTCATAGTAAAACTCCAAGTTTGATATTTGATCAAAGGATTTTGAAATTGTTCAAAATAGTGAGTGGATATGCAATTTGCATGAAATTGAGTGGGAGCTATGAAAGTCTTCCTAAAACAATATGTGAATGACATATTTTTGAGTGGGAGCAATATAAGTCTCGAATTCAAATATATAGGAACATAGTTTGAGTAAGAGTAGTGACTCATACCCAAATATGTTGGGAACATATTTTGAGTGGGAGCTTATAGAGTGATTCTTAAGTGTGTTAAGAATAAAAGCACAAGTACCAATAAATAATGATTTATAAGGTGTAGAAGTTGATAATAAGTGTATTATGATATTGTGTAGTATTCCTTAAGGGATTCTGAAAAGGGTTTCAGAATAGAAGTTAATTAAGGAACCGGTCCTTAATAACTCAAGTTAGGAATAGTATTAAGTTTAAACATCAATGGTTGAAAGAAAGAAAAGGATGATCATCATCCACTATGTTGAGACATAGGTTCTATCTTAGAAAACCATGATGATAACTTAACATAATATATGATCCAATAAGGAACGTTTAAAAGTGATTAAGTTTGAATCACAGAACGTTGAGCTAAGTTTGTCCATAGTGTCTAATAGAGAACCGCAGACATGTTTTCCAAATCCATAAAGGATGACATATCTTAAAGCATAAAGGGCTATGTTATAAGGGAATATGTTGGAAACTCCTGTAAATACCGATATAAGTCAAGTAGGAAGTGAGGTGAACAAAACATCGAAAGATGCACAGAGTGCACTAGTGTTTCGATGAATACATTTATAATAATAGATAAGGGTACCATCTAAAGTATTGTATAATGTTATGGCGGGGCTAGTTTGCTTTTAACGTAGAATGATGTGTCCCAGGGCACAGTGCCCATGAGAAAGCCCTTGAGGTTGATCTAAAGTCACTGTAGGATCCTGGAATCAAGCCTCGTTCTGCTACCATAGCGACGATGCATACACATAGATGTTATCATGTGATGATAAAGTATTAATGTCAATCAAGGTGACATTAGTAAGTTGCAAAGGATTTGGGAATGTAAAGTACAAACCCAAGACTCAACCTCTTCCATGAGCAAGCATGTTCAGGGTACCAGATATGGTGCCAATGATTAAGAACAATGCAGCTAGTGTATTTGTACTCTAGTGCAAGTGGGAGACTGTTGGAAATATGCCCTAGAGACAAATAGTAATAAGGACTATTATCATATTTCATAAAGTTTATTATTAAGTTTTATATCATGCTATAACTATATTGAGTGGAAACATCAATACACATGTGATATATAAACAACCAGGGGTTCCCAGTGAAACTCTAGTCACTGGTTCATTGGTCAACAGATGATCATGTTTCCTGATCATGTGGCATTTATGCCAGTTGGAAATGGAGTCAACTCATTCTGAGAATGAGATGATGAACCAATACCCAACCTAAACATCGTGACCCGATCATGTCACGAAGTTCAAGTTACGATAATTAGAAATGGATCCTCATAGACTATTCCTTAGACCGTGAGGCTATATCAATCACTGTCTCTCGAGAGTCCTTAGATAGCATCAAGTGCCACTTGGTAATACAGTGGTTATAAAGGTGTGTTCAGGTACTCGGAGGAAACCGTAGAGGCAATATATGTCAAGAGCGGGATTTGTCCGTCCACGTGACGGAAATATACTCAAGGGCCCACTCAAGAGAAGTTATATCCAATAGCTGCGCCGCGTGTGATTTGATCATAGGGATATCACTTGTCGGAACAAGTCAAGTGGCATTGTTCGGTAACGAGATTGAACATGACATGATGATGTCATGGATCAGATCTCAGGCAATGCAAGTATCGAGAGACAAAGGGAATAAGACACGACAGTCCCGGTTCAAACAACGAAAGATTTTCGTGGAACGCACAGGGGTCACATGGCCATCCAGGTCCCTATGTTGATCATTGGTCCGGGAGTGTCCCGACCATGTCTGGAGTGTTCCTGAACCGTAGGGTATCACGCTTAAGGGTTTGATGATGCTTAGAGAGTGTTTATAGGATTGGTAGAATCACCGAAGAATAGTAGAGAGAAAACCGGAAGGGTTTCGGTAAGTCCGGAGGATGTCCGGAGTGGAGGTGGAAGGTGTTCCATAGCCATGGAGATTGAATAATATATGAATGAATGTTAAATATTGATTTAATCATTTATTCATAATTATTTAATAAAAGAGAAAATCAATTTAAAGGTCAAAAGGCTTAATGGGCCAATTCCGGAGGGAAGAGGGCCCATTAGGGAAAGGTGAGAGGGAGAAGGGTCAGAGGGGGTGGCCGGCGCCCTAGTGGGCTAGAACCCCGCGTGGAGCCCATGGGGGTGGCCGGCGGCGCCACCCCTCCCCCTCTCCTCTCCTTTAGTCCCACCCGGGGACTTTGAGGGAGGTAGTACCTCCCCTCCCCCTATATATAGTGGGGGTATTTGGCCAGATAAATACACACAATATTCAATAAAGGTCTTCTCGCTTTTGGGAAGACGTCCAATTGATATTCTCTCTCTCTCTCGTGACCGTGGTCCCAAGTTCGGACTGCACGAACGAGAAACATCTTCACCGCGGAGCACCATCATGCTGCGGGATTCATATCTAGGAGCTCTACTTCCGCAACTACTGCTAGACCGGGGAAGCATGAATCATCGTCAGACACCAGACGTGTGTAACTCCCCGCGAGGTGTCACACTTGAGGCACTCAAGTCATTGGAGTCGTTGGAGCGCAAGGACTTCATCACGACCTTGAGGCCAGCTTCGGCTCGTCTACATCAACCACGCTCTCCTGAGCATTGACAACGCTTTTCGGTCTTGAAGGGTAAGTTCACGAAAAGCCCCTCCCGTTACTATATTACTAATAGATAGGTCCTAGCAGCATCAGGGGTTTAGGGGCGTAGGGTAAAAATTATTTTTTTCATACGCGGAACCCATACACTTCTGAAGCAACACTATATTCCGCCTTCGTTGTTGACCTTGTTACCACAGGTTGTTTGGAGCTCCTCCAACTAACTGCTGCTCCTTTCATGAGAAATATGTATCCGGATTGAGACTTAGAGTCATCCGGATCAGTGTCAAAGCTAGCGTTAACATAACAATTAGCGACCAACTCTTCTTCACCTCCGTATACAAGAAACATTTCCTTGGTTCTTCTCAAGTACTTAAGGATATTCTTGACCGCTATCCAGTGTTCCAAACATGGAACAGATTGGTACCTACTAGTCAAACTAATAGCATGTGCCACATTCGGTCTTCTACATAACATGGCGTACATTATAGAGCCTATGGCTGAAGCATAGGGGATCTTATCCATTATCTCTCTTTCTTCCGCCGTAGCCGGACTTTGAGTCTTACTCAATGTCTTTCCTTGCAACATAGTTAAGAAACCCTTCTTACTTTCATCCAATTTAAACTTCTTTAAAATCTTATCAAGGTATGTACTCTATGATAGCCCTATTAGGCGTCTTGATCTATCTCTATAGATCTTTATGCCTAATATATATGAGGCTTCACCAAGGTCCTTCATAGAAAAATTGCTGTTTAGATAACTTTTAACACTGTTTAAAAGATCTATATCATTTCCAATCAATAATATGTCATACACATATAATATCAGAAATGCCACATTGCTCCCACTCACTTTCTTGTAAATACAAGCCTCTCCATAAGTTTGGATAAATCCAAACTCTTTGATCACCTCATCAAAGCGGAGATTCCAACTCCGTGATGCCTGCTTCAGTCCATAGATGGATCGCTGAAGCTTGCACACCTTGTTAGCATCCTTAGGATCGACAAAACCCTTTGGTTGTATCATATACAACTCTTGTTCAATATTACCATTGAGGAACGCAGTTTTGACATCCATCTGCCATATTTCATAATCGAAATATGCAGCAATTGCTAACATAATCCTAACTGACTTTAGCATCGCTACGGGAGAGAATGTCTCATCGTAGTCAACTTCTTGAATTTGTCAAAACCCTTTTGTGACAAGTCGAGCTTTATAGACGGTTACATTACCATCAGCATCAGTTTTTATTTTGAAAATCCATTTATTCTCAATGACCTTTCGGTCGTGAGGTAAGTCCACCAAGGTCCAAACCTGCTTTTCGTACATGGATTCCATCTCGGATTTCATGGCTTCAAGCCATTTGTTGGAATCCGGGCTCATCATTGCTTCTTGATACGTCGCAGGGTCATCTATTTCATCAACCATGAAATTTACAATAGGATTCCCATACAGTTCAGGAGCTGCACGTGTCCTGCTTGACCTGCGAGGTTCGACAGTGTCCTCTTTCGGAGTTTCATGATCATTATCATTAGTTCCTTCTTCATTTGGTGAAGTCAACTTCAGAACGACTTCCGGTGCTGCGCCACTCGCCATTTCATGAAGAGAAGGTTCAATAACCTCTTCGAGTTCTACCTTTCAACTACTCACACCTTTCACGAGAAACTCTTTCTCTAGAAAGGATCCATTCTTGGCAACAAAAACCTTGCCCTCGGATCTGTGATAGAAGGAATACCCAATTGTTTCTTTAGGGTATCCTATGAAGACGCATTTTTCCGCTTTGGGTTTGAGTTTATCCGGCTAAAGTTTCTTCACATAAACATCGCATCCCCAAACTTTAAGAAATGACAGCTTAGGTTTATTTCCAAACCATAATTCATACGGTGTCGTTTCAATGGATTTAGACTGTGCCCAATTTAAAGTGAATGTAGCGGTGATATGTTGCCAACGTATCCATAATTTTTTGATGTTCCATGCTTGGTTTTATCTACTTTCTTATGTCTTGTCCACACTTTGGAGTACTTTTCATATGATTTCTTGGACTAACCTATTAACAAGAGCCACAATGCTAGTTGCCTGTTTTCTGCTGTTTTTGGTTCAAGAAAGATAGAAAATGAATATTCTCGGAATTGGACCGGACAAAACCCAAAGTTGTTATTTTCCCGGAAGATTCACAGAGCTAGAAGGACAGACGAAGGGGGCGCCACTGGGTGGCCAAACCACCCCTAGGCACGGGTCCCCCCAAGCCGCGCTAGGGCATGGTGTGGGCCCCCTGGCTACCCACCGACCTTGCCTCTCCGCCTATAAGATGCCTCCCGATGCAAAAACCCTAAGTAATCAAGCCTCCAGCCACGAGAAGTTCCACAACGCCGTTGCCACCGAAGGGGAGGTTCGGGGGACAGAAAGTATCTGTTCCGGCACCGTGCCGGGACGGGGAAGTGCCCCCGGAGCCATCTCCATCGATCTCCACCACCATCTCCATCGCCATTGCTGATTCCCATGATGAGGAGGGAGTAGTTCTCTCTCGAGGCTAAGGGTTCTACCGGTAGCTATGTATTCATCTCTCTCTCTATGCATGACCTTATTGAGATCATGAGCTTGTAATCTATAGATCTACCTTGCTACTCAAGTGCTTTAATAGATCTCTGCTCTCCCCATGTGTGTGAAGTTGACAGTGTGCACACCATGGTGGCACTTAGGCTAGAGATTACAAATACTTGTTATGAGTTATATTTGGAGTTGGATGTCTTTATGAAATTGTGGTGTTTGTTTGAACCATCTAGTGCTCAAGGTGATAGTGTGGGGTTATCTAGAGGGGAAAGCGAACTTTGAGGTGTGCTGTTACAGCCCTACCAATGATTAGAGTGTCCAACCGGAGAGTAGTTTAGA
This sequence comes from Avena sativa, assembly GCA_916181665.1. Classification (NCBI taxonomy): domain Eukaryota; kingdom Viridiplantae; phylum Streptophyta; class Magnoliopsida; order Poales; family Poaceae; genus Avena; species Avena sativa. The sequence goes on along the minus strand of OV702287.1, from coordinate 366,153,791 downwards.
GTAGTATCATGAAGATAATATATTTATATGAGAGTGTTCACTAGTGAAAGTATGATCCCTAGGCCTTGTTTCTAAGCATTGAAACATCGTTTGCAACTAGATCTGTTACATGTTTGCTTTCTTCCATCTTTATTTCAGTTTGTCTTTAGTCTCTTCCACGCCATCAAGCTATTTTCTGTCACCATTATCTTTTATCCATACCACTTGTATTTTACTATCTCTTCACTGAACTAGTGCACCTATACACCTGACAAGTGTATTGGGTGTGTTGGGGACACAAGATACTTCTTGTATCTTGATTGCAGGTTTGCTTGAGAGGGGATACCTTTGACCACTTCCTCCCTGAGTTCGATAAACCTTGGGTGATCCACTTAAGGGAAAACTTGCTGCTGTTCTACAAACCTCTGCACTTGGAGGCCCAACAACTGTCTACAAGAATAGAAGTGCGTAGACATCAAGCTATTTTCTAGCGCCGTTGCCAGGGAGGTAAGGTAAAAGGTACCCACATCCTCCGGTGTGAGTGCTTGAAGTTATTTCCTTTAGATTCTGCAATTTTGTCTTTTTGTTTCTTGTTTTCACTAGTTAGGCTTAATGGAAAACAACAACAAAATTAGAGAGCTTTATAGTATTTATCTTGAGTTAGGACATGAAGTGTTTGAAGAGAAAATTTAAAAACCTATGGAACTTTATTTGCATGCTAATAGCAATGTTGTTAGTATGAATTCTTTGGACACCATTATTGCTAATGCTATGGAAAAGTCTAAGCTTGGGGAAGCTAGTTTTTATGAAGATGATCTTGTTAGTTCCCCAACTTTGGAAGATAGCTATTCTATTGCTTATGATGATACCAAACCTCCAATATATGATGATTACAATGATGAGTATGATATTTTCAGTCCACCTACTATTGAGGAGAAAATTAATTTTGATTACAATATTCCTCCTATATTTGATGATTATGGTGATGAGAATAATAATGATAGCTATTTTGTTGAATTTGCTCCCACCACAATTAATAAGAATGACTATGCTTATGTGGAGAGTATTAATCATTTTATGCATGTGGCTCATGATAAGAATTTTTTATGTGATATTTATATTGTTAAATTTATTCATGATGCTACTGAAAGTTATTATGAGAGAGGGAAACATGGTTTTATGCATCTCAATAATATTAAGTTCCCCTCTTTGTGTTGAAAATTTTGAAGTTGCACTTGTTTTGCTTTCCTATGCTTGTTGCTTTGTGCTTTCATGACTTGTTTCTTTACAAGATTCCTATGCATAGTAAGTGGGTTAGACTTAAATGTGCTTTTAATTTGCTTCTTGATGCTCTCTTTTACTTCAATTCATATTTCCTATGTGAGCATCTTCTTAAACTATCATGCCTAACTTAAAGGCGTTAAAGAAAAGTACTTATTGGGAGATAACCCAAAAGTTTTAGATAAGTCTTGGAAGTTATTACCTCTGTAATAACCACTCCTTATCCTTTTTATTTGCTTTTTGTGCCAAGAGTAACCTCTAATGAGAGAGAAGTAATGATTGGGAAAGTTGCTGTCCCAAAACAGATTTCTGTGCTTCACCATAAAAATTCGTGTAAAATATCTGTACGTCCTTTTGAGGCGTGAATTTTTGTGCTTCTGTCCCAGGTTGTTATCTAACTTTCGTTAGTTCAACACTTTTCGATTTTAGCAACAGAAGGTCTTCGAAAAAATTGGTTTTTACTTGCTGGTCTGTTTTGACAGATTTCTGCCATTATTTGCATTTGCTTCTTGTTGATTCCTTTTTGAGTTCTCTTTGAGGAATTGAGATTTTTGAGGGAAGTGATACAATAGCTAGTGTTTTAATGGAAGTTTTATTGGTGTTGGAACTGAACCTAAAGACTTATTATCTTGAGTGCACTAATGTTGCTAATAAAGATTGTGTGAAGTTTTGTATGAAGGAAAAATTTCAGGTGTATGGAAGGAATGAGTAATGAGATGAAGAATGGACTAAAGCTGAAGCTTAGGGATGCCACGCGTGTCACCCCAAGAAATATCCAAGAAGTACAAGCGTCAAAGCTTGGGGATGCCCAAGGCATCCCCTCTTCACCAATAGAAATCCCAGGTTTCTTTCAAACACTTCATTTTTATTGTTTCTTGCACAGTTGTGTTGTTCTTGTAGCGTCTTCTTTTTTCGTTTTCGTTTTTTTTGCTTTGTTTGCTTAGTTTTATGAATAAATTGGTTGGACCCCCTCTTTCATACATTGGTTTTCAAATAGTTTGGTTTGGATTGGAAAAGAGTAGGAAAGTTCATGCTTAAGTGGTAAAGAGAGCTTGTTTTTGACTGTGGCCTATGCTTTGTCATGCCATGCTCGATATTGTTTTGGCTTTATGCTTAGTATTCTTTGTTGTAGCATGACTTGTTATAAACAATTGAGATTGCTTAATGTGCCTTTGAAGAATCATGTGTTGTTTTAGCATATTAAAGCATAGTATTGTGGTATTCTCCTTTGATGCTTTATTTGGGTTAACTTGGCGCATGCTCACTGATACATTGCAAATGTATCTATAATTTTTGATGTTCCATGCTTGATTTTATCTACTTTCTTGTGTTTTGTTCCAACTTTGGAGTAATTTTCATATGATTTCGTGGACTAACCTATTAACAAGATGCCACAGTGCCAGTTGCCTTTTTTCTGCTGTTTTTGGTTCCAAGAAAGTCAGAAAATGAATATTCTCAGAATTGGACGGGACAAAAGCCAAAGTTACTATTTTTCCGGAAGACTCGTGGAGCCAGAAGGAGAGCCGGAGAGGGGCCACAGGGTGGCCACACCACCCCATGGCTTGGGTCCACCTAGGCCGCGCCAGGGCATGGTGTGGGCCCCCTGGCCGGCCACCGACCTTGCCTCTTTGCCTATAAGAAGCCTCCCGATGCATAAACCCTAGATCATCAATCAGAAATCCACGAAAAGTTCCGCAGCGCCGCCGCCACCGAAGGGGAGATTCGGGGGACAGAAAGTCTCTGTTGCGGAACCCCCGGGACGGGGAAGTGCCCCCAGAGCCATCTCCATTGATCTCCACCACCATCTCTATCACCATTGCTGATTCCCATGATGAGGAGGGAGTAGTTCTCTCTCGAGGCTAAGGGTTCTACCGGTAGCTATGTGTTCATCTCTCTCTCTCTATGCATGATCTTATTGAGATCATGAGCTTGTAATCTATAGATCTACCTTGCTACTCAAGTGCTTTAATAGATCTCCCCATGTGTGTGAAAGTGACAGCGTGCACACCATGGTGGCACTTAGGCTAGAGATTACAAATACTTGTCATGAGTTATATTTGGAGTTGGATGTCTTTATGAAATTGTGGTGTTTGTTGGACTCATCTAGTGCTCAAGGTGACAGTGTGGGGCTTTCTAGATGGGAAAGGCTTACTTTGAGGTGTGTTGTTATAGCCCTACCATCGATTAGAGTGTTCAACCGGAGAGTAGTTCAGCGTAGTATCATAAACAAGAATATATTTATATGAGAGTGTTCACTAGTGAAAGTATGATCCCTAGGCCTTGTTTCTAAGCATTGATACACCGTTTGCTATTAGATCTATTACATGTTTGCTTGCTTCTATCTGTATTTCAGTTTGCCTTTTGTCTTTTCCATGCCACCAAGCTATTCTCTATCACCGTTACCACTTATAATTATTCATACCACTTGCATTTAACTATGTCTCCGCCGAACTAGTGCACCTATACACCTGACAAGTGTATTGGGTGTGTTGGGGACACAAGAGACTTCTTGTATCTTGATTGCAGGATTGCTTGAGAGGGAATACCTTTGACCACTTCCTCCTTGAGTTCGATAAACCTTGGGTGACCCACTTAAGGGAAAACTTGCTACTGTTCTACAAACCTCTGTACTTGGAGGCCCAACAACTGTCTACAAGAATAGAAGTGCGTAGACATCAAGCTATTTTCTAGCGCCGTTGCCGGGGAGGTAAGGTAAAAGGTATTCACACCGGAGGATTAAAGAAGAAGAACCTCCCACGGCAAACGCCTATTTTCTGGCGCCGTTGCCGGGGAGGTAAGGTAAAAGGTACTCACATCCTCTGGTGTGAGTGCTCGAAGTTATTTCCTTTAGATTCTGCAATTTTGTCTTTTTGTTTCTTATTTTCACTAGTTAGGCTTAATGGAAAACAACAAAAAAATTAGAGAGCTTTATAGTATTTATCTTGAGTTAGGACATGAAGTGTTTGAAGAGAAAATTTAAAAACCTATGGAACTTTATTTGCATGCTAATAGCAATGTTGTTAGTATGAATTCTTTGGACACCATTATTGCTAATGCTATGGAAAAGTCTAAGCTTGGGGAAGCTAGTTTTTATGAAGATGATCTTGTTAGTTCCCCAACTTTGGAAGATAGCTATTCTATTGCTTATGATGATACCAAACCTCCAATATATGATGATTACAATGATGAGTATGATATTTTCAGTCCACCTACTATTGAGGAGAAAATTAATTTTGATTACAATATTCCTCCTATATTTGATGATTATGGTGATGAGAATAATAATGATAGCTATTTTGTTGAATTTGCTCCCACCACAATTAATAAGAATGACTATGCTTATGTGGAGAGTATTAATCATTTTATGCATGTGGCTCATGATAAGAATTTTTTATGTGATATTTATATTGTTAAATTTATTCATGATGCTACTGAAAGTTATTATGAGAGAGGGAAACATGGTTTTATGCATCTCAATAATATTAAGTTCCCCTCTTTGTGTTGAAAATTTTGAAGTTGCACTTGTTTTGCTTTCCTATGCTTGTTGCTTTGTGCTTTCATGACTTGTTTCTTTACAAGATTCCTATGCATAGTAAGTGGGTTAGACTTAAATGTGTTTTGAATTTGCTTCTTGATGCTCTCCTTTACTTCAATTCATATTTCTAATGTGAGCATCTTTTCAAACTATCAAGCCTAACTTAAAGGCGTTAAAGAAAAGTACTTATTGGGAGATAACCCAAAAGTTTTAGATGAGTCTTGGAAGTTATTACTTCAGTAATAACCACTCCTTATCCTTTTTATTTGGTTTTTGTGCCAAGAGTAACCTCTAATAAGAGAGAAGTAATGATTGAGAAAGTTGCTGTCCTGAAACAGATTTCTGTGCTTCATCGTAAAAATTCGTGTAAAATCTCTGTATGTCCTTTTGAGGCGTGAATTGTTTTTCTTCTGCCCCAGGTTGTTATCTAACTTTCGTTAGTTCAACACTTTTTGATTTGAGCAACAGAAGGTCTTCGAAAAAATTCGTCTTTACCTGCTGGTCTGTTTTGACAGATTTCTGCCATTTTTTGCATTTGCTTCTTGTTGGTTCCTTTTTGAGTTTTTTTTTTGGGGAATTGAGCTTTTTGAGGGAATTGCTACAGCAGCTTGTGTTTTAATGGAAGTTTTATTGGTGTTGTAACTGAACCTAAAGACTTATTATCTTGAGTGCACTAATGTTGCTAATAAAGATTGTGTGAAGGAAAAATTTCAGGTGTCTGGAGAGAATGATGTAATGAGATGAAGAATGGACTAAAGCTCAAGCTTGGGGATGCCATGCATGTCACCCCAAGAAATATCCAAGAAGTACAAGCGTCAAAGCTTGAGGATGCCCAAGGCATCCCCCTCTTCATCAATAAAAATTCCAGGTTTCTTCCAAACACTTCATTTTTATTGTTTCATGCACAATTGCGGTGTTCTTGGAGCGTCTTCTTTTTCGTTTTGGTTTTGGTTTTTCGTTTGCTTGGTTTTCTTAGTTTGCTGAATCAATTGGATGGACCCCCTCTTTCATACATTGGTTTTCAAATAGTTTGGTTTGGATTGGAAAAGAGTAGGAAAGTTCATGCTTAAGTGGTAAAGTGACCTTGTTTTTGACTGTGGCCTATGCTTTGTCATGCCATGCTTGATATTGTTTGGGCTTTATGCTTAGTATTCTTTGTTGTAGCATGACTTGTTATAAATAATTGATATTGCTTAATGTGCATTGGATGAATCATGCGTTGTTTTAGCATATTAAAGCATAGTATTGTGGTATTCTCCTTTGATGCTTTATTTGGGTTGATTTGGCACATGCTCACACCATGTTATGACTATCCCAAGTCACCATAGCCTTTATGATCCTTTAGTTTTCAACTTGTAGTATCACTTTATGCTTTGATCAATGATGTTTTGTCACTCTGCATGATTATGGCCATTATTGCTCTCGTAGTTGGTCGCTCCCAGTCTTTTGCTAGCCTCCATAACCAAGTGTGAGTTCCACTCATGCATCCAACTCCAAATAAAACTAAGTTATTCCAAAGAGTCCACCATACCTACCTATTAGCATTTGCTATTCCAAGTATATTCATGTTTTTATCTACCTTCTGAATTAAACTTGTTATGAGAAAACTAGTGATTAAAGCTCTCACGAACTTGATGGCACACTTTAATTTTCTTGCCCTTAATAAACTTGAACCATTGTGTCGCCTATGTTGTATATGCTTGCACTTATTTGTTGGGAATTAGCAGAACCATGCTTTCATGGGGAACGCTTTCAACATTGCACTTGGTACTTGTACCTAGTTGATATCATGCTCTTTTGTTTATGGATGTCGTCGGTGTGAAATGAAAGGGGAGCTTGTAAGTCCATGGAGTTATGCATATGTGTTAGAGAAACGCCTGGGCCGCTGGTCTAATCCATGCTGACATGGTGGAAACCTACAGCGTAACCATAATGAGCTGTCTATGAAGCATTCTTCTTATAAAAAAGTCCTATATTGAGAAAAAAAGAAAAAAAAGAAAAAAAAGAGATTATGAAAAGAGGAAAGAGAGAAAAAAAGCACCATATTCCCATGGTAAATAAGAAGATTGCTGAGATGCTTGTTGTCTGCTTGCCTTGTCATTTTGATATGGGGATTCTTCCGTATCATCGGGCAAGGGGTACCCCGTTGGCGGTTCTCTAAGATACACATGTACTTACGATGACAAGAACTTATTGGTGACTAAATGTGGCATCCCGCCAAAACCACTACTAGAAAATCGCGTTGTTTTTGTGCATTGCATCATCATGACCGCACGCTCATGTCATCATGCCACATTGCATTTGAGCATCGTCATCTCCATGCATCTGTTTGTCTGAAACTATTTTCGAAAACCTATTTTGTTTTTCTAATTAAGCCCCGTCTTTATTCAAATATAAAACCCGAGTCTATCCGGAATATTTTGTTTTGTCTACCAACGGTTTGCAAAAGCCTCGTTGTTAATAAATAAAATATTTAAATTATTTTTGGGAGGCAGCCCACCAGGCCCAAAAGCCCAGCCGGCCACCTCCAGATAAAAATCCTATCTAACCCAGATCCCCCAAACCCTTTTTCTACCTAAACCTAATCTACCCAGCCCCCTCCACCACACCCCAACCTATTCCTTTGCGCCACATCAGCCTGGCCTCTTTCTCCATCCAATCAACCGCTGCCACCTCACCCCACCAGCCCACCAGCAGCCCCACGTCGCCATCTGGTCCACTCCCCATCTCCACCACCCCACCAACCCCCACACCGACCGCACCCCTCCTGGGCACGTGCCCCAACCCCTCCTGCCGCCTCGATTCCCGCCTCGGGCCCCACCGCTAGAGAGGCCGTCCCCGACGTGCCCCACGCCCCGCTTCCTCCTTCCTCTTCCTCCACCGACGCGCCTCGTGCCCCGCTTCTCTCCCCTCCTTGCCGGCCGCCGCCAGATCCCCGTCCGCCACCGCCTCGGCCACCTCGCCGTCGTCCCCGCCGCCGAGCTCCGCGCAGCCACGGGCCCCGCCTCGCCAGCCTCCACCACCTCGACGGCCGCCGCCGTCCTCCACTGCGGCCTCTGCCCCGCAGCGCCGCCCCTCCCCTCCGTCTTCACCACTGACCCCGTCCCGGACGGGATCTCCCGCTGCCACCGCCGTCCTCGTCCCCGAGCCACCGCGCGCCCGCGTTCCTCCGCCGTGAGCCGAGCCGCCACCACATCGCGGACATCCTCGACCTCGCCTCACTCTCCCTGGACGCCCCCGGCGAGTCTCTGTTGCGGAACCCCCGGGACGGGGAAGTGCCCCCAGAGCCATCTCCATTGATCTCCACCACCATCTCTATCACCATTGCTGATTCCCATGATGAGGAGGGAGTAGTTCTCTCTCGAGGCTAAGGGTTCTACCGGTAGCTATGTGTTCATCTCTCTCTCTCTATGCATGATCTTATTGAGATCATGAGCTTGTAATCTATAGATCTACCTTGCTACTCAAGTGCTTTAATAGCTCTCCCCATGTGTGTGAAAGTGACAGCGTGCACACCATGGTGGCACTTAGGCTAGAGATTACAAATACTTGTTATGAGTTACATTTGGAGTTGGATGTCTTTATGAAATTGTGGTGTTTGTTGGACTCATCTAGTGCTCAAAGTGACAGTGTGGGGTTTTTTAGATGGGAAAGGCTTACTTTGAGGTGTGCTGTTATAGCCCTACCATCGATTAGAGTGTTCAACCGGAGAGTAGTTCAGCGTAGTACCATAAAGAAGAATATATTTATATGAGAGTGTTCACTAGTGAAAGTATGATCCCTAGGCCTTGTTTCTAAGCATTGATACACCATTTGCTATTAGATCTATTACATGTTTGCTTGCTTCTATCTGTATTTCAGTTTGCCTTTTGTCTTTTCCATGCCACCAAGCTATTCTCTATCACCGTTACCACTTATAATTATTCATACCACTTGTATTTCACTATGTCTTCGCCGAACTAGTGCACCTATACACCTGACAAGTGTATTGGGTGTGTTGGGGACACAAGAGACTTCTTGTATCTTGATTGTAGGATTGCTTGAGAGGGAATACCTTTGACCACTTCCTCCCTGAGTTCGATAAACCTTGGGTGATCCACTCAAGAACATCGATCACAGAGCTATGGAGATCAACAAGGACCTGACGCATCGTGAAGTGCCCATCCGTATCTTGGAAGAAGCCTACAGAACCACCAGGACCAGAAGTATCAAATTTCTCAAGATTCAATGGAGCAACCATACCAAAGAGGAAGCCACTTGGGAGCAAGAAGATTACATGAGGACAGAGTTCCTAGATCTCTTTAGTTCCTAGTTTTCTTTCGTAAATCTCAGGACGAGATTTTGTTTAAGGGGGGAAGGTTTGTAACATCCCAAAAATTTAATCCAAGTGATCAAGATCCAAATCATCAAATTTAGAGTTAACAAAAACTTTTCCAATTAAAAATATTAAAGCATTCATATGTGTGTGCAGCTAAATTAGGAGTTGTTTTGAATTGCCTTGTTTGAATGATCCATTGCTTGTAAAATGATTCTTAGGTGAAATAAACATCATCTAGATCATTCCCAAACAAATCCCAAAGAAAAACAAATCAAAATGAATAAAAGAAGCAAATGGTCATTTGTGCCATTTTAATCAACATGCCTACTTTGGCTAGTCCTAGAACTCAATTCTTAACAGAAACAAATGTGGATCTTTGCAAACCTTGCTAGTACAAGTAGTGATGTACCAAGGCCCACTTTGTGATCTACCAAAAACTTTCAAACACTAATTTTAAATGGCATTTGAAAATTGAATGTAGTTCATATGAGAAGATCACACTTATTCAAAAACCACTCAAATGAATTCCATTTTCAAATCCCAAGCAACCAGTGATGCTCAAGCATGTGGTCACCAACTCCACCAAAATTCAGCCAAAAATTCAAATATTTTTCTCTTGCGGCCATTGTGTCGAACACCTTGCAGACAGAATCAACTTTGGCCTAACTATTACTGTTTTGATCAATTCTTGTCGAGCCACTTAGTTTGCATTGATCATTCTTGTCTCCCTGGAGCCCAACCAGACCAAAACCCACCCTAGTTCTAGCCCCTGGCGCCAGTGCAACGCCACCCCGATGCCATGCTCGCCGGACAACGTTGCCAACGCAGCAGCAGACCGCCAGCCCCTCTCCACCGCTCCAGGAAGCTAGGCGCCACCCTACCGTCGCCCACAGTCCACCCCACGGCCACTGCCAGCCACTGGACCACTCCCTAGCACCTCCGCCCATTCTCTTTGCGAGCTCGCCAGAGCACGTTAGCCTCTAACACGCCACAGACCGCCCCGCGACCCAAGACCGTGCACGCCGCTCCGCCTCGACCCCAGCACCCCGCCAGACACGGCCGTGCGCCGCGTCGAGCACCGCCTCTGTCTCCTAGAGCGCAGGACGCTCCCGACCAAACGCCACCACCCCTAGCCGCGCATTTAAGCCGTAGAGCACCGCCAGGAGGCAGGCCACCGTCCCCTACCTCCATCCATGATGATAGCATGTTGTACAGCCCTCGCTGGAGTTGCCAGCCCATCCCGTTCGGTCCCCTTATCGACCTATAAAAGGAGGCCACCCCAGCACAAACTCCTCACACCATCTCACTCCCCTCTCTCCACTGATCCTTCCACCCTATCCCTGGAGCAAGGCGAGCTGCCGTTCGCTGGAATTTTGCCGGAGCTTGCCGCAGCAGAGGAGGAGAGGTGCCATCGATTTCGTCCACCCCAGGAGCCGCCGCGACCACGCTTGAGCCTGCCGTCGACCGGACGTTCAATCGCCCCCATCGCCAAGTATAGCTGGAGCCCTGGTAAGCCCCCATGTACCCCCACCAAGCCGCTAGGGTTAGCTCTCGCCAGCGACCTGTTCGCCGGGGACGATGATCCTCAGCCGTTGATCCACCTTTTAATTGTAGCACTGAGAATGCCCCGTACCGCTTCGCGTTTGATGTGTCGCTGACCTGCGGGACCCCCCTGTCAGTTGTCATCCGCACTGCAGAGCGCCACTAGGCCGGCCCGTTAGTTTTCCCGCGCGACCCAATTAGTTCAAATATAGATTTTTCTATTTTAGTTTGAACTCACTTCTGTCCCTTAGTTTAAAAATCAATTCAAGAAGATCTACTGAACAAAATTGAGTGATTCAAATTTTGTTAGGAAGCTACTGAAAAGATCTATCCAAGCCCGTTGGATTTAATTTATTTAGAGTTAGAGATCTCTCCTAGTAAAAATCACAAGACAGAAGCATTTGCACATTCAAACATTTTTATAAAATCAACCATGATAGCTTTTGAGCTGATTCCAACTCTCAAAAATCACATTTAACCATACCTATCTGAATATGTAATAATATTAAGGGTTGCATGCAGTGACTTTGGACTAGTACCAAAATAATGTTATATAGGCATTTCTAGTCACTTTATATCATTAAATATTAAACTTAAACTTAATTAAATATGATCCAACATTTAAATCACATTCCCCTATGTTAGAATATGTGGTGATGACATGTGTCCACATGATCCCATATTTTAAGTGGAGAATATTAAATCTTAGATATTTTCAATGAGTAGAAATTGCTTTTCTTAAATAAAAAGAATGAAGCTAGTTAATGAAACCTTGTGATGCTTGTGATGATATTAGATCATCAAATGTGTACCTTAGAGTGCTAAGTAGACCAGTTAAGTATTGTTTGGTGATTGTGTACTCCGTATGTATTTATAGACGATAGTACCGACCAAGCTTTCGAGGAGGAGGAGTTCTACCAAGAGGAGGATGAAGAAAACTTCAACCACTGCACTGCACAAGGCAAGCCATCATTAACAATGCAAGCTAACACTTGCAAGTATAATACTTAGCAAGCTAGAATTAAGCTAGATAACCTAAGCAAAGGCATTAGGCATGCTTTGGTTATACCACTTTGACTAGTACCTACCCCAAGTTTTAATTCCAAGCTTTACTTTTCTTTACTTTACCGAAGTCCTTTACTTGTTTTGAAGGTAGCATAAAGAGTATAAAACTTGACCTATCTAGATAACCTTAGATGTCATTCTATGGCATGAGTTTGATCTTAGCATCCCACTTTAGTGAACACTCTTAACTTAGTAATTTAGAGCTAAACTAAAACTTGAGTCACTTTAGATGGGAATACTTGATGAAAATGAATTATGAAAACCTTGGAATGATGAGTCATTCTACTGAGATGTTTTGACATGTGTTGAGAGACACAAATGGTTTATGATGATGAAAATGTTGAGGCATGAGCCTTAACCCCTTTTACAAAAACTGATGGTTGGATTCGGATGCGATACCATTCCAAATTTACCGTATAACCACAATACCTGAATTGGGTAAGGCTTAGCCAGAATTTTATATGCATTAGTATTAGTTCCCTCGCGGCAGAGGTTTGAGCTGAGGCTACCTCTCAATGTTGTCCACCTATGCAGTGCCCAAGATGACAGATGGTCATGGTTGGGAGGCCATGCTCATAGGAGAGGTGCTTATACTAGGGTGTGTAAAGGAAAGGTTATGTTTGATTATCTGCATACTAAGTATGATGATTCAAGGTTATCCCTGACAGATGTATTGAATCTTGTGGTGAAACTGTACCACCTCTGCAGAGTGTCAAACTATTCGAATAGCCGCGTCCGCGGTTATGGACAGTTGGAGTGGCCATACTGTTTCGTTGTCAGATGTTTTCAAAATGACTTATGAAATGAATGATGAATCTTGACTTGACCACAACAGGGTTGTGACTATTACACTAGCTTCACAACTTAAGTGATTCTAGAATTTTATTTTATCTTTCTTTGTTTCTGAACTCAGCTTAGGTTTCAAACTTAACTTATTAGTTAAACATAGAGTTAGCATTTCCCACTAGTACTACCTTACTTGTAGTGGTAGTTTGTGAGTACTTATAGAGTACTCATGGCTTTTGTCCCTAGCTATTCTCATGGCTAGACTATGAAGGAGACTACCAAGATGACGGATAGCAGGACGGCTATGATAACTAGGACTATCTGCCTTCGTCAGCATTGCCTGTGCCCCTGAAGATGGACCCCACCACTACGCTTACTATTTATTCCGCTGCTTGTTGTATTAAGACTGGATCATGAGATCCTTATTTGTGTAAGACCTTATTTATGGTTTGTAATGGATGATGTACTGTGATATCCAATCTGTTATGTCTCGCAAAAATGGTAATCCTGGGATTGCGATGTATGACATAACAGGCACCTGGGATTAAAAATCCAGGTGTTGACAAGTTGGTATCAGAGCCACCCTGACCATAGGAGACCCTAGTTAGAATGGACGTCCGAACAAAAACTTAATTTCAAAACCAAAGTGAGTATTTATGAAAAACTATTTCCTCTCTTACCCTTGGGAATTCATTCTTTCTCAAAAATTCATGTTCCTCAAACTCTTACATTACTACATAAAATTTGACACACTTGATCACTTCACTAATTTCCTCATCCTTAATTCTTGTAGATGGAGACTCGGTTCAGCAAGTTCTACCAGTTGGGCAACGGAGGCCAACTGATCTTTGAGAGGGATCTAGATTCACTGTCTGAGTTATTGGGACGCCCACATCCGGAGTTTCTTGGAGCTCAACTTCCAAGACCCCCAGGAGGATATTTATAGTAGCTAGTCACCGCTGATCTTCGAGGAAGCATAGAAGCACCAAAGTCCGAGAGAATCTAGTTCTCCGTCAGAGAGAACAACTGGCTAGATGGATTATCCAGGGTAATGCATGAAGCTCTCACACGTCTATGTGCCCTCAGTGTCAACCAAATCCAAGGAACCCATTTTGCTCACTATGCAAGGCGTGACTTCATGGGAATGCTGATGGAGATGCCAAGCCACCCAGAGTTGAAGCGTCAAGTGGAGAACCTTGACTTCCTGCTGTACGATTGCCAGAAGGAATTGGACAATGCTAGGGAGTTTGCCAACCACAACCGTGCCATTTCCGCCCAGAAGGCCCATACTTTCTCACTGCTTGTCAAGGACCGTCAGTCTCTTTGCCTTCAATGCGAAAAGAAGGATCGCACCATCGCCTGTCTTTGCAAAAAGGTGGCCGACCTCGAGAAGACCATCATGGAGCAAGAAGCTCAGCTTGCAGCAAAGGAGGAAGAAGAGGAGGGTGAAGACATCTAGGGAGATATGGATTCTTACCTCAGCAATGATGATGACTTTCTAGAGGAGGATGTCGTGGACTTCTACACTGACGATGAGGACTCCGACTTCATCGACGATGAGTAGATGCACTAGAGCACTGTCGTAGCATGAGATGTATCGGTCCCATTGTATTGTAGCTTGTAGAATGGTTCTTAAAACCATCTGTTTTCCCTTGTTGTTGTGGTGTGTGTGTTTGTATTGTGTGCTTTGCTTGAATGAATGAAATGGAGTTAGTTGCAAAACCCGAGTCAAACTCAAAGTTTTAGCTTTGAAATCAAAACCATGAACCTTAGAACTTTCCCTCTTACCCCTTTATCTACCTCAATCTTCAGATGACTCGTGGAAACCAAGGAGGGAGCAGCTCGTCGCAAGACCCAATGCTGCAGATCCTGTAGAATCTCATCGCAGACAGAGAAGCAAGCATGGCAGAGCGCCAAGCTAATCTAGCAACACTACAACAGATCACCCAGATGGCTCTCAACAACCAAGGGCATGGAAATCAAGATCATCAAGGATCCAAGCTGAAGAACTTCTAGAATACCAATCCCCCAATCTTTAGCACTTCAGAGAACCCATTAGATGCAGATGACTGGTTGTAGATGATGGAGAACAATCTAGAAGTAGCCAGAGTTGATGATAACGAGAAGGTTCTCTTTGCCACCCACTACTTGGCAGGAGATGCAAGAGCATGGTGGAACAGCATCCGCCTGATGAACCATGGTCAAGTGATGACATGGGAAGCCTTCAAAATCAAGTTCAGCCGCACCCACATGCCGCAGGGCTTAGTCACCAGAATGAGGGATGACTTCAGAGAGTTGAAGCAGGGCAGAATGACTGTGGTGGAGTACCATGATAGATTCCTGTCGCTTGCAAGGTATGCACCTGATGAGATCAACATGGAGGCCAAGAAGAAGGAGAGATTCTTGAACGGACTGCATGATGAGATGTAGACTATCCTCGTCAATATGCGTTTCCAGGATCTCGAAGAGCTAGTCGACTCCGCAATTCAAATGGAAGGAAAGATTAACCAGGCAAACGACAACCGCAAACATCGTATGATGC
This sequence comes from Avena sativa, assembly GCA_916181665.1. NCBI lineage: Eukaryota > Viridiplantae > Streptophyta > Magnoliopsida > Poales > Poaceae > Avena > Avena sativa. The sequence continues at coordinate 366,138,743 of OV702287.1, read as the reverse complement.
AGCAAACTGGATCCAACAGTCACCAGAAGTACCGTCCCAACCCCTCACCAGGATATGCACCAAGGAACAACCAACCCCCAATGTCTCGCCCAAACTACCCCAACCGTAGCGGAGGCAATGTGAAGTCTGGAGGAAACAACAATCACTCCGACAACACCAGCAATTTCAACCGTGCCCCTCCCAAGAGAAACAACAACAACAACACTGCACCCAGGACTGGAAGCAATGCTGTGCCCGTGGCAGCAGAAGACAAGTCTCAGATCACTTGTTTCGAGTGTGGAGTGAAGGGTCACTATTCCAATGAGTGCCCCAAGAAGACTGCCGCCACTGCCAATGTGAATGCCCCAGCTCAACAGCAGCGTCGTGTTCAACCAGGGAGAAGATTTGCCCTAGGGAACCCTCACAACCACAACGGTCGTCTCTTCCACATGAACGCCGAAGAAGCCCAAGAAGCGCCAGACGTAGTGCTGGGTATGTTTTCTGTCAACTCAGTTTTAGCAAGAGTATTGTTTGATTCGGGAGCATCGCATTCATTTGTCACCGAAGAATTTGCATGCACTAGTAAGATCCACCCAACCAACTTGAAGCATGTCATGATAGTTCAAATCCCCGGATCAACTACAAAAGCTATAAAAATTTGCAAAGTTGTGCCTATCAGAATACATGGGATAGATTTTTATGCCAAACTAATCATACTTGAAACCAAAGGATTCGAAGTAGTACTAGGTATGGACTAGATGTCAAGGCATAAAGGACTGATAGACTGTGCTAAGAAAGCCATCACCATGACCAGTAGCTCTGGAGTAACAGTAGAGCATATATCTGAAACCTTACCCCGTCAATTCAAGTGCAACAAGAGTCTAGCCCTACCCACCATTGACCAAGTCAGAGTAGTCTGTGAATACCCCGACGTATTCCCAGATGAATTGCCAGGTATGCCCCCGGATAGGGATATTGAGTTCATTATTGAATTAATCCCCGGAACCGGACCCATAGCCCAGAGACCCTATAGCATGAACCCCTCAGAGTTAGTAGAGCTGAAGAAGCAGTTGGATGTTATGTTAGCAACATGCTTGATTCCACCAAGCGCATCGCCATGGAGATCACCAGTGTTATTCACCGACAAGAAAGATGGAGGCAACCGTTTGTGCACCGATTACAGAAAGCTAAATGATGTCACCATCAAAAACAAGTACCCCTTGCCAAAGATAGAGGATCTATTCGATCAGTTGACTGGAGCCTAGGTATTCTCAAAGATTGATCTTAGGACTGGTTATCACCAACTTAAGATTCGTGCAACGGATATTCAGAAGACCGCCTTTACTACTCGCTATGGTTTATACGAGTATACGGTTATGTCTTTTGGATTAACCAATGCCCCTGCTTATTTCAAGAATCTCATGAATAAGATCTTTATGAATTTCCTAGATAAGTTTGTCGTTGTGTTTATTGATGATATCCTTATCTACTCCAAGTCAGAAGAAGAGCATGAGCAACATCTGAGAATCATCCTAGAAACCCTGAGAGAGCATCGGTTATATGCCAAGTTCAGCAAGTGTGAGTTTTGGCTGAAAGAAGTAGGATACCTAGGACATATTGTGTCTGCCGGAGGAGTCTCTGTTGATCCCGCCAAGATCAAAGATGTCGAAGAATGGGAAGCCCCAACCACTCAAACCCAAGTCCGTGCATTTCTCGGATTAGCGGGATATTACCGCAAGTTCATAGAGGGATTCTCGAGCATCGTCAGACCCATGACCCAATTGCTGAAGAAGGACAAGAAGTTTGAATGGACTGACAAATGTGAAGCCAGTTTCCAAGAACTGAAGAAGAGATTGATTTCAGCCCCAATATTAATCATGCCAGATATCAAGAAACCGCTTGATGTGTATTGTGATGCATCTAAGATTGATCTGGATGTGTACTAATGCAAGAAGGCAAAGTTATCGCTTATCTATCTCGACAACTGAAGCAGCATGAGCAGAACTATCCGACCCATGATCTTGAATTAGCAACCATAGTTTTGGCATTGAAGACATGGCGTCACTATCTGATGGGTAATTGCTGTGAGATTTACTCAGATCACAAAAGCTTGAAGTATATTTTCCCTCAGAAGGAGCTGAATATGAGGCAAATAAGATGGATAGAGTTAATCAAGGATTATGACCTATCACCCTCGCTATCTTTGACGAGATCAGCGGAAAGCTGAAACTTTGACGATTCTATTGTATTTGAAATCTGGCATCTCTGTCCTCAGGAAAAATTGGTACAAGAAGCCGTGGATACACTTCTTGATAGTGGGTCCCGTGGGAAACCGATAAGGGATGGTCACAATAAAGTATACAAATCACTTTCAGATGTAATTGAAGGTAAAGTGGGAAGGTTTCGCGAGACTCTGCTTGGGAAATGGGTCGATTACTCCTATAGTGTGACGGGCGGTGTGTACAAGGCCCAGGAACGGATTCACCGCCGTATGGCTGACCGACGATTACTAGCGATTCCTCCTTCATGCAGGAGGGTCGCTCACCCGAAACAAGGACTTGAGGACATCTTTGAATTGTATCAGCCACCTTATTTATTGGGCGATGATTTACTTCACGGGCGAGGTCTCTGGTTCAAGTCCAGGATGGCCCAGCTGCGCCAGGGAAAAGAATAGAAGAAGCATCTGACTCTTTCATGCATACTACACTTGGCTCGGGGCTTGAACCCGCAGCTTCCGCCTTGACAGGGCGGTGCTCTGACCAATTGAACTACAATCCCCGCAGGATGTATGGCATACCTATTCTTAAATAGAACCATTCATATGCTACATACCTACATATTATATGCGGGTATAGTGAGAGCGTGGTATGCTCAACCAATTCAATTCATACCTCTTTGATGTGTTTCTACTGTGGAGAAGCAAAGGGGGGCCTACCGATCTGTCTTATCAACCGGAAGCAAAGGCTTTCTCGTATGAGTACTATCATTATTAAACTAAGTACCCCTTGTTTTGATGAAAACGGAGGGGTCCAATTTATGGAATTGATACACCATTTAATTGATATCATTTAGCAAAATGAAACACAGCATATGCATCCATCTTTCGGCTCGAGAATTTCACGGGATAGAGATATGGTATAAGAAATAGGCTATTAAGTAACTCTAAATTAATTGTGGATACATCTGTCCTTGACATTCACTATCACCCCGGCAAAGCCAATGTGGTAGCGGATGCTCTTAGCAGATTGCCGTGTAGGATAAATACCATGATCAAGGAGAAGCAACCAAGTTTGTATGAGGAGTTGGAGCAGTTTAGAACTAAGCTAGTTAGCAAAGGATTTTTAGCTAGCATTGAACTTCAACCCACTTTGATTAGCCAAATCAAGGAAGTACAGAAGGGAAATGAAAGTATCGATGGAATCAAACGTCGTATTGGTATAGGAAAGGTACCTGGATTCACTGAAGACGAAGAAGGAGTTATGTGGTACAAAGGTCGTATCTGTGTGCCAGCAGATTGGGAGCTGAAGCAAGTTATCATGCAGGAAGCTCATGATACTCTTTATTCTATCCACCCCGGAGGAACAAAGATGTACCAAGATTTGAAAGAGCAATTTTGGTGGCACAAGATGAAGAGAGAAATCGGAAGCTACATCGCCAAGTGTGACATCTGTCAAAGAGTCAAAGCAGAGCATCAGAGACCCGCAGGACTGTTGCAACCATTGCAAATTCCGGAATGGAAATGGGATTCCGTCGGAATGGACTTTATCACCGGATTGCCTACCTCTAGTAGGGGAAATGACTCAATCTGGGTCATTGTTGATAGACTGTCCAAGGTAGCTCACTTTATACCTGTCAAGACCACCTACCAGAGTTCGAAGCTAGCAGAGCTGTATATTGCTAGAATTGTTAGTCTGCATGGAACCCCCAAGACCATAGTATCAGATCGAGGAACCTAGTTTACCTCGAGATTTTGGCAGAAAGTCCAGGAAGAATTAGGCACCAAGTTGAACCTCAGCACCGCTTATCACCCGCAAACTGATGGACAGACTGAGAGAGTCAACCAAATCTTAGAGGATACGCTCAGAGCTTGTGTTTGAGAGTACAGATCAAAATGGGAAGACTGCCTACCTTTCACAGAATTCTCATATAACAACAGTTATCAAGCTAGTTTGCAAATGACACCATTTGAGTTCCTATACGGAAGAAAGTGCCGTACCCCTCTGAATTGGTCGCAAGTATGAGAGAGTCAGATCTTTGGACCCGACATTCTCCGAGAAGCCGAAGAGAAGGTTCACAAAGTCCGTGAGCACCTCAAGATCGCCCAGTCCAGACAAAAGAGTTATGCTGACAAGAAAAGGAGAGACCTGACTTTCAATGTCGGAGATTTTGCATATCTCAAGGTTTCGCCATTGAAGGGAATGCAACGCTTCAGTCTGAAAGGAAAGTTAGCCCCCAGATATATCGGGCCCTTCAAGATTCTGAACCGCCGAGGAGAAGTATCGTATCAACTGGAACTACCAGAGGAGATGTCACCCATCCACAATGTGTTCCATATCTTGTTACTTCGCAAATGCCTCGAAGTGCCAGAGAAGACTGAAGTTTTCAAGAACATCGATCACAGAGCTATGGAGATCAACAAGGACCTGACGCATCGTGAAGTGCCCATCCGTATCTTGGAAGAAGCCTACAGAACCACCAGGACCAGAAGTATCAAATTTCTCAAGATTCAATGGAGCAACCATACCAAAGAGGAAGCCACTTGGGAGCGAGAAGATTACATGAGGACAGAGTTCCTAGATCTCTTTAGTTCCTAGTTTTCTTTCGTAAATCTCAGGACGAGATTTTGTTTAAGGGGGGAAGGTTTGTAACATCCCAAAACTTTAATCCAAGTGATCAAGATCCAAATCATCAAATTTAGAGTTAACAAAAACTTTTCCAATTAAAAATATTAAAGCATTCATATGTGTGTGCAGCTAAATTAGGAGTTGTTTTGAATTGCCTTGTTTGAATGATCCATTGCTTGTAAAATGATTCTTAGGTGAAATAAACATCATCTAGATCATTCCCAAACAAATCCCAAAGAAAAACAAATCAAAATGAATAAAAGAAGCAAATGGTCATTTGTGCCATTTTAATCAACATGCCTACTTTGGCTAGTCCTAGAACTCAATTCTTAACAGAAACAAATGTGGATCTTTGCAAACCTTGCTAGTACAAGTAGTGATGTACCAAGGCCCACTTTGTGATCTACCAAAAACTTTCAAACACTAATTTTAAATGGCATTTGAAAATTGAATGTAGTTCATATGAGAAGATCACACTTATTCAAAAACCACTCAAATGAATTCCATTTTCAAATCCCAAGCAACCAGTGATGCTCAAGCATGTGGTCACCAACTCCACCAAAATTCAGCCAAAAATTCAAATATTTTTCTCTTGCGGCCATTGTGTCGAACACCTTGCAGACAGAATCAACTTTGGCCTAACTATTACTGTTTTGATCAATTCTTGTCGAGCCACTTAGTTTGCATTGATCATTCTTGTCTCCCTGGAGCCCAACCAGACCAAAACCCACCCTAGTTCTAGCCCCTGGCGCCAGTGCAACGCCACCCCGATGCCATGCTCGCCGGCCAACGTTGCCAATGCAGCAGCAGACCGCCAGCCCCTCTCCACCGCTCCAGGAAGCTAGGCGCCACCCTACCGTCGCCCACAGTCCACCCCACGGCCACTGCCAGCCACTGGACCACTCCCTAGCATCGCCACCCATTCTCTTTGCGAGCTCACCAGAGCACGTTAGCCTCTAACACGCCACAGACCGCCCCGCGACCCAAGACCGTGCACGCCGCTCCGCCTCGACCCCAGCACCCCGCCAGACACGGCCGTGCGCCGCGTCGAGCACCGCCTCTGTCTCCTAGAGCACAGGACGCTCCCGACCAAACGCCACCACCCCTAGCCGCGCATTTAAGCCATAGAGCACCGCCAGGAGGCAGGCCACCGTCCCCTACCTCCATCCATGATGATAGCATGCTGTACAGCCCTCGCTGGAGTTGCCAGCCCATCCCGTTCAGTCCCCTTATCGACCTATAAAAGGAGGCCACCCCAGCACAAACTCCTCACACCATCTCACTCCCCTCTCTCCACTGATCCTTCCACCCTATCCCTGGAGCAAGGCGAGCTGCCGTTCGCTGGAATTTTGCCGGAGCTTGCCGCAGCAGAGGAGGAGAGGTGCCATCGATTTCGTCCACCCCAGGAGCCGCCGTGACCATGCTTGAGTCTGCCGTCGACCGGACGTTCAATCGCCCCCATCGCCAAGTATAGCTGGAGCCCTGGTAAGCCCCCATGTACCCCCACCAAGCCGCTAGGGTTAGCTCTCGCCAGCGACCTGTTCGCCGGGGACGATGATCCTCAGCCGTTGATCCACCTTTTAATTGTAGCACTGAGAATGCCCCGTACCGCTTCGCGTTTGATGTGTCGCTGACCTGCGGGACCCCCCTGTCAGTTGTCATCCGCACTGCAGAGCGCCACTAGGCCGGCCCGTTAGTTTTCCCGCGCGACCCAATTAGTTCAAATATAGATTTTTCTATTTTAGTTTGAACTCACTTCTGTCCCTTAGTTTAAAAATCAATTCAAGAAGATCTACTGAACAAAATTGAGTGATTCAAATTTTGTTAGGAAGCTACTGAAAAGATCTATCCAAGCCCGTTGGATTTAATTTATTTAGAGTTAGAGATCACTCCTAGTAAAAATCACAAGACAGAAGCATTTGCACATTCAAACATTTTTATAAAATCAACCATGATAGCTTTTGAGCTGATTCCAACTCTCAAAAATCACATTTAACCATACCTATCTGAATATGTAATAATATTAAGGGTTGCATGCAGTGACTTTGGACTAGTACCAAAATAATGTTATATAGGCATTTCTAGTCACTTTAAATCATTAAATATTAAACTTAAACTTAATTAAATATGATCCAACATTTAAATCACATTCCCCTATGTTAGAATATGTGGTGATGACATGTGTCCACATGATCCCATATTTTAAGTGGAGAATATTAAATCTTAGATATTTTCAATGAGTAGAAATTGCTTTTCTTAAATAAAAAGAATGAAGCTAGTTAATGAAACCTTGTGATGCTTGTGATGATATTATATCATCAAATGTGTACCTTAGAGTGCTAAGTAGACCAGTTAAGTATTGTTTGGTCATTGTGTACTCCGTATGGATTTATAGACGATAGTACCGACCAAGCTTTCGAGGAGGAGGAAGAAAACTTCAACCACTGCACTACAAAAGGCAAGCCATCATTAACAATGCAAGCTAACACTTGCAATTATAATACTTAGCAAGCTATAATTAAGCTAGATAACGTAAGCAAAGGCATTATGCATGCTTTGGTTATACCACTTTGACTAATACCTACCCCAAGTTTTAATTCCAAGCTTTACTTTTCTTTACTTTACCAAAGTCCTTTACTTGTTTTGAAGGTAGCATAAAGAGTATAAAACTTGACCTATCTAGATAACCTTAGATGTCATTCTAAGGCATGAGTTTGATCTTAGCATCCCACTTTAGTGAACACTCTTAACTTAGTAGTTTAGAGCTAAACTAAAACTTGAGTCACTTTAGATGGGAATACTTAATGAAAATGAATTATGAAAACCTTGGAATGATTAGTCATTCTATTTAGATGTTTTGACATGTGTTGAGAGACACAAATGGTTTATGATGATGAAAATGTTGAGGCATGAGCCTTAACCCCTTTTACAAAAACTGATGGTTGGATTCGGATGCGATACCATTCCAAATTTACCGTATAACCACAATACCTGAATTGGGTAAGGCTTAGCCAGAATTTTATATGCATTAGTATTAGTTCCCTCGCGGGAGAGGTTTGAGCTGAGGCTACCTCTCAATGTTGTCCACCTATGCAGTGCCCAAGATGATAGATGGTCATGGTTGGGAGGCCATGCTCATAGGAGAGGTGCTTATACTAGGGTGTGTAAAGGAAAGGTTATGTTTGATTATCTGCATACTAAGTATGATGATTCAGGGTTATCCCTAACAGATGTATTGAATCTTGTGGTGAAACTGTACCACCTCTGCAGAGTGTCAAACTATTCGAATAGCCGCGTCCGCGGTTATGGACAGTCAGAGTGGCCATACTGTTTTGTTGTCAGATGTTTTCAAAATGACTTATGAAATGAATGATGAATCTTGACTTGACCACAACAGGGTTGTGACTATTACACTAGCTTCCCTACTTAAGTGATTCTAGAATTTTATTTTATCTTTCTTTGTTTCTGAACTCAGCTTAGGTTTCAAACTTAACTTATTAGTTAAACATAGAGTTAGCATTTCCCACTAGTACTACCTTACTTGTAGTGGTAGTTTGCGAGTACTTAAAGAGTACTCATGGCTTTTGTCCCTGGCTATTCTCATGGCCAGACTATGAAGGAGATTACCAAGATGATGGACAGCAGGACGGCTATCATAACTAGGACTATCTGCCTTCGTCAGCATTGCCTGTGCCCCTGAAGATGGACCCCACCACTACACTTACTATTTATTCCACTGCTTGTTGTATTAAGACTGGATCATGAGATCCTTATTTGTGTAAGACCTTATTTATGGTTTGTAATGGATGATGTACTGTGATATCCAATCTGTTATGTCTCGCAAAAATGGTAATCCTGGGATTGCGATGTATGACACAACAGGCACCTGGGATTAAAAATCCTAGTGTTGATAGAATCCCTACTTCCTTCTATGAAGGCCTTTCTTTTACTTTTATGTTGAGTCTCCACCTTCTATCTTTATGCACCTACTTTGAGAGCATAGTGGCCATTCTTATTTCTATGTGCATTGTCTCAAGACTTGTTGATTGATGCATAGCTTTGATATTGCTTGTTTTAAACTATTTGTATCTAGTCACTCTTATGAACTTTGAAGGTGTCCTATGCATTTATGTTTGCTACTCTATGAGGGACAAGCTGAATGCCACTATGCTATGTTTTCTTTATGTGAAACAAAGAAACGTCTTGCAAAGCATTGTTATTCATGAATCTTTTGTTTGTGTCTTTTCATGTTGCAACATAGTTGCTATGTCTTATTGCTAGAACTTTATCTTTCATGTTTTGATTGAAGTACTATGATCCCAGCTATCAATGTTTTACAAATACTTTGATCAAGTTTATGATGGTGCATGTCACCTTAAAAATTATTCTTTTCTTTTTATCACTTACCTACTCGAGGACGAGCAGGAGTTAAGCTTGGGGATGTTGATACGTTGCTAACGTATCCATAATTTTTGATGTTCCATGCTTGGTTTTATCTACTTTCTTATGTTTTGTCCACACTTTGGAGTACTTTTCATATGATTTCTTGGACTAACCTATTAATAAGAGCCACAGTGCCAGTTGCCTGTTTTCTGCTGTTTTTGGTTCCAGAAAGTTAGAAAATGAATATTCTCGGAATTGGACCAGACAAAAGCCAAAGTCATTATTTTCCCAAAAGATTCATGGAGCTAGAAGGAGAGACGAAGGGGAGAAGCGGGTCCCCCCAGGCCATGCCAGGGCATGGTGTGGGCCCCCTAGCTGCCCATCGACCTTGCCTCTCCGCCTATAAGATGCCTCCCGATGCAAAACCCTAAGTAATCAAGCCTCCAGCCACGAAAAGTTCCGCAGCACCATCGCCACCGAAGGGGAGATTCGGGGGATAGAAAGTCTCTGTTTCGGCACCCTGCTGGGACGGGGAAGTGCCCCCGGAGCCATCTCCATCGATCTCCACCACCATCTCCATCGCCATTGCTGATTCCCATGATGAGGAGGGAGTAGTTCTCTCTAGAGGCTAAGGTTTCTACCGGTAGCTATGTGTTCATCTCTCTCTCTATGCATGATCTAATTGAGATCATGAGCTTGTAATCTATAGATCTACCTTGCTACTCAAGTGCTTTAATAGATCTCTGCTCTCCCCATGTGTGTAAAGTTGACAGTGTGCACACCATGGTGGCACTTAGGCTAGAGATTACAAATACTTGTTATGAGTTATATTTGGAGTTGGATGTCTTTATGAAATTGTGGTGTTTGTTTGAACCATCTAGTGCTCAAGGTGATAGTGTGGGGTTATCTAGAGGGGAAAGCAAACTTTGAGGTGTGCTGTTACAGCCCTACCAACGATTAGAGTGTCGAACCGGAGAGTAGTTTAGAGTAGTATCATGAAGATAATATATTTATATGAGAGTGTTCACTAGTGAAAGTATGATCCCTAGGCCTTGTTTCTAAGCATTGAAACACCATTTACAACTGGATCTGTTACATGTTTGCTTGCTTCCATCTTTATTTTAGTTTGTTTATTAGTCTGTTCCATGCCATCAAGCTATTTTTTGTCACCATTATCTTTTATCCATACCACTTGTATTTTACTATCTCTTCCCTGAACTAGTGCACCTATACACCTGACAAGTGTATTGGGTGTGTTGGGGACACAAGAGACTTCTTGTATCTTGATTGCAGGGTTGCTTGAGAGGGGATACCTTTGACCACTTCCTCCCTGAGTTCGATAAACCTTGGGTGATCCACTTAAGGGAAAACTTGTTGCTGTTCTACAAACCTCTGCACTTGGAGGCCCAACAACTGTCTACAAGAATAGAAGTGCGTCGACATCAAGCGGTTTCCAGTGCATAACCCCAAAATGACAGTGGCAAGTTAGTCAGAGACATCATAGATCAAACCATATCCAATAGAGTACGATTACGACGTTCCGACACACCATTACGTTGTGGTGTTCCGGCAGGCGTGAGTTGTGAAACTATTCCACACTCTTTCATGTGTGTGCTAAACTCGTAACTTAGATACTCACCTCCACGGTCGGAACGCAGAAATTTGATCTTTCTATTATGATGATTTTCCACTTCATTCTGAAAATCCTTGAACTTTTCAAAGGTTCCAGACTTATGTTTCATCAAATAGATATACCCGTATCTACTCAAATCATCCATGAAAGTAACAAAATAACGATATCCACCTCACGCCGACACACGCATTGGACCGCATACATCAGTATGTATGATTTCCAATAAATCTGTCGCCCGTTCCATTGAACCGGAAAACGGTGTTCTAGTCATCTTGCCCATAAGGCATGGCTCACATGTATCAAATGATTCAAAATCAAGTGATTCTAAGAGTCCCTCAGAATGGAGTTTCTTCATGCGTTTAAAGCCAATATGACCTAGACGGCAGTGCCACATATATGCAGATATATCATCATTAAGTTTTTAATCCTTTTAGCATCAACATTATGGATATGCGTATGAGTACTATCGAGATTCAACAAAAATAAACCATTCATCACGGGTGCATGACCATAAAATATATTATCCATATAAACGAATAACCGCTTTGCAATAAACACGATTCGGATACAATGTTCATGCTCAGCGCAAGCACCAAATACCCAGGTGCTACTGCGAGTACTAGTCAAGTACACATAAATAACATGTATATCACATATACCTTTGTTTGCCTTGCCGGCCTTCTTGTCCACCAAATACTTGGGGCAGTTGCGCTTCTAATGGATAGTCCCCTTACAATAGTAGCACTCGGTATCAGACTTAGGGCCAGCCCGGGATTTCTTTTCAGGCGCAGCAATAGATTTGCCGCCCTTCTTTCCCTTCTGTTTACCCTTCTTGTCTTTCTTGAAACCGGTTGTCCTATTTACCATCAACACTTGATGTTCTTTCCTAATCTCCACTTCTGCAGTCTTAAGCATTGATAGAAGCTCGGGGAGAGTCTTCTTCATGCCCTGCATGTTATAGTTCATCACGAAGCTCTTGTAGCTAGGTGGCAGAGATTGGAGAACACGATGTATGCCTAAGTCAATGGGAATCATTATTCCCAAGGACACAAGCTTATCGGCGTACCCAGACATTTTGAGTACGTGCTCACTTATGGAGTTGTTCTCTTCCATCATGTAGCTAAAGAACTTTTCAGAAGCATTATAACTCTCTACGGTATCATGGGTATTGAAAATCATTTTCAATTCACCCATGGTATCAAAGGCATTGCCATTTTCGAAACGCTTTCGAAGTTCTGGCTCTAGCCCATACAATATGCTGCAATGAACTAAGTTGTGGTCCTCCTGACGAGTTATATAGACATTCTTTTCCTTGTCAGGGGCATCAGGAGCTGGTGGGGGGCCTAGCGGCCCTTATAGCACATATTGCTTTTGTGCAGCGGAGAGGAGAATCTCAAATTCATGGCCTAGTTGGTGAAGTTGCTACCATTCGCAGCAAGTTTCTCTTTTTCCATGAACACATTGAAATTAAAAGCAGGTGATGCCATCTAGAACAGAATTTGTAAAGTTTATTTAGACTAAGTTTATGATAGATTGAGTTCAACTAAACTCCCACTCAAAACAACATCCCTTGTGTCTTTTTGGTGATTACATGAACCAAATTCACTACATCAAGTACGATCATCACGTGAGTCAGTGTAGCTTCAAAGGCGAGCTTCTATATGGACATCATATCAACTATATGACTCATGCTTAACCTTTCGGTCTGTGTTCCGAGGCCATGTCTGTACATGCTAGGATCGCCAAGTAAGAACCTTAGTACCCGCATGTGTAAAACTGTCTTACACCCATTGTATGAAAGCGCAGAGTCGAGTACACCTGATCATCACATGATGTCTCGAAACACGATCCATAGAACGGTGCATACTTAAGGAAGAACACATTCTTTATCTTGATATTTAAATGAGGGATCATCTTATAATGCTACTAAAATGCCAAATAAGCAATATAAGATGCAAACATCATATGTGTAAAGTGAAATGATATGGTTCTTGCATTTGATCACTATCATATGCATCGTGGTATGATCTTTATCATTCCTTTGTGTGTAAGGCCAAGGTCTATGAAACTTACACGTTAGGTGTGTTGTAAGAGTATGAACTATACATCAACTTACAACATTACCATATCATGACACAAGCCCAGCAACGACCTAAACTAGACGCCTCTAATTTATCAATTGCAAGTTTTACGTGGCTTAGGGCTTTCGAAGATAGAACCGTTCTTACCTACGAACATGGAACCACAACGATGATAACCAAATTATTAGCAACTCGTTGTAAATCAGATATTGACTATAGTAGGAGAGATAGACACCCGCCAGCCACTTATGCAAAACTAGTTGCATGTCTGTCGTGGAACCGGTCTCATGTGCGATGACATGTAAGGTTGGTCCGGGCCGGTTCATCCCACTATGCCACCAATATCCGAAGTACATATAAGAAGCAATAATATGATCAGCACCGCCCACATACTCTTATGTGTTCTACTCGTGCAAGGCACCTACGCATAGATCAGGCTCTCATACCACTGAAGGGTTCGCGTCATAGAAAACAAAAAAATCCTACGATGGGAACTATATGCCAAGATCTATCTACTAGATACAAGCAACGGGTGGATATACATCCACGGAGAACTTACCCTCAAAGACAACAAAGTTTTATTAACGAGTAGGAACTCGTGGATGATGTAGTCGTACGCTTGCCGATCTCAAGATCATGTGGAAGTCCTAGCGCCGCAAACCAGCAGCGCATCCGCACTCGCACACACGTTTAGGCCACCGAACAACCTCCGCCTCCTCGCTCCAGCGATGCAGCGGAAGCAGCAACTCCTTCCAGACGAAATGCCACCAGAAACATGTATCTCGCTAATCTGAGACCATGGGGGAATAATTCTAGATGGGGAGAGAGATCCTTCACGAGGAGGTGTGTGGAAGAAGGGTGAGAGGGGTGGCCTTTTATAGGAGGAGGGTGGTACCCCTCCCCATGGCCAGCTCCCCATGGGGGGTGACCCCTCACCTCCCCCATTCATGTGGTGGTAACCCCCTCCACATTAAAATGCCCCTTCACATTCTCTTTTAAAGTCTCCACTTTAAATGCATTAAATTTCTCCAAATTTAATGCTTTATCATTTAATAAAACTCTTTTATTAATTTTATTCATAATTTTGTTAATTACTTTAATTAACAAACATTCACATAAAACCCCCTGTAACATTTCAATATTACATGCAGAACCAATTTCAGCAATTTCACCCGAAACAGTTTTGGTGTCTATTGAAATAATTCCAGCGCTTTGCAATTCATTCGTATGAAACATATTTACTCCAAATGGTGTTGGTGTCCCTTAAGTGTGTCACCCTACGGTTCGTGAATAATGCAGACATGATCGAGACCCCTCTCAGATCAATAATCAGAAGCGGGACCTGGAGATCCATACCGACTCCTACACATTCTACGATGACTTCTGTGATCGTGAGAACCTTTAACGCTAGTAACTAAATCGCTTTGTCTCGCGATATATTACATGTCCAAGATTCGATCATCGGTATCTCCATACCTAGTTTGATCTTGTTACCGACATGTACTCTTTTCTTGTTCCCGTGATATAACATTCTAGTGATCTTATCACTTGCTTGCAAGCTAACCAATGTGATATCACCGAGAGGGCCCAGAGAATATATATCCATCATCGGGATGGACAAATCCCACTCTTGATCCATGAGCCTCTACATAACACTTTCGTAGCACTGAACCCACCTTTATAATCACCCTTTCACGGTGTGACATTTGATGTTATCAAGATACTCTTCCAGTATTAGTGATTAACATGATCTCATGGTCTAAGGACTAGGATTACTTTGTTAGATGTTATAGCAATATAAACACAATGATTTTGATCGTAATGCTATACTTCGGATGAATGTTCATCACATCATTCCACTAATGTTGTGACCTCGTTATTAATAACATCCAATGTCCATGATCAGGAAACCTTGATCATCTTGTTAATCAACGAGCTAGTTTATAAGAGAGGCATGACTAGTTCCTTTTGTTTATTAAACACACATGTATTAACGTTTCCAAATTAATACAATTATAGCATGCAAAATAAGCATCTATCATATACTTGGAATATGTATAATAACAACTTTATTATTGCCTCTCAGGGCATATTCCCTTCAGGAGCTCCATTTAGTTCTTTCATGTTGAACCTATTGAGCATGTCTTGAGTATATTTGGCTTGATTAAATAAGGTTCCTCTTCTTATTTGCTTGATCTCAAAACCAAGGAATGCCCTCAAGTCTCCCATCATAGACATCCTGAACCTCTCAGTCATAAGCTTTGAGAATTCATCATTAAAAATGTTGTTAGATGAGCCAAGATAATATCATCAACATATATTTGGCAAACAAAAAGCTCCCCATTAACCTTCTTAGTAAAAAGAGTAGGATCAATTTTCCCAACCTCAAATCCACAGTCTAACAACAACTCTCTAAGGTGATCATACCAAGTACGTGGAGCTTGTTTAAGTCCATAGAGCGTCTTATCAAGTTTGTAGACATGGTTTGGGAAGTTGGGATCCTCAAAACCCGGGGGTTTCTTAACATAAACCAACTCATGCAAATGACCATTTGGAAAAGCTCTTTCCACATCCATTTGTTGTAATTTAAAATTACAATGTGCAACATATACAAGAAGGATACAGATGGACTCAAGGCGAACCATGGGAGCATAGGTCTCTCCATAATTAATGCCTTCAATTTGAGAGAACCCTTGAGCTACCAATCTTGCCTTGTTCCTCACAATAATTCCATAAGCATCTTGATTGTTCTTGAATATCCATTTGGTGCTAGTAACATTGTGGCAATCTTTGGGATTTTCTACTAACTTCCAACCTTTGTTTCTCTCAAAGTTTTTGAGCTCCTTATGCATGGCTTCCAACCAATCTGAATCTTCAAGAGCTTCCCACGCCTTTTTGGGCTCCACCATGGATATATGAGCTTGATGCTCACCAAAATGCTTCAGTTGAGCCCTAGTGGACATTCTACTCCTTAGATCACCAATAACATTTTCAAGGGAGTGGTCTCTTATTTCCAACATTTTATCCATTCGAGCTTTGCGATGAGTTTCGATCTCCTCGTTGTTCCTTGTCGGGATCTCTTTTTTTTGAACCGTGACTGTGAGGCAAAGCCCCACAGAGATTTTATTAATAATAGAAGGGGGAAAAGAAGAAAAAGTACAAGTACAGGGTAGTATGTACAACTAAATATATACATGGTCAAGGGGCAATCATGCCAACCCAGCCAAGACTAAGAGCCAAACTAAACAGAGACTCAAGGAAGACTAGCAATCCAAATCGTCAACTTATCCTTATGCTTGGCTTTGATTCTGTACTGTAGTAAAGTCATATCATGAATGAATTTATCCTTCCACTGCCTGAATGTCGGCAATACATTTCTGAATATTTTCCCATTACGTAACAGCCAAATATTATGACAAGCAGTAATAACCACCTCCATGAAGAAAGAGTGATGAAAATCTCTTTTAGCAGCCGAAACAACAGCTTGTATACTGTCACCAGATTGCCAGATAATCTGTAAATAATTCCATATACGAGCACTGAAATTACACTCGAAGAACAGATGTGCTCGATCCTCATAATCTCTGTTTGGGCACAATTCGCAATGTGTGTCATCCGTGACCTTTCACTTCCTTCTCTTTAACAAATCACGAGTGTTTAGACGATCTGACAACAGAAGCCAAGCAAAAATCTTTGTCTTCATGGTACAACAAGATTTCCAAAGCCACTTATACACACTAGGAACCACCAGATGTGAATGTATTAACTTGTAGAACTGATTTGGAGTATAAGTCTCGCCCCATCTATATGACCAAATATCCTGCAACTCAGAGGTTGGTTGCGATGCCAAGATTATTTGGAGATTCTGAAGTTCTGAGTGTGCTATACTCGATAAAGGAAGGTAGAATAGACTTGTGATGTCCTTAGTAGCAATAACCTTCTGAGCACAAAGCTGATCATCTAGCACATAAGAAAACAAGCAGGGGAAACGCTCACACATAGGGCTAGAGGATCCTTGTATCAGCCAACTATCCATCCAAAACATAAATGTATTTCCTTTCCCAAATGAAACAGTGGCAACTCCTCTGAAGTTATCAACCTGTTTGAGGACATCCCTCCACCAATAAGAACCACACATATTTTTAGCATGAGGCACTCTATCTTGATAATGCGCATTCCAAATAAGGTGAACCCAAGGAACATCTTTATGGTTATAGAACTTATCCAGAAACTTGATCAGAAGAGCAGCATTTTGTTTTTGGAAGTTCACAATGCCAAGTCCGCCATTATCTTTTGGTTTACAGATTAATTCCCAAGCAGCCAGAGATTGTTTAGGTTCATCATGTTTTTGTCTCCATAAACATTGTCTAAAGATTCTTTCCAGCTGATTGGTAAGCCCAATAGGTAATTGCAAGGTGCAAAGAAAATGTAGAGGCATAGAAGCCAAAGCAGAGTTGATAAGTTGAAGTCTAGCCCCTTGGGAGAGAAAACTTGAGCTAGAAGTTAATTTCCTCTCCAACCTGCAAACCAGAGGCATAAGATCACTTATGGTCGGTCTAGTCATTCCCAGCGGCAGTCCCAAATAAGTAAAGGGCATCCTCCCAATCTGACAGCCGAAATCATTTGCCAAGGTTTCCATCAATTGATCCTGGACATTAATTGGAACCATAATCGATTTGTCATAATTGATTTTGAGTCCAGTTGACAAGCTGAATTTATGTAACGTCTCTTTGAGTGCCCTTAACTTATTGATATCTGCAGGCAATATTAATAGAGTGTCGTCTGCATATTGTATAATAGGAAAGTCATCATCATATGTTTCAATCGGGCGAGATATTGTGCCAACTCTAACCATATCATTGACCATAGATTGTAACAGGTCAGACCCAAACGAATATAGAAGAGGGGACAGGGGATCACCCTGTCTTACCCCTCTCTTGCAAACAAATTGTTTACCTGGGATGCCATTTAGAAGGATAGCTGATGTCCTAGACGAGAGAATCTCTTTAACCCATGCCAACCAGATCTCATTAAATCCTTTATGTTTCATAACCTCCAGTATGGCTTCATGTTCCAGAGTATCGAAGGCCTTTGCAAAATCTAACTTTAGAATTACAATGGGCTTTTTGGATTGTTGACATAAGAAAATATATTCCAGAGACCAAGCCAAGCAATCTTGAATAGAACGCGTCCTCAAAAAACCATATTGATTTTTATGTAGGCACTTGAGGATCTTGTCTTGAAGCTGGTTTGCAGCAAGCTTAGTAAGAAACTTTAAACAGACATTTGTTAGTGAAATTGGGCGGAAATCATTAACATCCAAAGGAACATGCTTTTTAGGGACCAGCGTGATGTATGACCCATTAATATTTTGTAGTTTAACTTTTCTAGCATGAAAATCAAAGTCCAAGGAGTAAAAATCATCCTGAACCATAGGCCAACACTTCTTCAAAAAGAGCCCATTGAAACCGTCCGGCCCAGGTGCCCTGTCTGCTGGCATAGCCTTTACTATATCATCCATTTCTTTTTTAGTGAAAGGAGCAGTCAGATCATGTAAACCATCCACTTTGGTAATTAGCTGTTGTAGATCAAATTGCATATTAATGCCTTCAGACTGGCCCATTCTATTTTTATAATTAGTCCAGAGCAGATTAGCCATTGCATTGTGATCAGTAACCTCATTACCATTAGCATCTTTGAGCACATCGATCGTGTTACGACGGTATCGTTCAGAAGCCATTGCATGAAAACACTTTGTGTTGTCTTCTCCTTGTTTAATCCATCTAATCATGCAGAGCTTTCTCCAATATTTGCTCTCGGCCAACAGCAGATCCTCTAAGTGCAGTTTGACTATTTTCCTGAAGTTGAATTCAGTAATAAACAGAGGCCTGCTTTCCTCGAGCTTGTCAAGGATCAAAATAACCTCATTGCATTTTGCCACTAAAATTTTTAACCTTGACAAACTGGTTTGCCATCTTTTCAGCTCAAATCTCAGATTTTTCAACTTATCAGCGATCACTGCCGAGCTATGAGTTTTAAGTGAACCTTTCTTCCAAACACCATCAACACAATCCACAAAACCTGGCATATCAACCTAGAAATTCTCAAAGCGAAACAGCTTGGTCTTAGGGATGGAAGTGTCCACAGTAACCACACATGGCAGATGATCCGAGCCAGTTTTAGCCAAGGGTAGCACCAAAGAATTTGGGTAATCAGATACCCAATTTGAGCTGGTGAAAAACCAGTCTAACTGTTCCAGTAAAGGCTCCTGCTGCATATTAGACCAAGTGAAGGAGCGACCCTTTAGTGGTAGTTCAAGCAGACCAAGGTGCCCAATAACCTCGTTAAACAAGAACATGTCGTTAGCATCACCACCTGATTTATTATGATTATCATGCGATCTGATGAAATTAAAATCACCAACTAATAGCCAATTATCAGAAACTGGTATATGTAGATTGTAAAGCCAAGTGATGAAGTTGTCCCGATCGATTCCCTTGCATGGACCATACACACATACTAGAACCCAGTTGGCATTATTATGCATTGAGGTGAAGCTAACGATAATACCAAACTTCTTCGTTTCCACTAGCAAGCCGGTAAACACCGCAGAATTCCAAAGAATTAGAATTCCACCCGAGGCCCCTCTAGAAGGTGAGAACACAAAACTGTCAAAGCGCTTTGGTGCAAATTTCCTAATAAATCTCCAATCAAAAGACTCACACTTGGTTTCTTGCAAACATATGGTATCACAGCCACTTTCATCAATTTTAGAACGGACAACCCTATGTCTGACATCAGAGTTTAAACCGCGAACATTCCAACATAAAACCCTCCAATTTCTTCTATTTAATAAACACATTAAAAACATTTGTAAATGGCAGCAGACACGTCCCACGCATAGCATAGAGAACACATAATTCAAGGCCATTGATAGGGCGAAAGTGATGTGGCACCTTAGATGACCCAACATAATATAGAAAGCCACATAAACATAGCCAAAACCTTGTCCAGAAACATAAGATAAAACATAATGTGATACTATCGCAAACAAGGATAAACTGCAGACAACTGACACCCTCTCACAGACTAAAAACACACTGAAAACAAACGGATAAGACCCCAAGAAAACTCGATACAGTAGCCCTTTCCATGTAAGAGCCAAACCATTACACTGGATAAATTAATTATCATTGGAATCTGGCAAGTCCTCAGAAGTGGAGGGGCAAGCTTCAAGCTGCTCCTTGGTTATCTTGACCGGATCGATGCCCAACTCCTTGCCCACACGCTGCAATATAGTGATTGGTGTAACTGGGATCTGAATCTCTTCATTCCGCACCCTCTCCTGACCATTTGCATCAGTGTCCTGACCATCCTCATTTATCTCCACCAGTAATAACTTTGCACGACTCTTTTTCTTGGGTCTGTGTCTCATATCAACCACTGGCCTAGGCCGACAACCATCTGATTTCAGCAAACTTCTAGTGAACCTACGTTCTTCTGATCGAACCAACAAAGGTTTTTTCCTTTTAGACCTTTTTTCCTGAACCACAACTGGGGCATCATTTGGAATATCTTGGTCCAAAGTACAAGTGCTCTCTCCAAAAGTGAAAACAATCTATTGATTTACGGATAATCACCTTGCGTCTTGGTGTATCCTCCAACATCTTGTGATTAGAAAACTGAACCAGCTCATAGGACTCAAAAGCACGCGCCCAGGAACGTTTGACAACAGTAAAAGGAGGCATCTGTAGGGACAGAGGGATGTGCTGTGTAGCAAATATTGGCAGAGTCAACTGAAACCACCTGGACCATTGCAATTCAGGGGGTAATATCGGACCTGGAACAGTCCTAACATATCCTACCTGCATCACCTCATGATAATTATCTTGTTGTTGATCCCCATTATAGTCATCCTATTCAACAGAAGCAGAAAAATCCGAGGGGTTCAACACCATTGACTCCTGCTCGTTCTCCTCATTATTCTCATCTTGTTCCCCATTGTCCCCTGCAGCCTCATGATTATTATCATGCTGATCTGGAACAGCATCCTAGCCGACCTTAGGATACTGAGGACCAACAAATAAATTATTATTGGGGTGCAGATGACCAGGGAAAGGATCAGGGTTCCCATCAAAAGGCATTTGGTCTTCATCAGCGGCAGAGCATCTGCAAACTTAGCAGATAGAATATACACAGGTGCTGTCTAGGAAACTTTAGCACCCCCAACCGAAGCAAATTTCCCAAAGACTACATCCCGGGGAACCAATTGCGGGGATGGAAAGGATGCATATACAACCACTCGCTCAAGCAGAGGATCATTATGATTCCAATAGTGGTACTAGCCAAAAGTAGACACCGCATTGGAGATATCCATACTATTGCGATAATCAGGTGGTATTCCTAGAAACATCAACCATCCCCTACTGAATCCTTGAATTGCACGATAATTCTCTTCTGCCTCATCAACATGTATAAAGCGAACCAAGCGATTTTGTATCTGATAATTACCGTGCTGAACTAAAGCATTAACTGAATTCGGACCACTTAACTGAAACAGACCTACCCCAAACAAACTAGGCTGAGTATCAACAACATTACGCTGCAGGGGACCAACCAAAAAGTTAAAAACCTAATTTCTCCAAAGTGCAGCAGCATGTGGTGGCAGGCGTGGTTCCACAACTGCAATGCAAAAGGCTTGATGCTGAACTGGTGGATCTTGAGCTGCAAAGTAATAGGTCCTAGGCAATCTTGTGCCCCCACCATCGATGATGTCGTGTCCCCAAGGCAACCAGGTCATCATATCCACAGCAAAAACCGCCATCGTTGATGAGTCACCCTGCGAAGGAGAAGTTGGAGTGGTGGGAGTCGATGTAGGGTTTAATTTAGACAATGAAACCTGTTTTGACGGCGCCTGTGGGGTATTTATAATAGGAGGAGTATCATAGGCTGACTCTGACTCCAATCCCACACGGCCCAGGTCACCAACCCTTTTGGGAACCCACTTCTTTGTCCACATGACTTCTTAATATGACCATAACTGAAACAAGCTCGACACCTGACATCGTTAACGCAGTCCTTAGTATTATGGGCCAGACTCAAACATCTACCACAGGACCACACACGATATGCCATATCATCAATTAATTCATTAAACTCCTCATCATGGTCCTTTAAATCTGATCCTTGCTAATAACCATCCCAGTGATTCCCATTTGAATCCAGAGCAGCGGTAGATTCAGATTGTCTCTGAGCAAGAATATCTGTCCTATCAGTTGTGGAATTCTGCACCGAACCAAAACTAATGCTTGGGTGACCAGAAGTGATAAGCTTATCCGGAATTATTACCCCTGCAGCCTTCTTAGCATCTTGAGGGTTATAGCCCTAACAAACTGAATAATACAAGGGTTCAGAGAAAGGCAAATTCTTTTTAGCCAGGGGTTCAGAGAAAACCAGTTTGTTTTTAGCCTTGAGAGCAAAACAAACTATGGATTTAGGCAGTCCATCCTTCATAGAAGTCAAACCTTTACGTGCTCTATTTTTTGATGGACTGACGTGAGTCCATTCCTGACTGATTTCCTTTTGCCAAGTATTGAATTCTCTCAGCCAATTTGGACCTCCCCTCCCCCACATATGGAAGTAGCACTTAAACTGCTCACAAGCATATTTGTGAAAACTGACAATATGGAAACCCACTGCTTTAGTAGATACACGAAAAGAAAAGACTCTATTACCAAGCTGAGTCACCATAATATGACCACAATATCCTCCCAAGGCAGCCTCCAAAGCAATACTAACAGAATCCTCATCAAGTTTAAAGCTAGATCTTCCAAAGGATACCACCAAACGAAAGGAAGAACTATTAAAAGGATGGACAGTCGTCAGAAACTTCCTCTTCATATCCTTAGCAAAATTGATGCCATGATCAAAATTTGGCCCCAATATGATAGAGGAATGGACAGCCAGAAAAGGATCCAATGGGGACTTATCATGATCAAGATCCAGGCCCTTAGAGGGAGCAGTCAAAACTTGAGGGACCAAGACACTAGCCATATCTGAAATTTCGTCTTGGTCAACACGACAAGCTCTTTGGATCAGATGAGTTTTCTCCTCAGACAGGGGTATACCAATCTGAACAATGTGTGTATCAAACTGTAGTTTCGCTCCAATAGAAAAGGAGTCAGATTCAGCCAAAAATCTATGGGCAATTGGTAAACCCTTCGCATCTTTAAGAACCAGCCATTCACTCTTTTTCCAAAGGATGAGAGATCCATCATAAGCCTTCATACGACCACGATCGAGATCCTTAACAGTAGAATACGTGATTTTCCAACCTTTATAATTCAGAGTGGCTGTCACCGAAAAATTCGGCTCAAGGGCAGTCTCAATCACCTTAGGGTGTAATTCAGGATTACCATCATGCATGACCGTCCCCGATCCCAAAGCATCCGACCAAACAATATCCTTTTCACTAGAAGGGGAGATCGTGCACAGACCCACCATGGACCAATGAGAGGGGAAAATTACCTTAGATCCGGAAGCGATCTTCTCATTAGCAGTCAGAATACGTCCATCAATGCCAATTCCTTTGGCATTAGTCAGAGCCATCCAGTTTCTCCAGATGCAGATCGTACCATTTTTTACAGCACCACCATCTTGAGAATCCACAAACGTCACATTCCAACACCAAGTTGGACCCAACATGATCTGGGGTTGTAGGGATGGAGAGGGGGAAAATGCAGAGTAGATGATCAGAGTGGAATTGCTCCACCGGGGAAGGAGATCACCGGTGGTGAGGCTAGTAGGGCTTAGGGTTTGGGGGGTGGAGAGGTCATTTTGTCCCTTTGTCGGGATCTCTTCATCATTCTAGTCCTTGTCTTGACCTTCATTTTTACCTTGATCAACAATGGGCTCAGTTTCATTCATATGAGGTACAGGTTGATCTTGGTCTTGAATAGGCATGCTACTTGAAAGGCTTCGAGATGATCTTACGAATAAATATGCCTTGTGGGCCATCATATTCTTCAAAAACCACACTACACGATTATATGACAATTCTAGAGAGTTTATCATAGATTCTATAAGTGTTGGAATCGATACCATAGCCAACAAAAAATACCCTCTAAAGCTTTGGAATCAAATTTGGACAAAAAACACCTTTTATGAGATAGAAACACTTACAACCAAACACCTGGAAGTATGAAACGTTAGGCTTGTTACCGGTAAGTATTTCATATAGAGTCTTGATCAATTATTTGCGGGGGTAGAGCCTGTTTGATGCAAGGCCTATGGTGGAGATTGCCTCAGCCCAAAAATTGTATGGAGACTTAAACTCCACCAACATGGACCTTGCCATATCCATTAATGTCCGATTCTTCCTCTTGGCTTCACCATTTTGTTGAGGGGTGTATGCATCGGAATATTGATGTTTTATCGCCTCATCACTAAGGAATCCATTCAAGGTGTATTTCTTGGACTCGGTGCCGTTGTCACTTCTTATTACTAGCACGGGCACATTGTATTGACGTTGAACCATATTGACAAAGTCGATAAAATATTGTTGGGTCTCACTCTTCAACTTGAATAAGTAGACCCATGAATATCTTGAGTAGTCAACAACAATCACCAAACAATATTTCTTCCCACTAAGACTTGCATGAGATGGAGGACCAAAGAGATTCACATGATGAAGCTCCAAGATCCTCTTCGACTTTATAATGTTATTTGGCTTGTGGGGGGAAGCATGCATCTCTCCTTCAATACAAGCCCCGCAAACACGATCTTTGGCAAAAGAAACATTTTATTTTAGTCCCACAATATGGCCACCCATGTGGAGGCTTTGCAAAGTTCTCATATTGACATGGGCTAGTAAATTATAGCCAAGGGTCTCAACAAGCATGACGTCCACGAGAGTGACATCGTGTGCAACCACAACTTTGCCAAGACCCATTACCTGAGATTTTGACTTATCGACGTATGTGATGGTTATATGATCTTGATTTTCCCTTATCCCCATCATTATTGACTTGCTTCTGGTCATATGACTTGTGCAACCACTATCAAGTACACACTTTGACCCGCCGGAAGCATAGTTCTCCGATGCTCTTGCCATAAGGCAAGTGACGTTCTTGTTGGAGAAGTTCTCATTTGGGGAATCGAAGAGGGATAAGGTGGATGTAGAGGTAGTGGCAATGGCAGCCACACCATTCATCGTTTCTTCTTCTTCCTCCTCCTCTTCATCATCGGAACAGAGTTCTTCATGTGCTATCAATGCAATGTCACCGGACTTCTTGTTGGTGGCATACTTTTTGTTGAAAGGCTTCTTGAAGGGAGCATTTGGATTTTTCTTCAATATGAGTGCACCACCATGGTCTTCTCTCTTCTCATATGGACATCCGACAACAAAGTGATAGCTATCAACATAGTTGAAGCAAGTTCTCAATCTTGAACAATTTTCTTTTCTACCACTTGGGTTGCTTCTTTGTTGCATCTCCAGCTTGGCTTTGGCGGGATCTTTCCAAAAGTTTCTTGCATAGAAGGCCATGTATTATCAATGAGAAACCTTGACATATTCGGGGTGGCTCATAGCAAGCACATCATCACTTCCCTCTTCTTCTTCATACTCTACATCTTTGGCCTTCAAGGCAAGATTGACACCACTGCTCATTCCAATGGCACGAGCCCGTGCATCTTTGGCATTCTTGGCAGCAACCTTGAAGGCGGCCATCTCTTGCATAACTTCATTGGAGGTCATGCGATGGTAGTTGTGTATTCCTTGGAGACTCTTCAAGTCAGTGGGCTCGAAGGGCATGATCGCACTCATATATTTCCTCCTGATCCAAGCATCATCAATATGAGAGGCACCCACATTTCTGAAGGCGGTGGCAGTGGATTTGAGTCTTCGATACATGTCTTCATGATCCTCACCATCCTTCATATAAAATACTTCGGCCTCATTGCTTAATGAATCATACCTATTTCTTCGCATGCTCTCATTCCCAACAAATAGATCAATGAGAGCATCCCAAGCTTCCTTGGCGATATTGAAGTGCTTAATGTGGGGAAAGTCTTTTGGCCCAACCCCAAGTTGAATCATGTGCAAAGCAGTGGCATTGAGTTGACTATTGACCACTTCTCTTCTTGTCAAGTTGGTTAGATCCTCAATTTTGAGTCCTTCTTCAATAATGTTCCACAAATCAATGCAAGAGATGCGCACATGAGATTTCATCAAAACTTGCCATTGAGCAAACGTATGTGCAACTAACATAGGTGGGTCACCTCTATTATTTATGTGGGGATGAGGGATTGGAGGGTCAGGAGAGTACCATCCGGGAACCGCATGGTGCTTTTCCTTCCCATCACCCTTTTTGGTGGAGGAGTTAGTTCCAATATGTTCGTTCCCCAATACTTCACATGTTGGCTTAGCTGGAGCATCTGCCTTAGGGTTAGGAGGTGTTTCCTATTGAGAGGGAGGTGGTGAAGCCGTATTTTCCTTAACAAGTTGCACAACTAGTTGACACAACTATTGGATTTCATTGCCCAAAGTAGAGCTCAAGCTTGTTTCCAACTTCTTGAGATCTAACATGGTCACCGAAGTTCTAGCCTCACCCTCTCCATCTCCCTCTGGGTTACCCATATACTCTTAGGCGGTTCAGCCCGAATAAAGAGTCGACGCTCTAATACCAATTGAAAGGATTGTATGGGCACCTAGAGGGGGGGTGAATAGGTGCTACTTCAAATTTTACTCTTTTTAAATTTAGGGTTTGACACAAAAGGTAAATTCTCTAGATATGTAACTAGGGTGAATTTACCTATATGTCATAATAGCACAACTAACTAAGCAAGAACAAGATGCAAGTAAGGTGCGGTAAAGGATAGAAGTAACCGAAATGAACCACACGGAGACACAATGATTATTTTCCACAGTTTCTTTCTTTTAAGGGGAAGTACGTCTGCGTTTGGGCAGGAGGTGGTATAAAACTACCAATACCACGAGAGGCCTCCCTTGTTCTGTCAGATCCCAAGATTTAATAAATTAGGACTAGAAAAAAATTGCATTTGTATCCTATCCATACGCATTGCATTTGCATCCATGCAAATTTTTAGAAGAATTGAATTTGAAAATTCTAACTCAAATCGGTTTTGCAATCAATCCTACGAGGATTAAATAAGGATTTTATAAATACAAAAAAATTGAACTAAACAAAAAGACACAAAAATAATCCTAAAATAATCTATAGGATTTTAGAAAATTTTAAAAACAAATTTCAAGTCTTTTGGACTTAGTATGAAAAAGAAATGGAGGAAACAAGGAAATAGAAAAGGAAAAGAAAAAGAAAAAAAACCCTAACTACCCTAGCTAACGGACCGACCGAGCCTAGCCGGCCCAGCCCACGCACCTACCCCTCCCTAGCAACTGCCCACATATTTTCCGCCACACCCGTGCGTCACGCAGCAGCCAACCTTCCAGTAGCCCAGCAGCTAGCCCGCGTTCCCCTCAACACTCACTGACGTGTGGGTCCCACCCTACCATCGTCTTGTCACCAGCGACGGAGACCGAGCACTGCACGCGTTCTTGATCTGATTGATCCCCTCCGCAAAATTCGTCGATTTCGTTTGGATTTCTTCCACCTCTTCATGTTACCCCTCTATATAAACCGGTCCCCTACCTCCTTGTTCTTTTTTTCGAATTTTGGGAACCCTAGGCGCCATCTGTCGAGCTCCCGATCTCGTCCCCGCCGCCGCTACAGTCGAACTCGAACACCAGGGTTCTGAGCCACCCCACTCCTTCTACTCTCCTCCAATTCCTTCCCCTGTCTCGTACGCATCTTCTCACCTCCTTCTGCATCTCGCAGGAGCTCCATCGAGGGAACCCGACGCCGTCGGAGTTACTTCAGCATCCGCTGCCTTCATTCGCTCCCCACCTTCTACAGAGGAAGTAATAGACGAATGCAAGGACACCATAGTGCTCGCCGTGATCTTTCGCACACCATCATCTATTCCCCTGTCGACGAGGACCACCGGAACACCGCCCAGCACCGCGGCCTGAGCCACGCCGCCACCGTCCGCCGCCATCACCTCGCTGGCGACCCCCAGGTGAGGAAGAAAGCCACCCCGGCCGCATGATCACGTGCCAATGGCCAGGATCGCCGCGGACCATGTTGATCGGTGACTAGTCAAACTGCGTCAGTGTTGACGCATCCAGTCAGTGTTGACTCCGCAGTAATTCGGTTAAAGATTAAATTAATTCTAGAAAATAGTTTTGATTTCAAAAATTCATAGAAAAAGATTTACTGGTCAGAAAATTACAAATAATATATCGTTGAAATCACACAAATGCGTAGAGTTTGATTCGGTAATAATATTGTAGGTCTACTATACAATTTTCTGAGTTTATAAAAAGGTATATTTTAGTATAAAAATTCTAGAAAAGATCTGTAGATCCAAAAATAGAGTATAATATATCAATGGATTCAGAAAAGTATATGGAACATTAAAACGAGATTAGATCTAACTTTTACAGTACATATTTACTATAATAATTTAAATAGTTTAATGGACAATTTAGACTAAATAATTCATAGTAAATTATTTGTTTATCAGAAAAATACAAATAAAGTATCTATGGATTGATAATTTCATTCAGGACATTAATATGCTGTTAGATCCAAACTTTTCAATGTAGAATTACTGTAGTTATTTAATTGGTATTAATGGACTTTTATAGTACTAAATTCATAGTAAATAATTTATAGGTCTTAAAAATATAAATAATATGGCCCTGGTTTCAACATTTCGTGTAGAATGGAATCTGATTTTATATTTAATTTTGGTTAATTTAAACTATTTAAATCAATTAAACTCTATTATGTAGTAATTAAGTCATAAAAAAATATCTGGAAATGATTTTTAGGTGATTCCAATTGCTACTGTCTCTAAATTGATTTGCCTATCCATTAGAATTTAGTTCACAATTTAATTCGGCAAAAACGTCAGAAGTTGAATTAAAGCGAGTTAAACCCCATTAAATCAATATAGTTTTAATAATAAATGCTATATTGCATTAAATGCTTTTCCATATGCATCATATGATCTAATAATATTCATAGAACTAAATACAATCATTGTGAAATATTAAATCATCATGCATGCATTTGTTTCATCATCGTTTTATTGTATTGTTGCATAGTTGCTTGTTTGTGATGTTTTGAATGGTATATTTGTTGTGCTTTGTTTGAAGCGATAGATTGTGAGGAGTGTGACTATTGTGATTGTGACGAGTGCAACAGTTGCAATTGTGAGGATTGTTTGAACGACTATATCAATTAAAGGCAAGTGGCACTATCATAAACGTCCTACTTATTTTCCTATGCATTATAGTTGCTTTTGATAGAAGTGCATGTGTAGAAATATTTTTACTATATGCTATGTTGTGTCCTATTTAGGATATCCTTTTGTTTCTTGATTAGTGGAAACATCGTAGTTATAGTATGCTTAGCCCTGCTATAGATTCGTGGTGGAATCTCATGTTATGAGTATTATGAGGTATTGGAAAAAGGATATGTTTTATATAATAAAAAAAGTACTTAATGAATCACCTGGGTGGAAGGTGGATACTCAGTTGTAAATAAAGTGGCAACAAAGGGGACCGTATCCTTGGCTACCTCTCTCATGTGTGCACTAGAAGACCACCTAGGATCTTAGAGATTGAACATGTTTCTCGTACAGTGGCTTCCGTGTACAGCCACATAATAATATGGGTTCTAGCTTAGTTAATTACATAGCGGAATACCCTTTGCATTGGTACCTCTTCAGGTTAACTAGAATTGTGTACTGGAGGTTATATCCTTACATTGGTGCATGTTAGACGTGCTAGCATTGTGTATTGGGAGGACTTTTATGGAAAGACTTTGTCACATTCTCGATCTGTCGGTATACCAATTGGTGTGTACTAATCCAGCGGCCACTGGTGGCGTCAAGACAAGATTGTGTCATGTGGGTAAAGTGTACAACTTCTGCAAAAGATCTAAATCTAATCGATTAGTGATGACCCACAAGTATAGGGGGTGTATCGCAGTATTTTCGATAAGTAAGAGTGTCGAACCCAACGAGGAGCAGAAGGTGCTGGCTAGTGGTATGGATCAGGAATTCTCTGCAAATACTTAGCAAACGGATTTTTAGGGTTTTTTGATAAAGCAAATAAACGAAGTACGAGTAAATAAAAGACGGTAGGAATAAATGCAGCAAGTGGCCCAATCCTTTATGCAGCAAAGGACATGACAGTTGTATTACTTAACATGACCAAACGTTCTCGAGGACACATGGGAATACTGTCAAGTGCTTTCGCTTCATATAGTTGATTAATCTTCTTTAGCTTGCTAAGTGTTGTGTGGGTGAACCTGTGCTAATGTACTGACATTCCTAGGACTAATACATACCTGTGATTATACCCCTTGCAAACATCCGTAAGTACAAGAAAGTAATTAAGGTAGAAACCTAACCACAACTTTAAACTCTAAGACCCTTACGTCCCTTGTGCAATGGTTTCCAAACGGGGGTTCAGGTTTCTGTCACTCCGGCAACCCCTACGATTAGTAGCCAAATACACAATGCATTCCCCTAGGCCCATATAGGTGAAATGTCATGTAGTCGACGTTCACATGACACACTAGAAGAAGTACACCACAACTTAAATATCAAACTATTGAATCTTTCTCAACACAACGCCACTACTAACAACATGACTTCTCCCATGTCCTCAAGAACAAAACGAACTACTCACAAGACATCATATGGATCATGATCATGAAGGGTTTCGCAGCATAGTAAATCAAAATTTTCTACGGAAGCGAACAGAGGGAAAGCCAAGATCTAATCTAGGAGATGCAAACAACGAGAGAGATTGGATTAGATCTTCATACCCTTGAAGATTCGCACAGCGGAACGTTCGTGGGAACGTGGGTGATGTAGTCGTACTCGCTTCTCCTCCTCGCGATCCGATCCGATCTAGCACCACAAGTGGCGGTGCCTCCGTGAGATGCACACGTGCAGCACCTCGACGTCTCCTCCTTCCTTGGACCAGCAAGTATGGTGGAGAGATGGATTGGATCTACAACACGACGGCGTGGTGTATTTGGTGGAGAATTTCCGCAGCAGGGCTTCGCCTGCAAACAGTCGGGAGGGAGAGAGGAAGGCAGCAGGGCTACTAGGGCTTGGAGGGAGATGTGTAGGGGGAGGGGCGCACCAGCCCTCTATATATAGAGGGGGGGTGCGGCCAGCCCTTGCCTCTCCTCCAAGCCTATCTCTAGTTTAAACGATTTAAACTCTCCCTTATCTAGAAATTCTATCTCTAGTTTAAACGAGTTTAAACTTATCTAGAATCGGCTGGGCCCTATGGGGCCTTGTGCCCCTGGCCCAATGCGGCCAGGACACTCCCTCATAGGCCCATGCCCCCTCCCGGAAGGTGGGACCACGTTGGCCCCCTTCCGGAAGGTTCTAGAAGCTTCCGGTACAATACCGATTAATCCGGAACAATTCCGAACTCCAAAAACTACACTGCCTTATATGAATCTTATTCTCCGGACCATTCCGGAACCTCTCGTGATATCCCGGATCCCATCCGAGACTCCGAACAAAAATTCATAAACCAATTATCCAATCTATCCTAGCGTCGAGACACGTTAAGTGTGTGACCCTGCGGGTTCGAGAATATGCAGACATGATCTTCTATCAATAATCAACAGCAGGGTCTGGGCACCCATATTGACTCCCACACATTCATCGATGATCATATCGGATGAACCACGATGCCAGGATTCAATCAATCCCATATATATATTCCCTTTGTCTCGCGATATTTTACTTGCCCGAGATTCGATCGTCAGTATCGTCATACCTAGTTCAATCTCGTTCACAGCAAGTACTTTACTCGTTCCGTAATCCGATATCACTTTGTGATTAACTCCTTAACCACATGTTTGCAAGCGGTGTTGATATCGATTACCGAGTGGGCCCGAAGCATATCTCTCCGACTTGGGAGGGACAAATCCCATCTCGATACATACAACCCAACAGATACTTTCCGATCACCTGAGAGACACCTTTATGATCACCCTCTCATAGGATGACGTTTGATGACCTCAAAGCTTTCTTCCGATACCAGGGAGTTGTATTATCTCATGGTCTAAGGAATACAATATTTGACATGAGAAAAGCTTCGCAAAGACGAACACGATGAAACGATCTAATAGCTTTGCTTAGTTTGGGTCTGTCCACCATATCATTCTCCCAATGATATGATCTCATTATCAATTGATAACTCATGTCTATGGTTAGGAAACCTTAACCATCATTGATCAATGAGCTAGTCCATAGAGGCGTACTAGGGACACGGTGTTGTTCACAAACCACACAAGTATTAAAGTTTCCGCTTAATACAATTCTAGCATGGAATATAAACTTTATCATGAACAAGAATTATAATAATAACATCTTTATTATTGCCTCTAGGGCATAATTCCAACAGTCTCCCACTTGCACTAGAGTCAATAATCTAGTTTACATTTGGCAACAATCTCACACCCATGGCACTGAGGTGCTGATCATGTTTTACACATGGAAGAGGTTTAGTCAATGGATCTGCGACATTCAGATCTGTATGTACTTTGCTGATCTTCAGATCTCCATCTGCTATATAATCTCGGATTATATGAAACTTGCGGTTGATATGCTTGGTCTTTGGATGATATCTTGGTTCCTTAGCGAGTGCTATGGCGCCAGTGTTGTCACACAATATCTCCAGTGGGTCCAATGCACTTGGAACCACGCCAAGCTCAGTGATGAAGTTCCTGATCCAAACTCCTTCACTTGACGCTTCTGCAGCAGCCATGTATTCCGCTTCTACTGTAGATCCCGCGATCACACTTTGCTTGCAGCTTCTCCAACTCACAGCTGCTCCATTCAAAATATACACGTATCCTGTCTGAGATTTACAATCATCCTTGTCGGTGTCGAAACTAGCATCGACGTAACCTTTTACGACGAGCTGTTCATCACCCCCATAGACTAAGAACATTTCTTTAGTCCTATTTAGGTACCTTAGGATGTTCTTCACGGCTGTCCAGTGTTCCACTCCTGGATCACTTTGATATCTGCTCGTCAAACTAAGAGCATTGGACACATCCGGTCTAGTACACAGCATGGCATACATGATGGAACCTATGGCCGAGGCATAAGGCACTTTGCTCATAGCTTCCCTATCATTTACCGTAGCTGGACACTGAGCCTTGCTCAATATCTTCCCTGACAACATAGGCACTGAACCTTTCAATGCCTTATCCATTCTAAACCTTTTCAGAACTTTGTCTAGGTATGTACTCTGGCTTAAATCTATCAGGCGTCTTTGTCTATCTCTATAGATCTTGATGCCCAATATATAAGCAGCTTCACCTAGGTCTTTCATTGAAAAACACTTGTTCAAATAACTCTTCACATCGTTAAGCATGTTGATGTCATTTCCAATAATTAATATGTCATCCACATATAGTACCAGAAACGTCACCGAGCTCCCACTCACTTTCTTGTAGATGCAAGCTTCGTAGCAATTTGGAACAAATCCAAATCTCTTGATCACTTGATCAAAACGAAGGTTCCAACTCCGAGATGCTTGCTTCAGTCCATAAATGGAACGCTGAAGTTTGCATACTTTATCAGCATCCTTAGGATCGACAAAACCTTCGGGTTGCATCATATACAACTCTTCATCAATGTTGCCATTGAGGAACGCAGTCTTGACATCCATCTGCCATATTTCATAATCATTAAACACAGCAATTGCTAATAAAATCCGAATGGACTTAAACATCGCTACGGGAGAGAAAGTCTCATCGTAGTCAACACCTTGAACTTGTCGAAAACCTTTCGCAACAAGCCGTGCTTTATAGACGGCAACATTACCATCCGCGTCCGTTTTCTTCTTGAAGATCCATTTGCACTCAACGGCCTTTCGGTCGCTAGGAGGGTCCACCAAAGTCCATACTTGGTTTTCGCTCATGGATCCCAATTCGGATTTCATGGCTTCTAGCCATTTCTCAGAGTCTGGGCTCATCATCGCTTCCTCATAGTTCGTAGGTTCACTGTCTTCTACTAACAAGACAGTCAAGACAGGGTTGCCGTACCACTCAGGAGGGGCACGCGACCTTGTCGACCTGCGACGTTCAGTAGCAGCATCGTCCGAAGCTTCATGATCCTTGTCATTAGCTTCCTCTATCGTTGGTGCAGGCGGCACTGGAACAATTTCAGGTGCTGCGCTACTCTCCAATTCAAGAGAAGGTTCAATAACCTCGTCTAGCTCTACTTTCCTCCCACTCACTTCTTTCGAGAGAAACTCCTTCTCAAGAAAGGAACCGTTCTTTGCGACAAACACTTTGCCTTCGGTTCTGTGATAGAAGGTATACCCAACAGTTTCCTTAGGGTATCCTATGAAGACGCATTTCTCCGCTTTGGGTTCGAGCTTGTCCGGCATCAACTTCTTGACGTAAGCTTCGCATCCCCAAACTTTAAGAAACGACAACTTAGGTTTAGCACCAAACCACAGTTCATACGGTGTCGTCTCAACGGATTTAGATGGAGCCCTATTTAAAGTGAATGCAGTGGTTTCTAATGCATAACCCCAAAATGATAACGGCAAACCAGTAAGAGACATCATCGATCGGACCATATCTAATAGGGTTCGATTCCGGCGTTCAGACACACCATTGCGCTGTGGTGTTCCGGGTGGCGTGAGTTGCGAAACAATTCCGCTTTCTTTGAGATGCGTGAGAAAATCATAACTTAAATATTCGCCCCCACGATCGGATCGTAGAAACTTAATCTTTCTGTTACGATGGTTCTCCATTTCATTCTGAAATTCTTTGAACTTTTCAAACGTTTCAGATTTATGTTTCATTAAATAGATATACCCATATCTACTTAAGTCATCGGTAAAAGTGAGAAAATAGCAATATCCACCGCGCGTCGAAACACTCATCGGTCCGCATACATCGGTATGTATGATTTCCAACAAGTCCGTTGCTCGCTCCATCATACCAGAGAACGGGGTTTTGATCATCTTGCCCATGAGGCATGGTTCGCATGTGTCAAATGATTCAAAATCAAGAGACTCCAAAAGTCCATCAGAATAGAGTTTCTTCATGCGCTTTACACCAATATGACCTAGACGACAGTGCCACAAATAAGTAGTATTATCACTATCTACTTTGCATCTCTTAGCCTCAATGTTATGGATGTGTGTTTCATCCCTTTCGAGATTTAGAAGAAATAAACCATTCACAAGAGGTGCATGACCATAAAAGATGTTACTCATATAAATAGAACAACCATTATTCTCCGATTTAAATGAATAACCGTCTTGCAATAAACACGATCCAGAAATAATGTTCATGCTCAACGCAGGCACATAATAACATTTATTAAGGTTTAAAACTAATCCCGAAGGTAAAACTAAGGAGAGCGTGCCGACGGCCATCACATCAACTCTTGATCCGTTGCCAACGCGCATCGTCACCTCATCCCTCGCAAGCCGCCGTCTATTCCGTAGCTCCTGTTTCGAGTTACAAATATTAGCAACCGAACCAGTATCAAATACCCAGGCACTACAACGAGGGCTAGTAAGGAAAACATCAATAACATGTATATCAAATATACCTTTGATGGTGCCAGCCTTCTTGTCCGCTAAGTACTTCGGATAGTTGCGCTTCCAGTGACCCTTGTCCTTGCAATAGAAGCACTCAGTTTCTGGCTTGGGACCAGACTTGAGCTTCTTCTCAGCAGGGGAAACGCGCTTGCCGCCGCCTTTCTTGAAGGGATTCTTTGCACCTTTACCTTTCTTAAAGGAGGGCTTGTTGACCATCAACACATGATTATCCTTTTTGATGTCCACCTCCGCAGCCTTCAGCTTTGCGAAGAGCTCGGTGATCGTATCAGTGGAACCAATCTGATTATGAGTCACTACAAAACTTTTGTAGCTGGGAGGGAGTGATTGCAGAACCCTGTCAATCTTGAGCTCCTATGGAATCTTGCAGTCCAGTTGCTCAAGGCGTTGAGTGTAGCCCGACATCTTTATGGCGTGCTCACTAACGGAACTCCCTTCCTCCATCTTGCAGTTAAAGAACTTCTCAGAGATCTCATATCTCTCAGAACGGGCCTGAGTCTGAAACATGGTTTTCAGCTCCTCGAGAATCTCAAAGGGCCCGGGATAGTTTTCAAAACGATTTTGAAGTTCCGGTTCCATAGCAAACAACATGGTGCTCTTAATCACACCATAATCATCTTTGCGCGACTGATAGACAGCTTTCTCATCAGCCGGCGCAGTTGCAGCAGGGGGTCACCTAACGCTTTCCGAAGGACATAGTCCTTTTGTCCGCCAGACAGAATGATTCTTAGATTGCGGAACCAGTTGGTGAAGTTAGACCCATTGTTTCTAAGCTTTTCTTTCTCAGCAAAAACGTTGAAGTTGAAGTTGGACTTGGCCATGTGATCTACAGTATTTGCAAGTACAATTTAGACTATGTTCATGATAAATAGTTCAACTTAATCAAATTACTAGATGAACTCCCACTAAATTCAACATCCCTCAAGTTGTTTAGTGAACACGATCCAAATTCACCACACCTAATCCGATCATCACGAGAAGAGATGTGGTTTCAATGGTGGACAACAAAGTGTCGATCATATCATTCATATGACTCATGCTTAACCTTTCGGTTCTTGTGTTCCGAGGCCATGTCTGTACATGCTAGGCTCGTCAAGTTAGACCCAAGTATTTCCGCGTGTGCAAAACTGGCTTGCACCCGTTGTATGTGAGCGTAGAGTCTATAGCACCCGATCATCACGTGATGCTTGGACACGACGAACTTTCGCAACGGTGCATACTTGGGGAGAACACAGCTTTTATCTTGATCTTTAAGTGAGGAATCATCTTATAATGCTACCGTCGCGATCTAAGCATAATAAGATACATAAAAGGATAAACATCACATGCATATAACTTTATGTGACATGGTATAGCCAATCTTCGCGCAATGATCTCCATCTTGTGCGTTCCGGCATGATCTCCATCACTCCACCATGATTGCCTCCACCACGAATAGCAACTACAACTATTGCCAACTACTTAGCGATAAAGTAAAGCTATTACATGGCGTATAAGAAGTTGACTCGCAGGTCATACACAATTATAAAGACAACCATATGGCTCCTGCCGGTTGTGTACTCATCGACATGCAAGTCGTGAAACATTACAAAACATGATCATCGCATACAATATACACATCACATCTTGGGCCATACCATATCACAGAAAACACTCCCTACAAAAACAAGTAGACGCTTCTACTTTGTTGTTGCATGTTTTACGTGGCTTATGGGAGTAGATGCTAAGAACGATTCTTACCTACGGAAAGCCACAACGGTGATATTATGGTTGCCAAACTCCGGTGTTAATCCCATGACAACTATAGTGAGAGAAACTGACATCCACCAGCCGCATGTGTGGTACAAGCCACACGTCAAGTGCAGAGCCGGTCTCGCGAACGACGTCGCGTAAGGTTGGCCTGGACCGCTTCAATCTCACTATCCCGCGTCATAAGAAGAACACAAACAAGAGGCTTGCAACATAAAACATCAACGCCCGCAACAACCATGTTGCGTTCTACTCGTGAATCACATCTACGCATAGATCTAGCTCTGATACCACTGAAGGGTTTCGCAGCATAGTAAATCAAAATTTTCTACGGAAGCGAACAGAGGGAAAGCCAAGATCTAATCTAGGAGATGCAAACAACAAGAGAGATTGGATTAGATCTTCATACCCTTGAAGATTCGCACAGCGGAACGTTCGTGGGAACGTGGGTGATGTAGTCGTACTCGCTTCTCCTCCTCGCGATCCGATCCGATCTAGCACCACAAGTGGCGGTGCCTCCGTGAGATGCACACGTGCAGCACCTCGACGTCTCCTCCTTCCTTGGACCAGCAAGTATGGTGGAGAGATGGATTGGATCTACAACACGACGGCGTGGTGTATTTGGTGGAGAATTTCCGCAGCAGGGCTTCGCCTGCAAACAGTCGGGAGGGAGAGAGGAAGGCAGCAGGGCTACTAGGGCTTGGAGGGAGATGTGTAGGGGGAGGGGGCGCACCAGCCCTCTATATATAGAGGGGGGGTGCGGCCAGCCCTTGCCTCTCCTCCAAGCCTATCTCTAGTTTAAACGATTTAAACTCTCCCTTATCTAGAAATTCTATCTCTAGTTTAAACGAGTTTAAACTTATCTAGAATCGGCTGGGCCCTATGGGGCCTTGTGCCCCTGGCCCAATGCGGCCAGGACACTCCCTCATAGGCCCATGCCCCCTCCCGGAAGGTGGGACCACGTTGGCCCCCTTCCGGAAGGTTCTAGAAGCTTCCAGTACAATACCGATTAATCCGGAACAATTCCGAACTCCAAAAACTGCACTGCCTTATATGAATCTTATTCTCCGGACCATTCCGGAACCTCTCGTGATATCCCGGATCCCATCCGAGACTCCGAACAAAAATTCATAAACCAATTATCCAATCTATCCTAGCGTCGAGACACGTTAAGTGTGTGACCCTGCGGGTTCGAGAATATGCAGACATGATCTTCTATCAATAATCAACAGCGGGGTCTG
The DNA here is from genome assembly GCA_916181665.1 of Avena sativa. Classification (NCBI taxonomy): domain Eukaryota; kingdom Viridiplantae; phylum Streptophyta; class Magnoliopsida; order Poales; family Poaceae; genus Avena; species Avena sativa. The sequence goes on along the minus strand of OV702287.1, from coordinate 366,100,122 downwards.
GGCACCCATATTGACTCCCACACATTCATCGATGATCATATCGGATGAACCACGATGCCAGGATTCAATCAATCCCATATATATATTCCCTTTGTCTCGCGATATTTTACTTGCCCGAGATTCGATCGTCGGTATCGTCATACCTAGTTCAATCTCGTTCACAGCAAGTACTTTACTCGTTCCGTAATCCGATATCACTTTGTGATTAACTCCTTAACCACATGCTTGCAAGCGGTGTTGATATCGATTACCGAGTGGGCCCGAAGCATATCTCTCCGACTTGGGAGGGACAAATCCCATCTCGATACATACAACCCAACAGATACTTTCCGATCACCTGAGAGACACCTTTATGATCACCCTCTCATAGGATGACGTTTGATGACCTCAAAGCTTTCTTCCGATACCAGGGAGTTGTATTATCTCATGGTCTAAGGAATACAATATTTGACATGAGAAAAGCTTCGCAAAGACGAACACGATGAAACGATCTAATAGCTTTGCTTAGTTTGGGTCTGTCCACCATATCATTCTCCCAATGATATGATCTCATTATCAATTGACAACTCATGTCTATGGTTAGGAAACCTTAACCATCATTGATCAATGAGCTAGTCCATAGAGGCGTACTAGGGACACGGTGTTGTTCACAAACCACACAAGTATTAAAGTTTCCGCTTAATACAATTCTAGCATGGAATATAAACTTTATCATGAACAAGAATTATAATAATAACATCTTTATTATTGCCTCTAGGGCATAATTCCAACAGATCAGAGATCGAATAATGATGTATAACAATCTTAACATAAACAATAATTCAATGGTTCACTCAATAGCATCAACTAGAAAGAGTAATCAAAACCGAGAAAGTTTCCCCTATGAACTATGCAAGATCCAACCCAATTGTTACATCAATATGGAGATGGTGATGAGGGTGCTGATGGTGATGATGGTGGTGATGATGATGATGATGATCCCGATGAAGTCCATCTTGATGGTGGTGTTGATGGCAACAATCTCCCCTCTCCGGGAAGGAATTCCCCCGGCAGAAATCTGTCTGCCGGAGAGATCTTTCTCTCTTGGTGTTTTCCGCCCCGCAGAGGCGGCATAATCTTTCTGTGGTCGCTCCCCGAGTCTTAGGGTTTCGGGAGGATAATATACGCCAGAGGGGAGTGCTAGGGGTGGACCAGGGCGGCCACACCACCTGGTGGCGCGGCCCAGGGTGGCCCACGCCAAGGGGTGGTGTGGGCCTCCTGTGGCCCATCTCCAGGCCCCCTTCTGGCTTCCTTCGTCTTCTGGAAAAATAGGATTTTCCGTATATTTTCCCGGATTTTCTGATCTTTGCGAATTTTGCCTCCAAATAGCTCCTTTTCCATCAGAATCCTGACTGCAGCGGTCCATGCTCCAAAAGTTATCAACCATGCAAAAACAGATGAAATAACATAAGCATCACCTCTCAATACGAAATATATCAATGAATAATAGTGAATTATGACATAGAATAGTGATGCAAAATGGACGTATCAACTCCCCCCAAGCTTAGACTTCACTTGTCCCCAAGCAAAACTGAGCTCAATAAACATGACCTCAGGTTTATGGAGTGAAGAGTCGATAAAAGAATACGGACAAGAAGCATCACATTCAACAATACATAGATCATAATAGAAGACAACTCACTATTATATAACTCAACTTGCAATGAGTAAAGGAAACACAATAAATATACATAAAGTACATCATAATTGGTAATGGAAAACTTAGCTCTTGGTCGAAGAATAGTTGAAAATTTGTTGGAGTTCACAAATAACTGGTTTTCAATGATAGCTTTCAAAGTAGTAAACATCAAGATAAGAGAAATGTGCAAAACAAGGAACATAAGAAACATGATTGAATAAATCATCATATGAATGAATGAAACACAACAACTCAAAATACTTGCTGAGATAGAAGGGAATGGGTTTATTGACTCTACTAAAAAGTAAAAGAAAGGCCCTTTGCAGAGGAAAGCAGGGATTGCAAGTCTCATCAAGATCTCCCAAAAATTATGATACTTACTAGCTTTGAGCTCTCATTGCCCCTATCATAGGCATCTTTAGGTGATTATGGTTAGAGTGATCAAATATGAGGATATGCATTGACAAGTTGTAAATTGAGAATCTCATGTCCCTTGAATACGAGGGCCGCTCCTCATGCTACTCAAGTTTAGTCACCGGTAAGTTCTTATCATTGTAAGCATATGTGTATCATAGAGAACCGCCAACAGGGTACCCCTTGCCCGATGATACGGAAGAATCCCCATATCAAAATGACAAGGCAAGCAGACAACAAGCATCTCAGCAATCTTCTTATTTACCATGGGAATATGGTGCTTTTTCTCTCTTTCCTCTTTTCATAACCTCTTTTTCCTTTTTCCCTTTTTTCTCAATATCAGACTCTTTTTTTATAAGAAGAATGCTTCATAGATGCTCGTTATGGTTACGTTGCAGGTTTCCACCATGTCAGCATGGATTAGACCAACGGCCCAGGCGTTTCTCTAACACACATGCATAACTCCGTGGACTTACAAGCTCCCCTTTCATTTCACACCGACGACATCCATAGACAAAAGAACATGATATCAACTAGGTACAAAGTACCAATGCAATGTTGAAAGCGTTCCCCATGACATCATGGTTCTGCTAATTCACGACTTACAAAGCGCAAGCATATACACAACATAGGTGAGCACAATGGTTCAAGTTTATTAAGTGCAAGAAAGTAAAGTGTGCCATCAAGTTCGTGAGAGCTTTAATCACTAATTTTCACATAACAAGTTTAATTTGGAAGGTATATAAAAACAAGAATTTACTTGGAGTAGCAATAATGCTAATAGGTAGGTATGGTGGACACAAATGGCATAGGTTTTGGTTTAAGGGATGGATGCATGAGAAGAATTCCCTCTCAGTACAGGTTTTTGGCTAGCAAGGCTGGGTAGCAAGTATAAGAGTTGAAGGAAACAAACAAACATACAAGTGATAAAGACAAACATGCAATCTTCCTTGGAAGCACAAAAGATCTTAACTAGAGAATACTAGACTTATGAGCAAATCAAGAAAGAAAGATGATGAAATTATATTTCTTTAGAGTACTTTTATCTTTTTCATTCAACTCTCAAAAATAGTGTTGCTACTGACCAAGCCAGGTTTTCCAAAACCAACTAAATTAACTCAATGATCCCAAAGTGATACCAATACTAACAACAAGATCAATCATACAACCACGAATTGAAAACTAATATAAGCTATGAAAAACAGTAAATGATAGAACTTCTCATTAATATTCCATAACGGCAACTCACACCAAGGGATACATATCTAACGAGAGAGGGGACACTTCCATAATGCAAACCATCCTACATAATAACTTCTCTATTCATGATATGACTCTACTAATAAGGTAAAAAGATAGAAGATAGTGATGTGATACCGCAGCACTCCCCCAAGCTTGGAACAAACCAAGGGGATGCCAAACCTGATGACGAATTACTCCTTCGGTGGTGGTGGTATCCTCTTGATGATCTCTTTGATAAGTTTCCCCAAGTCCTCAATCTCGGAGGTGAGATTACGAATAAGCTGCGAGTTTTTCTCAATGCGGCTCATGATCATGTCGGGTTGAGAATCCCAGCTCTTGCGATTCTTTCCCCACTCTACCTCCTTGAAGTCTTCTTTTCCTGCATGGCTAGAACGAGGCAAATCCCAATTGGAGGGTAATTTCTCCTTGGGCATATTCTGGTATTGATGCTCATGGATAAGGGCATGGAAAGGATTCTTGGCGCGCGGAGGAAGTGACCAGGGATCTGAACGGTGATGAGGAGGCTTCCCTCCAATTGACATAGTCCTACCAGGGTTTGCCACCACTCCAATGCTTGCAACGGTAGTGCCGGTGTTCTTTGCCTCCTCTTCACCTTCACTCTTGATCTCCTTCTCCTGCCCGGGGTCTTGGAGATCTTCCTCCATAGGCTCCTTTCCTTTATCTTTGGCGGACACTATTGTGCTTCTAAACTTTCAAAGATAGTCCCTGGCAGAAACAGATCGAAAGAAAAACACGACGAAAACATGATATACGAACCTCGGGGGATCCGGGGGATTATATATTACGAAGTTTCATATCAAAAGGAAGGTACTGGGAGAAAACGAGTCGAAGGTGGAGTCCGGGGTGGACTCACCACCTGGTGGCGCGGCCAGGGGTGGGCCCACGCCACAGGGTGGTGTGAGTCACCCTGGCTCCATTTTCGTCCCTTTTTTGCTTCGTAGCTTTCCTTATTGAATAAAAACTGCAAAAATATAGTTGGATAGTATTTTCGCGGAACTTTTCTTACCAGAACTGTTACCTATTTGAAAGCGGGCTCTACAGGTCTCTGAATTTGGTATCTAGTAGATTCTTCCGGAGTCACCACTTGAATAATAATCAGTATCTTAATCTTCATACACTTATTACTTGAGTCATAAAACCCTTCTCTTCCTTATTACACCATTATCTCCACTTTCTAGAAATTTCTTTCACTCAAAACTTCACACAGTTCTCATTAGCAACATTAGTATAAGTGAAGTGATAAAACCTTTTGAGTCCACTTTCAACTGAAAACCATCAAAACATAATCTACTGAAGCAACTCCTTCTGAAAACCCAAAAAGAATTCAAAAAGGAAATCGAATAAAGAAGCAAATGCAAAAGTGGCAAATTCTATCAAAACAGACCAGCAGGTAAAGATCAATTTTTTAGAAAATCTTCTGTTGCTCAAATCAAAAAGTGCAAAACTAACAAAAGTTAAATAACAACCTGGGGAAGAAGCACAAAAAATTACAGCTCAATCCGACATACAGAGATCTCTCACGAACTTTTATGGTGAAGCAAAAAAATCTGTTTTGGGACAGCAACCTCCCCAAATCTTACTACTCTCTCATTAGAGGTTGATCTTGACACAAAAACTAAACAAAAAGTATAAGGAGAGGTTATTACCGAAGTAATAATTTCCAAGACTCAAAGAAACAAAAACAACCTGAAAACAAATTGGGTTGTCTCCCAAAAAGCTCTTTCTTTATAGCCATTAAGATGGGCATGATAATTTTGAAGATGCTCACATAGGAATATGAATTGAAGTGAAAGAGAGCATTAAGAAGCAAAAATACACACATTTAAGTCTAACCCACTTCCTATGCAAGGGAATTTTGTAAACAAACAAGTTGTTGAAGCCAGAGGCTACTAGCATAAGAAGGCAAAAGAAGTGCAACATAAAAACTTTCGCATAAAACGAGAAAACTTGATATTATTGAGATACATAAGAACACTTTTACCTATCTCATAGTAACTTTCAGTATCATGCATAAACTTAACAATATAACTATCACAAGGACCATCGTAACAATGATCACTTATTCTAACAGAAAACACAGGAATACTAGCTCTCATAACACTACGTTGTGAAACAATATTAGAGGTATCCTTACAAAGGATAGTGTGTCCCTCTTCTTCATATTTAGTAACAAAGTCTTTCACATTTGCTATAATAGGTTCACCAACCTTTTGTTTATCAGGTTCAACAGCTTCATTTGTACTTTCATTAATCATACTAGCTATCATAGAGTGTTCCTTTATCTTAACTGGGAAAGGCATTTTCTCAATGTAAGGTTCGGGTAAAACATGATTAGCAGTATAAACTTCAGTATTCCTTACAGGAACACACCTAGCAATACCTTTATAAGGTTCATGATACTTATTCCACTTCTTTTTAGGCACTTCAATGTAGGAAGCAAAAGCCTCAAAATAAGAAGCAATAGCTTGAGAGCTAGACCATAAGCATTTTTAATATTTTGAAAGTCATCAGTTCCCATAAAAGATTCAATGCATTCATAATCATAATTTATACCTGACTTTCTACCTTTGTCATTCTCCCAAGCTTCAGCATTGTCTTGAATACGGTTCAGAAGATCCCATTTAGCTTCTTCTTCCATGTGAGTGAATGATCCAGCACAAGAAGCATCCAATAAATCCTTATCATGTAGAGGGAGCCTTGCATAAAAGTTATTGATAATAATATTATTGGGGATCTCATGAATGGGACATTTGAGCATTAGTAACTTCAATCTCCCCCAAGCTTGAGTTGTACTCTCTTCATCAAGAGGCCAAAAGTTGTATATTTGATTCCGATCTTTATGAATCTCACTAGGAGGATAAAAATTTGAATAAAAGAGAGGCACTATTTCCTCCCATTCCAGAGCTTGACCATTCTTCAGCAGCTTATACCATTCCTCATCTCTTCCTTTCAGCGATAATGAGAATAACTTCTTCTTAACTTGATATGAAGTAATACCTACACACTTGAACAACCCACATAATTCGTGTATAAAGAGTAAATGATCATCGGGATGGATAGTTCCATCTCCAACATAGTAGTTATCCATAACACGATCAATAATTCTTGTAGGTATTTTAAAAGCATCATTCTCAACAGGTGGTGGATTATCTACTACCTTAGCAGTGGTAGTAACATTACCAAATAAGAAACTCAGCGAATTATCCATAATGAAAATAAAGCAACTAACAGAAATAAACAATACTCACAGTAGAAGTTTCCTTTACCAGTTCCACTCTCCAATAGCGCTTCACTCCCCGGCAACGGCGCCAGAAAACAGTCTTGATGACCCACAAGTATAGGGGGTGTATCGCAGTATTTTCGATAAGTAAGAGTGTCGAACCCAACGAGGATCAGAAGGTGCTGGCTAGTGGTATGGATCAGGAATTCTCTGCAAATACTTAGCAAACGGATTTTTAAGGGTTTTTGATAAAGCTAATAAACGAAGTACGAGTAAATAAAAGACGGTAGGAATAAATGCAGCAAGTGGCCTAATCCTTTATGCAGCAAAGGACAAGCCGGTTGTATTACTTAAGATGACCAAACGTTCTCGAGGACACATGGGAAGACTGTCAAGTGCTTTCGCTTCATATAGTTGATTAATCTTCTTTAGCTTGCTAAGTGTTGTGTGGGTAAACCTGTGCTAATGTACCGACCTTCCTAGGACTAATATATACTTGTGATTATACCTCTTGCAAACATCCGTAAGTACAAGAAAGTAATTAAGGTAGAAACCTAACCACAACTTTAAACTCTAAGACCCTTACGTCCCTTGTGCAATGGTTTCCTAATGGGGGTTCAGGTTTCTGTCACATCGGCAACCCCTACGATTAGTAGCCAAATACACAATGCATTCCCCTAGGCCCATATAGGTAAAGTGTCATGTAGTCAATGTTCACATGACACCACTAGAAGAAGTACACCACAACTTAAATATCAAACTATTGAATCTTTCTCAACACAACGCCACTACTAACAACATGACTTCTCCCATGTCCTCAAGAACAAAACGAACTACTCACAAGACATCATATGGATCATGATCAGAGATGGAATAATGATGTATAACAATCTGAACATAAACAATAATTCAATGGTTCACTCAATAGCATCAACTACAAAGAGTAATCAACACTGGGAAAGTTTCCCCTATGAACTATGCAAGATTCAACCCAATTGTTATAGCAATAGGGAGATGGTGATGAGGGTGCTGATGGTGATGATGGTGGTGATGATGATGATGATCCCGATGAAGTCTAGCTTGATGGTGGTGTTGATGGCAACGATCTCCCCTCTCTTGGAAGGAATTCCCCCAGCAGAAATATGTCTGCCGGGGAGATCTTTCTCTCTCGGTGTTTTCCGCCCCGCAGAGGCGACGGAATCTTTCTGTGAACGCTCCCCGAGTCTTAGGGTTTCGGGAGGATAATATATGCCAGAGGGGAGTGCCAGGGGTGGACCAGGGCGGCCACACCACCTGGTGGCGCGACCCAGGGTGGCCCGCGCCTGGGGATGGTATGGCCCCCCTATGGCCCATCTCCAGCCCCTCTTTTGGCTTCCTTCGTCTTCTAAAAAAATAGGATTTCCCCGTATATTTTCCCAGATTTTCTGATCTTCGCGAATTTTGCCTCCAAACAGCTCCTTTTTCATCAGAATCCTGACTGCAGCGGTCCATGCTCCAAAAGTCATCAACCATGCAAAAACAGATGAAATAACATAAGCATCACCTCTCAATACGAAATATATCAATTAATAACAGTGAATTATGACATAAAATAGTGATGCAAAATGGACGTATCAATTAGCCGTGTCTCCGGTTATGGACAATATTGAGCAACTAAGGCCCAAAGCTTATGGATGATCTCGACATTCCAATTTCTTAATAAAATTTGATGGTTTGAACAAGGGAATAGGAGCACTTGGTGTTGTCCATTGTGTTCAGATAATTTTCAGAAAGGATTAAAATTATTTGCAAATGTTAGGATAAAACTATTGCTTTATGCAAATCAGCCTGAACTCCACTTAGACAAATATACATGTACTTGATAGGCTCCAGTTTATATCCACATACTAGTGACACTTGCCAATACATTCAAAGTATTAACCATTCGTGGTTGCAACCTTTCATGTTGCAGGTTATTCTATTTCTGAGTGATCGTTCATAGTTTGCGAGACTCCACTCAACAATGTTTCGCCTGTGGCACATTTGAAGGATGGAGATCTACCTTGTATTTGTTTCCGCTGTGTACTTGGATAATATAAAATGTAAATTCTGGATCATATTCATTGTATTTATGATGCACGGTTATATTTGGTATCATTTTATACTGTGCGTGTTAGTGATCTGATCCAGGGATTAGCACTATACACAGGAACTCAGCCTTATCAGGCGAGGGTGTTACAAGATGGTATCAGAGCTATGTGTTGACTGTAGGGCCGTGACCTAGGATTGGAATAGAAAAACCCTAGGAATATAAAACCTATTTCATTCTATCTCTTCTCTTCATACACTTCTTTCTAGTATCTTCTTATCACTTCAATTCTCATGCTCTTCTCATTTAAAACATAGAAGGGAGATATTGTAGGATGAACTCAAAATTTGTACTTATTATAATTCTTGTAATCCTTTATCTTTCTTTTCTAATCTCATCTTGTTCAAAACTTGTAGATGAACATTCGTGCAAGGAAGTGCGAGATCAAAGAATAGTTAGATGATGTCCACTATATAGTGTTTGATATGATTTCGTTTAGAACTAGCAATCAATTGATGCAAGAACTTGTAGTTGTTTTATTATGCTTAGGTTGTTCTATTTGATACCCCAAAGTTTCAGAATATTTTTTGAGAGATTGTAGAATATGTTAATGAAAGTTTTGATTAAATATTCATGATAATTTCGCTGTAGTTTTCTGCCTGACCTGTTGTACCGTGCGATTTTTAGTTTCTTACTGGTAACTCGGATTGCGCTCATATTTTAGGATCTGGTTAGTAATTTTCTGAAGTATAAGCACAAAAATCAGAAAAAATGCGTGATGAGTTTAAGGTTCCTAGAAAATTTCGTGAACACTGTTGTAGTTGTTGGACAGATTTTGTCCATTGCTTTTAAGATTGTAGGTTCACCCCCAAACGAATTTTAATCAAATAAAAACTATTTTGTGGATGGTATGCCACTAAAACAAAACTTTTTGAACATAAAAAAATATATTTTGGCTTGAGTGTTGCTTGTTATGATTGTTTGCTTGTGTGCCTATTGTTTGTTTCATATAGTAATGGGTAGTAATACTTCTCTTAGTCCTTTTATATCTATACTCATCTATGCTATCCTAAACAGATACCACCTCATCATCAACCCACTGAGATGGAGCATTTGATAGCAGCACAGGCGCAGCTAGCACAAGTGGTGACTCAGTTCATAGCAAACAACAACAACAACAATGGTAACAACAACCCGCCCCAAATGGATGCACTCACCAGGTTCCTGAAACTGAGGCCAACTAAATTCTCAAGCGCCCCTGAGCCTATGATAGCACTTGACTGGCTATGCTCGGTGAATAAGGACTTAGTAACAGTTGGATGCACGGACGAAGAGAAAGTGAGATTTGCTGCTCACTTGCTTAAAGGACAGGATGCCACATGGTGGGATACTTTTCAGATCACCCACCCCATTGATACTGTCACTTGGGAGATGTTTGAGGAAGGATTCAAGACAAACTATGTCTCGGCGGGAGTTATTAGCCTGAAGAGAAGGAAATTCCGTGACATGTGCCAGAACAATCGCACAGTGTCGAAGTACATATAAGAATTCACCAATTTGTCTCGCTATGCTACGGAGGATGTTGACACTGATGATAAAAGGAAGGAGAGATTTCTAGATGGACTGAGAGATGAGCTTTATGTTCAGCTATCAGTAGTTTACACTCCCACTTTCCAAGATCTAATGGACAAATCTAGGATTCTCGAAGACAAACAAAAGCAGGCCGAGAGCCGCAAGAGGAAGCACAACAACAACTGCAAATCCAGATCACGTTAGAGGATTTGTACCTTCCATGATGGGAATGGAAGTTCTGAACATGACATGCATGAAGGCAACGGACACAACCACTATGGGCACAAGGACCACATCAACCATGATGGAGTTACCAATAATAATGGGGATATTCATGACAATGATGATGAAAATAAGGGTCATAACCATCACAACAAACCCCAAAAGAGGGATATAGGCTAGCTACAGTGTTACAATTGCAAGGAACTGGGGCACTATGCATCAAACTGTCCTGAGAAGAAAAAGAAGAAGGCTGAGAAGAAGAGGAAGGAAGCGGAGAAGAAGAAGAATGATGGAGATCATAATGTGGACAAGACCAATCCAATTCAAAAAGGGAATGTGAAGCGCCTGAACATTAACCACCTCTTCGATGTGGAATTGTTGACGAGCTAGATGATGAAGATAATAAGCTTTAGTCATCCCTCTCCAAAGTTCATGCCTTTCGATACAATGCATCTCAGCCAATCAAATAAAAGTTCCAGGATGATGATTTGGTAGCAACTTTGATATGCCAAGCAACTCACAAATTGTAAGTGAACACTAGAGAAGCAACATAGACGGTTTTCTTTTAAGGGTGGTAGTACCCTGGTGTATCCTGAACCTATTTCTTTCTAGCCTTTCCGAATCTCGGGACGAGATTCTTTTTAAGGGTGGTAGTCTGTCACATCCCAAGATTTCAGAAATTGGGACTAGAAAAAAAATTGCATTTGCATGCCATCCATAAGCATTGCATTTGCATCCATGCAAATTTTTGCAAGAATTGAATTTGAATATCGTAACCCAAATCGGTTTTGCAATCAATCCTATGAGGATTAAATAAGGATTTTATAAATCCAAAAATTTTGAACTAAACAAAAAGACACAAAATAATCCTAAAATGATCTACAGAATTTTAGAAACAAATTTCAAGTCTTTTGGACTTAGTATGAAAAAGAAATGGAGGAAAGAAGGAAATAGAAAACGAAAACGAAAAGAACAAAAAAAACCTAACTACCCTAGCTAACGGACGACCTAGCCGAGCCGGCACAGCCCACCTATCTACCGTCGCACCCGCGCGTCACGTAGCAGCTAGCCTGCCAGCAGCCCAGCAGCTAGCCCGCGTTCCCCTCCGCACTCGCTGACGTGTGGGTCCCATCCCACCGTCGTCTTCTCCCCAGGGACGGAGACCGAGCACTGCACGCGTTCTTGATCTGATTGATCCCCTCCTCAAAATTCGTCGATTTCGTTCGGATTTCTTCCACCTATGCAGGTTACCCCTCTATATACCTACCGCCTTGTTCTTTTCTGAATTTTTGGGAACCCTAGGCGCCATGTGTTGAGCTCCCGATCTCGTCGCCGCCGCTACAGTCGAGCTCGAACACCAGTGTTCCGAGCCGCCCCACTCTCCTCCAATTCCTTCCCATGTCTCGTACGCATCTACTCAACTCCTGCATCTCGCAGAAGCTCCAACAAGGGCACCCGACGCTGCCGGAGTTGCTTCAGCATCCGCTGCCTCCGTTCGCTCCCCACCTTCTGCAGAGGAAGTAATAGACGAATGCAAGGACACCATAGTGCTCGCTGTGATCTTCCGCACACCGCCGTCTATTCCCCCGTCGACGAGGACCACCGGAGCATCGCCCGGCACCGCGGCCTGAGCCGTGCCGCCACCGTCCGCCGCCATCACCTCGCTGGCGACCCACAGGTGAGGAAGGAAGCCACCCCAGCCGCACGATCGCGTGCCAATGGCCAGGATCGCCCTGGACCATGTTGACCGCTGACTAGTTAAACCGCGTCAGCGCTAACGCGTCCAGTCAGCGTTGACTATGCAGTAATTCGGTTAAAGATTAAATTAATTCTAGAAAATAGTTTTGACTTCAAAAATTCATAGAAAAAGATTTACTGGTCAGAAAAATACAACTAATATACCGCTGCAATCCAACAAATGCGTAGAATTTGATTCCGTAATAATATTGCAGGTCTACTGTACGTAATTTTCTGAGTTTATAAAAAGGTATATTGTAGTATAAAACAATTCTAGAAAAGATCTGTAGATCTAAAAATAGAGTATAATATATCAATGGATTCATAATTAAAACGAGATTAGATCTAACTTTTACAGTACATATTTACTGTAATAATTTAAATAGTTTAATGGGCAATTTAGACTAAATAAATCATAGTAAATTATTTGTTTATCAGAAAAATACGAATATCTATGGATTGATAATTCCATACACGACATTAATATCCTGTTAGATCCAAAACATTTTAGTATAGAATTACTGTAGTGATTTAATTGGTATTAATGGACTTTTAGAGTATTAAATTCATAGTAAATAATTTATAGGACTTCAAAATATAAATAATATGTCCATGGTTTCAACATTTCGTGTAGAATACAGATCTGATTTTATATTTAATTTTAGTTAATTTAAACTATTTAAATCAATTAAACTCTATTATGTAGTAATTAAATCATAGAGAAACATCTTTAAATGATTTTTAGGTGATTCCAATTGCTACTGTCTCTAAAATGATTTGCCTATCCATTCGAATTATTCACAATTTAACTTGATAGAAACGTCAGAAGTTGAATTCAAGCGAGTTAAACCCCATTAAATCAATATAGTTTTAATAATAAATGCTATATTGCATTAAATGCTTTTCCATATGCATCATACGATCTAATAATATTCATAGAACTAAATACAATCATTGTAACATATTAAATCATCATGCATGCATTTGTTTCATCATTGTTTTATTGTATTGTTGTATAGTTGTTTGTTTGCAATGTTTTGAATGGTGTATTTGTTGTGCTTTGTTCGAAGCGATAGATTGCGAGGAGTGTGACTATTGCGATTGTGATGGGCGCAACAATTACAATTGTGAGGATTGTTTGAATGACTATATCAATTAAAGGTAAGTGGCACTATCATAAACGTCCTACTTATTTTCCTATGCATTGTAGTTGCTTTTGATAGAAGTGCACGTGTAGAAATATTTTTACTATATGCTATGCTATGTCCTATTTAGGATATCCTTTTGTATCTTGATTAGTGGAAACATTGTAGTTGTAGTATGCTTAGCCTGGCTATAGATTCATGGTGGAATATCATGTTATGAGTATTATGAGGTATTGGAAAAATGATATGTTTTATATAATAAAACAAGTACTTAATGAATCACCTGGGTGGAAGATGGATACTCAGTTGTGAATAAAGTAGCAATGAAGGGGGCCGTTGTAACACCCCATCATTAGAGCTTATAAATAAGTTGAACACAGGTGTGTGTGCATTGCATTCATGCATAGTAAATCTAGATAATTTTCGCGCTTTTAAATAAAACCTATCAAAGAGATTGAAGCTTCTCTTAACTTGGTGGAACTGAAGTAGATCATCAAGTTGACTGCGATGAGTTTCAATATGACCTTTGCTAAAACTTTATTTTTGGGTAATATAATTTGATCTAAGGGTAGATCAAATGTAATAAAACTAAGTCACTACACACTACTTAATAAGGAGTACTTGATCTTCTAGAGATCATTACATGGTATTCCATACAACAACTCAAGGATGAATACTTAATACTCTAAAGATGATATCAAGGTATTATCTACCACAAACCCTGAATACTAAGTTAAGCATATCACTTAAGTAAAGAAACTCCATAACTAAATCTGGATACACTTCTTTGCCATAGTTGTTCCTACTATGCGTATCATGGTAGTTCTTAAACATTCACTCTTATTATAAATAGAGTAGAAATGGAAGCTAAGACCATTAAGCACATATCCTTAATATGATATTAAGAGGTGACATTCCTATTTAACCAAGTCCTAGTGTCTATTGATCATCAATGTGTGTGATCAATGCTGGATCTAGCACTCATTGACTTGTTAACCTTTAGCTTTGACCTATTATATAAACCTTCCAAAGACCTTAAGTTAATTAATAAGAAGGAGGAACTAGATATGGTTGAGTGTACCATCATCAATGGAATGTGATCCTTAGTGGAGATCAAACCATTTGATGTTGGAGGAGTTAACTCACTCCTGAGTTAACTAGAAGCAGTACCTAAACCCAAGAGTTAAGCTAGTAATTGAGAATTTATGAGAAAGCTAGTAGTATTAGAATATCCAATGATAATCTTGTTAAGCAAAGTAGGTATAAACTTAAAGTAACTTTCCTTAACAATATAAGACTTATAGAAAGACTAGTACAAGTCTACTACTTAGTTGAGTATAGATCTTGATCAGGCAATTAAAAGCTAAGCTTGATCAAAGGTTGATGGTAATTATTCTTAAATCATTTGAGAATAGATGACTAGTTGCTGAAGAAGACTTGTGAGTATACCAAATTAGGTAAAGCCCTAGTAAGAAGAATCATTTAGTTTGATCATGAGAAATCAAGCTAGAGTATAATGAAGTATATAACATAAGTTGTATGGAGTATATGGAAGTATAATAGTTTAACCAAGGTGAGACAAAAACAAACTTGTATTATGGGGAGTAGTACCATATCTATTCCACAGGATTGATATCACATGTGATATAGAGAGGATTGTCATTTTGCAAGCCTTAGAAGTAAATGCAAGGTAGATATGAAGGAGTTTATGGAATGAAGTTAATAACTACTTTAGTGGAATTATCTGAGAGGTAGTTTAGAGAGGGAATATATATAGAAGAATGAAGAATGAGAATTATCGAAGTGACATGACCATGTCATCATATGATGATGGATATGGTGGAGTCAGATGATTGTCTTATTCAGGAAGATGCGATCTTTGTGAATAAGATAAGAGAGATATATAGGGTATATTTAGGAAAGGAATTCCTTATCTCAAGATAAGCTTAGTGAAGTATTGAGGTAAGAATTCTTTAGAAACATTTAGCTAGCTATACATGCAGCCATGACAAGACCCATGTCAACTTCATTATTAAAAAACCCTAGAATCAAATGGATAGTGAGGCCATTTACTATTCCTAGGTAACCATTGAATAATACCTCTTGGACAATTGAAGCTTCCAAAAGATAATTAGATAACTAGGTGAGTGTTTGAGAAGCCTTGTCTACCTGATTGTCTTAACCCTAATAGAGACCTAATCTCATAGGATTATTAAGATCACATTCTGAAAGCAATTCCAATAACTCACTTTAAGTTGAGATGTTATTTAGGTTAACAAAACATGGTGGCAATATATCTAAACCTTAATATTAAACCATATTTATATTTGAATAAACATTAGTATTTCTCTACCAATGATTGTTGTTGATTCATAATGACCTAACCAAAAGTGTTATGTGGTAATTCTGAACTCTACAAATCAAGTAGAATAGGATTTGGCAAATCACCAAACTAGGAACCCTAAGATTTAATTCATTAAAAGGTTTATACATTAATCCTTATATGGGACTAAACCTAGAATATAACTCTATTTATATCATTATCCATCTTAAACCATCACTATTACATTCTTTTAGTGGTAATACAAATCATTTATATAAGATTTTCTTATAGGAAGTAAACCCTAAAATCCTAAGTCATATTTTCTTTATTAAATAAAAGAACCTTGCATATAATAACAGATTTTGTATACACAATAAGAAATATAGAGAAATGGGTTATAATTCACCTCCAACATATATCCCTGACTTACAAAAAGTTAGGATATTTAAACCCTTGAAGAAATTCCAATTTGAAATGAATTTATAAAATAAAAAAGAAGACTGAATATAAAGATAGAAAAAAGGGAAAACAAGAACAGAAGTTTCTGGCCCGTGGCCCAATCCTCATCATGTTTATTTGACGCTCGCGAGCAGCAGCAGTTAATTTCCGCCCGCTTGGCTACAACCCAGCTAGCCCATCACAACCCAAACCGGCCCATACCTCTTCGCGTCCTTCTTTTTTCTTCTTCTTCGTGACCAGTGAGCAAGCAGCTTCCTGGCGACGCCTGCGTCGTCCGCCACGGTCGCCATGATTCGTGCCAATGCTTCCATCATCCATTGGGGATAAGAAGGACACGACGACGACTCATTCGTCCTCATCCCCATTTCCCCTCTCTCTATTCCCCATTTCTCTCTGGGCCAGAAACCCTAGATGCAGGTACCTCACCTCCCCGTTGTTCCTAACCACCTCTCATTCATCTGAGAGCACCACCGAGGTCCCATTGATCTCCTCGTTCTTCTCATCCAGGTGCACGAGCTCTAGGAGCCCCAGTAGCCCCAATTGTAGGGGTTCCGCGCATAAAAACAATAAATTTTACTCTACGCCCCTGAACCCCTGAAGCTGCCAGGACCTATCTATTAGTAATACAGTAACAGGAGGGGCTTTTCGCGAACTTACCCTCGAAGACCGAAAAGCGTTGTCAACGCTCAGGAGAGCATGGTTGATGTAGACGAGCCAAAGCTGACCTCAAGGTCGTGATGAAGTCCTTGCGCTCCTTCTGGCTCCAACAACTTGAGTGCCTCAAGTGTGACACCTCGTGGGAGTTACACACGTCCGGTGCCTGACGATGACTCCCGCTTCCCCGATCCAGCAGCAGTTGCGGAAGTAGAGCTCCGGGATCCGAATCCCGCAGCGCGACGGCGCTCCGTGGTGAAGATGTCTCTCGCTCGTGCAGTCCAGACTTGGGACCACGGTCACGAGAGAGAGGGGGAGAGAGAAAATATCAATTGGAGGTCCTCCCAAAAGTAGGGAGACCCTTATTGATTATTGGGTGTATTTCTAGGCCAATATTCCCCACTATATATAGGGCGAGGGGAGGTACTACCTCCCCTCAAGTCCCGGGGTGGGACTAAAGGAGAGGAGGGGGAGGGGAGGCCGCCGGCCAGCCCTAGTGGGCCCCGCGGGGGGGGGGCAAGGCCCAGCCGGCCACCCCCCTTGGTCCTTCTCCCTCTCTCCTTTCCCTCATGGGCCTTCTCCCTCCAGAAATTGGCCCATTAAGCCTTTTGACCTTTTAATTTATTTTCTCTTTATTAAATAATTATGAATAAATGATTAAATCAATATTTAACATTCATTCACATATTATTCAATCTCCGTGGCCATGGAACACCTTCCACCTCCACTCTGGACATCCTCCGGACTTACCGAAACCCTTTCGGTTTTCTCCCTTCTTTTCTTTGGTGATTCTACCGATCCCATAAACACTCTCTAAGCATCATCAAGCCCTTAAGCGTGATACCCTACAGTTCGGGAACACTCCAGACATGGTCAGGACACTCCCGCGCCAATGATCAACAGAGGGACTTGGATGGCCATGTGACCCCTGTGCGTTCCATGAAGATCTTTCGTTGTTTGAACCGGTGACAGTCGTGTCTTATTCCCTTTGTCATTCGATACTTGCATTGCCCGAGACCTGATCAATGACATCTTTATGTCGGGTTCAATCTCGTTACTGAACAATGCTATTTGACTCGTTCCGACAAGTGATATCCCCGTGATCTAATCACACGCTGCGCAACTATTGGATATAACTTCTCCGAGTGGGCCCTTGAGTATCTTCCCGTCACATGGACAGACAAATCCCGCTCTTGACATATATTGCCTCTACGGTTTCCTCCAAATACCTGAACACACCTTTATAACCACCATTTACCAGATGGCGTTTGATGCTATCTAAGCACTCTCGGGAGACAGTGATTGATATAGACTCACGGTCTAAGGAATAGTCTATGAGGATCCTTTTCTAACCATCGTAACTTGAACTTCGTGACATGATCGAATCACGATGTTTAGGTTGGGTATTGGTTCATCATCTCATTCTCAGAATGAGATGACCTCATTTCCAACTGGCATAAATGCCACATGATCAGGAAACATGATATGTTGACCAATGAACCAGTGACTAGAGTTTCACTAGGAACCCCTGGTTTGTTTTTATATCACACATGTATTGATGTTTCCATTGAACATAGTTATAGCATGATACAAAACTTAATCATAAACTATACGAAATATGATAATAGTCCTTACTACTATTTGTCTCTAGGGCATATTTCCAACAGTCTCCCACTTGCACTAGAGTACAAATACACTAGCTGCATTTGTTCTTAATTATTGGCACCATATAACTGGTACCTAGAACATGCTTGCTCATGGAAGAGGTTGAGTCTTGGTTCTGTACTTTACAGTCCCAGATCCTTTGCAACTTACTAATGTCACTTTGATTGACATTAATATTTTATCATCACATGATAGCATCTGTGTGTATGCATCGTCGCTATGGCAGCAGAACAAGGCCTGATTCCAGGAGCCTACAGTGACGTTAGATCAACCTCGAGGGCTTTTTCATGGGCACTGTGCCCTGGGACACATCATTCTATGTTAAAAGAGAATTAGCCCTGCCATAATATTATACAACACTTTAGATGGTACCCTTATCTATTATTATAAATGTATTCATCGAAACACTAGTGCACTCGGTGCAACTTTCGATGTTTTGTTCACCTCGCTTCCTATTTGACTCTAATTGGTATCTAGAGGAGTTTCCAGCATATTCCATTATAACATAACTCTTTATGCTTTAAGATATGTCATCCTTTATGGATTTGGAAAATATATCCACAGTTCTCTAATAGACACTGCGGACAAACTTAGCTCAACGTTCTGTGATTCAAACTTAATCACTTTCAAACGTTTCTTATTGGATTACACATTATGCTAAGTTATCGTCATGGTTTACTAAGATAGAACCTATGTCTTAACATAGTGGATGATGATCATCCATTTCTTTCTTTTAACCATTGATGTTTAAACTTAATGCTATTCCTAATTTGAGTCATTAAGGACTAGTTCCTTAATTAACTTCTATTCTGAAAATCCCTTTCAGAATCTCTTAAGGAATACTACATAATATCATAATACACTTATTATCAACTTCTACATCTTATAAATCATTATTTATAAGTATTTGCACTTTCATCCTTAACTTACTTAAGAATTACTCCTATAAGCTCCCACTCAAACTATGTTGCTAACATATTTGGGTACGAGTCAGTACTCTTACTCAAACTATGTTCCTACATATTTGAATTTGAGTCTTATGTTGCTCCCACTTAAAAATATGTCAATCACATATTGTTTTAGGAAGACTTACATAGCTCCCACTCAATTTTATGCAAATTGCATATCTCCTTACTATTTTGAACAATTTCAAAATCCTTTGATCAAATATCAAACTTGGAGATTTACTATGAGATACTAGTACTTTACTAGTTTTAAATCCACTAGACATTTAGCACACATGAATCAAATTCATTTGAATTTGTCCAACACTTGACAAATTGTGCTTTTGTCATTCACCCCCTTTTCCTACTATGGCTTTGCAGTCATTTGGGAAAATTCCAAGTGACCCCTTTACTTGTGAGATTCAGCAACGAATCGCTTTCTAATATCAAGGGAATTTTGCTACTAGGATTTCTCATAATTCTAGTTTACCAACATTTCCTTTGTAGTTCGTAGGTATGTCATATTCCAAAAAATTATGACAAGTGATTCACAAATGTTTCCATACAAGATATGGATTTACATTTTGAATCCTACTTCATATAGTGAAAAACAATAGTGGAGGGAAAAACACAATGATCAAAATCATTGGTTCTTTCCTTCTGTGAAGAGAATCATTCAGGAATGTTGTCCGTTGCGCTTCTCAACACTCTGATGCAGGGTTTTGAATCCTCATCATGTTTTACACTAATTTCCATTTGCTCCATAATTGAGAAATATCACTAAAGTGAGCTTTCTCAAGAATGTACCAAAATCCAAGCAATACGAATCTTGCTTTCCTTTTGGTTTGAGCTATGGGTTTTGTATTCAAAGTTTCCAATGAATACTCTACAAGGACTTATTCGCTATTGTTTTGGTCATATCGAATAACCCCAAAACATTCACGAATTCTAATGGTTCACTGTAAACTCATTGAGTGCTAACTACTTCTAACTAATGGTCTCTACATATATACTACAACGATTTATTTGGTGCCTTCTATTCAACCCCTTTTGATATCTAATATCACATTGTGGTGCTTTGCATTTTGACGTTTCAAAATACTTTGCATCCCACAATTTCTATTATGCCATTCTAATAAAGTTGAACTTCATTACTATTGATCAAATCATAGTGATTAGATTCTCTTTTATACTTATACCCTTTGTTGATGAAACACTTTGATCAAATCAAACAGTTTCATATTCATGTTTCCTTTGGTAAACTACTTTACACATTTAAACAATCATTTAATGATAATTACCATTTTCGTTAAAACATAATACATTGAATATGTATTCTATTTAACAATTCTTTAAACACTTTGTATTCAAGTAATACACGGTGTTCAAGTTATTTCGCCGAACTTAGGCAAGATTTATATGTGAAAAGAAATTGAATGACTTTCACATATTATCACATAACTTTGAATTTAAACAATGGTTTCATTCATTAATGAAATATCATTAAGTTGGGTATTTTAAAACAAGGCATTTTTAATGTTTTACAAATGTTCATACATTATCAATTAGTTTCAAACAACAAGGATAATTCACACATAATCAAACAAGATATGAACATGAATAGAAATCATTCATAAAAGTGGAACAACTGTTTGTTACAAACTCATATGAATAACTGTCGCACGAAGTGTGAGACAAACTAAAGAATTTCACAATCTCTTGATTACATTAATCATCCTAAACATAAACTAAGTGATAAATGTTGAGGGAGAGTGTCGTCGGCCGTCATCATCATGCTTGCCATCAACACGCAACGTCACCTCCTCTCCAGCAAGCACCTCTATGCAGAAGGACCTGTTTTCAATAAAACAGAACAAGTATCAGATATACTTAACAATGCAATGTGTTTGCAAGATTATAACATTTATAGAACTGTATATCAAATATATACCTTGGTCATCGATGACCTCTCCGGCGATTGGTTCAACCTTTATGTTCTGGAGAAGTAATATGAACTCATGGAAATCCAATGCTTCAGTATCACCACTCATGATGCTACTCCGGACATGTCCTTTGTATCTGGGAGGCAATGACCGAAGCAGTACGTCTATCGCAAATGGATCAGCCATCCAGTAATCCATGAAGTGAACCAGTCTCGTGTGTGCATCAAGCATGCGCTCCAAGTGACTCTTCAGACATGTATGCTCTTCCATCTGTATGGAAAGGAACTCTCCAAGCAACTCGTGCTTCCACATGCGCACATGGCCTATGAACTCTGCTCTCAGCTGATCCACCATCGAATATGGGTCAAGATCACCCATGAGCGTATGTAGTTCATCCACCATCCCGTAACGCATTATTATCTGAATGTAGGTGGACATCTCTTGACAATAGTAGCGATCTGCCAGCTCTTGTGGAGTCACATAGTAGTCTGGCTCAGTCAAATCCATCGTGTGGCATATGTAGTCTACCACATGATTCCTAGTAAGGAGATCATCTAGGCGCACAAGCCAACTAGGGAAGTTGGATCCATCAAGTCTAAGTTTTTCACCCTTTACCCAATCCTCAATCTCAAAGTAAGCTTCACGGTGAGCCATCTACATTTATAATTTGCAAAAGGAATTTAGAGTAAGTTTATAATTAAATGAGTTAATAATAAGTCCACTCAGAAACACCTATCCCCAGTGAGGGTTCCTAGTGATAACACGACCCCTATCAGCCACATCTCCCCCGGTCGTCACGGCCATCAATGTGGGTTCAAGGGTGGACGCTAAATGTCGGTCACATCATACATGCGACTCGTGCTCGATCTTTCGACCATCCGCGTTGCAAGGCCACGCTTCTCTAGCGTGCTAGGCTCGCCAACTCAACCTTAGTGTATTCGTTGTGCAACATGGCTTACCCCCAATGTATGTGAACATAGATATGTATGACACCCAGGCCTGTCACCCTGGATCGCCTCATACCGAAGAACTTTCTTGGTGGTGCACACTAAGGGGGAACACAATCGTTGGTTATTTTAACAGGGATCTTCTTATTAGGCTACCGTCGAGTATCTAATACTATCACACAATAAGACATACAAACAATGACATTGAATGTAAATGCTATGTGATATGGTCCTTCACGTCATGATCTCCATCCGCCGTTACCGGGTTCCGGCGCCAGGGTTCCGGCGCCGTAGACACTAGGGTAACAGTGTCATTCCGGCGTGGTAGTTCGTCACCTTCGCGACTTTCTACTACTATGCAACAAAAGGTAATTACTTTACCTTTGCCACAACCATATCACAAAGCAACGCCCTCCTGCAAAACAAAGTTAGACGCCTCTACTTTATCTTTGCATGTTTTACGTGGCTGAATGGGCTTTCGCACAAGAACCGTTCTTACCTACGAACTTTCAGCACAACGCTGATCAAGTAGTTGTCTCTACTACACCCCTTTCGGGGCCCTCCGTTGCAAATGGTATACCAACTAATGCGAGAGAGACAGACACCCTCCTAAGACACTTTATACGGTACAAGCCGTATGTCAAGCGTGGACCAGTCTCGCGAAGGAACGCGTAAAGTCGGTTGGGGGCCGCTTCATCAAGCATTGCTGCGGTATACACAAGTACACGTGGGAGGGTAACAACTAAAAGATCAACGCCCACACGCTACATCTCGTGTGTTCTACCCGTACTAGCATTACTATGCATAGATCTAGCTCTGATACCACTGTAGGGGTTCCGCGCATAAAAACAATAAATTTTACTCTACACCCCTGAACCCCTGAAGCTGCTAGGACCTATTTATTAGTAATACAGTAACGGGAGGGGCTTTTCGCGAACTTACCCTCGAAGACCGAAAAGCGTTGTCAACGCTCAGGAGAGCGTGGTTGATGTAGACGAGCCAAAGCCGACCTCAAGGTCGTGATGAAGTCCTTGTGCTCCTTCTGGCTCCAACGACTTGAGTGCCTCAAGTGTGACACCTCGTGGGAGTTACACACATCCGGTGCCTGACGATGACTCCCGCTTCCCCGATCCAGCAGCAGTTGCGGAAGTAGAGCTCCCGGATCCGAATCCCGCAGCGCGACGACACTCGGCGGTGAAGATGTCTCTCGCTCGCGCAGTCCAGACTTGGGACCACGGTCACGAGAGAGAGAGAGAGAGGGGAGAGAGAAAATATCAATTGGAGGTCCTCCCAAAAGTGGGGAGACCTTTATTGATTATTGGGTGTATTTTCTAGGCCAATATACCCCACTATATATAGAGGGAGGGGAGGTACTACCTCCCCTCAAGTCCCGAGGTGGGACTAAAGGAGAGGAGGGGGAGGGGAGGCCGCCGGCCAGCCCTAGTGGGCCCCGCGGGGGGGGCAAGGCCCAGCCGGCCACCCCCCCTTGGTCCTTCTCCCTCTCTCCTTTCCATCATGGGCCTTCTCCCTCCGAAAATTAGCCCATTAAGCCTTTTGACCTTTTAATTTATTTTCTCTTTATTAAATAATTATGAATAAATGATTAAATCAATATTTAACATTCATTCACATATTATTCAATCTCCGTGGCCATGGAACACCTTCCACCTCCACTCCGAACATCCTTCGGACTTACCGAAACCCTTCCGATTTTTCCCTTCTTTTCTTCGGTGATTCTACCGATCCCATAAGCACTCTCTAAGCATCATCAAGCCCTTAAGCGTGATACACTACGGTTCGGGAACACTCCAGACATGGTCCGGACACTCCCGCACCAATGATCAACAGAGGGACCTGGATGGCCATGTGACCCCTGTGTGTTCCACGAAGATCTTTCGTCGGTTGAACCGGTGACAGCCGTGTCTTATTCCCTTTGTCATTCGATACTTGCATTGCCCGAGACCTGATCAATGACATCTTTATGTCGGTTTCAATCTCGTTACTGAACAATGCTATTTGACTCGTTCCGACAAGTGATATCCCCGTGATCTAATCACACGCTGCGCAACTATTGGATATAACTGCTCCGAGTGGGCCCTTGAGTATCTTCCCGTCACATGGACAAAAAAATCCCGCTCTTGACATATATTTCCTCTATGGTTTCCTCCGAATACCTGAACACACCTTTATAACCACCGTTTACCAGATGGCGTTTGATGCTATCTAAGCACTCTCGGGAGACAGTGATTGATATAGCCTCATGGTCTAAGGAATAGTCTACGAGGATCCTTTTCTAATCATTGTAACTTGAACTTCGTGACATGATCGAATCACGATGTTTAGGTTGGATATTGGTTCATCATCTCATTCTCAGAATGAGATGACCTCATTTTCAACTGGCATAAATGCCACATGATCAGGAAACATGATCATCCGTTGACCAATGAACCAGTGACTAGAGTTTCACTGGGAACCCCTGGTTTGTTTATATATCACACGTGTATTGATGTTTCCACTCAACACAGTTATAGCATGATACAAAACTTAATCATAAACTATACGAAATATGATAATAGTCCTTACTACTATTTGTCTCTAGGGCATATTTCCAACACCAATTGCCATGTACATTTCGAGCTCTGTCTCTCGTCCGTGCCATCGATTCCTATAACATCCCAAAACTTTAATCCAAGTGATCAAGATCAAATCTACCCAAGTTAGGGTTAACAAAAACTTTTCCATTTAAAAATCTTAAGCATTCATATGTGTGTGCATCTAAAATAGGAGTTGTTTTGAATTGCCATCATTGAGTGATCCATTGGTTGTAAAATGACTCTAAGGTGAATTACACATCATCTACATCATCCCCAAGCAAATCCCAAAGAAAAAGAAATCAAAAAGAATTAAATAAGGAAATGGTCACTTTTGCCATTTTAATCACCTAACCCACTTTGGGTGTTCCTAGCACTCAATTTCCAACAGAGACAATTGTGGATCTTTGCACCCCTTGCTAGTACAAGTAGTGATGTGCTAAGGCCCACTTTGTGATCTTCCAAAAACCTTTGAACTCTAAATTTAAATGACATTGGAAAATTGAATCTAGTTCATATGTATAGATCACACTTTTTCAAAAACCCTCCAAATGAACTCCATTTCAAAATCCCAAGCAACCACAGATGCTTAAGCATAAGATAAACCACTACACCAAAAATCTTTGAAAAATTTAAATCTTTTGTTCATGCGGCCATTTGGTCGAACACTTGGCATGCACTAATCACACTCTAGTTTAGGTTCACTGTTTCTACAGGGTTTTGCCACCCATTTGACCCCAAATCACTCCCTTTGTCCCTCTTTGATCAAACCAAGCCTTGAATGACCCACCCCCTTGTCCCTAGCAGCAGTGCACCACCACCCCGAGGCCATGCTCGCCGGTCGAGCATGCGCACCTCGCAGCAGACCGCTAACCCCTCTCCGCCGCTCCAGGGAGTGAGGCGTGACCTCAACGCCACCCACGGTCCACCCCACGATCACTGCCAGCCCCTGGACCACTGATGACCCACAAGTATAGGGGGTGTATTGCAGTATTTTCGATAAGTAAGAGTGTCGAACCCAACGAGGAGCAGAAGGTGCTGGCTAGTGGTATGGATCAGGAATTCTCTACAAATACTTAACAAACGGATTTTTAGGGGTTTTCGATAAAGCAAGTAAACAAAGTACGAGTAAATAAAAGTAGGTAGGAGTAAATGCAGGAAGTGGCCCAATCCTTTATTCAGCAAAGGACAAGCCGGTTGTATTACTTAAGATGACCAAACGTTCTCGAGGACACATGGGAAGACCGTCAAATGCTTTCGCTTCATATAGTTGATTAATCTTCTTTATCTTGCTAAGTGTTGTGTGGGTGAACCTGTGCTAATGTACCGCCCCATCCAAGACTAATACATACTTGTGATTATACCCCTTGCAAACATCCGTAAGTACAAGAAAGTAATTAAGGTAGAAACCTAACCACAACTTTAAACTCTAAGACCCTTACGTCCCTTGTGCAATGGTTTCCTAACGGGGGTTCAGGTTTCTGTCACTCCGGCAACCCCTATGATTAGTAGCCAAATACACAATGCATTCCCCTAGGCCCATATAGGTGAAGTGTCATGTAGTCGATATTCACATGACACCACTAGAAGAAGTACACCACAACTTAAATAACAATCTATTGAATCTCTCTCAACACAACTCCACTACTAACAACATGACTTCTCCCATGTCCTCGAGAACAAAACGAACTACTCACAAGACATCATATGGATCATGATCAGAGATGGAATAATGATGTATAACAATCTGAACATAAACAATAATTCAACGGTTCACTCAATAGCATCAACTACAAAGAGTAATCAACACCGGGAAAGTTTCCCCTATGAACTAATGCAAGATTCAACTCAATTGTTACAGCAATATGGAGATGGTGATGAGGGTGCTGATGGTGATGATGGTGGTGATGATGATGATGATGATGATCCTGATGAAGTCCAGCTTGATGGTGGTGTTGATGGCGACGATCTCCCCTCTCCGGGGAGGAATTCCCCCGGTAGAAATCTGTCTGTCGGAGAGATCTTTCTCTCTCGGTGTTTTCTGCCCCGCAGAGGCGGCGGAATCTTTCTGTGGTCGCCCCCGAGTCTTAGGGTTTAGGTAGGTTGATATACGCCAGAGGGGAGAGGCTGGAGTGGGCCAGGGTGGCCACACCACCTCCTGGCATGGCCTAGGGCTGCCCGCGCCAGGGGGTGGTGTGGGCCCCCTGTGGCCCATCTCCACTCCGTCTTCTATCATCCTTAGTCTTCTGGAAAAATAGGATTTTCCGTATATTTTCTCGGATTTTCTGATCTTCGCGAATTTTGCCTCCAAACAACACCTTTTCCATCAGAATCCTGACTACAGCGGTCCATGCTACAAAAGTCATCAACCATGCAAAAACAGATGAAATAACATAAGTATCACCTCTCAATACGAAATATATCAATGAATAATAGTGAATTAAGACATAGAATAGTGATGCCAAATGGATGTATCAACCACCCTAGAGAAGCGCCGCACTATCCTCTCTGCGCCGCGCGAGAGCACGCCAGAGCGCCCTCGCCGCCAGCACGCCACAGACCGCGCCTCGACCGCAGACCGCGCATGCTGCTCTGCCTTGACCCCCTCACCCGCCGCGCGACCCACAGTCGCCAGGAACCCCGTCGAGCACCGCCCCTATCCCTCAGAGCGCGGGAAGCTCCCGACCGCTAGCCATCGCCCCTAGCATCGACATTAAGCTCTAAATGATCTCCAGGGAACCGCCCACCATCCACCTATCTCGCCCACGCTGATAGCCCCCTGTATCATCGTCACCGACGAGCTCGCCGTCGCACCCTTCGGTCCCCTCGTTGAGCCTATATATGGAGGCCTCAACCAAGCCTCAATCGCCACACCATTCCACTCTGCTCTCTCCTCTGATCGTTTCCCCTCTCTCACCGGAGCCACTCGAGTAGCCCATCGCCGGAATTCCGCCGAAGATAGCCGCAGCAGAGGAGGAGAAGCTCCCGTCGATTTCATCCACCTCAGCCCCTGCCGCGACTTCACCTAAGTCCGCCGTTGTCGCCTCGTTTGTTTGCCTGCCTCGCCACACTATCTGGAGCCCTGGTATGCCCCCACCATACCCCCACTGGCCGCGCTAGGGTTCAGTCTCGTCGGCGACGTGTCTGTCGTCGACAAAGACCGTGAGCCGTAGATCTGTGTTCTAATCATGTGGTCCTTATCGCCCCATACCTCTTCGCATTTAATGAGTCACTGACAGGCGGGACCCCCTTGTCAGCAGCCCCCAGCACCGCGGAGTGTACACGGGCCGGCCCATTTAGTTTCCCCTGCTGACCTAGAAATTCAAATATATGTTTTTCTATTTTAATTAAAACATAGTTATGTCCTTTAGTTTAAAAATCAATTCAGGGAGTTTTACAAATCCAAATTGAGTGATTCCAATTTTGTTGGAAAGATAATTAAAATATCTATCCAAGCCCGTTGGATTTAAATCATTTAGAGTTAGGTATCTCTTCTAGTAAAAATAACAAGACAGAAGCTTTTGCACATTCAAACATTTTTATAAAATCAACCATAGTAGCTTTTGAGTTGATTCCAACTCTCAAAAATCACATTTAACCATACCTATCTGAATATGTAATAATATTAAGGTTTTCATGCAGTGAATTTGGACTAGTACCAAAATAATGCTATATAGGCATTTCTAGTCACTTTAAATCATTAATTATTAAACTTAAACTTATTAAAATATGATCCCACCTTTAAATCACATTCCCATATGTTAGAATATGTGGTGATGACATGTGTCCATATGATCCCATATTTTAATTGGAGAATATTAAATCTTAGTTAATTTCAATGAGTAGAAATTACTTTTCTCAAATAAAAAGAATGAAGCTAGTTCATTAAACCTTGTGATGCTTGTGATGATAATAGATCATCAAATGTGTGCCTTAGTGTGCTAACTAGACTAGTTAAGCATTGTTTGGTGATTGTGTATTCTGTATATATTTATAGACGATAGTACCAACCAAGTCTACAAGGAGGAGGAGTTCTACCAAGAGGAGGACGAAGAGAATTTCAACCACTACACCAACCAAGGCAAGCTATTATTGGCAAGCTAACACTTGCAAGTATTATACCTAGCAAGCCATCTTTAGCAATGCAAGCTAACCTTTTCAAGATAGATAACCTAAGAAAGATGCATTAGGTATGCTTTGGTTATATCATTTTGACTTATACCTACTCCAAGTTTTATTTACAAGCTTTACCTTCTTTACTTTATCAAAGTCCTTTACTTGTTTTAAAGGTAGCATAAAGAGTATAAAACTTGACCTATCTAGTTAGACTTAGATGTCATTCTATGGCATGAGATTGATATTAGAATCCCACCTTAGT
The DNA here is from genome assembly GCA_916181665.1 of Avena sativa. Classification (NCBI taxonomy): domain Eukaryota; kingdom Viridiplantae; phylum Streptophyta; class Magnoliopsida; order Poales; family Poaceae; genus Avena; species Avena sativa. The sequence continues at coordinate 366,070,899 of OV702287.1, read as the reverse complement.
GAACACTCTTAACTTAGCAGCTTAGAGCTAAACCAAAAACTTGATTCACTTTAGATGGGAATACTTGGTGAAAATGACTTGTGAGAACCTTGGAATGATGAGTCATTCCATTGAGATGTTTTGACATGTGTTGAGAAACACAACTGGTTTATGATGATGATGAAAATGTTGAGGCATGAGCCTTAGCCCTTTTACAAAACTGATGGTTGGGTTCGGATGCGATACCATTCCAATTTTACCGTACAACCATAATACCTGAATTGGGTAAGGCTTAGCCGGAAGTTTATATGCATTAGTATTAGTTCCCTCGCGGGAGAGGTTTGAGCTGAGGCTACCTCTCAATGTTGTCCACCTACGTAGTGCCCAGGATGACAGAAGGTCATGGTTGGGAGGCCAAGCTCATAGGAGAGGTGCTTATACTAGAGTGTGTAAAGGAAAGGTTATGTTTGATTATCTGCATACTAAGTATGATGATTCAGGGTTATACCTGACAGATATATCGAATCTTGTGGTGAAAGTGTACCACCTCTGTAGAGTGTCAAACTATTCAAATAGTCGCGTCCGTGGTTATGGACAGTTGGAGTGGCTATAATGTTCCGTTGTCAGATGTTTTCAAAATGACTTAAGAAATGAGTTGTGACATGACTTGACCACAACAGAGTTGTGACTATGACAACTAAGTTCCCACTTAGGTGTTTTCAAACTTTATTTTAGCTTTCTTTGTTTCTGAACTCAGCTTAGGTTTCAAACTTAACTTTACAAATAAACTTAGAGTTAGCATTCCTACTAGAACTATCTTATTTGTTAGTGGTAGTTTGCGAGTACTTAAAGAGTACTCATGGCTTTGTCCCTGGCTATTTCTATGGCCAGACTATGAGGAGGACTACCCTGAAGGAGGACAGCAGGACGGCTACGACAACTAGGATCATCTCCCATCGTCAGCATTGCCTGTGACTCTGAAGATGGACCCCACTGCTATGCTATTTATTCCGCTACTTGATTGTACTAAGACTGGATCATGAGATCCTTTATTTGTGTAAAACCTTATTATGGTTTGTAATGGATGATGTACTGTGATATCCAATCTGTTATGTCTCACAAAAATGGTAATCCTAGGATTGCGATGTATGGCATAACATGCATCTGGGATTAAAAATCCGGGTGTTGACAAGTTGGTATCAGAGCCATCTTGACCATAGGAGACCCTAGTTAGAATGGACGTCCGAATAAAAAACTTAGTTTCAAAAACCAAAAGTGAGTATTTATGAAAACTATTTCCTCTCTTACCCTTGGGATTCTTTCTCTCAAAAAAAATTCATGTTCCTCCAAATTCTTACATTACTACATAAAACTTTGACACACTTGATCACTTCACTAACTTTCTCATCCTAAAATTCTTATAGATGGAAGCCCAATACACCAAGTTCTACCAGTTGGGCAACGGAGGCCAACTGATATTCGAGAGGGATCTAGATTCACTGTCTGAGTTCTTGGAGCGTCCTCATCCGGAATTTCTTGGAGCTCAACTTCTGGGTCCACCAGGAGGAGATTTACAATGGCTAGTAACTGCTGATCTTCGAGGCAAGATAGAAGCACCAGTATCTGGGAGGATTCAGTTCTCCATGAGAGAGAACAACTGGCTAGATGGATTAGCCAGGGCAATGCATGAAGCCCTCGCACGTCTGTGTGCCCTGAGTGTCAACCTAATCCAAGGAACCCGCTTTGTTCACTATGCAAGGCGTGATTCCATGGGAATGCCGCTAGAGATGCCAAGCCACCCAATTCTGAAGCGTCAAGTGGAGAACCTCGACTTCCTACTGTACGACAGACAGATGGAATTGGACAATGCTAGAGAGGTCGCCAACCACAACCTCGCCCTTGCCGCCCAGAAGGCCCAGACTTTCTCACCGCTAGTCAAGGATCATCAGTCTCTGCGCCGTCAACCCGCCAAGAAGGATCGCACCATCGACCGTCTTCGCAAGAAGGTGGCCGACCTCGAGAAGACCATCAAGGAGCAAGAAGCTCAGCTTGCAGCAAAGGAAGAAGAAGAAGGTGAAGATATCCAAGAGGATATTGACTCCTACCTTAGCAATGATGATGACTATCTAGAGGAGGATGCCATGGACTTCTACACTAATGATGATGACTCCGACTTCATCGATGATGAGTAGATGCACTAGAGCACTATCGTAGAATGAGGAGTATCGGTCCCATTGTATCGTATCTTACATAATGGTTCTTAAAACCATATGTTTTCCTTTGTTGTTGTGGTGTGTGTGTGTTTGTATCATGTGCTTTGCTTGAATGAATGAAAATAAGTTAGTTGCAAAACCTGAGTCAAACTCAAAGTTTTAGCTTTGAAAATCAAAACCATGAACCTTAGAACTTTCCCTCTTACCCCTTTATCTACCCCAATCTTCAAATGACTCGTGGAAACCAAGGAGGGAGAAGCTCATCGCAAGACCCAATGCTGCAGATTCTGTAGACTCTCATCACAGACCGTGAAGCTAGTAGGGCAGAGCGCCAAGCTAATCTAGCAACCCTGCAGTAGATCACCCAGATGGCTCACAACAATCAGAACCATGGAAATCAGGATCATCATGGATCCAAACTCAAAAACTTCCAGAATACCAATCCCCCAATCTTTAGTACTTCAGAGAACCCACTGGATGCTGATGACTGGTTACAGACAATGGAGAACAACTTAGAAGTAGCAGGAGTGGATGCCAACGAGAAGGTTCTTTTTTCCACCCACTATTTGGCAAGAGATGCAAGAGCATGGTGGAACAGCACCCGCACAATGAACCATGGTCAAGTGATGACATGGTAAGCCTTCAAAATCAAGTTCAGCCGCACCCACGTGTTGCAGGGTCTAGTCACCAAAATGAGGGATGAATTCAGAGAGTTGAAGCAGGGCAGAATGACTGTAGTGGAGTACCGTGATAGATTCTTGTCCCTAGCCAGGTATGCACCTAATGAGATCAACACGGAGGCCAAGAAGAAGGAGATATTCTTGAACGGACTGCATGATGAGATGCAGATTGTCCTCGTCAACATCCGTTTCGAGGATCTCAAAGAGCTAGTCGACTCTGCCATTCAGATGGAAGGGAAGCTTAATCAAGCAAACAACCGCAAACGTCGTATGATGCACCAAGCTGGATCCAACAGGCACCAGAAGTACCGTCCCAACCCTTCTGCCGGATATGCCCCACGGAACAATCGACCCCCAATGTCTCGCCCAAGCTACCCCAACCGTAGCAGAGGAAATGTGAAGTCCGAAGGAAACAACAACCACCCCAGCAACGCCAGCAATTTCAACAGTGCACCTCCCAAGAGAAACAACAACAACAACAACAACAACACTGCAGCCAGAATTGCAAGCAATGTTGTGCTCGTGGCAGCAAAAGACAAGTCTCAAATCACTTGTTTCGAGTGTGGAGTGAAGGGTCACTATTCCAATGAGTGCCCGAAGAAGATTGCCACCACTGCCAATGTGAACGCCCCAGCTCAACAGCAGTGTCGTGTTCAACCAGGAAGAAGATTCGCCCCAGGGAACCCTCACAACCGCAACGGCCGTCTCTTCCACATGAACGCCGAAGAAGCCCAAGAAGCGCCAGATGTAGTGCTGGGTATATTTTATGTCAACTCAGTTTTAGCAAGAGTGTTGTTTGATTCTGGAGCATCACACTCATTTGTCACCAAAGAATTTGCATGCACTAGTAAGATTCACCCAACCAACTTGAAGCATGTCATGATAGTTCAAATCCCCAGTTCAACTACAAAAGCTAGTAAAATTTGCAAAGTTGTGCCTATCAGAATACATGGGATAGATTTTTATGCCAATCTAATAGTACTTGGAACCAAAGTTTGGAAGTAGTACTAGGAATGGATTGGATGTCAAAGCATAAAGGATTGATTGACTGTGCCAAGAAAGCCATCACCATGAACAGTAGCTCTGGAGTATCAGTAGAGCATATATCTGAAACCTTGCCCCGTCAATTCAAGTGTAATAAGAGTCTAGCCCTACCCACCATTGACCAAGTCAGAGTAGTCTGTGAATATCCCGATGTATTTCCAGATGAATTGCCCGGTATGCCCCCGGATAGGGATATTAAGTTCATTATTGAACTAATCCCCGGAACCGGACCCATAGCCTAGCGACCCTATAGTATAAACCCCTCAGAGTTAGTGGAACTGAAGAAGCAGTTGGGATGCTATGCTGGAGAAAGGCTTGATTCAACCAAGCGCATCGCCATGGAGATCGCCAGTGTTATTCGTCGACAAGAAAGATGGAGGCAACCGTTTGTGCATAGATTACATGAAGCTGAATGATGTCACCATCAAAAACAAGTACCCTTTGCCAAAGATAGAGGATCTATTTGATCAGTTGACTAGAGCAAATGTGTTCTCTAAGATTGATCTTAGGATTGGTTATCACCAACTTAAGATTCATGCAACGGATATTCTGAAGACCGCCTTTACTACTCGTTATGGATTATACGAGTATACGATCATGTCTTTTGGATTAACCAATGCCCCTGCTTATTTCATGAATCTCATGAATAAGATCTTTATGAATTTTCTGGATAAGTTTGTCATTGTGTTTATCAACGATATCCTTATCTACTCCAAGTCATAAGAAGAGCATGAGCAACATCTGAGAATCATCCTTGAAACCCTTAGAGAGCATCGGTTGTATGCCAAGTTCAGCAAATGTGAGTTTTGGCTGAAAGAAGTAGGATTCCTAGGACATATTGTGTCTGCCGGAGGAGTCGCTGTTGATCTCGCCAAGATCAAAGATGTCGAAGAATGGGAAGCCCCAACCACTCAAACCCAAGTCCGTGCATTTCTCAGATTAGCGGGATATTACCGCAAGTTCGTAGAAGGATTCTCGAGCATAGCTAGGCCCATGACTCAATCGTTGAAGAAGGACAAGAAATTTGAATGGACCGACAAATGTGAAGCAAGTTTCCAAGAGCTGAAGAAGAGATTGATTTCAGCCCCAATATTGATCATGCCCGATATCAAGAAGCCGTTTGATGTGTATTGTGATGCATCCAAGATTGGTATCGGATGTGTATTGATGCAAGAAGGCAACGTTATCGCGTATCTGTCTCGACAACTAAAGCAACATGAGCAGAACTGTCCTACCCATGATCTTGAGTTAGCAACCGTAGTTTTGGCATTGAAGACATGGCGTCATTATCTTATGGGTAATCGCTGTGAGATTTACTCAGATCATAAAAGCTTGAAGTTTATTTTCACTCAGAAGGAGCTGAATATGAGGCAAAGGAGATGTATAGAGTTAATCAAGGATTATGACCTTGACATTCACTATCACCCCGGCAAAGCCAATGTGGTAGCGGATGCCCTTAGCAGATAGCCGTGTAGGCTAAACACCATGATCAAGGAGAAGCAACCCAGTTTGTATGAGGAGTTGGAGCAGTTTAGGGCTGAGCTAGTTAGCAAGGGATTTCTAGCTAGCATTGAACTTCAACCCACTTTGATTAGCCAAATCAAGGAAGCCCAGAAGGGAAATGAAAGTATCGACGGAATCAGACGTTGTATTGGTACAGGAAAGGTACCTGGATTCACCGAAGACGAAGAAGGAGTTCTGTGGTACAAAGGACAGATCTATGTGCCAGCAGATTCGGAGCTGAATCAAGTTATCATGCAAGAAGCTCATGATACTCTTTATTCTATCCACCCCGGAGGAACAAAGATGTATCAAGATTTGAAAGAGCAATTTTGGTGGCACAAGATGAAGAGAGAAATCGGAAGCTACATCGCCAAGTGTGATATTTGTCAACGAGTTAAAGCGGAACATCAGAGACCCGCAGGACTGTTGCAACCCTTACAGGTTCCGGAATGGAAATGGGATTCCGTTGGAATGGACTTTATCACCGGTTTGCCTACTTCGAGTAGGCGAAATGACTCAATCTGGGTCATTGTTGATAGACTGTCCAAGGTAGCTCACTTTATACCTGTCAAGACAACCTACCGGAGTTCGAAGCTAGCAGAATTGTACATTGCTAGAATTGTCAGTTTGCATGGAACCCCCAAGACCATAGTGTCGGATCGAGAAACCCAATTTACCTCAAGATTTTGGCAGAAAGTCCAAGAAGGATTAGGAACCAAGTTAAATTTCAGCACCACTTATCACCCGCAAACCGATGGACAGACTAAAAGAGTCAACCAAATCCTAGAGGATATGTTGAGAGATTGTGTGTTAGAATATGGATCAAAATGGGAAGATTGTCTGCCTTTCGCAGAATTCTCATACAACAACAGTTATCAAGCCAGTTTGCAAATGGCACCATTTGAGTTCATATACGGAAGAAAGTGTCGTACCCCTTTGAATTGGTCGCAAGTAGGAGAGAGTCAGGTTTTTGGACCCGGCATTCTCCGAGAAGCCGAAGAGAAGGTCCACAAAGTCCGTGAGCACCTCAAGACCGCCCAATCCAGACAGAAGAGTTATGCTGACAAGAGAAGGAGAGACTTGACTTTCAATGTTGGAGATTTTGTGTATCACAAGGTTTCACCATTGAAGGGAACGCAACGTTTTAGTCTAAAAGGAAAGTTAGTCCCCAGATATACCGGACCTTTCAAGATTCTGAATTGCCGAGGAGAACTATCTTATCAACTGGAACTGCCTGAAGAGATGTCTGCCATCCACAATGTGTTCCATATCTCGTTACTTCGCAAATGCCTAGAAGTACCGGAGAAGACCGAAGTTTTCAAGAATATCGATCACCGAGCTATGGATATCAACAAGGATCTGACGTATCGTGAAGTGCCCATCCGTATATTGGAGGAAGCCTACAGAACCACCAGGACCCAGAGTATCAAATTTCTCAAGATTCAATGGAGCAACCATACCAAAGAAGAAGCCACTTGGGAGCGATAAGATTACATTAGGACTGAGTTCCTAGTTTTCTTTCTTAAATCTCGGGATGAGATTTTGTTTAAGGAGGGAAGGTTTATAAAATCCCAAAACTTTATTCCAAGTGATCAAGATCAAATCTACCCAAGTTAGGGTTAACAAAAACTTTTCCATTTAAAAATCTTAAGCATTCATATGTGTGTGCATCTAAAATAGGAGTTGTTTTGAATTGCCATCATTGAGTGATCTATTGGTTGTAAAATGACTCTAAGGTGAATTACACATCATCTAGATCATCCCCAAGCAAATCCCAAAGAAAAAGAAATCAAAAAGAATTAAATAAGGAAATGGTCACTTTTGCCATTTTAATCACCTAACCCACTTTGGGTGTTCCTAACACTCAATTTCCAACAGAGACAATTGTGGATCTTTGCACCCCTTGCTAGTACAAGTAGTGATGTGCCAAGGCCCACTTTGTGATATTCCAAAAACCTTTGAACTCTAAATTTAAATGACATTGGAAATTTGAATCTAGTTCATATGTATAGATCACACTTTTTCAAAAACCCTCCAAATGAACTCCATTTCAAAATCCAAAGCAACCACAGATGCTTAAGCATAAGATAAACCACTCCACCAAAAATCTTTAAAAAATTCAAATCTTTTGTTCATGCAGCCATTTGGTCGAACACTTGGCATGCACTGATCACACTCTAGTTTAGGTTCACTGTTTCTACAGGGTTTTGCCACCCATTTGACCCCAAATCACTCCCTCTGTCCCTCTATGATCAAACCAAGCCTTAAACGACCCACCCCCTTGTCCCTAGCAATAGTGCACCGCCACCCCGAGGCCATGCTCCTCGGTCGAGCATGCGCAGCTCGCAGCAGACCGCCAGCCCCTTTCTGTCGCTCCGGGGAGTGAGGCGTGACCTCACCGCCGCCCACGGTCCACCCCACGATCACTGCCAGCCCCTGGACCACCCCAGAGAAGCGCCACACTATCCTCTCTACGCCGCACCAGAGCACGCCAGAGCACCCTCACCGCCAGCACGCCACAGACTACGCCTCGACCGCAGACTGCGCACGCTGCTCCGCCTTGACCCCCTCACCCCGCCAGACACGGCCGTGCACCGCCGCGTGACCCACAGTCGCCAGGAACCCCGTCGAGCACCGCCCCTGTCCCTCAGAGCGCGGGAAGCTCCCGACCGCTAGCCACCGCCCCTAGCATCGCCATTAAGCTCTAGATGATCGACAGGGAACCGCCCACCGTCTACCTATCTCACCCCCGCCGATAGCCCCCTGTATCATCGTCACTGACGAGCTCGCCGTCACACCCTTCGGTCCCCTCGTGGAGCCTATATAAGGAGGCCTCCCCCAGCCTCAATCGCCACACCATTCCACTCCCCTCTCTCCTCTGATCGTTTCCCCTCTCTTGCCGGAGCCACTCGAGTAGCCCATCGCTGGAATTCCGCCGGAGATAGCCGCAACAGAGGAGGAGAAGCTCCCGTCGATTTCGTCCACCTCAGCCCCTGCCGCGACTTCTTCTGAGTCCGCCATCATTGCCTCGTTCGTTTGCCCGCCTCGCCACACTAGCTAGAGCCCTGGTATGCCCCCACCGTACCCGCACTGACCGTGCTAGGGTTCAGTCTCGCCAGCGACGTGTCCGTCGTCGACGACGACCGTGAGCCATAGATCTGTGTTCTAATCGTGTTGTCCTTATCGCCCCGTACCGCTTCACGTTTAATGAGTCACTGACAGGCGGGACCCCCCTATCAGCAGCCCTCAGTGCCACGGAGTGTACACGGGCTGACCCATTTAGTTTCCCGCGCTGACCCAGAAATTCAAATATATGTTTTTCTATTTTAATTAAAACTTAGTTCTGTCCTTTAGTTTAAAAATCAATTCAGGGAGTTTTACAAATCCAAATTGAGTGATTCTAATTTTGTTGGAAAGATAATTAAAATCTCTATCCAAGCCCGTTGGATTTAAATCATTTAGAGTTAGAGATCTCTCCTAGTAAAAATAACAAGACAGAAGATTTTGCACATTCAAACATTTTTATAAAATCAACCATAGTAGCTTTTGAGTTGATTCCAACTCTCAAAAATCACATTTAACCATACCTATATGAATATGTAATAATATTAAGGTTTGCATGCAGTGACTTTGGACTAGTACCAAAATATTGCTATATAGGCATTTCTAGTCACTTTAAATCATTAATTATTAAACTTAAACTTATTAAAATATGATCCCACCTTTAAATCACATTCACATATGTTAGAATATGTGGTGATGACATGTGTCCACATGATCCCATATTTTAATTAGAGAATATTAAATCTTAGTTAATTTCAATGAGTAGAAATTACTTTTCTCAAATAAAAAGAATGAAGCTAGTTCATTAAACCTTGTGATGCTTGTGATGATAATAGATCATAAAATGTGTGCCTTAGTGTGCTAAGTAGACTAGTTAAGCATTGTTTGGTAATTGTGTATTCCGTATGTATTTATAGACGATAGTACCAACCAAGTCTACGAGGAGGAGGAGTTCTACCAAGAGGAGGACGAAGAGAATTTCAACCACTACACCAACCAAGGCAAGCTATTATTGGCAAGATAACACTTGCAAGTATTATACCTAGCAAGCCATCTTTAGCAATGCAAGCTAACCCTTGCAAGATAGATAACCCAAGCAAGATGCATTAGGCATGCTTTGGTTATATCATTTTGACTTATACCTACTCCAACTTTTATTTACAAGATTTACCTTCTTTACTTTATCAAAGTCCTTTACTTGTTTTAAAGGTAGCATAAAGAGTATAAAACTTGACCTATCTAGTTAGACTTAGATGTCATTCTATGGCATGAGATTGATATTAGCATCCCACCTTAGTGAACACTCTTAACTTAGCAGCTTAGAGCTAAACCAAAAACTTGATTCACTTTAGATGGGAATACTTGGTGAAAATGACTTATGAAAACCTTTGAATGATGAGTCACTCTATTGAGATGTTTTGACATGTGTTGAGAAACACAACTGGTTTATGATGATGATGAAAATGTTGAGGCATGAGCCTTAGCCCTTTTACAAAACTGATGGTTGGGTTCGGATGCGATACCATTCCAATTTTACCGTACAACCACAATACCTGAATTGGGTAAGGCTTAGCCGGAAGTTTATATGCATTAGTATTAGTTCCCTCGTGGGAGAGGTTTGAGCTGAGGCTACCTCTCAATGTTGTCCACCTACGTAGTTCCCAGGATGACAGATGGTCATGGCTAGGAGGCCATGCTCATAGGAGAGGTGCTTATACTAGAGTGTGTAAAGGAAAGGTTATGTTTGATTATCTGCATAATAAGTATGATGATTCAGGGTTATCCCTAACAGATGTATCGAATCTTGTGGTGAAAGTGTACCACCTCTGTAGAGTGTCAAACTATTCGAATAGCCGCGTCTGTAGTTATGGACAGTTGGAGTGGCCATACTGTTCTATTGTCAGATGTTTTCAAAATGACTTATGAAATGAATTGTGACATGACTTGACCACAACAGAGTTGTGACCATGACAACTAAGTTCCCACTTAGGTGGTTCCAAACTTTATTTTAGCTTTCTTTGTTTCTAAACTCAGCTTAGGTTTCAAACTTAACTTTACAAATAAACTTAGAGTTAGCATTCCTACTAGAACTATCTTATTTGTTAGTGGTAGTTTGCGAGTACTTAAAGAGTACTCATGGCTTTGTCCCTGGCTATTCCTATGGCCAGACTATGAGGAGGACTACCCTGAAGGAGGACAGCAGGATGGCTACAACAACTAGGATCATCTCCCATCGTCAGCATTGCCTGTGACTTTGAAGATGGACCCTACCGCTACGCTATTTATGCTGCTACTTGATTATACTAAGATTGGATCATGAGATCCTTTATTTGTGTAAGACCTTATTATGGTTTGTAATGGATGATGTACTGTGATATCCAATCTGTTATGTCTCTCAAAAATGGTAATTCTGGGATTGTGATGTATGGCATAACAGGCATCTGGGATTAAAAATCCGGGTGTTGACAATTCCAATCACCCCAGACCTCGCCAACACCTTCGTGAGCATCCTGGTAAGCTTTTGGTTCTCCTGGAACCCTCCCCATCCTCGATTACTTCTTACATCGTCATCACGTCGTCGACCCTGGTTTCCGCCGCTCACTGCCATCGGAGTCGAGGCTCTGGCGACCTAAAACTAGCGGCTCCACCGCTAGTAAGCTTCCCGTGTCGCACTACATCGATCCATCGCATTCGTGTGTCCTCGCGTAGCTCCCAGCCTCGGTCGTACTCAACCTGGGAGGCTGCCTGTCGGTGATGACGTCCTGTTGACGTCATCACAACATCAGCGTGTCACCGGTCAAACCCAGTCAAAACCACGACCAGACCCACTTTGCTGAGGTGGAGTATGGCATGGCCCTGACCCACTTGTTCGTATCTCTAGGTAGAATTGAGGTGGGTAAGGAAAACCTGGCGTCACCATTGACTGGTCCACTTCCCATGTGGCGAATAACGTGTCCCTGACCCCACTGGTCAGTGACTAAGGGTAGGAATCGTCTAGGTACAAAAAGTATTGTCAGTCAGGTAAATAGTTTAAATAGTATAATTCAAATATAAATAATTTCCAGAAATGTAATGAAATGATTAAATCTTATTAATTGAACAACTTTTGTTTTATAATTCAAAAAAATGTATATAATATATCAAAATACTTAGAAAAATAAAATCTATAATATAACTTTATTAACAAATATTATTGTGTCAACTATTTTAAAAAATTATTAATTAATAAGGATTTTATAAGTAATAATACTTTAAAATTTCATATTTTAATATTGGTAAATAAGAAAAATATAAATAATATACCAAAATTCTTATAAAAACAAAATCTACATTTATAAACTTGTTTCAATTATTTTTGTATCACTTAACTAATATTTACTATTTATTAAGTGAGAAAACTTATAAAAGTTATATCTTATTATTTAAAAATCACAAAAATATTTATAATATACCTAAATGATCACATAAATAAATTCTACATAGTAAAATAAAAGATAAAGATCTAATAAATCTTATTTTAACTCTTTTCTTTTATTTCATTCATTAAAAATATATAAATACTTACTATTACCTTTAGCATTATTTGTTTAAAGTCTACAAATGTAATAACAAGTTCAAATAATGTTTAATTGAAGTTAACATTAGTCTAGCCATTTTAAGTTGTACTTACTAAAACTATCATTCAGAGTTAAGTAAACCTTACTCTCCAAAAATAGTTTATCAGTTATAAAATCATTAGGATTTGAATATTAATTCTTTTACAAGTTTGGGAATCCACTCTAAAAACTAAGGAAAGTTTGTAAGTATTTAACATGATGCCATTCCCATGTTCATAGAAATAAGTATTAATTCTATAATAAGTAAGTGATTCTATCCACTTATAAAATCAAGAACACACCACTTCTATCAATACATAATACTTTTGTTTCACTTTCATGGAGTGTTAAGAGTCTCCATTTACTAGTAGAATAGCTACTCAACAATACTAGTTGTTTTCTACTTTAGTACTTATAATTAATAAGAAAACCTTAAAGTGTTAACCTTAAGTTTAAATACTTTTTACTTTGTAAAGTACTGTTTTCCTCAAAAGTTATTCTTTTAAGAAACATTAAAAGTGATCCTTGAACACTTCTTTAAAAGCTCTAATTGATTCTTAATCTTGTTTAAGAAATATTTTAGGTATCGTGATCCATTTAAGTGCTTTAGTATTGCATGATACTTGTTGTGTTTACATATTGTTTCACACACTCTCACAAGCCTTAATAACCAGCACAAGTGTGAATCTGATATAAAAGTGCAACACATTCCAAAGAACTCATCACAAACTCCAAACCCTAGATCAGATACGACTATTCTTGGAATTCATGTTTATCAAACTGCATTACATTACTTATGCATCGTTGCATCTTGCTTCTTTAAACATTAGTCCTTACCGGACCAATGATGCTATTTACAGAATTTGGATCTTCTAGTATTTCGAAGACCGTGAGTGCATAATCTTGCAATCACAAAAGGCAAGTTCCCAACTTGCTCATGTCCTTTGATTATTTTCTATGCTTGTAACTCAATTGTGTCAACACCTGCATTTCAAAAAGGTCGAAAACACTATTTTCACAATTAGCTAAAAATATTGGTTACTGATCCAGGGTGATCGGCTAATCTATAATAACTGGCAATGGAAACGCCATTGTACAGTAATGTATCATCTAGGACTTAACAACCAATGTCGCCAGTGATTCTAGCGCCGTATATTACGCGTCAACCATGAGATTTGGAATGGGACAGAGAAGTCAGCTGTATCTTCTTCCTTTCATATGGAGGCAAGATGACCTTATCGTGAGGCTGGGATTACTTGTGTGGATCCAACATATGGGTGGGCACCCTTAGGCCCCACGATTTTGGTGTCTAGATTATTTATGAGTGGCTGTTGGAGGTATAGCCGGACCTCCAGGGGGCATCACCAGCTCATAAAGTCTTCAGGAACTCACCATGGTTATAGCCTACCCTAGTTGGGGGCTTAACGGAGGTGGAGTCAGCCCCGGAGGATCGTGCAGACATATGGGGTCGCGAAGAGGGCAGCAATTGGCTTGGATATTAGACTGGGCCCCACATCAAGGAATTGTAGACGGCCATAAGTTGCCCGGTTGTGCAACAAAGCTAAGGTCTCTTGTGGGAAAAGTGACGCACCTCTGTAGAGTATAAGAATTGTGACATGTTACTCCCTGTTCCGGGAAGGAGCTATGAACGCGGCAGGAAAGGAACTCCATGAAGTTCTGGTCAACCTGTGAAGGCTGTCGGGCATAGTTTTTCAGAATAAAAGCAACCTTTGAAGAAATGTTTACGAAAACCTGCATTGCCTACGACCTCTGGTCTGTGGCTATAGAGATAGTGCATCATACACTCCTTTTTAGTGAACTTGCTGAGTACGCTCATACTCAACCGTACCTTCTTAACCCTTGCTAGGTTCTAAGCCGTTGAAGACGACGTCAACATCAATTTCTGCTCAAGAAACCATCATCGTCAGCTCAAGTTCTTTAATAAAGTCTATGAAGTTAAAATATACATCAGCTGAAGTGAAGACAAAGTCTCTGTTTAGATAGGAGTAGATACTCTAGCCATAAAACCTACTTCTGTAGAGCATTGCATTAGTAGCAATGACAAGCCAAATAGTTTAGATACTAATCTTAGTTACTAGATAGTCCTGAATTATTATTTCTGGTTCTCCTTTGTAAGAATTTCTTTCTCTTTTTTAACCTAGAGTGTTCTCTGGATCTTTTGTAAAGAGTCGAGTTGTAATCTATAGTCATGTCTTGGACCTGCTGTGTTTCTGTTGTACCACTCTGAGGGATGTAATACTAGTGAACGGTGTTTCATTGGTGTTATGTCAACGACTATAGTGTACTACATCATGCAGTGGTATGCTGGGTCACCGCAGCCGTATCTTTGGCTACCTCTCTCGTGTGTGCACTAGAAGACCACCTAGGATCTTAGAGATTGAACATGTTTCTCGTACAATGGCTTTCGTGTACAGCCACATGCTAATATGGGCTCTGGCTTAGTTAATTACATAGCGGAAGACCCTTTGCAGTGGTACCTCTTCAGGTTAACTAGAATTGTGTATTGGAGGTTATATCCTTGCATTGGTGCCTGTTAGACGTGTTAGCATTGTGTATTGGGAGGACTTCTATGGAAAGACTTTGTCACATTCTCGATCTGCCGGTATACCAATTGGTGTGTACTAATCCAGCGGCCACTGGTGGCGTCAAGACGATATTGTGTCGTGTGGTTAAAGTGTACAACTTCTGTAGAAGATCTAAATCTAATCGATTAGTCGTGTCCCCGGTTATGGACAATATTGAGCAACTAAGGCCTGAAGCTTATGGATGATCTTGACATTCCAATTTCTTAATAAAATTTGATGGTTTGAACAAGGGAATAGGAGCACTTGGTGTTGTCCAATGTGTTTAGACAATTTTTAGAAAGGATTAAAACTATTTGCAAATGTTAGGATAAAACTTTTGCTTTATAAAAATCAGCCTGAACTCCACTTAGCCAAATATACATGTACTTGATAGGCTCCATTTTATATCCACATACTAGTGACACTTGCCAATACATTCAAAGTATTGACCATTCGTGGCTGCAACCTTTCATGTTGCAGGTTATTCTATTTCTGAGTGATCTTTCATAGTTTGCGAGACTCCACTCAACAATTGTTCGCCTGTGGCACATTTGAAGGATGGAGATTTAACTTGTATTTGTTTCTGCTGTGTACTTGGATAATGTAATGTAAATTCTAGATCATATTCATTGTATTTATGATGCACGGTTATATTTGGTATCATTTTGTACTGTGTGTGCTAGTGAACTGATCCAGGGATTAACACTATACATAGGAACTCAGCCTTATCAGGCGAGGGTGTTACATGTTCTCCGGTGAACCTCACCCCAAGGGGATCGATTCACGCTTCCACTATATCGGCAACCTTCAAGGTGGTAGCCGGCACCCTTACAACAAGTTCGAGGCACACATCCACAACTTAATTGGAGGCTCCCGAATCCAAGCAAGTTGTCACAACAATCAAAGTCAAACTTTTAAGAACCAAATCAAGAACGAGGGTTTCCAATGAAACACTAGAGCAAGGGGCCCTCAAGTGAATGAGAGGGAAATGAAGATCTCTCTTAGTGAAGCTGTAGATCAAGGCCTCCTCCTTCGATTCTCCAAAGATCAAGGACTTTGGGTGGTTGGAGGCGGAGATCTCGTTGATTTGGTGGCTCTAGGGTTAGGGTTCTTCTTTTCTGAAACGAGCACCTAGAGGTAGAAGATGAGGTCCTCTATTTATAGCCCCCACTGCCACAAACCGTTTTCTGCCCGTTGGAAACCTTCCACACCGGAGACTCCGGCCCGTCCCTGGTTCATCTCCGGACTGCCTATCAGACTGTCCTAGGCTAGGTCTTGACGTTCCCTCCGGAGGCTTTGCCTAGACTCCGGACTGGCGGCACACTGGAGACTCCGGTGTTTTCATTCCAGAGACTCCGGTCTGACTAAGAACACCGGAGATTCTAGTCACTATCCTGGTCCATCTCCGGACCCCCAAACAGAATGTCCTTGGGAATCTTCTGGAAAACACTCCGGAGATTTGTGGGGAAACTCCGGATCACACCGGAGACTCTGGTCTGAAAACTTCAGGAAACCACCGTTTCTTCCAGGAACTTTTCCACTATGCCATGGACTTATCTCTTTTCAGTATAATCACCTGACAACATTAGCAAGCTGTTAAATGATCCTCTTGTTGTTAACGAACACCAAAACAGATTAGGACAATAAATGTCCTTTCATATACTATCCACTCGGATCTATAATAAGTGATGTACTAAATCGGCCACAGTTAGGGGTGGGCAAAACCAGTTTAACGGTTTAGCTGGTTTTCCCTTAGAGCTTGTTTGCCTCCCATCATTTCATTTCATTTGGTAGAAATGAAATGAAATAAAATGACATCGATGATATCATTTTATTTGGCAATTCCTTGGAAGGGTAACAAAAAAATTAAGGTTATGCATGAAATAAAAACCATGGAATTTGTAAATGAATTCCTAACCAATTCCGTGGCAACCAAACAGGCTGATTATTGAAATCACAAATGAAATCCTTGATTTCAGACCCAAATGATGGGAGTCAAACGAGCTCTCCCATCATTTCATTTCATACATTGATGATATCATTTCATTTGGCAATTTCACAGAAATGACAGGGTACCAAAAGAAATTAAGGTTAGGCTAAAATGAAAACCATGAAATTTGCAAATGAATTCTATAACCAATTCGATGACAACTAAACAGGTTGATTCTTGGAATCATAATTGAATTCCTTGATTCCAGCCCCAAATGATGGGAGCCAAACGAGCTCTTAGTTCATTTTTTTTTGTATTAGACTAGATGTAAGGATTTGATTTGTGAAAGAAAATAAACTACACCCACCGAGCCGGTTTCCTGTGGTTTCACAGGTTGTGGGATTTTGCCCACCCCTAGCCACAGTTATTATAGATCGGAAGGAGCATTATGAAAATTGATCACATGCTACTCGTTATCTTCTCGAAAAGGCGTTCCCTTGTGAAATTTTCGTGTGTTGAGTCACCATCTCATCGACTTGATTTTCTTCCCGACTGAAAAGAGACGGCCATCCTTTGACGCGTAGGCTCACCTCCCCCATGGACTTGCGCACCGTGCATCAAAGTTAGTTTTGGAAAGCGACCACCATTGCTAGCTGAACGGAAAAGGTTTGTTTCACGGTTGCGCCTCGCACCACGCTCCTGCATATATATATATGTGGTGCCGAACCAACTCTATCATCTATCTTGAGAGGATGTCGATCGTGTCTCATCGTGCATGTTGCTTTCCACACGATATGCCTGGTAGTGCTAGCTTTGCAAGGTCGGTGAAATACCCGAAAAAAATATATATATATAGGACATATTCATACTACTTCCGGGTATAACTACACCCACGTGTGTTTCATATCATGTAGGTATTATCTATCATACCAAAGAGTATGTACGCGTAGTATGAAGTTAAGACTATTTAATAGTATATATACTACTTTTGAGGTAGTATGTATACGTTTTTCACATACTCTTATTTTACGTATAAATATGAAGGTATTTCGCAAATATAGCGCAAACTATGGCTCCGCTTGCATTTTTTTCACGTAACTTGATTTGAAGTATTTTAGATGTAGTATATAAACATACTCAAACCGATAAAGTATCACGTATACTTTCGTATAGGAGTATATAAGACGTGAGTGTAACTACACCCGGGAGTAAGAAGGATTTTTCCTATATATATAGGACATATTTATACTACAGCCGGGTGTAGTTATACCCACGCATGTTTCACACTATATAGACAGTATTTACCATACCGGAAGGTATGTACGAGTAGTATGAAGTATATAAGAATATTTGGGCAGTATATATACTATTTTTTTGGTAGTATGTAATTTTTATTCACATACTCCTTTTGTACGTATAAATATGACGGTATTTTACATATATAGTGCAAACTATGGGTGTACTTGCAATTTTTTCACCTAACTTGCTTGTAAGTATCTTAGATATAATATATGAACATACTCAAATAAATAAAGTATTATAAATACTTCCGTAAGGTAGTATATGAAACATGGGTGTAGTTACACCCAAGAGTAAGAAGTATTTTTCATATATATATATATATTATATATATATTCCCGAAAAAAATTAAATACTTCCTCCGATCCAAATTAACGTTCTCAGGTTTATCTAGATTCGGATGTATCTAGCACTAAAACTTGACTAGATTTGAGAATATTAATATGGATCGAAGCGAGTATGTATTATTCACCTCGATCGAATTGAACAAATTATCTATCTGTGCACTTATTTTGGTACGGACGTCTACATTAACTCACCAAACATGAGAGTAAGTACGATCTACCTATATCACTCAACTCAAAGGGAAGAAAGAATCCTTCATTGTCCTGTTTTGCTTGAAAGATAGAATCGTACCGAACGCTCCACTTGGTTTTCTATCTCCTTTTTCTTCTTCTATATATCCAATCGCAATAAATTGATTCTTCAATTCAAAGCAAGCATAGTTGAACTTGAACTTGAACAAGCTCATCAAGTGAAACTCGATATTTTTTTATCGGTTTCTAGCGCTCAATCAAGCCGAACTGATTCAGTCATACGTGTGTACATACAGTATACCCTAGTATATATCTACCTATAAGAGGAGCAGATTAGTACAGTGATGGCGACGAGGGAGAGCAGGACGGCCGCAAGCGTCCCGGGCGACCTGATGGTGGCCGCCGCGTGGGACGTGTCGGGCTCGGAGAGGGAGCTGAGGCTGAACAGCGGGTTGGACCCGTACAGCGCCTGCACGCCGCGGACGTCGTCGGCGGTGAGGTCCACCTTCCTGGTCCGCGGCTTGAGGCTCGGGTACATGACGGCGTCGGGCACAGACGAGTGGGCCAGGCCCAGGACGTGGCCGATCTCGTGCGTGGCCACCGACTCCAGGTCCACCGCGCCGGGGTCGTCGTCCCGGTCTGCGCCCACGGCCCAGCGCTCGGCGGCGTCGAGGTGGAGCTGGCCGCTGGGCGGGGAGAAGGCGTGGCCGAGGACCCCCAGCGGGCCGTCGAAGGGCTCCCCGTCGCCATGGTCGCCCGCGAAGAAACCCACCCTCACGTCGGCCATGTTGTAGTTCCTGGTCTCGACGAACCGCACCGGGATGACGCGGGCCCAGCGCGCGAAGGCGCGGCGGAAGGCCGCGCGCACGGCCTTGGGCGGAGGCAGCTGGTAAGTGGTCGTGCCGGCGCCGGCGGTAGATGGAGGAGGGGTGGTGATGATGGCGTAGGTGAGGAGGAAGTGGCCGGGGGCGCGCGCCCAGCGCGGCTGGCCGTCGAAGTAGGCGAAGCGGGCGGAGGTGCGGAGGTCGGGGACGCCGCAGCGCGGGGTGGCGAGGAGGTCGAGCGTGGGGGTGTCGAGGCGGCCGGTGACGGGGAGTCCAAGGGTGGACTGGTAGAGCTTGACGAGGTGTCCGGCGTCGCCGTCGTCGTGGTCAGATCTGTAGCCGAAGCGCGCCAGGTATCGCTTGAGGCCGTCGGTGACGTTGCCGCCTTGGTCGAGCAGGATGGCGATCGAGGTGTTCGGGTGGGAGGAGTTGGCGCCGTAGAGCCAGTGGTGGGTGCAGCAGCTGAAGCATGATGGCAGGAGAAGGAGGTGCAAGAAGAAGAAGAAGAGGGATGATGGGAGAGAAGGGGACATGGGCGCGCGCGCATTCCTATGGCCGGCCGCTCGACTCACTTGACTGCACAAGCTATAAAAAAGAAAGAATGAATGTTCAGGCGGCAGTGTGTACTTGTGCGGGTTGTGGCAAGGCAGGCCCGCAAAACTAAAGCATTTCTTTGTATCTCTGTCTGTCTGTCTTGATATGGAGCTCTGCTTGCTTAGAAAAAGAAAGATGAAAAAGAGAAGACGTACTTGGAATTTGATGCGCGTCCGTCTCACACGGAGCTTTCAGCTTTATACCCAACTGAACCTATTCAAGAAGAATTTTCCCACTCCCAAAGTTAGGGGTTTTGTACTCCTATTCGAACCGGTCCCAAATGCAACCTGCACAAGTTAATTTGGAACGAAGAGAGTACTATATATTTAGGAGAACAAGCACCACAATTGTATGAATCTATTCTCTTTGGAAAATCTAAATAATAAAGAGAAAAACACATCTTTAGTCTACTTTTTGTAGCACGAGGCTCTCGCGAGACACACGACGAGGAGACGAAGCTAGCCGTGGCGCACTGGGACACCAAGATTAGGGATGTAGACGGACGTCCGTGTATACATCAAGCCTTGTCCGTCAACTGAATTTTGATGACAGGTACTCATCAACTTATTCATGCACTAAGTACATGGATTAATTACACGGCTGTCTGTCATGTCCGGCGGACTGATGGACTGCATCCTTAACCAAGATCAACTACCATCGGTCAGGGCGGTCGACTACACGCCATCAAGCGATCTTCACTGTATCGACCCATTCTGCAACAAACGGCGACGTAATTGAAGGTATAAGATCGTCATCATTATCTTCCCGGATCTTTTCCCCTCCTTCTTTAGATCGGGTTTTCCTCTAAACCTCATGTTTAGATTGGATCTCGTTGTTTGTCTCATGCCCCTTCGGAATCGATGGATGGTCAACATAGGCAGATCTCGTTGTTTGCGAACACCAAAAGGTCCTTACTAGCAAAGTCGGTACCATTGGAATTGACATCGTTCTTCCGAAAAAAGAATCAAGATTGGATCAAACTAGACTGATTCATTGTCGAAGCAAACCCTAAGGGAGCTGGTGCCATCCATGCATCGCCGCCGCCTGCAAGCCATGTCACCTCACGCATGGAGTGTGCTCCAATATAAAGAGTTTCGGGTTACGTCGTAAGATACAACATTTACTACCGAGAATTTTTTTGAGATTTTTTTAAACTTATGAATATGATTTTAAAAATTTTAAACGAAGGGAGCACAACCAAGAGAGCTCGGAGACCAAGGACACTTTCCGCCCTTCTTGGAAACAGAAAGAATAAAGAAAAAAAGTTCTCAGAAGTTGATGCGTGTCCTATGCAGATGGAGCTTTCTTCCATCCTTGTGCTGATCTGGTGATGTCTTGTGCAGACTGCAGACAACACCTGTATCAGCATGGCGTGGCATATACTGTACTCTGAATCTCCGAAGACTGACTGGAGCGGTATCACTGACTCAATGATGATTCAAATAAAGAACAGAAGCGGTGTCAGTTTATCCATGTACTCGTGTGAAGATGAAGCCGATGGATGGATGATCTGTCTGTCTAGACGGATCGCCGATTTTGTGGGGATTTTTTGTTCTTGTTGGTGGCTCCACGACTAAGTGCACCCCAACTTTATGTTGCTTTCGCCGGTTAATTAGCTCTCTGATATAATTGACTCTGAATCTTAATTTCTCCTCTACACACGATGTCCCGCCACGGCGCCACCCTATCTATCTATGAAGCTATATACCCACCAGACCAGAATTGACAGGTTTAGGAAACAGTCTCAGCTTCTTTATGCAGCTTGCTCCCTTCTTACTTTTTGTTTCATATAAGCAAAAAACAAGATTTCTGTGTTCAGCTAACTTTCTCAACAAACTAGTTCGAGGAAAAAGGGGAGGAAACATGGTCCACCCTGGGCCAGCCCGGTCTGTCTTCTCTCACTCACAAAGTAATACTCCATCCGTTTTAAAATATAAGATGTTTTACCTTTGTGAATGAAGTGTAGCTAGACCCCTTTTAGTATGTAGATTCATCTAGGTTTAAAGTGAACCAACACACTAAAAGAAGTCTAGATACACTCCTTTCACAAAGCTAAAACATCTTATATTTTAAAACGGAGGGAGTACGTAAGTTACACATGCCTACAACTATCTTTCTTTTCCCTGAGAAACCGCACAAGAGTTCCTCTCGGTGCATGGATAAAAAGAGACTTATGTACAAGCCTAAGAATAATTACACCTAATATCAGTGGCGGAAGCAAGAAATTCATTTTGGGTGTACACAGTTAGTGGATTAGACTTATATTTATTAACTGTAACACTAACTCAGAGTTTTAAGATATCTTTTACTATAAATTTAAACCATACTTATACATATTTTTTCTTCTCCCAAAAATAATGGGTGCACATTTGTACACCCATGTCCTTAACTCTTAACTGGATGCACCCATGCCTAACATTACAAATAGGAACTAGGGACTGCGGGGAGCAGACTCGCAAGCCCCTTTGCATCCACCGTTGTCGAAGATGATTGCGTTGCATTTCATTCAGATCTACCCAGTTGTGCGCATGACTAACGACGGGGTGACTTTCCGAGCGGATTTGGGGACGGACCGGACGGTGCGGAGGAACACAAAGGTGTCCTGGCGTCATGCGGTAGGGCGGCGAATCAAATCGAGGAGATCACCTGATATCACATGATAGAACATGCAAGGCAGCGGCGGACCTACAGGGTATACCGGGTGGGCCATGGCATACCCTGTGGCCCAGCCCGTATACGTATACTAGCGATCGAATGAAACGTCCAGCCGGTCGGCCTGGCGCAAGTTGGTATCGATCAGGAGAAAAAGGCCTGTGGCGAGCGTTCGTATCGATCGGGCAAAAAAGTCTAGGTATTTAGCGGGGCAGTTGCACGAGATCGCGTCTGATCGATCTAGAAATAATTTCAGCCACGGCCGCGCCGTCACGCGCCAACGCCCAGCCAGCAGATTTAATTCTTGCCCATTGCCGTCCGGCATCAAGGAGCCACTATTGACAATACTGCCGATTGGATTGGGAGTTTGGGACTTCCAGAATCAGCACCGTCTTCCTCCGGTCTCTCCGGCAGCAGGGAATCAGCATTCAGCAAGTTTGTGACAACCGTGATCCTCCTTTTTTAATCTAATTTCTATTTCCTTCTTTCTTGAATTTGCTCTGTTACATTGGTATTGACGTCTTGTGTTAGCTATAATATGTTTCAGGGCACTAGTGACTAGTCTGTAGTTCTACTTAGTTAAAGTACAGTAGCCAATTAGCCATTGTTGTGATGTCCGTCAACACAAAAGATTTACTATGTGCACAACACGATAATCTTTTGTTCTAGCATTACATACGAGATAATTAAACTATGTCATATGTACTGCCAATTGCTTATCTATTTTTTCTGAAAAGTTTCAGTCATGAAGAGAAACGGAGACATTGCATCTTTATTTAAGAGACACGCAGCCAAAAAAGCTACCACTGGTTCAAATAATCATTCTTCGGTTGAAACTTTGAGGGAAGAGCACAGTCAAGAGCAAAAAAGGGTAATTGAAGAAACTATGAACCATATGCCCTCGCCCCCGCCATCATCGTCGCCTCCACCACCGCCGTCACCACCACCGCCGCCGCCACCACCGCTAGCCCCGGTTTATGACATCAATCAGCTTCCGCATGATCCAGGTGAAAGGCATCTCATTCAAAATTATCATGTTAATGATCAAGATGCAGTTCGAAGAGCATATATTCTTAAAGGCCCATTCAAACCTTATACACATGTTTTTCCAAAAAGGAACATTGGAAAAAGAGATCGTCGATTCAATGTTGTATGGTTGTATAATTATGAGTGGCTTGAATATAGTATCAAGAAGGATTCTGTGTTTTGCTTTGTATGCTACTTGTTCAAGAAGGGTACTGGCTCAGATACATTTACTGTTGATGGGTGGAGAAATTGGAATATTGGAGAGAAAACACTTTTGAAACATCTGGATTCTAAGGCACATAATGCAGCTCAAGAGAGATACATGGGGTTCACAAATCCCAAGGTAGCAATTGATTATCATATTGAGAAGTGGACTGATGAGGATCTTCGTCTTTACAAGATAAGGTTGACTTATTCACTTAGATGTATCAAGTTTCTTTTGCATCAAGGATTGGCATTCCGTGGACATGATGAAAGTGAAGATTCTAGCAACAAAGGGAACTTCCTTGAACTGTTGGAGTTTCTTGCAGAAAATAGTCAAGAAGTGCATACGTATGTTTTGAAGAATGCTCCAGGTAATTGCATATTAAATAGCCCAAAGATACAGAAGGATATTATTCAATGTTGTGCTATGGAAACTAGAAAGAAAATTATTGAAGAACTTGGTGATGAGCCCTATGCTATTTTGGCTGATGAGTCTAGTGATATATCACATAAAGAACAACTTGCTCTTTGTTTGCGCTATGTCAATCAATCAGGAAGACCATGTGAGCACTTCATTGGAGTTGTTCATGTAGCTTCTACTACCTCTTTATCACTAAAGAATGCAATTGAAACTTTACTTGCTAGTCATGGTTTGACTATGTCTCAAATTCGTGGTCAAGGTTATGATGGAGCTACCAACATGAAAGGAGATATTAAAGGACTAAAAACATTAATCATGCAAGAGTCGCCTTATGCTTATTATATACATTGTTTTGCACATCAACTCCAGCTAGTTCTTATTGCCGTTGCTAAGGAAAATGCTGATTGTGTGAGTTTTTTTGATCAAGTATCTCTCTTATTGAATATTGTTGGATTTTCTTGTAAGCGTCATGACATGCTTCGAAATGCTAGGCTTGAGAGTATCAAGAAAGCACTTGACTGTGGTGAACCTGAAACTGGGAGTGGATTAAATCAAGAGATGGGGTTGCCTAGGCCTGGTGACACTCGGTGGGGCTCACATTTCAAAACTGTATACAACATTGTTGTTATGTTTTCCACAATTCATGACGTACTCACCGAGCTTGGAGATGATACCTCATATAAGGATGATTGGACAAGAATACATTATGTTCTTGGAGCATTTGAGTTTGTTTTCTTTGCACACTTAATGGTTGTGATTCTTGGATATACAAATGAATTATCCCAATGTTTGCAAAGAAGGGAACAAGATATTCTTAATGCAATATCACTTGTTAATGGGGCAAAGGACAGGATACAACAACTGAGGTCTAATGGTTGGGTTCAATTTCTTGAGAGGGTCACTTTGTTTTGTGACAAACATGGTGTCGAAGTTCCTTCTATGGATGGTAACTATGTGCCTTATGGAAAATCAACAAGGTATGCCCGTGCCCGAAACCAAACAAATGATGACCACTTCAGAAGAGAAGTATACATTGGTGTGATCGATCAAATTAGTCAAGAGCTTGATAATCGGTTTGATGAGGTTAATATGGAGTTACTTTCTTGTATGTCAGCCTTCAATCCTTCAAACTCATTTGCTTCTTTTGATGCACAAAAGGTATGCAGACTAGCTCAATTCTATCCAAATGATATCCTGGGCAATTATTTGCTAAAGCTTGAATTGCAACTTGATAACTACATTGCTGACATGAGACGAGATGATAGCTTCCGAGGCCTAGAGAGTATTGTTGACCTTTCAGTTAAGCTTGTTGAAACAAAGAGGCATAAAGTGTATGATATGGTTTATTTGCTTCTCAAATTGGTATTGGTTCTACCGGTGGCAACGGCTACTGTTGAAAGGGTGTTTTCTGCGATGACTTTAGTGAAATCAAAGTTAAGAAATAAGATGAGTGATAGCCTCTTGGATGATTGTTTAGTCACGTACATTGAGAAAGATATGTTCTCTGAGGTGGATGAAGATGATATAATCGAGTCTTTCATGGCAATGAGGAAGCGTAGGCCAAACAAGTAGAACTGTAAGTTTCTTTTATGCATATTTCAGAATATCATATGTTATTTTGACTTATTTGAATTTAGTCTTTCAATTACATGTTGTGTATTGCTAATATACTGTATCAAAATGCAAATTTA
Organism: Avena sativa; assembly: GCA_916181665.1. Taxonomy (NCBI): domain Eukaryota; kingdom Viridiplantae; phylum Streptophyta; class Magnoliopsida; order Poales; family Poaceae; genus Avena; species Avena sativa. Next base: position 366,045,059 of record OV702287.1, on the reverse strand, counting down.
CAATTACTTGTTGCATTGGTAAATAGGTACCATCTAAATAGCCATCATTTTTTTGTCCGGCATACCCATCAGTAAAATCCTAGGTCCGCCACTGATGCAAGGATGGTAACTAGCAATGCCTGGAACCTTAGAGACACCGGGAAATACAGATCCATCTACAGGTTACCTAGTAGCTTTGCGCTGCTAGCTAGTCTAAGAGCATGACTCGCTAATTCCCTAAAACTTAACCTCTTATCCGGCCTCTTATTATATTTTGAGGAGTTAAACGGTGGTCGTTCCTATCCGAACCTCTATATTTAGCACCATAATTTTTTTTCCCAATTTGCAAAACCCTTGTTACATACATTTGAAACTATTGCACGATATTTTATCAATTATACGAATGATTCAAATTCAAAATACGGAACAAATTAACAATAGACATACATATAGTTCGGCCATTCGAAGATATCAAATTAAAATATGCATATAGTTCATCCAAAAGATCAATTCATCCAAAATGAACCATATCAATCAAGTTTGATCCAAATAACCACAACATATCATGTTTATGTCGTGGACCAAGCCTTACCAATCACGAAGGCCTTGTAGCCGTTTATGTAGCAACGGTGCAATGTGATGGCCTTCTAGTCATTCTTCTTGTTGCTTTGCTTATAGAGCACTTGGATGATTAGGGCCCATACTTCGTTATTGGCACCCCGCTCTGTGGTGCACTGTTGATTTGATCAACACAACCGGACCATCGTTTTCATTGTTCTTGGGTGGGGCCCCAACAGTGTCCAAGAGATCCACTACAAAAAGTCTGATTTCTAGTAAAAACTCTATGACAAAATTCTGATCCGTCATGGAAAATTCATTGACAGTGATAGATTTTATTAATCTGTCATCTATGTTCGTTAGTCCACGACGGAGGGGTTTCTTTCATGCCAATCCGTCACGGTCATACGGAATGATGGATTAAATTCGTGGTGCTTTGGTTCCGTCACTGAAAATCGAAGCTTGGCCCTACATGTTAATTCTGTTTAAAAAGAAAAAAATGGATTAGTTGGGCATCGAGCCCAGGCTAACCCTAAAATTATAAACATGGATTACCGTAATGCTATTGCCTGTTTGTTGTTATAGGAACCTTTGTTCGTGTTTTTGTACTTAAAGTTTAGGGCATCACTTAGCAAGTATCGTTAGTTATACCCTATCAATCAGCAGATCCGATTCGTTATTTACTTTCCTAGCACAGTTAGCGCCGCACCGACCTACGCAAGGCTATCACGATCTTCGCTGGCCGTCGGGCCACATGTTGCTAGCGAGGTGGAAGTTCCCACTAACGCCGCACAACCATTGGATCACGTTCACCAAGGATCTGCACGGCAGGACAGCTGGTCACGGCAGGACAAAGCTGCAATGAGTTTACTCGAGATCTGTTTTGATATTGCATTGCTTTAGTACACTTTAAGTTGAATCCATGTCGTTAAGAGGTAATAATTCATTGCCTGCATGTTGCCATGGCCATTACTGTTTTGTAGGGGATGGATGATCGAGATTGGATAGTTAATGGGAAAGAATTTACTCCTGTATACATGAAAGGTGTAAAGAAATTTATGAGTTTCTCCGACAGAATGCGAATGCAGATGAGCATATATTGTGCCCATGCTCCGATTGTCTAAATATCTTACGCAAAAACAAGAGGATGTTGCACAGCACCTAAACTGCAGACGTATGTCCATTACATATAAAAAGTGGATTTTTCATGGGGAAGCAGAATGTGATACAGAAAGTGGTAGTGGCAACCATGATGCGTATGACAGTGATGATGATGATGAGTTTGAGGATGAGAATGGAAATAATTATTATGAAGTTTCCAAAATGGTAGACGAGCTGCAGCAGGCTGGAAAGAAGGATAATGATGATGAAGATAATTATTTCACGAAGCTCATTGAAGAAGCCAAGCGAGAGCTTCATGAAGGATGCACCACTTACACAAGGTTGAATTTCATTATCAATATGCTTCATATAAAATCGTGCAAGCAGACCACAAATAGAGCCTTTAATCTATTTCTTAAGTTACTTCGTATAGCTTTGCCAGCTGTGGATTTTCCAAAATCTTACGCTGATAGAAAGAGTGTTCTTTCTGAAGTTGGGCTTGGTTATGAGACAATTCATGTATGTAAGTTTGACTGTGCTCTTTTTTGGGGAGAGAATGCCAACAAAACCCATTGTCCTGTGTGTGGATACTCAAGGTGGAAATCCAGAGGAGGAAAAAAATAAGCCTCATAAGGTGCTTAGATACTTTCCTATAATCACAAGGTTGAAAAGATTGTTTATTGCCAAGGAAACGTAAACACAAACTAGGTGGCACAAGGAGAAGAGGGTTGTTGACAACAATGTTTTGAGCCACCCAGTGGATGGTGAGGCATGAAATCACTTTGACAAGGGGTTTGGTTGGTTTGTTGGTGATCCCCGTAACATAAGGTTGGGTATAGCCACGGATGGATTCAATCCCTACAGTAGTAACATGAGTAGCTCATACAATATGTGGCATATCTTTGTTATTCCATACAACTTCCCCCAATGGATGTGCATGGATCAATGAAATTTCATGTTGTCGTTGATTATTCCAGGGAAACATGCACCAGGAAAAGACTTTCATGTGTTTATGCAGCCACTGATAAAAGATATGATCCAGCTATGGGCAGGTGTGGATACATATGATGCTTGCATATGCAAAGAATTCAAGTTGCATGCAGCGTTTCTTTGGTCGATTCATGATTATCCTCGATATGCCACCGTTTCTGGCCTTAGCGCAAGAGGGTTTTACACATGTGTGCATTGCGATGAAAATCCTTGCTATGAGTCTCTAAAAAATAAATTTGGATACATTGGCACATATCGATTCCTTCCTAGAAATCACCATTATAGAGCGTAGAGTGGAGATGTAGAGCGTAGAGAAGCACCAAGGAAGTTCTCGCTGAAAGAAATGCACGAGAGGGTAGAAAGAGTTAAGGACTAAATACCAGGCAAAAATCCAGCAAATAAAAAGAGAAAGCACGCAGCAGTGCAAGGTGAACCGATCTAGCACCTAAAGGTGAGCTTTTATGATCTGTCGTATTGGAAACAACTTAAATTTGTCCATAATCTAGATGTTATGCACATTGAGAAGAACATATTAGACAATATCCTTGGTACCCTTCTTGAATTGGATGGAAAGAACAAGGACACTATCAATGCTAGAGTGGATTTTAAGAAATTGAAAATAAGGAGAAAGTACTGAATGAGAAAAGAGAGGGATAGTTATGTGAAGCGACATGCACCATGGACGTTGTTGAAGTAAGACAAGTTAAAATTGTGCAGGCATATGACGAGTATTAAATACCCAGATGGTTATGCTAGTAACCTTGCTAGATGTGTGGATACTGTTGGTTGTAAAGTTAGCGGTTTGAAGACCCATGATTGCCACATACTTCTGGAGCGTGTGTTGCCAGCTGGTCTGAGAGGTATTAAATCAAAAGAAATCTACGAGGCCATTGCTGAACTGGGTAGTTTTTTAGGCAGCTATGTGCCAAAACTCTTAGAAAGGATGTGCTACGTCGAATGCAGGTTGAAATTGTTATTATTCTTTGCAAGCTTGAGATGATATTCCCGCCTGCAATTTTTATGTAATGGTGCATTTAGCTATCATCTACTCGAAGAGGCACTTCTTAAGGGGCCTGTTCATTTCGGTTGGATGAATCCAGTTGAGCGAAGACTTGGGTACCTTAAGGGATCTGTGCGTAACAAATCCTAACCCGAAGGTTCAATTGCTGAAGGCTACCTAGTGGATGAGTGTAAGACTTTTTTCTCAAGATTGTTAAGTAAGAATATGAAAACCAGATTTAACAAAGATGAAAGGAACCAAGATAAGGTTCAATAAGTTCGTCCTGGTAAGTTTCAAATTTTTACAGATGGTGCTAAACCCTTAGGAAAACCCGAGTTGATGAATTTGAAAGGTGAGTTCGACAAATTGGCTTGGTATGTACTGGATAATTGTGAAGAGACAAAAGAATATATTAAGTAAGTTTCCTTGGCATTCCTTTTGTAAATCTTTCTTTATCTATAATTTAATGATCTATTGTTAGTAATATCATTTTATGATTTTTTTAGGATTTTCAAAGAAGAGTTAATTAAGAAGGGTGTGAATAAAATCGACGAGGTAGTACAGAAAGAGTTCGCGGATTGGTTTAAGGAGCACGTGAGGAATTTGGAAAATGTTTCTAAAGATCTTCGCTCACTCGCACATGGGACAGATAGACGAGTAGCAAGATACACTGCATGCAATGCGAATGGTTCTAGGTTTCGTACGGTGGATCGGATCGTGACAATAACATGAGGATCAAAAATTCAGGTGTAATGTTAAAGGCTTCATTTGGTGAATTCGGAGAAGAAAAGGAGTACTACGGTGTTGTGAAGGAAGTGTTTGAGTTGGAGTACTTGAAAAACAAGTACGGTGTTGTGAAGGAAGTGCTTGAGTTGGAGTACTTGAAAAACAAGTACGGAAATGGAAATAGATACGTTGTACTGATTCGTTGTGATTGGTTTAACCTTGAAGGTGGCAGGAAAACAAAGATGAAAGATGATGGATACATTTGAAGTGTCAATACATCTGCTCTGTGGTATAAGAATGAACCATCCATTTTGGCAAGCCAAGCAAAGACATGCTTTTATGTGGATGACACAAAGTTTGGTGATCCTTGGAAGGTTGTGCAGACTTTCTGTCATAGACACGTGTACGATGTTCCAGAAATGGATGATGGCACTGAAGTTGCAGTTGAGCAGCCTGGTGAAGATGCATACTAGGAAGAAGATGATACATCAGAACATAGTATTAATGATCTTGTACTGGAGGACATAGAGGAAGACGAGGAAGTTGATGATGATGATGACCTAGAGCGTGTTGACACTCGAATTATTGATGAACTAGAGCGTGAAGATGCTACTAAAAATATAGGCTCGCCGGATTTGACTAAGGAAGCCAATCCTTAGATTGCAAGAGCTTCGACATTTGACTAAGGAAGCCAATCCTTAGGAAACGAAAATATAGGCTCGCCGGGTCATCTTATGTAGTTTTCTTAGGGGGAAAAACTTAAGAATAGATACTTGAGTACTTAGATGTAATTGGTCTTTCACCCGAACAAGCTTTACGGAACAACTCTGTGTAAAATAAAATTTTTCTCTTGATTGATTGCATAGTTTGGAGATTACAAGGGGTATATATGAGGGGCCGGCGGCTAACCTTAACTTGAATTATAAGCAAACTCTAAAACAAGTCGTAACAGACTCTTATTCTAACATCCCCCCGCAGTGTCAACGTGGGGTTCACCAACGTTGAGACTGAAACGAATGTCAGTAAACGATGATGTAGGCGGCCCCTTGGTGAAGATGTCTGCAAACTGCGCAGTAGTAGGAACATGTAGAACTCGAACTTGTCCAAGAGCCACCTTCTCCCGAACGAAATGTATGTCAATCTCAATATGCTTGGTCCGTCGATGCTGTACAGGATTACTGGACATATAAATAGCGGAAATGTTATCACAATAAACCACAGTAGCCTGCTGGACAGGACAACAGAGATCCGAGAGAAGCTGACGCAACCAAACTGTTTCGGTGACAGCATGTGCCACTGCACGGTACTCGGTCTCTGCAGACGAACGCGAAACTGTAACCTGCCGTTTCGAAGACCATGAAATCAAGTTGTTACCAAGAAAAACACAGTATCCGGATGTGGATCGACGAGTATCCGGGCAACCAGCCTAGTCGGCATCGGAGTATGCTGTCAAAGTGTGTGGAGATGATGAATAAATGTGCAGACCATGGTCTAAGGTACCTTTGAGATAGCGAAGGACACGTTTGACATGATTATAATGGGGAACTCGAGGATCGTGCATATATAGACAGGCTTGTTGGACAACAAAGGAAATTTCTAGGCGAGTAAGAGTAAGATATTGTAAAGCACCAGTTATACTACGATAAAGAGTGGCATCGGAGAAGACATCACCAGAAGAAGAAGAAAGCTTAGTTGTAGTGTCTACAGGAGTTTTAGAAGGTTGACAGTCAAGCATGCCAGATTTAGTGAGGAGATCTAAAATATATTGATGTTGTGAAAGGAATAAACCATGAGAATCACGAGTGACAACTATTCCTAAGAAGTGATGGAGAAGTCCAAGATCAGTCATGGAGAACTCAGATCGTAATAAAGAGATGACGTGATCAAGAAATTGTTGAGAAGAAGCTGTTAAAATTATATCATCCACATATAAGAGAAGATAGGCAGTTTGAGAGTTGTTGTGATAAACAAAAAGAGAGGAATCTGAAGGTGAAGGATGAAATCCGATAGTGAGAATAAAGGTAGAGAAACATTGAAACCATGCATGAGGAGCTTGTTTAAGACCATATAGAGATTTTTAAGGAGGCAAACATGATTTGGATTAATGGAGTCTTCGAATCCTAAAGGTTGCTGGCAATAGACAGTTTCATTGAGTGATCTATGTAAGAAAGCATTTTTAATGTCAAATTGATGAATAGGCCAAGAGGAAGTGACTGCAAGACTAAGAACTGTTCGAATTGTGCTAGGTTTAACTACAGGAGAAAAGGTTTCATCGTAATCGAGACCGTGTTGTTGAGAGAAGCCTCGACAGACCCAACGAGCTTTATAAGGAGAGAGAGAACCATCGGAGTAAATTTTTTGACGAAAAACCCATTTACTAGAAACAACATTTGCACCAGGAGGACGAGGGACGAGTTGCCAAGTTTTATTATCTATAAGAGCTTGAAATTCATATCGTATAGCAGAAGTCCAGTGGGGATCAAGAAGAGCTGCTTTATAAGATTTGGGAATGGGAGATATAGATGGATTAACATTAAGATTTAATTTTTGAGTAGGCAATTTAAATCTGGATTTTGCACGTGTGCGCATGACGTGTTCATTAGTGGGTTTAGTGATAGGAACAACACGTGCGGGAGGTTGAAGAGGGGACGGGGAAGAATTGCCCAGCGTAGCGGAGGATGCGGGCATTGTAGAGGCAGGGTCGGGAGGCGCGGCAGGAAAGTCTGCCACGGCAACGTTTTCAGCCAAATCGGCTACCACGGCAGAGCCCGATGCCGCGGTGTTATCGCATGCTGCCGCGGCAGGATTTGCAGCTGTTTCGGCTGCCGCGGCAGGGGTCGGGGAGGAGTGTGACGGTGTTGGATTTGGTGTGATGTAGAGATGATTGAAGGTGGGTCGGCGAGGTGAGGAAGTCGTGGTAGAAGTGTCGGTCTTGGATGACGTGTGACGTTGTGAAAAAGGAAAAACATTTTCTACAAAAGTGACGTGTCGAGAGATGTGAATACGACCAGAGAGGAGATCAAGGCAACGAAAACCTTTATGTTCATCGGAGTAACCAAGAAACACGTAGGAGATGGATCGGGGGGCTAGTTTATTTGGTGATTGGGCATACATGTTAGGGAAGCAAAGTCAACCAAAAACACGAAGCTCGGAGTAATCAGGATGACATCTAAAAAGAAAAAAATAGGAAGTGTTATGGAGATTGGATTTAGTTGGTCGAATATTGAGAAGATAAGTTGCAGTGCGTAGGGCCTCAGCCCAATATCTAGGAGGCATAGATGAGTGAATAAAAGTGTATAAATAATATCATTAATTGTTCGGAGAGCTCGTTCGGCCTTGCCGTTTTAGAGAGAGGTATAGGGACAGGAAAAACGAAGGAGGATGCCATGACTAAGGAAGAAATTTCTATTTCGATTATTGTCAAATTCTTTACCATTATCGCATTGAATAAATTTTATAGGCAAAAAAAAGTGAGTTGCTACATATCGTTGAAAATTGAGAAATATTGTGTGGACATCGGATTTGTTGCGCATAGGAAAATTCCAAATAAAATGTGTGAAATTATCAAGAATAACAAGATAGTATTTGAAACCAGAAAAACTTTCATGTGGAGAGGTCCATAAATCACAATGTAGTAATTCAAAGGGAAAAGTGATAGAAGATTGGGAGGTACTAAAGGGAAGACGAACATGTTTGCCTAATTGACATGACTCGCAAACTGAAGTATTATGATAATCTTTATTATATAAAATTGAAAATTCACTAAAAAGATTGGATAGTGTGGCAGCTTGAGGATGTCCGAGTCGTTGATGCCATAAATCCACCGAAGCAGCCATGGAGGAGGGCTGAGCGGTGGTGGGTGCGCCGTTGACAGAGTATAGGTCTCCAGAACTATTGAAGCGTACGATCTCCGCCTTGGTCATGTAATCCTTCACAGATAAGCCAAAACAATCAAATTCGACGGAGACAGGATTATCACGTGTAAATTGGCGAACGGAAATTAAGTTTTTAATTAGGGCAGGGGCAACAAGAAAATCGTGAAGAAGAAGTGGTTTGTTGGTGGATGGAAGATGGGTTTGACCAACACAATGGATAGGGATTAAAGAACCATCACCAAGAGTAATAGAGGAAAAAGGTGAAGAAGTGCACGATGACAGCATATTACGCGAATTAGACATATGACTAGATGCACCAGAATCGAAAATCTAATCCATACATGAGTTTCCTTGAGCAGCAAAGTTGTTCATGGCCTGGAGAAACGCGGCTTGGTCCTAGCTAGGGGTTGTCGCAGAAAACGAGGTTGGTGCAGTTGGCGGCGCTGAAGCTAGCGGTGGCAGCGGAAGCTGGTACATCGGATAGTTGCCGCCTGTTGAGGTGTTGTAGTTCATTGGTGACGGTGCGCTGTAGGGATAGTAGGATGGAGCAGCGACGTAGGCCTGCGATGGAGGGCGCATACCAAGTAGTCTGGGGGAGCCGGTGTGCAGGCGCATGCCCGGCATCCAGGAGCCGGTGTAAGCGGGTGGAGCACCGACTGGAGACAGAGCCGCCCAGGGCATGGGCCAGGCCTACACAAGGCCGGTCCACGGGTCATGGGGTGGGCGGTAGTTCGGCGATGCTGGAGGTGCTGGAGCCGGTGGAGGAGACGGAGCTGGTGGCGCGCCTGAAGGAGCCGATGGTGCCGAGGGTCGTGGAGGACGGTAGATCGGCCGTGTGCCACAGTACTTGGGGCTGGGGCGCCATCCTGGAGGTGGTTGCACCGGCGCAGGAGGAGGCGGCGGTGGTGGTGCTGGAGCCGGAGGTCATTGGATGGACGCAAAGACTTGGGGACGAGCCTCCTTGGTGGTGATGGCGCGATCGGCCCATTAAAGCATCGAGCGGACCTCGGAGAAGGAGGGTCACGGACGCATCATGGGGATGAAGGAGGCTTGCTTCTCAAAACGTTCACCGAGTCCGACGAGAAGAACATTGATGAGTTGGCGATCGTCGATGGGGTCGCCGAGTTCGCGGAGCTCGTCGGCGAGGGACTTGAGCCGCTGACAATAAACCCCCACGGGGGAGTCACCTTGGACGGTGTTGCGGAGCTCGGTGTGCAGGGTGTTGACGCGGGCGTCGACGTTGTCTTGAAACAGTTGACGGAGGGCCGCCCAAAGCGTGGCGGCGTTGGAGGCGTCGCGGAAGACGAGATTGAAGATCTCGGGGGACACCCGTTGGTAGATCCATTGGATAATGGCGAGGTCGTCCTTTACCCAGCGAGGATCCGAAGGCTGGGGAACAGAGTTGGCGTCGACGTGGCCGAGGAGATTGCAGCGGCCTAGATGAACTTCGAAGAAGTGGCGCCAATGGTAGTAGTTGTGCTTGGGAAGATCTAAAGTAACAGGGATAAAAGGACTAACATCTTAAATTGTATCGGCATATTGGATGGTGGATGGGGTAGGATTTGCTAGGTTTTGGGTGGGGATAGAGCAGGAGGATTGCGCCATAGCGGCGGCGAGTTTGGGGTGGGCGACGACATGCCCTAAATCGGTTTAGTCTAATACCATGTAAAATAATATTTGTCTCTTGAATGATTGCATAGTTTGGAGATTGGGGTATATATGAGGGGCCGGCGGCTAACCCTAACTTAAATTATAAGCAAACTCTAAAACAAGTCGTAACGGACTTTTATTCTAACACTCTGCTGCCGCTATTCCAATAACACCCGCAGCCTGCGATATGTGATCTTCTAATTTTACTTGATGTGTTCATTGTGTTCATGCTAATAATATGATCTACGCATCTTTCCGCCTATAAACTAATCTATGCTCCATATCTAACCATATCACTAAAATATATGTCTCCCTAATGGCCTCGGCGCCGGTGGCGGCACCGGATCATCTAGTTCTCTTTGAAAGGGCCTATGGCAGAGATGTTCGGAGAGCAGAACGCTGTGACCGACAGCCGTTTTTCCTTCGGAGTGCGCCTGTACCTTCCATTCGTCAAGATCTTCCCTCCGCGAACCACCACAACAAACAGGTTACTTAGCGAAGGGGCCTATTTATCGACCCAATGTTAACTTTACGAAATCTAACATATGGAACAAGGCACTCTCGAATATATGGTCATGAGCAGACATCAGCATTGAGTTGGTGCTCAGTTATACACTGAACCCTTGCCTCGAAGATGTTGACGGTGAGAGTGCCCTGGAGAGGCTCGGCGGCACACCAGCTGCTGTCCGTCTTCATCTGTAGGCGCTGCACATGATTTACTTGGAAGACGGAAGTCAGGACATCAGAATCAGAGTGCAGAGAGAAGCCGACGAACTTGTCTGAGATCGCGGGGATAGTAGTTCATCCTGACCGACTGGATACCGCCGATGCATCTGGAAGCAATCGCCTCTGCTCCCAGTCCAATCATTAATCGTACCTAAAGCTAGCAGGTTGGTCAGGCAGGCCAGAACCCTCCTCATGTATCTGTCCTTAGGTGGCTCTGAGTTCAAGTAAAGCATGCCAGCCCAGTCAAGCTTCTGATCCTCCGAGACGACAGACAATTGACCATAAACTTCTAACTGACCTCGCTCCTAGGCAAACTATTTCTTTCTTTCTTTCTTTATGTAGGCAACTGGAAGAACTGTTGGATGTTGGCCTCCATCCTCCAACACATCGTCCGGGACACCGTGGTTAATTAGCTCCAAAAACCAACTATTTGCGAATCAGGGGGATAGGTGGTCAACTCGTGATTTTGCAAACTCCCAAGACAATGAATCATTCATACCAATCTCAAATTTTTCGCTTAATTAACTAATTATATAAGTGAACATTGAACTGAAATACAAGGCACAACACACAGGTTGCAAGACAGCAGAACAGTATGCAATTCTGGAACTAAAAATGTCAGGCAGCGAACCTGGAAGAAGCCTCGGTCCTGGCACACCATGTGGAGGCAAGCAGACTCCTCGCCACTCGCACCATCGATCGCTGCCTCAGCGCAGAGATACCTCAGCGGCACATCGGCTCCACCGGTGGGCGCTACCATTGCCTTCACAACAGGGAGATTCCATCTCTTCATTGCCGCTGTTGAGATGCTAGTAGTAGTTCATTGGATAGCTTAGTCTTCTATGTCTTTTGGCATATTCAGAGATCCAGTCTAACGACAACCATATTATCCTGCCAGCCTGCTTGTTTCTTTATGTTCATTTCTTTCAGGGAATAAACTTCAAATTTCCTCTCTAAGATGACATCACATTGGATAGAAATTCAATAATATGATGCAACACCTAGCTCATGGCCTCATAACCCAGACGTTGCAGGGGACATCAAACACATAGAAGAATTAACAGTTGATAGGATAGAAGCAAACATATCAATTGTGATCAGGATTCAGGACATAGAGATTCCACACACATGGTTCTGAACAAGTACAAGAGCCACAAGATATGTTTGACAGGTTCAGTTCTGTGAACTAAGAAAGACGGTTATCAGAAACTAAACTCCCAGAGCGTGATCTGTTAGGGCCTTAAGGGCATATGATTCAGCAGCCTCTGCAAGTGATGCTAATCGTTCATTCCCTCCACCGGTTGCCACATGAGAGGTTGCAGCACACGAAGAACAGAGTCATCCCCTCCTCCCCTCTTGCTGTAGCCTGCACAATTGTGGAGATAGCAAGAGGTTAAGAGCTGTCGCCAGCCATCTTCGAACTAATTGAACAGAGGATGCCGTGTAACTCAACACATACGAGTTTCACTGGTGGATGATGATCTACCGTTATGCAAGAAATATTCAGTTGCATACATTCGAAAGAATACAGGAAGAGCGATATGTTCCCAGGGTCAATTGATTGGGAATTTTCCATAGAAGGAATCCTACTGTTTCATCAACATATCAGCTCAAGACACAAACCAGGGAGATATGCAGTTCGGAATGCTTGCGAGGGTTACAGAATTCCAAGCCTCAACATAAGGCTAAACGACAACACAACAGCAACATTAACAAGGTGCAGGTTTTGCAATGTGCACCGCCTTTTACAACATTTTCAATCCAAATAAGGGAATAAATAAATATATTGCTGGCATTAACAGGGAGATATACAGTTTTGAGTATAGACTGGCAAGAAAACAGCGACACTAACAGGCAAGGAATTTTTACAACGTGCACCATCAAGTAATGAGTCATGATATATCTCCAGCCACATGAACAAATAAAATAAGTCGTTGGCACGAACCTGGAAGAAAACAGCCTCGCCATGGCCACAGGCAGCGCAGTGGACGTCCTTGGTCCGGGGCAGAGTGGGATCTGAAGCCACATCCTGCAGGACCTGCGTGCGCTCCGCGGCAGCATGCTGCACCTCATTGCGGTAGACACAGTTGTTGTCGGCGACCTCCTGAACCGAGCAAACAAGCAAGCAAGAATTGGTGAGCATTCCTTGGTTTTTCTCCCAAATTTTCACGCATTTTAGGTGCGTTAATTTTTTATAGCTACAACCAGTAATGAATGTTGAATTTTTTTTGATTATTATGGATATATTGCACAGCTAGAGGAGAGACAAGCAATAGGTTACTCTCATTATTTTTCCACAAAAATAAATAAACACACAAAATGTAGCACATTGTTTTCTGTCTCCATTTCTAACCAACTAGCGCTGCCTCGTGGGACTCGGGAAACCTATTATTTTCCGAATGAATAGTAGACAAATGAGGTATATTTATCATCATTTCACCGCAAAGACAAATGCTGCACATCGTTTTCTGTCTCCACTTTTAATCAACTAGCGCTGCCTTGCGGGACTCGGGAAACATGACAAGTGTGTGCGAGTAAGTCCCGATTCGACTTACAAGATTACTTCAATTAAATGCCACGAACAGAGAGAGCGCACAGCCGGCATTCGGAAACCCTAGGATTTGGGGGCGATTTAAAAATCCTGGAACAAGCAAATCGCGGCGTTGCGTATGGGGACGGGGTTAGGGTCGGCGCAAGTTACCTGGTGCTCGCAGTTGCGGCAGGCGAAGAGGAGGACGCGTCGGTCCTTCTCCTCCTTGGGGTACAGGATGTTGTTGCTGCCATCGATTCTCGTTTCAGTGAGTTATTCAGTTCCGGCCACCATTTAATAGATCAAGAGGAAGAGGAGGAGGAGGAAGAAGAAGCGGTGGCGAGGGAGGAATCGGGGAGAGGGCACGCGCGTACCACTCGCGGCAGAACTTCATGGCGCTCATGGCGGCGGCGATTCGCGTTGCCTTGTAGTACCTGCCACGACGGTGTGGGATCGAGTCTTGTGGTGGTGTGGATTACGGGGTTGGGTTTATATACGGACGGAACGGATGTCTCAGGTCCTTTCTGTTCTGTTCTGTTTATTTATGTTCCCGTTTGCCGTTTCGTCCTCCGGTCTTTGTTCTTCAAGGGCATCTTAATTGGCCATCCAAACCATTTGATTTTGCCCGTTGGATTGTGTCCGTGGCAATATTTAGGTCGCTGCCTGCCCCTACCCTAGCGGTGTTACACCAGGGCGACCCATATTTTTCTAGGATACGTCTTGGGAGAGGAGAAGGCCAACGGCCGATACAACATCATAAGTCAACCAGACCACACACCCAACACAACACAACTCACAAGATACAACCCCAAGAATGGCCGATACAACGCCAGGAAGGCAACGCCGATACAAACGCAACACCACACGGCATACAACACAACCCCCAACGACCAAGCGACGAGGACTCTCCTTGCAACGTCTCCCGCCACGAATGGAAAGGAGGCGAAACACCAAGCTCACGAGCCGCGTCACAATCGAAGGAGGAGACTTCGGAAGACCGACTTGCCTCGAAGAGGCACAACCAACGCACTACCCGCCCATGTGCGCTAAGGTGGCAAGCGAGCAGCGGGACTGGACCTCCCGAGAGAAGAAGACCGAGAAGCGCCGCCGACGATGTACATTGCGCCCCGAGCGCCCAAGCTCCAAGCGATCGCCAACCGGGACTCCGTCAAGCCGATCCGGGGACTTCTTGAGCCACCTAGACAACGCCTCCAAGAAGGGGGATGACACCATGGTGCCGTTGTTGTCCGATCCGGCGAAGCGGATCAAGGGTTTCCCCCGACACTCCCCGCGAGGCAGCATAGACAGGGCCATGACAACGCCCCCAAGGAGGAGATGGCGCCCACAGGCGTCGCCGTCGTCAGCATCAAGCTAGGCTTTCACCCGGCCCCTCCGTCAGCCCCGAAGACCACCAAAAAGAGCAGACAAGAGCCACTGCTTGGCCACACACCCAACGAGAGGAGAGCCAAACCCGATGTCGGCGAAGGGGATGCGCCGACCACCGTTCCACCACCAACGAACGAGCTACCCGGTGGAGGACCAGCCTGCCGCCGCCACCTAGCCGGTCACCAGCACCACCACGATGCCAGGGGCTCGCCGTTGCCAGGCGCCGGCACTACACCGCCTGCCTCCATGGGACGAGACCCATAGGCCCGCCCAAGCCTGGAGGGCACGGTCGCTCCCGGAGCCGCCGTCCGCAGCAACAGGGGCACCACCCCGAGCCGAGGCCGAGCCCCCACGTTCGCCGCCGACGAGCCGCCAACCACCGGGAACCCGCTGCTCCATGCCGCCGGATCCAGGGGAGGCCACGCGCCGCCGCCATCTGCAGAGGAACCGCCGCTCGGGGGGGAGAGGCCCCGCCGCCGCCATCCGCACCTGGGCTTTGCCCGACGGAGTCTCCCGGCGGCGACGAGGAGGGGGGGAGGCTGGGGAGGCCGCCGCCGGCGCGATCTAGGGTTCCCCCCGTGTCGCATTTGGGTGGGACGCGGGAAGGGGGAGGGGGACGCTTTGGTCATCTCGGGCGACCCATTTTGTTATCTAGCTGGTGGACTAACTCATGGGTTAAAATAATGGGTGGGTGACTAGCTGGTGGGCTAGCCAGGCTAAATGTTGTCCTTGTACGGCTCGATCCATCGATGGACCAAATTTGGTGCATGGATGAGTCATGCGCTGACAATTGATCTGGTTAGGTCTCTCCGATGGCTGCTTTTTTCGATCGGATTGTCCGGTTGGACAAAAAGGATAGGCCAGGACCGTTTGGGTCTCCCTAGTGGAGATGCCCTACGATTGATCTGCGCGTCACTTAGGACATCCTAAACGGTTCTCCCAAAATTAGACACAAAATATGTCCTATCTTAACTATTTGGGATGCGTCCGGAATTGGTTGGCCTCCTATGTCCGCGCTTGCGCCCAAAGGGAAGCATTTATTTTTGTTACCGGTTGTTGCATGGGGTGCGCCTGTTTTTGCAGTTCGATGGTAACCTGACTAGCGGGCAGATCCGAACAGATCAATTTTCTATGCCATTTCTTTTTTACATTTGCAGAAGCACGCGAGGGCTGAATCCATTGGGGGCAACGGAGACCCCTTGAACGTGTTTGGTTCGGAATTCTGTAACGTAACCTGATACCAGCGTTAACAGGTCCCGTTAAATCTTGTTTGCTTGCGTTGCTCTGTAATTTGATTACGCGGCACCTGATTCCAGTCTAGTACAAATCTGTTTCCGATGGGTACCTGTGTAATCGGATACCGATACAGCCGGGTCTTCGTCGTCGACGCTAGCTGTTGCTCCCGTTGTTGTCGTCGTGCGATCCCGCCGTCAAAAGCTCCCATTCTCTCCCTGTCACAAGCCGTCTTCTGTAGTCGCCGACGCCGCCTCCTGCTCTTGTCGTCGCCATGAACGGATCCACAACTGGTCATGGGTGTTCAGAACACCCAAATTTTTCTGCAAATTTTTTTCATATACGGGCGTGGTTTCCACATCAAGTCATCCATGCAGTCCAACATAGAACAATTTTGCCGTTAAAGGGAGAAACTGTGCATGTAGACATAGATCATCACAACATACTTCACTATTCAGATGCAAATAGATCTTTTTCCAGAATGTACACGCCATTTTCTTGACGCCAATTGTGGTGTTACAGCAAAACAAATATAGCTACACATCACCGAATCGCCTCATATCATCTTCCATCCAATACACTGGTATGGTGGAGAGTTTTTAGTGTTGAAAAAAAAAAGAGGTTTGGTGAGGGGTTGTGGGGATCTCTCAGGATTATCACCTCCGAATCCAGCTTGCTAAATGAACTATCCCCTTAAATACACTAGAAATAATAGATTGTCCCCTCCGAACCATGGTATGGCGAGGGATGGAATATTTTCCGGGATTCAGGATAATCCCCTCCCATCCCCTTATGGCCTTGTTTTCTTCTAGTATATTTACCCCCTAGAGGTTTGGGGATGGGAGGTTTAGAACTTGTAATATGTAAGTATCTATTGGTTGTTACCTTTGCCATGTCGGCCCTGACCACCGGGTCCGACCTGTCAGATTCATCATTATAACCGCGTCAAAGACAGATCAGTGCTATCTGCAACCTCTTGTCCAAATCCGGTGCTTTCTGAAAATTTTAAATCTTTTGGTGGTCTTTTGAAACCCTAGTCCCAATTATGGTGGTTTTTTGTAATTTTCTCCCTAATCCTCTTCGTTCCCCGCATATATTCTTTCCTAAAAATACTCTACTATGGATGGGACTTTTTAATCTAGACTGCAGATATGCTTCCAGTCGCAGATACTGCAGATGTAAGATAATATCATGTAATTTTCTTTATTATTTTTAAGTTTCTTAACTTTTTAAGATATCGTTGCCACAATGGCCAATTTTTACATCTGTTGGGGTGAATGCATGAACAATTTTCAGTTTTTCACTACGTTGTGTGGGATGAAATTTGAACACCCAAAGTAAAATTTCTGCATCCGTCCCTGGTCGTCGCTGCCGCCTGCTGGAGTCGTCGTCGCCGCCTGCTGGAATCGTCGCAGAGTTGTCGCCGCTGCTGCCTGCCGTAATAGTCGCCGCGGCCGCCTGCTGGAGTCACCGCGGAGTCATCGCCGCTGCCTCCTTCTGTAGTTGCCGTCTCTGCCGCCTGCCGGAGTAGTCGCCGCGGCCGTCTGCTGGAGTCACCGGGTAGTCGTCGCTGCTGCCTCCTGCTGTAGTTGTCGTCGCCGCCGCCTGCTGGAGTCGGAGTCGCCGCTGCGAGGCGTCCGCTAGCTGTCGTTGTCCCTGCCGCCGCCCCAAGCCGTTGTTGCGCTGGAGGAGTCTACAACAAGTTCCTACGTCCATCCCTGCTCGGTCCCTGGGACATGACGCTGCCGGCCACGCCCAGTAGCTGTTACTCCCGTGCAAGTGTTACCAGAGTAGTGACCAAACAGATTTGAGTTTTTCCCCATTCCATTTACGTTACCAGTGTAAATCAATTACGTTACGTTTTCATTACCATTCTCGAAACAAACACGTCATTTTCAACTGACTTGTTCTATGCCAAAGGATCCCCACCAATGAAAGATGGTTCAGGCATCAGCTCTTCTCCGCCCTGCACTGTCTATCCTGCCCTGAAGATGAAGATACCGATCATTTGTTCCTGCAATGTGTCCGAGCTAGAGAGCTTTGGGGATCTCTTCCCCCTGTGGACACTCTTCCTGAGCCATCTTGTTTTGATGAGCTTCGGAATCGTCACATGGACAATTTCGCACGAGCCACCGTCTGCACCGCGATCTGCTGGAATATATGGAAAAGATGGAATGCACTGGTATTCAACTCAGTGTATGAACCTGTTCAATTAGCTAGGAGTAGGTGTGATGCGGATGTTCGCCTTTGGCTCATCCATGTAGAAATCCCCTTGACAAACTCTTCTTGTTAGCTTGGAGTGACACTTTCGATCCCCCGAGCTCCTTGTCCGTTGTTTCTCCCCTGACAAGCATCTATATACATTTGCTTCAGAAACCTAAAACATCTTATATTTTAAAACGGAGGGAATAGTTCTTATAAATCACCATCATTTTATTTCAATACAAATAAACCTGACCACACCAAGAGTACTAATTTTACTAGCTAGGACTGTTGGATTCACGGTATAGAAGACAAAAAAATTTCTACGATGTAAACTACTAAGCACAAAGATCTATCTACCTAGATATAATCAACGGGTAGATTTAGAGAACATACCCTTGAAGAGCGACAAAGCGTTACGAGGTTGTACTCATGGATGATATAGTCGTACACTTGCCGATCTCAAGATCGTGATGCAGTCTAGCGAGTCCAGCAGGTCCAACACCAGCAAGTCCAGCACCGCAAAGCAGCGGTGCCTTCGTGATCGCACATACGTCTGATACCTTGACAACCTCCGAGTCCTCGCTCCAACAAAACAGCGGAAGCAGCAAATCCTTCCAGAAAAAGCCACCGAGAACATGTATCTCGCTAATCCGAGACCATGGAAAATTGCTAGAGGAGAAAGAGAACCTTTACGAGGAGGTGGTGCAAGAGGAGAGGAGCCATGAGGCTCCTTTTATAGGGGATGGGGCGCAGCCTCATGGCCATGGCTGGCCGGCCATGGTGGGTTCTCCCACCTCTCCCTCATTCATGTGGGTGGAGCTTCCACTAAGCTCACTCACATAAATTTTAACTCCACTCACTTGTATTTAATGTCCACTAAATTAAATGCATTTTTCTCTTTAAACAAAACACTTTTATTTATTTTAGTCAGAATTTTGTTAGTTACTTTAATTAACAAACATTCACATGAAACCACTTGCAACATTTCAATATTACATGCATAACCAATTTCAGCAATTTCACCCAAAAAAATTTCGGTGCCATCGAAACAATTCCAGTGCTTTCATAATCTTTCTCTGGTATCTTATTTGCTCCAAATGGTGTTGGTATACCTTAAGTGTGTCACCCCCACGATTCGTGAATAATGCAGACATGATCGAGACCCCTCTCCAATCAATAATCAGCAGCGGGACCTGGAGATCCGTACTGACTCCCACACATTCAACGATGACTCCAGTGATCATGTGAACCTTTAACGTTAGTAACTAAATCCCTTTGTCTCGCGATACATGTCTGAGATTCGATCATCGGTATCTCCATACCTAGTTTGATCTCGTTACCGACATACACTCTTTTCTTGTTCCCGTGATATAATATTCTAATGATCACATCACTTGCTTGCAAGCTATCTCAATGTGATATCATCAAGAGGGACCAGAGTATATCTATCCATCATCGGGATGGACAAATCCCACTCTAGGTCCATGAGCCTCTACATAACACCTTCGGAGTATCTGAACCCACCTTTATTGTCACTTTGTTATGGTGTGACATTTGATGTTATCACGTTACTCTTCTAGTGTTAGTGATTGACATGATATCATGGTGTAAAGACTATAATTACTTCATATGATGTTATAGCAATTTAAACACAGTGACTTTGATCGTATTGTTATACTTTGGATAAATGGTCATCACATTATTTCACCAATATTATGACCTCGTTATTAACAATATCCAATATCCATGATCAAGAAACCTTGATCATCTTGTTAATCAACGAGCTAGTTTATATGAGAGGCATAACTAGGAACTCTTTATTTATTTGTTAAACACACATGTATTAACGTTTCCAATTAATACAATTATAGCATGCAAAATAAATATGTATCATAAATGAGGAGTACGATAATAACCACTTTATTATTGCCTCTCAGGCATATTCCCTTCAGTCGTCCACTTGCACTGGAGTCAATAATCTAGTTTAAAAACTTGCGTATTTAACACATATGGCTTTCTGGTGTTGTATATACGTGTTTGCTAGTGGTTAACATAATCTCCGGATCTGGCACTTTCAGATCCGTGTGTATTTGCATGTCTTTGTATCTCTACGCACCACTCATTCTCTAATGAGATGGCATTATATAAATTTAGTCCTCTGGTGAGAACTTTAGTTCCTTTGGGTTAATAAATGTTAAAGTATTATCGTACAATATATCTTCATAGTAGTAGCCTACTGTAAACTACACCTAGTTTGATAACAAACTACTTAACACAAATGCCCTCATTTGCTGCTACTATAGCAGTCATATACTTAGCCTTTTGTTGTAGTATCCGTCATAATGTATTAACTTTGAAACTCATCCAAATCCATCATGGAACCTCCTTTCCATTATATTGTGCCACCCATAGTTTAATTTAAGATAAATTTAATTTGTATCTTGTGACAAACTAGTATTAATGTAATACGTTATAATGAACTATTTGTAAATATTTGTCACCTCTACAAAAAATATATTCTTAGTTCTTTCAAAAATCATAAGAATATCCTTACTATTGTCTAATGATCATCTTATAAATCATTCTGGTATATGCACATAACATTTAGAGCATAGGACATATCTGGATATGTATATATCATCGTATATATTATTGATCAAAATATTCATGTGATTTCACTCACCAAGTGTCAAAACACTTGAATCTTGTTTCACTTACCAAGTGTCAATACACTTGAATCTTGATTCAACCCTTTCCATGCGGATGAAACCTTTCTTGTCATTTCCATATTGAACTCATTCAATATCTCATATATGTATGTCTGGCACAACCATATTAGCGCCTCAATCTATCCTTATAGATATTGATGCCAAATATTCCGGTTTGCCCAAGTCTTTCATCGAAATCTAATTTTAATGAAATTCTTAACCCATGTCAATAAAAGATACATCTTTTCCAATCAACAACATGTCCTCTACATAATATATTGGAAATTTGTCTCAGCGCTCCCACTTAATTTTTTGAAAATACAAGCATCTTCATAGTCTCCGATGAAATTAAACATTTTAATAGTTTCATCATGGTGAAGATTCCAACTCGCTTATGCTTACTTCAACCATTGAAGTTTGCATGTCCTTTTAGCATCCTTTGAATTAACAAAACCCTTTGGACCATGTTATGTACACATCCTAGGTAAGCATTCTTTTAGAAGAACTTTATTTTGTTTGTTCAACTACCATATACCAAATTATATGTAGTGGTTGCTATATTAATCCGTCAAGACTAAATATCGCTACGAAAGATCAAATCTTATCGTAGTCAACTCCTTGAACATTGTCGTAAACTCCTTTCCGACATATCGACTATTTCATAGATGTCAAACATCCATGTATATTTATTTATATATCCAAATACAAAGGATAGACTTCATGCCTTTTCGGAGGGTCTTCCAAGTTCAGAAACTTGATTTCTCGTGTATGGATACTATCACGGATTTTATGACTTCTAGTCATTTTATGGAGTCAGGGCCCATCATCGCTTCTTTGCATGCAGTCGGTTCATCACTGTCAAAACAATAACGACTTGTTTATCAAATCTCGCTATTTGATTGTTACCCGACGCATATGGTTCAAATAGGAATTCTAATCTCCAAGATCACAATCTTTGTAATCACGGGAGTCATGAGCATTGTAGCCGCCACCGGGACACTTTTCGGCGCTGTGCTACTTAACACATATAGCTAAGGTTCAATAACCTTATCAAATTTTCCCGCTTAACTTTTCACGAAAAATTTCTTCTCAAGAAACTTGACGTTCCAATCAAAAAACTCTTTTATCCTCGGTGTTATGGAGGAATACCCAACTACTTCTTTGGAATAACCTACAAAGATGTGTTTATCCGACTTTGGTTGCAAACATTTTACTTATGCATAGCACACCAAAATTTAAGAAAAGATAACTCGGGTTTTATCCCAAACCATAACCCTTATGGTGTCATTTCAACGGATCATGATGGTGCTCCTTTCAGTGTAAAATTGGTAGTCTCTAAAGCTTTAATCCTTAAAATATAATGGCAGTTTTATAAATGACACTTTTGATCTTACCATGTCAAACAAGGTTTGATTTCATCTCTCGAACATTCCATACTACTATGGTTTATCGGGAAACACAAATACATGGAATAATTCCTAAAATCTTAGGTGTTTTTCTAAACATGTAACTCAAATATCTTCCTTTATGATCGAATCATAAATTATTTCTTTTCTTGTTACAATGATTTTCTACTTCATCTTGAATGTATTTGAACAATTTTCAAATGTTTCATACTTCTTCCTTATTAAGTAAATATACATATATATTCACTCAAATTTTCGGAGAAAGCATATGAAGCTGAAAGATCCACCACACATGGCTACACATAATGGACTATATACATCAACATGCACAATTTCCGAAAAGTTAGTCATCCATTCCTCTTTGGCCTATGAACGGAGTTTCAATTATCTCGAGGAAAGTCTCACAAGCGTCAATTGATCAAAATCAAAGACTCCAAAAATCATCAATATGGAGTTTTTCTTTCCAATGTAATTTAAATAGCGATGTCACTTCGTAAGTGATCTTTCAATCATTTGTCTTGTGACATTTTAGCATTAGTTTTTATGGACGTGATTTCTCCAACTAGACTTGTAAAAGTTCATTCATCTTCTATGGAATACGGTAATTATTTGAACAACCATTGTTCTCATAATACCAGAACAAAATAACAATTATTTATACAAATCTTGAAGGTAAGCTTTGATGCCAATGAGAAACATAATAACACTTTATTTGTTTTCGATGAACATCATCACATATTCTCTTACTAGTTACTTAGGCCATTGTAGTTCGTGCATTGTGTCGTTTTGTATGACATTTCATACCAACCAATTCGGTATCCAATACCCAAGAACCACATTGTTTAACAAGCAAAGAATACAACCATAACATGTATATCTTCTATATTACCTAAGCTGGTCATTTCCAGCCCTTCTCTTTTCTGCCAAATATTTTATAGATTCTCTTTCAGCATTTCCTTTTTCTTTAAAAGAATCTATCAACATCAATAGTGGCGCCATACACATGACATATAGTCCAAAGCGTGTATAGTCAAATACTAATACCTTTGGACTTGCACTTTGAAGTTGATCACCATCATCAAATGTTTGGTGTTCTTTCAAAAAAACCATTCTTTAGTAATCTTTTAATGTAGTAAACATTTTACCTACATCTTATATTCATCCTTATCATGACAACTTTCATGATCAAGCTACTATAGCCTATAAGGACGAATTATGAGTATAATGTCAGTTCCCAAAACCTTTTTGGGATATTAGGACGTCTAGCGTCTCCAACCTTCGCAAATTCTTATACAATATGAGAACATGTATTTTGCCAAATTACACTCTATCATATTGTAACCATAAACATTGTTTCAGATATCACAATATCTTCCACACATGATAGTTTCTGAAACAATTCTTTCAACTCCTAGATAACCTCGATATTAAAACAACTTTTGAATATCAAGAATCATGGAGGCAAACATGATACTTTAGATACTAACACTGGAATTGTTACTCTTGATTTAATACTACTTATTAAACTTCATGGAGCAAATTGAGTTTGTTGAAATTTTGCAATAGGACTTCTGAACTTAAAATCGACACTCAAAACAATACGATACCAGTTCGTAAAGTAAATATCCAGAATTCTATAGTTCTATTATCTCAATTAAAACTAAGCCCAAGGTAGTGAACAGATGCCAATGACTACAATAAACTATGCAAATTCAATTTGATTTTAGTTTATGATAAATTGAGTTCAACTAATCCAGATTACAAATGAACTCCCACTCAAAACCAACATCCCTCGAGTTGTTTTGGTGATTACATGAAGCAAATCCACTACACCAAGTCCGATCATCACGTGAGTCGGTGTAGCTTCAAGGGCGAGCATCTATATGGGCATCATTGATTTTAGTTTATTGATGACCCACAAGTATAGGGGGTTGATGGCCCAAAATATATCGAGGTTGTTGGGGAACCCCAAGAGGAAGGTATGATGAGCACAGCAGCAAGTTTTCCCTCAGTTATGAAACCAAGGTTACCAATCCAGTAGGAGCAAGGAAACACCTCCAAGGTGTTGATAGCTGAACTTTGGCAGGGCGCACTACCAGTGCCAGCAGCAACGTGGAAACCTGCACAACACAACCACAGAACTTTGCCCCCAACTTACAGTGAGGTTGTCAATCTCACCGGTTTTGCTGGAAACAAAGGATTAAACGTATTGTGTAGAAGAAACTAATAGTTTGCAGAAAGTAAAAACAAAACAGTAAATAGTTGATTGTAGATTGATGATAAAAGAAAGGACCGGGGTCCATAGTTCACTAGTGGTGGCTCTCCATAAGATAGATGACATGTTGGGTGAACAAATTACAGCGGGGCAATTAACAAACATCGAGAAAGCAATATGCATATACTACTCATCTGGACTCCTTTGAGATTTGATTGGGCATTACAACATTATACATAGACCATAATCCAACTGCATCTATGACTAATAATCCACCTTCAGGTATCATCCGAACCCCCTCCAGTATTAAGTTGCAAGCAACAGATAATTGCATTATGCATTGCGTGTAAAGTAAACAATATGATTGTTCTATGAACAAAGGATTATTGTTTTCTCACTAGTAGCAACAACACATCTAGTACCTTAGAGATTTCTGTCACTTCCCCAGATTACTAGAGGCATGAACCCACTATCGAGCATAAATACTAACTCTTGGAGTTGCTAGCATCTACTTGGCCAAGATAGCTACTAACAACGGAAAGCATGCAAGATCACAAATAACAAAGACATGATAGAATCAATAATAAATCTAAAATAGCATCTCAATATCCATCGGATCCCCGCAAACACAACATGTAGGATTACAAATAGATGATCTTGATCATGAACGGAGCTCACAAGATCTAAACATGATAGCACAAAGGAGAATAACCAGCCATCTATCTACTACATGGACCTGTAGTCCAAGGATGAACTACTCACGCATCACACCGGAGGCTTGCATGGTGATGAAGAAGGCCTCCGGGGTGAATTCTCCCCTCCGGCAGGGTGCCGGGAAGAGCTTCAGATCCCTCCTGATCTAGGGATAGAGATGACGGTGGCTACAGACTCTTTCGTGGAATTTTGATCGGGTACTTAGGGTTTCTGTATCGGAGGCATCTTATAGGCGATAGGGGAGGCCGAGGGGGTGCCGGAGGCGGCCAGACCACCCCCTAGCGTGGGTCAAGCTGGGCAGCGCGGCCAGGTGGTGTGGCGGCCCCCTGGCCCCTCTCTGTCTCGTATTCTGGCTCCGTGTGTCCCTCGGTGAAAAACAGACTTTGGCTTTTGTCCCGTCCAATTCCGAGAATATTCATTTTCTAACTTTCCTGGAACCAAAAATAGCAGAAAACAGGCAGCTGGCACTGTGGCTCTTATTAATAGGTTAGTCCAAGAAAGTGTATAGAAAGTACTTCAAAGTGTGGAAAAAACATAAGAAAGTAGATAAAACCAAGCATGGAACATCAAAAATTATGGATACGTTAACAACGTATCAGGGGTGTATCACAATATTTTCGATAAGTAAGAGTGTCGAACCCAACGAGGAGCAGAAGGTGCTGGCGAGTGGCTAGGAGCAGGAATTCTCTGTAAATACTTAGCAAACGGACTTTTAGGGGTTTTTGATAATGCAGGTAAATAAAGTATGAATAAATAAAACACAATAAGAATAAATGCAGAAGTGCTTTCGCTTCATATAGTTGATTAATCTTCTTTAGTTTGCTAAGTGTTGTGTGGGTGAACCTGTGCTAATGTACCGACCTTCCTAGGACTAATACATACTTGTGATTATACCCCTTGCAAGCATCCGCAAGTACAAGAAAGTAATTAAGGTAGAAACCTAACAACAACTTTAAACTCTAAGATCCTGACGTCCCTTGTGCAAAGGTTTCCTAACGGGCGTTCAGGTTTCTGTCACTTCGGCAACCCCTACGATTAGTATCCAAATACACAATGCATTTCCCTAGGCCCATATAGGTGAAGTATCATGTAGTCGATGTTCACATGACACCACTAGAAGAAATACACCACAACTTAAATATCAAACTATTGAATCTTTCTCAACACAATTCCATTACTAACAACATGACTTCTCCCATGTCCTCAAGAACTAAACGAACTACTCACAAGACATCATATGGATCATGATCAGAGATGAAATAATGATGTGTAACAATCTGAACATAAACGATAATTCAATGGTTCACTCAATAGCATCAACTACAAGGAGTAATCAACACCAGGAAAGTTTCCCCTAAGAACTATGCAAGATTCAACCCAATTGTTACAGCGGTATGAGGTGGGGATGATGGTGCTGGTGGAGATGATGGTGGTGATGATGATGATGATCCCGATGAAGTCCAACTTGATGGTGGAGTTGATGGCGACGATCTCCCCTCTCCGGGAAGGAATTCCCCTGGCAGAATTCTGTCTACCGGAGAGATCTTTCTCTCTCGGTGTTTTCTGCCCCGCAGAGGCGGCAGAATCTTTCTGTGGTTGCTCCCCAAGCCTTGGGGTTTCGGGAGGATAATATACGCCAGAGGGGAGAGGCTAGAGTGGACCAGGGCGGCCACACCACCTGGTGGCGCAGCCTGGGGTGGCTCGCACCAGGGGGTGGTGTGGGCCCCCTGTGGCCCATCTCCACTTCCCCTTCTCGCATTCTTCGTCTTCTGGAAAAATAGGATTTTCCTGGATTTTCTGATCTTCGCGATTTTTCTTCCAAACAACAATTTTTCCATCAGAATCATGACTGCAGCGGTCCATACTCCAAAAGTCATCAACCATGCAAAAACAGATGAAATAACATAAGTATCATCTCTTAATATGAAATATATCAATGAATAACAGTAAATTATGATATAGAATAGTGATGCAAAATGGACGTATCAACTCCCCCCAAGCTTAGACTTCGCTTGTCCCCAAGCGAAACTGAACTCAATAAACATGACCTAAGGTTTATGGAGTGAAGAATCGATAAAAGAATACGGACAAGAAGCATCACATTCATCAATACATGTCATAATAGAAGACAACTCACTATTATATAACTTAACTTGCAATAAGTAAAGGAAACACAATAAAGATACATAAAGTAAATCATAATTGGTAATTGCAAACTTAGCTCTTGGTCGAAGAATAGTTGACAATTTGCTGGAGTTCACAGATAACTGATTTTCAATGATAGCTTTCAAAGTAGTAGACACTAAGATAAGAGCAATGTGCAAAACAAGGAACATAAGAGACATGATTGAATACATCATCATATGAATGAATGAAACACAACAACTCAAAATACTTGCTGAGGTAGAAGGGAATAGGTTTACTAACTCAACTAAAAAGTAAAAGATAGGTCCTTCGCAGAGAGAAGCAGGGATTTCAAGTTTTCATAAAGAGCTTCCAAAAATTATGGTACTTATTAGCTTTCAGCTCTCATTGCCCCTATCATAAGCATCTTTAGGTGATTAAGGTTAAAGTGACACAACTAAGAGGATATGCTTGACAAGTTATAAGTTGAAATCTCATGCCCCTTACTTACGAGTACCGAACCTCATGCTACTCAACTTTAGTCACAAGTAAGCTCTTGTCATTGTAAATACATATGTATCATAGAGAACCGCCAAAGGGGTACCCTTTGCACATGATATAAGAGCTATCCCATAATCATAATTACAAGGCAAGCAGACAATGAGCATCTCAACGGTCCTTTTATTTGTTATATGCATAGGTTTTTATTGAGGATGCTTCATAGAGTGCTCATTATGGTTATGCTGCAAGTTTCCACCATGATTAGGCATGGCTTAGGCTAGCGGCCCAGGCGTTTCTCTAACACACATATAAACTCCATGATCTTACAAGTCCCCCTTTTATTTCACACCGTCGGGATCCATAAGCAAAAGAATCATGATATCAACGGAATATAAGTGCAATGTTGAAAGCGTTCCCCATGATACATGGTTCTGCTAACTTCAACGTATAAAGCGCAAGCATATACACAACAAAGATGGACACAATGGTTCAAGTTTATTAATTGCAAGAAAGAAAAGTGTGCCATCAAGTTCGTGAGAGCTTTAATCACTAATTTTCACATAACAAGTTTAATTTGGAAGGTAGATAAAATCATGAATTTACTTGGAATAGCAATAGTGCTAATAGGTAGGTATGGTGGACACAAATGGCATAGGTTTTGGTTTAAGGATTGGATGCACGAGAAGCATTCCCTCTCAGTACAGGTTTTTGGCTAGCAAGGCTGGGTAACAAGCATAAGAGTTGAAGGAAACAAACAAACATACAAGTGATAAAAACAAACATGCAATCTTCCTTGGAAGCATAAAAGATCTTAACTAGAGAATACTAAACTTATGAGCAAATCAAGAAAGAAAGATGATGAAATTATATTTCTTTAAGAGTAATTTTATCTTTTTCATTCAATTCTCAAAATAGTGTTGCTACTGACCGAGCCAGGTTTGCCAAAACCAACTAAATTAACTCAATGATCCCAAAGTGATACCAATACTAATGACAAGATCAATCATATAACTATGAAATGAAAACTAATATAAGAGATGCAAGAGAGTAAATGATAGAACTTCTCATTAATATTCCATAACAGCAACTCACACCAAGGGATACATAGATATCTAACGAGAGGGGGGACACTTCCATAATGCAAACCATCCTACATGATAACTTCTCTATTCATGATATGACTCTACAAAAAAGTTAAAAAGATAGAAGATAGTGATGTGATACCGCGGCACCCCCCCAAGCTTGGAACAAACCAAGGGGATGCCAAAACCTGATGATGAATGATGTCTACGCACTTCTATTCTTGTAGACAGTTGTTGGGCCTCCAAGTGCAGAGGTTTGTAGAACAACAGCAAGTTTTCCCATAAGTGGATCACCCAAGGTTTATCGAACTCAGGGAGGAAGTGGTCAAAGGTATCCCTCTCAAGCAACCCTGCAATCAAGATACAAGAAGTCTCTTGTGTCCCCAACACACCCAATACACTTGTCAGGTGTATAGGTGCACTAGTTCGGCGAAGAGATAGTGAAACACAAGTGGGATGGATAATTATAAGTGGTAATGGTGATAGAGAATAGCTTGATGACGTGGAAGAGACTAAAGTAAAACTGAAATAAAGAAGGAAGCAAGCAAACATGTAATAGATCTAGTAGCAAACGGTGTTTCAATGCTTAGAAACAAGGCCTAGGGATCATACTTTCACTAGTGAACACTCTCATACAAATATATTATCTCCATGATACTACACTGAACTACTCTACGGTTGGACACTCTAATCCATGGTAGGGCTATAACAACACACCTCAAAGTAAGCCTTTCCCATCTAGAAAACCCCACACTGTCACCTTGAGTACTAGATAAGTCCAACAAACACCACAATTTCATAAAGACATCTAACTCCAAATATAACTCGTAACAAGTATTTGTAATCTCTAGCCTAAGTGCCGACATGGTGTGCACCCTGTCACTTTCACACACATGGGGAGAGCAGAGATCTATTAAAGCACTTGAGTAGCAAGGTAGATCTACTAGATTACAAGCTCATGATCTCAATAAGATCATGCATAGAGAGAGAGATGAACACATAGCTACCGGTAGAACCCTTAGCCTCGATAGAGAACTACTCCCTCCTCATCATGGGAATCAGCAATGGTGATGGAGATGGTGGTGGAGATCGATGGAGATGGCTCCAGGGGCACTTCCCCGTCCCGGCAGGGTGCCAGAACAGAGACTTTCTATCCCCCGAATCTCCCCTTCGGTGGCGGCGACGCTGTGGAACTTTTCATGGATTTCTGATTGACGATTTAGGGTTTTGGTATCAGGAGGCTTCTTATAGGCCAGAGGGCAAGGTCGGTGGGCGGCCAGGGGGCCCACACCATGCCCTGGCGCGGCCTGGGGGGACCCGCGCCATGGGGTGGTGTGGCCACCCTATGGCCCCTCTCTGACTCTCCTTCTGGCTCCGCGAGTCTTCCGGGAAAATAGTAACTTTGGCTTTTGTCCCGTCCAATTCCGAGAATATTCATTTTGTGACATCCTGAAACCAAAAACAGCAGAAAACAGGCAACTGGCACTATGGCATCTTGTTAATAGGTTAGACCAAGAAATCATATGAAAAGTACTCCAAAGTTGGAACAAAACACAAGAAAGTAGATAAAACCAAGCATGGAGCATCAAAAATTATAGATACATTTGCAATGTATCAACATCCCCAAGCTTAACTCCTGCTCGTCCTCGAGTAGGTAAGTGATAAAAAGAAAGAATAATTTTTGAGGTGACATGCACCATCATAAACTTGATCAAAGTATTTGTAAAACATTCAAAGCTGGGATCATAGTACTTCAATCATAACATGAAATACAAAGTTCTAGCAATAAGACAAAGAAACTATGATGCAACATGAAAAGGCACAAACAAAAGATTCATGAATAACAATGCTTTGCAAGACGTTTGTTTGTTTCACATAAAGAAAACATAGCATAATAGTATTCAGCTTGTCCCTCAATAGAGTAGCAAATATAAATGCATAGGACACCTTCAAAGTTCATAAGAGTGACTAGATACAATAGTTTAAAACAAGCAATATCAAAGTATGCATCAATCAACTAGTCTTGGGACAATGCACATAGAACTAAGAATGGCCACTATGCTCTCAAAGTAGGTGCATAAAGATAGAAGGTGGAGACTCAATATAATGGTGAAAGAAAGGCCTTTTGTAAAAGGAAGTAGGGATTCAAGTCCCATAAAGAGCTTCCAAAAATTATGGTACCTGTAGCTTTTAGCTCTCATTGCCCCTATCATAAGCATCTTGAAGGTGATTAAGGTTAAAGTGACACAACTAAGAGGATATGCTTGACAAGTTATAAGCTGAAATCTCATGCCCCTTACTTACGAAGACCGATCCTCATGCTACTCAACTTT
The DNA here is from genome assembly GCA_916181665.1 of Avena sativa. Lineage (NCBI taxonomy): Eukaryota > Viridiplantae > Streptophyta > Magnoliopsida > Poales > Poaceae > Avena > Avena sativa. The sequence goes on along the minus strand of OV702287.1, from coordinate 366,014,017 downwards.
AGTCACGAGTAAGCTCTTGTCATTGTAAGTACATGTGTATCATTAAGAACCGCCAACGGGGTACCCCTTGCACATGATACGGGAGCTTTCCCATAATCAAAATGACAAGGCAAGCAGACAATGAGCATCTCAGCGATCTTTTTATTTGCTATTTGCATAGGTTTTTATTGAGGATGCTTCATAGAGTGCTCATTATGGTGATGCTGCAAGTTTCCACCATGATTAGGCATGGCTTAGGCTAGCGGTCCAGGCGTTTCTCTAACACACATACAAACTCCATGATCTTACAAGTTCCACTTTTATTTCACACCGTCGGGATCCGTAAGCAAAAGAACATGATATCAACGGGATACAAAGTACAAGTGCAATGTTGAAAGCATTCCCCATGGTACATGGTTCTGCTAATTTCAACTTATAAAGTGCAAGCATATACGCAACAAAGAAGGACCCAATGGTTCAAGTTTATTAGAGGCAATAAAGTAAAGTGTGCCATCAAGTTCGTGAGAGCTTTAATCACTAGTTTTCTCATAACAAGTTTAATTTGGAAGGTAAACAAAAGCATGAATATACTTGAAATAGCATAAGCTAGTAGGTAGGTATGGTGGACTCTTTGGAATAACTTGGTTTAGGGAGTTGGATGCATGAGTGGAACTCATACTTGGTTGTGGAGGCTAGCAAAAGACTGGGAGCGACAAACTAGGAGAGCAATAATGACCATAATCATGCAGAGCGACAAAACATCATTGATCAAAGCATAAAGTGATACTACAAGTTGAAAACTAAAGGATCATAAAGGCTATGGTGACTTGAGACAGTCATAACATGGTGTGAGCATGTGCCAAGTCAACCCAAATAAAGCATCAAAGGAGAATACCACTATACTATGCTTTAATATGCTAAAACAACGCATGATTCATCCAAGGCACATTAAGCATCTCAATTGTTTCTAACAAGTCATGTTACAGCAAAGAATACTACGCATAAAGACAAAACAATATCAAGCATGGCATGACAAAGCATAGGCCACAATGAAAAACAAGCATTTTTTACCACATAAGCATGAACTTTCCTACTCTTTTCCAAACCAAACCAAACCATTTGCAAACCAATGTATGAAAGAGGGGGTCCAACCAATTTATTCAGCAAACTAACAAAACCAAAGCAAACAAAAAACCAAAACGAAAACGAAGAAGAAGACGCTCCAAGAACAACACAACTGTGCATGAAACAATAAAAATGAAGCGTTTGGAAGAAACCTGAGATTTTTATTGATGAAGAGGGGGATGCCTTGGGCATCCCCAAGCTTTGACGCTTGTACTTCTTGGATATTTCTTGGGGTGACACGTGTGGCATCCCCAAGCTTGAGCTTTAGTCCATCCTTCATCTCATTACTCATTCCTTCCATACACCTGAAATTTTTCCTTCATACAAAACTTCACACAATCTTTATTAGCAACATTAGTGCACTCAAGATAATAGGTCTTAAGGTTCAGTTCTAACATCAATAAACTTCTATTAAAACACTAGCTACTGTATCACTTCCCTCAAAAAGCTCAATTCCCCAAAAGAACTCAAGAAGGAACCAACAAGAAGCAAATGCAGAAAATGGCAGAAATCTGTCAAAACAGATCAGCAGGTAAAGACGAATTTTTTCGAAGACCTTCTGTTGCTCAAATCAAAAAGTATTGAACTAACGAAACTTAGATAACAACCTAGGTCAGCAGCACAAAACATTACAGATCAATCCGACATACAGAGCTCTCTCAGGAATTTTTACGGTGAAGCACAAGAATCTGTTTCGGGACAGCAACTTTCCCAATCATTACTTCACTCTCATTAGAGGTTACTCTTGGCACAAAAAGCAAATAAAAAGGATAAGGAGAGGTTATTACAGATGTAATAACTTCCAAAACTCAACTAAAACTCTTGGGTTATCTCCCAACAAGTACTTTTCTTTAACGCCTTTAAGTTAGGCATGATAGTTTGAGAAGATGCTCACATAAGAAATATGAATTGAAGTAAAAGTGAGCATCAAAAAGCAAATTAAAAACACATTTAAGTCTAACACTCTTCCTATGCATAGGAATCTTGTAAATAAACAAGTCATGAAAGCACAAAGCAACAAGCATAGGAAAGCAAAACAAGTGCAACTTCAAAATTTTCAACATAAAGAGGGGAAACTTAATATTATTGAGATGCATAAAACCATGTTTCCCTCTCTCATAATAGATTTCAGTAGCAACATGAATAAAATTAACAATATAACTATCACATAAAACATTCTTAGCATGAGCCACATGCATAAAAGAATTAATACTCCCCACATAAACATAGTCATTCTTGTTAATTATAGTGGGAGCAAATTCAACGAAATAGCTATCATTATTATTCTCATCACCATAATCATCAAATATAGGAGGCATATTGTAATCATAATTACTTCCCTCCTCAATAGTAGGTGGACTGAAAATATCATAATCATCATTGCAATCATCATATATTGGAGGTTTTGTATCATCATAAGCAATAGAATAGCTATCTTCCAAAGCTGGGGAACTACAAACATCATTTTCATAAAAACTAGCTTCCCCAAGGTTAGACTTTTCCATAGCATTATCAATAATGGTGTCCAAAGAATTCATACTAACAACATCGCTATTAGCATGCAAATAAAGTTCCATAGGTTTTTTAATTTTCTCTTCAAACACCTCATGTCCTAACTCAAGATAAATACTATAAAGCTCTCTAATTTCTTTGTTGTTTTCCATTAAGCCTAACTAGTGAAAACAAGAAACAAAAAGACAAAATTGAAGAATCTAAAGGAAATAACTTCGATTACTCACACCAGAAAATAGGCGTTTGCCGTGGGAGGTTCTTCTTCTTTAATCCTCTGGTGTGAATACCTTTTACCTTTCCTCCCCGGCAACGGCGCCAGAAAATAGCTTGATGTCTACGCACTTCTATTCTTGTAGACAGTTATTGGGCCTCCAAGTGCAGAGGTTTGTAGAACAGCAACAATTTTTCCCTTAAGTGGATCACCCAAGGTTTATCGAACTCAGGGAGGAAGTGGTCAAAGGTATCCCTCTCAAGCAACCCTGCAATCAAGATACAAGAAGTCTCTTGTGTCCCCAACACACCCAATACACTTGTCAGGTGTATAGGTGCACTAGTTCGGCGAAGAGATAGTAAAACACAAGTGGGATGGATAATTATAAGTGGTAATGGTGATAGAGAATAGCTTGATGACGTGGAAGAGACTAAAGTAAAACTGAAATAAAGAAGGAAGCAAGCAAACATGTAACAGATGTAGTAGCAAACGATGTTTCAATGCTTAGAAACAAGGCCTAGGGATCATACTTTCACTAGTGAACACTCTCATACAAATATATTATCTTCATGATACTACGCTGAACTACTCTCCGGTTGGACACTCTAATCCATGGTAGGGCTATAACAACACACCTCAAAGTAAGCCTTTCCCATCTAGAAAACCCCACACTGTCACCTTGAGTACTAGATAAGTCCAACAAACACCACAATTTCATAAAGACATCCAACTCCAAATATAACTCATAACATGTATTTGTAATCTCTAGCCTAAGTGCCACCATGGTGTGCATGCTGTCACTTTCACACACATGGGGAGAGAAGAGATCTATTAAAGCACTTGAGTAGCAAGGTAGATCTACTAGATTACAAGCTCATGATCTCAATAATATCATGCATAGAGAGAGAGATGAACACATAGCTACCGGTAGAACCCTTAGCCTCGAGAGAGAACTACTCCCTCCTCATCATGGGAATCAGCAATGGTGATGGAGATGGTGGTGGAGATTGATGGAGATGGCTCCGGGGGCACTTCCCCGTCCTGGCAGGGTGCCGGAATAGAGACTTTCTGTCCCCCGAATCTCCCCTTCGGTGGCGGCGGCGCTGCGGAACTTTTCATGGATTTCTGATTGACGATTTAGGGTTTTGGTATCGGGAGGCTTCTTATAGGCCAGAGGGCAAGGTCGGTGGGCGGCCAGGGGGCCACACCATGCCCTTGCGCGGCCTGGGGGACCCACGCCATGGGGTGGTGTGGCCACCCTGTGGCCCCTCTCCGACTCTCCTTCTAGCTCCGTGAGTCTTCCAAGAAAATAGTAACTTTGGCTTTTGTCCCGTCCAATTCCGAGAATATTCATTTTCTGACTTCCTGAAACCAAAAACAGCAGAAAAGAGGCAACTGCCACTGTGGCATCTTGTTAATAGGTTAGTCCAAGAAATCATATGAAAAGTACTCCAAAATTGGAACAAAACACAAGAAAGTAGATAAAACCAAGCATGGAGCATCAAAAATTATAGATACATTTGCAATGTATCAATGAATTACTCCTTCTGTTGTGGTGGTATTCTCTCGATGAGCTCTTTGATTAGTTTCCCCAAGTCCTCAACCTCGAAGGTGAGATTATGAATCAACTGTGAGTTTTCTCAATGCGACTCATGATCATGTCGGGTTGCGAATTCCAGCTCTTGCGATTCTTTCCCCACTCTTCCTCCTTGAAGTTTTCTTTTCCTGCATGGCTAGAATGAGGCAAATCCCAATTGGAGGGTAATTTCTCCTTGGGCATATTCTGGTATTGATGCTCGTTGATAAGGGTATGGAAAGTATTCTTGGTGCCTGGAGGAAGTGACCGTGGAGCCAAACAGCGACGCGGAGGTTTCCCTCCAGTTGACATTCGTGCAGTCCTTTTGATCCTGGCAGGTTTTCCCAACACTCCAATGCTTGCAATGGTAGTGCCGGTGTGCGGATGTTGGCTTTGATTTGCCTCCTCTTCATCTTCGCTCTTGATCTCCTTCTTCTGCCCGGGGTCTTGGAGATCCTCCTCCATAGGCTCCTTTCCCTTATCCTTGGCGGACACCATTGTGCTTCTAACTTTCAAGAATAGCTCCTGGCAGAAACAGATCGAAACGAAAACACGATGAGAACACGATATACGAACCTCGGGGGATCCGGGGGATTATATATTACGAAGTTTTACAACAAAAGGAAGGTACTGGGAGAAAACGGGTCAGAGACGGAGTCCGAGGTGGCCACACCACCTGCTGACGCGGCTAGGGGGCCTGCGCCAGGGGGTGGTGTGAGCCACCCTAGCTCCATTTCCGTCCCTCTTTCGCTTCGTAGCTTTGCTTGTTGAATAAAAACTCCAAAAATATAATTTGATAGAATTTTCGCAGAACTTTTCTTACCTATTCGAACAGACTCTGCAGGCCTCTGAATTTGGTCTTTGATAAATTTTTTCGGAGTCACCACTTGAATAACATCAATATCTTCATCTTCATACACATATTTCTTGAGTCATGAAACCTTTCACTTTCTTATTACACCATTTTCTCCACTAACCTGGAAATTCCTTTCACACAAAACTTCACACAATTCTCATTAGCAACATTAGTATAAGCGAGGTAATAGACCTTGTAAGTCCAAATTCAACTGAAATCCATCAAAACATAAGCTACTATAGCAACTCCTTCTGGAAAACAAAAAATAATTCAAAAAGGAAATCGATTTAAGAAGCAAATGCAAGAGTGGCAAAATCTGTCAAAACAGACCAGCAGGTAAAGATCAATTTTTTCGAACATCTTCTATTGCTCAAATCAAAAAGTGCAAAACTAACGAAAGTTAAATAACAATATGGGGCAGAAGCACAAACAATTACAGCTCAATCCGATATATAGAGATCTCTCATGAATTTTTACGGTGAAGCTCAAAAATCTGTTTCGGAACAGCAACTTCCCCAAATCTTACTTCTCTCTCATTAGAGGTTGATCTTGACACGAAAACCAAACAAAAAGGATAAGGAGAGGTTATTGCCGAAACAATAACTTCCAAGACTCAAAGAAACAAAAACAAACTGAAAGCAAGAATATATTGGGTTGTCTCCCAAAAAGTTCTTTCTTTATAGCCATTAAGATGGGCATGATAATTTCAATGAAGCTTACATAGGAATATGAATTGAAGTGAAAGAGAGCATTAAGAAGCAAAAATACACATGTTTAAGTATAACCCACTTTCTATGCAAGGGAATTTGGTAAACAAACAAGTTGTTGAAACCAGAGGCTACTAGCATAGGAAGGCAAAGGAGTACAACATAAAAACTTTCAGCATAAAACGAGGAAACTTGATATTATTAAGATGCATTAGAACAGTCTTTCCTCTCTCATAATAACTTTCAGTATCATGCATGATCTTAATAATATAACTATCACAAGAACCGTTGTAGCAATGATCACTTATCCTAACAGAAAACATAGGGACACTAGCTCTCATAACACTACTTTGTGAAACAATATTAGGGATATCCTTACAAAGGATAGTGTGTCCCTCTTCTACATATTTAGTGACAAAATCTTTCACATTTGCTATTATAGGTTCATCTTTTTGTTCATCAGGTTCAACAACTTTACTTGTACTTTCAATAACCATACTAGCTATCATAGAATATTCCTTTATCTTAACTGGGAAAGGCATTTTCTCAATGTAAGGTTCATGTAAAGCATGATTAGCAGTATAAACTTCAGTATTTCTTGCAAACACACTTAGCAACATCTTTATATGGTTCATGATACTTATTCCACTTCTTTTTAGGAACTTCAATATAGGAAGCAAAAGCATTAAAATAAGTTGCAATAGCTTGAGAGTCTAAACCATAAGCATTTTTAATATTTTGAAAGTCATCAGTTCCCATAAAAGATTCAATGCATTCATAATCATAATTTATACCTGATTCCTTTGTCATTCTCCCATGCTTCAGCATTATCTTGAATACAGTCCAAAAGATCCCATTTAGCTTCTTCTTCCATGCGAGTGAATGATCGAGCACAAGAGGCATCCAATAAATCCTTATCATGAAGAGAAAGCTTTGCATAAAAGTTATTGATAATAATATTGTTGGGGAGCTCATGAATGGGACATTTGAGCATTAGTAACTTTAATCTCCCCCAATCTTGGGTTGTACTCTCTCCATCAAGAGGCCAAAAGTTATATATTTGATTCCGATCTTTATGAATCTCACTAGGAGGATAAAACTTTGAATAAAAGAGAGGTATTATTTCCTCCCATTCAAGAGCTTGACCATTCCTCAGCTCTTCCTTTCAGTGATAATGAGAATAACTTCTTCTTGATTTGATATGTAGTAATACCTGCACACTTGAACAACCCACATAATTCGTGTATAAAGAGCAAATGATCACCGGATGGACAGTTCCATCTCCAACATAATAGTTTTCCATAACACGATCAATAATTCTTGTAGGTATTTTAAAAGTATCATTCGTAGCAGGTGGTGGTTCATCTACTACCTTAGCAGTGGTAGTAGCATTACGAAATAAGAAACTCAGTGAATTATCCATAATGAAAATAAAGCAACTAACAGAAATAAACAATACTCACAGTAGAAGTTTCCTTTACCAGTTCCACTCTCCAATAGCACTTCACTCCCTGGCAACAGCGCCAAAAAATAGTCTTGATGACCCACAAGTATAGGGGGTGTATCGCAGTATTTTCAATAAGTAAGAGTGTCGAACCCAACAAGGAGCAGAAGGTGCTGGCGAGTGGCTAGGAGAAGGAATTCTCTGTAAATACTTAGCAAACGGATTTTTAGGGTTTTTTGATAATGCAGGTAAATAAAGTACGAGTAAATAAAAGACAATAAGAATAAATGCAGCAAGTGGCCCAATCCTTTCTTTAGCAAAGGACAAGCCGGTTGTATTACTTAAGATGACCAAACGTTCTTGAGGACACATGGGAATACCGTCAAGTGCTTTCGCTTCATATAGTTGATTAATCTTCTTTAGTTTGCTAAGTGTTGTGTGGGTGAACCTGTGCTAATGTACCGACCTTCCTAGGACTAATACATACTTGTGATTATACCCCTTGCAAGCATCCGCAAGTACAAGAAAGTAATTAAGGTACAAACCTAACCACAAATTTAAACTCTAAGACCCTGACGTCCCTTGTGCAAAGGTTTCCTAACGGGGGTTTAGGTTTCTGTCACTCCGGCAACCCCTACGGTTAGTAGCCAAATACAGAATGCATTCCCCTAGGCCCATATAGGTGAAGTATCGTGTAGTCGACATTCACATGACACCACTAGAAGAAATACACGACAACTTAAATATCAAACTATTGAATCTTTCTCAACACAATTCCACTACTAACAACATGACTTCTCCCATGTCCTCAAGAACTTAACGAACTACTCACAAGAGATCATATGGATCATGATCAGAGATGAAATAATGATGTGTAACAATCTGAACATAAACGATAATTCAATGGTTCACTCAATAGCACCAACTATAAGGAGTAATCAACACCGGGAAAGTTTCCCCTAAGAACTATGCAAGATTCAACCCAATTGTTACAGCGGTATGAGGTGGTGATGATGGTTCTAGTGGAGATGATGGTGGTGATGATGATGATGATGATCCCGATGAAGTCCATCTTGATGGTCGTGTTGATGGCGATGATCTCCCCTCTCCAGGAAGGAATTCTCCCGACAGAATTATGTCTGTCGGAGAGATCTTTCTCTCTCGGTGTTTTCCGCCCCGCAAAGGCGCCGGAATATTTCTGTGGTCGCTCCCCGAGCCTTAGGGTTTCGGGAGGATAATATATGCCAGAGGGGAGAGGCTGGAGTGGACCAGGGCGGCCACACCACCTGGTGGCGCGGCTTGGGGTGGCCCGCGCCAGGGGGTGGTGTGGGCCCCCTGTGGCCCATCTCCACTTCCCCTTCTGGCATTCTTCGTCTTCTGGAAAAATAGGATTCTTCGTATTAAGTATCATCTCTTAATACGAAATATATCAATGAATAACAGTAAATTATGATATAGAATAGTGATGCAAAATGGGCGTATCACATATCTAACATATGATTCATGCTTAACCTTTCGGTCCATGTTCTGAGGCCATGTCTGTACATGCTAGGCTCACCAACTAAAAACCTTAGTACTCGCGTGTGTAAAACTGTCTTACACGCATTGTATGAAAGTGTAGAGTCAAAAACACCTGATCATCACGTGTTGTCTTGAAACGACAAACTTTCTTAACGGTGCATACTTAAGGAATAACACATTTTATCTTGATATCTAAATGAGGGATCATATTATAATGCTACTAAAGCGCCATACAAGCAATATAAGATGTAAACAAACATCATATGCATAAAGTGAAATGATATGGTTCTTGCACTTGATCACTATCATGTGCTTCGTGATATGATCTTTATCATTCCTTTATGTGTAAGGCCAAGGTCTATGGAACTTATAGTTAGGTATGCTATAATTTCCAAGAGCAAATTATAACATTACCATATCATGACACTAGCCCAACAACAATCTAAACTAGACGCTTCTAATTTATGAGTTGCAAGATTTACATGGCTTAGGGGTTTCGAAGATAGAACCGCTCTTACCTATAAACATGGAACTACAATGATGATAACCAAATTATTAGCAACTCTTCGTAAATCAGATATTGACTATAGTAGGAGAGACAGACACCCGCTAGACACTTATGCAAAAGTAGTTCCATGTCAAGCATGGAACATGTCTCATGTGCGAGGACATGTAAAGTTAGTCTAGGCCGCTTCATCCCACTATGCCACCAATATCAAAAATACATATAAGATGCAATAACATGATCGTCATCACCCACATACTCTTATGTGTTCTACCTGTGCAAAGCATATACGCATAGATCAGGCTCTGATATCACTATTGGGTTCGCATCATAGAAAATAGAAAAATTCCTACGATGTGAACTACTAAGCACCAAGATCTATCTACCTAGATACAATCAACGGGTGGATATACATCCATAGAGAACATACCCTTGAAGAGCGACAAAGCATTACGAGGTTGTACTCGTGGATGATGTAGTTATACACTTGCCGATCTCAAGATCATGATGAAGTCCAGCGAGTCCAGCAGGTCCAACACCAGCAAGTCCAGCACCACAAAGCAGCGGTGCATCCGTGATCGCACACATGTCCGATACCCCGACAACCTCTGAGTCCTCGCTCCAGCAAAGCAGCGGAAACAGAAAATCCTTCCATAAAAAGCCACCGGAAACATGTATCTCGCTAATCCGGGACCATGGGGAATTGCTAGAGGGGGAAGATAACCTTCACGAGGAGGTGGTGCAAGAGAAGAGGAGCCATGGGGCTCAGTTTATAGGGGATGGGGCACAGTCCCATGGCCATGGCTGGCCGGACATGGTGGGTGCCCCCACCTCTCCCTCATTCATGTGGGTGGAGCTTCCACTAAGCCCACTCACATAGATTTCAACTCCACTCACTTGCATTTAATGTCCACTAAATTAAATATATTTTTCAATTTAAATAAAACACTTTTACTTATTTTATTCAGAATTTTGTTAATTACTTTAATTAAAAAAATTCACATAAAACCCCTTGCAACATTTTGATATCACATGCAGAACCAGTTTTAGCAATTTCACCCAAAATAATTTTGGTGTCCATCGAAACAATTCTAGCGCTTTCATAATATTTCTCTGGTATCTTATTTGCTCCAAATGGTGTCAATATACCTTAAGTGTGTCACCCTACGGTTCGTGAATAATGCACACATGATCGAGACCCCTCTCCGATCAATAATCAGCAGCGGGACATGGAGATCTGTACTAACTCCGACACATTCAATGATGACTCCAGTGTTCGTGTGAACCTTTAACGTTAGTAACTAAATTCCATTATCTCACGATATATTACATGTCTGAGATTCGGTCATCGGTATCTCTATACCTAGTTTGATCTCGTTACCGACATGCACTCTTTTCTCGTTCCCGTGATATAACATTCTAGTGATCACATCACTTGCTTGCAAGTTATCTCAATGTGATACCACCGAGAGGGACTAGAGTATATATATCCATCATCGGCATGGACAAATCCCACTATTGATCCATGAGCCTCTACATCACACCTTCGGAGTATCTGAACCCACCTTTATTGTCACCCTGTTACGGTGTGACGTTTGATGAGTTACTCTTCTAGTGTTAGTGATTGACATGATCTCATGGCCTAAGGACTATAATTACTTCGTATGATGTTATAGCAATTTAAACACAGTGACTTTGCTTATATTGCTATACTTTGGATGAATGTTCATCACATCATTCCACCAATATTGTGACCTTGTTATTAACAACATCCAATGTCCATGATCCGGAAACCTTGATCATCTTCTTAATAAACGAGCTAGTTTATATGAGAGGCATAACTAGGAACTCTTTATTTGTTTATTAAACACACATGTATTAACGTTTCCAATTAATACAATTATAGCATGCAAAATAAACATTTATCATAAACGAGGAATAAGATAATAACCACTTTATTATTGCCTCTTAGGTATATTCCCTTCAATGACCTAGCCAAATAGATAGCATCCATGCATGTTACCATCGAGCAATTTCAAAACCAAAAGAAGGTTAGAGGAAAGTTGCATGTTAGAAACTGAGCAAAGTTAGTTGTAGGGGAAAATCATGTAACATACCAGGATTTTAGAATTTTGGACAAAAAATTATAAATTGCATTGTATCATGGCATATCATGCAAAATCTTACTCAAAGAGGCTTTTGTCAAAAACCCCTATTCAAAATCTTGTGTATAAACTCTATTTTGCATTTTCCAAATAGCCATATAGGCATTTTATGAAAATGGCACTATTGATATTTTTCAACTTTGGAAAAAGATATTCTCAATATATCCTAATAGGTGTATTTTTAATTTAGAAATTTTCAGAAACAAATTTGAAGTCATTTGGATTCCTAAAAATCGAACTAGAAAAGAAATCAAAAATGGAAAAATAAAAAAAAACTAAACCTATCCGCAAGCAGCCCACCTGGTACCTAGCCCGACCCACCTAACTGCCCCCTTATCTACCGCCCGTGTGCGCTGAACCAGCCGCGCAACAGACAACGGCGGAGTACTCGCGTGTGTAAAACTGTCTTACACGCATTGTATGAAAGTGTAGAGTCAAAAACACCTGATCATTGTATGAAAGTGTAGAGTCTTGAAACGACAAACTTTCTTAACGGTGCATACTTAAGGAATAACACATTTTATCTTGATATCTAAATGAGGGATCATATTATAATGCTACTAAAGCGCCATACAAGCAATATAAGATGTAAACAAACATCATATGCATAAAGTGAAATGATATGGTTCTTGCACTATCATATGCTTCGTGATATGATCTTTATCATTCCTTTATGTGTAAGGCCAAGGTCTATGGAACTTAGACGTTAGGTATGCTATAATTTCCAAGAGCAAATTATAACATTACCATATCAGGAAACTAGCCCAACAACAATCTAAACTAGACGCTTCTAATTTATGAGTTGCAAGATTTACATGGCTTAGGGGTTTCGAAGATAGAACCGCTCTTACCTACAAACATGGAACTACAACGATGATAACCAAATTATTAGTAACTCTTCGTAAATCAGATATTGACTATAGTAGGAGAGACAGACACCCGCTAGACACTTATGCAAAAGTAGTTCCATGTCAAGCATAGAACATGTCTCATGTGCGAGGACATGTAAAGTTAGTCTAGGCCGCTTCATCCCACTATGCCACCAATATCAAAAATACATATAAGAGACAATAACATGATCGTCATCACCCACATACTCTTACGTGTTCTACCTGTGCAAAGCATATACGCATAGATTAGGCTCTGATATCACTATTGGGTTCGCATCATAGAAAATAGAAAAATTCCTACGATGTGAACTACTAAGCACCAAGATCTATCTACCTAGATACAATCAACGGGTGGATATACATCCATAGAGAACATACCCTTGAAGAGCGACAAAGCGTTACGAGGTTGTACTCGTGGATGATGTAGTCATACACTTGCCGATCTCAAGATCATGACGAAGTCCAGCGAGTCCAGCAGGTCCAACACCAGCAAGTCCAGCACCACAAAGCAGCGGTGCATCCGTGATCGCACACATGTCCGATACCCCGACAACCTCTGAGTCCTCGCTCCAGCAAAGCAGCGGAAACAGAAAATCCTTCCATAAAAAGCCACCGGGAACATGTATCTCCCTAATCCGGGACCATGGGGAATTGCTAGAGGGGGAAGATAACCTTCACGAGGAGGTGGTGCAAGAGAAGAGGAGCCATGGGGCTCATTTTATAGGGGATGGGGCACAGTCCCATGGCCATGGCTGGCCGGACATGGTGGGTGCCCCCACCTCTCCCTCATTCATGTGGGTGGAGCTTCCACTAAGCCCACTCACATAGATTTCAACTCCACTCACTTGCATTTAATGTTCACTAAATTAAATATATTTTTCAATTTAGATAAAACACTTTTACTTATTTTATTTAGAATTTTGTTAATTACTTTAATTAAAAAAAATTCACATAAAACCCCTTGCAACATTTTGATATCACATGCAGAACCAGTTTCAGCAATTTCACCCAAAATAATTTCGGTGTCCATCGAAACAATTCTAGCGCTTTCATAATATTTCTCTGGTATCTTATTTGCTCCAAATGGTGTCAATATACCTTAAGTGTGTCACCCTACGGTTCGTGAATAATGCACACATGATCGATACCCCTCTTCGATCAATAATCAACAGCGGGACATAGAGATATGTACTAACTCCGACACATTCAATGATGACTCCAGTGATCGTGTGAACCTTTAACATTAGTAACTAAATTCCATTATCTCACGATATATTACATGTCTGAGATTCGGTCATCGGTATCTCTATACCTAGTTTGATCTCGTTACCGACATGCACTCTTTTCTCGTTCTCGTGATATAACATTCTAGTGATCACATCACTTGCTTGCAAGTTATCTCAATGTGATACCACCGAGAGGGACTAGAGTATACATATCCATCATCGGGATGGACAAATCCCACTATTGATCCATGAGCCTCTACATCACACCTTCGGAGTATCTGAACCCACCTTTATTGTCACCCTGTTACGGTGTGACGTTTGATGAGTTACTCTTCTAGTGTTAGTGATTGACATGATCTCATGGCCTAAGGACTATAATTACTTCGTATGATGTTATAGCAATTTAAACACAGTGACTTTGCTTATATTGCTATACTTTGGATGAATGTTCATCACATCATTGCACCAATATTGTGACCTCGTTATTAACAACATCCAATGTCCATGATTCGGAAACCTTGATCATCTTGTTAATAAACAAGCTAGTTTATATGAGAGGCATAACGAGGAACTCTTTATTTGTTTATTAAACACACATGTATTAACGTTTCCAATTAATACAATTATAGCATGCAAAATAAATATTTATCATAAACGAGAAATAAGATAATAACCACTTTATTATTGCCTCTTAGGTATATTCCCTTCAATGACCTAGCCAAATAGATAGCATCCATGCATGTTACCATCGAGCAATTTTAAAACCAAAAGAAGGTTAGAGGAAAGTTGCATGTTAGAAACTGAGCAAAGTTAGTTGTAGGGAAAAATCATGTAACATCCCAGGATTTTAGAATTTTGGACAAAAAAATTATAAATTGCATTGTATCATGGCATATCATGCAAAATCTTACTCAAAGAGGCTTTTGTCAAAAACCCCTATTCAAAATCTTGTGTATAAACTCTATTTTGCATTTTCCAAATAGCCATATAGGCATTTTATGAAAATGTCCCTATTGATATTTTCAACTTTGGAAAAAGATATTCTCAATATATCCTAATAGGTGTATTTTTAATTTAGAAATTTTTAGAAACAAATTTGAAGTCATTTGGATTCCTAAAAATCGAACTAGAAAAGACAAAAATGGAAAAAAAAACTAAACCTATCCGCAAGCAGCCCACCTGGTACCTAGCCCGACCCACCTAACTGCCCCCTTATCTACCGCCCGTGTGCGCTGAACCAGCCGCGCAACAGACAACAGCGGGCAGCGCGCCGCGGCCCAGCACTCAGCCCAACAAGCAACCTACAACATGAGCCTCTCTCCTTCCTTCCCTGACGTGTGGGGCCGCCCTCCTGTTGTCTTCCATCTCGAGTGATCCTGGGACGAACACGAGTTCATCACCCTGAAACAATCCCCGCAGAATCCGCACCGATTTTGTTGCCCTTTTCACGTATCCGACGCCCTATTAATTCCCCAAACAGCCGTAGCCTTTTCCCTTTTGGAACCCTAGCCTATTTTGCTCGCAGACGAGATCCTGATCTCGTCGAAAAGCTCCATCATGGAACTTCAAACCGATGAGGTCATCAAGCCCCGAGCCTTCCCTTAGACCTAGATCTCTCCCCTTGTTTCACCTCATCTCCTTGGCCCCTTCTTCCCCTCGTAGGAGCACCCTACTACAAGTAATCGCTCACCGGAGTATAACCGGAGTTGCGCCACCCCAGTCACCCTTCACCGTATGCAGAGGAGATTCGGGCGAGGTAAAGCACGCCCTCATGACCACCACTCTGTGCCGATCGTCGTCCTCGTCTCCTCCATCCCCTAGAGCACCGGAACCGCTGCCACCATCACCTCCCTGAGCCACTGCCGCCATCCATCGTTGTCGCCACCGTCTTCCAGCCAACGCTGGCTCACCGTCATCACCGTCCCCCGTCCGATATGACGTGGATGATCCAGATCGCTTCCAGCCGCGCCAAGCCACAAGCCGAAGCTCAGCTGAAGCCAAGCCGACACGCACAACAAGCCACCCATCTCAAGCCATCAGATATTGATCCAATGGACATAGACACCCCACTTAAATGAAGAGGTGTCGACCAGTGGAATCACGCCACGTCACTGCTACGTCTCTGATTAATTGTAAATCGATTTAAAAAGACAGAAATACATTAAAATTTGTATAATTCATAGTAAAATATATACATGTTCAAAAATTACAAATTATACGTGTTAGATTCAAAAAAGTTTGACAAACATTAATGTAAGATCAGATCTAACTTTGACAGTATATAATTATTGTGTTAATTTAATTATTTTAATGGCCTTTTTAAAGTAAATAAATCATAATAAATTATCTATAGATCCGAAAAATGCAAATAAGTATCAACAGAATCCTTGTGACATGTATGCCATTAATCAGGTCTTAGATATAATTATTGACGTGGAAAATATTATACGTGATTTAAACTCTTCTAGTAAGTTTTTAATTTATAGTAAAATATCTAGAACCCCAAATTGAGTGAATCCAATTGCCAAGGGTTTGCCTCAGTAATACCCATCTATATAAAATATAAACAAAATTATTTTGTAACTGTTTTAATAGAAAGGTTTGTACAAAGCTATAAATCCAATTGCAATAGTAATTAAATCATAGAAAAAGATTTAGAACTCCTCTTTAGGTGATTCCAATTTTTAATAGCTCTAAATTGAAATATCTATCCATTAGCATTTAATTCACAATTTAATATGACTGAAACATTAGGAGATGAATTAAATTGAATTAAACCCTATTAAATCAATATATCTTTATTAATAATTTGCCTTATGCATTAAATGCTTTTACATATGCATAATGAGACATATTAATGTTTAGATAACTAAATACAATGATTGTGACATATTAAATCATCATCGATGCATTATTCTTCATTGTTTTATTGTATTGTGCATAGTTGCATTGTTTGAATGGTGTGTTGTTGTGTTTTGTTTTAATCGTTAGATTGCGAGGAGTGTAACTATTGTGATTGTGACGAGTGCAACCTTTTATATTGTGAGGATTATCTAAATGACTACATCTACAACAAAGGAAAATAGAGCTATCGTAAATGTCCTACTATTTTTCCTATGCATGTAGAATGATTTTCAGTAGTGATGCATGTGTAGGACTTTGTTTTACTACTATGCTATGCTGTGACACCCAGGCATGATTGCCATATTTCCATGACTTATATTCCTTTGAGCCATCGTATTGTAGTTGCTTAGCCATGCTTATTAGATGTGCAATGAGAATTCATGATTGATTCTATTATGGAAAGATATGATTTGTTATAATGAAAACAACTGGAAAGTAATGAATATCTTGGGTGTGATGGATTGATGTTGTTGGATGGTTTTATTGCAGAAAGCACACCTAGGCTTCTGAGATTGGACAGGTTTCTTGTGTAGGAGCTTCCAGTACAGCCGCATGTCATATGGGCTCTGTCTTAACTAAGTAAGTTGTGGGAATCTGACCCAACATGACTAGCAGATGTAGGGGATGTAGGTTGGTATGGGTCTGTGTAACAGCCCAAAACTTCAATCCAAGTGTATCAAAGATCAAATCATCCAAATTTAGGATTAACAAAAACTTTTCTATATTGAAAATGAAAGCATTCATATATGTGTGCATTTAAAATAGGAGTTGTTTGGAATTGCCATGATTGTGTGATCCTTTGCTTCTAAAATGTTTCTTAGGTGATTTAAACATCATCTACATCTTTCCCAAACTTTTCCTAAAGAAAATCAAATAAAAAAGAATTAAAATGAAGGAATGGTCATTTGGACAAATTTAACTCTCATGCCTACTTTGGCTATTCCTAGTACTCAATTCTTAACAGAAACAATTCTTGATCTTTGCACCCCTTGCTAGTACACATAATGAGGTACCAAGGCCCACCTTTTGATCTTCTAAAAACATTCTGGAAACTATTTTAAATGGCAGTTCAAAATTGAATCTAATGCATATGCATAGATCACCCCTATTTCAAAAACCATGTATTTGAGCTCCATTTTCAAAACCCTTGCAACTAGAGACTACCTAGCACTAGTGGAGATCACCCAAAAATTTTGAACTCAAAATTCAAAATTTGGTCTCTTGCGGCCATTTCATCGAACAGGTGGCAGACACAGATCAAACATTTGTCAAAACACTAGTGTGCAGTGCTTCTTGTCACCATTTGGGCCTAACTCGGTCCCCTTGTCCCCCCCAGCTCAAACCCCGGCCCTAGCTCTCTCTCCCTCTCCCCTAGCTGCTCCAGTGCCAAGCCGCCCGACGCCATGCGCCAGGTCGACCATGGACAGCTCGCACAAAGCCGCCCCGCGCTCTCCTTCGCCCGCTGGCAGACAGGCGCCATCACACCGCACCGCCTCGACCAGCCCCCGACCAAAATCGAGTGGAGGACTACCCCCATTTGCTCGCGCACATGTCTCTGTCCGCCATGCCGATCACCCCGGAGCGCCGCGCCCGCCAGAGCAGCACCGGCCTCGCCAAGCCCTAGCCTTGCGTGGCAGCACCCGCAGCAGGCCCAACAACCGCCCAGACATCCTTGTTCGCAGCCTCGCGACCAGCAGCCCCGAGGAACCGCGTCGAACACCGCCGCCCGCGCCCAGTGCACCGCCCACTCCCGACCAATAGAGATAGCCCCTTGCTGCGCCATCAAGCCATAGAGGATCGCCAGGAGACCGGCCACCGTCCGCCTACCTCGCCCATGCCCTTAGCTCGCTGAGTCGTCGCCCACGTCGAGCTCTGCCCATGCCGCTCTGCCCCTTCGCTCGCCTATATAAGGAGGCCTCCCCAGCAAGCTCTCTTCACACCATTCTCATCCCCACCTCTCACTCTCACTCCCCACAGCCAGCCGGAGCCGCTCGAGCACCAGGACGCCAGAATTGCAGCCGGAGCCACCGCCTCGGGAGGAGAAGGGCGCCGTTGATCCAGGCCATCCCAGGAAGCGCCGCTTGTACCAGGAGAACCGCCGTCGTCTTCCACTTCGTTCGCCCGCCTCGCCGACCCCGCTGGAGCCCCGGTACGCCCCCACTACACCCTTACTGACCGCGCTAGGGTTAGCTCCCGTCGTGTCCTGTTCCGATGAGGACGATAGCTGTGAGTCGTCGATCTGCCCTCTAATCGCACGGCCACCTTTCATCCATACCCCTTTGGTACCCCCTGTTCCACTGACGGGTGGGGCCCTCACTTAAGCCAGCCCGCGACGCTGCGCGGAGCGCAGTGGGCCAGTCCATTTTGTTCCCGCGCACGTTTCAAATTCAAATTAGGAATTTTCCTTTTAGTTAGAATATAGTTTCTGTCCAGTGTTTCAAAATTCAATTCTGTGAGTTTAGCAAATCCAAATTGCATGAAACTAATTTTGTCTGAAAGGTATTGAAAAGCTCTATCCAAGCCCGTTGGATTTAATTCATTTAGAGTTATAGATTTCTCCTAATAAAAATAAAAAGACAGAAGCTTTTGCAACTTGAAACATTTTTATAAAATCAACCAAGTTAGCTTTTGAGTTGATTCCAACTCTCAAAAATCATATTTCATCATATCTATCCAAATATGTAAAAATATTAAGGTTTACAGGCAGTGACTTTGGACTAGTACCAAAATAATGCTATATAGGCATTTCTAGTCACTCTAAATCATTAAATAATAAACTTAAACCAAAGTAATATTGATCCAACCTTTAAATCTCATTCCCACATGTTAGAATATGTGGTGAGGACATGTGTCCACATGATCCCATATTTTGGTGGTGAATATTAAAGTGTAGTTAATATTTCAATGAGTAGAAATTACTTTTCCAAAATAAAAAGGTTGAAACTATTGAATTAAAACTTGTGATGTTTGGGATGATAATAGATCATCAATTGTGTGGTTTAGAATACTACTTAGCCTAAGTTAAGTATTGTTTGGTGATTGTGCACTCCCTATGTATTTCTAGACGCTAGTACCGACCAAGCCTTCGAGGAGGAGGAGTTCTGCCAAGAAGAAGAAGAAGAAGACAACTTCAACCACTGCACCAACCAAGGCAAGCTATTAGTGGAAAGCTAACCCTTGCAAACATGCTTTAGTAAGCTATTGTAGCAAGCTAGAATAAAACTAGATAGTTTAGTAAAGATGCCTTAAGCATACTTTGCTCACACCCCCTTAGTTTACACAAAGTTCTTTAATTAATTTTGAAGGTAGCATAAAGAGTATAAAACTTGACCTAATTAGAAACCCTTAGATGTTATTCTATGGCATGAGATTGATCCCACCTTTCCATCTTAGTGAACACTCTTAACCTAGTGTTTTAGAATAGATCAAACTTGAGTCATTTTAGATGGGAACACTTGGTGAAAATGAGTTATGAAAACCTTGGAATGATGAGTCATTCTATTGAGATGTTTTGACATGTGTTGAGAAACACAATTGGTTTATGATGATGAAAATGATGAGGCATGAGCCTTAATCCTTTTTTATAAAACTGATGGTTGGATTCGGATGCGATACCATTCCAAATTTACCGTACAACCACATTACCTGAATTGGGTAAGGCTTAGCTAGAAATTTATATGCATTAGTATTAGTTCCCTCACGGGAGAGGTTTGAGCTGAGGCTACCTCTCAATGTTGTCCACCTATGCAGTGCCCAAGATGACTGATGGTCATGGTTGGAAGGCCATGCTCATAGGAGAGGTGCTTGTACTAGGGTGTGTAAAGGGAAGGTTATGTTTGATTATCTGCATACCAAGTATGATGATTCAGGGTTATCCCTGACAGATGTATCGAATCTTGTGGTGAAAGTGTACCACCTCTGCAGAGTGTCAAACTATTCGAATAGCCGCGTCCGCGGTTATGGACAGTTGGAATGGCCATACTGTTTCGTTGTCAGATGTTTTCTAAATAACTTGAAATGAATGATGAACCTTGACTTGACCATAACAGGGTTGTGTAGATAAAAATAGCTTCCCAACTTAGGTGATTCTAGACTTTTATTTTATCTTTTCTTGCTTCAGAACTCAGCTTAGGTTTCAAACTTAACTTGATAGTTACTCTTTCAATTCAGTACTTTAATTTAGAATCATAACCCTTGCTAGTAGTAGTTTGCGAGTACTTAAAGAGTACTCATGGCTTTTGTCCCTGGCTATTATCATGGCCAGACTATGAAGGAGATTATCAAGATGATGGTCAGCAGGACGGCTATGATAACTAGGACTATCTGCCTTCGTCAGCATTGCCTGTGCCCCTGAAGATGGACCCCACCGCTACGCTATCGTTTATTTCCGCTGCTTGTTGTATTAAAGACTGGATCATGAGATCCTTATTTGTGTAAAACCTTATGTATGGTTTATAATGGATGATGTACTGTGATATCCAATCCGTTATGTCTTGCAAAAATGGTAATCCTGGGATTGCGAGGTATGGCATAACGAGCATCTGGGATTAAAAATCCGGGTGTTGACAGTCTGTCCTAGGGGCTCAGGGTTTTACTTTTGAAAGGTTTCGTCTTGGTTTTCTCCCTACCATGGAACAAAATGAGTGTAATGGTAAGAGCGGGTTGACTGGGTCGTGCGGAAAAAGTGTACGAACCTCTCAAGAGTGTAAATCTAAGTACTTAACTGTGTCCCTAGTTATGGACATCTATGATCAACTAGGCCTGGAACTGTTTGGAAGATCTCACTCATCCCAATTTTTTAATTATTAGAACTTGATGGGTAAACATGGATTTAGGAGCATACGAAGCTAAACTGTCTTGTTTCTACATGGATTTATGCTGGTATGTTCTTAGAAGAATTGTTTGAAAGAAAGAAAAGTAATTCAAAAGTAGGGAAAAATTATATCGCTTTTATGCAAATGAGCCCGAACTCCACTTATCCAAATATGCATATAACTGATAGGTTCCATTATACATCAATATACTAGTCCTACTTGCCAATACATTCAAAGTATTGACCATTCATGGCTACAACCTTTTATGTTGCAGGTTATTCTATTTCTAAGTGATTGTTCATAAGTCGCGAGACTCCACTCAACAATTGTTCGCCTGTGGCACATTTGAAGGATGGAGATCTAACTTGTATTTGTTTTCCAATGTGTATTTGAATAATGTAATGTATATTCTAGATCATATTCATTATATTTATGATGCACGGTTATATTTGGTATCATTTTATACTGTGTGTGGTAGATAGCAATATACACTGGAACTCATCCTTATTAGGAGAGGGTGTTACAAATCACTAAGAAAAAAAGATTCGGTCTTATAATGCTTGTGATGCTCAGGCAACGTTTGCAGCACTCGAGTGATACATAGCAGCAGCAAGGGTCATGCTCTTGACCTTGCTGGCATCAGCATTATATGGAGGTGGCCTCGGGTCGACAAACTCAGTTAACTTTCCTCCTTGTAAGATGGAAAGAACCGGATCAAGCAAAAATCAAATTAAACAACCATTCAAGGAAGTTCATGTTCATGATAATAATCAACATGGTGTTGGATAACTTGACATTTTGGGCCGCCGGAGCTCACCGACTTTCACCCCACAATCAAGTACAATGTCGAAGGCGATTTGCACCCCATCGTCCAGCTACAACAGTGTGAGATGAATGGCATACCTTTGGTTGACAGTCTTTTGAAATAATCGAGGATACACATGACTCCACCAGACATCTTGAATATCTCTAGCCAACCATAATGTAGGTTATACACTTTTGAACATTCATATTGAAGTAATACTTCAAAGTCATTCATGTACTGGAATATTTACATATGAAAGAAAAATCAGATAACAAACTAAGACATACTATTTATTTTTAGTCAAATAGACAGAGATAAATAAATATTTTGCTTTTGTTCATCCAACACTTAGTTATCTAACTCCATATACATAAGTAAGATAGACTAATTTTCAGTCAATTAATCACATTAGCACAAGTATACGAAGTTATGCTTGCAACTCAATGGACATATTACTATTAAATAAAGTAGCTCTCTAAAATAAAACACATTAGTTCCAACATAAAGGGAGATTATATGACCTCAATTCAATTCAACTTTATACAATATGTGGTCAACACTCCAAAGCATGGTTACATAATAGACCTGATTTAACAATGGCACCAGCATCGTAAACATCAGTTACAAAAGGATTTTTCCAAATCAAAGATTAAGGCAAATTGACAACTCATTACAAAGGAAGTAATATACCATCATCAAATAAGGAATGCCTTGCTAATTAGTAGTCTGGAACCTGCTTTGTCAAGCCAGTTATCATAGTACATTGAGTACTGAGCAATAATATGTTAGGTACTAGACCATGTAAGTGCGCGTTACCGCGCCCGTCCATTATTAAAAAATAGTGATGAAAATATGAAAAAAGAAAAAAAATGAGATATCTAAAAAAATCTAGACGACACATATGAACAAATCTCAATCTCAAGGAATCTCCGGCGGTGGTTAGATTGGTGATGCCAT
This sequence comes from Avena sativa, assembly GCA_916181665.1. Lineage (NCBI taxonomy): Eukaryota > Viridiplantae > Streptophyta > Magnoliopsida > Poales > Poaceae > Avena > Avena sativa. Next base: position 365,990,820 of record OV702287.1, on the reverse strand, counting down.
CGAGTAAAAAAGTTTTACATTTTTTCTAATTAGCAAATATATCAATTTTAAACTGCCTATTCAAATGAACAACACTGATGCTATAATCAGTTTCCGTCTTTAGGTCGTGTTGACGCAACTTTATTGCTTAGTTGAGGAGTACCTCTTCGATCGTCTCAAGGCATATATGAGGTCCTTCCAGTGCTAGTTCACACGGCTAGGTTGCTCACTCTGTCATATAGCCTATACCTCCATGGCCTTTTAATTTTACTCACTGGACCTACAAAGTAAAACTGTCTCAGAAAAATACTACAAAGTAAAACTGCCTCAGAAAAATACTATTTCCCCAGACATGGTTGTATTGTTTTGAGTGCATAAGCACATCGAAAAGTGAAAAAGTATGACCACGATAGCAAAGAGATATATAGGACAGGTAGCAGATTCTTTGAACAGGAAAATATCAAATATAGGAAAAACAATAGAAAATACACATCTATTTTTTTGTTATGTTTCCTGAGCGATAGCCGACAGACCACTTTATAAAGCGAGAATTTTCTATCTGACGATGATAAAGTTATCAACACCACGGTTTTTAAAAATACCACACTTTATATGGTAATAGTATAAATCTGCATATCAGTGCATAGGTAAAAGATGATTTTGCTGCCATCGAGATTTCAGAATGCTTAAAATAAATACAAACTAAATAGTGTGGAAAATGGTAAAGGATCACTTGTGAATAGATACATGGTTTAAGAACAGGCTCCTTATTTATTTGGTGGCACCTCGTATTTTGTTCTGATGTGATAATAGCACTTTCAAGGATAATAAGCCAGCTAATACCTGTTCATAGAAAATATATTTCTAACATTAGTCTGAACATATATCATATGCAACTTGAAGGCAACGATTTGCGTCAGCTGAACGGTCGAACTTTTTTCTTGGTCGATGGCTGAGATCATTTTCCAGTGTAAGTGGAAAATAAAACATACATTGGAAAAGAGATAACGACACGTACTGAACTGATGAGTTCGCAGGTCCTTGAGCTACTAAAACTGCTTCCCCAAACAGCTCCATCTCCTGAAATTGCAAGGATGAAACATTGTAATCTCTAGTTAGATGAGAGATGCTAATCCATATGGTTGATTACCAGAGGAAAACAACAACTATGTTCTCACTGGATAACCTCAGGATAGAGGTACCCAAAAAATGTTAAAGATTACTTAACAGACATCTTCATACACACTTTAGTAAACACATAATAGATAAAGAACAGAGCCTATTTAAATGGGGATCATGAGAGAAATTAAATTGATTTATCTTCGTAAGATGTCCGAGGTATAATTTGGTACACATTAAAAGGAACTGGTCTTTTCTTTCATAAGTTACCTTAGAGTCTAAAGTCATCAAAACTCTCGTACAAAGTCAAAAATTTCATAATGTCACTTTGGTTCCTGCATATTGTAGTTATGAAAGAAGTGCAGAGTGTGAAATATATAGATCACAAAAAATGCCTCATGTCTCCAACGGCTAAAAGAATTGGTAGAGAGCTCAGTTACGGCAACTGATTCATTCATCTGCTAGCATGAACTCATAAATCTTAGTAACGGAGAACTGTGTCATTTCTGTCATGGTTGTATTAAATAAGAAAGGAAGCATGCTAACAAGTAAAAACATTGCAAAGATACCAAAATCTATAATCAATATCATTTAGCAAAACTAAACGGTGATAAAAATAAACCCATCCTACAACAATGGTAATAGGCTCACGAGAAATATGAGTTATATCACCTACAAGGCCACATCATGTGGGAGCACAGTGAACGTATATCTACTCTGAATTTTCTGCTAAAAAGGATCTTACAGCGATTGATGCAATCTTCTCAGCCTTGATAACACCCTCGTATAGTCCCTCAATAATGTGTAGTGCCACATAACTATACATTCTAATTGAGATAATGGAGTAATCACTTTCAAAATATTTCCTGGAGAACATGAAAAAAATTAACTGTCCGTTTTCTTCAGGTAAAAATATGAGTTTTCTCAATGGAATTTCAAGTAGGACAGTGAAATACCAAAAGTCAGCACATCCCACGAACATAGAATCTGGGAAATAAATCTTACCAAGTCAATCAAGAGGCAAACCGAGTGTAGAGAATATGGAGACCGTGTGATAAACTTGGGGGTTCCTCATGTTCCTATTTGATCTCATGCCGCAGCCAAGGACACCGATGCAGGAGGAGTAGAATCGTGTTTATCTTTTCTCCAACACAAGACAAAATGGTTGACTACTTACAGTGTTGTACTCCCTCTGTCCAGAAATAACTGACTTTGAATGTATCTATACATTGGAATACGTCTAGATACATTTAAATCTAGACAACCCAAATCAGTTATTTATGGGCGGAGGGAGTAAAAAATTTGCAATCAACAACCAATTGACACAATTGCATCAATTTGAGGCTGGAAAGGGTGTGGCACGACAATGAATTCTTAGCAATCTAGGGCTCTAGGCGGTGAATTTCCCCGTTGTCTGTAGCAATGTAGGTCTCTGGGCAGCAACTTAAAGAAAATAAGAATTACACCACAGCCTCCCGGCCCATGAAGGTGCCGATGGGAAAGAAGATAAACCAATCAATTGCATACTTGAGGAAATTAAGGAGGGCGATGGTCCTCCAACACGTACACAGAGGAGCGGGAGCGACGGCGAGTAAGTTACCTGAGGAGAGCCAGTCGAAACGTCAAACTCCACGATTCGTGGAAGATGGCGATTCTTCTGTCGCTCTGCCGACATCGCCGGATAATGTGCTTGACCATAATCCACCTATGGAGGGGCTTGGCCATCGCCTCGCCGGTTTTTTGTCCGACTCCAATCGCTCTCGGAGCAAGGGTGCGCTCAGGCGTGTCGTAGGCGGAACGAGAAAGGGCGGCGCAACGTGGAGAGAGAGGAAAATAAATAAAAGGAATGATACGCCGTGTCTTTGGTCTTATAGAAGGCCTTAAAGCCCGTTTATGCTTTTTGGCAGCCCGTTCAACCACAAATGGCCTAGCTTGGTCAGCAGAGTAGAAGCCCTGTCACGTTTGCTTGGCCCGTACGTGCGGTTCGACAGACGAAACAAACTCAGCGAGGCTGTGGGAAAGAGAGATTGATCCAGCGCGTTGAACAAACTGACCCAACGGTGCAGAGAATAAAATCGCTGTAAGAGCTCCTAGATGATTAAGTTTTACTGTTTCTTAATAAGCGACGGTCATACTTGCTAGGGCTAGATAAAGTAGCACCGCAATATTGAAGATTTACATCAACGGTTGTCATCCAATCTTCAAATATTTAAATTTAGTTATCCAATTTCTCCTTATAACATAAGATAGGTATCATCGCTCAACTTAAAGGTGTGTGTATTATGATGCAAGTCATACCATTAGTTAGCAATATGCATGTATTTTAATTTTCCAAAAATAACTGCAGATTTAGCTCCCAAATATACAGTAAGATTAATGAAAAATCAAGAAAAAGCTAACCACATTCCATATGTTTCGTTGATGTGTACATCACTTACAAAGAATATTACATTGTCCCCACAAAGGCTGCTAGACTACGTCCCCGTCATATAAGGAACACACTAGAAGTTTACATAGTATAACTTAACAATCTTGTAACACAACGGTGCTTATGTTGTGATCAATTGTCAATAAAAAATATTAAAACTGAATTTTCCGGTTTATCAATCATAGGTTCATGACTAATGTATCTTTTCAGCAATGGTGTAAATAGCAAAGCCATGTAAGGTTAGTTACCTACAACGATGACACCCTTGCGCCTTGAATTTGTTTCATTTTATTCACTGAAGGAGGATCATCGTGCTCATAATTTATACTTCACTCTAGGAAAGGCCTTGTTCGCGACATGATCACTTGACTCTCTCGCGGACAAAACCGCTTGTAACATAAATACATTGGCTCCCTGTGTTATCGAATTGATGACAAGTTGTAACATCCCAAATCTTTAATCAAGGTTAATCAAGATCAGATCTACCCAATTTAGGGTTAACAAAAACTTTTTCTATTTAAAATCTTTAAGCATTCATATGTGTGTATTTAAAATAGAAGTTGTTTGAAATGCCATTATTGTTTGTTCTAATGGTTGTAAAATGGTTCTATGATGAATGTCACATCATCTAGATCATTCCCATGCAAAAACCAAAGAAAAAAAAATAAAAAAGAATTAAATAAAGAAAATGGTCACTTTTGCCATTTTAACCACCTAGCCCACTTTGGGTATTCCTAGCACTCAAATCCCAACAGAAACAAATGTGGATCTTTACACTCCTTGCTAGTACAAGTAGTGATGTACCAAGGCCCACTTTGTGATCTCCCAAAAACTTTCAAACTCTAATTTTAAATGACATTTGAAATTTAAATCTAGTTCATATGTTTAGATCACACTTTTTCAAAAACCACTCAAATGAATTTCATTTAACAAATCCTAGCAACCACAAATGTTTAAGCATGTGACAAACCACTCCACAAAATTTCATCTCAAAATTCAAAAGTTTTCTTCTTGCGGCCATTTGGTCGAACAGGTGGCATGCACAAATTTTCTGCCTAACAAACACTATTGATGGATCAATGCCTTGTCGAGTAATTGGCCCCCATTTGGTCCCCTTGTCTCCCCTAACTCTAACCAACCCATAACTAAGCTACTAACCGGCCTATAGCAGCAGTGTCGCGCCGCCCGTTTTTGGTCACCGTCGGCCGAACATGGGAAACACTTCCCAGACCGCGCCGCGCCGTCCCAGCACCACCACTAGCTCCGCCCAACCCTACCGCACTCCCCTGTCCACCCCACGGCCACAGCCAGCCCCTGGACCACCTCCACTCGCTTGCGCCCATGCCTCTTTGCGCCGCGCCAGAGCACGCCAGAGCGCCATGCCGCCAGCACGCCACAGACCGCGCCTCAACCGCAGACCGCGCGCGCCGCTCCGCCTCGACCCCCTCACCCCGCCAGACATGGCCATACCCCGCCGCTCGACCCACACTCGCCGGGAACCGCGTCGAGCATCGCCCCTGTCTCCCAGAGCGTGTGACGCTCCCGACCGATTGCCACCGCCCCTAGCTACGCCATAAAGACGTAGAGGACCGCTAGGAGGCAAGCCACCGTCCGCCTACGCCGCCCATGCCAATAGCACCCTGTACCATTGTCACCGATGAGCTCGCCGTCGCCCCTTCGGTCCCCTCCTCGAGCCTATATAAGGAGGCCTTCCCCAACCTCAATCGCCACACCATTCGACTCCCCTCTCACCACCAGTCCTTCCCCACCTCTCACCGGAGTAGTTCGACCAGCCTCTCGCCGGAATTGAGCCGGAGACCGCCGCAGTAGAGGAGGAGACGCTGCCGTTGATTTCGTCCACCCCAGCCTCTGCCGCGATGTAACTACCTCGGTGAATTACGCTCTTAGTTACATGCCTGGATGAGCGAAAATGGTTAAAGTAGTACGGTGGGGCCAAGGGCCACTCACAGGTAGACCTTTCGGCCGTCCTAACCATTTTTAGAACATCAGGACAAGAACGAGCGACGTAATCGGCAGGCGAAGGGATCAACTACATACACAAGTGAGTATGTATGCAAGCCACACACAACAGTCCTCAGAGCCATTCCATCTAAAAGAAATAGAAATATTGCAACGCCATACGGCAAGAACCAAATATCCTAGATAGAGATAATAATGTAGGATAGCTCCTCATACATCAAACATCAGAGTATCAGGCGGAAGCGGAAAACAAGATCCGAGTACGGATAAGAAGCAAATCGGCATAAGATACCACATAAATAAACACATCCCGCCGACAGATCTCACGGATCCCCGTTCCCGGAATCTCTACACCGAGTGATCGTTGCCAACATCGTCCGTCTCCTCCACCCAGTATCCATCTTGCGAGTACACCTATTCATCTGAATCAAACAATTTATCGTGTGAGACTCTAGGGGTACTCAGCAAGTCTTTATGCCTCTAAAGGGGACATATACCTGGGGTGACGCAATTGCAGCAAAAGATAATAACTAACAAGTCTATAGATACTCGCTAATCATCCGCCTAACCAATGATAGACGGATGTCCGTTAATTAAGAACAAAAGTTATAACAGTATAATTAACAGATCCATCCTCCTTCTCGCTTACCAACGAGAAAGTGGACGAACAACCCAACCGTTGGCAGTTTTATTAACCATTCCTTGGGCATTTCACTATTTACTAGTCAGGTACTTAGTCAAATTAAAAGCGATACTTTAGTTATACTTATCTATGATCGAGAAACTGTGCTCCAAGTCGTCCATAACCGCGGACACGGCTTTCAGAAAGATTTACCCTGCAGGGATGCACAAATAGCAACACACACTCGATCAACCTCGAAAAAACCAAATCAAAACCCGACGAGGCATTCACGACAAAGCGATCACAGGATTCAGAAATATTTCGGGGGGCCACCCCAATAAGCTACCCGCAACGAAGTTGGCCGACTCCGAGACGGACCCAGGGTTTGCGAGAACGGCTGTAAACGACTGGGAACCCGAAAATGTGACTGGGCTTATCGATACCGCGAAATCGTGCCGCGATCCCTAAACAGTACAGGTGCTCCTCGCACAATCTTAAATGACGCAGTAAACATGGCATAAGTACAGGATAGTAATAAAGCTCCAAACTACTTTGTGGCCCCAAGAAATAAGAAGGAATCAAGCTCTGGCTCAAGGGGGTCCATAAGGCCTCCCGGATGTGGATAGTGCGAATAGTCAAGGAACAGGAATCAAGTACTCGGGGTCCTACGGGACACAAGTGAGCATGAAGAACGAAATAGCAGATATTGCTCACTGGTGCCACTTTCATTAGTTATCCCATTACTACTCAGGTTAAGTTGTTTAGGTACCTCGTTATCCATCAGACACTCACATACCCTACACATGCTGTTCTATGACCCGCATGGCTCAAACAACTCCTGTAGTAATGGCTCATGGGATGGAGGAACAAGCTTTGGTAGGGTTTAAAGTAAAGGCTATGCAGTACTTGGGATTCAATTTAATGCAATCGCGACTCAATGATGCAAGAATAAGATAGAGGCAATAGGTACTATATGTATGCAAGCATGTGGTAGTGCTTGCCTGGCAGCTCAGTTGAAGCGAGGGAAGGATCTGGGTAGTGCTCCTGGGATTCCTGATATATCCCCTGCTCAGCATCTATTCGAAGAAGAACCAAACAAACAAGGGCCAACATAAATAAAGTGCACAAGCATAGGTATTGAAGTGCGACAAGCAAACAAGCATGCCATGATGAATGATGCACAATTTGCATGGCAATAAAGTAGCATGGCATGGGTGAGGTGTGGGGTAAAGATTAAAGCATTTTATTAAGTTTTTAGTCCGGTTTGCTCTCATAACACTTGCTGTACACTTAATATTTATATGATGCATGCTGCAATTCAGAACATGGAATGCATAGTTAGAACGGGCTCGTCGCGCTGATCGAGTTAGACATATTATTTGCCAAAATTGGAGTTATAGATTTAAAGTTATTAATTAATTAAGAAAAGGACATTTTCTTGTAATTTTAATCATCTCGAAAATTAAGGTACTCAAATAATATTTTGAATGGCATATTTGAGTCCCTCACATTTTTCTGATTCAAAAACATATATCATTTATATTATTTGGATTTATAATTTAAAAGTTATTTAAAACAGATTTGAATTTGTATTTAAACATTTTCAGAAATTGTTTTTATTAAACGGAAAAACGAAACGACTTTTTGTACTCAGCAACAGCCAGCCACTACAGCTGACATGTCGGCCCAAGCTGAGCTAGCGTGACTGCGCTCGGCAAAACCTTTTCTCACCGGCGCAGAAGCTAGCCGCAACAACTAACAAGCGGACCCGGAGGTTGGCGGGGCCACTGCGCGCGCGGCCCAGCCAGGGCGTGCCACATGGCAGGGACAGGGGCTTGCTCGTGCTGGCGCATGATATTCAGGGGCCTCTCTGCAAGGTTTGCACCAAGGCAGACAGGTGGGCCAAGGTGGGAACGCGGGTTAAGAAAACAAAAAGGCGGGGGGATTTGCAAAGTGCCCCGCGACACTGTTTTTCTTCCCAAGTTCCTGACGGAACTGTCGGTCGACGGCGCGCGGCGTAGCTGGGGCTCGAACCCGCGATCTACCGCACGCGCGCAGGCGGCGGTGACCACTGGGGCTGGCTAAGGTTGGTGCTGGGTTTCTGCTGCGCGGCTAGGTGAGGTTACCGTGTCGCAACTGCGAGGGATCGCTCGCGAGCACGCCGCATCGAGAGCGTTCGACGGAATGCTTGGCGCGTACAGGAAGCAAAGCATAGAGGGAGGTTGTCTGGGGGACGTGGCTGCTCACCGGGAGTGGGTCGGTGGGGTTGGATCGTGCCGGAGCGCAGGGAATCAGCGAGGAAGCAGGCGCTCTGAGGCTAGGGTTTCATCTCGGGCGCGTCGGCGATCGGCGGCACAGGGCATCCTCCTCCTCGCTGCTGTGTACGGGGACAAAGCAGAGGTCCTCCTCGGTCTTTCTCGACGGCCCATGCACCACGCCCGCCTCCTCGCTGACACGGTGGAAACGATGCCGATGGTGGTCGCCCGGGGTGGAAGGGATGGAGCAAGAGGGGATGGGCTGCGGCTCAAGGCCAGGAGGGGATCTGGGGTTGCTACTCGACGAGGGAGAGGGAGTAGATAGGGACGGGAGAGAGAGGGGGATGCCGTGGGGATGTGGTGAAGGGAAAAAGGTGGCTCAGCCACCTTCCCTCCTTCCTCACGTGCTGAGCATGGGGAGGCCAGGCAGGCCGCTGCAGGCAGGCCAGGGCGAGGTGGAGGCGCGGGTGTGGGGCCAGCATGGCAGGGAGAGAGAGGGAGAAGGAGAGGGGCAGGCTCGGTGTAGCTGGGTCAGCTTCGGCTAGGGTTAGGAGGGCTCGGGCTAGGGTTGGAGGGGTTAGCTCGGGTTAGGGTTAGAGAGGGTAGGGTAGGTTTTGGGTGAGGGGTGTGGTATGATCTAACAAGATCATGCAAGGACTAAAAGAGATGGCAAGGAAAGATTAGGGTGTAGGTTTTGAGTAGGAGAAAAACTAGGTTTTTAAAGGTCACATGAAAAGAGAGAGAGGCAAAGATATGGTGAATAGAGGAAAAGAGACATGATAGATTAGGGTGAAGGGTATTTCCCTTGATCTCATAAGATCTTGCATGAGATGAAAGAGATGCGGTGATGTTGAGGAGCTTGGTGCACACATGGTGGTGGTAGAAGATGGAAAAAGGAGGAGCTCAACCAAAGATAAAGAATCACTTGGGATGAAAACAAAAGACAAGACCCACTTTAAAAACAAAGACAAAACCCAAAGGAGAAAAAGGTGGTGGAGGTTTGCATGGCCCATGCATGGGCATTAAATGCCATGTTTTATTCTTGTGAAAACAATAATAATGTAGCATGGCAATCTTCACATGCATTCCCAAAATGTGGAGTAAAGGCCAAGCAAAAGGGGAAATAAAAGGAGGTTCCATGGGGAGTAGATGGATGATACTCATATTAAATATAAATTGGACTTGCTAGTGTGTATGTTCCACTAGAGGTTTAATAGTCCCAATTTTTTTCCAACATGAGCATACATTCAAGATAATCCCATATGGAAGCTTGAAAAGGGGTACCACTCACAAGGCATGCCAAGGTGGCTTCACATATTGATAATGTGAAAACAACATGATGCTAGTGTGAGAGCATGTAGAAATAGAAGTGGATCCATCCCACCCACATGAGCTAGATTTAAATGCCAAAGGAAAAGTGTAAAAGCTCATGGTTAATTAGGATGGTGGAATTATAAGGTGGTGACAAGGAAAAGGTGGTGGAGTTGAATAAAAGATATGCCCCCAACTCAACTTGGGCATCAAGCATCTATCAAGAATCAAATACAATATATCAAGAGGCAGATACAATTAATAATGCATATGAGATAAGAACCAAATGAAAAAGGTTTTATATGATGCTCAAATGCAAGGTGGCATGATGACATGAGCATGATATGATTATGATGCAACAATTATAAGTAGGAAGTAGCCATTATATTACTAAACCATGTAGCATTACATATGTTAGACAGATGGGATGCTACACGCGACTTTGCCTGAGCTCGCCGTCGTCTACTCGTTCGTTTGCCCGCCTCACCACACTAGCCGGAGACCCGGTACGTCCCCACTGCATCCCCACCGAGCCGCTAGGGTTCAGTCTCGCCGACGACGAAGATGGGATGCTACACGCGACTTTGCCTGAGCTCGCCGTCGTCTACTCGTTCGTTTGCCCGCCTCACCACACTAGCCGGAGACCCGGTACGTCCCCACTGCATCCCCACCGAGCCGCTAGGGTTCAGTCTCGCCGACGACGTGTTCGTCGTCGACGACGACTGTGAGCCGTTAGATCTAGTTCTAATCCTGCGGTCCGTATCGCCCCGTATCGCTTCACGTGTAATGAGCCACTGACAGGCGGACCCCCCTGTCAGCAGTCCTCAACGCTGCGGAGTGAATCTAGACCGGCCCAATTAGTTTCCCGCGTGACCCAGTTAATTCAAATTAGGATTTTTCTTTTTAGACTTAGACTTAGTTCTATCCCTTAGTTTAAAAATCAACTCAGAGAGTTTTACAAATCCAAATTGAGTGATTCCAATTTTGTTGGAAAGCTAATAAAAATCTCTATCCAAGCCCATTGGATTTAAATCATTTAGAGTTATAGATCTCTCCTAGTAAAAATAACATGACAGAAGCTTTTGCACATTCATATATTTTTATAAAATCAACCATAATAGCTTTTGAGTTGTTCCAACTCTCAAAAATCACATTTAACCATACCTATATGAATATATAATAATATTAAGGTTTTCATGCAGTGACTTTGGACTAGTACCAAAATAATGATATATAGGCATTTCTAGTCACTTTAAATCATTAATTATTAAACTTAAACTTATTAAAAATGTGATCCAACCCTTAAATCACATTCCATATATTAGAATATGTGGTGATGATATGTGTCCACATGATCCCATATTTTAATTGGAGAATATTAAATCTTAGTTAATTTCAATGAGTAGAAATTACTTTTCTCAAATAAAATAAAGGAAACTAGTTCATTAAACCTTGTGATGTTTGTGATGATAATAGATCATCAAATGTGTGCCTTAGTGTGCTAAGTAGACTAGTTAAGTATTGTTTGGTGATTGGGTATTCCGTATGTATTTATAGACGATAGCACCGACCAAGTCTATGAGGAGGAGTTCTACCAAGAGGATGAGGAAGAGAATTTTAACCACTGCACCAATCAAGGCAAGCCATCATTAACAATGCAAGCTAGACCTTGCAAGCTAGATAACTTAAGCAAAATTCATTAGGCATGCTTTGGTTATATCATGTTGACTTATACCTACTCCAAGTTTTATTTACAAGCTTTACTTCCTTTACTTTACCAAAGTCCTTTACTTGTTTAAAGGTAGCATAAAGAGTATAAAACTTGACCTGTCTAGTTAGACTTAGATGTCATTCTATGGCATGAGATTGATATTAGCATCCCACATTAGTTAGCACTCTTAACTTAGTAGTTTAGAGCTCAACAAAACTTGATCACTTTAGATGGGAATACTTGGTGAAAATGACTTGTGAAAACCTTGGAATGATGAGTCATTCTATTGAGATGTTTTGACATGTGTTGAGAAACACAAATGGTTTATGATGTTGATGAAAATGTTGAGGCATGAACCTTAGCCCTTTTACAAAAACTGATGGTTGGGTTCGGATGCGATACCATTCCAATTTTACCATACAACCACAATACCTGAATTGGGTAAGGCTTAGCCGGAAGTTTATATGCATTAGTATTAGTTCCCTCGCGGGAGAGGTTTGAGCTGAGGCTACCTCTCAATGTTGTCCACCTATGCAGTGCCCAGGATGACGGATGGTCATGGCTGGGAGGCCATACTCATAGGAGAGGTGCTTATACTAGAGTGTGTAAAGGAAAGGTTATGTTTGGTTATCTGCATACTAAGTATGATGATTCAGGGTTATCCCTGACAGATGTATCGAATCTTGTGGTGAAAGTGTACCACCTCTACATAGTGTCAAACTATTCGAATAGCCGCGTCCGCAGTTATGGACAGTTGGAGTGGCCATACTGTTCCGTTGTCAGATGTTTTCAAAATGACTTATGAAATGAATTGTGACATGACTTGACCACAACAGAGTTGTGACTATGACAACTAAGTTCCCACTTAGGTGTTTTCAAACTTTATTTTATCTTTCTTTGTTTCTGAACTCAGCTTAGGTTTCAACTTAGCTTTACAAATAAACTTAGAACTTAGCATTCCTACTAGAACTATCTTACTTGTTAGTGATAGTTTGCGAATACTTAAAGAGTACTCATGGCTTTGTCCCTGGCTATTCCTATGGCCAGACTATGAGGAGGACTACCCTGAAGGAGGACAGCAGGACGGCTATGACAACTAGGATAATCTCCAATCGTCAGCATTGCTTGTGACACTGAAGATGAACCCCACCACTACACTATTTATTCTGCTACTTGATTGTACTAAGACTGGATCATGAGATCCTTTATTTGTGTAAGACCTTATATGGTTTGTAATGGATGATGTACTGTGATATCCAATATATTATGTCTCGCAAAAATGGTAATCCTGGGATTGCGATGTATGGCATAATAGGCATCTGGGATTAAAAATCCGGGTGTTGACAAGTTGGTATCAGAGCATCCTGACCATAGGAGACCCTAGTTAAAATGGACATCCGAACAAAAACTTAGTTTCAAAAACCAAAGTGAGTATTTATGAAAACTATTTCCTCTCTTACCCTGGGGATTCTTTCTCTCAAAAAAATTCATGTTCCTCCAAATTCTTACATTACTACATAAAACCTTGACACACTTGATCACTTCACTAACTTTCTCATCCTAAATTCTTATAGATGGAAGCCCAATACAGCAAGTTCTACCAGTTGGGCAACAGAGGTCAACTGATCTTCGAGAGGGATCTTGATTCACTGTCTGAGTTCTTGGAGCGTCCACATCCAGAATTTCTTGGAGCTCCACTCCTGGGTCCACCAGGAGGAGATTTACAATGGCTAGTAACTGCTGATCTTCGCGGCAAGATAGAGGCACCAGTATCTGGGAGGATTCAGTTCTCCGTGAGAGAGAACAACTGGCTAGATGGATTAGCCAGGGAAATGCATGAAGCTCTCACACGTCTTTGCGCCTAGAGTGTCAACCTAATCCAAGGAACCCGCTTTGTTCACTATGCAAGGCGTGATTCCATGGGAATGCCGCTAGAGATGCCAAGTCACCCAATATTGAAGCGTAAAGTGGAGAACCTCGACTTCCTACTGTATGACAGACAGAAGGAGTTGGACAATGCTAGAGAGGTCGCCAACCACAACCTCGCCCTTGCCGCCTAGAAGGCCCAAACTTTCTCACTGCTCGTCAAGGATCGTCAGTCTCTTCGCCGTCAACATGCAAAGAAGGATCGCACCATCGACCGTCTTTGCAAGAAGGTGGCCGACCTCGAGAAGACCATCAAGGAGCAAGAAGCTCAGCTTGCAGCAAAGGAAGAAGAAGAGGAATGTGAAGATATACAAGGGGATATTGACTCATACCTCAGCAATGATGATGACTATCTAGGGGAGGATGTCGTGGACTTCTACACCGACGATGATGACTCCGACTTCATCGATGATGAGTAGATGCACTAGAGCACTATCGTAGAATGAGGAGTATCGGTCCCATTGTATCGTAGCTTGTAGAATGGTTCTTAAAACCATCTATTTTCCTTTGATGTTGTGGTGTGTGTGTGTTTGTATCGTGTGCTTTGCTTGAATGAATGAAAATAAGTTAGTTGCAAAAACCTGAGTCAAACTCAAAGTTTTAGCCTTGAAGTCAAAACCATGAACCTTAGAACTTTCCCTCTTACCCCTTTATGTATCTCAATCTTCAGATGACTCGTGGAAACCAAGGAGGGAGCAGCTCATCACAGGACCCAATGCTGCAGACTCTCATTGCAGACCGTGAAGTTAGTAGGGCAGAGCGCCAAGCTAATCTAGCAACACTCCAGCAGATCGCCCAGATGGCTCACAACAATCAGAACCATGGAAATCAGGATCATCATGGATCCAAACTCAAAAACTTCTAGAGTACCAATCCCCCAATCGTTAGTACTTCGGAGAATCCACTGAATGCTGATGACTGGTTGTGGACAATGGAGAACAACTTAGAGGTAGCCGGAGTGGATGCCAAGAAGAAAGTTCTTTTTGCCACCCACTATTTGGCAGGAGATGCAAGAGCATGGTGGAACAACACCCGCACAATGAACCATGGTCAAGTGATGACATGGGAAGCCTTCAAGATCAAGTTCATCCGCACCCACGTGTCACAGGGTCTAGTCACCAGAATGAGAGATGAATTCAGGGAATTGAAGCAAGGCAGAATGACTATAGTGGAGTACCATGACAAATTCTTGTCCCTCGCCAGGTATGCACCTGATGAGATCAACACGGAGTCCAAGAAGAAGGAGAGATTCCTGAACGGATTGCATGGTGAGATGTAGACTGTCCTCGTCAACATCCGTTTCGAGGATCTCTAAGAGCTAGTCCACTCTGCCATTCAGATGGAAGGGAAGATTAATCAAGCAAACGACAACCGCAAACATCGTATGATGCACCAAGCTAGATCCAACAGTCACCAGAAGTACCATCCCAACCCTTCTACAGGATATGCCCCGTGAAACAATCGACCCCCAGTGTCTCGGCCCAGCTACCCCAACCGTAGTGGAGGAAATGTGAAGTCCGGAGGAAACAACAATCACCCCAGCAATTCCAGCAATTTCAACTGTGCACCTCCCAAGCACAACAGCAACAACAACAAAAACAACAACACAGTACCCAAAACTGGAAGCAATGCTGTGCCCGTGGCAGCGAAAGACAAGTCTCAGATTACTTGTTTCGGGTGTGGAGTGAAGGGTCACTATTCCAATGAGTGCCCCAAGAAGATTGCCGCCACTGCCAATGTGAATGCCCCAGCTCAACAGCAGCGTCGTGTTCAACCAGGAAGAGGATTCGCCCTAGGGAACCCTCACAACCGCAATGGCCGTCTCTTCCACATGAACGCCGAAGAAGCCCAAGAAGTGCCAGATTTAGTGCTGGGTATGTTTTCTGTCAACTCAGTTTTAGCAAGAGTGTTGTTTGATTCTAGAGCATCGCACTCATTTGTCACCGAAGAATTTGCATGCACTAGTAAGATTCACCCAACCAACTTGAGGCATGTCATGATAGTTCAAATCCCAGGTTCAACTACAAAAGCTAGAAAAATTTGCAAAGCTGTGCCTATCAGCATACATGGGATAGATTTTTATGCCAATCTAATAGTACTTGGAACCAAAGGTTTGGAAGTAGTACTAGGAATGGATTGGATGTCAAAGCATAAAGGATTGATTGACTGTGCCAAGAAAGCCATCACCATGACCAGTAGCTCTGGAGTCTCAGTAGAGCATATATCTGAAACCTTGCCCCGTCAATTCAAGTGCAACAAGAGTCTAGCCCTACCCACCATAGACCAAGTCAGAGTAGTCTGTGAATACCCAATGTATTCCCAGATGAATTGCCTGGTATGCCCTCGGATCGGGATATTGAGTGCATTATTGAACTAATCCTTGGAACCGGACCCATAGCCCAGAGACCCTATAGTATGAACCCCTCAGAGTTAGTGGAATTGAAGAAGCAATTGGATGCTATGTTGGCAACATGCTTGATTCAACCAAGCGCATCACCATGGAGATCGCCAGTGTTATTCGTCGATAAGAAAGATGGAGGCAACCGTTTGTGCCCAGATTACAGGAAGCTGAATGATGTCACCATCAAGAACAAGTACCCCTTGCCAAAGATAGAGGATCTATTTGATTAGTTGACTGGAGCCAGTGTGTTCTCTAAGATCGATCTTAGGACTGGTTATCACCAACTTAAGATTCATGCGATGGATGTTCCGAAGACTGCCTTTACTACTCATTATGGATTATACGTGTATACGATCATGTCTTTTGGATTAACCAATGCCCCTGCTTATTTCATGAATCTCATGAATAAGATCTTTATGAATTTTCTAGACAAGTTTGTCGTTGTGTTTATCGATGATATACTTATCTA
Organism: Avena sativa; assembly: GCA_916181665.1. Taxonomy (NCBI): domain Eukaryota; kingdom Viridiplantae; phylum Streptophyta; class Magnoliopsida; order Poales; family Poaceae; genus Avena; species Avena sativa. The sequence goes on along the minus strand of OV702287.1, from coordinate 365,974,619 downwards.
CTCCAAGTCAGAAGAAGAGCATGAACAACATATGAGAATCATCCTTGAAACCCTTAGAGAGCATCGGTTATATGCCAAGTTCAGCAAATGTGAGTTTTGGCTGAAAGAAGTACGATTCCTAGGACATATTGTGTCTGCCGGAGGAGTCGCTGTTGATCCTGCCAAGATCAAAGATGTCGAAGAATGGGAAGCCCCAACCACTCAAACCCAAGTTCGTGCATTTCTCGGATTAGCAGGATATTACCGCAAGTTCGTAGAAGGATTTTCGAGCATCGCAAGACCCATGACCCAATTGTTGAAGAAGGACAAGAAGTTTGAATGGACCGACAAATATGAAGCTAGTTTCTAGGAGTTCAAGAAGAGATTGATCTCAGCCCCAATATTGATCATGCCAGATATCAAGAAGCCATTTGATGTGTATTGTGATGCATCCAAGATTGGTCTCGGATGTGTATTGATGCAAGAAGGAAAAGTCATCGCATATCTGTCTTGACAACTGAAGCAGCATGAGCAGAATTACCCTACCCATGATCTTGCGTTAGCAGCCGTAGTTTTGGCATTGAAGACATGGCATCATTATCTTATGGGTAATCACTGTGAGATTTACTCAGATCACAAAAGCTTGAAGTATATTTTCACTCAGAAGGAGCTGAATATGAGGCAAAGGAGATGGATAGATTTAATCAAGGATTATGACCTTGACATTCACTATCACCCCGGCAAAGCCAATGTGATAGCGGATGCTCTTAGCAGATTTCCGTGTAGGCTAAACACCATGATCAAGGAGAAGCAACCAAGTTTGTACGAGGAGTTGGAGCAGTTTAGAACTGAGCTAGTTAGCAAAGGATTCTTAGCTAGCATTGAACTTCAACCCACTTTTATTAGCCAAATCAGGGAAGCCCAGAAGGGAAATGAAAGTATCGATGGAATCAAACGTCGTATTGGTATAGGAAAGGTACCTGGATTCACCAAAGACGAAGAATGAGTTCTATGGTACAAAGGTCGTTTCTATGTGCCAGCAGATTCGGAGCTGAAGCAAGTTATCTTGCAGGAAGCTCATGATACTCTGTATTCTATCCTCCCCGGAGGAACAAAGATGTATCAGGATTTGAAGGAGCAATTTTGGTGGCACAAGATGAAGAGAGAAATCGGAAGCTACATCGCCAAGTGTGATATCTGTCAAAGAGTCAAAGCGGAACATCAGAGGCCCGCAAGACTGTTGCAACCATTGCAGATTCTGGAACGAAAATGGGATTCCGTCAGAATGGACTTTATCACCGGTTTGCCTACCTCTAGTAGGGGAAATGACTCAATCTGGGTCATCGTTGATAGACTATCCAAGGTATCCCATTTTATACCTGTCAAGACAACCTACCAGAGTTCAAAGCTAGCAGAGTTGTACATTGCTAGAATTGTTAGTTTGCGTGGAACCCCCAAGACCACAGTATCAGATCGAGGAACCCAATTTACCTCGATATTTTGGCAGAAAGTACAAGAAGGATTAGGGACCAAGTTGAATTTCAGCACCGCTTATCACCCCCAAACAGATGGACAGACTGAGAGAGTCAACCAAATCTTAGAAGATATGTTGAGAGCTTGTGTGTTAGAGTACGGATCAAAATGGGAAGATTGTCCGCCTTTTCCAGAATTCTCATACAACAATAGTTATCAAGCCAGTTTGCAAATGGCACCATTTGAGTTCTTATACAGAAGAAAGTGTCGTACCCCTTTGAATTGGTCGCAAGTAGGAGAGAGTCAGATTTTCGGACCCGACATTCTTCGAGAAGCCGAAGAGAAGGTTCACAAAGTACGTGAGCACCTCAAGACCGCCCAATCCAGACAAGAGAAGGAGAGACATGACTTTCAATGTCGGAGATTTTGTGTATCTCAAAGTCTTGCCCTTGAAGGGCATGCAACGTTTTAGTCTGAAAGGAAAGTTAGCCCCCAGATATATCAGACCCTTCCAGATTCTGAACCGCCGAGGAGAAGTATCTTATCAACTGGAACTGCCTGAAGAGATGTCAGCCATCCACAATGTGTTCCATATCTCGCTACTTCGCAAATGCTTAGAAGTGCCGGAGAAGACCGAAGTTTTCAAGAACATCGATCACCGAGATGTTGATATCAACAAGGATCTGACGTAGTGTGAAGTGCCCATTCGTATCTTGGAGGAAGCTTACAGAACCACCAGAACCTGGAGTATCAAATTTCTCAAGATTCAATGGAGCAACCATACCGAAGAAGAAGCCACTTGGGAGCGAGAAGATTACATTAGGACTGAGTTCCCAGATCTCTTTAGTTCCTAGTTTTTCTTTCTTAAATCTCGGGACGAGATTTTGTTTAAGGGGGGAAGGTTTGTAACAAAAACTTTTTCCATTTAAAATCTTTAAGCATTCATATGTGTGTGCATTTAAAATAGGAGTTGTTTGAAATGCCACTATTGTTTGTTCTAATGGTTGTAAAATGGTTCTATGATGAATGTCACATCATCTAGATCATTCCCAAGCAAAAACCAAAGAAAAAGAAATCAAAAAGAATTAAATAAAGGAAATGGTCACTTTTGCCATTTTAATCACCTAGCCCACTTTGGGTGTTCCTAGCACTCAAATTCCAACAGAAACAAATGTGGATCTTTGCACCCCTTGCTAGTACAAGTAGTGATGTACCAAGGACCACTTTGTGATCTCCCAAAAACTTTCAAACTCTAATTTTAAATGACATTTGAAATTTGAATCTAGTTCATATGTCTAGATCACACTTTTTCAAAAACCACTCAAATGGATTCCATTTAACAAATCCTAGCAACCACAGATGTTTAAGCATCTGACAAACCACTCCACAAAATTTCATCTCAAAATTCAAAAGTTTTTTTCTTGCGGCCATTTGGTCGAACAGGTGGCATGCACAAATTTTCTGCCTAACAAACACTATTGATGGATCAATGCCTTGTCGAGTAATTGGCCCCCATTTGGTCCCCTTGTCTCCCCTAACTGTAACCACCCCATAACTAAGCTACTAACCGGCCTATAGCAGCAGTGCCGCGCCACCTGTTTTTGGTCACTGTCGGCCGAACATGGGCAACGCTCCCCAGACCGCGCCGCGCCGTCCCAGCACCACCACTAGCTCCGCGCAACCCTACCGCACTCCCATGTCCACCCCACGGCCATAGCCAGCCCCTGGACCACCTCCACTCGCTTGCGCCCATGCCTCTCTGCGCCGCGCCAGAGCACGCCAGAGCGCCATCACCGCGAGCACGCCATAGATCGCGCCTCGACCGTAGACCGCGCGCGCCGCTCCGCCTCGACCCCCTCACCCTGCCAGACACGGCCGTACCCCGCCGCTCGACCCACACTCGCCGGGAACCGCGTCGAGCACCGCCCTTGTCTCCCAGAGCGCGTGACGGTCCCGACCGATTGCCACCGCCCCTAGCTGCGCTATAAAGCCGTAGAGGACCGCCAGGAGGCAAGCCACCGTCCGCCTACACTGCCCATGCCAATAGCACCCTGTACCGTCGTCACCGACGAGCTCGTCGTCGCCCCTTCGGTCCCCTCCTCGAGCCTATATAAGGAGGCCTTCCCCAGCCTCAATCGCCACACCATTCGACTCCCCTCTCACCACCAGTCCTTCCACACCTCTCGCCGGAGTAGTTCAAGCAGCCTCTCGCCGGAATTGAGCCGGAGACCGCCGCAGCAGAGGAGGAGACGCTGCCGTTGATTTCGTCCACCCCAGCCTCTGCCGTGACTTTGCCTGAGCTCGATGTCCTCTACTCGTTCGTTTTCCTGCCTCGCCACACTAGCTGGAGCCCCGTTACGTCCCCACTGCAGCCCCACCTAGCCGCTAGGGTTTAGTCTCGTTGGCGACTCGTTCGTCGTCGACGACGACCGTGAGCCGTTAGATCTAGTTCTCATCCTGCGGTCCGTATCACCCCGTACCGCTTCGCATGTAATGAGCCACTGATAGGCGGACCCCCTGTCAGCAGTCCTTAGCGCCCTGGAGTGAATCTGGGCTGGCCCAATTAGTTTCCCGTGTGACCCAGTTAATTCAAATTAGGATTTTTCTTTTTAGACTTAGACTTAGTTCTGTCCCTTAGTTTAAAAATCAACTCAGAGAGTTTTACAAATCCAAATTGAGTGATTCCAATTTTGTTGGAAATATAATGAAATCTCTATCCAAGCCCGTGGGATTGAAATCATTTAGAGTTATAGATCTCTCCTAGTAAAAATAACAAGACAAAAGCTTTTGCACATTCAAACATTTTTATAAAATCAACCATAATAGCTTTTGTGTTGTTTCCAACTCTCAAAAATCACATTTAACCATACATATCTGGATATATAATAATATTAAGGTTTGCATGCAGTTACTTTGGACTAGTACCAAAATAATGCTATATAGGCATTTCTAGTCACTTTAAATTATTAATTATTAAACTTAAACTTATTAAAATGTGATCCAATCCTTAAATCACATTCCCATATATTAGAATATGTGGTGATGACATGTGTCCACATGATCCCATATTTTAATTGGAGAATATTAAATCTTAGTTAATTTCAATGAGTAGAAATTACTTTTCTCAAATAAAATAAAGGAAACTAGTTCATTAAACCTTGTGATGTTTGTGATGATAATAGATCATCAAATGTGTGCCTTAGTGTGCTAAGTAGACTAGTTAATTATTGTTTGGTGATTGGGTATTCCATACGTATTTATAGACGATAGTACCGACCAAGTCTACGAGGAGGAGGAGTTCTACCAAGAGGAGGAGGAAGAGAATTTCAACCACTGAACCAATCAAGGCAAGCCATCATTAACAATGCAAGCTAGACCTTGCAAGCTAGACTGACGTCACCATGGGTGACTCAGGTTTTAATAAGGGTGAACCCTCTTCAGGTTATGATCCCTCGACAAAGGTCTTCGCTGAAAACCTCCTCGACAATCCGGGTCTTGCCAAGCTTGACATTACTCGGAAGTCTGTGGAGGAGATCCAACGGCTAGCCCAGCAATGCTTGGAAAGCCAAAATATTACTGCTGAGGAAGAGGCACAAGAAGCGGAGGACGTCAAATACTCTGAACTTCTCGAGCAGATCCGTCTTCGTGATGAGGGGCTGAGAACTGGTGTGCTTCCGCCACCTCCAGTGATCCCGCTGACCCTCGCTGACCAGGAATTGTTGAAGAATATTTGCAACAAGCGGAGAAATCAGAGCTCTCCGGCTTGAAAATGATCAATTGAAAGTGTTAATGGATGAGGCTGAAGGTAAACACACTAGTACTTAAACCTTGCCCTTTATTTCATAGTCGAATTTTTATTCAACTGTTGAATGTTACTTACAACACTGGTCAAACAATCCTATGCCATGATTGAAGAGGCCAAGAATCTGAAAACCCTGGAGGTGGAAAATGTCGACTTACGCCGAGAGCTGAATAAGCTCAAAGAAGATCATGAGAAGAGCATTGCTCAAGTTCTCGAATCCGCCTCCATGGCCACCGAAGAGCGCGATCGTAAGATCGTGCTTCAGGATAAGAAAATATCGGATCTCAGTAATGAATTGTTCAGAGAGAAGGATATCACCGAGGCACTCCGGGGTGAACTCTAGAGCCTTAGGGAAGAGAAGACCAAAGTTGACGATGTCATCTTCGGTATGTTTCCCTCTTTCTGACTTTTCTGCCTTTTCCGACTTTTGGAATTCGGATATATTTGCTTAACCTTTTGCATTGCATGCGCAGGTCCTCTGAACTTACTGGATTCTGCCTCCACCGAGTGTCGCACTAGCCGGCTTACGCAAGTCGGCGATTTACTTCATGATTTCTGCCAATCCTTTGAGGATATTGGCAAAGTTCTCAAGGTTCCGGACATGCATAGAATGTCCGATTTTGAAGTGCGAGAACAGGCCAAGGAGATGCCTCAGCTCATCCAAGACTGGAACATGTCCTACGAGCGGACTGCAGCGTAGAATGCTCTCACCATGGTTATGAGCCACCATGGAAGTATGGAAATCTGGCAAGTAACCAGAGGGTATTCGACTATGGATGAAGACGGACATGAGCATGACATCAAAGCAATCATGGACTCCTGTGCCAGATATGGGTGCCACGTAGCTGACCTGACCAGTTATGACACTCCTTTCTTCACTCGCGTAGAGACACCGCCTCCGCCCGCCGAAGAAACTGGTGAACTTTCCAATGACGAACAAACCATTTCGAATTTGAACATCTCGAAAAGATATCGAGGCGAGGCTGATGTCTCCAGTGAGCCGACAACTCCTTCCTCTCCCCCTGCATCGTAGAGTATCAGAAAAAACAATGTGTTATTCTGAAAACAATTTGGGTTGTAAATAAGTAGTATAATACTTTTTACTAGTGCTAAGTATTACTATTTCTATTTAGCACCTTTGGCTTTAATTTTATGTGCCTGAAATGTTCACATAAGCACTTATGTTTTTTGTCTGTACTCATCGTTTATCTGGCTTTCTGCCTCGTCCCTTTCATGAGCCGACCAACCTTTATCACGGAAACTTTGCCGAGCAACGGAGCTCAATTGCTAAACCAGTTTAAACTCGGAAACAAAGCCAGCTTCCAGTACCAACAATTCACTACTCAGAAAATGCCTGCATCTGGCAATCAGATAAATAACCAAAGTACAAGCTAGAAAATTGAGATTCATACCCGAAGGTAGCAATTTTAGAATCGGAAATCTGAACCAGAACAAACATGAGCAGAAAGTACTTTCAAGTATTCTGGGATTTTCGACTGTGACATGATCATTCGAAAATAAGATGGTAAAAAACTTCTCAGATTTTTTTTGAGGCAACCAATACTTTATTTCTCATTGAACATGTACACATATATGCTTACAAAGAAAGATAAACTAAGAATAAAAGGGACGTAGTTGAGCAATATTCCATGGTCTGTCTAATTCTTCCGGGTCTGTACTGCCTCCAGCTCTTCTCTTCTTAGTAGAAGGTCTTTCTTTGACTGGCCGCATATCAATTAGATAGTAAGAACCATTGTGCACTACTTGGCTAACTGAAAAGGGCCCTTCCCATACTAGGGAAAGTTTGTGCTTTCTTTTCTGTACAAGCCGGAGAACCAAATCGCCTTTATCGAAAGACCGATTTTTGACTCTCTGGCTATGATACTTGCGTAACTTCTGCTGATAGGCTGTTGATCTCATCTCAGCAACGACGCGAACTTCTTCGACTAAGTCGAGATCATTTTGTCAAGAAATTTTGGCATCCTCTTCCATATACGCGGCAACTCTAGGAGAAGTGTGAATCGAATCACTAGGAAGAACTGCTTCTGCACCATAGACCAAGAAGAAAGGTGTGTATCCGGTTGACCTGTTTGGAGTTGTTCGCAAGCTCCATATTACAGAAGGTAATTCCTCTGCCCAAGCCCCCGCAACACGTCGTAGTGGTGCTTCGAGTCTTGGTTTTAGGCCTTGTAGGATTAAACCATTTGCTCTTTCGACTTGTCCATTAGCCCGCGGATGTGCGACTGACACAATGTCAAGCCGGATATTTTGTTCATTGCAGAATTCGGCAAGCTCTCCCATAGATAAGTTACTCCCATTGTTCATGATAATGCTATGCGGATAACCGTATCGGATTATGACATCCTCGACAAATCTTTTGGCTATTGCTCCATCACAACTGGTGACGGGTTTAGCCTCAATCCATTTTGTGAATTTATCCACCATCACTAAGAGATGAGTAAATCCACTTGGAGCCCGTTTAAACGGTCCTACCATGTCAAGCCCCCAGACCGCGAAAGGCCATATTATAGGTATTGTTTGCAGCTGATCAGCCGAAACGTGAGCTTGCTTGGCATACTTTTGGCAGCCTTTGCACGACTTGACCAGCCGTTCAGCATCTGCCTTGGCTGTAAGCTAGAAAAAACCGTGTCGGAAAACTTTTGCCACTAGAGATTTGGCTGCAGCATGGTGACCACACTCGCCTTCGTGGATTTCTCATAAGATTTCCCCTCCTTCCGGAGATACACAACACTGAAAAACCCCAGACACACTCCGCTTATAGAGCTCACCACTAATTATAGTATAGGATTTTGCTCGTCGGACGATCTGCCGGCTCAGAACTTCATCTTCGGGTAATTTTCCATCTACCAAGTAATCGAGGTAGGGTTGAGTCCAGCTGGGAATTACAGCCAGAACTGCTACTAAAGGTGAGTCGGATTTGGTCGGATATTCCTCGTCTACTCCTTTTATAGAAGGAACTTTGAGGTGCTCTACAAAAGCGCAATCCGAGACCTTTTTCCGTGTAGAGCCTATTCGAGATAATGCATCTGCTTCCTCATTTTATGTTTGGGGGATGTGTTGAACCTCAAACCCTTCGAACGATTTAGATAGTTAATCCATGACAGCTCAATATGCTGCCATGTGTTTATTTGCATTATAGAGATCCGACACTTGTTGGGCAACAAGATGCGAATCTCCATAACACATCAAACGTCGGATGCTGATATCCTTAGCAATCCGGATTCCATGCAGTAGTGCTTCATACTCGGCAATGTTATTCATCGCCGTGAAGTGGATCTGCAACAAATAGAAAAGTTTATCTCCTTGGGGTGATTTGAGCACCACGCCAGCCCCCGAGCCCCCGAGCGCCTTAGACCCGTCAAAATGTAAGGTCCAGTATGCCGACTCTGGTAGGGTCATATTTTCCGTTGTCTCTGTCCAACCAGCAACAAAGTCAGCAAGGATTTGAGATTTAATGGTTGTACGAGGTTTATACTCAATGTCGAAAGCTAAAAGCTCTATGCCCCATTTTGTGACGCGTCCTGTAGCATCGCTGTTGTTGATTATATCTCTCATGGGAGCTGTGCTCACCATGGTAATTGGATGTTCCTGAAAATAATGCCGTAACTTACGAGATACGAAAACACACCATAAGCCAGCTTTTGATAGTGAGAATACCGCTGCTTTGATTCTGTTAGGACCTTGCTGAGATAATAAGTCGGACACTGCACCAGGTGTTCTTGATTTTCCTCCGGTCTCTCCACCACCATGACGACACTGACGACACGGTTTGTCGTAGCGAGATAGAGCAACATCAGTTCTCGTGGTTCCGATGCTGCAAGGATAGGAGCAGATGAGAGTACTTCTTTTAGGTCTTGTAGTGCAGCTTCAGCTTCATCAGTCCAAACAAATTTTTTGGTCTTTCACAGGAGCTTGTAGAGTGGTGCGGCTCTTTCTCCGAGCCGGCTTATGAACCGACTAACTGCAGCAATGCAACCAGTTAGTCTTTGAATGTCCTTCAGGCGAGTCGGCCTGGAAATATTGAGTATAGCCTTAATCTTGTCTCGGTTTACATCTATGCCTCTTTGAGACACGATGAAACCTAACAATTTCCCGGCTGGTATTCCAAAGAAACATTTCTTCGGGTTAAGCATTATGTTGTATTTTCGTAGATTGGCAAATGTTTCCTCCAAGTCAGAAATTAAAGTTTCCTTCTTTTTGGACATCACCGCAATGTCGTCCACATATGCATGTACATTGCGTCCGATTTGGTCATGAAGGCAACACTGCATAGTTCGCTGGTACGTAGCTCCTGCGTTCTTGAGCCCAAAGAGCATCGTAACAAAACAGAAGGTTCTGAAGGGGGTTATGAATGAAGTTTTGACTTTGTCTGATTCCTTCATCCGGATTTGGTGATAACCGGAATATGCGTCGAGAAAACATAGGAGTTCCGAGCCTGCCGTAGGATCGATAACTTGATCAATTCTAGGTAGAGCGAACGGATCTTTGGGACAAGCCTTGTTCAAGGCAGTATAATCAACACACATTCTTAAATCAGTGGTGTCCTTTTTAGGGACCATTACAGGGTTGGCCGACCAATCAGTATGGATGACCTCTTCTATGAATCCGGCTAACTCGAGCCGGACTAGTTCCTTACGCTTTTCATTGACAAAACATCATAGGGACTGTTTGACGGGTTTAGCATTCGGGGGTACATTTAGAGAGTGCTCGGCAAGTTCCCTAGGTACTCCGGTCATGTCAGATGGCTGCCATGCGAAGATATCTTGATTTGCTTGGAGGAACTTGACGAGCGCGCTTTCCTATGCGCTATCTAGGCCTACACCTATCTGGGTCACCTTGGAGGGGTCATCATCCTTCAATAGCGTCTTCTTCGTCTCTTCCGATGCCTTGAACTCCGAATTCGGCTTTGTCACGTCCTTCTTTGTTGCGGGCATCTCAAACGGATCAATGGTCTTCTTGATCTCCTGGTACTCTTGGGCGTGCAACACGGCTTCAGCAAAGGCGGTATTTCCATCCTCACACTCTCGCGCCTTCTTCGGGTCTCCCCTGATGGTGATCACGCCTTTGGGACCTAGAATTTTCATCATATTGTAAATGTAACACGGACGAGCCATAAATGCCCAGTAAGCCGGACGTACGAATATAGCGTGATATGCGCTCTTGAATGGGACCACTTCGAAGGAAAGTGCCTCTGTCCGATAGTTCTTTGGAGCTCCAAAGGTAACATCCAAAGTGATCTCTCCCAGGGAATTTGCTTGTCTTCCTGGGACAGCTTTGTGAAAGATCATAGAGCTGTGATTCAGCTAGGTCTCGGAGATCCGCATCCGGCGTAGCGTTTCGACATACAGAATATTAATGCTACTGTCGCCGTACATGAGAGTCTTCGAGAAACCATAGCCATCAATAAGTGGGTTGATGACTAAGGCATATTTTCCTCGCCTGTGCAACTTAGGTGGATGATCAGCACGGTCAAAAGTGATTGCCACTTCTGACCAGTCCAGGAATTGTGGGACAGCCGGAACAGTTGTGTTGAGCTCATGCAGAACTGCTTTCTTGACCTTAGCTGATTGGGATCCGAGGAAGGTGATGTAAGTGTCTTTCTTTGTTGGGAAGTTTTTCTTTCCCTCTGGCTTGGGATTTGAAGGGTCAGCTTACTCCATATCAGAATGTTCCTTGGTCTCTATCTTTTTCGGGATTCTTCTTTCCCTTCTTCCGCTTAGCCCTGTAACCAGCGGTATCGTATTTCTTGACGTCTTCATTAAAACGACGCTCGGAGTTTGTGTGAGACGAGCCCCCACTGGCATCTAAGTGATGCACACATGGGTTATTGGCAATGTCGGCCCAGGAGTAGGTTTTTCCAGGTTACTGGTCTCCTCTACCCTGGACTTCTGATGTCCCACGACCGTGTCCGCGGCCACCACGACGTCCTCCTCATCCTCCATACCCGAAAGTAGCAGTGACCACTACTGTTTCCGCGTTGGGTTTTTCTTCCGAGGTGTTCTTGGGCTTCTGAGGTTGCTGCTTTGGTTGTTTTGCCGACTGTGGCACAAGTAGGGCGTTCAGTAATCCCTCTGGGTCATTGTCAGCATCTGCATACTTGCTCGTTGTTTCTATCATCTCTCCTAGATCAGTGACCTTGTCACACTTCAAGCGATGACATAGTAAACCAATTGGGAGTCTTGCAATGAAAGCTGCAATCGCAGTTTGGTCATTTAATCCTTCACAGGAGTTCTTGGTGTCGATCCATCATTCGAGGTAATCTTGGCAAGTTTCTCTGGCTTTCTGGGTGCAACGTTGTAGGTCTCCTACCGTACAGGGCCTCCGATATGTGCCTTCAAAATTCCGAAAGAACGCACTTTGCATATCATACTAGTTGTGGATGGTGTTCTCTGGAAGTTCATTGAGCAATGATCGTTGATGACCCACAAGTATAGGGGGTGTACCGCAGTATTTTCAATAAGTAAGAGTGTGGATCCCAACGAGGAGCAGAAGGTGCTGGCTAGTGGTATCAATAAGTAAGAGTGTCGAACCCAACAGAGTCCAGGGTGGCCTGACCACCTGGTGGCGCGGCCAGGGGTGGGTCCGCGCCACAGGGTGGTGTTAGCCACCCTGGCTCTGTTTCCGTCCCTCTTTCACTTCGTAGCTTTCCTTATTGACTAAAAACTGGAAAAATATAGTTGGATAGTATTTTCGCGGAACTTTTCTTACCAGAACTGTTACCTATTTGAAAACGGATTTTGTAGGTCTCTGAATTTGGTATCTAGTAGATTCTTCCGAAGGCACCACTTGAATAACATCAATATCTTCATCTTCATACACTTATTGTGAGTCATGAAACCTTTCACTTCCTTATTACACCATTATCTCCACTACCTGAAAATTTCTTTCACACAAAACTTCACACAATTCTCATTAGCAACATTAGTATAAGTGAAGTGATAAAACCTTTTGAGTCCAACTTCAACTTAAAACCATCAAAACATAAGCTACTGTAGCAACTCCTTCCGAAAAACCAAAAAGTATTCAAAAAGGAAATCGAATAAAGAAGCAAATGCAAGAGTGGCAAAATCTGTCAAAACAGAACAGCAGGTAAAGATCAATTTTTTAGAAAATCTTCTGTTGCTCCAATAAAAAAGTGCAAAACTAATGAAAGTTAAATAACATCCTGGGGCAGAAGCACAACAAATTACAGCTCAATCCGGCTTACATAGATCTTTCACGAATATTTACGGTGAAGCACAAAAATCTGTTTCGGGACAGCAACTTCCCCAAATATTACTTCTCTCTCATTAGAGGTTGATCTTGACACAAAAACCAAACAAAAAGGATAAAGGAGAGGTTATTACCGAAGTAATAACTTCCAAGACTCAAATAAACAAAAACAAACTGAAAGCAAAAGTAAACTGGGTTGTCTCCTAAAAAGCTCTTTCTTTATAGCCATTAAGATGGGCATGATAATTTTGATGATGCTCACATAGGAATATGAATTGAAGTGAAAGAGAGAATTAAGAAGCAAAAATACACACGTTTAAGTCTAACCCACTTCCTATGCAAGGGAATTTTGTAAACAAACAAGTTGTTGAAACCCGAGGCTACTTGCATAAGAAGGCAAAACAAGTGCAACATAAAAACTTTCAGCATAAAATGAGGAAACTTGATATTATTGAGATACATAAGAACACTTTTTCCTCTCTCATAGTAACTTTCGGTATCATGCATAAACTTAACAATATAACTATCACAAGGACCATCGTAACAATGATCACTTATTCTAACAGAAAACATAGGAATACTAGCTCTCATAACACTGCTTTGTGAAACAATATTAGAGGTATCCTTACAAAGGATAGTGTGTACCTCTTCTTCATATTTAGTAACAAAGTCTTTCACATTTGCTATAATAGGTTCATCAACCATTTGTTTATCAGGTTCAACAACTTCATTCATACTTCCATTAAACATACTAGCTATCATAGAATGTTCCTTTATCTTAACTGGGAAAGGCATTTTCTCAAGATAAGATTCAGGTAAAACATGATTAGCAGTATAAAGTTTAGTATTTCTTGCAGGAACACTCTTAGCAATATCTTTATAAGGTTCATGATACTTATTCAACTTCTTTTTAGGCACTTCAATATAGGAAGCAAAAGCCTTAAAATAAGAAGCAATAGCTTGAGACCATAAGCATTTTTAATATTTTGAAAGTCATCAGTTGACATAAAAGATTCAATGCATTCATAATCATAATTTATACCTGACTTTCTACCTTTGTCATTCTCCCAAGCTTCAGAATTGTCTTGAATACGGTCCAGAAGGTCCCATTTAGCTTCTTCTTCCATGCGAGTGAATGATCCAGCACAAGAAGCATCCAATAAATCTTTATCATGAAGAGAAAGCCTTGCATAAAATTTATTCATAATAATATTGTTGGGGAGCTCATGAATGGGACATTTGACCATTAGTAACTTCAATATCCCCCAAGCTTGAGCTGTACTCTCTCCATCAAGAGGCCAAAAGTTGTATATTTGATTCTGATCTTTATGGATCTCACTAGGAGGATAAAACTTTGAATAAAAGAGAGGCAATATTTCCTCCCATTCAAGAGCTTGACCATTCTTCAACAGCTTATACCATTCCCCAGCTCTTCCTTTCAGTGATAATGAGAATAACTTCTTCTTAACTTGATCTGTAGTAATACCTGCACACTTGAACAACCTGCACAATTCGTGTATAAAAAGCAAATGATCACCAGGATGGACAGTTCCATCCCCAACATAGTAGTTATCCATAACACGATCAATAATTCTTGTAGGTATTTTAAAAGCATCATTCTCAGCAGGTGGTGGTTCATCTACTACCTTAGCAGTGGTAGTAGCATTACCAAATAAGAAACTCAGCGAATTATCCATAACGAAAATAAAGCAACTAACAGAAGTAAACAATACTCACAGTAGAAGTTTCCTTTACCAGTTCCACTCTCCAATAGCGCTTCACTCCCCGGCAACGGCGCCAAAAAATAGTCTTGATGACCCACAAGTATAGGGGGTGTATCGTAGTATTTTCGATAAGTAAGAGTGTCGAACCCAACGAGGAGCAGAAGGTGCTGGCTAGTGGTATGGATCAGGAATTCTCTACAAATACTTAGCAAACGGATTTTTAGGGGTTTTTGATAACGCAAGTAAACAAAGTACGAGTAAATAAAAGACAATAGGAATAAATGCAGCAAGTGGCCCAATCCTTTATGCAGCAAAGGACAAGCCGGTTGTATTATTAAGATGATCAAACATTCTCGAGGACACATGGGAAGACTGTCAAGTGCTTTCGCTTCATATAGTTGATTAATATCCTTTAGCTTGCTAAGTGTTGTGTGGGTGAACCTGTGCCAATGTACCAACCTTCCTAGCACTAATACATACTTGTGATTATACACAATGCATTTCCTAACGGGGTTCAGGTTTCTGTCACTCCGGCAACCCCTACGATTAGTAGCCAAATACACAATGCATTCCCCTAGGCCCATATAGGTGAAGTGTCATGTAGTCGATGTTCACATGACACCACTAGAAGAAGTACACCACAACTTAAATATCAAACTATTGAATCTTTCTCAACACAACTCCATTACTAACAACATGACTTCTCCCATGTCCTCAAGAACAAAACGAACTACTCACAAGACATCATATGGATCATGATCAGAGATGGAATAATGATGTATAACAATCTGAACATAAACGATAATTCAATGGTTCACTCAATAGCATCAACTACAAAGAGTAATCAACACCGAGAAAGTTTCCCCTAAGAACTATGCAAGATTCAACCCAATTATTACAGCAATACGGAGATTGTGATGAGGGTGCTGATGGTGATGGTGGTGGTGATGATGATGATGATGATCCCGATGAAGTCCAGCTTGATGGTGGTGTTGATGGCGATGATCTCCCCTCTCCAGGAAGGAATTCCCCCGGCAGAAATCTGTCTGCCGGAGAGATCTTTCTCTCTCGGTGTTTTCCGCCTCGCAGAGGCGGCGGAATCTTTCTGTGGTTGCTCCCCGAGTCTTAGGGTTTCGAGAGGATAATATACGCCAAAGGGGAGTGCCAGGGGTGGACCAGGGCGGCCACACCACCTGGTGGCACGACCTAGGGTGGCCCGCGCCAGGGGTGGTGTGGGCCCCCTGTGGCCCATCTCTAGCCCCCTGTGGCCCATCTCTAGCCCCCTTCTGGCTTCCTTCGTCTTCTGGAAAAATAGGATTTTCCGTATATTTTCCCGGATTTTCTGACCTTCACGAATTTTGCCTCCAAACAACACCTTTTCCATCAGAATCATGACTGCAGCGGTCCATGCTCCAAAAGTCATCAACCATGCAAAAATAGATGAAATAACATAAGTCTCATCTCTTAATATGAAATATATCAATGAATAACAGTGAATTATGACATAGAATAGTGATGCAAAATGGACGTATCAACTCCCCCAAGATTAGACTTCGCTTGTCCCCAAGCGAAATTGAACTCAATAAACATGACCTCAAGTTTATGGAGTGAAGAGTCGATAAAAGAATACAGACAAGAAGCATCACATTCATCAATACATAGATCATAGTAGAAGATGAAGGAAATATGCCCTGAGAGGCAATAATAAAGTTGTTATTATATATTCCTTATACATGATAGATGTTTATTTTACATGCTAGAAATGTATTGATTTGGAAACATCAATACATGTGTTTTTAATAAACAAAAAAGGGTTCCTAGTCATGCCTCTCTTATAGACTAGCTTGTTGATTAACAGGATGATCAAGGTTTCCTGAGCATGGACATTGGATGTTGTTAATAACAAGGTCACACCATTGGTGGAATGATGTGATGAACATTCATCCGAAGTATAGCATTACGATCAAGTCATTAATTTTATATTGCTATAACATCATACGAAGTAATCTTTATCCTTAGACCATGAGATCATGTTAATTGCTGACACCGGAAGAGTATCTTGATAACATCAAACGTCACACCGTAACAGGGTGACTATAAAGATGGATTCAGTACTACAAAGGTGTTATGTTGAGGCTCATGGATCAAGAGTGGAATTTGTCAATCCAGATGATGGATATATATACTCTGGGCCCTCTCGGTGATATCATATTAGGGTAGCTTGCAAGCAAGTGATGTGATCACTAGAATGTTATATCACGGGAACAAGAAAAGAGTGCATGTCGGTAACGAGATCAAACTAGGTATGGAGATACCGATGATCGAATCTTGGACATGTAATATATCGAGGGACAAAGGGATTTAGTTACAAGCGTTAAAGGTTCTCACGATCACAGGAGTCATCATTGAATGTGTAGGAGTCAGTACGGATCTCCAGGTCCCGCTGCTGATTATTAATCGGAGAAGGGTCTCGATCATGTCTGCATTATTCGCGAACCTTAGGGTGGCACACTTAAGAGTTACCGGACACCATTTTGGAGCACATATGTTTCAGACGAAAGAATTGCAAAGCACAGGAATTGTTTCAATAGAAACCGGAAATTGTTTCGGGTGAAATTGCAGAAGGTGGTTCTGCATGTGATATTGAAATATTGCAAGGGGCTATATGTGAATGTTTGTTAATTAAAGTAATTAAAAAAATTCTGAATAAATTTAATAAAAGGAGTTTTATTAAATGAGAGAGCATTAAATTTGGAGAAATTTAATGCATTTAAAGTGGAGACTTTAAAAGGGATTGTGAAGAGGCATTTTAATGTGGGGGGGTTACCACCACATGAATGGGGGAGGTGAGGGGTCACCCCCCATGCGCCGGCCATGGAGAGAGGGGGCACCCCCTCCTCCTATAAAAGGCCACCCATTCCCTCCTTCATCCTTACACCTCCTTGTGAAGGATCTCTCTCCCCCTCTAGAATTATTCCCCCATGGTCTCAGATTAGCGAGATACATGTTCCCGGTGCCATTTCGTCTGGAAGGAGTTGCTGCTTCTACTGGATCGCTGGAGCGAGGAGGTGGAGGTTGTCCGGTGGCTTGAACATGTGTGCGAGTGCGGATGCGCTGCTGAGTTGCGGCGCTCGGACTTCCTACCGATCTAGAGATCGGCAAGTGTACGAATACATCAACCACGAGTTCCTACTCGTTAACAAAGCTCGTTGTCTACGAGGGTAAGTTCTCGTTGGATGTATGTCCACCCGTTGCTTTGTACCTAGTAGATAGATCTTGGTGTGTAGTTCACACCGTAGGAATTTTTTTGTTTTCTATGCTGCGGACCCAACAGTGGTATCAGAGCCTGATCTATGCGTAGGTGCTTAGAACGGGTAGTACACATATGGTTGATATGTGGGCAATGATGATCATGTTATTGCATCTTCTATGTATTTTGGATATTGGTGGCATAGTGGGATGAAGCAGCCCGGACCAACCTTACATGTCATCGTACATGAGACCGGTTCCACGACTGGCATGCAGCTTGTTTTGCATAAGTGGCTGGCGGGTGTCTGTCTCTCCTACTATAGTCAATATCTGATTTACAACGAGTTGCTAATAACTTAGTTATCCTCGTTGTGGTTCATGTTCGTAGGTGAGGACGGTTCTATCTCCGAAAGCCCTAAGCCACGTAAAACTTGCAATTGATAAATTAGAGGCGTCTAGTTTAGATCGTTGCTGGGCTAGTGTATTGATATGGTATTGTTGTAAGTAGATGTATGGTAGATACTCTTACAACACAGTCAACGTGTAAGTTCTATAGACCTTGGCCTTACACACAAAGGAATGATAGAGATCATACCATGATGCAAGTGATAGAGATCAAATGCATGGATCATATCATCTCACTTTACACATTAGATGTTAGCATCTTATACTGCTAGTTTGGCGCGTTTGGTAGCATTATAATATGATCCCTCATTTAGATATCAAGGTAAAAATGTGTTCTTCCTTGAGTATGCACCGTTCTATGGATCGTGTTTCGAGACATCACGTGATGATCGGGTGTACTCGAATCTACGCTTTCATAGGAACGGGTGTAAGACAGTTTTACACACGCGAATACTAAGGTTCTTACTTGGCGGGCCTAGCATGTACAGACATGGCCTCGGAACACGGACCGAAAGGTTAAGCATGAGTCATATGGTTGATATGATGCCCATATAGATGCTCGCCTTTGAAGCTATATCAACTCACGTGATGATCGGACTTGATATAGTGGATTTGGTTCATGTAATCACCAAAAGGACACGAGGGATGTCGTTTTTGAGTGGGAGTTAATTAGTAATTTGGATTAGTTGAACTCAATCTATCATAAACTTAGTCTAAATAAACTTTACAAATTCTGTTGTAGATGGCACCACCTGCTTTTAATTGCAATGTGTTCATGGAGAAAGAGAAACTTGCTACGAATGGTAGCAACTTCACCAACTGGGCTATGAATTTGAGGATTCTCCTCACTGCTGCACAAAAGCAATATGTGCTAGATGCGCCGCTAGGCCCCCCACCAGCTCCTGATGCCCCTGACGAGGAAAATAATGTCTATGTGACTCGCTAGGAGGACCACAACTTAGTTCATTGCGGCATACTGTATGGGCTAGAGCCAGAACTTCGAAAGCGTTTCGAAAATGGTAATGCCTTTGATACCATGGGAGAATTGAAAATGATTTTCGATACCCATGCTGCCGTAGAGAGTTATAATGCTACATAAAAGTTCTTTAGCTGCATGATGGAGGAAAACAGCTCCGTTAGTGAGCATGTACTCAAAATGTCTGGGTACGCCGATAAGCTTGTGTCCTTGGGAATAACGATTCCCATTGACTTAGGCATACATCGTGTTCTCCAATCTCTTCCACCTAGCTACAAGAGCTTCGTGATGAACTATAATATGCAGGGCATGAAGAAGTCTCTTCCCGAGCTTCTGTCAATGCTTAAGACTGCAGAAGTGGAGATTAGGAAAGAACATCAAGTGTTGATGATCAATAGGACCACCGGTTTCAAGAAGGATAAGAAAGGCAAGCACAAGGGAAAGAAGGGTGGCAAGTCTGTTGCCACGCCTGAAAAGAAACCCCGGGCTGGCCCTAAGTCTGACACCGAGTGCTACTATTGCAAGGGGACTAGCCATTGGAAGCGCAACTGCCCCAAGTATTTGGCGGACAAGAAGTCCAGCAAGGCAAACAAAGGTATATGTGATATACATGTTATTGATATGTACTTCACTAGTACTCGCAGTAGCACCTGGGTATTTGATACCGGATCGGTTGCTAATATATGTAACTCGGTTCAGGGGCTACGGAACAAGTGACAACTAGCAAGGGATGAGGTCAGGATGCGGGTCGGCAATGGATCAAGAGTTGATGTGATCGCCGTCGGGACGCTACCTCTCCATTTGCCATCGGGATTAGTTATAAACCTAAATAATTGTTATTTGGTGCCTGCACTGAGCATGAACATTGTATCTGGATCGTGTTTGATGCAAAGTGGTCATTCCTTTAAATCTGAAAACAATGGTTGTTCGATTTATAAGAATGATATCTTTTATGGTCATGCACCTATGTTGAATGGTTTATTTCTATTGGATCTCGATAGTAATATTACGCACATTCATAATGTTAATGCTAAAAAGATTAAACTTGATGATGATATGTCTACATATATGTGGCACTGCCGTCTAGGTCATATTGGCGTTAAACGCATGAAGAAACTCCATTCTGATGGACTTTTGGAATCACTTGATTTTGAATCATTTGATACATGTGAGCCATGCCTTATGGGCAAGATGACTAGAATGCCGTTTTCCGGTTCAATGGAATGGGCGACAGATCTATTGGAAATCATACATACTGATGTGTGTGGACCAATGAGTGTGTCGGCGCGAGGTGGATATCATTATTTTGTTACTTTCACGGATGATTTGAGTAGATATGGGTATATCTATTTGATGAAACACAAGTCTGAAACTTTTGAAAAGTTCAAGGAATTTCAGAATGAAGTGGAAAATCATCATAATAGAAAGATCAAATTTCTACGGTCTGACCGTGGAGGAGAGTATCTAAGTTACGAGTTTAGCACACACATGAAAGAGTGTGGAATAGTTTCACAACTCACGCCTGCCGGAACACCACAACGTAATGGTGTGTCAGAGCGTCGTAATCATACCTTATTGGATATGGTTCGATCTATGATGTCTCTGACTGACTTACCTCTGTCATTTTGGGGTTATGCACTAGAAACAGCTGCATTCACTTTAAATCGGGCACCATCTAAATCCGTTGAAACGACACCGTATGAATTATGGTTTGGAAACAAACCTAAGCTGTCATTTCTTAAGGTTTGGGGATGCGATGTTTATGTGAAGAAACTT
The DNA here is from genome assembly GCA_916181665.1 of Avena sativa. Taxonomy (NCBI): domain Eukaryota; kingdom Viridiplantae; phylum Streptophyta; class Magnoliopsida; order Poales; family Poaceae; genus Avena; species Avena sativa. Next base: position 365,954,002 of record OV702287.1, on the reverse strand, counting down.
CAACCAGATAAACTCGAACCCAAAGCGAAAAAATGCGTCTTCATAGGATACCCTAAGGAAACAATTGGGTATACCTTCTATCACAGATCCGAGGGCAAGGTTTTTGTTGCCAAGAATGGATCCTTTCTTGAGAAGGAGTTTCTCGCGAAAGGTGTGAGTAGTCGGAAGGTAGAACTCGAAGAGGTTATTGAACCTTCTCTTCATGGAATGGCGAGTGGCACAGCACCGGAAGTTGTTTCGGAGTTGACTTCACCTAATGAAGAGAGAGCTAATGATAATGATCATGAAACTCCGGAAGAGGACACTACCGAACCTCGCAGGTCAAGCAGGACACGTGCAGCTCCTGAACTGTACGGCAATCCTGTTGTGAATTTCATGGTTGATGAAATGGATGACCCTGCGACGTATGAAGAAGCGATGATGAGCCCGGATTCCAACAAATGGCTAGAAGCCATGAAATCTGAGATGGAATCCATGTACGAGAACCAAGTTTGGAACTTGGTGGACTTACCTCACGACCGAAAGGCCGTGGAGAATAAATGGATTTTCAAAAGGAAAACTGATGTTGATGGTAATGTGACCATCTATAAGGCTCGACTTGTCGCAGAGGGGTTTCGACAAATTCAAGGAGTTGACTACGATGAGACATTCTCTCCTGCAGTGATGCTTAAGTCAGTTAGGATTATGTTTGCAATTGCTGCATATTTCGATTATGAAATATGGCAGATGGATGTCAAAACTGTGTTCCTCAATGGTAAGATTGAAGAAGAGTTGTATATGATACAACCTAAGGGTTTTGTCGATCCTAAGGATGCTAATAAGGTGTGCAAACTTCAGCGATCCATCTATGGACTGAAGCAAGCATCACGAAGTTGGAATCTCCGCTTTGATGAGGTGATCAAAGAGTTTGGATTTGTCCAAACTTATGGAGAGGCTTGTATTTAGAAGAAAGTGAGTGGGAGCAATGTGGCATTTCTGATATTATATGTGGATGACATATTATTGATTGGAAATGATATAGATCTTTTAAACAGTGTTAAAAGTTATCTAAACAGCAAATTTTCGATGAAAGACCTTGGTGAAGCATCATATATATTAGGCATTAAAATCTATAGAGATAGATCAAGGCGCCTAATTGGGCTATCGCAGAGTACATACCTTGATAAGATATTAAAGAAGTTTAATATGGACGAAAGTAAGAAGGGGTCCTTACCTATGTTGCAAGGCAAGACATTGAGTAAGACTCAAAGTCCGGCTACAGCGGAAGAAAGAGAGATCATGGATAAGATCCCCTATGCCTCGGCCATAGGCTCCATTATGTATGCCATGCTATGTACAAGACCGGATGTGGCACATTCTATTAGTTTGACTAGTAGGTACCAATCTAATCCAGGTTCGGAACACTGGATAGCGGTAAATAACATCCTCAAGTACTTAAGAAGAACTAAGGATATGTTTCTTATATACGGAGGTGAAGAAGAGCTAGTCGCTAAGTGTTATGTCGATGCTAGCTTTGACACCAATCCGGATGACTCTAAGTCTCAATCCGGATACGTATTTATCTTGAACGGAGCAACAGTTAGTTGGAGGAGTTCCAAACAACCTGTGGTGGCTGGATCAACAACGGAGGCGGAATATGTTGCTGCTTCAGAAGCGGCGCAGAAAGCAGTTTGGATGAAAGAGTTCATTACGGAACTGGGTGTGGTTCCCAGTGCGTTGGACCCGATGGTGATCTATTGTGACAACAATGGAGCCATAGCCAACGCAAAGGAACCAAGGTCTCACAAGAATTCCAAGCATATTAAGCGCCGGTTTCACTCCATCCGCGAGCATGTCAAGGATGGAGATATAAAGATTTGTAAAGTACACATGGACCTAAATGTAGCAGATCCATTGACTAAAGTTCTCCCTAGGGCAAAACATGATCAACACCAGAACTCCATGGGTGTTAGATTTATCACTATGTGAACTAGATTATTGTCTCTAGTGCAAGTGGGAGACTGAAGGAAATATGCCCTGAGAGGCAATAATAAATTGTTATTATATATTCCTTATACATGATAGATGTTTATTTTACATTCTAGAAATGTATTGATTCGGAAACATCAATACATGTGTGTTTAATAAACAAAAAAGGGTTCCTAGTCATGCCTCTCTTATAGACTAGCTTGTTGATTAAAAGGATGATCAAGGTTTCCTGATCATGGACATTGGATGTTGTTAATAACAAGGTCACACCATTGGTGGAATTATGTGATGAACATTCATCCGAAGTATAGCATTACGATCAAGTCATTATGTTTATATTGCTATAACATCATACGAAGTAATCTTTATCCTTAGACCATGAGATCATGTTAATTGCTGACACCGGAAGAGTATCTTGATAACATCAAACGTCACACCATAACAGGGTGACTATAAAGATGGTTTCAGTACTACGAAGGTGTTATGTTGAGGCTCATGGATCAAGAGTGGAATTTTTCAATCCAGATGACGGATAGATATACTCTGGGCCCTCTCGGTGATATCACATTAGGGTAGCTTGCAAGCAAGTGATGTGATCACTAGAATGTGATATCACAGGAACAAGAAAAGAGTGCATGTCGGTAAGCATGTCGGTAGCGAGATCAAACTAGGTATGGAGATACCGATGATCGAATCTCGGACATGTAATATATCGAGGGACAAAGGGATTTAGTTACAAGCATTAAAGGTTCTCACGATCACAGGAGTCATCGTTGAATGTGTAGGAGTCAGTACGGATCTCCAGGTCCCGCTGCTGATTATTGATCGGAGAAGGGTCTCGATCATGTCTGCATTATTCGCGAACCGTAGGGTGGCACACTTAAGAGTTACCGGACACCATTTTGGATCACATATGTTTCAGACGAAAGAATTGCAAAGCGCAGGAATTGTTTCAATAGAAACCGGAAATTGTTTCGGGTGAAATTGCAGAAGGTGGTTCTGCATGTGATATTGAAATATTGCAAGGGGCTATATGTGAATGTTTGTTAATTAAAGTAATTAACAAAATTCTGAATAAATTTAATAAAAAGAGTTTTATTAAATGAGAGAGCATCAAATTTGGAGAAATTTAATGCATTTAAAGTGGAGACTTTAAAAGGGAATGTGAAGAGGCATTTTAATGTGGGGGGGGGGGGGTTACCACCACATGAATGGGGGAGGTGAAGGGTCACCCCCCATGCGCCGACCATGGAGAGAGGGGGCACCCCCTCCTCCTATAAAAGGCCACCCATTCCCTCCTTCATCCTTACACCTCCTTGTGAAGGATCTCTCTCCCCCTCTAGAATTATTCCCCCATGGTCTCGGATTAGCGAGATACATGTTCCCGGTGGCATTTCGTCTGAAGGAGTTGCTACTTCCGCTGGATCGCTGGAGCGAGGAGGTGGAGGTTGTCCGGTGGCTTGAACGTGTGTGCGAGTGCGGATGCGCTGCTGAGTTGTGGCGCTCGGACTTCCTCACGATCTTGAGATCGGCAAGTGTACGACTACATCAACCACGAGTTCCTACTCGTTAACAAAGCTCATTGTCTACGAGGGTAAGTTCTCGTTGGATGTATGTCCACCCGTTGCTTTGTACCTAGTAGATAGATCTTGGCGTGTAGTTCACACCGTAGGAATTTTTTTGTTTTCTATGCTGCGGACCCAACAGAAGACAACTCACCATTATATAACTTAACTTGCAATAAGCAAAGGAAACACAATAAAGATGCATGAAGTAAATCATAGTTGGTAATGGAAAACTTAGCTCTTGGTCGAAGAATAGTTGATAATTTGCTGGAGTTCACAAATAACTGGTTTTCGATGATAGCTTTCAAAGTAGTAAACATCAAGATAAGAGCAATGTGCAAAACAAGGAACATAAGAAACATGATTGAATAAATCATCATATGAATGAATGAAACAAAACAACTCAAAATACTTGATGAGATATAAGGGAATCGGTTTACTAACTCAACTAAAAAGTAAAAGAAAGGCCCTTCACAGAGGGAAGCGGGGATTTCAAGTTTCATAAAGAGCTCCCAAAAATTATGATACTTACTAGCTTTCAACTCTCATTGCCCCTATCATAGGCATCTTTAGGTGGTTGAGGTTAAAGTGATCAAATATGAGGAAATGCATTGACAAGTTGTAAATTGAGAATCTCATGTCCCTTGAATACGAGGGCCGCTCCTCATGCTACTCAAGTTTAGTCACCGGTAAGCCCTTGTCATTGTAAGCACATGTGTATCATAGAGAACTGCCAACGGGGTACCCCTTGCCCGATGATATGGAAGAATCCCCATATTAAAATGACAAGGCAAGTAGATAACAAGTATCTCAGCAATCTTCTTATTTACCATGGGAATATGGTGCTTTTTTCTCTCTTTCCTCTTTTCATAATATTTTTTTTCTTTTTCTCTTTTTCTCAATATCGGACTCTTTTTTTATAAGAAGAATGCTTCATAGATACTCGTTATGGTTACGCTGCAGGTTTCCACCATGTCAGCATGGATTAGACCAGCGGCCCAGGCGTTTCTCTAACACACATGCATAACTCCATGGACTTACAAGCTCCCCTTTCATTTCACACCGACGACATCCATAGACAAAAGAACATGATATCAACTAGGTACAAAGTACCGGTGCAATGTTGAAAGCGTTCCCCATGACATCATGGTTCTCTAATTCACAACTTACAAAGCACAAGCATATACGCAACATAGGTGAGCACAATGGTTAAAGTTTATTAAATGCAAGAAAGTAAAGTGTGCCATCAAGTTCGTGAGAGCTCTAATCACTAATTTTCACATAACAAGTTTAATTTGGAAGGTAGATAAAAACAAGAATTTACTTGGAATAGCTATAGTGCAAATAGGTAGGTATGGTGGACTCGAATGGCATGGGTTTGGTTTAAAGGAGGTGGATGCACGAGAAGAATTCCCTCTCAGTACAGGTTTTTGGCTAGCAAGGCTGGGTAGCAAGTATAAGAGTTGAAGGAAACAAACAAACATACAAGTGATAAAAACAAACATGCAATCTTCCTTGGAAGCACAAGAGATCTTAACTAGAGAATACTAAACTTATGAGCAAATCAAGAAAGAAATATGATGAAATTATTTTTCTTTAGAGTACTTTTATCTTTTCATTCAACTCTCAAAAATAGTGTTGCTTCTGACCGAGCCAGGTTTGCCAAAACCAACTAAATTAACTCAATGATCCCAAAGTGATACCAATACTAACAACAAGATCAATCATATAACCATGAATTGAAAACTAATATAAGCTATGCAAAAGAGTAAATGATAGAACTTCTCATTAATATTCCATAACGGCAACTCACACCAAGGGATACATATCTAACGAGAGAGGGGACACTTCCATAATGCAAACCATCCTACATAATAACTTCTCTATTCATGATATGACTCTACTAAAATGGTAAAAAGATAGAAGATAGTGATGTGATACCACGGCACTCTCCCAAGCTTGGAACAAACCAAGGGGATGCCAAACCTGATGACAAATTACTCCTTTTGTGGTGGTGGTATTCTCTTGATGAGCTCTTTGATCAGTTTCCCCAAGTCCTCAATCTCGATGGTGAGAGTATGAATCAACTCCGAGTTGTGCTCAATGTGGTGTATGATCATGTCAGATTGTGGATCCCAGCTCTTGTGATTCTTTTTCCGCTCTTCCCTCTTGGAGTCTTCTTTTCCTGAATGGTTATGTATAGAGGTATGGAAAGGACTCTTGGTGCTTGGAGAAGGTGTCCGTGGTGCCAAACAGTGACGCGGAGGCTTCCCTCCAGTTGACATCCGTGCAGTCCTTCTGATCCTGGCAGGGTTCGCCACCACTCCAATGCTTGCAACGGTAGTGCTGGTGTGCTTTGCCTCCTCTTCACCTTCGCTCTTGATCTCCTTCTCCTTCTCGGGGTCTTGGAGGTCCTCCTCCATAGGCTCATTCCCTTTATCCTTGGCTGACACCATTATGCTTCTAAGCTTTCAAGAATAGTTCCTGGAAGAAACAGATCGAAACAAAAACACGACGAAAACACGATATACGAACCTCGGGGGATCCGGGGGATTATATATTACGAAGTTTCATAACTAAAGGAAGGTAGTGGGAGAAACGGGCCAGAGACGGAGTCCGGGGTGGCCTCACCACCTGGTGGCGCGGCCAGGGGTGGGCCCGCGCCATAGGGTGGTGTGAGCCACCCTGGCTCCTTCTCCGTCCCTCTTTCGCTTCATAGCTTTCCTTATTGACTAAAAACTGCAAAAATATAGTTGGATAGTATTTTCACGGAACTTTTCTTATCAGAACTGCTACCTATTTGAAAATGGATTCTGCAGGTCTCTGAATTTGGTATCTAGTAGATTCTTCCGAAGGCACCACTTGAATAACATCAATATCTTCATATTCATACACTTATTGTGAGTCATGAAACCTTTCACTTCCTTATTACACCATTATTTCCACTACCTGAAAATTTCTTTCACACAAAACTTCACACAGTTCTCATTAGCAACATTAGTATAAGTGAAGTGATAAAACCTTTTGAGTCCAACTTCAACTTAAAACCATCAAAACATAAGATACTGTAGCAACTCCTTCCGTAAACCCAAAAATAATTCAAAAAGGAAATCGAATAAAGAAGCAAATACAAGAGTGGCAAAATCTGTCAAAACAGACCAGCAGGTAAAGATCAATTTTTTAGAAAATCTTCTGTTGCTCAAATCAAAAAGTGCAAAACTAACGAAAGTTAAATAACATCCTGGGTCAGAAGCACAAAAAATTACAGCTCAATCTGACTTACATAGATCTCTCACGAATTTTTACGGTAAAGCACAAAAATCTGTTTTGGGACAGCAACTTTCCCAAATATTACTTCTCTCTCATTAGAGGTTGATCTTGACACAAAAACCAAACAAAAAGGATAAGGAGAGGTTATTACCGAAGTAACAACTTCCAAGACTCAAAGAAACAAAAGCAAACTGAAAGCAAAAATAAACTGGGTTGTCTCCCAAAAAGCTCTTTCTTTATAGCCATTAAGATGGGCATGATAATTTTGATGATGCTCACATAGGAATATGAATTGAAGTGAAAGAGAGAATTAAGAAGCAAAAATACACACGTTTAAGTCTAACCCACTTCCTATGCAAGGGAATTTTGTAAACAAACAAGTTGTTGAAACCCGAGGCTACTTGCATAAGAAGGCAAAACAAGTGCAACATAAAAACTTTCAGCATAAAACGAGGAAACTTGATATTATTGAGATACATAAGAACACTTTTCCCTCTCTCATAGTAACTTTCGGTATCATGCATAAACTTAACAATATAACTATCACAAGGACCATCGTAACAATGATCACTTACTCTAACAGAAAACACAGGAATACTAGCTCTCATAACACTGCTTTGTGAAACAATATTAGAGGTATCCTTACAAAGGATAGTGTGTACCTCTTCTTCATATTTAGTAACAAAGTCTTTCACATTTGCTATAATAGGTCCATCAACCATTTGTTTATTAGGTTCAACAACTTCATTCATACTTTCATTAAACATACTAGCTATCATAGAATGTTCCGTTATCTTAACTAGGAAAGGCATTTTCTCAATATAAGATTCAGGTAAAACATGATTAGCAGTATAAACTTCAGTATTTCTTGCAGGAACAATCTTAGCAATATCTTTATAAGGTTCATGATACTTATTCCACTTCTTTTTAGGCACTTCAATATAGGAAGCAAAAGCCTTAAAATAAGAAGGAATAGCTTGAGACCATAAGCATTTTTAATATTTTGAAAGTCATCAGTTCCCATAAAAGATTCAATGCATTCATAATCATAATTTATACCTGACTTTCTACCTTTGTCATTCTCCCAAGCTTCAGCATTGTCTTGAATACGGTCCAGAAGGTCCCATTTAGCTTCTTCTTCCATGCGAGTGAATGATCCAGCACAAGAAGCATCCAATAAATCTTTATCATGAAGAGAAAGCCTTGCATAAAAGTTATTGATAATAATATTGTTGGGGAGCTCATGAATGGGACATTTGACCATTAGTAACTTCAATATCCCCCAAGCTTGAGCTGTACTCTCTCCATCAAGAGGCCAAAAGTTGTATATTTGATTCTGATCTTTATGGATCTCACTCGGAGGATAAAACTTTGAATAAAAGAGAGGCACTATTTCCTCCCATTCAAGAGCTTGACCATTCTTCAGCAGCTTATACCATTCCTCAGCTCTTCCTTTCAGTGATAATGAGAATAACTTCTTCTTAACTTGATCTGTAGTAATACCTGCACACTTGAACAACCCGCATAATTCGTGTATAAAAAGCAAATGATCACCAGGATGGACAGTTCCATCCCCAACATAGTAGTTATGCATAACACGATCAATAATTCTTGTAGGTATTTTAAAAGCATCATTCTCAACAGGTGGTGGTTCATCTACTACCTTAGCAGTGGTAGTAGCATTACCAAATAAGAAACTCAGCGAATTATCCGTAACGAAAATAAAGCAACTAACAGAAGTAAACAATACTCATAGTAGAAGTTTCCTTTACCAGTTCCAGTCTCCAATAGCACTTCACTCCCCGGCAACGGCGCCGGAAAATAGTCTTGATGACCCACAAGTATAGGGGGTGTATCGTAGTATTTTCGATAAGTAAGAGTGTCGAACCCAACGAGGAGCAGAAGGTGTTGGCTAGTGGTATGGATCAGGAATTCTCTGCATATACTTAGCAAACAGATTTTTAGGGGGTTTTGATAAAGCAAGTAAACAAAGTACGAGTAAATAAAAGACAGTAGGAATAAATGCAGCAAGTGGCCCAATCCTTTATGCAGCAAAGGACAAGCTGGTTGTATTACTTAAGATGACCAAACGTTCTCGAGGACACATGGGAAGACTGTCAAGTGCTTTCGCTTCATATAGTTGATTAATCTTCTTTAGCTTGCTAAGTGTTGTGTGGGTGAACCTGTGCTAATGTACCGACCTTCATAGGACTAATACATACTTGTGATTATACCCCTTGCAAACATCCGTAAGTACAAGAAAGTAATTAAGGTAGAAACCTAACCACAGCTTTAAACTCTAAGACCCTTACGTCCCTTGTGCAATGGTTTCCTAACGGGGGTTCAGGTTTCTGTCACTCCGGCAACCCCTATGATTAGTAGCCAAATACACAATGCATCCCCCTAGGCCCATATAGGTGAAGTGTCATGTAGTCGATGTTCACATGACACCACTAGAAGAAGTACACCATAACTTAAATATCAAACTATTGAATCTTTCTCAACACAACTCCACTACTAACAACATGACTTCTCCCATGTCCTCAAGAACAAAACAAACTACTCACAAGACATCATATGTATCATGATCAGAGATGGAATAATGATGTATAACAATCTGAACATAAACGATAATTCAATGGTTCACTCAATAGTATCAACTACAAAGAGTAATCAACACCGGGAAAGTTTCCCCTAAGAACTAAGCAAGATTCAACCCAATTGTTACAGCAATATGGAGATGGTGATGAGGGTGCTAATGGTGATGATGGTGGTGGTGATGATGATGATGATCCCGATGAAGTCCAGCTTGATGGTGGTGTTGATGGCGACGATCTCCCCTCTCTAGGAAGGAATTCCCCCGGTAGAAATCTGTCTGCTGGAGAGATCTTTCTCTCTCGGTGTTTTCCACCCCGCAGAGGTGGCGGAATCTTTCTCTTATCTCTCCTCGAGTCTTAGGGTTTCAGGAGGATAATATATGCCAGAGGGGAGTGCCAGGGGTGGACCAGGGCAGCCACACCACCTGGTGGCGCGGCCTAGGGTGGCCCGTGCCAGGGGGTGGTGTGGGCCCCCTGTGGCCCATCTCCAGCCCCTCTTCTGGCTTCCTTCGTCTTCTGGAAAAATAGGATTTTCTTTATATTTTCCCGGATTTTCTGATCTTTGCGAATTTTGCCTCCAAACAGCACCTTTTCCATCAGAATCCTGACTGCAGCGGTCCATGCTCCAAAAGTCATCAACCATGCAAAAACAGATGAAATAACATAAGTATCATCTCTTAATATGAAATATATCAATGAATAACAGTGAATTATGACATAGAATAGTGATGCAAAATGGACGTATCAATCGTGCCATCTTCCACAACATAACTAGGAGATAATAGGTTGGGACGAAGCTGTTTCCGCCTTTGGCAATGCAGCAAGCCTGGAAAAAATCATGGAGACATGTATCTGGCCGGGCCACACCATCGTAGGCTTGGATGTGTCTTGAGATAGAAAATCCTTTTGAGAAGTGTGTTTGTCGAATTCGTGGTCCGAAGCATTTTGGGCCCACGTATATATCATTGTTTTCATAGCGCCGCGCCTCTATGTTGGAGTTAATCCGGTGTCTCGCGTCACTTGGTGATAGGGAACACCGTCTCGGTTGTTTGCTATAGTTGCGGTGCCTTGGAGCCGGACTTCGGCTTCTGCCACCACCTCCTCCGCCATGACGCCCTCCTTGGCCTCCCTGAGAGCCATTGTGATGGCTACTTGGTGGAGAGAGTGGAGCAGCTGGATTGTTTCCGGCTTGTCGCCGACCTCCATCCGGAGCATCATTATTCCGGTACCGGGGAGGGTCTTCATTATGATGAGCCCCCTACCGGCTTGACTCGGCACGGTGTCCGTCGTTCCTTCGTCCGTCACTCCCATCGCGATGGGGTTCAGCCGGATGGCTTGTATGTCTACGAGGTGGCATTTTTTGGTGGTCCTCCTCCCGGCGTTTCTCCTTGTCTTCTTCCCTGTGGTCGTTCGACTCTCGCCGAGGAGGATTTCTCGGATATAGTGCAGCAATTGCCTCTTGCTCTGTGGCTGGGGCAACATTGCGCCAGTCACGTGCAGTTCTGTGGCGCTGTCCTGAAGATCCGATTCTTGAGTAGTTGTCTTCCCGATGGTCGGAACGGTGATGCTGCTCTGGAACCCATTGGGGCCTTACATCATTCCAGGACGGATCCGTGCGGCATTGGTCAGATTGAGAGACCAGTTTTCCGCTTCCGGACTTCGCAACCTTCTGCTGCTCCAGACCCTTGGTGAGTAGCTTAATGCCCAATCGAACCTGTTCTGGGTCTGGATTATTTGCCAGGATATCTCGAGCTACAGCGGTGTTCTGTACTAGTGTTGGGTACACCAGATCGCCATTACTGTCGAGCCGCGGCATCCCCAGATCTCCCTCAAAGAGAACCTTGCGTACTTCCAGAAATTTGGCAGCCCGTACGTGGCCTTTCTGGGTCTTATGATGTTGCAGAGAGATGAGCTTCTCCATAGTAGCCATGCACTTCTTCTCTTCCTCGATGTTTTTGGCTTCATCCACAAGTACTTGGCGACGCGCTTCTAGGGCCTGGGCCCTTTCTTCCAATTCCGCAACAGTGAGTTCTGCCGCAATAGGGATAGGTGTAGTTAATGCAGCATCGATGAGTTTACGGGCACCTGCGGTGATCACGTGCCCATCCACCAAAGCTTCTTTGGGCTCGTCTAGGATAAGTGCTCCATCCGAGTCTTCCTCATATTCCTCGGCAATCACCTCCTCTATCGGAAGTTCTTTTGCCGGGGTCTTGTTCTTCTTGTTTTTCTTCTTTGCCTTCTTGGCAGCACCGGTAGCAAAGACGGCGTTGGGTCCGTTTCCTGGAGTCAAGCTCTGAGCGGTACTTTCGGACATCTGGATATCAGGATTATCTCCGAGATCCATGTCATCCTGCGCTTTGGGAGAGTTTTCTATGGATCCTTCGTCCATGGCTTCTCCTTCTTCTGCAGCTTTGGAGTTGAACTCCTCTTCATATTCCACGGAGAACTTTCGGAAATCCACCGATGTCATCAAGTCATCCGAAGATGCGGGTAAGTCGGTGTGTGTTCCGATTGCCTCCAACACCGAGTCTTTGTTGTCTCCAGCATCGGCAAAGCCAGATCCGGATCCAACATATCCGACAAAGTGCGACATGTGGGTCCTGAGGTAGTTGCGGCTTTCCTCGTGGGCTTCCTCGAAAATCCTGATGGTTTCGAGAACCTCATCCATGTTTGCGCCTTGCAGCATCATGCGCCTCAACGTATGCCTCAGGAAAGTTTAGTCTGTTCTGGCGTTAGTAGAGCCGAAACCAAGGTTATTGTCCTGCTCCTCCTGGATTTCGACCTCTGCGGGTAGATTATCTGGGATTCGGCCTCGCTAGGGAGATCCACTCTAGATTCGACCTAAACCGCAAGATCTGCTTCAGGTTTGGCTTTCTCCACTATCTCCGCAATGGGTGCGGGCTAGGTGGGATTAGGGTTCTCTGAGATCCGGAACTCTGCCGCCTCCACGGACAAAGTGGACCTAGAGATTTCTTCTACCTCTATCATCACCGCTAGGGTGGGTGGGACAGGTTCAGTGAAACTGATGTACACATCGATCTTGCCAAAGGACATGATGGTGTAAGCAGTCATGGCCTCCCTAGCTGGAATCCAGGTCTCGTCGAGAACGACGAGAGGTACGTCGCTAGCGTAGAGGACGTGACCGACGGCGATGGTCTCGCCGATTCCGATTCTTGCAGATTCCGCTCGGAACACAGATCCGAAGCTCACTTGCCCCACGGTGGGCGCCAACTGTCATCGGATTGATGACAAGTACGCCATGAGGGGGTACTCAAGGCGTGTGGAAGAGAGGGGTGTGAGACGTACGGTGTTCTGGGATGGTGAGCACACAAGTTTACCCAGGTTCGAATCCGCCGGCTTTGGACGGATCGTACTCCTGCTAGCAATCCAGTAATACGGTAGAGTCGGAATATGGGTTACAATGGTTTCGCCTGTGCGAGTTGAGATTGTAGACTATTGTGAGGGTGCCCTAAAGGCTCTCCCTAGGACGGCTTATATAGATATTCGGCCTAGGGTTTATAGGAGAGACCTATCCGGCTACGACTAAGAGTCGGTTACAGAGTACATCTTGAACTACAAGTAACACTATGGGCCTATGTCGGTAAGTCATCTGGGCCTTCCTGTAGCCGGATTGGACTCCGTCTCTTCTCCCTGACTGGGCTTCCCGTGAAGCAATGCTCTAACCCGAAGTGGGCCACCCTGGTCAGTGAGGAATAGTGAGGATATCCGGAAAGTATATCCCCAACACCCTGCATACTGCAAGAATATAAAAATAAATGATACATAAACAGTTCTAGAACTCACTGAATCTTCGACGATTGGAACAAGAAATGTGTCATATTAGTGTTTCTATGGAAATTGAAAAGTAGAAATGTTAGTGAAACCTCATTGCATGTAATTTATTTTTCTTCTTTTACTACATATTGTAAATACCTTTTTTGGCTAATCAATAAATAAAGTACTGTGGGCTGATGCTCTATAGTTTTGGTTAAAAAAATCACTACCTAAGCGATGAATTTACCAAGAAAACAACAACAAAAGAATAAATACCAACATCCTCGGTGTACAATGAAATAACTTACCCTTATTATAGTAAGAAATAAATGATCGCATATCTCTATTACAAATGTCATTCCAGGATTTATCAATTTTGCAATGTCGTGTGGAATATTTAGAAGTGTTGCAACACCAAGATCAGTCTACATATTTGACATGCGGTAGATCGAGAGGGCACATGACTTTCTTAGACTCATCGATACCTCTTGGCAATGTGTTCCCCTCGAGAAGTATATCGTGCCAGAATTACATGATATGGTTGAAGCTCACGTCGGTCCATTTGTGTTGCACCTTCATTTTCAGAGCCTTCAGGGTTATATTCAGGCGTGTATGGTCAGGCTGGCACCCATGACACAATGGAGTAATCCCGTCTTTATCCATTTGCGTCAGCTTGGCTTTCTCTCTAGTAGCAGCTTTGACATTGCTCGTCTCCTTGAGGAACAGTTCTTGAACATGAGGGTCCCATAAAGCTGGAGTTAGCGGTGTCTGTGTATCCGCGTATTCTCCGCCACCATCAGATCCGGCATCTCCTTCACGATGATCATGCCGACCAGCATCTCCTTCATGATAATCATGTTCGGCATCTCCCTCATCATAATCATGGCTGACGTCTTCGTGAGCATCATTTCCTGCCGGCGCCATGTTGTTGATGTCCTCGTCAATGTAGTCGGGCATGAAACCACCCATGAGAAAGTGCTTCTCCAATGTCCCAGAATCAGGTTTGATTAGGTTCCCGAGTTTGCATCTCTTACAAGGACATCTTATCTCGGTCATGTTGTCATGAATCCTGGCAGCCGTCGCGCATGCCTTGTATCTAGCCACCATAGCTTCTCTCATGTGGCGCACCATGGTTGCCTGAACGGTATGGAGCAAAAGAGAATATTTAGATCCACACATGCAAAAGTTTGGCATGATCTTCCTTATAAATAGGACATATGGTTAGTGCAAAAATTTCCAAAACAAAAATGAATCAACATTTCAGCAAACATTCATGCACCACACACCGACACCTACACAACACAAAGTATACACAAGAACACAAGCATATATCCATGCAAACATCTCCCGAGCAATGACGACAAAGCCTCACATACAAAATATGCATCATACATACCGCCAACATCCACACACAAACAAGCACATGTATCCATCCAACTATATATATACTCACGTAGTAGACAAGTTACAACTAAACGAGGCCGCGCAAGAGAGCGTGTGGTGTGGTTAGCCAAACTTGATGGAGACAAGAGATATGGAGGAGGAGATAAAAGGTGTGTGCTTTAGTGGATCTACACGGTGGAGAGGAGTCCCTTTATAGATACATCCAACCCAAAGGGGTTTGGCAATCGAAAATGGAGAAATTATTGGAGAAAATGGGGTGGGGAGGAGGAGGAACCCGAGCTAGATCTATGGTAGAAATGGTGGTGCTTGTGGTGTTAGGTAGGGGGAGGTGCCACCTTTAAGGTGGCTAGCACGACATACCCCATGCCGCACCATAGTTAAGTGCGCCACAGACATTCCTTTTCAATGGCGCACTGCAATACCGTGCGCCACGGATAACCTGCAACCTTTTCAGAGGCCTGGGCCCACATATATCCGTGGCGCATCGAAACCACATGGGCCACTGTTACCTAACTTATTCGTGGCGCACACCGATTTTGTGCGCCACATATAGGCCACCCATGGATTGGGGTGACCGCTAGCGCTGGGGCCCACATATGCGTGGCGCACTGATTTGGCCATGCGCCATGGGTAAGCTCATGTCAGTGGCGCATCTTCTTGGCGTGCGCCATAGATAACTATCCGTGGGGCACCCCACAGATGTACGCCACGGGTATGACCCCCATGGATAAGCCTTTTCCTACTGGTGTACACCTGCACGAGAATGAACTTGCAACACAATTCTATCTTACATATAGTTTCTAAATCTATGGGTAACACCTAATGACAACCAACGTTCACTAATGTTTTGTCATAATATTGAGCCGCCATAAGTAAATAAAAAAACTAAACAATAAGTAACTAAAAATACCTTTAGATGAACATGTCATCAAGAGGAATTTGGATGCCATTTGAGACAAAATTCACTAGGAATTGAACAGTTGAACTTAAAGGAGGAAAACTCAAAGAACATATTCATAGGAAAACTTAATCCAAATGTTCAGTCAGTATGGATCACACCCATTTTTTGTCCGGTTCCATGCAAATTCAGAAACAAGGCAGCATGCGTAATTTTCTATTCTGTAAATGTAGTAGTTGGTAGTGGGGTCCTTTACCTAGAACACATCTTTGCAGAGGCAACATATCATCCACAACTTCTCTCACACAATTTCTCTGTGGCATCGCGATGTCACTAACGAGCAGCTCTGCCACCTCTAAGGCGAGCTCGTGGCGGGCCTCCCTTAGTTCGCGCTCCTAAAGCCTGCCTCCACCGTTGGGCCACCGAGTCAGATTGAGAGCGATAGGGAGAACGGGATTGAGGTAGGAGAGACGGACAGAGAATAGAGGGTATAAAGGACGCACCGTGCCGCCATCATCCTTGGGAACACAACATCCATAGTCATTCCATCGATCTGATGCCACATCAAGGATAGAGGGCAGACAGACTGTTCTAACCGGTGTGGTGTAGACGAGATCCAGAATTGAAGACGTTGACGTAGTTGTGAAAGTGCATGTGCGCCCCCATGTGTGGTTTTGGTAATTAATGACAATCTTTGTGGACTTATATTTGCATTGAGTTTTACTTGTAGGATTTGTCTATAGGCAATGCTTGAACCATATCTTGGCTTCAAGGTTGGGAGAATAAGAAAGTGAAGAAGATCAAGTGTTGACCAAGGTTTCAATGAGTGATCCGAAGATTGTCCTGAGATGGACCGAAATCTCCGGTATGCAAGGAACTGAGTTTCTAGTGTCCCAACCAGAGTTTCGGCACGAGTCTCTGGTGTGTTCCTCAAAACCAAGTCCAAGCCAGTCTATATAGGGGTTCGGAGATTGTCCAGAGATGGGCCAGAATCTCCGTTGTGAGATAATTTCCGACCAGAATCTCCGGTCTGTAGGCCGGAGTCTCCGGTGTGATATTTCCCCAATGGGCAAACAACGGTCTGTAAAGAGTTGAGCCTATAGCAAGTATGTCTTGAAGAATAAACTTGGAGTAATATCTCTTATGTACCTTCAAGACACCAACATAATGAAGAATGAAGAAATGATGTGCAAGTTCAAGATGAGCCATCTTTGTCGGGGGGTGACTCCTGGGTAGGCCAAGCCAGGCTCAACTAGACGGCTCTAGGGATGCCTGGCTGGATGGCCGCAGGACAGAGAACCACATCCGGGTGGACCGTTCCATCCGATCCGCCCTCAAGATTCCTCGGCTGGCCCATCTAGCCAGGTGGCCAAAAGAACCGGCTAGGTGGCCGCCTCTACCCGGTCGCCTCGAATCCGTTGGCCAAGATACAGAGGGGGTGACGTTCCTTGCTGAGTGCACCCTTGACCGGACAGACTGGCGCACCACCATGCCGGTGCTAGAAGACATCTGCGCCAAAGCGCCAAGGCTAGAAGCTGAGGAGAGCGTTGTCGGCTGATCGCTAAAGCACCCGCTGACGAGTAAAGCACCGACTGATGAGTAAAGCGCTAGGTGACGCCCAAAGCAAAGGGACTGGGACACTATAGCGCTGTCCCCCTGTACTGGAGGCTTGACCGGGTCCTATCCCACCGGCTAGGCCCGTCCAGCTAGCCCACTTTGTAAACCGAAAGCCCAAATAGTAAACCCTAGAGGCCACATTGTAACCTACCTCTCCCAACCAGTATATAAGGGAGGGTAAGGCTAGGGTTCTAGGTAAGTTCTCTAGATTGAACAAGTTTAGTAGTTTATCTTCTTCCTCTAGCTCTCCATAGCAGCTAGGGAAACAGCTCAAGGAGCACTTGTACTAGGCGTTTGCCCCCAAGATAGTCGATCCTTGTAGGAGTAGGAGTGTTACCTCGACAAGAGGGCTCCAAACCTGGGTACATCGCTGTGTTTGTAGTATCTGTGCCCAACCCGTTGTGAGTAGCCACAGATAGCATCTTGATTGTCCCCTTTCATGCCATCCCTGATGGCATTGCCGTGTTCCACACCACGACAGTTGGCACCCACCATGGGGCACAGCGCTTCGGCTGGGGTCATCTCTCGCATGGGACTTCCACTCATCGCCTCCTGCCTCATCCTCACTCTCGGCTCCTTCGACTGCGTCATCAACAACGCGTCCTACTTCAATGGGAAACCTTCCCAAGTGAAAGCTCTGTCATGCACTTTGGCGAGCACCACGTCTACGTCGTCACCATTACCGAGGCCTTCCCTTGCGAGGTCATCGCCGTCTTCGGCGCACCGTCTGGCTTCTCTACCCCGTGCATCGCTAGCGGCAGCGTCGAGGTCATGATGGCCGGCTTAGGCGATGGCCGCTGCCCACCTCTGGAGCGTAATGTAGGAGGCAACAACACCTCTTCACACGAGCAAGACCCAGATCCGCTGGTTACCTCCATCCAAAACATCCGCAACCCCATCGTCCCCGAGGTGGACCCAGCGGCAGCCGTAGCTACGCTAGAGGACATGCGCCAGAACCTCCTGC
Organism: Avena sativa; assembly: GCA_916181665.1. Lineage (NCBI taxonomy): Eukaryota > Viridiplantae > Streptophyta > Magnoliopsida > Poales > Poaceae > Avena > Avena sativa. The sequence continues at coordinate 365,935,945 of OV702287.1, read as the reverse complement.
AGGAAGCCAGTAAGGTCGTCGCCCGCTAGCACCGCCTGGACACGACCATGCGTGAGTACAACACCACACATGGCTTCGCCCGCCTGCCTGGTGCCAACCGGCAGCTTCCGCCCCAGGGCCAGAACCTTGGCTCAGAACTAGACCGTGATGTTGACCCGTGTACCCCTGCGGTTCAGCCGGTTTACAGTACTCTGGCCAAGAACATGAGGGCCGCAGAAGCATCCGCCAATGAGCTGAGCCACCTAGAGGGCGACGAGCTACATCGCCAGCAGGCACGCGTTCAGCTCCTCATTGCAATGGCCAACAAGCAGCAGGCCGAGGCAAGCACAAGCCTTGGGGGAAACAGTAAGCGCCGACCACCTCGCCGGATGGCGGATCCGGCTGGTGGCGGCAGCAAGGCCTCCTCTCCAAATGGGACGAGGCAAAACAGCCATCCACGTGGCGGATCGGCTGTCCGCGGACATCATCAGCTCGACTCCACAACCGTCACCAGTAGAAAGCACGCTCCGGCTGACGGAGCTGGACAAGGGCAACACCATCAACCAGCCGATGAAGCCGAAAGAAGCCTCGCGCCGGCCAAGTCCCGCCTGACGAGGCGACTCGGACCACGTGAGCTGGAAACGCGCGACACACGCGCACGCATCGACCTCCTGATACAATGACATGTGCTAGAGGAGGAAATCCCAGCCGGCATGAGGTGTTTCTGACCGTGCATCCGGAACAATCCGTTTCCAATGGGATTTTCGCTCCCAAGATACACGCCAAAGTAGGACGGCTCGGTCAAGCCGGAAGACTGGCTGGTGGACTAGGTCACCGCGGTGGGCATAGCTACCGGCAACCGGTGAGTGGCGGTGCGCTACATGCTCCTTGACTCGGCTAGAACCTGGCTGAATAGTCTCCCTGATAACAGCATCAACGCCTGGGTTGACTTCGAGGAAGCATTCATTCACAACTTCACCGGCACCTACAAGCGGCCGAGGCGGCCTCGCGAGCTCACCCTATGCGTCTAAGGCAAGGACGAGTCCGATCGTTCCTACCTCACCTAGTGGACAAGCATGCACAACTCCTACGAATGGGTGAGCGAGCACCAGACGATTGACTTCTTCATCAACAGCTGTAGAGATGGCACAATACTAAAGCACAAGCTCAGCCGGGTTGAGCCCACCACCATGGCTCAGGCTATGGCCATTGCGAACAAGTACGCCACCACCGACGCGGCAATGAAGAAGGCCATCATGGTGGACGACCAAGGGCAGATCATCGTGGATAACTCCACGGACTGGTGCTAGCCGGATGGGTATCATAACAACTCCAGACGGCACGACCACGACAACCGCCATGGCAAGAGAAAGGATGACCAGCTAGACAACCGTTATGGGTCCAAGCAGGTAGCGACCGTCTAGGAAGATCTGGCTGCAGACGGCAGCCAGCGGAAGAAGCCCGACGACCGGCCGCTGCAGCCTGAGTACACCATTGAATTGATGCTTGATGGCCTGTGCAAGTTCCATAGCGGAAGAAACAAGCCGGCTATGCATACAGCTCGCTAGTGCACTTGGACAAAGAGGATGGCCAAGGTTTGTGGGTTACCACCGCCACCGCCGCCTCCGCCAGCCGGTGGCCAGCAGGAAAACCGTGAGCGCCAGAATCGACAGGACGAGAATGAAGGTGATTACCCTTGCCGGGTAGGCAACTACCACATCTTCATCACCGAGCCAGAAATCAAGCATAGCAAGAGGCACCGTGAGGCGGAGGTGAACGCAATCGTTCCCCCGTTCCTCAGTACCTAAACTGGTCTGAGTAAGAGATCATGTGGAGCAGGAAGGACCAGCCAGATGTGCTACCGCACCCAAGCACCTACGCAATGGTCCTGGATCCCATCATCGTCTCCAAGAAGCACTCCTGCGGGTTCTCTCGCGTCCTCGTAGATGGAGGCAGCAGCATCAACCTCCTGTACCGCAGCTCATTGGACCGGCTCGACATCAGCGATTCCCAGATGGAGCATTGTAGTACCTCCTTCCATGGAGCCATTCTGGGTCTGTCGCATTCGCCCATCGACAGGATCTGGCTGGACGTCATCTTTGGCACTGAGGGCAACTTTCACAGCGAGCCCATCTGGTTTCAGGTGGTCAACCTCTCCAGCGCATATCATGCCATCCTTGGACGCCTAATGCTCACCAAGTTCATGGCGACGCCGCACTACGCATACCTCAAGATGAAGCTCCCTGGGCCCAAGGGGGTAATCACCATCTTCGACGACTACATGCGGTCGGTGGAATGAGCCACATACGGCTCCAAGCTAGCCAAGGCCATGATCATCACGGAAGAGAAGCGCATCATCATGTAGAACATGGCGGCCCTACAAGCAAAAATGTCGGTTGGCGAGACAAAGCCAGCCGGAGAGGCGCAATTCAAGCCATCCAAGGGCACCAAGAAGATTTTGCTCAACGAGGCCGAGCCGGACAAGTTTGTCCTGGTCGGAGACGGCCTTGATAGCAAATAGGAAAGCGCAATCATCGACTTCCTCCGTGAGAATCGGGATATATTTGCATGGTCTCCCAAGGACATGCCTAGTGTTTTGAGGGAGCTCGCTGAGCACTCTTTACATGTCAGACCGGATGCAAAGTCGGCCAAGCAATCTCTACGCCGCTTCCCTGAGGAGAGGATAAGGACAATTGGGGAAGAAATCACCCTTCTACTTGTAGTCGGATTCATCATGGAGGTTTTCCACCCGAAATGGCTAACAAACCCAGTGCTGGTGCTGAAAAAGAACAAGACACTACACCATCCTCAACAAGGCATGCCCCAAAGATCCGGTCGCCCTACCAAGGATAGATCAAGTGATCGAATCCACAGCCGGCTGCGAACTGTTGTCGTTTATGGATGCGTATTCCAGCTACCACCAGATCTGGCTAAATCCTGCTGATCAAATAAAGATAACATTCATCACCCTGTATGGGGCTTACTGCTACACCACCATGCCATTTAAACTGAAAAATGCAGGGGCTATGTACCAATGCTGCATGCAGAAGTGCCTGCAAACACAGATCGGCAGATGAAGCTAAACCTAGAGAAGTGTGTGTTCGGCATTCCAGCTGGCCAGCTCCTCGGTTTTCATGTCTCAAAATGAGGAATCAAGGCCATCCCGGAGAAGGTCAGTGCAATCAAGCGCATGCAGCCGCTGCAGAACCTATGCGACATGTAGAAGTTCACCAGGTGCCTGGCCTCCCTCAACCGGTTCGTCAACCGGCTGGGCGAGAAAGCACTTCCGTTGTACCAGCTCATGAAGAAGACGGACAAGTTCGTCTGGATGGCCCAGGCAGATGAGGCTTTCCGCGACCTCAAGCGCATGCTCTCCTCCCCACCAATATTGGCGGCCCCCGCTGTAAAGGAGCCAATGTTGATGTACATTGCAGCTACCAACCGGATCGTTAGCGTCGTGCTCGTGGTTGAGAGGCCGGAAGAAGGAAAGGCGCAGCCGGTCTAGTGCCCAGTGTACTACCTGAGTGAGGTACTCTCGCTCTCGAAGCAGAACTACCCTCACTACCAGAAGCTAGTGTATGGCGTATACATGGCTGCCAAGAAACTGAAGCACTACTTCCAAGAGCACTCGATCCGGGCGGTGGCGTTAGTCCCACTTTCGGAGATCATTGGCAAGAGGGATGCCACTGGCCGGGTGGCGAAATGGGCCATAGAGCTCGCTTCTCACTGCATCCAGTACGAGGCAAGAACGGCGATAAAGTCTCAGGCCCTGGCGGATTTCATCGTTGACTGCACAGAAACACTGTACCTGCCACCATGCCCAGACTCCACGCACTAGAAGCTACACTTCAACGGCTCCAAGATGTACGGGGGACTCGGACCCGAAGTCGTCATCACCTCCTCAAAAAGGAGACTGGCTAGAGTACGCACCGCAGATCCACTTCCACGCATCCAACAACGTCGCCAAGTATGAAGCGCTCGTCCATGGCCTCAAAATGGCAAAAGAGATCCGCATCCTCTGCTTCGGCGATTCGGACCTGGTGGTGCAGCAAGTATCAGGTGACTAGGACACCAAGGACGCAAACATGCCACTATACTGCTTCTTCGTGCAGCAGCTATGCGCCTACTTTGAAGGGTGCAAGTTTCACCATGTCCCTCGAGCAAACAACGAGGCCATAGACGTGCTCGCTCGTGTCGGGTCAACAAGGCAAGCAATTCCACCCGGAGTCGCCCTCGAGAACCTACGCAAGCCCTCCATCACGCCGTCTCCGGATACCGACTCCATCATACTGGATGCGGACCCGAGGACCGCTAGCTCCAAGCAACCCGAAGCTACAAATAAGGCCCCAGGGACTACCGCGCCACACCTGGGGACTGCCGCATCCATCTTGGGGACTGCCGGGTCGAAGGCCGTGACACTCCCAGCCGGCTCCAGCAGCGCGGGGATTACTGGTTCTGTTCTTCCATCCGGTAGGCCACCCGACGGACCCGAGCCGGTCATGTGCGAGGAAATCAAGATGATCATGGAAACCGTGTACGCCATCCGGGAAACCCCTCCATGGGCCAGACCATTCATGAACTTCATGGCCAAAGGAGAGCTGCCCGACGAAAAGGTTGAGGCAAGGCAAGTGAAGCACAGAGCAAGTGCGTACACCATCATCAACAACGAGTTGTACAAGCATAGTGTTGGAGGAATCTACCAGCGCTGCGTGAGACAAGAAGAAGGAATATGACTGCTGGTGGACATTCACCAAGGCGAGTGCGGTCAACACGCATCATCGCGAGCCATAGTGCAAAGGAATTCTGCCGCTGGCCCACTACGCTGGAAGACTCCGAGCAAACAGTGAAGGCATGTAATGGGTGCCAACGACTCAGCCAGCAAAAGCACACTCCAGGTGCAGCCCTCAAGATGATCCCCATCACCTGGCCATTCACTGTCTAGGGTTTGGACATTGTAGGCCCCTTCAAAACAATACGATCCGGCATGACACACTTTCTTGTGGCGGTGGATAAGTTCACCAAGTGGATTGAGGCAAAGCCAATCAAGAAGCTGGACGGGCCAATAGTGGTCAAGTTCTTCACAGACATCATCACACACTTCGGCTACCCCGATAGCATCATCACGGACAATGGCACAAACTTCACCAAAGGGGCCTTCGTGCGCTTCTGCAGAGAAAAGGGCATCTGCCTGGACCTCACCTCAATCATGCACCCCTAGTCCAATGGGCAGTGCGAGCGAGCAAACGGCCTGGTCCTAGCCGGAATCAAGCCTCGGTTGATTGAGCCACTGATGAGATCCCCTGGATGCTGGATAGAAGAGCTTCCCGCTGTGCTGTGGAGCCTGCGCACCACGCCAAACCGCTCCACCAGCTACACGCCAGCTTCCTCGTATATGGAGCAGAGGCGGTCCTACCAACTGACATTGAGTTCGATGCACCCCGCAAGCTGTTATACACAGACCAGCAGGCCAAAGAAGCATGTGAGGACAATGTCAACCTCCTCGAAGAGGCATGCGAGCTGGCCTTGTCCAGATCTGCCATCTACCAGCAAAACCTGCACCGCTACCATGCTAGTTGGATCCGCAACGTCTCGTTTCGAGAGGGCGACCAAGTCCTGCGACTGGTACAAGACACCAAGGGGATGCACAAGATGTCTCCACCTTTGGAGGGGCCATTCATTATCAGCCGAGCGCTACAGAACAACTCATACTACCTCATCGACGCTCGCCAGCCGGCAAAGAACAAGATGGACCGTTCCGGCGAGGAAATTGAGCGACAATGGAACGCGAACCTGCTTCGCCCATTTTACACATGAACAAGGAGTGTACGTATCTTAATTTTATATAATGAACAAGTTGAGGAACCTCGACACAGTCTCGGAGATTCCGTAATCATTTGGCATTTCTTGCTGCATAATTTGGTATTTTCTGGCCGCATTATTTGTGGGGATTTCTATTTCCGTGCCCCTGGTTCGTTAGTTGTACTCAGTTTTCCCCACTCTTGCTCAACTTTCCTCACTTTTGCCCATATCCTTGTATGGAACTCATTAGAGAGCTCGAACGGCAGCTGCCGTCAGGTTGACCGTTAGATGATGTGTGGGGCCGCACGGTGTGGGACCATATGGGGCTGGTTGGTCAGGAACGCGTTATGCTGACGTGTGGGGCCACTCCATGTGGGACTTCGTGGGGCCGGTTTGTTGGGAACGTGTTATCGGGACATGTTGTGGGACCATGTGGGGTGCGTTTGGTGGTTACGTGTGTCCTGTCACCTAAATTGGAAGTTTTCTTTTTCGTTATTTTCATGATTGGCCTTTTTAAGAGCGCCTTTTCCCCTCTCTCGCTAATAGTTTTGTTTTTTTGCCCAAAAAGGTAGCAAATCTAGAGCAGCTTCTCTCTTCATTCATTCTTCCTTTTGGCCCTTGATTTTTCCCAATCTGGTAGCAAATCTAGAGCAGCAAATCTAACCAGCACCATAAATACATTCAGTAAACATAGCAGATGTAGATAAAGCAGCTAATATAGGATATATATAGTACAATACTTAACGAGGTTCGACAATTAGGCTGCTCAGTAGTAGCAGCGGACAATTTCAATACAGACAATACAAAAGAAGCTGCTTTACAGAAATAGCAACACAAGATCAGTGGCCCCTCATGGCCTCCGCCAGGAGGGCCTCCTCCTCCTCTCTCTGGCACCTCCTCCACTTCTTGTTGCCCAATCCCTTGACCTTGGGCGCCTTGGGCTTGATCGGGGGCATGGGACCCTCTTTGATGGCCACCTTTTGGAGGTTGCGGAGGTGAAGACCGAGCGCCTAGTGCTTGGCTCTGAAGCCATGGACGTTCACGAACTCGCCACAGGTCCTCACGTCCTCGACATGCTTCATGAGGGAGTTGACGTCGATGGCGTGGAGCCTCCTGGTGGTGCAGAAGGGGCACCTGTAGACGTAGTCGTCAGAGAAGTTGTCGTATTGGCCGGACTTCAGCCTCCTCAGCACATAACGAGTCTTGGTGTCCTTGGACTCATCGTCGTTGCAAACGTCGCTGCTATCCTCCTATAGGAAAAAAAGTAGAGTGCAATAAGGCATGATTGAGATACCTTGATTATCAGGATTGATTATTTGCATAAATTAACTGATCGAGATCCCCTGATTATTCCCCAATCTCCAAATCTCAAACCAAATTGATTTCTGATCCGAACTATAGATCGACGCTAGTACTAACTAGGGAATCCCTTAACTGCAACTCGGAGGAAAAATAAAATAGAATTGAAATACGAACAGGGGGGTTCATCGAAATAAGAGATCTAACACAAGAGGATTAGCTACTGTAAAAATACCTAGCATCCAACGATTGAAAATACGAATAGCCGAACCCTAATAACATACGATCTAGCATCCAACGGTGGGAATGGGGGAAGAACATGGGAAGAGGAGAAAACCCTAGTTACCTCCGACCATGGGTCAGCGATGCTGGTGTCGTAGTGGTTCTCCGGCCTGATGTAATCACCCTCCTCGTAGGGTTCCCGGTCGAGTGGGATCTGCCCGAGACCGGCCGGGGCCTCCTCGCTGGCGGCTACGATAGAAGCAGGGACGGGGGTCTGGAAGGGGACGGGGGCTGCCTTCGATACCTCGACGGGGGCATGTACAGGGATGGGGGCCTCCTCCCCGGCGGCCTTGGAGGTGACGATGGCCACTGCACCGTTCTTCTCCATCACCGACGTGGTTGGGGTTTTCTTACGGGTTTGCAGAAGGTGATGGGACAGTGGAGACGTTTGCGTGAGTGAGCGAGTGAGTGATGAGTGAGAGTGAGGAGGCCTCTATAAATTAGAATGGAAGGGACGTTTCGTTGCACCACCATGCACTGCGTAACCGCGTATACTACTGCACCGTGCATGGCCACACGTGTCCACTACCGCCTCGTGCACCGCGACATGCATACCGTGAGTCACTTTTTTCCCTTGTGTCTAACCCTGGCGACTTAGTTGTGCTCAGTTATACCCTTGAGTGTAACACTGGAAGTTTGGTTATACTCAGTTTTGCCCTCCAGTACTAACACTGCCGTGTGCAATATACTCAGTTTTACCCTCCGGTGGCTGGTCAACAGAGAGTCAACGAATCGGTTTTAGCTAGCTAATTGAGTCATTTTATGCACAACAAATTTAAAAAGATCAAAACATAGTGGCATCTACCCAGGGAGTCTTATTATGTGACCTTCTAGCATAAGAAATATATAGAAATCAAATTTTCACCTAAGTCACCACGTCTCAAATCACGTACTATCTATAAAGGTTCATGACTTTCTACTCAACCCTTTTCCCAAAACATCCCTCCCCAAAACATAGTTTGTCTGAATGAGGCAATAACTGTCAAACTAGTGTATATTTGAATTGCAAATAGTTTGATTTATGCAAGATGTATTTTATTGTATAAAAGACACATTTTCCATTTTTAAAATATCTTTCTATTTTCTATTTGAATCCCTTTATCAGTTTTGCCCTCGCTTTTTAAGTTCTACTCAGTTTTGCCTTGGTTTTTAAGTTCTACTTAGTTTTCCCCTCTCTCTTAGTCACAAACTCTCACACCTATGCTCATCTTGGCTGCTACGCTCTGATTGGTTGAGATAGTTGTCACGCGGATCGTGCCCACCAACTGTTAATCCTCTATGATCTAGCGGACAGGATAACCCCTATATCTGTCCGGGGCACCCCTCTATCCATGCAAAATAACGAGTTTGCCACCGGTACTTTAACTCCATAAAGAAATGATTTTGAATATAATTTGAAGGGAAAGTGTTCAAAGTTGTATAATTTTCGTATATGCAAGTTTGTGCATTATATTCCAATCTATGAAAATGATAATCTCTCAAGATTTTCTTAGCACAACTTTATCACGTATTAAGTGCGATTTCAAAGATTTCAAATGTGTATAATTTTTGTATATCCAAGTTTATGCATTACATTCCACTCTATGAAAATGGGGGAGAAAATGATAATCTCTAAAAACTTTATTATCACATCATTATCACGTATTAAGTGCGATTTCACAATGTTCAAAGGTTTATAATTTTCGTATATGCAAGTTTATGCATTACTCCCTCCGTTTCAAAATATAAGATGTTTTAGATTTGTGAAAGAAGTGTATCTAGACTCTTTTTAGTGTCTAGATTCACTCTAAACCTAGATAAACCTAGACACTAAAAGAGGTCTAGATACACTTCATTCACAAAGCTAAAACATCTTATATTTTAAAACGGAGGGAGTATATTTCACTCCATGTAAATGATAAATGATAAGGGTTTTATTAGCACAACATTATCATGTCCTAAGTGCGATTTCAAAGAGTTCAAAGGTATATAATTTTTTTATATGCAAGTTTATGCATTACATTTCACTATATGAAAATGATAATTTCTCAAGATTTTGTTAGCACATCATTATCACGTATTAAGTGCGATTTCACAGTGATCAAAGGTGTATAATTTTCGTATATCCAAGTTTATGCATAATATTTCACTCCATGAAAATGACAAACTCTCAAGATTTTCTTAGCACAACATTACCATGTCCTAAGTGCGATTTCACAGAGTTTGAATGTGTATAATTTTCATATATGCGCGAGGCATAAAGATTTTAGTTTAGGGATCACTTTTCACGCTCTAAAAATAGTAAACTCTCAAGATTTTCTTAGGACAACATTATCATGTCCAAATTGTAATTTGAAAGTGTTCAAGAGTTATGTCAATTATAAACACTCTTTTATATTAAGAGTTGTATAATTTTTTTATGGGTTAATTGGATAGATGCCACTATAATTTCTGCCTATTTGAGAAACACCACTGTAATTTTCATCTTTTGAAAAACACCACTACAATTATCTATACATTTCATAAACGCCATTATGGCCACTTTAACACATATACCGGCTAATATACACCTATATTGCTGCCGTACATACGTATACATGGTGGGCCCTACCCGAATAAGCTTAGGAAAGTAATTATGAGAGAATAAAATTAGAGAAAACGATAAGATAGGATACATTGTATCACATCTTTTTCATATATCTATTTGCAAGATCGTACAGTAAATTACTTTTCATAAAAATCAAACCAAAGTATAAAACAACTCGCTGGACACAGCGCATGATACTTCCAGGTTTCATTAACATGCATATCATTGTATGATAAGAATAAACTCCATTGCACTAGTAGTGTAATTAGGAGTGAAACAGTGGTCCAAAGAATTAGCACCGGTTCCTCACTATTAAGAATTAATTTAGTATTAAGTAACCGAAAACTGCAGTACAAATCTCCAACAAGAATAAAGATTCACCACCATCATTTTATAATTTGCACAAGAAACAAATTCCAAAATTGTTATTCTGAGCAAGTATAATGCAAGACCATTTGACAACAAGTACTCAAATTTATTCTGAGCTTAATATTTACTTCACACCATTAGTACAATGAAACACCAATTGATAGGTTTTCGATGGTGTGGGGCCGCGGCGGCGTAGCGCGTGAGTTCCCGCGCCTCCTAGTATGCAGGTGACGGGTTTTCTGCAATTTTATGTTCACACAGTTATCTTCCCAAGATTATTCGGGCGGGGGCTCGTATGGTAGAAATACAAGCCTATATTAGCTGATATATGTGTTAAAGTGACCATAATGACGTTTATGAATTGTATAGAGAATTGCAGTGACGTTTTTTAAAAGATGAAAGTTGTAGTGGTGTTTCTCAAATAGGCAGAAATTATTTGAAAATGTTCAAGAGTTGTGTCATTCTCTTATTTCTTTTACATCCATCTCCCTAGATCTCAAAGTTTAACTTTCACCTCATAGATTCACTTGATTGCAGCCAAGACATTAACTCGATAAACCAATTAAATCATCATAACGGCTCGCCCCTCACATTCTCCACAGCAAGTGTGCGACCAATAGAGCTCCCGAGTTGCACCAATTGATTATCCATAGCAAGCGCACAGTTTTCATTGTCATCCTTCATACAGGTTAATGGGACAACACCATACTGCGGCCAGTACGAACGAGAGGCTAAAGTGAAGCTAGACAAAGGGCCGCCGTCGTCGGAGAAGAAGAAGAAAGGGGAAGCAACGACACGGGCGCGGGCGCGGGACTAGCTCGGGGTCCCATCTTGCAACGCCAGCCTGGGTAAGCTGTGGGTCCAACGCTCACATGCATAAGCTGTGGGTTCCATGCTGATCTGGATAATTGGAGAGAGGTGTTCACTATGGGAACCGATTGAACATGGCGCCACTTTTCAGCATGTAATGGCAAGGGTCCACTACAGGACCCGACAGAACGCGGCCCCACTTGTCAGTACGTAACGGCGAGGGTCCATTATGGGACCTGACTGAACGCAACCCCAATTGTCAGCACGTAATGGCAAAGCAGACGGACGGCAAGTTTCAGACCGTGTAAGAGTTTTATACAAGGACATGGGCAAAAGTGAGGAAAAGTTAAGCGGCTGGGAAAAACTGGGTACAACCAAGGAACGAAGGGCATGAAAATAGAAATCCCTTATTTTTAACCCTGGATCCGGCAATCTCTCTCGGGGACTCGCCGGATGGCCCAAACGGCCGCGCGTTCCATACGGCGAAGTAATGTATGCGGCTCTAAGGGTTTCCTCTTCGATTCCGGTTGCAAACCGCACGCCGGCTAACAAATCTGATAAGGGCAGAAAGCTCGAAGACCCCTACATGAAAAGTCATAAGGAAAACAAAATGTCTGGACGTTCTGGTTGTGCTCACTTACTTGACGCTGATAGCTAAAATCTAAAGTATCATGCAGTAAGCTCACTAGCTACCCCTTCGTTTCCGGCTGTAGACCGGAACCCAGCTCGCAGCTGGCAAGGGCACAACTTAAATGGCCAATGCTCACTGAGAAAAGGACAAAGTTGTTGGCCTAGCATGAAATGGCAAAGTTTCCAACCCAACGAATGAAATACAAACTATATTACTCCTATGCATATCTAACGCAAAAACCATTACTTGTGTTTTACTTTTGTACGAGTCAAAATCCAAGCCAAGTACCAGGGCTAGGTGCTAATCACCCCCAGACGGGAGGTAGACAGGAGCTTTGACCCGACTAGATCCTCCAGCCGGCCCGAACCTCGGGGACTACACCCTGTGGGTGCACTCGCACGCCCCCACACAAATACCTGCAAACGGCAAAAACACAAAGGAGCTTCGACCCGATTGGATTCTCCAACCGGCCCGAACCACGGGGACTACACCCTGTGGGTACGCTCGCGTGCCCCCACACAAAAACATGCATGCAAGCCAAGCAATCAGAAAGTGCAAGCAAAAGAGCACAAGACAATATCATAAAAGGAAACGAAGCTCCCACCATAGTTCAACAAAGCACAAAGGCAAATTGTTCGCACACACAGATAAAACGGACAAGTCTTCAACCGGTACAAATACTCCTGGCATTCCATGGATCAGGCTTGAGGTTCGACTGAGGGGTCAGAGGCATCCGTCGGAGCTTGGCTGCTGGAGGCGACATCGGCCGGGTTAGAGCCTAGCGCAGCCGGAGCATCCGTCAGTGCTGGAGCCGGGAGCGGGTCATAGGAGAATGGCTTCGTGCCAGCCGGATCGCTGAAATCCCGGTCTAGTTGGACGAAGCTCCCGATCTTGGCACTGCAGGGGCGGATGTCAGGAACCTCGACACGAAGCTGGTCATACTTGGTCCCCTGTCGGAACCCTCAGGAAAGACTCTGAAGATACATGTCGGGATACCAGGACTTTAACAGCGCAAGCACCATCTCCGGGCCGCCGCGCGCCGGCCACTCCCGTGTCGCGTCCATAAGATCAGGAGCATCAGAAAGCTTACCCGCCAAGGCATGCATTGTAGCGGGAGAGGCAGTGTTAGGGCATACATAGGCGAAGATGTCCAGGAAAGCGTTGTGCAGCCGGTTGGCCTCCTCGCTAACCACTGCCACCAGCTCCTCCAGATGGAGGTCACACCCAGGATCCGCCTGAGGTACGCGAGCAAGAGCTTGGTCAGTCACCTCAAGGTACTGAGCTGCACCCGACCAAACAGCAACAGTCAAAACCGGCTATAGCGGATGGAAAACGAGTTCAGTAGTTTGAGGAGTAACTTACTGATGACGATCTCAGCGATCTGACACAGCTCCGCCAGCGCAGCCTTCTCCCACACCTTGGACTCATTCAGAGCATCCTCCTGTTTCTTGTACAGGACCTCAAGCCGCTTGAGAGTATCGGCGCGGATGTCGGTGGTCTTCTTGGCCTGACCGGCTTTGACCTCCATCCTCTTTTGGTTCTCCACTAGCTCGCTAATCTTAGCCTAGCGAGCTTTGTGGGAGTCCTCTAGCCGAAGAACCTCCGCCTTTAGCCTCTCCACCTCCAACGGGGAAACCAACTGAAGAGAAAACAACAAAATCAGTAAGGAGATATTTACCTCCAACGAAGCCAACAGTGCCTTGGCCTGGCCAAGTCCCTGCTCCATCGCCTCAACCAGGTGGTGCACCTGGCTGTGAACAATGGGCGTTGACTCAGAGAGCTGTGCCAGGACATTGTCTGGTGCCAGCGCGACCCGGGCTGGCCTCCAGCTGGTCACCTGGAGGTCATCGTTGCTATCTGTAGCCGTGCGTGACACCTATCCTAGACCGCGCCGCCAGAGCCAAGAGCCACCTCCCGCCCACTATCCCCAGCAGCCGGCTGCACGGGGGCTTCTGGCGCCGCCTCCATAGGTTCCTCCACCTGGTAGGCGGTGGGATCCGTCTGAGCCTCGCTTAGGACTAGGTCTGTGCCCTCTGTCAGCCCGTGTGGAGGAGCAGCGACTGTGCCGCGCCAAGAAAAGAGCGCCTCGACGAGCCTGGAAGCGGCTGGGGCATGATGCAAAGTCGCGGACACAGCCAGTGGGGACGGCTCCGCCACACTCGCGTCAGCCTCAGCCGGAGCGGCTGCCGATGGCACAGCTGACTCTGCATATCCCTCAGCTCTAGCCGAAGGAGGGGCAGGCGCGGTGGCGATGGTCGTGGAGCTACACAACAATATCGCCTCGTTGGATGAAGAAACAAGGATAAATTAAGCTAAGGGCAAGTCAAAGAATCATATAGAAAAAGAGCAAGAGCACATACCTGGTGATGCTCGCCATGATGGCCGCGGCCCTCGGCCGGTGAGTCCTCTTTGTGCCTCCACCAGCTGGGGCAGCAATGGCCGAGGCAGCCTGCCTCCCCCTTGCCCTCCCCGAGGTGGCCGGGACAAGAGCGGAATTCACACCATGCATGGCTACTAGTACAGACAAAGACATCAAAATCTGGTTGTAGAAACCAACCAAGGAAGGGAATACAAGGACAGAAAACTCATTGGGCGGGTCCTCATAACCCTTGTCGACCCGGGTGGGGAAGCACTCCGGCTCCGTCGGCGGGGACTTCTGCGGCTTGAAGTCCGACGAGAAGATGGGAAGCTCATGGTCGCCCATGCCAACCTCCGCAAGATGTGCTGTAAAGAGCTACTCAAAAGGGGTGGATAAGGGAGCAAGCAGAAGCCCTTCGGGAAAATTCACCATGAAAGGAAGAGAAAACCAACCTTCGGCAGTAGCCGGCCCTAGTGGAACAACGCGAAGGAGAAGCTCCAGTCCTCCTTCGAGATCGTGGCAAGCAACTCTCGGAGGATCCCGTATGGCACCTCCAGCCTGGAAACCCGTGTGGGGTCATCGGAGCTGGAGAGGTGGCACATCTTGTGTGACTGTGCCATCAGCAGGAGCACGCGGCGTGTTATCCAGGACAATGAAATGTTCCGGGAGGTGAGTCGCTCCCTCTCCACCAGAGCCTCCAGCCAGGTCACCATCCGGTCCATATCCGCCTAGGCTCCAAGACCCTTGACGGACCAGGCCTTCTGGGTCAACGAGATGTTGTCAAAGGGCGACAGCCGAATCCAGTCCACGTTGGTGGCGTTGCACACATAGAAGTACGAGCGTTGCCACAGCTTCACCATGACGGGGATGCTCAGCCGCGGCATCGCCGACGACGGCCGCTTGTAGATGGCGCAGCAGCCCATCTCCGTCAGCGGTCCGTCCTTCCCCACCACCTGGACCTTGAAGTTAAAGAACTTAAGGAAGTTCAATGTATCTAGGCGAACTCCCAAGTAGGCCTCGCAGCAGGTCGCGTGATGCGATAGCTGCACCACGACATTCGCCCCTAGATGATGCAGCTGGAGGTCGAATGTAGCAAAGAGCTCAATGACAAACTCGCTCACCGGCAAGCCAAAACCACGGGTGAATTGCGCGAAGAAGACTACAGACTCACCAAGCTGGGGGTTATGGACCCGCTCCCTCTTCGGCGCGAGGCGATGCTTCACCACCCGCTCCGACGGGATGAATTTTCCCCGTCGGTACTTCAGGATGAGATCTTCTTTCACGTACGAGCCACACCAGCCTCTGCCTTGCACCGGCAGCAGCATCTCGTCGAGTGCGGTGGCCATGGTGGAAAAACGGGGTCCCGTCATTGCAAGGAGTCGCGGCGACACCGACGACCAAGAATGGGCGGCGCAAGGACAGAAGGAGGCATAGCATGAGGAGGCATAGCGCAAGGGACAGGAGAAGCAAAGCGCAGGGGGAAGATGAAGTAGGGAAAAATCCCCTCCCTTGCAGCCCTATTTATCGAAGCAGAGCAAGCACATCCCTGATACGTTGCTAATGTATCCATAATTTTTGATGTTCCATGCTTGGTTTTATCTACTTTCTTATGTTTTGTCCACACTTTGGAGTACTTTTCATATGATTTCTTGGACTAACCTATTAAGAAGAGCCACAGTGCCAGTTGCCTATTTTCTGCTGTTTTTGGTTCCAGAAAGTCAGAAAATGAATATTTTTCTCGGAATTGGACCGGACAAAAGCCAAAGTCGTTATTTTCCCGGAAGATTCACGGAGCCATAAGGAGAGACGAAGGGGGGCCACAGGGTGGCCAAACCACCCCTAGGCGCGGGTCCCCCCAGGCCGCGCCAGGGCATGGTGTGGGCCCCCTGGCTGCCCACCGACCTTGCCTCTCCGCTTATAAGATGCCTCCCGATGCAAAAACCCTAAATAGTCAAGCCTCCAGCCACGAAAAGTTCCGCAGCGCCGCCACCACCGAAGAGGAGATTCGGGGGACAGAAAGTCTCTGTTCTAGCACCCTGCCGGGACGGGGAAGTGCCCCCGGAGCCATATCCATCGATCTCCACCACCATCTCCATCGTCGTTGCTGATTCCCATGATGAGGAGGGAGTAGTTCTCTCTCGAGGCTAAGGGTTCTACCGGTAGTTATGTGTTCATCTCTCTCTCTATGCATGATCTTATTGAGATCATGAGCTTGTAATCTATAGATCTACCTTGCTACTCAAGTGATTTAATAGATCTCTTCTCTCCCCATGTGTGTGAAGTTGACAGTGTGCACACCATGGTGGCACTTAGGCTGGAGATTACAAATACTTGTTATGAGTTATATTTGGAGTTGGATGTATTTATGAAATTGTGGTGTTTGTTGGACCCATCTAGTGCTCAAGGTGACAGTGTGGGGTTATCTAGAGGGGAAAGGATTACTTTGAGGTGTGCTGTTATAGCCCTACCATGGATTAGAGTGTCCAACCGGAGAGTAGTTTAGCGTAGTATCATAAAGAAGAATATATTTATATGAGAGTGTTCACTAGTGAAAGTATGATCCCTAGGCCTTGTTTCTAAGCACTGAAACACCGTTTTCTATTAGATCTATTACATGTTTGCTTGCTTCTATCTTTATTTCAGTTTTAGTTTAGCCTTTTCCACGCCATCAAGCTATTTTCTATCACCGTTACCACTTATAATTATCTATACCACTTTTATTTCACTATCTCTTCGTCGAACTAGTGCACCTATACACCTGACAAGTGTATTAGGTGTGTTGGGGACACAGGAGACTTCTTGTGTCTTGATTGGAGGGTTGCTTGAGAGGGAATACCTTTAACCACCTCCTTCCTGAGTTCGATAAACCTTGGGTGATCCACTTAAGGGAAAACTTGCTGCTCCTCTACAAACCTCTGCACTTGGAGGCCCAACAACTGTCTACAAGAATAGAAGTGCATAGACATCAGTCCCCTGCGCTCCCCTCTGCCACGTGGCAAGCAACTGCTCCGCTCCCGCATGATGCTTCGGTTACGGATCATATGCGCCAACACAACTCCCGTAGAGGACCCCGCGGGCGTTACTGTAGGAGGCGAGGCGTGTGCACGATCCCCAAGAAAACGCAATGCCACAGTAGACCAATGGGTCAAACCGACACGACGCGTGCCAGAGGCGCCAGGTGTGGCTGATGTAAGCACTAACCTTAGCAACCAAGAGATCCATCTCCCTCGGCCGGGTGCGGCAGCTGGTTGATTCAATTATCGCTCACACCCTGTGGGTTGGCCACTGGTCCCATAGCCGGTAAAATTCCAGCTAGGAAATGACAACCATCTCGGGCCGGAAAACGACAAACACTACAAGACAAATCTGCAACCAGTTTTTCATCACCAATCATTTAAGTACAGTCAATGAGCACACAAGAACTTCTCCACAAGGCGAAGTCCCAACGCACTTGGGGACTAGTGTCGAGGGGATGACCCCCGGGTAGGCCAAGCCAGTCTCAACTGGATGGCTCTAGGGATGCCTGGCCGGATGGCCGCAAGACAGAGAACCACATTTGGGTGGACCGCTCCATTCGGTCTGTCCTCAAGATTCCCTGGCTGGCCCATCCAGCCGAGTGGCCAGAAGAACCGGCTGGGTGGACGCCTATACCTAGCCGCCTCGGATCCGTTAGCCAAGATACGGAGGGGGTGATGTTCCTTGCTGAGCACACCCTTGACCGAACAGGCTGGCGCACCTCCCTACCGGCGCTAGAAGTCATCTATGCCAAAGCACCAAGGCTAGAAGCTAAGGAGAGCATTGTTGGCTAACCGCTAAAGCACCAGCTGACGAGTAAAGCATCGGCTGACGAGTAAAGCACCAGGTGATGCCCAAAGCAAAGGGATTGGGAGACTGTAGCACTGTCCCCCTACACTAGAGGCTTGATCAGGTCCTGTCCCACCACCTAGGCCCATCTAGCCGGCCCACTTTCTAAACCCAAAGCCAAAATAGTAAACCCTAGAGCCCACATTGTAACCTACCTCTCCCAAACAATATATAAGGGAGGGTAGGCCTAGGGTTCTAGGTATGTTCTCTAGATTGAACAAGTTCAGTAGTTCATCTTCTTCCTCTACCTCTCCATAGCAGCTAGGGCAACAACTCAAGGAGCACTTGTACTGGGCGTTCGTCCTCGAGATAGTAGATCCTTGCAGGAGTAGGAGTGTTAACTCGACAAGAGGGCTCCAAACCTAGGTACATCACTGTGTATGCAGTACCTGTGCCCAACCAGTTGTGAGTAGACACCGATAGCATCCTGATTGTCTCCTTTCATGCCATCCCCGATGGCACTGCTGTGTTCCACACCACGACAATCTCGAAGAGATCATTTGCTTGAAGCTTGTCATCCTATGGTGATCATGGATATGAGAAGATGATATGCCCAAAAGAGAATCTCTACTATAGTGGAGTATGGGTGAGCAATTTGCAAGTCTTCACCAAGCTAGCGTAATTAAGAAAGGTGTTCCATCTTGAGGTGAATAAGATAGTCATCATCAAGCTCAATTGGCATATATGCAAGGCAAAGGTATGTTCTAGATAGGGTTTCCTTCTTATAAGTCTCGTGGTGTTAGTTGGAGAGACTGGTTTATAGGATAAATGGTCGTACTATCAAGAGGGGCTCTCGACTGAGTAACTTGATCATATCCTTCAGAGAGAGCTCAAACCTTTGCATACTTGGAATCATATTTATTGGTTGTTATTTTGATCTTATCCATGTGAGGTTCTAGAGCTTGTGGTAATATTCATAACAAACTCTAGTTCATCGAAAACGGATTTCATATGCATTCTCTATTGCGTTTTCGATGTTGGAGGTTTTACCGGTTCGTACTTTTGAGAGAGGTCAAAACTTTCGTCATTTGGTTCTATCCTCCCTTGATGGACTATGATGTTTTTATGTATGATCTTGTATTTCTTATTGTCCTCTTTAAAACGAGCCCAAGACCATCAAAATCGGAGTCCGGATGTAAAAGTTATGGGTTTTTTCATATTGGTCTTTGTGCCAGATTTTGTAAGACTGGAGACTCCGGACTAAATCTCCGGTCTATCTCTAGACCGCGTACTGAATGGCATCCAGTTTGTCCCCATTTGGCCTGGGTACACCGGAGACTCCGGTCCCTATCCGGAGACTCTGGACCGGGCGATTCCTGGACCTAACGGTTGGATTTCTAGGGACCTATTTAAGAGGTCCTTCTTCTCCAATGGTTCCTAAGCTCTCTTGCAAGTTTTGCCACACCATTGTTGACCTCTTGAATCTTGCTATCTCTCAATCCCTCCAATGATTCTTGCATCTTCTTGAGGGAAAAGAGAGAGGGGATCTAGATCTAGAACTCCACCAATCAATCTCTCCTCTAAGTGAGGGGGACATCTTGGGATCTAGATCTTGGAGTCTTTTGTAGATTTCCTCCATTGTTCTTCCTCTCTTATTCCCCCATAAGCTTTTGTAGCTTTGGTGGAATTTGGGAGTGAAGTACTTGAGCACTTTTTGTGTTCTTACCATTGCATTTGGTGCATTGGTTAGACTTCTCAGTGAGGATTCGATTGGGTGAAAGGTGAGAAGCTTTTTACTCTTGGGTTCTTTAAACCCTAGACGGTTTAGTTGTATTGCAGGTTTGTATATTACTTGGGTCCTCCAATTAAGTTGTTGATCTTTTCCCAAGCTTGTTAGTTGGGAGCCTCCAATTGAGTTGTGGTGAAGTTCTCCAATCTTGTGAGAGGTTCCAGATTGCCACCGACAAGTGCACCAATAGTGGAGGTGTGGATCGATCCCATTGGGGTGAGATTCACAGGAGAACAAGGGAAGACTTGGTGGCGTTGGTGGTTTGGAACCACCCCCTCTCCAAACGAGACATACTCCGTTGTTGGGAGGAACTCGGTAAAACATCATCGTCTCTGCATGCCTCGGTTATCTCTATATCTGTGCTCTTGCTTATGTTGGAAATATGCCATAGATACAAATAACAATAAGGATTGTTATCATATTTAATAAAGTTTATGATTAAGTTTTATATCATGCTATAACTGTATTGAAAGGAACTGTCAATACATGTGTGATATATAAACAACCAGAAGTTCTCGGTGAAGTTCTAGTCACTAGTTCATTGGTCAACAGATGGTCAAGGTTTCCTGATCATGTGGCATTTATGCCAGTTGGAAATGGAGTCACCTCATTGGTAGAATGAGATGATGAGCTATACCCAACCTAAACATAATGACTCGATCATGTCATGAAGTTCAAGTTACGATGATTATATTTGAATAGACCTAGTATCCTCTTTCTTAGATCGTGAGGCCATATCAATCACTGTTACCCGACGGTACTTTGATAGCATCAAACGTCATCTGGTAACACGGTGATTATAAAGGTGTGTTCACGTATTCGGAGGAACAATTGAGGAAATATGGGTCAAGAGTTGGATTTATCCATTTGTGTGACAGAAAAGATACTAGAGGGCCCACTCACGAAAGTTATATTCAAAAGTTGTGCAGCGTGTGATTTGATCACAAGGATATCACTTGTCAGAACGAGTCAAAGAGCATTTGTTGGTAACGATATTGAACACGACATGGTGATGTCATTGATCAGATCTCCGACAATGCATGTATCGAGAGACAAAAGGAATATGACATGACGTCCATGGTTCAACGATAAAAGATTTCGTGGAATGCACAGGGATCGCATGGCCATCCAGGTCCCTCTATTGATCATTGGTGCGGGAGGGTCCCCACTATGTCTAGAGTGTTCTCGAACCGTGGGGTATCACTCTTAAGGGCTTGATGATGCTCAGAGAGTGTTTTGGGATCGGTAGAATCACCAAAGAAAATAGAAGGGAGAAAACCGGAAGGGTTTCGGAAGTCCGGAGAATGTCTGGAATGTGAGGGAATGAGTTACACATCAACAGGGATTGAATAATATGCGAGTGAATGTTAAATATTGATTTAATCATTCATTTATATTTATTCAATAAAAGAAAAATAATTAAAAAGGGTCAAATACCTAATTGGGCCAAATCTAGAGGGAAAAGGGCCCATGAGGGAAAAGACCAAAGGGAGGAGAGAGAGAGGGGGTGGCCGGCTAGGCCAAGGAACCCCGCATGGGGCCTAGTTGGGCCCTGGCTGGCGGCGGCCAAGCCCCCCTATCTCCTCTCCCTTATTTAGTCCCACATGGCTAAGCTAGTTAGTTATGGGGTGGGTTTCCCCTATATAAAGAGAGGTATTTTGGCAAATTAAATACAAAATAATCAATAAAAGCTTTCCTCTCTTATGGGAAGACCTATAGTTGATTATCTCTCCCATGACTGTGATTCCAAGTCCGGATTGCACGAGCAGGAGTCTTCTTCATCACAGAGTGCCGTCACGCTGCGATATTCAGATCCAGGAGCTCTACTCCCGCAACTACTGCTGGATCGGAGAAGCGGGAGTCATCGTCAGGCACCAGACATGTGTAACTCCCTGCGAGGTGCAACACTTGGGGCACTAGGAGTCGTTGGAGCTGTAGGAGCTGTCAGGACTTCATCACGACCTTGAGGTTGGCTTCGGCTCGTCTACATCAACCACACTCTCCTGAGCGTTGACAACGCTTTTCGGTCTTCAAGGGTAAGTTCACGAAAAGCCCCTCCCATTACTACATTACTAATAGATAGGTCCTCACAACTAGGGTTCTGGTCGTAGGGAAAAATTTATTGTTTTCATGCGCGAACCACTACAGTGGTATCAAAGCTAGATCTATGTGTAGTATTGCTAGTACGGGTAGAACACACGAGATGTAGCATGTGGGCGTTGATCTTTTAGTTGTTACCCTCCCACGTGTACTTGTGTATACCATAGTAATGCTTGATGAAGCGGCCCCCAGCCGACTTTACACGTTCATTTGCGAGACTGGTCCACGCTTGACATACGGATTGTACCGTATGAAGTGGCTTTGGGGGGTGTCTATCTCTCTCGCATTAGTTGGTATGCCATTTGCAACGGAGGGCCTCGAAAGGGGTGTAGTATAGAAAACTACTTGATCAGTGTTGTGGTGAAAGTTTGTAGATAAGAACAATTCTTATGCGAAAGCCCAATTAGCCACTAAAACATGCAAAGGTAAAGTAGAGGCGTCTAAATTTGTTTTGTAGGGGGCATTGTGATGTGATATGGTTGTGGCAAAGGTAAAGTAGTTTACTTATGTTGCCAAGTAGTAGTAGATTGTCATGGAGATGATGGATTATCATAGATGTGAGATTCAACA
The DNA here is from genome assembly GCA_916181665.1 of Avena sativa. NCBI lineage: Eukaryota > Viridiplantae > Streptophyta > Magnoliopsida > Poales > Poaceae > Avena > Avena sativa. The sequence goes on along the minus strand of OV702287.1, from coordinate 365,913,588 downwards.
CATTTTTATGGCTTTTATTTCTGGTTTTCTCCCGGATTTGATCGTTTTCTGGTTTTACCTAACGCTTATACTTCGGTAGCGAAGAAAACTTGGTTTTTAATGTGTGTTTTAGCTTCTGAATGTCAAAACACGGATTTAACTAGAGAAATAAAATATTCTGGAGAAAACAAGCAAGTCCCACTTTGGAAGCATGCGAGTGTAGCTCACAGAAGCTTTAACGAGCAACTACATGGCGGGAATATTTTTCCGGCTGTATAGTTCCTGCTGTATAGTTGCCGCCGCCTCTGTCTTGTTAAAAGGGACAACTTCCAGGAAGGGACCAGAGGTGAAAACAGAACGCAACAACCACCACACCATCCAGAAGGGAGAAAGAAGAGATCCGAAGAAGAAGAAGACGTTCTTCATCTCGTTCCATGATCTTCGACCTCCTAGCAAATACACCCCCATAGCCACTACTTGTACTTGAGAGAGAGAGAGGGATCTCCACCTTGCAAGACTAGGGTTTGAGATTGTTTCTTTCCACCTTGAATTATGTTGGATATTTTTATATTCTTATTGTGGATCTCCACGGTAATACCAAGACGAATTCCCTTTATTTGATTATATTGATGATCCGTTCTTCTCTCATGTGTGAGTAATTCCCTTGGGCGTGGGAGATGTAGGGGATTGGTGACATGTGATGTGCCTTCATATATTTTCCATTAGTTTGTGATTGATTCTAATTACTATATTATGTGTGCTTGACTATCTGTGGGATGCCTAATGCTTGTTGTCCAATTAAGCGCCCAGATAACATGATACCTTGTTCTACATAGATAAGATCTTGTACGCTAGTGGACCGGCGACCCCTGGGTGACACGGGGATATCAATGGAAAGCTAGTTGACTCGAGAATAATGAGTAACCACTGTGCTTATTGCATTAGTCCGATCTAAGGAGCCTAATCGCTAAGCGACCTGAAGGGTCTTAATTGTCTAGTGTCTGACCATGGTTTTGGTAGCAGGCTAGTAGGATTATTGAAGTTGAGATGAAATGTACCAAGAGGAGTTCTGGCTAATTATGGGTTACTCGCCTACACACATATCTGTAAGATTATAATTATTACATTTACCACTCGTCCACCTGGCATAGTCACTATCACCATGAACTAAATCTCCCAACGTCTTCTTTCGCCATCTGCAGGAAACAACAAACAATCAAAGTCGTTCTTTACTTTTATGCATTATATTTCTGAAGTTTACATTTTAGTTCTATTTTAATCTATCGCATTTAATCAAAATCCCAATCTTATTTCAACACTTGTAGTCGATTCACTCGAAGACTTGTGACAACTTCGGGTGTGATAGAGACTTCATCAATAAACACTTACCTTTGGGCTCCCTGTGGGATCGATATCTGAACTTCGAAACTAGCTACAAACAATTGGTGCTCTTGCAGACATCATACTATCACGCCGGAAGGCACCGGTACCCTAGTGCCTACGGCGCCGGAACCCTGGCACTGAAATCCGTAGGCGCGAGATGAAGATCACAGCATGAAGGACCATATCGCATCGCACTTACATTCAATGTTTATTGTTCGTACATCTTATTATGTGCTAGTATTATATACTCGACGGTAGCCTAATAAGATAATCCCTAATAAAATACCAACAAAAGTGTTATCCCTTAGTGTGCACCACCAAGAAAGTTCTTCGGTATGAGGCAGGCCGTGACGATCGGGTGTCAAACATATCTATGTTTGCATATAGTGGGTGTAAGCCATGTTGCACAGTGATGACTTCAAGTGCACATACCAATTGTAGCTAGTTTCTAAGTATAGATATCGAACCCATAGAGACCTATTGGTAAAGGTCTTTATGCCCCTCGTTATTCTCTACTAAAGAATACTTATAAGTTGTCTTTCATCTCAAGTAAAGGGTGTTTGAATGGTTTATGGTTTTTTGTAGAAAAGTAATTAAAACAAGTAAAAGTAAACAAGTACCAAGTTTATGTGAAAGCATGGTTGAACTCAATAGGGATAAAACGTTCTCGGGGATGTAGGATACACCACTAGCATAGTATTATTGTTATATGTAATCAATATAACATACTTCTTGTGTCATGATATGTGTGGAGAGAGCCCCATAATAAGATGTTCACGACAAGGCTCGTAGGAAGCCACTTTGTTGAGCCAAGTGTGAGGTCACCTCTAAATAACCACTGCAATGTATGAGAGCAATCACCCATACAAACCAACGCAATTAAGGGTTTCCCCATGGATATCGTAATTATCTTAGGGAGTCCCTCTTTAATCCCCCTTTGACCGTGTAGGTTATGAGCCGGTGCCAATCTATCACGGGGCATTCTGGGTACGCTTCCAAGACACGTCCAAAGGGTTTCTTCCTCCCTTTAGTCCCGGAGACAAATGATATATGGTCGACTTCACATCTAAAGAGAGAAATCAAACACAAATCTTAATTATATCATAGACAAGCAAGTCATACGGACAGAAGAATAGACCATATTTATTACAAGTTCATAATGGTGCTAGGGTTTCTCCATCTCCCCAAGAACAAAGGAACTACTCACTCATGGAAACAATCAACAACATCATCATAATCAAATGGATGGATAAAAGTACGATGGTAGATCTAATGCAAACCACAATTGGATCCGGAATTACAAAGAGATCTAATAGATGAAAGATGGGAGTGATGGTGGTGATGGAGATGCAACGGTTGATGATGAAGCGGATGATGCGTTGTCCTCCAGTGCCCCGTGAAGCAGCTGGGATTTTACCCCAACCAAGTTCCTCCTTCAGATCTCTCTTGGATGTGGTGTTTCATGGTTTCTAGTGGCTGTGAATGTAGGATCTCATTCTCGTCTTCTCCAGGAGAAACTATTTGACGAGGCAGTCACGATGGCGCCTGGTACGGGTGGATGGTACAGGCAGGCTCCGCCCGTACCAGTGGTCGTTATCGGTACTGATTCCTCCTCCTTGTTTGTTATTCTTCCAGGGCGAAGGTAAATTCATAAAATGACTTTTATCACTTAGAAATATCATATAATTACACAATATGATAGCTCTAATTGATATGTTCACATATGACTCCATGATTTGGGATCATGTTGAAACAAGAACGAAATAGCGCAAGGTGCAATGAAATACAAAAATCCCTACTCTATTTATGCAAAAACACAAGGTAAATATGGACGCATCACACAACGAATACACTAAGGTTGAGTTGGCGAGCCTAACATGTGTAGACATGGCCTCAAAACACGGATGGTCGAAAGATCGAGCACGAGTCGCATGAATGATGTGATTGATGTTTAGGCGTCCACCTTTGCAACTATATCGCCGGTCGTGACGATCGGTGGCGGTGTAGTGAATAGGGATCGCGTAATCGCTAAAACCCTTTTGGGGATTGGAGTTTTTAGTGGAATTATTATTTAACTCATTTAATTATAAACTTATTCCAAATTCCTTTTTGCAATTATAAATGTAGAAAATGGTTCTCCCTGATGTTACCTTCCCTATTGACGATTGGTTAGAAGGAGAGAAGCTCAAACTAGATGGATCCAACTTTTCTATGTGGGTTGCGCTTCTCCATGTTTTTTAGTGAGAATTAAGTGGTCGACCACATACTCAACGAGATGGATTTGGAGAAGACCTATTTCTATGAGATCCTAGAGCAACGAGATTACCACTGTGATGTCTACGCACTTCTATTCTTGTAGACAGTTGTTGGGCCTCCAAGTGCAGAGGTTTGTAGAACAGCAGCAAGTTTTCCCTTAAGTGGATCACCCAAGGTTTATCGAACTTAGGGAGGAAGTGGTCAAAGGTATCCCCTCTCAAGCAACCCTGCAATCAAGATACAAGAAGTCTCTTGTGTCCCCAACACACCCAATACACTTGTCAGGTGTATAGGTGCACTAGTTCGGCGAAGAGATAGTGAAATACAAGTGGTATAGATAATTATAAGTGGTAACGGTGATAGAAGATAGCTTGATGGCATGGAAAAGACTAAAGGCAAACTGAAATAAAGATGGAAACAAGCAAGCATGTAATAGATCTAGTAGCAAACGGTGTATCAATTCTTAGAAACAAGGCCTAGGGATCATACTTTCACTAGTGAACACTCTCATATAAATATCTTATATTTATGATACTACTCTTAACTACTCTTCGGTTGGACACTCTAATCGATGGTAGGGATATAACAGCACACCTCAAAGTAAGCCTTTCCCATCTAGAAAACCCCACACTGTCACCTTGAGCACTAGATGAGTCCAACAAACACCACAATTTCATAAAGACATCCAACTCCAAATATAACTCATAACAAGTATTTGTAATCTCTGGCGTAAGTGCCACCATGGTGTGCACGCTATCACTTTCACACACATGGGGAGAGCATAGATCTATTAAAGCACTTGAGTAGCAAGGTAGATCTATAGATTACAAGCTCATGATCTCAATAAGATCATGCATAGAGAGAGATGAACACATAGCTACCGGTAGAACCCTTAGCCTCGAGAGAGAACTACTCCCTCCTCATCATGGGAATTAGCAACGGTGATGGAGATGGTGGTGGAGATCGATGGAGATGGCTCCGGGGGCACTTCCCCGTCCCGGCAGGGTGCCGGAACAGAGACTTTCTGTCCCCCGAATCTCCCCTTCGGTGGCGGCGGCGTTGCGGAACTTTTCCTGGATTTCTGATTGACGATTCAGGGTTGCTGCCTCGGGAGGCTCTTATAGGCGAAAGAGGCAAGGTTGGTGGCCGGCCAGGGGGCCCACACCATGCCCTGGCGTGGCCTGGGTTGGCCCGCGCCAAGGGGGGGGTGGCCACCCTCTGGCCCCTCTACGACTCTCCTTCTGGCTCTGTGAGTCTTCTGGGAAAATAGTAACTTTGGCTTTTGTCCCATCCAATTCCGAGAATATTCATTTTCTGACTTCCTGGAACCAAAAACAGCAGAAAACAGGCAACTGGCACTGTGGCATTTTGTTAATAGGTTATGATACAATGCAAATGTATCTATAATTTTTGATGTTCCATGCTTGGTTTTATCAACTTTCTTGTGTTTTGTTCCAACTTTGGATTACTTTTCATATGATTTCTTGGACTAACCTATTAACAAGATGCCATAGTGCCAGTTGCCTGTTTTCTGCTGTTTTTGGTTCCAGGAAAGTTAGAAAATGAATATTCTCAGAATTGGATAGGACAAAAGCCAAAGTTCCTATTTTACCGGAAGACTCACGGAGCCAGAATACGAGACAGAGGAGGGCTAGGGCCTGGCCACACCCCCCAGGCGCGGGCTATCCCTAGCCGCACCACCAGGTGGTGTGGGCCCCCTGGCACTCCACCGACCTTGCCTCCTTCGCCTATAAGAGCCTCCCGATACTAAAACCCTAGATAGTCAATTAGAAATCCACGAAAGGTTCCGCAGCGCCGCCACCACCGAAGGGGAGATTCGGGGGACAGAAAGTCTCTGTTCCGGCACCCTGCTGGGACGGGGAAGTTCCCCCGGAGCCATCTCCATCAATCTCCACCACCATCTCCATCACCATTGCTGATTCCCATGATGAGGAGGGAGTAGTTCTCTCTCGAGGCTAAGGGTTCTACCGGTAGCTATGTGTTTATCTCTCTCTATGCATGATCTTATTGAGATCATGAGCTTATAATCTATAGATTTACCTTGCTACTCAAGTGCTTTAATAGATCTCTGCTCTCCCCATGTGTGTGAAAGTGACAGCGTGCACACCATGGTGGCACTTTGGCTAGAGATTACAAATAATTGTTATGAGTTACATTTATAGTTGGATGTCTTTATGAAATTGTGGTGTTTGTTGGACTCATCTAGTACTCAAGGTGACAGTGTGGGGTTATCTAGATGGGAAAGGCTTACTTTGATGTGTGCTGTTATAGCCCTACCATGGATTAGAGTGTCCAACCGGAGAGTAGTTCAGCGTAGTATCATGAAGATAATATATTTATATGAGAGTGTTCACTAGTGAAAGTATGATCCCTAGGCCTTCTTTCTAAGCACTGAAACACCGTTTGCTATTAGATCTGTTACATGTTTGCTTGCTTCCATCTTTATTTCAGTTTTACTTTAGTCTTTTCCACGCCACCAAGCTATTCTCTATCACCATTACCACTTATAATTATCCATCCCACTTGTGTTTCACTATCTCTTCGACGAACTAGTTCACCTATACACCTGACAAGTGTATTGGGTGTGTTGGGGACACAAGAGACTTCTTGTATCTTGATTGCAGGGTTGCTTGAGAGGGGATACCTTTGACCACTTCCTCCCTGAGTTCGATAAACCTTGGGTGATCCACTTAAGGGAAAACTTGCTGATGTTCTACAAACCTCTGCACTTGGAGGCCCAACAACTGTCTACAAGAATAGAAATGCGTAGACATCAGGTTAGTCTAAGAAATCATATGAAAATTATTCCAATGTTGGAACAAAACACAAGAAAGTAGATAAAACTAAGCATGGAACATCAAAAATTATAGATACATTTGCAATGTATCACACTGCCACCGTCGTGTGATGTCCACCTTCATATCAGTGACGATGCGCTTTGGAATGGTCGATGAGCTGTGGCCGATTGTGGGTAGCATTAACCCTCGAGTGTTCATGGTACAGTTCAAATCACATTTCGTAGAACAAGTGCGCATATGGGAGCATGAGCTAATGGGAGATTTCCTCTCCATAAAGATGGAGGAGAACTCTTCAATTGACGACCATTTGGAGCGCATACATGATGCATACATGAGGCTTGCATACTTCCTAGACAATTGGTTCACGAGCTCTTTTGCAATAGCCGTGTTGCTGCGGTCGCTGCCACCAAGCTACCAATCACATGCTAGGACTTGCATCATGAGATGCGATGCAGAAACATAGGATTTCTACGAGTTCATATCACATTTCGGGAATGTGAAGGTTGAACCCATTGCCAGAGAGGTCATCGTGACAAAGGTATATATTTGATATACAGTTTTATAAATGGTATAATCTTGCAAACACATATCACAGTGTTAAAGTATTTGATACTTACTCTGTTTTGATGAAAACATGTCCTTCTGCATGAGAGTTGCTTGCTGGAGAGAAGGTGACATTGTGTGTTGATGGAAAGCATGATGATGATGGCCAATGACACTCTCCCTCGACATTTATCACTTATTTTATCGTTTTTGGATGATTATTGTAATCAATAGATTATGAACTTCTTTAGTATGTCTCACACTTCGTGAGATAGTTATTCATACGAGTTTGTAACAAACAGTTGTTTCACTTTTATGAATGATTTCTATTTGTGTGCATATCTTGTTCGATTATGTGTGAATTATCCTGGTTATGAAACTAATTGATAATGCATCAACATTTGTAAAATATTGAAAAAATGCCTTGAAAATATCCAACTTAATGCTATATTCATTTTGAATGAAACTATTGTTTAAAATTCAAAAGTTATGTTGATAATATGTGAAAGACATTTGATTTCTTGTCACATATGAATCATGCCTAAGTTCTGCAAGATAACTTAAACACCGTGTATTGCATGAATACAAAGTGTTTGATGAATTGTTGAAAGAGAATACATATTCGATGTATTGTGTTTAGACAAAATGTGATTATCATTACATGATTGTTTGAATTTTGTAAAGAGGTTTACTAAAGAAAACATGAGCATAAAACTATTTGATATGATCAAAATATTTCATCATCCAAGGGTATTAAAGATAAAAGAGAATTTAATTACTATGATTTGATCAATAGTAATGAAATTTGACATTATAAGATTGGCATGAGAAATTGTGCAATGCAATGTGTGGAAACTGTCAAAATGCAAAGCATCGCAATGTGATATTTGATATCAATTGGGTGAATAGATGGCGCTAAATAAATCATTGTAGTGTAAGTGTAAAGACCATTAGTTACAAATAGTAAACACTTAATTAGTATATATAGTGAACCATCTGAATTTGTGAGATCGGTGCCATATCTTGTATGGGTCATTGTGAAATGTTTTGGAGTTATTCGATATCACCAAAACAAATAGCGAATAAGTCCTTGTAGATTATTCATTGGAAACTTTGAATATGAAAGCCATGGCTAGAACCAAAAGAAAGGAAAAAGTAGTGTTGCTTGAATTTTGGTGCATTCTCGAGAAAGTTTATGTTCTTGACTATGAAGCTTATGAAAGATAGTGAAAAACACGATGAGGATTCAAAACCCTGCATCAGAGTGTTGATAAGTGCGACGGAAAACATTCCCGAATGATTCTCTTCATAGAGGAAAGGATCAATGATAATGATCATTGTGCTTTCCCCACTAGTGTTTTCACTACATGAAGTGGGATTCAAAATGTACCCCACATCTTGTATGGAGACATTTGTGAATCATTTGTCATGTTACCGCAATATGACACTCCTGCGAACTACGAAGGAAATAATGGTTAACTAAAATTATGAGAAATCCAAGAGGAAAAATTCACTTAAGATTAGAAAGCAATTAATTTTTGAATCTTAACAAGTAAAGGGTTACTTGAATTTTCCAAATGACTGGAAAGTCATGAAGGAAAAGTTGAATGACAAAGGCACAATTTGTCATGAACAATGTATGGGACAAATTTAAAAGTTTTTGATTCAAAAGTGCTGAAAGTCTAGTGGATTTGATACTAGTAAGGTACTAGCATCTCGTAATAAAACTCTTAGTTTGATAATTGATCAAAGGATTTTTGAAGTTATTCAAAATAGTGAGAGGATATGCAATTTGCATGAAATTGAGTGGGAGCTATGAAAGTCTTCCTAAAACAATATGTGAATGACATATTTTTGAGTGGGAGAAATATAAGTCTCGGACTCGAATATGTAGGAACATATTTTGAGTGGAGGAATGGATGACTCATACTCAAATATGTTGGAAACATATTTTGAGTGGAAGCTTAAAAGGATTGATTCTTGAGTGCGTACGACACATTAAGAATGAAAGTGCAAGTATCAATAAATAATGATTTATAGGGATTAGAAGTTGATAATAAGTATATTACAATATTATGTAGTATTCCTAAGAGGGATTCTGAAAATAGTTTTGGAATATGAATTGATTAAGGACTGGTCCTTGGTCACTCAAATTAGGAATATCAATGGTTGAAACAAAGAAAAGGATGATCGTCATCCACTATGTTGAGACATAGATTCTATCTTGAAAAACCATGATAACAACTTAACATAATATATGATCCGAGAAGGAACATTAGAAAAGTGATTGAGTATGAACCGTGGAACATTGAGCTAAGTTTGTCCATAGTGTCTAATTGAGAACTGTAGACATGTTTCCAAATATATGAAGGATGACATATCTTAAAGCATAAAAGGTTATGTTATAAGGGAATGTGTTAACCTTAGAAGATTGGAAATTCCTGCATCAATAATAGCTACTAAAGTCAAGTAGGAAGCTAAGTGATAAAACATCGAAAGTTTCACATAGTGTACTAGTGTTTCCATGATTACATTTATAATAATAGATAAGGGTACCATCTAAAGTGTTGTATACTATTATGGCGGGACTAGTTAGTCTTTACGTAGAAGGTGTGTCCTAGGGCACAGTGCCCATGAGAAAGCTCGACGTGGCTGATCTAAAGTCACTATAGGATCTTGTAAACCTACCTCATTCGGCTGCCATGACTATGATGCATACACAAAGATGTTATCATGTGCTGATAAAGTATTGATGTCAATCAAGGTGGCTTTAGTAAGTTGCAAAGGATTTGGGACTATAAAGTATAGACCCAAGACTCAACCTCTTCCATGAGCAAGCATTATCAAAGGTGACGGGATATATGGTGCTGATGATTATGAACAAATGCAGCTAGTTTATTTGTACTCTAGTGTAAGTGGGAGACTGTTAGAAATATGCCCTAGAGATAAATAATAATAAGGATTGTTATCATATTTCATAAAGTTTATGATTAAGTTTTATATCATGCTATAATTTTATTGAAAGAAAACATCAATACACACGTGGTATATAAACAACCAGAAGTTCCCGGTGAAGTTCTAGTCACTGGTTCATTGGTCAACAGATGATCAAGGTTTCCTGATCATGTGGCATTTATGCTAGTTGGAAATGGAGTCACCTTATTAGGAAAATGAGATGATGAGCTATACCCAACCTAAACATCGTGACCCAATCATGTCACAAAGTTCAAGTTACGATGATTAGAATAGACCTAGTATCATATTTCTTAGACCGTGAGGCCATATCAATCACTGTTACCAGAGGGTACTTTGATAGAATCAAACGTCATCTAGTGACACGGTGATTATAAAGGTGTGTTCAGGTATTCAGAGGAACGGTTGATGCAATATGCGTCAAGAGCAGGATTTGTCCATCCACGTGACAGAAAAGATACTCAAGGGCCCACTCAGAAAAGTTATATTCAATAGCTACGCAACGTGTGATTCGATCATAGGGATATCGCATGTCGGAACAAGTCAAGGAACATTTGTCGGTAACAAGGTTGAACACGACATTGTGATGTCATTGATCAGATCTTGGAAAATGCATGTATCGAGACATAAAAGGAATATGACACAACGTTCATGGTTCAACGACAAAAGATTTCGTGGAATGCACAGGGATCACATGGCCATCCAGGTCCCTCTATTGATCATTGGTGCAGGAGGGTCCCGAACATGTCTGGAGTGTTCTTAAACCATGGGGTATCATGCTTAAGGGCTTGATGATGCTCAGAGAGTGTTTTGTGATCAGCAAAATCACCGAAGAAAAGAGAGGAGAGAAAATCGAAAGGGTTTTGGTAAGTCTGGAGAATGTCCGGAATAAGAGGGAATGATTTCCACATCAACGGGGATTGAATAATATGTAAGTGAATATTAAATATTGATTTAATCATTCATTTATATTTATTCAATAAAAGAAAAAGAATTAAAAAGGGTCAAATACCTAATTGGGCCAAGTCCTGAGGGAAAAGGGCCCATGAGGGAAAAGACCAAAGGGAGGAGAGAGAGGGGGTGGCCAGCTCGGCCAAGGCACCCCGCGTGGGGCCCACTTGGGTCTTGGCCGGCGGTGGCCAAGCCCCCCTCTCCCCTCTCCCTTGTTTAGTCCCACATGGCTAAGCTAGTTAGCTATGGGGTGGCTTTTCCCTATATAAAGAGAGGTACTTTGGCAAATTAAATATACAATAATCAATAAAAGGTTTACTCTCTTTTGGGGAGACCTCTAGTTGATTCTCTCTCTCCCAGGACTATGGTCCCAAGTCTGGATCGTGCGAGCAGGAGTCTTCTTCACCACGGAGGTCCATTGCGCTGCAGGATTCGGATCGAGGAGCTCTACTTCCGCAACTATTGTTGGATCGGAGGAGCGGGAGTCATCGTCACGCACTGGACGTGTGTAACTCCCTGTCAGGTGCAACACTTGGGGCACTAGGATTCGCTGGAGCCGCAGGAGCTATCGGGACTTCATCACGACCTTGAGGTCAACTTCGGCTCGTCTACATCAACCACGCTCTCCCAAGCATTGACAACGATTTTCGGTCTTCAAGGGTAAGTTCGTGAAAAGCCCCTCCCGTTATTGCATTACTAATATATAGGTCTTGGCAACTGGGGTTCTGGGCATAGGGAGAAATTTATTGTTTTCATGCGTGAACCCCTATAGCTTATGCACCTTACTTTGTGATAGCCTTCATGCTTGAAGTCTATATCTTGCTATCACATAGTTCCTTATCTTTCTTAGCATAAGTATTTGGTGCACATAGGTGAACCCTAGTTGTTGTAGGTTTTGTGCTTGACAAAATGCTAGTTTAATGCTGCCTTTGTTGAGCCCCTATCGTAAAAGTTATAAACCGCCTATTCACCTCCCTATAGGCGACATCATTGTCCTTTCAATCAGTATCAAAGCTCGGTCTCTCATTTTAGGCTTCACCGCCTTGAGAGTAAAGATGTCGGCTAGGGGATTAGTGCACAATGAAATATTCATATTCGTTTGGACAAATTATGATATATGGAAAACTCGTATGCTTATTCATTTTCGGGACATGGACATAAATTTGGAGCGTATTAGAGATATAGGTTTTTCTCCTCCTATGGATTTCGAAAATTTATCTTGTGAGGATGAGAAAAACTTATATCTTGATGCTCAAGCCTCTAATGTGCTTGTTAATGCTTTGATCTATGTAGTTACGTATTCAATCATTCCTTTTTGGAGTGCTCGTGAGTTATGGACAAAACTTCAAGATAAATATGGTGTGTCCAATATTCTTGAGGATGATTGTGTTGCTTCTACTTCCGGTCGAGATGAGTTCTCATCTTCTACCACTTCACCAACATGTGATTTTTCACAAGGTAATGATGTGGTGATAGAAATTGCAATGTGGATAATGAGCTTACTATTAATCATCCTTCATCTCTATCTAGTTGCAATGGTCTATTGTTGGACCCTAACACTTGTAGCACCCAAAACTCCTTATATGCTTGTGTTGTAGTCCCTGCATATGATGTAGAAATGGCTTGAATAAATCTTATGATGATATGCTTGTGTTGTCTTATTGCCATGTTAAAAATACTTCTATTTCCTCTAGTGCTTGTGTTGCTAACCATGAAGGTGAAAACAAAGATTCTATTGACCAAGACAAGATCTTGAATGAAGCTTCAAATAATTCATCATCATCATCTCATGGTACCCACCTATGCCTTATGGCTAGGGATTCGAAGGTAACTCCCACTTTGGAACCCAATACCTCTTGTGAGGATGAGGATGAGGATAATGAGGAAGAAGAGTTGGATGTTGATGATTTATATGAAAAGGGTGATATTGTTTATCATGCTCTTATTAAGAATAATATTGTTTGCTCTAACTTCGTTGAAATCTTGGACTTTCCTATTAAGAGAAAAGAACATATTGATAAGTTAGAATCACAAATTGAGGAACATGAGAATACCATTGATAAAATGAGTAGCCTTGAGCGTGGGTATGCTAATAAAATTGCAAATCTAAATGAATCTCCTGAAGAGGAACAAACCACTAAGGAATCTCTTGAGGAGACTTTTGCTCTAGAGCTGTCTAGAGTGAAGGAATCTCATGATAGAGGTCTTGAGGTGGCAAGTGATCTCAGAAGTAAAAATGATGAGCTTCAAGTTTCTTATGCTAAACTCCTTGTGGATTTTGAGCACCTCAAAAATGGCTCTAGGGTCATCAAGGGTGAGCTCATCAAACTTACCGATTCACATGAGCAACTTAAAGCCTCTTACTCAAAAGAGCTTTCGAAGTTGCCCTCACCTCTTGCAATTAATTATGATGCTTGTGTTACTAACTCTATTTCTTGTGAAGCATCTACTTTGAAGGATAATGTTGAGCTAAATACTCAACTTGCTTTGCTAACTATCAAGTATGGGATCTTGGAATTAAGTCATGGTAAGATATTAATCTCTCATGAGGATCTTCTAGCCTCCCATGATAGGCTAAAATTAGCTCCTAAGGCTATTATGTCAAAGGTAACATCTAATGTGCCTCATGTGGACATTAGCACTACTTCTACTCCAAATGTCATATTGCCATGTGCTAGTCCTTATAATTCATCCACTCATGCCATTGCTACATCTTATGATGAATTACATTCCATGCCTTGTTGCTCTAACAATGTAGCATGCACTTCCTCTAGTATTTTTGCTCACACTAACCATGTATAGGAAATTAAAGAGCTCAAGGATCAAGTCACTTCTTTGAAGAATGACTTGAAAAAGGGTCATAAAGGGAAGGACACACTCAACAACATCTTAAGTGTGCAAAAATCACGCAATGACAAGAGTGGACTTGGATGCAACTCCAATATCAAGAACAAGTCTAATATCAAGTTGAAGCACAAGGGCAACAAGAAAAAGGGCCAAGATCAAATCAAGAATCCGACCAACATTGTTTGCTTCAAGTGCAAGGAAGAAGGGCATCATGTTAAGTCTTGCCCAGTAAAGAAAAGCCCCTTAGCAAGAAGTAACAAGGGAAGCAGACTCAAGCTCTACCTCTTGTTAGAGATGGTCCTCCTCCCAAGAAGACTCAAGGTGTTGCTTCACCCAAAAAGAAAGACGGGAAAAGAAGAACTTGCTACATTTGACGCGAGAAAGGGCACATTTCATCCTCATGCACCATTGGTATCTCCTCATCCAACCCTATCATGATTGATGATGCTTATTATCTTCATAAGAATGAGGTTGGAAATATGTTTTCCAAATTTGTTGGTGCTCAATGTGGGTTCAAGAAAAGAACCATTTGGGTTGCCAAGCCTATTGTGACTAACTTCTTAGGAACTAACTTCGTTGGGGACCAATGATACATTGCAAATGTATCTATAATTTTTGATGTTCCATGCTTGGTTTTATCCACTTTCTTGTGTTTTGTTCCAACTTTGGAGTACTTTTCATATGATTTCTTGGACTAACCTATTAACAAGAGCCATAGTGCCAACTGCCTGTTTTCTGCTGTTTTTGGTTCCAGGCAAGTCAGAAAATGAATATTCTCGAAATTGGACGGGACAAAAGCCAAAGTGCCTATTTTTCCGGAAGGGATCAAGTGCCAGAATATGAGACAGAGAGGGGTCAGGGGCCGGCCACACCACCTGGCTGCGCTGCCAGGCCTGGCCCGTGCCAGGGGGTGGTGTGGTGGCTCCCGGCACCCCCTCGGCCTCTACTTCCGCCTATATATTACCCTTGGGACGAAAACCCTAACTACCCGATCAAAGATCCATGAAAGAGTCTGTAGCCGCCGTCATCTCCATCCCTAGATCGGGAGGGTCTGAAGCTCTTCCCGGCACCCTGCCGGAGAGGGGAATTCATCCTGGAGGCCTTCTTCATCACCATGCAAGCCTCCGGTGTGATGCGTGAGTAGTTCATCCTTGGACTACGGATCCATGTAGTAGCTAGATGGCTGGTTTCTCCTCCTTTGTGCTTTCATGTTTAGATCTTGTGAGCTCCGTTCATGATCAAGATCATCTATTTGTAATTCATACATGTTGTGTTTGCGGGGATCCGATGGATATTGAGATGCTATTTTAGATTGATTATTGATTCTATCATGTCTTTGTTATTTGAGATCTTGCATGCTTTCCGTTGTTAGTAGCTATCTTGGCCAAGTAGATGCTAGCAACTCCAAGAGTTAGTATTTATGCTCGATAGTGGGTTCATGCCTCTGGTAATCTGGGGAAGTGACAGAAATCTCTAAGGTACTAGATGTGTTGTTGCTACTAGGGAGAAAACAACAATCCTTTGTTCATAGAACAATCATATTGTTTACTTTACACGCAGTTCGTAAAGCAATAATCTGTTGCTTGCAACTTAATACTGGAGGGGGTTCGGATGATAACCTGAAGGTGGATTATTAGTCATAGATGCAGCTGGATGGCGGTCTATGTATTATGTTGTAATGCCCAATCAAGTCTCAAAGGAGTCAAGATGATTAGTATATGCATGTATTGCTTTCTCGGTGTTTGTCAATTGCCCCGCTGTAATTTGTTCACCCAGCATGTTATCTATCTAAGGAGAGCCACCTCTAGTGAACTATGGATCCCGGTCCTTTTTCTTTACATACAATCTATAAACTATTTTTGCTTTGTGTTTACTTTCTGTAAACTATTACTTCTTTCCATTCGATACGTTTAATCCTTTGTTTTCTGCAAAACACGGTGAGATTGACAACCTCATCGCAAGTTGGCGACAAAGTTTTGTGGTTGTGTTGTGCAGGTCTCCACGTTGCTACTAGCACCGGTAGTGCGCCCTGCCAAAGCTCAGCTAGTAACACCTTTGGGGTGTTTCCTTGCTCCTACTGGTTCGATTAAACCTTGGTTTCATAACTGAGGGAAAACTTACTGCTGTGCTCATCATACCTTCCTCTTGGGGTTCCCAACAAGCTCTACGTCGAAAGTCGAGCGCATCAAGATCTTTTCTGGCGCCGTTGCCGGGGAGTCAAGGACATCTTCACAAGGGGAGTCCCTCATAACCAATCTCTTTACTTTGTTGTTTTTGTTTTGCTTAGTTTTCTTTTTGCTTTGTTTGCTTGTTTTGTTCTTCAAAAACACAAAAAAATTAGTTTTACTAGTTTGCTTTCTTATTGGAAAAACAAAAAAAAATTAGTTCCTTTCTTAAGTTGCCTTTATGACTAGATCTGCTCCAATCACTATTTAATTATGGATAGCTCACTCAGTTTCCTATTGGGAACAGTATTATGACTGCTAAGGTAATAGGTGAACCACCGCCTGCTAGAACCTCCATGGAAGAAGAAATTGCTGAACCTGAAAGCTCATTAGATGAAAAAGAGGAGGAGAGTGATGGACAAAAGGAGGAAGAATGGATCTACCCATGCCTACCTTCTAATGAGAGTAACTCTTTATCCCTTACATTATTTGATTGTCCCCCATGCTTATCAAAGGAGGGTGAATGTTATGTTCCCGAGGATTCTTTTGAAAATGTTTATAATAAAGCTCTAGTGCTTGTAGATCATAAAAAGCATGCCTTATGTGATAGTTATATTGTTGAGTTTATTCATGAGGCTACTGAAAATTATTATGAGAGAGGAAAATATGGTTGTAGAAGTTGTTATGGTAATGAAACACCTCTCTATGTGCTGAAAGTTTTGAAGTTACTTTTGTTTTATCTTCCTATGCCTGTCACTTTGCTCTTTGTGCATTTATTTTCATACAAGAGTCCTATTCACAGGAAGTGGGTTAGACTTAAATGTGTTTTGAATTTGCTTCTTGATGCTCTCTTTTACATCAATTCATATTTCCTATGAGAGCATCTTCTCAAACTTTCATGCCTAACTTAAAGGCGTTAAAGAAAAGTACTTATTGGGACATAACCCAAAAGTTTTAAATGAGTCTTGGAAGTTATTACCTCTGTAATAACCTCTCCTTATCCTTTTTATTTGCTTTTTGTGCCAAGAGTAACCTCTAATGAGAGTGAAGTAATAATTGGGAAAGTTGCTGTCCCGAAACAGATTCTTGTGCTTCACCGTAAAAATTACTGAGAGAGCTCTGTATGTCGGATTGAGCTGTAATTTTTTTTGCTTCTGCCCCAGGTTGTTATATAACTTTCTTTAGTTCAACACTTTTTGATTTTAGCAACATAAGGTCTTCTAAAAAATTCGTCTTTATCTGCTGGTCTGTTTTGACAGATTTCTGCCATTTTCTGCATTTGCTTCTTGTTGGTTCCTTCTTGAGTTATTTTGGGGAATTGAGCTTTTTGAGAGAAGTGCTACAGTAGCTAGTGTTCTAATGGAAGTTTATTTGGTGTTGGAACTGAACCTTAAGACTTATTTATCTTAAGTGCACTAATGTTGCTAATGAGATTGTGTGAAGTTTTGTATGAAGGAAAATTTTCAGGTGTATGAAAGGAATGAGTAATGAGATGAAGGATGGACTAAAGCTCAAGCTTGGGGATGCCACGCGTCTCACCCCAAGAAACATCCAAGAAATACAAGCGTCAAAGCTTGGGGATGCCCAAGGGATCCCCTTCTTCATCAATAAAAATTCCAGGTTTCTTCCAAACGCTTCATTTTTATTGTTTCATGCACAGTTGTGTTTTTCTTGGAGCGTCTTCTTTTTCGTTTCGTTTTGGTTTTCGTTTGCTTTGGTTTTCTTAGTTTTCTGAATAAATTGGTTGGACCCCCTCTTTCATACATTGGTTTGCAAATAGTTTGGTTTGGTTTGGAAAAGAGTAGGAAAGTTATACTTATGTGGTAAAAAGAGCTCGTTTTTGACTGTGGCATGTGCTTTGTCATGCCATGCTTGATATTGTTTTGGCTTTATGCTTAGTATTCTTTGCTGTAGCATGACTTGTTATAAACAATTGAGATTGCTTAATGTTCCTTGGATGAATCATGCGTTGTTTTAGCATATTAAAGCATAGTATAGTGGTATTCTCCTTTGATGCTTCATTTGGGTTGACTTGGCACATGCTCACACCATGTTATGACTATCTCAAGTCACCATAGCCTTTATGATCCTTTAATTTTCAACTTGTAGTATCACTTTATGCTTTGATCAATGATGCTTTGTTGCTCTACATGATTATGGCCATTATTGCTCTCTTAGTTTGTCGCTCCCAGTCTTTTGCTAGCCTCCACCACCAAGTATGAGTTCCACTCATGCATCCAACTCCCTAAACCAAGTTATTCCAAAGAGTCCACCATACCTACCTACTAGCTTATGATATTCCAAGTATATTCATGCTTTTGTTTACCTTCCACTTGTTATGAGAAAACTAGTGATTAAAGCTCGCACGAACTTGATGGCACACTTTACTTTACTTGCCCTTAATAAACTTGAACCATTGTGTCTTCTATGTTGTATATGCTTGCACTTATTTGTTGGGAATTAGCAGAACCATGCTTTCATGGGGAACGCTTTCAACATTGCACTTGGTACTTGTACCTAGTTGATATCATGCTTTTTTGTATATGGATGTCGTCGGTGTGAAATGAAAGGGGAGCTTGTAAGTCCATGGAGTTATGTATATGTGTTAGAGAAACGCATGGGCCGCTGGTCTAATCCATGCTGACATGGTGGAAACTTGCAGTGTAACCATAATGAGCTGTCTATGAAGCATTCTTCTTATAAAAAAAAGGAGTCCTATATTGAGAAAAAAGAGAAAAAAAGAGATACTATGAAAAGAGGAAAGAGAGAAAAAAGCACCATATTCCCATCGTAAATAAGAAGAATGCTGAGATGCTCGTTGTGTGCTTGCCTTGTCATTTTGATATGGGGATTCTTCCGTATCATCGGGCAAGGGGTACCCCGTTGGCGGTTCTCAATGATACACATGTACTTACAATGACAAGAACTTACCGGTGACTAAACTTGAGTAGCATGAGGAGCGGCCCCAGTATACAAGGGACATGAGATTTCTGACTTATACTTCGTCAAGCATGTACACCATAGTTTGTTCACTTTAACCTTAATCACTTCAAGATGCTTATGATAGGGGCAATGAGAGCTGAAAGCTTTAAGTATCAAATTTTTGGAAGCTCTTTATGAGACTTGAATCCCTACTTCCTTTTACAAAAGGCCTTTCTTCCACCATTATATTGAGTCTCCACCTTCTATCTTTATGCACCTTCTTTGAGAGCATAGTGGCCATTCTTAGTTCTATGTGCATTGTCCCAAGACTAGTTGATTGATGAATAACTTGATATTGCTTGTTTTAAACTATTGTATCTAGTCACTCTTATGAACTTTGAAGGTGTCCTATGCATTTATATTTGCTACTCTATTGAGGGACAAGCTGAATACTATTATGCTATGTTTTCTTTATGTGATACAAACAAACGTCTTGCAAAGCATGTTATTCATGGTTCTTTTGTTTGTGCCTTTTCATGTTGCATCATAGTTTCTTTGTCTTTCATGTTATGATTGAAGTACTATGATCCCAGCTTTCAGTGTTTTGCACATACTTTGATCAAGTTTATGATGGTGCATGTCACCTCAAAAATTATTCTTTCTTTTTATCACTTACCTACTCGAGGACGAGCAGGAGTTAAGCTTGGGGATGTTGATACATTGCAAATGTATCTATAATTTTTGATGTTCCATGCTTGGTTTTATCCACTTTCTTGTGTTTTGTTCTAACTTTGGAGTAATTTTCATATGATTTCTTGGACTAACCTATTAACAAGAGCCATAGTGTCAGCTACCTGTTTTCTGCTGTTTTTGGTTCCAGGAAAGTCAGAAAATGAATATTCTCAGAATTGGACGGGACAAAAGCCAAAGTGCCTATTTTTTCGGAAGGGATCAAGTGCCAGAATACGAGGCGGAGAGGGGCCAGGGGCCGGCCACACCACCTGGCCCGCGCCAGGGGGTGGTGTGGTGGCTCCCAGCACCCCCTCGGCCTCTCCTTCCGCCTATATATTGCCCTCGGGACGAAAACCCTAAGTACCCGATCAAAAATCCACAAAAGAGTCTGTAGCCACCATCATCTCCATCCTTAGAACGGGAGGGATCTGAAGCTCTTCCCGGCACCCTGCCGGAGAGGGGAATTCACCCTGGAGGCCTTCTTCATCACCATGCAAGCCTCCGGTGTGATGCGTGAGTAGTTCATCCTTGGACTACGGATCCATGTAGTAGCTAGATGGCTGGTTTCTCCTCCTTTGTGCTTTCATGTTTAGATCTTGTGATCTCCGTTCATGATCAAGATCATCTATTTGTAATTCATACATGTTGTGTTTGCGGGGATCCGATGGATATTGAGATGCTATTTCAGATTGATTATTGATTCTATCATGTCTTTGTTATTTGAGATCTTGCATGCTTTCTGTTGTTAGTAGATATCTTGGCCAAGTAGATGCTAGCAACTCCAAGAGTTAGTATTTATGCTCGATAGTGGGTTCATGCCTCTGGTAATCTGGAGAAGTGACAGAAATCTCTAAGGTACTAGATGTGCTGTTGCTACTAGGGAGAAAACAACAATCCTTTATTCATAGAACAATCATATTGTTTACTTTACACGCAGTTCGTAAATCAATAATCTGTTGCTTGCAACTTAATACTGGAGGGGTTTCGGATGATAACCTGAAGGTGGATTATTAGTCATAGATGCAGTTGGATGGCGGTCTATGTATTATGTTGTAATGCCCAATCAAGTCTCAAACGAGTCAAGATGATTAGTATATGCATGTATTGCTTTCTCGGTGTTTGTCAATTGCCCCGCTGTAATTTGTTCACCTAGCATGTTATCTATCTAAGGAGAGCCACCTCTAGTGAACTATGGATCCCGGTCCTTTTTCTTTACATACAATCTATAAAATGTTTCTGCTTTGTGTTTACTTTATGCAAACTATTACTTCTTTCCATCCGATATGTTTAATCCTTTGTTTTCTGCAAAACACGGTGAGATTGACAACCTCATCGCAAGTTGGGGACAAAGTTCTGTGGTTGTGTTGTGCAGGTCTCCATGTTGCTACTAGCACCGGTAGTGCGCCCTGCCAAAGCTCAGCTAGTAACACCTTTGGGGTGTTTCCTTGCTCCTACTGGTTCAATTAAACCTTGGTTTCATAACTGAGGGAAAACTTACTGCTGTGCTCATCATACCTTCCTCTTGGGGTTCCCAACGAGCTCTACGTCAAAAGTCGAGCGCATCAACCAACAAGCCAAAACTTGATCAATAGGTGTGTTTGGAGAGCATTTGAGACTTGGCTACATCATGAAGAATTGAGGGATCTTCATCTATTATATTTTGTCAAGTCATGTCATGTGGATTATATTGCCTCTATCATATTTCCAATGTTCCTCCATGTGGTAACATGTGCTCAATTCATTACATTGAAAGTTACTCGCCCCCTTGTGCTTGTATAGTTTTGTACCTTATATGTGTTTTGTATATTTTGTGCTGTCTACTTGCTTAACTTGAGAAATCAAGTTGGTGTATGTTGGCTTGCACACCATGTATGTGTTTTGTGTTTGAGCCTATTGCATCTTGTTTATATCTTAGTTGGCTCTTGTGGGAGATTAATGGATTATCCCATTTTGGGGGAGTGTGATGTCCTTTGGGGCACCTCACCATCCTAAATGTGTGTACATGAGGAATGAGACATAGAATCAATATTTCAAGATTATCTAGTCTCTACGTGGTATGTCATGCTCATGAGAAATTCAAATTCTATAATATCCATTAAATGTTCTCTAGTTATAGTTTATTTGCCTCTTGTGAGAAGAAATGTTTTATCACATGATGGGGGAGTAATATACTTTGTGCATATTACAAACCGAGAAAATGTGAATAGTTGAAGTTGTATCACATAGAATTGATATTGGAAATTATCTAGCTCCTATGTGGCACGTGAGCTCAAACAAGTTCTTTTCGGTATAATGCTTTTATTCCTTATGTTTTGGATCTTGTTTGCAAGAGATTTCCTTGGTATGGGTTTCATAATATATGAATTCTTATATCTAAGTTGGCAAGAATTTTGCCTCTACTTATTCTAATCATTGCTTTGCGTGATTGGTTAACTAGTTGAAACCATCAAGGATCTCTTTCATGCCTTGGTTTTTAATTCCTATCTTTTGACATTTTCTTTCTGTTTATGAATATGATCTTGGATATATTTTCTATCTACCACCGGGAAATATTTGCAAGTCCCTTGTCCTTGGACAATCGGTACTATAATATGTGGTAGATCTTCTTGATCATTTTAACATTGGATTTTGCTTTAGTTGCCTTATCTCTTGCCAAGAATTTGTTGTGTTTTGTCTCCCATGTCTTCCTCGATTCTTATGGATCTTTATTTGTCTTGAAATTGTTTAGTGTTGTAGTTGATGTAGGTAGGTGAAAGGATATTGATTTCTCCATATATTTTGGTGTTGATGACAACTTCAATTGTGGTTTAACCGTGTGCCTAAGATGCATGTTTTATCTATGAACTGTTTAGTTGGTGGACTCTTCTCTTGGAGGAGCTTGAAGATGGTGGCTATTATTTACACTTTCTCTTCTCTTTGTTTTAGGAGACCATACTACCAAGAGGGGGTCCACCTAGGAATGTTGCGCGAAATCATGCTTTTATGCACAGACCATATCAGCACATCCATAGCCTTCCCATGTTTTCAGCGAGAGAGAGATCTTTCAAGGTGGTTGAGTGTTTTGTGTCCTGACCGGTAGTACCGGCCATGCTCCGGTAGTACCACCCAAAGGTTTTTGGGGCTGATCGAGTGGTACTTCTGGCTCTGGTTTTGGCCCTAATTCCGCTAAACCCTGGGATACTTCTATCCAAGCATCGTATTTGTCGGAATTAGCGTCGGAACTAGGACCGGTAGTACCGGCCAGAAGTTTTGGTCCGGTTGGAGTGGAACTTCCGGTCAGTGCTGTCCCACCCCAACCTCTTTGAGTGGTAGTATCGATGTGGCCTAGTAGTACCGGTCAGATCCTCGCAACCCCGTATTTCCGGTGCTTATTCCTCTCCAGGTTCCGGTTAGAAGAATTTCGGTTCAGATATACTTCTATATCAAAGTGAAATATTTGCCAGAATCTGGACCAGAACTTTTGCCGGTAGTACCGGTCAGAAGGTGGGGCTCGCTGAGCTGGCTTTCCAACCGTTCCGTGGAGCGTCTCCAGACCATTGGGCTCCGCTCACGGTAAGTACCGGCCCGCCACCGGTAGTACCGGTGGTGTCATGGGGGCAGAAAAATGGCTCGTTTGAAGGGGCCTATTTAAGGCTCCCTTCTCCTCCTCTCCATTTCATCTCATACAAGAGCTTCATCTGCCTAGATATCTCTCTCTACCCACTCAAACCTCTTGATATTTTGAGGATTGGGAGATGTGACCTAGATCTACACTTCCACCAAAGGAATCGTGATTTCCCCCACCCATCCTTAGTGGATCTTGTTACTCTTGGGTTCTTGGAACCCTAGATAGTGTAGGAAATCCTTGGAGCTGGGACAATTGTTGTGAAGCTTCGTGTCATTGAGGGCCTCCAATTGATTTGTGGAGTCTCCCCTCAACCTTGTTGTAAAGGTTTCGGTTGGTGCCTTCAAGGTCACCGGTTAGTGGATTGTGAGGCCGCCTTTGTGGTGGTGCTCACCAGAGAAGAAGGTGAGGCCTTTTTGGCGCTTGGGTGACCTTGTGTGTCCCCGACACCTCTCCAACATAGACGTAGCTTCCTTGGAAGTGAACTATGGGAATTACATCTCTATGTCCCCTTGCCGGTTTATCCGTTCATCTCCTTTACTTCTTGCAATTACCGTCTTGTTTACTTGTTGTATTGTTTGTCATATAGGTTATTCATCTAGTTGCATCTCTAGTGAATTTTACTTTGTGCAAATACTAAAATTGCAAGAAAAGAATAAAAATTGGTAGTCTCCTATTCCCCCCCGTCTAGTTGACCAAAGTTAGACCTTTCAATTGGTATCAGAGCCGAGGCTCTTACCTTGGGCTTAACCGCCTAAGAGACAATGGTCGACGATGAGGGGAGTGTGGGTGCAACCACCAAGAACTTGGCCTCCATGGATGACCTCAATCGATTGGAGACATCCATGATGACCAAGTTTGAGGAAATGATGACACTCTTGCAATCCCTCAAGCCTAACCCCATGCTAGCCACTCCTCATGATGCATCCCAAACCGTCGAGGCCCCTCCCGCTATTGTGCAAGTGGTTGCCCCCGGGGTGAATCCCGTGTCCGCCCCTAAACAGTTGGGCTTAGGCTTTGTGGCTCAAACCACCAAGCTCCCAAGCGAGAGCACCGAGGGGCTAGGTGACTCCTCCTCCAAAGAGAGAGAGAGAGAGGAGGGAAAGGACTACTCGGCGGTACCACCACCTCCGAAGTACACTTCAGACCCACCTATGCCCATGTCGCATATCACACCTCAAGGAGCACCTCCCATGTTAGATACTTCAAATTTCACCAATTGGCAATATCTAATGCAATCTCACATTTCTCGCTCTTCTATTGAATTGATGATGATTGTGGAAGAAGGATTCTCCCCATATGATGAAAAGAAGTTGACCCGGGCCGAGGTCATGGACAAGCATCTCAATGCCATCGCTTGGGCATGATCCAAAAGGCATTGACCCCCAAGGACTTTGCTGACTTGCCAATTCTCCACCACCAAAGAATCTTGGGATCATCTCACCGACTTGTATGTCGGGAATGCTAGCATTCAAAGCTTCAAGTTTGATGAAGTTAACAATGAGTCTGATGGCTTTGCAATGCAAGATGATGAGACTCCCGAAGACATGTATCGCCGTCTCTAGGTTCTTTGTTGCACTATGAGGGACCTTGGTGCTACCTATGTTGATGACAAGTTCATGAAGAGGAAGTTTGTTCAAGCCCTCCTTCCCTTTGAGGAGCAAAAACTCAGCTCTATCAAGGGGAGAAACAACTACCACATCATGTCCTCTCAAGATGTGTTGAGTGAAGTTATTGCCATGACTATTGCCAATAAGAATGCGGAGTTTGCTCGTGCTAGTGCCTATGGGTCTCAAAAGGTGAACCTAGCCTTGGAGGCCCAAGTGGTGGATGTTGATGAAGATGAAGACACTAGTGAGTGGTCTCAAGAGGACATAAAGTATGCCTTCAATGATCACTTGGCTCTCACATCAAGGGCCTTTTGAAACAAGCCAGTCATGAAGTCAAGGTCCAGGGACAACGCAAGATTCAACTCAATCATGAAGGCTCCAAAGGCAAGATCTTGCTACAATTTCAACAACAAGAGTCACTTCGTGGCCCAATGTCCTTTCGAGAATAGATAGGACAATGGAGGCCGTCTTATTTGCAAGAGCAAGCCAAGACCCCCTCACCCCATGAACAAGAACTTCCAAAACAAGAACCTTTCAAATAAGGAGAGGGCGATGGTGGTCCATGAAGAGTACTTCTCGGGCGTGGATGATGATGATGAGAGTGAAGGTCAAGGTGGAGAGATCATGGGAGTTCCCGCTATTGCTACTTATTCTACCCCACGAGTGTCTCTTTTCGACTCACCGAATGAGAACATCATCAACCGCAACCAAAAGTGTCTCATAGCCAAGGCCACCGAGGTAACACCCGCTTCCAAGTCTCCCTCAAATGAACTTCCTTTGCATGATCTAGATGGTCTAGAGGTTAATAAAGAGATGGTAAGCATATGTGAATCCATGGAGCATCTAGATGATGATACTAGAATGTGCTTTGAAACTCTTATAAACCAACTTGACCATGCTAGGGAAATGCTAGTTGAGAAAGAAGAGCTAATTGACATGCTAGGTAAAAATGAGAGAGAGGCCGCCGATGAAATTTCCTCTCTATCACAATCCCTTGAAGATGAACATAACATGAGAATAACTCTTGAGGAAAGTGTTGTTCAGCCTGTAGATGACCATAATGCCGTTATATCTCAACTTTTTAAAGAATGATATCATGCTCTTGCTTCATTGAATGCCCTTAAAAATGAAAAGGTTGAGTTTGGCATTGGTCAGGAATGTCTAAAGGACTTTGAGAAACTCAAAGAGGAACATCATGCCTTGGAGAGAAAATTATCAAGTCCTTTTGAGGCTCATGAGTGACTTCAAACCTAATTGAACAATGAACAATCAAAGTCTTCCGCTATGCCTATTATACATTTGCCTTGTTCTTCTAACCCTTTGCAAGCATGTGAATCTTGTTGAGGAAAACAAGGAGTTGAAAGAACAACTTGCAAAAGGGCAAGTTGACAAGAAGGGTATTGGGAACATTCCTAGGCCCAAGAAGAACAAGAAAAATAAGAAAAGCAAGAGCTTTGCTCAAGGACCTCCTTAAGCTTCTACCTTTGTGCAAAGTGATAACTTTGCCAGGAAGAACAATCCTTCTTACATTCTTTGCAAATCTTTTGATGGTCATGTTTATGCAAAATACATTGGCACTTCTTACACTCATGATTATCATTGGACTATTTGGGTACCAAAGACCCTCGTGACTAACAAAAGGGGACCCGTTGCAAAATGGGTACCTAAAACCAAAGCTTGATTTTCTTGTAGGACTTTGCTTCCGGTGGAGCAAAATGGGTGCTTGATAGTGGAGCTACAAGACATATGACCAAAAGCAAGTCTATCATGTAAGAGATTAGGCCTAATTTTGCCAATACTATGGTCTCCTACGATGATAAGACAAGTTCTCAGGTATTGGGTTTTGGTAAGGTGGTAGTAACCCCGAATGTATCCTTTGTTAATGTCATGCTTGTCAAAACCCTTGGTTATAATCTCCTTTCTGTTCATGCTTTAGCCGTTATGGGTCTCTCGTCTTTCTTTAATGAGAATTCCGTAGTCCTCATGTTGAGCAAGACTCTCATGGTAGCTTTTGTTGTATACGTAGAGCATGACTTGTATGTGGTGGATTTATCCGTAAATCCCTCTACACATGCTATATGTCTCTATGCGAAAGCCGATGTGGGTTGGTTGTGGCATCGCCGCTTAGCCCATGTAAACATGATGTCTTTGCAAAGTCTCTACACGGGGGCCACATCCTTGGACTAAAGGACATTTCCTTTGCCAAAGATCATGTGTGCAGGGCTTGTAGTGAAGGAAAGATGCATGAGAAGTCTCATAAGATCCTCAATCAAATAACCATCGAGCGGTGCTTGGAACTTCTTCACATGGATCTTTTTGGGCCTCCTTTTCATGATAGTCTTGGAGGGAATAAGTATTGTGTTTGGTGATTGTTGATGTCTTCTCAAGATATACATGGGTCTATGAAATGTTGCTAACGTATCTATAATTTTTGATGTTCCATGCTTGTTTTATATCTACTTTCTTATGTTTTGTCCACACTTTGGAGTATTTTTCATACACTTTCTTGGACTAACCTATTAACAAGATGCCACAGTGCCAGTTGCCTGTTTTCTGCAGTTTTTGATTCCAGGAAAGTCAGAAAATGAATATTCTCGGAATTGGACGGGACAAAAGCCAAAGTCAATATTTTACCGGAAGACACATGGAGTCCGAAGGAGAGACGAAGGGGGGCCACAGGGCGACCACACCACCCCTTGGCACGGGCAGCCCTAGGCCGCACCAGGGCATGGTGTGGGCCCCCTGGCTGGTCACCGACCTCGCCCTTTCGCCTATAAGAAGCCCCTGGGACGAAAACTCTAAACCGACGAGCCTCCAGCCACGAAAAGTTCCGCAGCACCGCCGCCACCGAAGGGGAGATTCGGGGGAAAAAAGTCTTTGTTCCGGCACCCTGCCGGGACGGGGAAGTACCCCCGGAGCCATCTCCATCAACTCCACCGCCATCTCCATCGCCGTTGCTGATTCCCATGATGATGAGGGAGTAGTTCTTCCTCGAGGCTAAGGGTTCTACCAGTAGCTATTTGTTCATCTCTCTCTATGCATGATCATATTGTGATCATGAGCTTTGTAATCAAGTAGATATACCTTGCTACTCAAGTGCTTTAATAGATCACTGCTCTCCCCATGTGTGTGAAAGTGACAGCATGCACACCATGGTGGCACTTAGGCTAGAGATTACAAATACTTGTTATGAGTTATATTTGGAGTTGGATGTCTCTATGAAATTGTGGCGTTTGTTGGAACCATCTAGAGCTCAAGGTGATAGTGTGGGGTTATCGAGATGGGGAAAGCGAACTTTGAAAAGTGTAGTTGTAGCCCTACCATGGATTAGAGTGTCCAACCGGAGAGTAGTTAAGAGTAGTATCATAAAGAGATGATATTTATATTAGAGTATTCACTAGTGAAAGTATGATCCCTAGGCCTTGTTTCTAAACATTGAAACATCGTTTGCAATTAGATCTCTTACATGTTTGCTTGTTTCCATCTTTATTTCAGTTTGCCTTTAGTCTGTTCCATGCCATCAAGCTATTTTCTGGCACCGTTACCACTTATAATTATCCATACCACTTGTATTTCACTATCTCTTCGCCGAACTAGTGCACCTATGCACTTGACAAGTGTATTGGGTGTGTTGGGGACACAAGAGACTTCTTGTATCTTGATTGCAGGGTTGCTTGAGAGGGGATACCGTTGACCAGTTCCTCCCTAAGTTCGATAAACCTTGGGTAATCCACTTAAGGGAAACTTGTTGCTGTTCTACAAACCTCTGCACTTGGAGGCCCAACAACTGTCTACAAGAATAGAAGTGCGTAGACATCATTCTACTTCTTCAAGTTCAAGAGCGAGACTCAACAATCCGTCATTGAATTTGCTAATCAAGTTCAACAAAAACACACTGCTACAATTATTACCATTCGGAGTGACAATGGACCGAGTTCAAGAACTACACTTTGGATGATTTTCTTAGCGATGATGAGATCAAGCATCAATATTCAAATCCATACAACCCTCAACAAAATGGCGTTGCGGAAAGGAAGAGTCGTACTTTGATGGATGCGTCCCGGACAATGTTGGCCGAATTCAAGTCTCCCTATATCTTTTGGCCCGAAGCCATTTCCACCGCTTGCCATGCAACCAATTGCCTCTACCTTCGCAAGAAGAATAACATGACTCCATATGAACTTCTCACCGGACGCAAGCCAAATGTCAAGTACTTCCGGGTGTTTGGTTGTAGATGCTTCGTTCTCAATAAAGGTGTCCGCTTGTCAAAGTTTAAGGCCCGGGCTCAAGAAGGAATCTTCATTGGTTACTCAAGTCAATCTCATGCCTATAGAGTCTACAATAAAGCCATGGCGAGAGTTGAAGAATCTAGCAATGTCGAGTTTGACGAAGATCATGTGTCTGTCGTGATGCAAGATGGTGTTCATGATCCAAGTAATGAAATTCCTCCCTAATCCATAAGAAGAATGGGTGTGGGATTTCTTCCACCCCATTGAGGATCCCTATGTGGCCGAAGAGAAGGACCAAGCTCTACTCAAGTGGATCCCTCACTCTCACAAGACCATCATGCCTCTCAAGGACAACTTATTGCTTCTCAAGGTTCTCCAAGATCTTCACAAGATCATCATGTCCATGACTCTCCAAGTTCAAGTCTACCTCAAGTTGATCAAGCTCTACCTCACCAAGATAGTGAAACTCCTCAAGACAATGTTGATCAAGGTCAAGTTGAAGAAGGAAAAGGCCAAGCTAGAGAAGATCAATGTTAAGCTAACAAGTACCAAGGTCAAGCTAATATTTCTCCACCCATTGATGATGACTCTCCTATGGTTGATATTGATGAAGATAGTGATCAAGTTCGTGCATATAGTCAAGGCGGGGACTCGAATCATGGTGATGATCAAGTGGTTGCTCAAGAATCTCGTCTTGAGACCCAAGCCCACCGTTAGGCATACCGTCTCGCGAAGCTCATCAAATATGGCCATATCCTTGATAATGTTTATGGAGATTTTAATAGGGTCTCTACTACTAGGAGACAACTAACCTCTTTTAGTTCTCATCATGCTTTTATTTCTCATGTTGAACCCCAAAATTTTTCGAAGCACTTGAAGATGATGATTGGCTTGATGCTATGAATGAAGAACTTCACAACTTCAAGAGGAACAAGGTGTGGACACTAGTGAAGAGGCCAAGAGATTGTCAAAATGTGATTGGGACCAAGTGGATTTTCAAGAACAAGAGGGATGCCAATGGTATAGTTGTCCGCAAGAAGGCAAGGTTAGTTGCCCAAGGATACTCTCAAGTTGAGGGAATTGAATATGGTGAAACTTATGCCCCCGTTGCTCGTCTAGAATCCATTCACATGCTTCTTGCTTATGCTACCCATCATAACTTTAAATTGCAACAAATGGATGTCAAGTGTGCTTTTCTTAATGGCCCCTTAAAGGAATTGGTCTATGTTAAGCAACCTCCGAGCTTTGAGGATCCCCTCTTCCTAGACCATGTCTACAAACTTGATAAGGCACTATATGGTCTCAAACAAGCCCCATGTGTGTGGTACGAGTGCCTTAGAGGGATTTTGCTAGACCGTGGTTTTGAAGTAGGCCTCATTGATCCCACTCTTTTTACTAAGAAAGTTGGAGGAAACTTGTTCATTTGCCAAATCAATGTTGATGACATTATTTTTGGGTCTACTGACAAAGCTTTTAATGAGGATTTTTTGCTAAGCTCATGACCGACCGCTTTGAGATGTCTATGATGGGGGAGTTGGAATTCTTTCTTGGTTTTGAAGTCAAGCAATTGAGGAAAGGAACCTTCATCAACCAAGCCAAATATATTCAAGACATGCTCAAGAAGTTCAATCTTGATCAAGTAAATGGAGTCAAACTCACATGCCCACAAAGGTTAATCTTGATCTCGATCCGAAGGGTAAGGATGTGGATCAAAAACTTTATCGCTTGATGATTGGTTCTTTGCTTTATCTTTGTGCATCTTGATCAGATATTATGTTGAGTGTGGGTATGTAGGTTCCAAGCCGCACCAAAGGAAACCCACATGGTGGCGGTCAAGAGAATCTTTCGATATTTGGTTCATACCCCTAACTTTGGCTTGTGGTACCCCAAGAGAGCAAGATTTGACCTCATTGGGTACACGGATTCGGATTGGGCAGGTGACAAGGAAGAAAGGAAGTCAACCTCCGATGCTTGTCAATTTCTTGGAAGATCCTTAGTGTGTTGGTCCTCGAAGAAGCAAAACTGTGTGTCTATGTCCACCGCCGAAGCAGAGTACATCTTCGCCGCGAGTTGTTGTCCTCAATTATTATGGATGAAGCAAACTTTGAAGGATATTGGACTATCTTTCAACAAGGTTCCCCTTCTTTGTGACAATGAGAGTGCCATTGCTATTGCTCATAATCCAGTGCAACACAACAAGACCAAGCACATTGATATTCGTCATCATTTTACTCGGGATCATGTTGCAAGAGGAGACATTTCTTTGGAGTATGTTCCTACCAAGGCTAATCTAGCGAATCTATTCATGAAGCATCTTGATGAAGCAAGGTTCCGGGAGTTGAGGCATGAGCTATTATCATAGATTCACGCGATGTGGTTTGAGTATCTTGCACACCTACCCGGGTCTCAGAGAATATCTTGTTTGGATGTACGCATGGATTTAGGGGGAGTGTAGTTCCTCATATGAACCAACACTCTCCCTATTATGCACACATTAATGTATTCATTCTCTATGGTCTCTCAAGGAGACAAAATGAGCTTAAATGATGAGTTTGGTAACTAACCCAAGATATATCTTCGCGGTGTCAAGCTAAATATACTCATATATGGTGGCCTAGGCCACCGACCTTGTGTGTTTTTCATTGTGTTCATTTGTGTTGTTTCCCCTTGTTTTTTTTGGTGTTCTTGGTCATCTTTGGTTCTTCACAGTTTGTGTTATCTATCCCAAGCCTTTTTCCCTCCCAAAACCCCCTCTCTTTCCTGCACAAGGTCTTTCCTCGCCACATTCCATACTTGGGGAACGTGTTTCTGGCGTCACCGATAGTTCCGGCTAGCGCCGGTAGTACTGATCCCGATCCAACTTCCCTAGAAGTTCTTCCAGGAATGGTGCTACCACTCAGGCCTGCACTACTCGTGTCACCGGTAGTTCTGGCCTCTAGCCGGTACTACCGGTCGGGTGTTTTTCCTTTAAGTTGCGGGCCAGGGAGCCCACGGGTTCTTCTTCCCCATTTGCCTCCCTGACCCGCCCCTTACAAAAACATGTGCCTGGAGAAGTTCCCTGCAGTGGCGCCGCCGGCACCGCCAATTCTGTCCGTCCTCCTCCAGATCTGCTCTGTGGGAACCTTCCTCACCTTGATCTCCCGCCATGGACCCTATTATTTGCCCCTATCTCCCTCCCTTCACGGAGATCTAGCCATTCATGTGCTTGAGCTAGGGCTTGCCATGTCTAGGGCTCTTCTTTGGCTAGAACTGTCTAGGGAGATCTTGGTAGGCCTAGGATCCGTTGGTAGAGTAGATTGGCCCTATACATTGTTTGGATTCCACGTATTCATGCCCGTAGATTCGACAAACTGCCCCGTTCGTGCCCTCACCGGTACTACCGATGGGCACGACTGGTACTTCCGGTGGACTCCGCTCCACCGGTAGTTCTGGCAGCTCAGCGGAACTACCACTGCACCGAGTTTTGGATCCAAGTCTGTATTCTGTCAATCTTTCTCCGTGTGTTTTAATTCGACCTTGTGCACTTCTATTCCCTCCCCTACTCTATGCTTTCTTCTCAGGGCAAGGTGGTTCCCGTGGTGGCTCCAAGTGGTCTCGTGCTCCCCCTCGTGGTCCTCCTGAAATTGATGAAGATGATCTTGAAGTTGTGCTCCCTCCTAGTCAGACTGCCGTCACAAAGTTGTTGCTGAGCGTCGTGCTGCTGCAGCTGAAGGAAAGCACCCTTTTCTGACTAGCCAGAAGAGAACCACCACAGGGCCCGACACCACCAAGAAGAAGATTTCGTCCTGGCCTCATACTGCTTATGAGGAGTTTCACAAGCTGGGTCGCTATGCTGCTCCCCGTGACCATCTCTATCAAGATCCCTTCTTCCACACGAAGCATCAAGAGGAGATCTATCTCGAAGTGTATGCTACAAAGAAGAAAAATGTTGTTTCCCCTTAGAAGTACATCAATGTGGCTCACATGGACCGCAATCTTGAGTACTTTGGTGAGGCTCTTGACATGTGTAGGATGTTTGGGCTCGTCAAGCTTATGGAGCATCATCAAGATTTTGATGAGAGGGCCATTGCTCAGTTCTACTCCACTCTTTACATTGACACTAATTCCCATGATAGAACTATGAAGTGGATGTCTCTCAACAGGTTACTATCTACCGTGTGGTCTGAGTTTGCTGATCTCCTTGGATATCCCATTCTGCAAGGCTCGCGGGCTAACGGGTGGCACGTTCATAGGTCCAAGGCCTTGGCTCCTGAAGTATTAGAGCCCTTGTACATTGAGGGTTGTGTGTTAATGGTAATGTTGCTCATCTCCTTCCAACCTATGATATCATGCATAAAGTTTACCAAAACACCATTGCTCCCAAGGCAGGTAATTTCGATCAGCTTCATGCCTTTCAGATTGATCTCATGTACCCGACTTATCGCCAAAGAAAATCTCAAGAACGTATTGATGTTATGAGCTATCTGTTTGAAGAGATTTGGCCTACCCTGATTGGGAAGAGGTCGTGTCCTTATGCTCCTTACATCCAGACCCTCATCAATGCCAAGTGGCTAGATACCACATGCACTCCCTTTCCTTAGGATGGCTACACTGTTCATGAGTTGAAGACCCTCTATGTGATGAAACACGAGAAACCCCTTTCTCAAGCTGAGAGGGAAGCTGCTGCATTGAGGGCTGCCAGAGACGTTGCTAAGGCATCAAGCCATGCTAGTGATGGCGACCATGCTGAGGCTTCTCCTCCACCCCGACTTGAGAGATAGCCATCTTGGGCTAAGAAGCTGCTGAGAAAGTAAAGAAGACCTTCTGCTTTATTCAAGACCGTGAGTATCAGTCATATGTTGCTCAAAGGAACAATGTCAAGAGGGAGAAGGCAATCATGAGGAAGCTTGATACTGAAGTATCTCTGGAGTCCAGCTCCGTCACCGTGCCCAAGGATCAGTGGGTCAATGCTCATTACAGGTGGACTGATAGTGATGACGAGCCTGACGTCACTGGTCCTTATCCGCCCACTTGGAACAATGCCTCATGGGACCCCGAGCCTCCTCCTCCGTATGTTGGTGGGTGGGGCGCTTAGTTTGTCTACTTTGCCCCTTTTAGCGTGTTGATGCCAAAGGGGGAGAAAGTGTTCCTTTAGGGCTACGGGATTTTCATGGGTTTGTGTCACGATCTCGCTCCTTCTTTGATCTTTTTATGCTCATGCACACTTTTCTTCCGTTATGTATGCTTGTGGACCTCCGTTATCTATTTGTCTATGGACCTCGTTTATGTATGCTACTATGTTGGTGAGACTATGTGTTGTGGTATCTATGTGATGTTCTAGTTGTTGGTTATTGTGGGCTAAGTTATCTTGCGGAGGTATCTTTGTTTATCTCATATTGTCTCACCATATTGGTATTGGTGCAAGGTATGAGTCTCTCTCTTTTGTATCCTTTCCTTGCACCCTTGTTGGTTTGTTTAGAAAGGGGGAGCTCTCTCGCATGTGTGCTTGTTGCATTCCAGAAGAAATTATTCATATATCTTGCACACATCTAGGGGGAGCTACCTCTTTCTTTCATTCATAAGGCTTTACCTTGTTGTTATCCTTTATGCAAATCTTATGGGGTTGTCATCAAACACCAAAAAGGGGGAGATTGAAAGGATATTGATTTCTCCATGTATTTTGGTGTTGATGACAACTTCAATTATGGTTTAACCGTGTGCCTAAGATGAAGGTTTATCTATGAATAGTTTAGTTGGTGGACTCTTCTCTTGGAGGAGCTTGAAGACGGTGGCTATTATTTACACTTTCTCTTCTCTTTGTTTTAGGAGACTGTACTATCAAGAGGGTGTCCACCTAGAAAGGTTGTGGGAATTCACACTTTCATGCACAGACCATATCAGCACATCCACAGCCTTCCCCTGTTTTCAGTGAGAGAGACCTTTCGAGGTGGTTGACTGTTTTCTGTCCTGACCGGTAGTACCGTCCAGGCTTCGATAGTACCGCCTAAAGGATTCTAGGGGCTGATCGAGTGGTACTTTTGGCTCTGGTTCTAGCCCTAATTCCGCTAAACCTCAGGATACTTCTGTATCCAAGCATCGTATTTGTCAGAATTAGCATTGGAAATAGGACAGGTAGTACCGGCCAGAAGTTTTGGTCCAGTTGGACTAGAACTTCCGGCCAGCACTGTCCCGCCCCAACCTCTTTGAGCGGTAGTACCTCTATAGACCGGTAGTACCGGTCAGATCCTCGTGACCCCGTATTTCCAGTGCTTGTTCCACTCCAGGTTCCGGTTAGAAGAATTTCGGTTCAGATATATGATGACCCACAAGTATAGGAGGTGTATCCCAGTATTTTCGATAAGTAAGAGTGCCGAACCCAACGAGGAGCAGAAGGTGTTGACAAGTGGTATGGATCAGGAATTCTCTGTAAATACTTAGCAAACGGATTTTTAAGGGTTTTTGATAATGCAAATAAATAAAGTACGAGTAAATAAAAGACAATAATAATAATGGTAGCAAGTGGCCCAATCCTTTCTTTAGCAAAGGACAAGCCGGTTGTATTACTTAAGATGACCAAATGTTCTCGAGGACACATGGGAATATCGTCAAGTGCTTTCGCTTCATATAGTTGATTAATCTTCTCTAGTTAGATAAGTGTTGTGTGGGTGAACCTATGCTAATGTACTGACCTTCCTAGGACTAATACATACTTGTGATTATACCCCTTGCAAGCATCCGCAACTATAAGAAAATAATTAAGATAAAAACCTAACCACGGCCTTAAACTTTGAGATCCTACACTCCCTTGTGCAAAGGTTTACTAATGGGGGTTCAGGTTTCTGTCACTCCGGCAACCCCGCAATTAGTAGCCAAATACACAATGCATTCCCCTAGGCCCTTAAAGGTGAAGTATCATGTAGTCGACTGATACATTGCAAATGTATCTATAATTTTTGATGCTCCATGCTTGGTTTTATCCACTTTCTTGTGTTTTGTCCATACTTTGGAGTACTTTTCATATGATTTCTTGGACTAACCTATTAACAAGAGCCACAGTGCCAGCTGCCTGTTTTCTGCTGTTTTTGGTTCCAAGAAAGTCAGAAAATGAATATTCTCGGAATTGTACGGGACAAAAGCCAAAGTGCCTATTTTTCCAGAAGACTCCATGAGCCAGAATACGAGACGGAGGAGGGCTAGGGGCTGGCCACCCCCCCCCCCTCCCAGGCGCGGGCTGGGCCTGGCCACGCCAGGGCATGGTGTGGTGGCCCCAGGCACCCCCTCGGTCTCCCTCTTTGCCTATAAGAAGCCTTCTGACCTAAAAACTACGGGGGGTTCAACGTTTTTCCAGAAAAAGTTCTGTAGCGCCGCCATCACCGAAGGGGAGATTCGGGGGACAGAAAGTCTCTGTTCCGGCACCCTGCCGGGACGGGGAAGTGCCCTGGAGCCATCTCCATCGATCTCCACCATCATCTCCATCGACCATCCATGTTTCCCCCATCTATGAGTGAGTAATCCCCCGCTGTAGGTTATGGGGATGGTAGGGATTGGATGAGATCGTTCATGTAATGGCATCAGATTGTTAGGGCACGGTGCCTAGTATCTTTTATTAGTGCTTTATGACTTTGTTGCGACTTGTTATGCTTAATGCTTGTCACTAGGGCCCGAGTGCCATGATTTCAGATCTGAACATGTTATTGATTCATTATGATAGTATTGTTTCTGGTCTTATCTACAAGTTGTATACACACATTGTTGTCCGGAACCTATGGCCCCAAAGTGACAGAAATCGGGATAACCGGAAGGGAATGGCTTTGATGTGAGGATCACATGTGTTCACAGAGTGTTAATTCTTTGCTCTGGTGCTCTATTAAAAGGAGCACCTTAATTGCCAGTAGTTCCCTAGAGGCCCCGCTGCAAATGGGCTGGCAGGACAAAAGATGTTGTGCAAGTTCTCATTGCGAGCACGTATGACTATATATGGAACACATGCCTAGGATTATCTAGTACTTGGATGCTTTATCTTATTTATCTGCAATTGCCCTATGTTCTGATTGCTATGTGAATTTTCTTGTCCATGCAACGCCCGTCCATCTATCCCTATGCCTACCGCACTCGAATCCCACTGTTTACTGCTTTTGTTACTACTGTCTTTGCTTTACTACTGCTGTTACTTTGCTATTCCTACTACAAAACTGTTGCTACTGATAAACTGCTGTGAGCAAGATTGTTTCCAGGTGCAGCTGAATTGACAACTCAGTTGTTAAGGCTGATAAATATTCTTTGGCTCCCCTTGTGTCGAATCAATAAATTGGGTTTCACTTCCCTCGAAAATATTGCGATACACCCCCTATACTTATGGGTCATCAAGACTATTTTCTGGCGCCGTTGCCGAGGAGCATAGCTTTATTTATCAAGTCCACTGGGAACCACTATTGTTCAAGCTAAGTTTACTTTCTCCTTGTTTGCTTGTTTCTTTATCAAAAATACAAAAAAATTGGTTCCTACTCTAGTTGTTATTTTTGTTGGTCTGTTATTGTCTTGCTTTATCATGCTTGTTGTCAATGGTTGGTTTCTTTGAAACTGAATCTTATTGGCAAGGTGGGTTCACAGAAGATGAAAAATATTATTATAAGGAACACCGCTTGTCACAAAAAGGGAAACACTTATGGGAACAAATTGATAGATTGTATACCATTGCTAGAAATGTGTGCTCTACTTATAATGTTACTTATTGCCTTGATAAACCTTGTTGCTGTAGGAGGTACAAACACCTCCCTTTTCAATGTGAGTATAATGATAATGTTACCATATCTTCCTATGTTAAGGGAAATTATGACCTTTATGATGTGGAACAAATTGAGGAATTTATTGCTTGGAAGGGTGCATTTGAACTTGCTAGTTTGCTTGAAAATATTGATGATTCACCTTATAAGTATGAGGTTTATGTTATACTTAAATTTTGCTTTGATATTACAAGGATGAAAATGGATATATTCTTGAATATTTTAATAGATGCTTTCCACAAATGGAAGAGACTAATGCCTTGCAGGATCCTATGGAAGAAGAAATTGATGAACCTAAAATCTCATTAGATGAAAAAGAGAAGGAGAGTGATGAACAAAAGGAGGAAGAATGGATTAGCTACCCATACCTACCTTCTAATGAGAGTAACTCTTTATCCCTTACATTATTTGATTATCCCCCATGCTTACTAAAGAAGGATGATTGTTATGTTCCTGAGGATTCTTTTGAAGATGTTTATGATAAAGCTCTAGTGCTTGTAGATCATGAAAAGCATGCTTTATGTGATAGTTATATTGTTGAGTTTATTCATGAGGCTACTGAAAATTATTATGAGAGAGGAAAATATGGTTGTAGAAGTTTTCATGGTATTGAAACACCTCTCTATGTGCTGAAAGTTTTGAAGTTACTCTTGTTTTATCTTCCTATGCCTGTCACTTTGTTATTTCCTTACACGATTCCTATGCATAGGAAGTGGGTTAGACTTAAATGTGTTTTGAATTTGCTTCTTGATGTTTACTTCAATTTTTGTTTCTTATGAGAGCATCCTCTCGAACTATTATGCCTGAAGATGATATTATGTCTATTATTCTTGGGATACCTTTTCTTAAATACTGCAGGAGCTGTTATTAATTGTAATCAAGGAAAGGTGACCTTCAATGTTAATGACAAGGAACATACTGTCTATTTCCCCAAGAAGATTGAAAGGACTTATGGTTTGAATTCAATTGAACATGTTGAAGGCATTCAAGTTGGATAAATATATTGTCCCATACAAAGAGAAAAATTTGAAACTATTATGATTGGGACCATTGCTATCAAGGTTGAGGTAACATAATCATTAGTGGAATACAAAGTTTTGTCTCATATGGAATTGTTTTGGTAGCAAGACCTGATCAACCTTGTTAACAAAAGGATTTCATTGAACAAAACAATGTTTTCACCATGATTATCTCTGCTTACTTCTATTCTATCCATTTTTAGTTTTTGCTTATGCCTAACTTAAAGGCATTAAAGAAAAGAACTTATTGGGAGATAACCCAAAAGTTTTAGATGAGTCTTGGAAGTTATTACTTTAGTAATAACCGCTCCTTATCCTTTTTATTTGCTTTTTGTGCCAAGAGTAACCTCTAATGAGAGAGAAGTAATGATTGGGAAAGTTGCTGTCCCGAAACAGATTTCTGTGCTTGACCGTAAAAATTCGTGTAAAATATCTGAATGTCTTTTGAGGCGTGAATTTTTGTGCTTCTGCCCCAGGTTGTTATCTAACTTTCGTTAGTTCAAACTTTTTGATTTGAGCAACAAAAGGTCTTCGAAAAAATTCGTCTTTACCTGCTGGTCTGTTTTGACAGATTTCTGCCATTTTCTGCATTTGCTTCTTGTTGGTTCCTTTTTGAGTTCTTTTGGGGAATTGAGCTTTTTGAGGGAAGTGATACAGTAGCTAGTGTTCTAATGGAAGTTTATTTGGTGTTAGAACTGAAATTTAAGACTTATTTATCTTGAGTGCACTAATGTTGGTAATAAAGATTGTGTGAAGTTTTGTATGAAGGAAAAATTTCAGGAGTATGGAAGGAATGAGTAATGAGATGAAGGATGGACTAAACCTCAAGGTTGGGGATGCCACGCGTGTCACCCCAAGAAATATCCAAGAAGTACAAGCGTCAAAGCTTGGGGATGCCCAAGGCATCCCCTTCTTCATCAATAAAAATCCCAGGTTTCTTCCAAGCGCTTCATTTTTATTGTTTCATGCACAATTGTGTTGTTCTTGGAGCGTCTTCTTTTTCGTTTTCGTTTCGGTTTTGGTTTTTAGTTTGCTTGGTTTACTTAGTTTTGTGAATAAATTGGTTGGACCCCCTCTTTCATACATTGGTTTGCAAATGGTTTGATTTGGTTTGGAAAAGAGTAGGAAAGTTCATACTTATGTGGTAAAAAGAGCTTGTTTTTGACTGTGGCCTGTGCTTTGTCATGCCAAGCTTGATATTCTTTTGGCTTTATGCTTAGTATTGTTTCCTGTAGCATGACTTGTTATAAACAATTTAGATTGTTTAATGTGCCTTGGATGAATCATGCGTTGTTTTAGCATATTAAAGCATAGTATAGTGGTATTCTCCTTTGATGCTTTATTTGGGTTGAATTGGCGCATGCTCGCACGATGCTATGAATGTCTCAAGTCACCATAGCCTTTATTATCCTTTAGTTTTCAACTTGTAGTATCACTTTATGCTTTGATCAATGATGTTTTGTCGCTCTGCATGATTATGGCCATTATTGCTCTCTTAGTTTGTTGCTCCCAGTCTTTTGCTAGCCTCCACAACCAAGTATGAGTTCCACTCATGCATCCAACTCCCTAAACCAAGTTATTCCAAAGAGTCCACCATACCTACCTACTAGTTTATGCTATTCCAAGTATATTCATGCTTTTGTTTACCTTCCAAATTAAACTTGTTATGAGAAAACTAGTGATTAAAGCTCTCACGAACTTGATGGCACACTTTACTTTACTTGCCCTTAATGCACTTGAACCATTGTGTCGTCTATGTTGTATATGCTTGCACTTATTTGTTGGGAATTAGCAGAACCATGCTTTCATGGGGAACGCTTTCAACATTGCACTTGGTACTTGTACCTAGTTGATATCATGCTCTTTTGTATATGGATGTCGTCGGTGTGAAATGAAAGGGGAGCTTGTAAGTCCATGGAGTTATGTATATGTGTTAGAGAAATTCCTGGGCCGCTGGTCTAATCCATGCTGACATGGTGGAAACCTGCAGCGTAACCATAATGAGCTGTCTATGAAGCATTCTTCTTATAAAAAAAAGAGTCCTATATTGAGAAAAAAGAGAAAAAAAAGAGATACTATGAAAAGAGGAAAGAGAGAAAAAAGCACCATATTCCCATGGTAAATAAGAAGAATGCTGAGATGCTCGTTGTCTGCTTGCCTTGTCATTTTGATATGGGGATTCTTCCGTATCATCGGGCAAGGGGTACCCCGTTGGCAGTTCTCAATGATACACATGTACTTACAATGACAAGAACTTACCGGTGACTAAACTTGAGTAGCATGAGGAGCGACGCTCGTATACAAGGGACATGAGATTTCTGACTTATACTTCGTCAAGCATGTACACCATAGTTTGTTCACTTTAACCTTAATCACTTCAAGATGCTTATGATAGGGGCAATGAGAGCTGAAAGCTATAAGTACCATAATTTTTGAAAGCTCTTTATGAGACTTGAATCCCTACTTCCTTTTACAAAGGCCTTTCTTCCACCATTATATTGAGTCTCCACCTTCTATCTTTATGCACTTACTTTGAGAGCATTGTGGCCATTCTTAGTTCTATGTGCATTGTCCCAAGACTAGTTGATTGATGCATAACTTGATATTGCTTGTTTTAAACTACTGTATCTAGTCACTCTTATGAACTTTGAAGGTGTCCTATGCATTTATATTTGCTACTCTATTGAGGGACAAGCTGAATACTATTATGCTATGTTTTCTTTACCTGAAACAAACAAACGTCTTGCAAGGCATTGTTATTCATGAATCTTTTGTTTGTGCCTTTTCATGTTGCATCATAGTCTCTTTGTCTTATTGCTAGAACTTTGTCTTTCATGTTATGATTGAAGTACTATGATCCCAGCTTTGAATGTTTTATAAATATTTTGATCAAGTCTTTGATGGTGCATGTCACCTCAAAAATTATTCTTTCTTTTTATCACTTACCTACTCGAGGACGAGCAGGAGTTAAGCTTGGGGATGTTGATACATTGCAAATGTATCTATAATTTTTGATGCTCCATGCTTGGTTTTATCCACTTTCTTGTGTTTTGTCCACACTTTGGAGTACTTTTCATATGATTTCTTGGACTAACCTATTAACAAGAGCCACAGTGTCAGCTGCCTGTTTTCTGCTGTTTTTGGTTCCAGGAAAGTCAGAAAATGAATATTCTCGGAATTGGACGGGACAAAAGCCAAAGTGCCTATTTTTCTAGAAGACTCCAGGAGCCAGAATACGAGACGGAGGAGGGCCAGGGGCTGGCCACACCTCCCCAGGCGCGGGCTAGGCCTGGCCACGCCAGGGCATGGTGTGGTGGCCCCAGGCACCCCCTCGGTCTCCCTCTTCGCCTATAAGAAGCCTTCTGACCTAAAAACTCCGAGGGGTTCGATGTTTTTCCAGAAAAAGTTCTGCAGCGCCGCCACCACCGAAGGGAAGATTCGGGGGACAGAAAGTCTCTATTCCGGCACCCTGCCGGGACGGGGAAGTGCCCCCGGAGCCATCTCCATCGATCTCCACCATCATCTCCATCGACCATCCATGTTTCCCGCATCTATGAGTGAGTAATCCCCCGTTGTAGGTTATGGGGATGGTAGGGATTGGATGAGATCGTTCATGTAATGGCATCAGATTGTTAGGGCATGGTTCCTAGTATCTTTTATTAGTGCTTTATGACTTTGTTGCGACTTGTTATGCTTAATGCTTGTCACTAGGGGCCGAGTGCCATGATTTCAGATCTGAACATGTTATTGATTCATTATGATAGTATTGTTTCTGGTCTTATCTACAAGTTGTATACACACATTGTTGTCCGGAACCTATGGCCTCGAAGTGACAGAAATCGGGATAACCGGAAGGGAATGGCTTTGATGTGAGGATCACATGTGTTCACGAAGTGTTAATGCTTTGCTCCGGTGCTCTATTAAAAGGAGCACCTTAATTGCCAGTAGTTCCCTAGAGGCCCCGCTGCAAACGGGCTGGCAGGACAAAAGATGTTGTGCAAGTTCTCATTGCGAGCACGTATGACTATATATGGAACACATGCCTAGGATTATCTAGTACTTGGATGCTTTATCTTATTTATCTGCAATTGCCCTATGTTCTGATTGCTATGTGAATTGTCTTGTCCATGCAACGCCCGTCCATCAATCCCTATGCCTACCGCACTCGAATCCCACTTTTTACTGCTTTTGTTACTACTGTCTTTGCTTTACTACTGCTGTTACGTTGCTATTCCTACTACAAAACTGTTGCTACTGATAAACTGCTGTGAGCAAGATTGTTTCCAGGTGCAGCTGAATTGACAACTCAGTTGTTAAGGCTGATAAATATTATTTGGCTCCCCTTGTATCGAATCAATAAATTGGGTTTCACTTCCCTCGAAAATACTGCGATACACCCCCTATACTTGTGGGTCATCATCGACGTTCACATGACACCACTAGAAGAATAACACCAGAACTTAAATATCAAACCATTGAATCTTTCTCAACATAATTCCACTACTAACAACATGACTTCTCCCATGTCCTCAAGAACTAAACGAACTACTCATGAGATATCATGTGGATCAAGATTAGAGATGAAATAATGATAAGTAACAATCTGAACATGAACGATAATTCAATGGTTCCACTCAATAGCATCAACTACAACAAGTAATCAACATCGGGAAAGTTTTCCCTAAGAACTATGCAATATTCAACCCAATTGTTACAGCGGTATGGAGTAGTGGTGATGTTGCTCGTGGAGATGATGGTGGTGATGATGATGATGATCCCGATGAAGTCCATCTTGATGACGGTGTTGATGGCGACGATCTCCCCTCTCCGGGAAGGAATTTTCCTGGCAGATTTCTGCCTGCCGGAGAGCTCTTTCTCTCTATGTAGTTTCCGCCCTACAGAGGCGACGGAACCTTTATGTGGCTGCCCCCCGGTCTTAGGGTTTCGAGGGGAACATATACGCCAGAGGGAGATGCCAGAGGTGGGCCAGGGTGGCCACACCACCTGGTGGTGCAGCCAGGGCTGGCCCGCGCCGGGGGTGGTGTGGGCCCCCTGTGGCCCATCTCCACTTCCCCTTCTGGCTTCCTTCGTCTTCTGGAAAAATAGGAATTTCCGTACATTTTCTGGGATTTTCTGATCTTCGCCAAAATTGCATCTGGATAGTGTGTTTTCCGTCAGAATCCTGGCTTCAATGGTTCATCCTCAAAAAGTCATCAACCATGCAAAAATAGATGAAATAACATAAGTATCATCTCTTAATATGAAATATATCAATGAATAACGGTAAATTATGATATAGAATAGTGATGCAAAATGGACGTATCAACTCCCCCCCAAGCTTAGACCTCGCTTGTCCCCAAGCAAAAACTGAGATTAATAAACATGACCATAGGTTTATGGAGTGAAGTGTCGATAAAAAAATACGGACAAGAAGCATCACATTCATCAGTACACAAATCATAATAGAAAACAACTCACTATTATATAACTTAACTTGCAATGAGTAAAGGAAACACAATAAATATACACAAAGTAAATCATAATTGGTGATGTCAAACTTTTTTCTTGGTCAAAGAATGGTTAACAAATTGCAGCAGTTAAACATAATGGGGTTTTGAATGATAGCTTTCAAAGTAATACTCATTCAAATAAGAGCAGTGTGCAAAACAAGGAACATAAGAAACATGATTGAACAAATCATCATATGAAAGATTGAATCACAACAACTCAAATGCTTGCTTAAGATAGAAAGGAATGAGTTTACTGACTCTACTAAAAAGTAAAAGATAGGCCCTTCATAAGAGGGAAGCAGGGATTTCAAATTTCATAAAGAGCTTCTGAAAATTGTGGTACTTACTAGCTTTCAGCTCTCATTGCCCCTATCATAAGCATCTTTAGGTGATTAAGGTTAAAGTGAACAAATATGAGGATATGCTTGCAAGTTATAAGCCAAGAATCTCATGCCCCTTGCCTACAAAGCCCAAACCTCATGCTACTCAACTTTAGTCATGAGAAAGTTCTTGTCATTGTAAGTACATGTGTATCATGGAGAACCGCCAACGGGGTACCCCTTGCCCCATGATACAGGAGCTATCCCATATCAAAATGACAAGGCAACAGACAGTGAGCATCTCAGTGATCTTTTTATTTGCTATTTTCATAGGTTTTTATTGACGTTGCTTCATAGAAT
Source organism: Avena sativa (assembly GCA_916181665.1). Taxonomy (NCBI): domain Eukaryota; kingdom Viridiplantae; phylum Streptophyta; class Magnoliopsida; order Poales; family Poaceae; genus Avena; species Avena sativa. Next base: position 365,868,604 of record OV702287.1, on the reverse strand, counting down.
GCTCATTATGGTTATGCTACAAGTTTCCACCATGATTAGGCATGGCTTATGCTAGCCGCCCAAGCGTTTCTCTAACACATATACAAACTCCATGAGCTTACAAGCTCCCCTTTTATTTCACACCGCCGGGATCTATAAACAAAAGAACATGATATCAACTGAATAATAAGTGCAATGTTGAAAGCATTCCCCATGACAACATGGTTCTGCTAATTTTCAACTTATAAAGTGCAAGCATATATGCAACATAGATGGACGCAATGGTTCAAGTTTATTAAGTGCAAGAAAATAAAGTGTGCCATCAAGTTCGTGAGAGCTTTAGTCACTAGTTTTCACATAACAAGTTTAATTTGGAAGGAAGATAAAAGCGTGAATTTACTTGGAATAGCAAAAAAATGCTAATGGGTAGATATGGTGGACACAAATGGCATATGTTTTATTTTTAGGATTTGATGCACGAGAAGTATTCCCTCTCAGCACAGGTTTTTTCCTAGCAAGGCTGGATAGCAAGCATAAGAATTGAAGGAAGCAAACAAACATACAGATGGTAGAAACAATCATGCAATCTTCCTTGGAACACAAAAGATCTTAACTAGAGAATACTAAGCTTATGAGCCAAGCAAGAAGGGAAGATAATGAAATCATATTTCTAAAAGTACTTTTCTCTTTCCCATTCAATCCTCAAGTAGTGTTACTACTTGATACATTGCAAATGTATCTACAATTTTTGATGTTCCATCCTTGGTTTTATGTACTTTCTTGTGTTCTGTCCACACTTTGGAGTACTTTTCATATGATTTCTTGGACTAATCTATTAACAAGAGTCATAGTGCCAGCTGCCTGTTTTCTGCTGTTTTGGGTTCCAGGAAAGTCAGAAAATGAATATTCTCGGAATTGGACGGGACAAAAGCCAAAGTCACTATTTTACCGGGGGACACCTGGAGCCAGCATACGAGACGGAGAAGGGCCAGAGGACGGCCACACCACCTGGCCGCACGGCCAGGCTTGGCCCGTGCCAGGGGGTGGTGTGGCCAGCCCAGGCACCCCCTCAGCCTCTCCTTCCGCCTATATATTGCCTCTGATACGGAAACCCTAAGTACCCGATCAAAATTCCACGAAAGAGTCTGTAGCCGCTGTCATCTCCATCCCTAGATCGGGAGGGATCTGAAGCTCTTCCCGGCACCCTGCTGGAGAGGGGAATTCACCCTGGAGGCCTTCTTCATCATCATGCAAGCCTCTGGTGTGATGCGTGAGTAGTTCATCTCTGGACTACGGGTCCATGTAGTAGCTAGATGGCTGGTTCTCCTCCTTTGTGCTTTCATGTCTAGATCTTGTGAGCTCCGTTCATGATCAAGATCATATATTTGACCCTGAGAAGCTCACGGTGGAGCGTCTATAGAAGCGCCGCACCGATAATTAGCTCCAATCACTATGTCACCTAAGGAAATGATTTTCACTTTTAAACAAGGAATTGAAGAGAGTTTCAAAGAAGCTTGGTCTAGAATCTCTGATCTACATGAAAAAACTGAGCCTATAATGAATCAAAGTTTGTTCCTTAGAAGTTTTTACCTTGGAATTGCTCTTTGCTATAGATATGCTTTAGATGCTGTTGTGGGAGGAGATTTCCTCCAATGCAATGAAGATGATGTTGTTAATGCCATAAAGAAGTTGGTCTGCACTTACAACTTGCCTAGCAAAACTGATATTTCTTTCACAAACATATTTGCTAGATTGAACACTCTTGAGACCAGCACTGATAGTTTGAAAGATTGCTATAATACGCTTAGGGAGCATCACAACTATGTTCCAATAAATTCTGAACCCTCAGAATGGCTTCCCACAGTAAAGATTGCTATAAACAATGAAACTTTTCATGCTCGCTATGATATCATGTCTGAATTTTGTCTTATGCCCAAAGATATTTATGTATCCTTAAATCTTTGGGGGATTTCTGAAGGAGGAGAAGAAATTTTTCTTCCTAATAATGCCACAATATTACCCATTGGAATAGCTGAAGGAGTGTTTACAAAGATCCTAGGGAAAATGATCTCTACTGATTATCTTTTTATTGAATGTGCAGGAAAAGGACAAATTACACTTGGAAGATCCCTATTAAAACTCCTTGGAGCAATAATAGATGTGGAAAAGGGCACCATGCATTCACAAGTTCCCACAGGGTAAGAATAAAAGTAAGAGAGGTAAGGGCAAGAAATTTGGTTTTAATGCTTCTTCATTTGAGAACACTTGATTCTTTTTCTTGCTTCTTATGCCTAACTTAAAGACGTTAAAGAAAAGTACTTATTAGGAGATAACCCAAAAGTTTTAGATGAGTCTTGGAAGTTATTACTTCAGTAATAACCGCTCCTTATCCTTTTTTTTGCTTTTTGTGCCAAGAGTAACCTCTAATGAGACAGAAGTAATGATTGGGAAAGTTGCTGTCCCGAAACAGATTTCTGTGCTTCACCGTAAAAATTCGTGTAAAATCTCTGAATGTCTTTTTGAGGCTTGATTTTTTGTGCTTCTTCCCCAGGTTGTTATCTAACTTTCGTTAGTTTAACACTTTTTCATTTGAGCAACAGAATGTCTTCGAAAAAATTCGTGTTTACCTGCTGGTCTGTTTTGACAGATCTCTGCCATTTTCTGCATTTGCTTCTTGTTGGTTCCTTTTTGAGTTCTTTTGGGGAATTGAGATTTTTGAGGGAAGTGCTACAGTAGCTTGTGTTTTAATGGAAGTTTTATTGGTGTTAGAACTGAACCTAAAAGACCTATTATCTTGAGTGCACTAATGTTGCTAATAAAGATTGTGTAAAGTTTTGTATGAAGGAAAATTTTCAGGTGTATGGAACGAATAAATAATGAGAAGAAGGATGGACTAAAGCTCAAGCTTGGGGATGCCACGCGTGTAACCCCAAGAAATATCCAGGAAGTACAAGCGTCAAATCTTGGGGCTGCCCAAGGCATCCCCTTCTTCATCAATAAAAATCCTAGGTTTCTTCCAAACGCTTCATTTTTATTGTTTCATGCATAGTTGTGTTGTTCTTGGAGCATCTTATTTTTTGTTTTCGTTTTGGTTTTTCGTTTTTTTTGTTTTCTTAGTTTGCTGAATAAATAGGTTGGATCTCCTCTTTCATATATTGGTTTTCAAATAGTTTGGTTTGGTTTGGAAAAGAGTAGGAAAGTTCATGCTTAAGTGTTAAAGAGAGCTTGTTTTTGACTGTGGCCTATGCTTTGTCATGCCATGATCGATATTGTTTTGGATTTATGCTTAGTATTCTTTGCTGTAGCATGACTTGTTATAAACAATTGAGATTGCTTAATGTGCCTTGGATGAATCATGCGTTGTTTTAGCATATTAAAGCATAGAATTGTGGTATTCTCTTTTGATGCTTTATTTGGGTTGACTTGGCGCATGCTCACACCATGTTATGACTATCTCAAGTCACCATAAGCCTTTATGATCCTTTAGTTTTCAACTTGTAGTATCACTTTATGCTTTGATCAATGATGTTTTGTCACTCTGCATGATTATGGCCATTATTGCTCTCTTAGTTTGTCACTCCCAGTCTTTTGCTAGCCTCCGCAACCAAGTATGAGTTCCACTCATGCATCCAACTCCTTAAACCAAGTTATTCCAAAGATTCCACCATACCTACCTATTAACATATGCTATTCCAAGTATATTCATGTTTTTGTCTACCTTCCGAATTAAACTTGTTATGAGAAAACTAGTGATTAAAACTCTCATGAACTTGATGGCACACTTGACTTTTCTTGCCCTTAATAAACTGGAACCATTGTGTCGCCTATGTTGTATATGCTTGCACTTATTTGTTGGGGATTAGCAGAACCATGCTGTCATGGGGAACGCTTTCAACATTGCACGGGTACTTTGTACCTAGTTGATATCATGCTATTTTGTCTATGGATGTTTGATGACCCACAAGTATAGGGGGTGTATCGCAGTATTTTCGAGGGAAGTGAAACCCAATTTATTGATTCGACACAAGGGGAGCCAAAGAATATTTATAAGCCTTAGCAACTGAGTTGTCAATTCAGCTGCACCTAGAAACAATCTTGCTCACAACAGTTTATCAATAGCAACCGTTTTGTAGTAGGAATAGCAAAGTAGCAGCAGTAAAGTAAAGACAGTAGTAACAATAGCAGTAAATAGTGGGATTCGAGTGCGGTGGGCATAGAGATGGATAGACGGGCGTTGCATGGACAAGACAATTCACATAGCAATCAAAACATAGGGCAATTGCAGATAAATAAGATAAAGCATCCAAGTACTAGATAATCCTAGGCATGTGTTTCATATATAGTCATACGTGCTCGCAATGAGAACTTGCACAACATGTTTTGTCCTGCCAGCCCATTTGCAGCGGGGCCTCAAGGGAACTACTGGCAATTAAGGTGCTCCTTTTAATGGAGCACCGGAGCAAAGCATTAACACTCCGTGAACACATGTGATCCTCACATCAAAGCCATTCCCTCCGGTTATCCCGATTTCTGTCACTTCGGGGTCATTCGTTCCGGACAACAACGTGTCTATACAACTTGCAGATAAGACCATAAACAATACTATCATAATGAATCAATAACATGTTCAGATCTGAAATCATGGCACTCGGGCCCTAGTGACAAGCATTAAGCATAACAAGTCGCAACAAAGTCATAAAGCACTAATAAAAGATACTAGGCACCATGCCCTAACAATCTGATGTCATTACATGAACGATCTCATCCAATCCCTACCATCCCCATAGCCTACAGCGGGGGATTACTTGGATGGTCGATGGAGAAGCGATGGTGATGATGATGGCGATGATCTCCTCCAATTCCCCGTCCCGACAGGGTGCCAGAGCGGAGTTTCTGGTGCTGTTTCGTGGAATCTGGTGGTGGCGGCGGAGCGGAACTCCTTCTGGAAAAACGTCGAACCCCCCTGAGGTTTTAGGTCAGAAGGCAACTTATAGGCGAACAGAGAGACCGAGGGGGAGTCTGGGGCAGCCAGACCACCCCCTGGCATGGCCAGGCCCAGCCCGCGCGACCAGGTGGTGTGGCTGGGCCCTAGCCCCACTCCGTCTCATATTCTGGCTCCGGGAGTCTTCTGGTGAAATAGGATTTTTGGCTTTTGTCCCGTCCAATTCCGAGAATATTCATTTTCTGACTTTCATAGTATCTATTTGATTGCTACTCTGTCTAGAGAAGATGGCCCAATTGAAGAATGCCAGATTGACCCTGAGGAGCTCACGGTGGAGCATCTACAGAAAAACCACACCGATAATTAACTCATGTTGGTGTCGCTAATAAGTGGTTTCCATTAGCTTGTTGTGTTAATACTTGTTTTGTCACCTGCTTGTGTTAACCTTGCTTGTCTGAATTTATACGCTGTTCTGTGATGAATCACGATCGTTTGTGGAATATTTTGTGTTGGAACATTCATGGCCTTAATGATCCGATGAAATGGCCGTCTATCCGTAACAAGATTGAGGAGAGTAATGCCTCCATAATTTGCATTCAGGAGACAAAAAGGAATTCCTTTGATGCTAGCTTTATAAAAGGTTTTGCCCCACGTCGCTTTGACAAATTCGCATATATTCCCTCGCAGGGTGCATCAGGAGGCTTATTAATTTTATGGATAGGCAAATTGTTTGATGGACAGGTGCTTCTTGAGGAATGTTTTGGCCTTGCTGTCTTATTTACCTCAGCTCTGTCGGCTGAATCTTTTACACTTGTGAATATTTATGGACCCTGTTCTGGACTGGCTAGAGAAAACTTTGTGGCCTGGCTTTTCTCTTTAGATATTGCTGTGCTCTTTGGCTTCTTCTTGGTGACTTCAACTTCTACAGATTCTCTGAAAATCGCAGTCATGCAGGTGCTAACTTAACTGATATTGCTACCTTCAATGAAATTATAAGTTATCTTGGGCTCATTGAACTACCTATTAAAGGGCACTCGTTCACTTGGAGCAATATGCAGTCTGATCCTCTCATGGTTCAATTAGACTGGTTCTTTACTTCTACCGCTTGGACCTTAAAATTTCCAAACACCCTTGTCTCTCCTTTAGCTAGACCCACCTCGGACCATGTTCCTTGTGTGGTCTCCATTGGAACTAATATTCCCAAAGCCTAGGTTTTTCGATTTGAGAACCACTGGATCAGGTTGCCAGGATTTTTGGACAAAGTGAAATATATATGGGAAATTCACTGTCCTGGAGATAGTGCAAAATGTCTATCAGCAAAATTTAAACGACTGCGCAAGGGGTTAAAGCAATGGAGCTCAAGCTTTGCTGTCCTTGACACGTTGATTACCAACTGCAATAAAGTTATCTTTGATTTGGACGGAATTGAAGAGCAGAGACAGTTACACATAACTGAATGGAACTTTCGTGACATTGTCAAATCTAGACTGCAGCACCTGTTACTCTGTAAACAAGATTACTGGCGCAAAAGATGCACGGCAAGATGGGCGCGTCTAGGTGACGAAAACACAGCCTTTTTTCATTCCATGGCCACTATTCGCTACAGAAAAAATTTGATTGCTACTCTGTCTAGAGAAGATGGCTCAATTGCCTCTAAACATCATCAACAAGCTGGCCTTCTATGGAAATCCTTTCGACAGCGTCTAGGTATTTCCATTCCTATTAATACTGAGTTTGATTTTTCACAGTACATTTCACCTGTGGACGGATTAAATAGCCTTTCCGCCCCTTCACTCAAGATGAAATTGACAAGGTGGTGTCACATATGCCAAGTGACAAGTCACCCGGTCCTGATGGGTTCTCGGGCTTATTTCTGAAAGTTTGCTGGCCTGTGGTGAAGTATGATTTCTATAGATTATGTCATGAATTCTGGGAAGGAAAGGTAAACCTTCAAAGTATCAATGATTCGTTTATCACTTTAATTCCAAAAACGCTCTCCCCTGAAGGACCTAATGACTACCGTCCCATCTCCCTACTAAATATCTATATGAAGTTGCTTACCAAGCTCTTAGCAGATTGTCTGCAACATAGAATCCTTGAGCTAGTGCATATTAACCAGTATGGATTTTTGAAATCAAGAAGTATACAAGATTGCGTGGGCTGGGCTTATGAATACATCCACCAATATAAACAGGGCAGTATGAGCACGGTTATTCTCAAACTTGATTTTACCAAAGCGTTTGACACTGTGGAACATGAGGCCATTATGAAGATTTTTCAATGCCTCGGTTTTGATCCCAGGTGGTTGAACTGGATGCGTATGATCATGTCAACGGGTACCTCAGCTGTGTTACTTAATGGAGTGCCGGGGAAAAATTCACATGTCGTCGTGGGGTTCGCCGGGGAGAAACATTTTCACCTCTCCTCTTTGTGAGTGCTGCAGAGTTACTACAAGTGATTGTAAATCAGATGTTCCAAGCTGGACTTCTCACAGCCCCTCTCAATATTCCAAATACTGACTTTCCAATTGTTCAGTACGCGGACAACACTCTACTAATCCTTAAAGCTTGTCCCATTCAATTGGTTGCTCTCAAAAGCCTCTTAGAAATTTTTGCTCAGGCTACAGGACTTCGGGTTAACTATTCCAAATCTTCTCTCATCCATTCAATGTGTCACATAATCTATTGGTGGAGCTCGCGGGAGTTTTTGGTTGTGCAATTGGGGTCTTGACGTTCCCTTATCTTGGCCTTCCACCGGGTACCTCCAAACCCACAATCCAAGATTTAACGCCTCTTGTTGGTTTGGTTGAAAGAAGACTAAACTCTAGTGCTCGATTTCTGGGATATGGTGGCAGATTAGAATTTGTTAGATCAGTTATGTCTTCCCTGCCAAACTTTTTCATGTGCTCCCTTAAAATTCAGAAGACTATCATTAATATTTGCAATAGGGCACAGAGACATTGCTTATGGGCCAAACATGAGGAATCATCTTTAGTAAACGCACTTGCAGCTTGGTCATTGGTTTGTCGTAGTCGAAAACATGGGGGGCTGGGTGTGCTGAATCCTGAATTGCAGAATAAGGCACTGCTTATGAAACAGTTACACAAGTTCTACTCTAAAGAAAATGTTCCCTGGGTTCAGCTAGTTTGGTCCTTGTATACGGATGGGGCCCCCCATGCACAATCGAGGCGTGGCTCTTTCTGGTGGAGGGACATCTTTAGTCTGGTGGGGGAATACCGTAGCATTACCCAATGCCAGGTGGTGAGCGGTTCCTCAGTTCTGGTATGGAAGGATTTTTGGCGTGAGGGTGGACTGCTCTGTGATCGATTTCCTCGCTTATTTTCCTATGTCATCAATGAAGATTTGACAGTTTCTGATCTTAAGTATACTGATAACCTGAACACCTGCTTTGCTCTCCCACTTTCGGAACAAGCCTACCACGAATGGGAACATGTCTCGCAGATTATGGCAGATACCACTATTACCGATGGGGGAGTCGACAGACGTAGCTTTGTCTAGGGTAACAAGTATGCGCCCTCTAAATACTATAACTTCCTGTTTAGCAGACTTCCTACAGACTTCACACTCAATTCGATCTGGTCCTCTCGTGCACTTCCTAAGCTGAAGGTGTTTTGCTAGTTACTAATGATGGACCGTTTAAACACGAAGGATCTCATGCAACGTAAGCATTGGCAGGTGGACTCGGGACCGAATTGTGTCCTTTGCGAGCTGGATGTGCTGGAGACTAAAAATCATCTGTTCTTTGAATGTGTCTTTGCCAGACACTGTTGGGACTTCCTTCATATCCCCTGGACTAACATGGGATCTTTCGCTGACGAATTTTCCTTAGACAAGACTGCCTTCACTGGCCCTTGCTTCACTAAGGTGTTTGCTTGTGCGGCTAGGAATATCTGGAGAATACACAATGACCTCATATTCAAGAATGTCCCAGCCTCTTTGGAAAGGTGGAAGGTAGGCTTCCAAAGTGATCTATCTCTACATAGATATAAAGTTAAGCCTGGTTTTGTTCAACCCTTGGTTGAATGGATAGTCTCCTCATTTGTCACTTGAGTGTAATGTTTCTTAGACACTTCTATCCCCCCTGAACTTTTTCTGCCTTGTAACCCCCTTTATCTTTGATTAGATATAAAATTACACCGTATGGGTTTTCCCCTATGGTAAAGGTGTCAAAAAACAAGAGTCAGATATTGAGAAAAAAGAGAAAAAGAAAAAAAAGAGATTATGAAAAGAGTAAAGAGAGAAAAACGCACCATATTCCCATGGTAAATAAGAAGATTGCTGAACTTGAGTAGCATGAGGAGCGGCCCTCGTATTCAAGGGACATGAGATTTCTAACTTATACTTTGTCAAGCATATACACCATAATTTGTTCACTTTAACCTTAATCACTTCAAGATGCTTATGATAGGGGCAATGAAAGTAGAAAGCTATTAAGTACCATAATTTTTGGAAGCTCTTTATGAGACTTGAATCCCTGCTTCCTTCTATGAAGGCCTTTCTTCCACTTATATATTGAGTCTCCACCTTCTATCTTTATGCACCTACTTTGAGAGCATAGTGGCCATTCTTAGTTCTATGTGCATTGTCCCAAGACTTGTTGATTGATGCATACCTTGATATTGTTTGTTTTAAACTATTTGTATCTAGTCACTCTTATGAACTTTGAAGGTGTCCTATGCATTTATATTTGCTACTCTATGAGGGACAAGCTGAATACTACTATGCTATGTTTTCTTTATGTGAAACAAACAAACGTCTTGCAAAGCATTGTTATTCATGAATATCTTGTTTGTGCCTTTTCATGTTGCAACATAGTTTCTTTGTCTTATTGCTAGAACTTTGTCTTTCATGTTATGATTGAAGTACTATGATCCCAGCTTTGAATGTTTTACAAATACTTTGATCAAGTTTATGATGGTGCATGTCACCTCAAAAATTATTCTTTCTTTTATCACTTACCTACTCGAGGACGAGAAGGAGTTAAGCTTGGGGATGTTGATACATTGCAAATGTATCTACAATTTTTGATGTTCCATGCTTGGTTTTATCTACTTTCTTGTGTTTTGTCCACACTTTGGAGTACTTTTCATATGATTTCTTGGACTAACCTATTAACAAGAGCCACAGTGCCAGCTGCCTGTTTTCTGCTGTTTTTGGTTCTAGGAAAGTAAGAAAATGAATATTCTCGGAATTGGACGGGACAAAAGCCAAAGTCACTATTTTACCGGGGTACACCTGGAGCCATAATACGAGACGGAGAAGGGCCAGAGGGCGACCACACCACCTGGCCGCGTGGCCAGGATTGGCCCGCGCCAGGGGGTGGTGTGGCCAACCCAGGCACCCCCTCGGCCTCTCCTTCCGCCTATATATTGCCTCTAATACGGAAACCCTGAGTACCCGATCAAAATTCCACGAAAGAGTCTGTAGCCGCTGTCATCTCCATTCCTAGATCGAGAGGGATCTGAAGCTCTTCTCGGCACCCTGTCGGAGAGGGTAATTCACCCTGGTGTCCTTCTTCATCATCATGCAAGCCTTTGGTGTGATGCGTGAGTAGTTCATCTCTGGACTAGGGGTCCATGTAGTAGCTAGATGGCTGGTTCTCCTCCTTTGTGCTTTCATGTCTAGATCTTGTGAGCTCCATTCATGATCAAGATCATCTATTTGTAATTCTGCATGTTGTGTTTGCGGGGATTCGATGGATATTGAGATGCTATTTCAGATTGATTATTGATTCTATCATGTCTTTGTTATTTGTGATCTTGCATGCTTTCTGTTGTTAGTAGCTATCTTGGCCAAGTAGATGCGAGCAACTCCAAGAGTTAGTATTTATGCTCGATAGTGGGTTCATGCCTCTGGTAATCTGGGGAAGTGACAGAAATCTCTGAGGTACTAGATGTGTTGTTGCTACTAGGGAGAAAACAACAATCCTTTGTTCATAGAATTTCGTAATGCAATTATCCGTTGCTTGCAACTTAATACTAGAGGGGGTTCGGATGATAACCTGAAGGTGGATTATTAGTCATAGATGGAGTTGGATGGTGGTCTATGTATAATGTTGTAATGCCCAATCTAATATCAAAGGAGTCAAGATGATTAGTATATGCTTGTATGCTTTCTCGATGTTTGTCAATTGCCCCGCTGTAATTTGTTCACCCAGCATGTTATCTATCTTAAGGAGAGCCACCTCTAGTGAACTATGGACCCCGGTCCTTTCTTTTACTTTCAATCTACAATCAACTGTTTACTGCTTTGTGTTTACTTTCTGCAAACTATTACTTCCTTCCATTCGATACGTTTAATCCTTTGTTTTTAGCAAAACCGGTGAGATTGACAACCTCATCGCAAGTTGGGGACAGAGTTCTATGGTTGTGTTGTGCAGGTCTCCAGTTGCTACTAGCACTGGTAGTGCACCCTGCCAAGGCTCAGCTAGCAACACCTTTGGGGTGTTTCCTTGCTCCTACTGCATTGATAACCTTGGTTTCGTACTGAGGGAAAACTTGTTGCTGTGCTCATCATACCTTTCTCTTGGGGTTCCCCAACGAGCTCGATATATTTTGGGCCATCACTACTGACCAGAGCTAAGTTTGCCAAAACCAATTAAATTTACTTAATGATCCCAAAGTGATGCCAATACTAACAACAAGATCAATCATATAACAGAAATTCCAAACTAAAATTAGATGTGCAAAAAGTAAATGATAGAACTTCTCATTAATATTCCATATCGGCAACTCATACCAAGGGACACATAGATAGCTAGCTAGAGGAGAGATACTTCCACAATGCAAACCATCCTTTATGATAACTTCTCTATTCATGACATGACTACTAAAAAGAAGGTAAAAAGATGAAAGATAATGATGTGATACCGCGGCACTCCCCCAAGCTTGGAATAAACCAAGGGGATGCCAAAACCTAATGACGAATTACTCCTTCGGTGGTGATGGTGTTCTCTCGTCATCATCCAACTTCCAAGGTAAAGGCTCCCCATCAACAAAGGACATCTTGGTTTCCAATATCCTGAAACTAGCAGTAGAACTAATGTGTTTAAACCTAGCCTCATACTCACAGTTTTGATTTTGTATGTCATAGAGTTGTGCTTGTAGTTGGTTGGTTGTTCAATGGAGTAAGAGAATTTCATCCTTAAGCTCATTAGTCTCCTTCTTGTGCTCGGCGATGAGTTCTGAACTAATCTTATGGATGATATCCACTTCGCATTTTGCCATCTTCTTGTACCTAAAGACTTCTTGCTCTAGTGCTTCCATCATGTCCTTCAGACTACCTTCTCCTTTAGGGCCCTGAACCTCTTTCATCTGTCCCTTCCCATCTTCGAGCAACAACTCCTTGGGGTGAATCTTCAACTCATACATGTACAGGTTGATGATGTCCGTGAATGAATCCTCCTTGGCTGATCTAGAGGAAGACATTGTGGCTCCAAAACTAAGACTCTACCTGTCAGAAATAGATCAAAACGAAAACACGACGAGAACACAATATATGAACCTCGGAGGATCCGGGGGATTATATATTACGAAGTTTAACAACAAAAGGAAGGTACTGGGAGAAAACGGGTCGGAGATGGTCTCCGGGGTGGCCACACCCCCTGGTGGCGCGGCCAGGTGGGCCCGTGCCACGGGGTGGTGTGTGCCCCCCGAGCTCCGTTTCCGTCCCTTTTTCGACTTATAATCTTCCATGTTAGATAAAACTGCAAAAATATAATTTGAAAGGTTTTTTACGGACCTTTTCTTACCAGAACTGTTACCTATTTGAAAACGGACTCTGCAGGTTTCTGAATTTGGTCTTTGATAAAATTTTCCGGTGTCACCACTTGAATAACATCAATATCTTCATTGTAAGAATCTCCAGCAATATAGTGCTTGAGTCTTTGACCATTCACCACTTGTGTAGTGTTGTCTTTTAAGGAAGAAATTTTTATTGCTCCTGAACGATACACCTCTTTAATAACAAAAGGTCCTTCCCATTTTGAAAGTAGTTTTCCTGCAAAAAATCTGAGACGAGACCTATACAATAGAACTTTCTCACTAACATGGAATTCTCTCTTAAGAATTCTCTTATCATGCCATCTTTTAACCTTTTCTTTAAAGAGTCTAGCATTTTCATAAGCCTAACTTCTCCACTCATCTAAAGAACTCAAGTCAGGCAATCTTTTCTTACCAGCAAGTTTAAAATCTCTATTAAGTTCTTTCAGTACCCAATAAGCTTTGTGTTCTAATTCTAAAGGCAGGTGACAAGATTTTCCATAAACCATTTTGTAAGGAGACATTCCCATAGGGTTTTTATAACAAGTTCTATAAGCTCGTAAAGCATCATTCAACTTTTTAGCCTAATTTGTTCTAGATCTATTAACAGTCTTTTGCAAGATAGATTTAATTTCTCTGTTTGATAGTTCTACTTGCCCACTGGTTTGGGGATGATAAGCTAAAACAATTCTATGATTAACGTCATATTTAGCAAGGGTCTTCCTAAAACCAGCATGAATGAAGTGTGAACCTCCATCAGTCATAAGATATCTAGGCACTCCAAACCAAGGAAAAATAACATATTTAAGCATTTTTAAAGAGGTCTCACCATCAGCACTTTTTGTAGGTATGGCTTCTACCCACTTAGTAACATAATCAATAGCAACAAGAATATGAATATAACCTTTTGAAGGAGGAAAAGGACCCATAAGGTCAAATCCCCAATAGTCAAATGGTTCAATAACAAGAGAGTAACTCATAGGCATTTCATTACGTCTAGAAATATTACCAACTTGTTGACATTCATCACATGATAAAATAAACTTCCTTGCGTCTTTAAAAAGGGTAGGCCAATAGAAACCTGATTGTAGAACCTTTTGTGCGGTTCTATCTCCAGCATGGTGCCCTCCATAGGCACTACCATGACATTTCTGCAATATCTCTTTTTGTTCATATTCTGGAACACATCTTCACATAATACCATCCACTCCCTCTTTATATAAATGTGGGTCATCTCAAACGTAATGCTTCAAATCATAAAAGAATTTCCTTCTTTGCTGGGCTGTAAAACTTGGAGGCAAATACTTGGAAACAATAAAGTTAGCATAATCAGCATACCAAGGATTGTCTCGCGAGCTTACCTCTATTGCAGCCAACTGTCCATTTGGAAAACTATCATTAACAGGCATAGGATCAAAAGAAATGTTTTCCAATCGAGATAAATTATTAGCAATAGGATTTTCAGCACCTTTCCTATCTACAATATGTAGATCGAACTCTTGTAAAAGTAGCACCCATCTAATAAGCCTAGGTTTAGCATCTTTCTTTGTCATAAGGTACTTAATAGCAGCATGATCAGTATGAATGGTGACTTTTGAAGGTCTAAACTTATCACAAGCAAAGACAATAGCTAAGAATTCTTTTTCAGTAGTAGCATAATTATTTTGAGCAGCATCAAGAGTCTTACTAGCATAATGGATAACATTTAACTTTTTATCTATTCGTTGTCCAAGAACAGCACCTACATTAAAATCACTAGCATCACACATAATTTCAAAAGATAAATTCTAATCAGGTGGTTGGAAAATAGGAGCAGCTATTAAAGCTTTCTTTAGAGTTTCAAAAGCTTCCTTACAATCATCATAAAAAACAAAAGGTACATCTTTTTGGAGAAGATTAGTAAGAGGTTTTGATATCTTAGAGAAATCTTTAATAAAACTTCTATAGAAACCAGCATGACCAAGGATACTACAAATACCTTTGACATCCTAGGAAAGGGCATTTTATCAATTGCTTCTACTTTGGCTCTATCAACTTCAATGCCTCTTTCAGAAATTTTATGTACAAGGACAATTCCCTCATTAACCATGAAGTGGCATTTCTCCCAATTTAGAACAAGATTAGTTTCTTCATATCTCTGCAAAACTTTATCAAGGTTGTGTAGACAATTATCAAAAGAAGTTCCATAGACGGAAAAGTCATCCATGAATACTTCCGTAATTTCCTCACAAAAACCATGAAATATAGCAGACATGCATATTTGAAAAGTGGCAGGAGCATTACACAAACCAAAAGGCATACGCCTATAAGCATAAGTTCCATAAGGACACGTAAAAGTAGTTTTTTCTTGATCTTGTTGTTTAACAGCAATTTGAGAGAACCCAGAGTATCCATCAAGAAAGCAAAAATGAGTCTTCTTAGACAACCTTTCTAACATTTGATCAATAAAATGTAGTGGGTAATGATCTTTCTTAGTAACTTTGTTAACCTTTCTGAAATCAATGCACATCCTATAACCAACTACTACTCTTTGGGGAATAAGCTCATTATTTTCATTAGGCACAACAGTAATTCCTCCTTTCATGGGGACACAATGAACATGACTAACCTATTGACTATCAGCAATAGGATAAATAATACCAGCATCAAGGAGTTTTAATACCTCAATTCTTACCACTTCCTTCATCTTAGGATTTAAACGATGTTGATGTTCTACCACTGGTTTTGCACCGGGTTCTATATTAATGGCATGCTGACATATTGATGGGGATATGCCGAATGGGGTATGCCCACCAGGATGTTCCGATCGGGCCAAAGGCCTCGCGAGTGGGCCTGTAGGACGGCGATTGGAATGCGACTGAGGAGAAGGCCTGGCGATTGGAGACTGGAGGCCTAGAAGTGTACCTAAAGCCTAGTCGGATTAGGTCAAATCCTATGAATCCATATCTTGTTCGGTTGTAAACTGTAAACCCTAGTGAGGTGCCTCCTATATAAGCCTCCTTATTGTAGTTTGAGGACTTACGTTCCATCATACACCCCTTCAAGCGACTCGCTGCTTAGACGTCGAGCTCTCCACCCCTATACTCTCTCTCCATCAATCTAATCTAGCAGGAGTAAGTCTTTACCCTCCGGGGGGTCGAACCTAGGTAAATCCATGTGCATCCGCCCCCATCTCGCATCGCAGATGGCCGCCATCTCTCGCCCACGATTCTATCAATCGCTGCATATGGCAACGACTGTCGTGGCCATTTCCACGACAGTGGCGCCCATCGTGGGGCCTAGCCGGACTGGCCTGAGTTCTGCGGCGAGACCATACTCGCCAATCGATCGGCCGATCGCCACCAGCCGTATGATAGCCAGCGGTGGGATCCTCCAGATCCTGCCTAGCAGCTACATCCCGGCGTCGCGCCCGATCACCCACAACGCGATAATGCCGGTCGAGACCATCAACCTGTTCGTCGGCTTCACCGATGCAGTCGACCCGGCGGCAACAATGATCGTCGGTGGATAGCCGCCACGCCACGATCTGCTCTCGGAGGAGCAGATCCGCTCCATCAGCCGCCTCGCCACCGAATACGACTCGGTCGCCAGCAACACGGCTGAGACCAACGCCGATGCGGACGACGTGGCCCTCCATGAACCCTGCCTTGGTCGACGGATCCATCACCGCAACATCACGGGAGGACTCCATCACGCGGGTCTCCAACCCTGAGGACTTCGAGGATTCCTCCATCCTTGGGATCTTTGATTCCGACTCCAGCTCGGAGTCCCCCAAGGACTTCCGTGCCAGATCCAACTGCTTCAACGCGATCTACATGGTGGGCAGCACGGTTGCCCCGCCAGATCCATTCTCTACACCAATCCCTCCAACCGCCACGGCCACAGAGGTGGAGGAAGCCCGCCTGTGACGGGAGGAGGCACAGCGTAGGGAACTAGCCGAGCACGAGAAATTCCGCCTCGAGCAGGAGACGGTGCAGGAGCTGTCGCTCTACCACCAACGACGCATTAGGACCCACCTGAACTCCAACGTCCAGGGCCGCGTCCTAAACTTCAACAACGAAAGTGACCCCGCACGCATGGCCAAGCGTGACTACTACGAGAACGCGCCACCAGGTGGCAGCAATCAACCACCACCCAGCACACCGGCGACTAGGGCCCCACCGCCACCCATTGGTCACGCGCCCCCACCGGACCAGCAGCGGATCATAATCTCGCCACAGGCCCGTGACACCTACGGGCTCCCACTATACTCCACCCCAATGGACAATGTCATCACGGCCGATGCTGCATTCGCCCGCCTCGACATCCAAGGAGAAGGCGTGCTGCAAATCCAATACGCTAAGTCCCTGCTCACCAGGGTCGTCGAGCAGCAAGCCGCAGGAGTCAACCCGCGGGGGCGGATGTATTCCCGCCCATCGGCAAGCAGGGCAGCCTCAAGCGGCCCTCCAACCGTCGCCAAAGCTGTGACCTGCCCACCACCCCAGCCCCTAGCGCATCAGCCACGGGCCGCCAACCCTGTGCTCTCTACCAACGAGCCACAGCCGGTGAACAACACGGTCGCTGCCAACGGGCAACCCATCGACGTCTGAACGTACATTGTCAACAACCAAGCTTGGCGGGCATGCTAGCCCAACGACTTGCGGTACACTCTCACCAACCGCGGTGACTCCGAACCCAGGGGCTCGCTCAACCGAATCAGCCCCCAGTGCTTCGGACCTATGATCCGAGGCGAGAAGTACCCCGCCAACTTCAAGGCGCCCAAGGAGATTGAAAAGTACGACCCAACGTACGACCCAGCAGTGTGGCTAGACACATACCTCATGGCGATGGGAATCACGGGCCACACTAACCTGCTAGCCGCTCACTACCTCCCCCTGATGATGGAGGGTGCGACCCGGCAATGGATCAACACGCTCCCTGCCGACAGCATCGACTCGTAGGAAGAGATGTGGGATGCCTTCGTCAGGCACTTCGAGGGCTCCTACACCCGCGCCACCACCATTGAGGACCTAGAGTCGACCTGCCACTGGATCTAGAAGTAGCAGGAACTATGGATCAATGCCTTCGGCATCCACTCGGACACGGCGATCCACTACTTCAAGAATGCGTGCCGGTACGAACCCTTGGTCTCTAAGATCAAGAGGGTCTACCGGACGCTCGACAACATCCCTGACCTCCTCGAGATCGCCAACCGTTACGCAAAGGAGGACCCCAACCAGGACTCTGACGACGAGTTAGGAGGAAGACGCCGCATTAGCAGCCACGACAACGGGCGACAGCGCGACATGCGCTACAGCAACACCCGTCTCACCGGCAAGCGCCGCAATGACGGGCAAGTCGACTTTCTCGCTAATGCCAGTTACGGCCAACGTGACCCGAAGAACTTCCGCCGTGACGGAGGAAATTACCGCGACAAAGGAAACTACCGCGCCAACAACACGGCGAGGCCAAAATTCGACCCCGCCGCCCTGCTCAACTAGCCTTGTGTCTACCATAGCAGGGAGGGAAAACCCACCACCCACACCACCGTGGACTGCCATTCTCTAAAGGAGATCGAAAAGGCAAGGCGAGCAAGGGAGGACCCCAACAACAACCCACGAAGGGACAATGGCAATGCCGGCGGGTTCGGAAACATCGTCGGCTCACTACACACCTTCACCGGGCTCGGCACCAAATGCGAGAAGAAGGTGCTCGCCCGCGCGGTCATCGTCAATGCGGTGACCCAAGTTGACATCCCCCGCTTCCTGAACTGGTCCGAGCAAAGCATCACCTGGAGTCACCAAGATCACGCGCCCAGGATCGAATATCCAGGGCGAGTCGCCCTGGTGGTCAGGCCCAAAGTGGCCGATTACTGGCTGCCCAAGATGCTGATGGACGGCGGAAGCTCCATCAACATCATGTACTTGGACACATTCAAGAGGCTGCACCTCCCGGAGTCAGCGATCGAGTCGGCACTCACCACCTTCCACGGCATCATCCCCGGTCAGAAGGCGTATCCGATCGGCAAGGTGGCGCTGCCAGTCACCTTCAGCACACCAACGAATTTCCGCACCGAGCGGATCGTCTTCGAGCTGGTGAACTTCAGCAGCCCTTACCACTGTGTCCTAGGGCGCCAGGCATTCGCCAAGTTCATGGCAACCCCGCATTACTCCTACAACATGACGAAACTCCCAGGGCCAAGCGACATCATCACCGTCCACGATGACCCTGACATGGCCGTGGAATGCGAGGACAAAGGCGCCGAGCTCGCCGGCACTGTCTTCACCATGGAGACCGACCACGCGGAAGAGCTCGCGAAATACGTGGGCATCATCAACAAGGATGACCCCACCATTCTGAAGAAGCCAACCGCCACGAGCTCCACATTCGAGGCGACCACGCACACCCGCACTGTCGAGCTCGTCCCGGGTGACTCCAGCCAGACGGTCACCATTGGGGCGCACATGAGCCCCGCATAGGAAAGCATGCTCATCGAGTTCCTCCGTAAGAATCGCGACATCTTCACATAGAAACCATCTGACATGCCCGGTGTCCCGAGGGAACTCGCTGAGCACAAACTCATCGCTGACCCCAAAGTGCGACCAGTAAAGCAGTCGCTGCGGCCCTTCAATGAAGAGCGCCGTCGAGCAATCGTCGAAGAGGTACAACGCCTGCTAGCCGCAGGCTTCATTCGGCCAATCAAGTACTCCAAGTGGCTAGCAAACCCAGTCCTAGTCCTGAAAAAGAACAACACCTAGAAAATGTGTATTGACTACACCAACCTCAACAGCGCCTGCCCGAAGGAGGAGTTCGTCCTACCGCGCATCGAGCAGATCATCGATTCGACCACGGGATCGGAGCCGCTATGCTTCCTCGACGTGTATTCTGGCTACAACCAGATTAAAAATGGCGGTCCACTACAAGAAATCTTCTCACTAGTGACCTTTTCTTAACGACCATGCATTTTTGGTCATAAATTTGTGACCATTCTGAGCCAGTTGGTCATAGGAAATTTGGGAGGGTCCAAACCTTGAAAAATAACGACCAATTTGCTCAAGAAGGTCACTGTTTCGTAACATGAAATGGTCATAGACGAATAACCCTTGTTTAGAGCCTTTTATTTGACAGACTACGACCTATTTAAATAGTTGTTATGGTTAAATTCCAAGACAAAAAATGCTAGGATCGCCAACTCAGCAGCATCATCTTCGTGTCACATCCACGTGTGAATTTTGCTTACTTGTCATGTCTACGTGTCATCTGGCAAATATTTGAACAAAAATATGCTGGTGAGTTGGCAGAACAGAACCACTGTAGCAAATAGCGAGTTGTTACAGAATTAGGAGCTCGACATCCTTTAACCCCTACATGTTGGCAGAACAGGTTCAGACTAATAAACGAAAAAAGGGAGAGACAGCGCCCAATGGGACTCAAACCCAGTATGCCATTGTTCTTCTAAAGGAACTGAACCACTACACCAAGACAGCTTGTATGTTAAATATACCCGCGTGTGTATATTTGTATGTCCGGGGAACGATAAGGACTGAACAAATTACAGAAAAAAGAGGGTGCCAGGGGAATCGAACTCATGGCCTCCGGCGGTCGGTATTCCTCCCAGTCGATCTACCACCGGTCCACCAACATCATCTTGTATCGATAGTAGTACCACATCCTCTTAATCATCAGGCAACCCAGTTAACCTATGCAGGCCTCCAACATGCGACTATTTGGGCTCCTTGCTGGGCTGGCCTTCGACCAACAGCAGCGTGTGAGCGCCCATGCCTTGCTGGGCTGGCCCATTTGCATCGCGGGTTCGCTCGCCCAGCCACCTCCACCTTTTTTTCTTTATTCTTTTTAAATTCTTTTGTATCTTTTTATTTATAATTCCAAATTGATTCAAACAAAATTTAAAGAACTTGTAATATTTCAGAGAAGATTTTTATGACATTATTGAACACTTTTACTTTCAAGAAAAATACAAGGACATATTTTCATATAAAACCTTAGTAGGTATAAATAGAGATTTTGAATCATGATTTTGACAATAGGGGTTTGAAATTGAAAATTTTCATCTAGGGTTTGCAATTGAAATTTTACAACTGAAATATCATATTGTGAGTCTAAAAATGATTTTTTCAAAAAATCATGAGCATTAGATAATGTACTTGTAGTTTAAATTGAACCCACTTCCTACCGATTCGGTAGGAATTTGTCTTTTTCGCCAGGAGTGGACGGAAAGGTTTTATATACCCTAGATGGGACATTGTCCATGTAACATTGTCTAGTATTTTTGAAAAATAGGGTGGTACCATTTTGAAACTATTATTTTGTGGTTGCTTCACAAAACGCCTCATTTTTGGCATTCAGAAATGGAAAATGTATTTTCTGTGCGACGAAAAGGGAAACTTCCTCCTGCAACATTGTTGGCCATCTTAGGATGCACATGCATGCACAATATGGGCATATTATCACAAACTATGTCGCAATTGTAGCCATAACATTGGTCGTTTGACCTGAAAGCCATGAAACCTCGGACAAGATAGGTCATTTCTGTGAAGGTTTTTTCAAGATGTTCATAATATACCAAGTTTAGTATTTTTCCTTGCAAATATGTCATATAATATGACACCACGCGAAGGATTTACCTTGTTTGGACCATTTTTGAATTTTTCATGCCTGTTTCAAACTATGGTCAAAACGGCGGGCATGAGGGTTCATAGATAGGAGATGAGCCTCAGTAAACTTGCATTGGATCTCTGAAGAAACAGCATATTGTGAGTCTAAAAATGATTTTTGCAAAAAAATCATGAGCATTAGATCATGTACATGTAGTTCAAATCGGACCCACTTCCCGTTGATTCAATAGTAATTTGTTTTTTTCGTCAGGGGTGGACGGAAAGGTTTTACATACCTTGGTTGCAAAATTGTCCATGTAATATGGTCTAGTATTTTTTTTAAATAGGGTTGTACCATTTTGAATTAGAACATTGATGGTTGCTTCACAAAATGCCTCGTTTTTGGCATTCAGAAAATGGAAAATATATTTTCTATGCAACGAAAAGGGAAACTTCCTCCTGCAATATTGTTGGCCATCTTAGGATGCACATGCATGCACAATATGGGCATATTATCACAAACTATGCCGCGATTGTAGCCATAACATTGGTCGTTTGACCTGAAAGCCATGAAACCTCAAACAAGATAGGTCATTTCTGTGAAGGTTTCTTCAAGATGTTCGTAATATACCAAGTTTGGTATTTTTACTTGCAAATATGTCACATAATATGACACCGCTTGAAGGATTTACCTTGTTTAGACCATTTTTGAATTTTTCATGCCGGTTTCAAACTATGGTCAAAACGACGGGCATGAGGGTTCATAGATAGGGGATGAGCCTCACTAAACTTGCATTGGATCTCTGAAGAAATAGCATATTGTGAGTCTAAATGATTTTTGCAAAAAATCATGAGCATTAGATCATGTACATGTAGTTTAAATCAGACCCACTTCCTACTGATTGAATAGTAATTTGTCTTTTTGCCAGGGGTGGACGGAAAGGTTTTAGATACCTTGGTTGCAAAATTGTCCATGTAATATGGTCTAGTATTTTTTTTAAATAGGGTTGTACCATTTTGAATTAGAACATTGATGGTTGCTTCAAAAATGCCTCGTTTTTGGCATTCAGAAAATGAAAAATGTATTTCTGTGCGACGAAAAGGGAAACTTCCTCCTGCAATATTGTTGGCCATCTTAGGATGCATATGCGTTCATAATATGGGCATATTATCACAAACTATTCTGTGATTGTGGCCATAACATTGGTCGTTTGACTTGAAAGCCATGAAACCTCGGACAAGATAAGTCATTTCTGTGAAGGTTTTTTCAAGATGTTCGTAATATACCAAGTTTGGTATTTTTTACTTGCAAATATGTCATATAATATGACACCACACGAAGGATTTACCTTGTTTGGACCATTTTTGAATTTTTCATGCCCGTTTCAAACTATGGTCAAAACGGCGGGCATGAGGGTCCATAGATAGGGGATGAGCCTCACTAAACTTGCGTTGGATCTCTGAAGAAACAGCATATTGTGAGTCTAAAAATGATTTTTGCAAAAAATCATGAGCATTAGATCATGTACATGTAGTTCAAATCGGACCCACTTCCTACTTATTCAATAATAATTTGTCTTTTTCGCCAGGGGTGGACGGAAAGGTTTTAGATACCTTGGTTGCAAAATTGTCCATGTAATATGGTCTAGTATTTTTTGAAAATAGGGTTCTACCATTTTGAATTAGAACATTGATGGTTGCTTCACAAAATGCCTCGTTTTTTGGCATTCAGAAAATAAAAAATGTATTTTCTGTGCGACGAAAAGGGAAACTTCCTCCTGCAACATTGTTGGCCATCTTAGGATGCACATGCTTGCATAATATGGGCATATTATCACAAACTATGCCGTGATTTAGCCATAGCATTGGTCGTTGGACCTGAAATCCATGAAACCCCGGACAAGATAGGTCATTTCTGTGAAGGTTTTTTCAAGATGTTCGTAATATACCAAGTTTGGTATTTTAAATTTCAAAGATGTCACATAATATGACACCACGCGAAGAATTTATCTTGTTTGGACCATTTTTGAATTTTTCATGCCCGTTTCAAACTATGGTCAAAACGGCGGGCATGAGGGTTCATAGATAGGGGATGAGCCTCACTAAACTTGCATTGGATCTCTGAAGAAACAGCATATTGTGAGTCTAAAAATGATTTTTGCAAAAAATCATGAGCATTAGATCATGTACATGTAGTTCAAATCGGACCCACTTCCTACTGATTCAATAGTAATTTGTCTTTTTTGCCAGGGGTGGACAGAAAGGATTTAGATACCTTGGTTGCAAAATTGTCCATGTAATATGGTCTAGTATTTTTTAAAAATAGGGTTGTACCATTTTGAATTAGAACATTGATGGTTGCTTCACAAAATGCCTCGTTTTTGGCATTCAGAAAATGTATTTTCTGTGCGACGGAAAAGGAAACTTCCTCTTGCAATATTTTGGCCATCTTAGGATGCACATGCCTGCATAATATGGGCATATTATCACAAACTATGCCGCGATTTTAGCCATAGCATTGGTCGTTGGACCTGAAAGCCATGAAACCTCGGACAAGATAGGTTATTTCTGTGAAGGTTTTTTCAAGATGTTCGTAATATACCAAGTTTGGTATTTTTACTTGCAAAGATGTCACATAATATGACACCACGCGAAGGATTTATCTTGTTTGGACCATTTTTGAATTTTTCTTGCCCGTTTCAAACTATGGTCAAAACGGCGGGCATGAGGGTTCATAAATAGGGGATGAGCCTCACTAAACTTGCATTGGATCTCTGAAGAAACAGCATATTGTGAGTCTAAAAATGATTTTTGCAAAAAATCATGAGCATTAGATCATGTACATGTAGTTCAAATCGGACCCACTTCCTACTGATTCAATAGTAATTTGTCTTTTTCGTCAGGGGTGGACGGAAAGGTTTTAGATATCTTGGTTGCAAAATTGTCCATGTAATATGGTCTAGTATTTTTTTTAAATAGGGTTGTACCATTTTGAATTAGAACATTGATGGTTGCTTCACAAAATGCCTCGTTTTTGGCATTCAGAAAATGGAAAATGTATTTTCTATGCGACGAAAAGGGAAACTTCCTCCTGCAACATTGTTGGTGATCTTAGGATGCACATGCGTGCACAATATGGGCATATTATCACAAACTATGCCACCATTTTAGCCATAGCATTGGTCGTTGGACCTGAAAGCTATGAAACCTCGAACAAGATAGGTCATTTCTGTGAAGTTTTTTCAAGATGTTCGTAATATACCAAGTTTGGTATTTTTACTTGCAAATATGTCACATAATATAACACCACGCAAAGGATTTACCTTGTTTGGACCATTTTTGAATTTTTTATGCCCGTTTCAAACTATGGTGAAAACGGCGGTTATGAGGGTTCGTAGATAGGGGATGAGCCTCACTAAACTTGCATTGGATCTCTGAAGAAACAGCATATTGTGAGTCTAAAAATGATTTTTGCAAAAAATCATGAGCATTAGATCATGTACATGTAGTTCAAATCGGACCCACTTCCTACTAATTCAATAGTAATTTGTCTTTTTCGCCACGGGTGGACGGAAAGGTTTTAGATACCTTGGTTGCAAAATTGTCCATGTAATATGGTCTAGTACTTTTTAAAAATAGGGTTGTACCATGTTGAATTAGAACATTGATGGTTGCTTCACAAAATGCCTCATTTTTGGCATTCAGAAAATGGAAAATGTATTTTCTGTACGACGAAAAGGGAAACTTCCTCCTGCAACATTGTTGGCCATCTTAGGATGCACATGCATGCATAATATGGGCATATTATCATAAACTATGTTGCGATTGTAGCCATAACATTGGTCGTTTGACTTGAAAGCCATGAAACCTCGGACAAGATAGGTCATTTCTGTGAAGGTTTTTTCAAGATGTTCGTAATATACCATGTTTGGTATTTTTCCTTGCAAATATGTCACATAATATGACACCACGCGAAGGATTTACCACGTTTGGACTGTTTTTGAATTTACGATGCCTGTTTCAAAGTATGGTCAAAACGGAGGGCTTGAAGATTCCTAGCTAGGGGATGAGCCTCGCTAAATTTTCATTAGATCTCTAATAAAACATCATATTGTGAACCTAAAAATGTTTTTTTCAAAAAATCATGAGCACTAAATCATGTACATGTAGTTCAAATCGGACCCACTTCCTACTAATTCGACAGACATTTGTCTTTTTCGCGAGGGGTGGAAAAATAGGTTTGGGATGCCCCGGTTCGGACACTGTCCATGTAACGTGGTCTAGTATTTTTTTTAAAATGTGGTGGTGTCATTTTGAAACTTTCATTTTGTGGTTGCTTCACAAAACGCCCCTTTTTGCATTCGGAAAATGGAAAACGTATTTTCTGTGGGACGAAAAGGAAAACTTTCTTCTGCAATATTGTCCGCCATCCCATTATGCACATGCGTGCACAATATGGGCACATTATCACAAATTATGTCGTGATTATGGCCATAACATTGGTCTTTTGGCTTGAATCGGAAGAAATTTGTTTTTTTGATAAGAGTCTATGGAAAGCTTTTGTGGTCTAAGCACTTGGTGGTTTCTACTTAAAATGTGATATAATATTTTACAAAAATGAGGTGGTACCATTTTACAATGTATTTTTAGTAGGTTCTTCATAAAAAATCCTTTTCTTTTGCACAAATAAATGTAGGTTCGTGGACAGTCTTCTCTAGCCAATCAGAACTCAGGATCCCTATTGCCCTGGATCGGAGTCCAGAACTCGATCTTTCCCATCGATCACATATCTATCAAATCCAATGCCCTAGAACCTCTCACGCCCACCAAATTTGCGCGCGTTGACGCTAGGGTTAGCCACATCCAACCCACCCCATTGCGCAGCCACAACACCCACAACTAAGTCCCTCCCCTCTTCTCCCACCCACCCACGAGCGCCGCCTCCCCTCCTCTCCCACCCACCCACGAGCTCCGCCTCCACCTCGATCTGATCGCTCCCCATCTCCTCCTTCCCCGGTGTCACACCATCGACCAGCCTAGACCTCTAGCGCCCTCCCTAGTAACCCAAACACAAACCACTCCCCTCCCTAGTAACCCATGAACCCTAGCCTCTCCTCCCCAATCCCCACTTCGAACAGCCAGATTTGATCCCTACAACCAGCGCCTCCTCCCCAGCCACAAGTTGCCACCGACTCCCCGTCCCGACCATGAAGCCACTGGATTCGCTCCTCCCAGTCATGGATGCCACTAGATCCTCTCCTCCCCGACAACACCGACCCCGGATAAGGTGAAGCAGGAGCGGATCCCCTCCCGGAGCACTCACCAGATCCTGCCGAGCGACACATCTGGCTCCCTCCTATCTCCTCCCAGCACGCTCCCCACCATCCCACTGCCATGCGCCGCTGACCCTGCTCTCCTCACCTGCTTGCCGCCGTCCCTCCATTCCCAACACGAGATGTGCCCCTGATCTGCGGGGAACGGCCATGCCCGACGGCGAGATGGGCGTGTCCGGGCCTGGCGTCGTCAACACGTTCGGCACCATGAGGCCACCGAGGAGATGGGCGTGTCCGAGCCTCACGCTACCTCTCCGTCTCCGCAATGTCCTCGATTCGGTCTCACCCATTGAGGTTTCACTGTCTGCAGGCGGTTGAAGCGGCAGCGGCTGCGGGAGCGGCGGAGGTAGGAGCGACCGTGGTAGAGGCCTCAACGGTGGAAGGGGAGGAGGCAAGGTTGGGACTTCATGAAGGGCGGGAGCAAGGTGGTCGTGGTGCAGCACAAGCACGCCGACATCTTCACTGCCAAGGCCAAGGAGGACACTCTCTGAACCAAGAACATGGTCCCTGGGTAGTCCGTCTATGGCGCATCTCCGACCAGGTAGTTCTCGCGCTACCCTTACATGCTACTTCTAGGTTTAATTGTTAGGCAAAGTTCAGTTGCAGCGTGGTGACATGGTTGCTACTCAGGTTTAGTTGGTTAATTTACTTGTGATGGTAGTACTATTTGTACTGTCAATTGCTGATTGTGGTACTGTTTTGCTGAGAGGGAGAGAGAGATATTCCTTTATGCATTTGCTATATCTGTTGTGCTATTGTAAATTTAAAATTTAGAGGATATTCAACATATATGTTGTCCAGTTGCTGTAATCTTTAGAGTATATTCAACATAGAGATGCATGTAAGTAGTCTCATGCTTCTCTTTATTGTTCCCAACAGTCATCTCATACTCCAGGATGCTTGAAAGTACATCTAATATACGAGTGTTGCATTTCTTATTGTTCTTACTCCATGAAATTAACAATAGTCCATAAAGTTATGTTCTTTTAATTTTCACAAGATGATGCCTGAGTGCAGTAACAACTGACTCCCACTTGACAAGTTATGTTCTCAGCTGGGAGTACAAGTGACTGTTATTGGTGTTAACTATCTTCTGAATTTTCTGCATCGTGTGTGCATGTACGAGACGGACCTTGCTAGTCTATGTGCTTTTTGAGTTTTCTCATTGTCAATCTAGTGAATCTCAAATTACTGTTTCAATCTCCTAAACATTTAGGAGTACTCCACTTTTGAAACTTAGTAGTCCTAGCATAGTCAACCTCTAATCATGCACTCCTATCCTCCAGTTCTACTATAACTATTTCTTGGAAAAATCTAACATGTTGCTGCTGGTACTCCCTTGTCACTGCTTCTAACACATGTTTTGTTACATGGTTCAGGTAGCGATGTTGATGACACCTTGCTGGCCTTGTCCCTTAACCAGCAACATCGCCATGGCCTTGTCCCTTGACCAGCAACACATGGTGATGTTGCTGGAGCTGCTGTAGATGAGCGATCCCGAGCTGGGCGAGGCGGATGCGACCGGCAAGCGTGATGCGACCGGCATGCTGGCCACTAGGACACGTAGGCGTAGGTCCATATCACCGTTGACCATCTTGTCTGCCACAAGATCCTTGCGCACACGCATGGTACGTGTGTGTCTCCGTGCCCCTTTACTTCTCTTTACAGCAGGTGAATCATGGACTAGCACGTGAATTGGTAGGACATTGTAGACATTGACAAATTGGTTGCATTGATGTTGTGTGCTTACAGAAAGTGGATAAATTGCACCATATGTTTGATAGTGTGTAAACAATGTGCTAATAGGTGATTCGGAGTAACTCACTGTGTGTTTGATAGTGTGTAAACAATGTGTTTTGTATAGAGATTGAGATGATGAAATGAAGTACACTAGGTTAGTCGCTAAATAGTGTGATTTTCCCTTTATCCATGTAAAGCCAGAGTTCTTGAAATCCTGTTCTTAAAAGATCTGTCAATGAATGCTAGCATTTTAGATGACTGCTATGGAACCTTGTTCTCTGCCCTTTGGTAATTTATCAAAGATCAAAATGGAACTACAACTAATATTTATAATCAGGTTATGATAGAATAATATATTGTATGCGATGTTTGAAAACCTTGATCCCAAATATATGCCATCTCTTTTCATATGATCATCATTGCTAAAATGCTATTTTCTTGATTTGATATAACTATATGCTATTTGGGAGATAACCTTCATCCCAAATAAAATGCTATATCCCCCTTATATTTACTTATGTTGACCTACAGCAGCATCCTTGATGTTCTTGTCCCCATGTCTCGCAGATCTCCAAGTACAACAAAGCTTGTCGACCATAGATTCGGCGTGCAGCTCTAGTCCGTCACCATCGAATTTAAGTGGTTGTCCAAGACCCACATCAAGCATTATATTGGCCATACGCTGTGATTTGCATGATTCCATAATGTACTATCCATGATTGTATTGCAATGTACAAGTTGAATGATTGTAATATACTTTAAGTTGAATACCTACGTACGGTCCATTATTCTGTATTATACTATTGTTATCTAAGTTTTATTTGATAACAATCAACAATTATTTGTTGTTTATTGTCTGTCGAATGGGGCTTTTATGAAATGTTGACTAGTGGGGCGACCTGTTTGGACTTTATACCTGATCTGTGTGGGACAAGTAGTAAACTAGTACTGACATGTAGGACCCGTCTGACATGTGGGACCTGATGTGAAATAAAATTAAAAAATAAAATGCTGGGCCAAAGGACACGCCAGGCATTAAAAATATACGGGCTTAAATTATGGGCTTGGCCTATGAAAGAAATAGATAATAAAAGCTAGGCTTATAAACCAAAGGCTAGAATTGTTGGGCTTGGCCCATGTAATGCACCAAACTGGACTGGGTTGAATCTGCTGCCACGTCATATTCCACGTCAGATTAGCTTACGTGGACAGACAAGAATGCCATGACCAAAATTTTGGTCATAGACTCTATGACCATCTATTTTGGTCATAGTAGTCCATGACCAATTTAAAAAAAAGGTCGTGAGTTGTCTATAGTGACTCTCGCTATGTGACCTACTCGTTTTGGTCATAGAAAGGTCATAGATGGATTACTATGACCTTTCAGTGACCAATATTAGGGGTCACCAGTTAACACATTCCTTGTAGTGGTCGAGGATGAGGAGAAGACGGTGTTCATCATGCCATTCGGCGCCTTCTGCTACACGGCCATGACATTCGGCCTCAAGAACGCCGACGCCACCTACCAAATGTGCATGCAAGAGTGCCTCGTGAGCCAAATTGGCCGCAACATACACGTCTACATCGATGACGTGGTGGTAAAATCCACCCGCCAGGACGACCTGCTCGCCGACCTGGTCGAGACCTTCACAAATTT
The DNA here is from genome assembly GCA_916181665.1 of Avena sativa. Lineage (NCBI taxonomy): Eukaryota > Viridiplantae > Streptophyta > Magnoliopsida > Poales > Poaceae > Avena > Avena sativa. The sequence goes on along the minus strand of OV702287.1, from coordinate 365,838,579 downwards.
GCGGAGATACAACATCAAGCTCAACCCAGGGAAATGCACCTTCGGCGTCCCCACCGGACAGCTCCTGGGGTATGTGGTCTCCAAGCGAGGCATCGAGGCCAACCCCACCAAGATCGACACCATCGCGCGACTCGGGAAACCCGAGTGCCTACGCGACGTCCAGAAGCTGGCCGAACGAGTCGCGGCTCTCAGTCGCTTCATCCCCCGGCTCGGCGAGAAGGCAATGCCTCTCTACCGCCTGATGCGCAAGAACCCCAGGTTCCAATGGGACGAAGAAGCAGACAACACGCTCAGGGCACTCAAAGAAGTACTGCTTGCAGCACCACTGCTCGCCGCCCCAATCGACAAAGAGCCAATGCTCGTCTACGTCGCGGCCTCCACTCGAGTCGTCAGCGCCGTAATGGTCATCGAACGACCAGAAGAGGGCAAGGAGCACCCCATCCAGCGACACGTCTACTACATCAGCGAAGTCCTAACAGACTCAAGACAACGCTACACGCAGTACCAAAAATTGGTGTACGCGGTCTTCAGGGCCCAGCGGCGACTCCCGCACTACTTCCAGGAGCACCCCATCATGGTCGTCTCTTCTGTGCCACTGCCGGACATCATCCACAACCACGAGGCGACTGGTCGAGTCGCCAAGTGGGCCGTCGAGATCGGCGTCCACAACATCAAGTACGAGCCACGCAAAGCAATCAAATCATAGGCCCTGGCCGATTTCCTCGCCGACTGGGAAGAGGCACAGCAGCCGGAGAAGCTTCCCTACCTCCATTACTGGTCGCTTCACTTTGATGGCTCCAAGAACACCGACGGCACCGGGGCCGGGGTCATACTGACCTCCCCCAAGGGAGACAAGCTCCGCTACGTGCTCCACCTCAATTTCAAGCCCTGCACCAACAACATGGCCAAATACGAGGCCCTCCTTCATGGCATGCGTGCCGCCAAGGAGATGAACGTCAATCGTCTAGGATGCTACAACGACTCCGACCTAGTCGCCGGCCAAGTCGCGGGGACCTGCGACGCCGTCTCTCCAACAATGATAGCGTACCGCCAAGAGGTAGACCAGCTGGGAGGGCACTTCACTGGCTACTTAGTTGAGTGGATCGACAGGCGAAAAAACAAGGAGGCAGACGCCCTCTCATGAACCGGGTCGGCCAGGCAAACGCCACCCGCAGGAGTCTCCCTCGACATCATACACAAGCCTTCGGTCTCCCTGCCAAAGGAAATCGACATCGGGATACCACTGCAGCCCGAGCCCGCCCTCGTCGCCATGGTCACAGAGCCCAGCGGCTGGACTACACCATACGTCGCCTTCCTCGAGGACAAGATCCTCCCAAGCAACGAGACGGAAGCGTGAATGATCGCGCGCCGTTGCAAATCCTTCGTCATCATCAACGGCGATCTCCACAAATGCAGCGTGACCGGCGTGTTCTAGCGCTGCGTATAGCCAGAAGAAGGATGCCAGATCCTCCAGGACATCCACGCCGGCAACTGCGGCCATCACGCCGGCACCAAGTCGCTGGTCGCCAAAGCCATGCGGCATGGCTTCTACTGGCTCACCGCGCATGCCGACGCCACTGACATAGTCCAACGATCCGTTGGTTTCCAGAAGTACGCCAACCAGACGCATCTCCCTGGTTCGGCACTCAAGACCATCCCCATCACTTGGCCATTCTCTGTATGGGGCATGGACATGGTCGGTCTGTTCAAGAAGGCCCCATCTGGCTTCACCCACCTCCTGGTCACGGTCGACAAGTTCACCAAGTGGGTCGAAGCCAAGCCGATCAAAAAGTATGACGGCAAGATGGCCACCAAGTTTCTCCGCAAGCTCATCTACCGGTGCGGCTACCCGCACATCATCATAACGGACAACGGCACCAACTTTTCCAAAGGCGCCATGGCAGAATTCTGTGAAGAGCATAGCATACGACTCGACCTCGCCTCAGTCGCCCACCCGGAGTCGAACGGCCAAGCAGAATGCGCTAATCAGAGCATCCTCCATGGTCTCAAGCTACAACTTCAAGTGCCCCTCGAGCGAACCCCAGGATGCTGGGTCGAAGAGCTCTCCTCCATAGTATGGGGGATCCGCACCTCCGTCAACCGCTCCACGGGGTTCACGCCCTTCTTCATAGTGTATGGCTCCGAGGCTGTAATGCCAACCGACCTGGAGCACGACTCACCTCGAGTCGCCAACTATGTCAAGGCGACAAACGAGATCGCCCACCAAGACAGCGTCGACCAGCTCGACGAAGCACGTGACCTAGCTCGCTCCTGCACCACCATCGAGACCAGCAGGGACTCCACCGCTACCACAGCCACCGAGTCCGGACCCGTACCTTCCAGGAAGGCGACTTGGTCCTACGACTGGTCCAGGACAAGAAGGGCATGCACAAGCTTTCCCCCCATGGGAAGGGCCATTCGCCATAGGGCGCGTCCTCGGCAACGATGCCTACTACCTCATCGACATACGAGGCAATGGCCAGCTTGAGGTCAGGAGGCCATGGAATGTAAACCTCCTCTGAAAGTTCTATACGTAGAACTCAAACTTGTACCTAGATGATACATAAATGAAATACATTCAGATCGCACAAATTGTGTCTACTCGCCATCTTCTTGTGCCACTCGCACTCGTACATTTAGCAATATGCTACCTACGGAAGTCAACCCTTGGTCGAGCGACCGGCACGGCTAAGTAGTGCGACCCAAGGGCACCGAAGATATTCGGGATTTGTGTCGTCCATGAACACGCCAACCCGGAGCTACCATCGAAGTCGCCCCGCTCGACTGGCCTACCGGGCCAAGATGACCGATAAACGCTTCCCATAGCGACCTGTCCTCCCCATCCTCGTGCAAAGCGACTCGAACGGTTAAGTACCACGCACGGGGACTTCGCAACAAGAAAACCTCACGTGGCTCAGGAACACACCAAGTAAGAGAGCTGCCTTGGACTCGCCACGCGACTGGCTTTCTGAGCCAGGGGAAGAGACGCGGTACAAACAACACATGAGACCTTACAATAGGCACATGCCCAAAACGGCTAAGTACCATGCTCGGGGACTCGCCTAAATCGACCTCACTCGAGCCCGGGCACTCGCCCCTTCGGAGTCGTAAGGCGACTAGCCCCACACGCCACGGCAAATCAGCCTAAACCAAAACAGTAACCCAACCCAAACACACATACACATAAACGAGTTATACCCCACTAAAGGGCGAACGCATTAGGGGACTCGCTCAAACAAAAGCCAACATACCACATAACTGACCATGCATTGCGAGTCGATTGACTCCCCTTACTTTCATACATATGTATTGTTCATATCACAAAATGGCCATCAGGCATAACTTACAAAAGCCCCTAGGGCAGACATCTATTTTGTAGGCTTCGACGAAGAAGCACCACCACCGCCCTTGGCCCGGACGAATGTCTCCCACGGATTCGTCGGGTATGTTGTCAACGACTTCGATAGCGCCGACTGGAAGGGCTGCTCCAACTTCAGGTCGCGATGCTCCGACTTGGGGTCGCCCGGTGCCACCACCGTTTCCTGGTACGGAAGCAAGTCCCCCATCGCCAGCACCCTATCTGCGAAGGGAGAAGCCTTGGCGGTCAGCTTCAACACCTCCGACATCTCCACCGAGCCAGTCGCCGAAGGGTAGTCACTTGTGACATTGTTGAGGTCGAAATCGTCAGGAAAATGCGCGAGCCCCAGGCTCAACGCCATGGTGGCCCCACGCCTGAAGACCGAACACGCCATCCACTCTACAACGGCAGGCGCCTCCTCCAGGTAGCGCCATACTTCAGTCAGTCCCCCAGGTATAACCTCGGTGGGAGACATCCCTTGAAGCACAACGTAGACGCACAACACCGAGGCGGTGGCCATGTTCACCACCGGCATTGTGAGGCATTGAAGGTCTACACCACCGGATCGCCTTGCCCTATCAAAGCTGCAATGTCAGACACCCAATGTCACTACGGACTCACCCACTTGGGGATTCACCACATATATCAAAGCGAAGAGCAACCACTCACCAAGGAGTTTCCGACAGTTCTCTGTCACATGCTTCTCCAGGGCAGCAAGATCGCTCTGTAGCCCAAGGATGATTGAATCAGTAGCCTTCCGCTCCTCCTCCGTTGCAACGACTGCGGCCTTGGCCCTCTCCTCAGAAGAGATCATCGACGCCTTCACCTCCTCCAACTCCTTCACCAACGAGATGATCCGCCCATTCGCTATGTCCAGCTCTACAGCTTGGACATACCCCTCTCGGGCTTTGGCAATGGCAGTCGGAAGACCATCTAAAAGGAACATCAACAATAGTCAGCTTCCCGCAAACACCAGCTGCTCGCGATCGCCAAGTAAAACAATTACTCACCGGTAGTCTCCTAGAGTCGCCGGTTAGCCTCCTGCGCCACGCGCAGGTCACGCTCCAGGCGCTCCTTTGCGGCTTGCCGATCTGCCAATTCCCTCTGCAAGCCCTGCAAGCAGAATGAACAATCAGCAACTGCAGAAACACAATTTTAGTGCCTAGCCACTAAAATTCAGAGACTACACACTCGGGGACGGGCGACTAGAAGAAATTCAGTGCCTAGCCGCTGAAATTGAGCGACTAGACACTCGGGGACTGGCGACTAGAAGAATTTTAGTGCCTAGCTGCTGAAATTCAGCGACCAGGAACTCGGGGACTGGACATACCTGAATGGCGGCACCAAGCATGCTATGAAGCCCACTGGCATCCGTTGAAGGGACAACAAAGGAGGTGCGCCCGCGACGAGGCCCAACATCCTCATCAACGATCTCTGACATCTGCGGAGACTGGTTTTCTGCCACGGTCAGAAAACCCTTCGCCATGAAGCGCGGAAACGACGCAGACGCCCTCGCCAGGGCACTAGTTGTTGGGGCCGATGGTTTTGTCATCGGAGCCCCCTTAGCTGGATCCGATTGAGTGACCACCACCTCCTCGGTGCCGGCAGCAGGGTCACTCCCCTTAGTGTTGTCTTCTGCCGTAGCATCGTCGGCATCACCCCTCCGCTTCTTCACGCCCTCAGCAGGCGTGACGTCCGCAGCAGGCTTCCTCTTCCAGGGGGGATCGCCTTCCCCCGCGGTGACGACTGGTGGAATCTTAGCCATTGAAGGGCGACCTATCTTCTTAGCACCGGACCTGCAAAATCACCAAAGTCAGCAAAGAAATCATACAAGAAAGCACCCAAGAATTGAAAGGAAAAATCACGACTCACTTGGCGACCGGAAGAACGCGTAATCCCGTGCTGATGTGGGCGGGTTTGTCCAATTCCGGGCCCAGCTTGCATAAGAGACCCTTCTCAAAAACATCCGAGGCCCATGACACCGCAGGCTTCTTCAATGATGAAGCTGCGGTCTCTGGAATTTCTAGACCAGACGACACGGCCATTCCCGCCGGTCACTGCGACTTGCTCGCTATAGCTCCAGCAGCTCATGTCTCCGATGTGGCCTAGACAGTCGGCGTGATCACCGCAAGCGGAACTTCTACCTCAATCGCCGCGTTCGCTACCTCTGGTCCCATCATCGGAGTCATATCCTTCGGGACCTTGGATGAGACCTTAGTCACGTCATCGTCGGACTCATTGTCCTATCCGAACGCCACCGCCGACCTGGGTGGCGATGACGGCTTCGGGGCATGCTTCTTCGTGGGCAACTTTGGTTTGCGCACAGGTTTCACCGGCGTGGCGGTGCGCCGCGAACTGTGCTCCTGCAAAATGTCATCATCTTCATCCCGCTCGTCAAGACTACGGCTCGCGTCAATCTCGCGCTGCTTCTACATGCGAGTCTTGCGACCCGCGGGCGCTGGGGGAGGAACCTCCCTCTCTTCTTCTTCGCTCTCAGAGGAGGTCCCTTCAGACCCTTGTTTGAGCTCCCTGGGGACCTCTTCGTCGAGTGGGGGAAGCCAGCCCTCGAGAACCTGAAACAACTGAGAATGGCCACAAACAGACATCAAAGGATGCGGTTGCAAATTGCCCCGCGAGAGTCACGACTGAAGATAAATCTAGTGAAGAATGGCTTACTGTAGGAGCTTCATTCTTCTCGGGCATGTACAGGGCGAGCCCGGCCAACATGGTGGTAAATTCCACGTCGGTGATCTTCTTCAGGGCGGTCTTGTAGTCCGTGGCGTCCCACGACTCCTTGCTGGTCCGGGAAGGATTGTTCTTCCCGGTGTATTCATACATCCAATGGGGCCGGGTCGCCAACGGGACCAAGCGCCGCCCAAGCCAGCAGTTGTATAGGTTGATTATGGACAATCCCTGGTCCTTCAGCTTCTGGGTCTGGTCCATCATCTCCGCGACGGCCATTCTTTGATCGTCAGGGAGCTTGTCCGTTGTCAGCCGGCAGGGCTCGCTTCTCTTCGCGATGAACTCGGGAAGCGCCACTTTGCCGGAGGGGGTGGATTCTTTCACATAGAACCAGCTTTTCTTCCACTCGCTCGCGGCCTTATTCGGCAGTAAGAGCTTGAAGAAGTTGGCCTTCAGCTTCAACTGAAACGTAACGCCACCTGCCACCAAGATCGGGCCGCCGTACCCCTTGCGCCCGATGCGACCGTGGAACAGATCCAACCACAGTGGGAAGTACGGCATGTAGCCAAGGTAGCATTTGCAGAAGGTGACAAAGATTGCTAGTTGCTCAATGTTGTGCGGGCCAAGATCCGACGGCTTGATCGCGTAGTACGCGCAGAACCTCCGAAAGAATACCTAGGTGGGGAATCCCAAGCCCCTCTCCAAGTGGCTTGGGAAGCAATGAACTCGCCGGCGCGTGGCTTCGGCTCGACCTCGGAAGGCGCGGGGATCCGCCAATTCCCCTTATAGAGGACCCCCCGTGTCTTCGAATGATTTGAGCTGCGCCGCAGTGCACTTGGACTTCCCCCACAGATCTTTCGGAGGCTCCATCAGGAAAGGAGAAAAATCGCTCGGTCTAGGGAATCTGGATCAAGGAGAAGCAGAGAGAATGGGTGCACGAAGGTGAGGAATGCGGGGAAGGGTCTATAGGACTATTTCGTTGCTCCCCTTATAAAGAAAGGTTACCCTCCAATCTCGGGATAGCCGTTACCCACGGTAATTATGCCAAAGTTACCGTTGGATTACCCAACGGCTAGTTTGACTGAGCCGATGGTCCAACTCCTTCCACTCGACTCGCCTTCAGCTATACCTTCTTCGATCGACAGGAGCAGGGACTCGGTAGTGAATGCATTCACCAAAGCTACGACTGGAAGCCCAGTGCAAAATTTCCTCGGTTCTCGATAGAGTCCATCGCCGAGTTGACTAGGCTTCCAAATTGGACTCGCCTACTCCGACTGCCAAATGAACACCTACGTTTGAATCAACGATGGCCTCGGGGACTACTGATGGGGATATGCTGAATAGGATATGCCCAGCAGGACACTCCGATCGGGCCAAAGGCCTCGCGAGTGGGCCTGCAGGACGGCGACTCGAATGCGACTGAGGAGAAGGCCTAGTGATTGGAGACTGGAGGCCTAGAAGTGTACCTAAAGCCCAATCGGATTAGGTCAAAGCCTCTGAATCCATATCTTGCTCGGTTGTAAACTGTAAACCCTAGCGAGGTGCCTCCTATATAAGCCTCCTTAGGGTAGTTTGAGGACTTACGTTCCATCATACACCCCTTCAAGTGACTCGCTGCTTAGACACCGAGATCGCCACCCTTGTAACTCGCTCTCCATCAATCTAATCTAGCAGGAGTAGGTCTTTACCCTCCGGGGGGCGAACCTGGGTAAATCCGTGTGCATCCGCCCCCATCTCGCATCGCAGATGGCCGCCAGCTCTCTCCCCCGATTCTACCAATCGTTGCCTATGGTAGCGACTTCCGTGGCCATTTCCACGACACATATAGTAGGAGAAATTCCCTTTAAATCATCAAGGGTATAACCCATAGCTCCTCGGTGTTTCTTCAATACTTCTAATAATCTTTCCTCTTCCTTTCCTGAAAGTTTAGAACTAATAATAATAGGATATATTTTCTTATCATTGATGTAAGCATATTTAAGATCATCAGGTAAAGGTTTCAGATCGAAAACCGGATCCGTTTTAGGTGGTAATGTGGTTCCCAAATCTTCCACAAGTAAGTTATGCTTAAGCATCTTGGGTTGACGACGGAGAATCTCGTCAATCTCATTTCTTTCTTCCATGAAGATCTCACTTTCATGGTCTTCCATAAATTGCTCCAAAGCATTGTTAGGAGCAAGAGAAATAGAAGCAAGTTATTCAACTCTAAAATCCTCATCAGGCAATTCATTTTTGTAAGGAACTTTAGAAAATTTTAAAAAATTAAACTCATAAGGTTCTTCATCAAATTTAGTTGAAATTTTCTCCTTCTTACAATCTATTATGGCTCCACAAGTGTTCAAGAAAGGTCTACCAAAAATGATAGGATAAGTTTTACTAGCAGCTGAACCAAGTACTAGAAAATCAGCAAGATATTTAATCTTACCACAAAGAACTTCCACATCTTTTACAATACCAATTGGAGAGATGGTCTCTCTATTGGCAAGGTGAATAACCACATTAATTTCTTCTAGTTCGCAGAGACTAATTTCATGCATAATTTCTTTGTAAAGCTCATAAGGAATAGCACTTAAACTTGCACCAATATCACATAAACCATAATATCAATGATCACCAATTCTAATAGAGAGAACAGGGACACTAGCTTTCCTAGTTCTACTAGCTAGGATGTGAAACTATATTAGAAGCATCCTCACAAAAGATAATGTGTCTATCTTCTACACTTTTAGTAACCAGATCTTTCACAATCGCTACTGCAGGTTCAATGTTTATTTGTTCATCGGGTTTTACAACTTTCTTTGTACTTTTGTTAACCACGCTCGTTATCATAGAATGCTCCTTTACTTTAACAGGGAAAGGTATTTTCTCAATGTAAGGTTCTGGTAAAATACGATCAACGATGCAAACTTTAATATTTCTAGCAGGAACACAATCAACAATATCCTTATATGGTGCATGATACTTGTTCCATTCCTTTTTGGGGATTTCAATATAAGAGGCAAAAGCCTTTAAACAATTTGCAAGAACTTGAGAATCAAGACCATAAGCAGCACTAATATTATGAAAGTCACCAGTTCCCATAAAAGATTTAATGCATTCATAATCATAATTTATACCTGCCTTTCTTCCTTTATCATTCTCCCATGCTTCAGCATTGTCTCGAATACGGTCTAGAAGATCCCATTTAGCTTCTTCTTCCATACGTGTAAATGATCCAGCACAAGAAGCATCCAATAAATCTTTATCATGAAGAGAAAGCCTTGCATAAAAGTTATTGATAATAATATTATTAGGGAGCTCATGAATAGGACATTTGAGCATTAGTAACTTCAATCTCCCCCAAGCTTGGGAGGTACTCTCTCCATCTTGAGGCTAAAAGTTATATATTTGATTCTGATCTTTATGAATCTCACTAGGAGGATAAAATTTGGAATAAAAGAGAGGTACAATTTCCTCCCATTCAAGAGATTGGCCATTCTTCAATAGCTTAAACCATTCCTCAACTGTGCCTTTCAATGATAATGAGAATAACTTCCTCTTAACTTGATCTGTTGTAATACCTGCACACTTAAACAATCTGCATAATTCGTGTATAAAGAGAAAATGATCACCGGGATGGACAGTTCCATCTCCAAAATAGTAGTTATCCATAACACGATCAACAATTTTTGTAGGTATCTTAAAAGGATCAATTTTAGCAGGTGGTGGTTCATCTACTACCTTAGCAGTGGTAGTAGCATTACGAAATAAGAAACTAAGTGAATTATCCATATTGAAATAAAGTAACTAACAAAAATAAACAATACTCATAGTAGAAGTTTCCTTTACCAATTCCACTCTTCAATAGCGCTTCACTCCTCGGCAACGGCGCTAGAAAATAGTCTTGATGACCCACAAGTATAGGGGGTGTATCACAGTATTTTTGATAAGTAAGAGTGTCGAACCCAATGAGGAGCAGAAGGTGTTGACAAGTGGTATGGATCAAGAATTCTCTGTAAATACTTAGCAAACGGATTTTTAGGGGTTTTTGATAATGCAAATAAATAAAGTACGAGTAAATAAAAGAAAATAATAATAATTGCAGCAAGTGGCCCAATCCTTTCTTTAGCAAAGGACAAGCCGGTTGTATTACTTAAGATGACCAAATGTTCTCGAGGACACATGGGAATATCGTGAAGTGCTTTCGCTTCATATAGTTGATTAATCTTCTCTGGTTAGATAAGTGTTGTGTGGGTGAACCTGTGCTAATGTACTGACCTTCCTAGGACTAATACATACTTGTGATTATATCCCTTGCAAGCATCTGCAACTACAAGAAAGTAATTAAGATAAAAACCTAACCACGGCCTTAAACTTTGAGATCCTACACTCCCTTGCACAAAGGTTTACTAATGGGGGTTCAGGTTTCTGTCACTCCGGCAACCCCGCGATTAGTAGCCAAATACACAATGCATTCCCCTAGGCCCTTAAAGGTGAAGAATCCATTAATCAACAAGCTAGTTTAACAAGAGGCTTACTAGGGACTCTTTTATGTTTACAAAACACACAAGTACTAATGTTTCCGGTTAATACAATTATAGCATGGGATGTAAACATTTATCATAAACATAAAGATATAATAACCACTTTATTATTGCCTCTTGGGCATATCTCCAACAGTCTCCCACTTGCACTAGAGTCAATAATCTAGTTAAAATTTGTGTATTTAACACCTATGGCTTTCTGGTGTTGTATAGACACTATTGCTAGTGGTAAACATAATCTTCGGATCTGACACTTCCAGGTCTGTGTGTATTTGCATGTCCTTGCATCTCTACGCATTACTCATTCTCCAATGAGAAGGCATTGTACAAATTTGGTCCTTTGGTGAGACCTTTAGTTCCTTAGGATTAAATCATGTTGATACAATTGTCATACAATGTATCTTCATAGTATTATCCCGCTATGAACCACACCTAGTTTGATAACAAACTACTTGACGCAAATGCCCTCATTTGCTGCTACAATAGCAGTCATATACTTAGCCTTTTGTTGTAGTATCTGTCACAGTGTTTTAACTTTGGTACTCAACCAAATCCGTTATGGAACTTCCTTTACATTACATTGTGCCACCCATAGTTTAAATTGAGATAAACTTAATTTTTGACAAAACTAGTATCAATGCAACAATTTACAATGAACTATTTGTCACCACTATATAAATAATATATTCTTAGTTCTTCCAAAGATCATAGGAATATCCCTACTATTGTCCAATGATCATATTATGAGTCATTCTGGTATATGCTCATAATATTTAGAGCATAGGACATATCTGGATGTGTACATCGCAAAGAATGATTGATCAAAATATTCTTGTGATTTCACCAAGTGTCAAAACACTTGAATCTCGTGTCAACACACTTGAATCTTGATTCAGTCCTTTCCGTGCGTCAAGAACCTTTCTTGTTGTTTCCATATTGAACTCATTCAACATCTTATCTATGTACATTTGGCAAAACCATATTAGCGCCTCAATCTATCCATATAGACATTGATGCCTAATTCTTGGGTTATGCCTAAGTCTTTCATCGAAATGAAATTCTTAACCTGTGTCAATAAAAGATACATAATTTCTAATCAACAATATGTCTTTCACATAATGTATTAGAAATATGTCTTAGCGCTCCCACTTAATTTCTTGCAAAATGCAAACATCTTCATCGTCTCTGATGAAATTAAACCTTTTAACGGTTTCATCACGGTGAAGATTCCAACTCTGCGATGCTCACTTCAACCATTGAAGTTTTGCATACTCTTTTAGCATCCTTTGAATTAACAAAACCCTTTGGATCGTGTCATGGACACATCCTACGTAACCATTCTATTAGAAGAACTTGTTTTGTTTGTTCAACTACCATATACCAAAATATATGTAGTGGTTGCTACATTAATCCGTCCAGACTAAATATCGCTATGAAAGATCAAATCTTATCATAGTCAATTCCTTGAACATTGTCGTAAACTCTTTCTAACATGTCGACTATTTCATAGATGTGAAACATCCATGTCTATTTCTTTATATGAAGTTGAAGTTGAAATCCATCGCCCACGCCTACACATAATGGACTATATACATCAATATGTACAAATTCCAATCAGTTATTCTCCCGTTCCTCTTTTGGCCTACGAACGGAGTTTTAATTATCTCCAGGAAAGTATCACAAGCGTCATTTGATCAAAATCAAAGACTCCAAAAATCCATCAACATGGAGTTTCTTCATGTATCCCTTTCAATATAATTTAAACGGCGATGTCACTTCGCAAGTGATCTTTCAATCATTTGTCTTGCGACATTTTAGCATTAGTTTTATGGTCGTTATTTCTCCAACCAGACTTGTATATCATCCATATATTATGGAATACGGTAATTATTTGAACAACCTTTTGTTGTCATAATACCTGATCAAAATAACAATTATTGAAACAAATCTTGAAGGCAAGCTTTGATGTTAACGAGCAACATAATAACCCTTTGTTTGTTTTCGATGAACATCATCACATATTCTCTTGCTAGTTACTTAGGACATTGCAGTTCATGAATTGTGTTGTCCTGTATGACACTTCATACCAACCAATTCGGTATCCAATACCACAGAACCACATTGTTTAACAACCAAGGAATACAGCCATAACATGTATCTTTCATATACCTAAGTTGGATATCTCCAATCTTTTCTTTTCTGCCAAATATTTTATAGATTCTCTTTCAACAATTCCTTTTCTTTTTAAAAGAATCTATCAACATCAATAGTGGTGTCATTCACATGACACATAGTACAAAGTGTGTATAGTCAAATACTAATACCTTTGGACTTGCACTTTGAAGTGGATCACCTTCATCAAATGTTTGGCATTCTTTCAAAATTCCATTCTTTAGTAATATTTTAGTGCAGTAAACATTTTACTTACATATTCTATTCATCCTTATCATGACAACTTTCATGATCAAGCTGCTATAGCTTATAAAGGTGAATTGCGAGTATAATGTTTCTTTTCCAAAACCTTTTGGAGGATTAGGACGAATAACGTCTCCAACCTTCACAAATTCTCATCAAATATGAGGACATATACTCTATCATGTTGTAACCAACACATTGTTTTAGATATCGCAATACCTTTCACATATGATGGTTTCTGAAACATCACTTTCAGCTCTTAGATAAACTTGATATTAAAAACAATCTTTTGAGTATCAAGAATCATGGAGGCAAACATGATACATTAGATACTAACACTGGAATTGTTACTCTTGATTTAATACTGTTTATTAAACTTCACAGAGTAAACGGAGTTTGCTGAAAGTTTGCAATATGACTTTTAAACTTTAGATTGACACTCAAAACAATATGATATCAGTTCGTAAAGCAAATATCCAGAATTTCTATAGTTCTACTATCTCAACTATAACTAAGCGTAAGGTGGTGAACGGATGCCAATGACTACAACAAACAATGCAAATTCACTTTGATTGTGTTTCTGATAAATTGAGTTTGACTAATCCAAATTACAAATGAACTCCCACTCAAAACAACATCCCTTGAGTTGTTTTAGTGATTACACAAACCAAATCCACTACACCAAGTCCGACCATCACGTGAGATGATGTAGCTTTAAAGGCGAACAATCAACATGTTCATCATATCATCCATATGACTCATGCTTTACCTTTCGGTATTCCGTGTTCCGAGACCATGTCTGTACATGCTAGGCTCGTCAAGGTTAACCTTAGTATCCGCATGTGCAAATCTGGCTTGCACCCGTCGTATGCACACGTAGAATCTATCACACCCGATCATCACGAGATGCTTCGAAACGACGAGTCTTAGCAACGGTGCCTACTAAGGACGAACACTTTATTACTTGATATTTAGTGAGAGGGATCATCTTATAATGCTACCGTCGCGATCTAAGCAATACAAGATGCATAAAGGATTAACATCACAGGCAATTCATAATTAGTGTGATATGATATGGCCCTTTCTTCTTATGCCTTTGATCTCCATCTCCAAAGCACGGACATGATCTCCATCATCACCAGCATTGCGTCAAGGTCAGTGGCGCCGCTTCATGGTTGTCCATCATCACTAGCAACTATTACAACTACTTGGAATAAAGCTATTACAAGATGAATAGACACGCAGGTCTTAACAGAATTAAAGACAACCATTAGGCTCCTGCCGGTTGCCATATTACAACAAGGATCATTGCATACATCAAATATAATCACAATCACATGATGGCCATATCACATCACAAAACCCCTGCGAAAACAAGTTAGACGCCTCTAATTTTCTTTGCATGTTTTACGTGGTTTGGGACTTTTGAATAAGAATGGATCTTACCTACAAAACTGAACCACAACGTTGATACAAGTGCTATCAAGTGCAAAGTGTAGATTGGATCTATACTATGGTGAGAGAGACAGACACCCGCAAAGCCACTTGTGCAAAGCAAGTTACACGTCAAGCGTGGAGCAAGTCTCATGTGCGATGACATGTAAGGTTAGCCCGAGCCGCTTCATCCCACCATACCGCAAGATGCAAAGTACACCAAGCAAAAGACGGCACGAGCACCAACGCCCACAAAACCATTGTGTTCTACTCATGCAACAGATCTACGCATAGATACGACTCTGATACCACTGATGGGTTCGTAGCATGGAAAACAAAAAATTTCTACCGCAAGAACGAACAAAACCCAGATCTAATCTAGATAAAACCCAAGATCTAATCTATTAGACATGTGCAACGAGATAGATCTGTACTAACCATCGTAGATCCGAAAGCGTTATGAGATTGGATCTCGGGGTTGATGTAGTCGATCACTTGCCGATCTCAAGATCGTGTGGACGATCCTTCCGGCGCCGCGTTCCGGCAGCGCTTCCGCAGTCGGTCACACGTGCGGAGTCCAAGCAGACCTTCCTCTCCCTGTTCCAGCGAGCAGCGGAGGTAGTAGATCTTCTCCACGGAATCCCAGCAGCACGACAGTGTGGTGGTGGTGGTGGAGTAGAGAATTTTGCAGGGCTTCGCCTAAGCCTGAGCAGAGGGAAGGAGGAGGAGAGAGGCGGCGGCCAGGGTTTGGAGTGAAGGGGGCAAGGGGGTGGCGCCTCTACCCCTCTATTTAAAGGAGGGAGGCGCCATGGGAGGTGGATTGGGAAGGGGAAGGAGTCCTCCTCCCCCACTACTCCTTGTCTTGCCCTACAAGGATTCCTTGATCCTTTCTTGGTTTTCAAGCAAACTCCAAGAAATCTTCTAGAACCTTCCGGAACATTCCGAAACCTTCTAGAATCCCCATACAAATACTCCAGAACATTTCCTAACTTAGAAAATGATCCCCAATATATGAATCTTATTCTCCGGACAATTCCGGATCTCCTCGTGATGTCTCGGATCCAATCCGAGACTCCGAACAATATTCGGTCTCCAACGCATATTCCATATCTACTTAAAACAACTTCGAACCTTAAGTGTGTCACCCTACGGTTCGTGAATATGCAAACATGATGAAGACACCTCTTCGATCAATAACCATCAGCGGGATCTAGAGATCCATAATGGCTACCACATACTCAACGATGACTTCGTGATCGATAGAACCATTAACATACGAAACCAATTCCCTTTGTCACGCGATACTCTACTTATCCGAGGTTTGATCGTCGGTATCTCCATACCTAGTTCTACCTCGTTACTGATAAGTACTCTTTACTCGTTCCGTGATATGTCATCCCTTGTGACCTAGTCACATGCTTGCAAGCTAACTAGATGACATTCCACCGAGAGGGCCCAGAGCATATCTATCCGTCATATGGATGGACAAGTCCCAATCTTGGTCCATGCGCTTCAACACATACTTTCAGAATACCCAATGTCACCTTTATAACCACCCAGTTACGAAGCGGTGTTTGATGTCATCAAAGTATCCATCCGGTGATGGTGATTAACATAAACTCATGGTTGAAGGATTAGGTTACTATGCATTTGAAAGCTTGTAGCAAAACAAACTTAATGACTTGATCTTATGCTATGCTTACTATGGGTGTGTGTCCATCACATCATTCTCCTAATGATATGATCTTGTTATTAACAACATCCAATGTCCATGATCAGGAAACCATGATCATCCATTAATCAACAAGCTAGTTTAACAAGAGGCTTACTAGGGACTCTTTTATGTTTACAAAACACACAAGTATTAATGTTTCCGGTTAATACAATTATAGCATGGGATGTAAACATTTATCATAAACATAAAGATATAATAACCACTTTATTATTGCCTCTTGGGCATATCTCCAACAATCATGTGGATCAAGATCAGATATGAAATAATGATAAGTAACAATCTAAACATGAACGATAATTCAATGATTCCACTCAATAGCATCAATTACAACAAGTAATCAACACCGGGAAAGTTTCCCCTAAGAACTATGCAAGATTCAACCCAATTATTACAGCGGTATGGAGTAGTGGTGATGGTGTTGGTGGAAATGATGGTGGTGATGATGATGATCCCGATGAAGTCTAGCTTGATGATGGTGTTGATGGCGACGATCTCCCCTCTCTGGGAAGGAATTTTCCTAGCAGATTCTGCCTGTCGGAGAGCTCTTTCTCTCTCTGTAGTTTCCGCCCTGCAGAGGTGGCGGAACCTTTCTGTGGTCGCCCCCGGGTCTTAGGGTTTCGAGGAGAACATATATGCCTGAGCGTGATGCCAGACGTGGGCCAGGGTGGCCACACCACCTGGTGGCGCGGCCAGGGCTAGCCCGCACCAGGGTGTGGGCCCCCTGTGGACCATCTCCACTTCCCCTTCTGGCTTCCTTTTCTTCTGGAAAAATAGGAATTTCTGTACATTTTCTGATCTTCGCCAAAATTGCATATAGATAGTGCTTTTTCTGTCAGAATCCTGGCTTCAGTGGTTCATCCTCAAAAAGTCATCAACCATGCAAAAATAGATGAAATAACATAAGTATCATCTCTTAATATGAAATATATCAATGAATAACAGTAAATTATGATATAAAATAGTGATGCAAAATGGACGCATCAATATACTTCTGTATCAAAGTGAGATATTTGCCAGAATCTGGACCGGAACTTTCTCGGTAGTACCGGTCAGAAAGTGGGTCTCGCTGAGCTGGCTTTTCGACCATTCCGTGGAGCGTCTCTGGAACGTTGGGCTCCTCTCACCATAAGTACCGACCCGCCACCGGTAGTACCGGTGGTGGGGGGAGAAAAACGGCTTGTTTGAAGGGGACTTTTTAAGGCTCCCTTCTTCCTCCTCTCCATTTCATCTCTTCATTTTCTCTCTCCTCCATTAATACAAGAGCTTCATCTGCCTAGATCTCTCTCCCTACCCACTCAAACCTCTTGATCTTTTGAGGATAGGGAGAGGTGACCTAGATCTACACTTGCACCAAATGAATCGTGATTTCCCCCACCCATCCTTAGTGGGTCTTGTTACTCTTGGATTCTTGGAACCCTAGATGGTGTAGGGCATCCTCGGAGCTAGGGAAATTGTTGTGAAGCTTCGTGGTGTCATTGAGGGCCTCCAATTGAGTTGTGGAGTCTCCCCTCAACCTTGTTGTAAAGGTTTCGGTTGGTACCTTCGAGGTCACCAGTTAGTGGATTGTGAGGTCGTCTTTGTGGTGGTGCTCACCGGAGAAGAAGGTGAGGCCTTTGTGGCACTCGGGTGACCTTGTGTGGCCTCGACACCTCTCCAACATAGACGTAGCTTCCTTGGAAGTGAACTACGGGAATTACATGTTTGTGCTCCCTTGTCGGTTTATCCGTTCCTCTCCTTTACTTCCTGCAATTACTGTCTTGTTTCCTTGTTGTATTGTTTATCATATAGGTTGTTCATCTAGTTGCATCTCTAGTGAACTTTACTTTGTGCAAAGCCTAAAATTGCAAGAAAATAATAAAATTGGTAGTCTCCTATTCACCCCCTCTAATCGACCAAAGTTGGACCTTTCAGTAGGGATGATGATCCCATGTGTGTGCATTTTGTATTCAAATGCAAAATCTTAAATAATGCACTAATCATGGGGGAGTTCTCCTATATTACTCAGAACACTCCTTTTATGCTTATCATGACATGTTTTGATCCCTACCATGTTTTATGTCTTTGGAAGATAAATCTTTTCTTTGGTACTTTGTGCCATCTTGAAAAGTGTTGAGAGTTTGGTTCTTTGTTGGAACCTTTTTTTCCAATTGGTATTTCTTTGGAGTTGATTTTTCTCATTCCATGTTTTCTATTTAACCATTTGAATGAGATAAATCGTTGAGCATTTGTATTTATTTATCCTTTTTACTCTTTGGTTGTTGCCTCCTTCATTTGTTGAAGTTGGGGTCTATTATGTGTTTATTTGGTCTTTGATATATTTTGGATAGCCGTTAGTCTTGTCACACTTAGGTGTGCCTTCTTGGCTTTCTTGGTGTTTTCGCTCAAACTATCTCTCCTTTTTGTTCTTGAAAGTCTTGCGCGTGCATACTTACTAAATGTATATATTATGGTATGCTTGCTTTCTTTGATCCAATATATAGAGGAAACTCCACCAAATCCTATTTTGGCTAAGATGTGCATGAAATTCAATTTCATATCAATATGCACATGTTTTTGTGGAGTTTGTCCTATGTATTGTAGTGTATCTAACTACTGTGTACCCAATGAGTTTTGGGACCATTGTGTACTTTAATGTGTTTTAGGTACATTGGAGATACATTGGATGCTTGTCTCAATAATAAGAAGATGTAGTGACTAAATGATAACTAGAGGCAAGCTAGGACGATCAACAAACTCATATCTACTACATCCTACCAATGGTATCTCGGTAACAAGTATCCCTCTCATGCATACTTATCTAGGATCCAACCTTTGTTGTTGCATCATGGCATGATTTCCTTCAGTTACTTTTATTGTGGTTCTTGCAAGATTTTATTGTATCATCTTTATTGTAATGTGAGTAAGCTGAGATGAGTGCATATTTTGGGGAGTATATAAAAATTCATGTTTATGATTCACCAATCCCACATATGCCAATCTAGCAATTATATTTCCTATGATTTCCTCAAAGTGCTCTCATGTGCAATATGTATGAATTTGCAAGGTTTATTCATTCTTTATGATACTTGTTGCCTTTCCAAATGCATTCCAACTATCTGTTTTCCCTTGTGATAGTTGTGATGTATTTGTTGGTGTTTAAAGGTAATTGATGTACAATAAGATAAATTTGAGCGTTTGGCCATGCTTTCAAGCAAAAAACTTATTGGCATTGTCTTTGACTTTCTTTTGGATATCTTGTTTGTTTTTGAGTATCCATTTCATGTGTACATGTTTCTTTGTGGATGTATATCATCATGATTGTTGTCTACCTAGAAACTTATACACATGAGTATGGATACATCTCTAGTTGCTATTTCAATCCTTTGGAGTCCACCTCATGTTCCTTTTTTTGGTGGATCCAAAAGTTTTGCTTTTAGTGCTTGACCTTTTCATTTGCATCTTTTGGCACTTGTTGGTGTTAAGAAAGTTGATCTCTCCTGCCTTTGTGTTGTTATGTAAGTTTGGGGGAGCAAGAACACCATGTTTATGCACTTTGCATTCAAAGGTATTTGGTGCATAAACCTTGGGGAGCTTTCCTAATTTACCTAAGAACACGCATATGATTTATTGTTCTTGTTTGGTGTTTTGTTTGATTATAGGGAGTTAGGATTCCATAATTGTGCACTTTGTTGTGCATGAACCTTGGGGAGCTTCCTATTTTCATATAAACACTCATTTGCTCTCATCATAATATCTTCTCTCTTACTCATGCTCGTGGTTGAAATGATATAGAGGGAACGAGGATACCATGTTATGCATATTGTATTCAAATGCAAATTATAATTTTTCCACAAAATTTGGGGAGCCTCCTCATATTATTTAAATCACTCTCTTGTCGATCTTATCATAATATATATCCTTCTTTTTGTATCTTTGTTTTGTGAAGTGGTTATTTGGATCTTTTGATTTCTTGCTTCATTCGTTGATGCTTCTTCACCATTTTATTTCTTTGCAATCTTTGGATCCTCTATTTAGTTTGATTCCATCTAGGTATTTGTAATTGAATACGTGTATTTGATTCCACTCATATTATGAGAAATGCACACCATATGGATGAACTCTCACTAAATTGGCCTTCTAAAATTTTTCCACCCATTTCGGCAATCGATGCCAATGGCGGAGAAGTTTTAGAGGGTTTAAGGGAACTTGGTTTTGTTCTTTGAGTTTTTTACTGAAACATTCGCCACTTGTGCTTCGCATCTTAACATGTTGCTTTTCATGTTGTATATATCGAGGAAACTCCACCACCGGTAATGGTTGGCAATATATGCAATGAAATTCAAGTTCATCCACACGTGCATAGATTGGGGGAGTTTTCTCTATATTATGGTTGTACTAACATCAAATACTTGTGTAGTATTTTATGTTAGCACAACGATTTGTTCGGTTAATTCCTTATATAAACCCTCTCAAAGGGATTGTCATTAATTACCAAAATGGGGGGATTCAAAGTGCATGTGTGCCTCATGTGTGGTTTTGGTAATTAATGATAATCTTTATGGACTTATGTTTGCATTGAGTTTTACTTGTAGGATTTGTCCATAGGCAATGCTTGAACCATATGTTGTCTTCAAGGTTGGGAGAAGAAGAAAGTAAAGAAGATCAAGTGTTGACCAAGGTTTCAATGAGTGATCTGTAGGTTGTCCGGAGATGGACTATGTAGGACCGGAGTCTCTGGTGTCCCAGCCAGAGTTTCGGCATGAGTCTCCGGTGTGTTCCTCGAAACCAAGTCCAAGCCAGTCTGTATAGGGGTCCGGAGATTGTCCGGAGATGGACCGGAATCTCCGGTGTGAGATAATTTCTGACCAGAATCTCCGGTCTCTAGGCCGAAGTCTCTAGTGTGATATTTCCCCAATGGGCAGAAAACGGTATGTAGAGAGTTGAGCCTATAGCAAGTGTATCTTGAAGAATAAAGTTGGAGTAATATCTCTTATGTACCTTCAATACACCAACATAATGAAGAATGAAGAAATGATGTGCAAGTTCAAAATGAGCCATCTCGAAGAGATCATTTGCTTGAAGCTTGCCATCCGATGGTGATCATGGATATGAGAAGATTATATTACCAAAAGATAAGCTCTACCATAGTGGAGTATGGGGGAGCAATTTGCAAGTCTTCACCAAGCTAGCGTAATCAAGAAAGGTGTTCCATCTTGAGGTGGAGAAGATCGTCATCATCAAGCTCAAGTGGAATATGTGCAAGGCAAATGTATGTTCTTGATAGGGTTTCCTTCTTATTGGTCTCGTGGTGTTAGTTGGAGAGACCGGTTTATAGGATAGATAGCCGTACTATCAAGAGGGGCTCTCGAGTGAGTAACTTGATCATATCTTTCAAAGATAGCTCAAATCTTTGCATATTTGACATCATATTTATTGGTTGTTATTTGGATCTTATCCATGTGACGTTCTAGATCTTGTGGTAATATTTATAACAAGCTCTAGTTCATCTAAAACGAATTTCATATGCATTCTCTATTGAGTTTTCGATGCTGGAGGTTTTACCGGTTCATCTTTTTGAGAGAGGTCAAAACTTTCATCATTTAGTTCTATCCTCCCTTTCTGTACTATGATGTTTTCCATATGATCTTGTAGAGCTTATTGTCCTCTTTAAAACGAGACCAAGATCATCAAAATCAAATTTCGGATGCAAAAGTTATGGTTGTTTTCGTATTGGTCTTTCTGCCAGTTTTTGTAAGACCGAAGACTCCAGACTAAATCTCTGATCTATCTCTGGACCGCGTACTGAATGGCATCTAGTTTGTCCCCGTTTGGCCTGTACACCGGAGACTCCGGACCGACCGATTTCTGGGTCTAACGGTTTGATTTCTAGAGACCTATTTAAGGGGCCCTTCTTCTTCAATGGTTCCTAAGCTCTCTTGCAAGTTTCCCCCCACCATTGTTGACCTCTTGAAGCTTTCTATCTCTCAATCCCTCCAATGATTCTTGCATCTTCTTGAGGGAAAATAGAGAGGGGATCTAGATCTACAACTCTACCTATCAATCTCGCCTCTAAGTGAGGGGAACATCTTGGGATCTAGATCTTGAAATCTTTTGTGGATTTTCTCCATTGTTCTTCTTCTCTTATTCCCCCATAAGCTTCTGTAGCTTTGGTGGAATTTGGGAGTGAGGGACTTGAGAACTTCTTGTGTTCTTGCCATTGCATTTGGTGCATCAGTTTGAGTTCTCGGTGATGATTCGATTGGGTGAAAGGTGAGAAGCTTTTTACTCTTGGGTTATTGGAATCCTAGACGGTTTAGTTGTATTGCAGGTTTATGGATTACTTGGGGCCTCTAATTAAGTTGTGGAGGTTTCCCCAAGCTTGTTAGTTCGGAGCCTCCAATTGAGTTGTAGAAAAGTGTCCCAATCTTGTGAGAGGTTCCGAATTGCCACCGACAAGTGCACCGATAGTGGAAGTGTGGATCGACTAGTTTAATTCCGCCTTTATTGATCCCCTCTAGTAAAAGTTTTAAACCGCATATTCACCCCAGGCGACATCATTGTCCTTTCAAGCTGTAAAAAAGGTACGATTTAAAACCAGAGTTATTTGTTGAAGAAAAGAACGAGCTAATTAGTTGCTCTAATAATGATTAATTCTTCATTACTACCTCCATCCGGTGTGTTAGGCTTGCTGAATTCGCATAGCGACCAAGGCAAAAATCCACTGAAATCATGCTGGGTTCTCCTATTTTTTCTCCAATTAGATCACTAATTGATCCCGCCCATTTAACTAGGCCAGCCGTTTCCTATTCTTCCTCCAATCAGATTGCTAATTGAACCCACCCAATTAATTAGGGCAGCCGTTTCACACCTCCGCATGCATCTTGCCGCTTTCACCCGGGCGAAATAGAGGGAAAGTGAGAAGTGACCATTTTTTATTTTTTTTGACCTGGAATACTCTATTCCATTAGAACACGGCTGAATCGCCGGTCACCAAACGATTTACAATATCTGGGTAGCTCACCATCCAGAATTCAGTTTCACCGTGAGCTACCTCTACACCCATAGCAGGAAGCTCATGAGCTGGCTGATTACACACTCTAGGGGCATAAACAACATTTGCTTCTATAAAATGCATATGGAGTCTGAATTTCATATCTGTTATAAGGACACCAAGCGGACCATAATCATAAGATCCTGTCGACATGGCACGCTGCAGATTGATGCAATCAGTTTCAAACAGTACTCTTCCGATGCCTAGCTGTTCGGCAGTCTAGATCGCGTTGGACAAAGCCAGAGTGTCAGCATGCATAGCGTCTGAAATCGACGACAAAGGGCCTGCTGCAGCAAAAGAATTTCTGGTGTATTATCTCTACAGATGGCCCCCCATCCACCGGACCTTGTATCCTGCTTAAAAGCTGCATCTACATTGATCTTTACCCAATCAGCAGGTGGTCTCTCCCACCTGCATTCAGTTACGATCGCTTCATTTGCATTTTCCTTTAGGTATTGTTCCCACTCATCAACATATCGCCTTATGGTAACCTGAAACTGATCAATTGTTAGATGTTGCTCTCCATGGTTGCCTCTATTTCTTTCCGACCACAAGTTCCAAAGAAACGCCACTGTAAGTAGCTGTTCAACAATTTCCAGGTCCAGGATTTCCTCTAGCACTTCAATAGCAGATCGGCAAGGGAGAAGCTTCGTCCGGACATCTTCCAACAGTAGACTGAGATTGAAAAGGTGTCTGACGATGCATACATTTTTTCTCAGTCTAATATTAATATTTCGAGCGTACAAAGAAATAATTTTGGAAAATTCTTACGGGAGCCGAGTCCGAGAATTGTTACGATTCCATAAGGGGGTCATTTTTCTTCACCGGCAGACTTCTCGCCAATGATGCGTACGCCCATCGGCGGCAGAGGTTATTGCTTTTGGAGGGATCGAGGAGCAGTCGGCGGTTGGGGTACGGTCGAGTGGACGCATACGTGCGCAGCCGAACACCGATGATACCCAAATGGAGCGTGCGATGAAGATGGCCGAAATTCGAGATTCTCCAGGTTCATGTTCAAAACCAAACTTATCATTGTTATCTATTCCTAAAAAGGTTGTAGTCTCTAGAGCTAGTACGCTTGGAGTTTCACTTGGAGAATCACCTTCAGCGATAGATGCCTCTATAAATAAGTTGTATGATGTTGAGAAAGAGCGAGCTTTAGTTATTCTCAACCGCAAAAGAAGTTCGGAGAAAAACGATCCTAAGAGCCTTTTTGTTTCGAAGGTCTCAGGTCTGTGTGATGATTTAGTAAATGAGGATCCGCTAGATGTGGTTGATGATTATACGGATCAATACCAAGAAAAGAAAATGGGTAGAGGCCGAAAAAAAATTGTTACCAAGAATAACATAGTTAGAAGAAGTGCTAGGATTAAGAGTATTAACAAAAAAAAGACATTACAATGAGAGCTTTGATCTGGAACAGTGAAGGCATTAGGGATACTTCAAAACATATTTTTATTCAAGAAAGCGTTAGAGATTGGCATTTTCATATAGTGGCTTTACTTGAGACTGGGAGAGCCAACTTTTCCGCATCTTTCCTGAAAGGACTATCGACGGGGCGTGACTTTATTTGGTTCTGCCTACCTTCACACGGGAGATCAGGCGGAATTCTAGTAGGGATAAATGCTGAATCCCTGATTGTCAAAGACGTTGGCGCAGGAGATTTCTTGATTAAACTAAAGCTTCGATCGAAAGTGGATGATTTTGAATGGTCTTTTGTGGCGGTTTACGGTGCAGCCCAAGAGGAGCATAAACCAGCTTTCCTAGCCGAATTAGCCAGGATGTGCGATAGCCCAGGAACTCTAATAATGCTAGGCGGTGATTTTAATATTATTCGCAGTCCGTTAGAAACAAATAACAGTAATTATAATCCTAGATAGCCGATTATGTTTAACGCCATAATTGAGAGTTTAAACTTACGGGAGATTGTATTGTCAGGACGACAATTTACTTGGGCAAGTCGTAGAGAAACACCCACCTATAAAAAGTTAGATCAGGTGCTAGCAAGTACAGAGTGGAAACAAAAATATCCGTTAGCCTCGGTGCAAGCACTGGCCCATACGGGATCGGACCACATACCTTTGTTTGTGGATTCAGGAGAACAAGCTCACCTGGAGAACGCATCTTATTTCTCGTTTGAATTATCTTGGTTACGGGAAGAAGGTTTTCTTCCTATGATCACGAAAGAATGAGAATCAGTCACTTTGGGGGTTAGCCCAATTGATCTTTGGCAAAATAAAATTCATCATTTACGTCGCTTTTTTCGTGGATGAGCAAAAAACAGAAGTGGTATTTACAAAAAAAAAAAGATAGACTTACCCAGCTTATCAAAGAGCTAGATATTTGAGCGGAAACTATTCCATTAAACGCAATGGAACGTGAGTCACTTAAGAGAGCTAATGATCAATTAGAAAAACTTAGACGCGAGGAGGAATTTAAATGGGCTCAAAGGGAAAAGGTGAAATTCATTTAAGAGGGGGGGAATAATACGAAATATTTCCACCTCATGACGAATGGTAGATATAGGAAGAAAAAGATCTTTCGGTTAGAACAAGACGAAGGGACAATTATTGGCGAGGAAAACTTAAGAATTTATATATCAGAATATTATAAGAAGCTATTTGGGGCACCGACCAAGAATAGCTTTAATCTTAGAGGGGAGGTTAATGCAGATATTCCTCAAGTAACACCTGAGGAGAATATAACTTTGACAGCTGAGTTTACGGAGAAAGAAGTTTTAGAGGCAATTTCGCAAATGGAGCATAATAAAGCACCAGGACCAGACGTATTTCCTGCTGAATTTTATCAATGCTTCTGGGATGTGATTAAAAAAGATCTAATGTCTCTTTTTAATCAGTTGCAGAATGGTGATTTGCCTCTGTATAAGCTTAACTTCGGGATCATTACGTTGATCCAAAAAAGGAAGATGCTACACAAATTCAACAATATAGACCCATCTGTTTACTTAACGTAAGCTTCAAGATTTTCACAAAGGTGGGTACAAATAGAATTACTCATATCGCCCTCAAAGTTATCAAGCCTTCTCAAACAGCTTTTATGCCTGGTAGACACATCCTCGAAGGGGTGGTTGTACTCCATGAAACCATTCATGAACTTCATCGGAAGAAAATGGAGGGGGTCTTGTTTAAAATCGATTTTGAAAAGGCTTATGATAAGGGTAAATGGCCTTTCCTCCAGCAAACCATGCGCATGAAAGGTTTATCTAAGAAATGGTGTAACCTAATTAAGGAGTTTGTCCAAGGAGGGTCAGTGGGAATACGGGTCAATGACGACATTGGGCATTATTTCCAGACCAGAAAGGGGTTGAGACAGGGAGATCCGCTGCCACCGTTACTCTTCAACATTGTAGCGGATATGTTGGCCATCTTAATTGCACGCGCAAAAGAAGATGGCCAAATTGGAGGTCTTGTTCCTCATCTCGTTGAGGGCAGAATCTCTATCCTTCAGTATGTCGATGATACCATCCTTTTCATGGAACACGATCTTGAGAAGGCTGTCAACATGAAGCTAATCCTGAGTATCTTTGAGCAACTCTCTAGGCTGAAAATTAATTTCCACAAGAGTGAAATTTTCTTCTTTGGAAAAGCTAAAGATGCAGAGGCCCAGTACAAATATATTTTCGGATGTGAAGCTGGGACTCTACCTTTTATGTATCTCGGTATCCCAATCCACTATAGGAGGCTTTTGAACAAACAATGGAGCATAGTAGAAAACCGCTTCGACCAGAAGCTTGGTTGCTGGCAAGCCAAGCTCCTCTCATACGGAGACAGGCTGGTCTTGATAAACTCTGCTTTAACGAGCCTCCCGATGTTTATGTTGTCCTTCTTAGAAGTACCTAAAGGGGTACAGAAAAGATTGGACTTCTATCGATCTCGTTTCTTTTGGCAGTATGATCAGTTGAAACAAAAGTATCGATTGACCAAGTGGAACATTATATGTAGACCGAAAGATCAAGGGGGCCTTGGTGTGGAAGTTTTGGAGATTAAGAATAGATGTTTACTAAGCAAATGGCTATATAAACTCCTTCACGGAGAAGGGGTATGGCAGGAGCTCCTTCGAAACAAATATCTCCAAAACAAGACCATGTCACAAGTGATAGCGAAACCAACTAACTCCCAATTTTGGAAAGGTCTCATGAGTGTGAAGGATGATTTCTTCGAGAGAGGATCCTTCTGTGGGCTCCCCGGATTATTCATCCGAGAAATCCCTGTTATGCATACATCCACGTTCCCATGATCAGTGAGCCGTGGAACATAACCGACAGGTACCATTACAACATCTGAAACATAACGAAATACAAGACTTACATAATTGCCATTATGGCGACATCATCATTAGCAGCGGAACATCGCCAAGCGCAGAGCCCAATCGTGCCTTAACCTACAGGCAGCTGACTGAGAAGACGGCCTAGCTCGCTGGACGTCACCTTAAACTCCTGAAAGTCTAGCCAAGTAAATAGCCAGGGACAAAGCCGTGAGTACTTTTGAATGTACTCGCAAAACCACCAAGATAAGTGAACAAGGGGAATGCAATTTTGGCTGTGGCGAGATAACTCTATCTAGGGTTGCTTTTGAAAAGCCTAAACTAACTTTTGAAGTTATGGCATCTCCATATTTTTGTTGAAAAAGAGTTTTAAAAACATGCATCTGTTTTATAAATCAAGACATCTCCATATCTTTGTTGAAAGAGAGTTTTGAAAACAGTTTTGTAGTAAAAACCCTTTTTAAACCTCTTCGACCCCTCGGGTCAAAACAAAGCCTTCAAACTTGGGTTCCCCCGGAACCTTCGTCCTCTTCGTACTTGTTTCCCAAACAATCACTGTTTGGGTACTCCTAGCCAACACCTTTACAACCGTCCTTGACCGTGGACACGGCTATTCGAATAGATTATACTCTGCAGAGTTTGCACACTTTACCCACAAGAATTAATACAACCACGACCCACTACCACTATAGATGGGGGTCCGGATAATCAAACCCAACCTTTCGCTTGTCTATAGTAGCAAAGGCATGCTTTTCCTCTTGGGTTTGTTCTCCCGGCAACGAGTATGTGGCTCCCAGCCATAGTCCTTCCTTCCATACACGCGCATACCCAAGCCGCAACTTGGCGTATACCTTAAATCAGGAGACTCCACTTTCTTCCGTACTACCTAAGTTATACCGTCCGCGGGAGACCCAATTGTTGCACCGGCCTCCTGCCAGTTCAGGCTCATTCTTGCCGAAGCAAGCGACAGGCTTCAGATCCTTGATCTGGTGGCGCCCGCCCGGAATTCCAGGGATTTCTCCCTATAAGCATGGTAGAAGTTGCCTCGGCTAATGCGGACAAACTACGAGTTAAGCCCCGGCACCTGGGATAATGTGGTTGCGCGGATAAAAATTGTTCCAGTAAAGGCGTAGAACATCCCATCATATTCTCCTTTCTCCTCATCACCATTTATTTTGTTAAAACTTCCACTGGGAATGATGCCTCTTCCCAGGGTTTTACAAAGCCGTTTTTGAAACATTTGTAGTGGGGAAAATCCCAAAACAGTTTATTTTCTCAAAACCGGTGATGAGGGTTTAACTCGTCAATGCCCATTGTTATGGACTTGGGTTTTGGAGAAGGAGGGAGCGCTGGAGACATCTATCGGCTAGCAAACAAGCACACAGGGGACAAAGGATTTACCCAGGTTCAGGCCTCGTAAAGGTCCCTACTCCTGCTTGTCTGCTCGTGGAATTATTGAGGGAGTCGAAAGTTATAACGGTGCGCAGATGCAATCTGGCGAGGGTTTGTGGAAACTAGGGTTGCGTGTCTCCTCCTCGCCGCCCCCTCCTAGCCCTTATATAGATAGGCTTGGTCTCGGGTAGCAGGTCGAGTCGGTTACAAGTTAGGGTTTTCCCCTTCAAACTTTCTATCTTCAGCTTCTTCTTGTCCTTCAAGCAATCGAGAGTCTACAGGTTACTCGAGTCCTTTTATCTGGGCCTTGGCGACACCATGGGCCTGTACGTATTTGGACCGTATATACCAAGCTCGAGTACCTGTAGGGTATACCCATGTCCAGTGGAATCGCAGATTCGACTAGAGACTTTTGAAGCCTTCGAATGCCTAAATGAGTACATTTTGATTGCTTTTATTCGTGTCATAGGGATTGTTGATATACGTGCCTGATATAACCGAAGTATCGGTATCAGTTAACCACCTTAGGGTGAAACAACGCAATCTACTCAAATTCGAGTCCCCGGACTCGAATCCGGAAAAGTGCTGGTGTAATTCGACTCAGGCCACGGAGGTCTTACAGGAGCGAATTCCAATTATATGGGTGTGAGCACTTGACGCGTCCGTCGAGGCATGTTCATCGTGCCTATAGGCACGGATATGTTTCTGGTAGTGCGCAGTTAAATGCGTTGACAGGCCTTATTCAGATCTTACCTTCACGCCGTAGGCACAGCATCCGAATTTTATCATCACGGAGACGATTCGGGTGACTCAGGAGACGCAGTCTCTTTGTAGGGGGAAAATTATGAGGCGGTGTCGCCATGAGTTTCAAGTGTGGATGTTATCAACACACAGTTTTTTGTACAAATAATCATAGGGTGCGCGACCAGCGCTCCCTATGGGAGTAGCCCCCGAGTGCCTGGTTGAGTTGAAGACTCAGGCAGGGACTAAAGAACTTTTGCGACTGCCGTCGTCTTTTGCTTGCTTGTTTCAGTCGATGACTCAGGCAAGTACTAAAACACTTTTGCGGCTGCTGTCATCTTTTGCCTACTTGTTTCAGTCGATTTTCTTTCAGGAGCTCCCTATGGGAGTAACCCATGTCCATAATCGAACTGTGTTTCAAGTGGTTGGGTTTGCTTTTGTGATTGTCCATGTTCCTGCAACAAGAAAAAGAAAAATCGTAGGGTGCACGGCCAACGCTCACTATGGGAGTATCCCCCGAGTGCTTGGTGGAGTCGAAGACTGTAGCAAGGACTAAAAATAGTCGAGGTTTTCCACTGCGTAGCATTGGTGAAATCAGTGCTGACGCTTTGTATGACCTTGGTTGCCCGTGTGAGCGAGTTTGACGGGACGTGACGAGCGGTGGGTCCCACTTTCTAACTTTGATTACTAGGCGTGCGTAATCTCATTTTTAACTGTGCCTCCTCGATTTCCGCACGTAACGGTAGAAGTGGGGGGACAGTTCGCGCTTCCTCTTCTCCATGCGTCCAACGCGATGCGTGCCACGCGTCCAATAGGGTTTTTGTCAGCCGTTGGATTGCATCTCCCAGGGGTTAAGTAGCGATGCTGCGGTGGTAATTTACCATCTGCGCTCTTTCTTCCTTGCTGCCATCGCCATTGCTGCTGCTTTTCTGCTTTCTCCTGCGCCTATCTTCTCCATGACGCTGGACCAGCTCCGTTCGTTCCCGAGCTACTTCCTTCGCTCACATTGCCGCCGTGCAATGGGGAAGAAGAAGGGAGGTGCTGCCGCTAATTCCGCGGCCACCGTCGCTACGGCGAAGAAGAAAGGTGGCTCCACTACTGCGGGCACCAGCACCGCCGTCGGCGGGAAGAAGAAGGTCGCGGGCACCCGCGTGACCAATGGCGCATGGCGTCCCTCTATCATCAAGGCGTCGGATCTCCGTCTTCTTCGCCAAGATGGAGTTATCTCTACAGCAGTCGCCGATGCGCATGTCCCCAGCGGTGAGACCATTCCTGCTCCTCCCGCTGGTTTTCGAGTGATGTTTCTTGCATTCATCATTCGTGGTCTTTCCTTGCCTCTTCACCCCTTTCTTAGGGGTCTTCTTTGTTTCTATGGGCTCCAGCTCCATCAGCTGTCCCCAAATTCGCTCCTCCACATCACTTGTTTCATCACTCTCTGCGAGTGCTGGCTCGGAATCGAGCCACACTTTGGTCTTTTCAAACGCTTATTTAAGCTAAAGCGTCAGTCCGCATCTGGCTCTTTAGTTTATGACGTAGGTGGTTGTGGAATTCATGTCGACCCGTCCGCCACCTACTTCGACATCAAGCTCGCCAAGTCCGTCCAGGGATGGAGGGACAAATGGTTCTATGTTCGCGACCAGAAGGCCAAGGACGAGCACTTTGGACTTGCGCCTTTTGATCCCGCGACTCCCTACAAGAAGATGCGTTCTTATAAGAATGTGATCATGCACTCCGAACTCGCAGAGACAGACATGCTATATCAACGCGTCTGCGGCTCGAGGGCCGCATAGGCGCGGAAGAGGGAGGTTGCGCCCTTGTCAAGACTTGGCTGCATCATCGCATCCAGCCTCTCCAGGCCAGAGTCCATCCCATGTTTCAATGGGGTGGCGCTGATGATGCCACTCACGTGTCTGCCGATGGCATGTCCGCGAGTGAGGTAGATAAGAGGGTGCGACTGGTCACGAAGTACACCTTCAAGGATGTGCTTCCAAATGAGCCAGTCGTTCCTCCCTTCGATGCTTCGAATCCTCCTCCTGAGGTACAATTGTGCTACGTAGTAGCTTATTTTGTCGATTGCGTTTTCTGTTGCTTTCCTGTTATGTTTGCTGATTTTTGCTGTTTGTATGCAGGAGTGGGCGGTGTCGCCTTGTATGTCTCCCCTCCCTGAGGGGATTATTCCTCGTGAAGCTTTGGAAGATGATGAGTCTGAGTCGACTGTCCGTTCTGATGTTGAAGAGGAAGCCCCCGAGTCCGAGAGCCCAGATACTCGCAAGCGTTCGCGTAGCGGGGATTCCGACGCGTCGACTCCTTCAACTCCAGGAGGCGCTGCTGTTGGCGCGGAGTCGCCAATTCCAGTTGTTCCTGTGAGGGCTGTGGCACCGTCTTCTCGCAAGAAGATGCGATTTCCCAAGGAGTCTTCGTTAGAATCGACGGCTGCCATGTTTGATCTTGAGAACTTTAACTCGTAAGTTTGCTGGGTTATTCATTCTTTTCTGTTTTCTTCTTGTTGGTTTTTTCCCTGGAGTTTGCCCTTTTCTCAATGTGGATTTTGTCTTGCAGTCAAGAGGCGTCGTCGTCTTCGGGTGACGTCGAATTTTTGAAGGAATCGGGAGTCGCGACTTCAAGGGCCAAGGTAGAGGTCGAGCGCGCTCCTTCTCCGGCGGTGGCCCACTCCGGGCACAATTCTTCGAGCTCTCCTCACGTAGGGGAGCATCGAGTAGTTGCTCAGATGACGGTTCAGTAAACTTCTTCGGAGTCGCTGGAGGACCATGTAAGTATAGCTTTCCTTCTTTTTTAATGTGGTAGTCAACGCCTTCTGCTGCCCTCTACTGACTCCTTGTTTTGTGCGACAGCTCCTTGTAAAGGAAGCCACGCTGGTGGCGGAGCAGGTGATGGCGATGGGTCGCCAGCATGCGATGCTGGAGACGCGCCACCGCGTGGTCGAGAGTGAGTGTTCTATACTTATTCCTTTCGTCTTCTCTCTGTTTTGGTATAATCGACTGACAGCCAATTATTGACTGCCATGTAGCTGAGCATAACGCTTTACTGCGCGATGTCGCCACGTTGGAGAAGACACTAGCCTCAGCTGTGAAGGGGCGCGACGAGGCAATCGCGGCTCGTGATGATGCCCAGAAGCGTGAAGAGGATCTGCGCGCCTCCTTTGTGGCCAGGGAGAAGTTGTTCGAAGAGCAACTGTTCTCAGTCGCTAAGGCCCTCTCAGGTACCTTTACTGGTAGATATTTTATTGATGTTCTTCTCTGCATTTGTAGTGCCTGTGGCACTAAAAGTTTGATCCATGTGTGTATTTTGGTGTAGATGCTGGCGGCTTGAGTTTTGATCCACAAGCCCTTTGTCGCGGTGACGCTTTGGCGGGCGCGGTATCTGCGGTCGAGGATCGTAGCGCCACTGTCCAAAATACGTTGTCCAAGGCCAAGGCCACCCTGAGTCGCCTCCGGGAGGAGTTGATGCCGAAGGCGGAGCTGGTCGACAATGT